>OZ012729.1:15664868-18064868 GCA_963942605.1 Poecilus cupreus
AATTAAAATACCTGTTAGCATGCAAGAAAAATGTAACTTCCCTACCACAGGCTTCGCACTGTTTTGTCACTCTCTTACGTCAGCCGAAATTACCTCATTTAAAAACCATAAAATAAATAAATATATCATCACGCTAATTATACCATTTCGATGTGACACTCTGCTACTGCAGATCTTGGTAAGTGATATATTTTTGCGCGTGATGTACAGTTACCAGCCGTCATGTTATAGCCGACAAAGGGCACCTGTTGGCTGTTGGAATCGAACTAAGGATCTTACAATTAATAAATGACATAGAACCGAAATAAAAAATGAAATTAAAAATTTATATCCTTAGTTGTTTGAGCCACTTCCGGTTGCCAAAAATGACTCATTATTTAACTTGCCCATAATCGTTTAACAGTAAATCTAAATATGAAGTTTCATTTTAAAATTCCAATTGGTATTTGAGATATTTGCTGTACAGATTAACAGACTATCATACAATTATCAATTTTGATTAAATTATTCTATTCTATGTAATAATAATAATAAATAAATTTATAATAAATAGTTATAATTATAGATAATATTACAATGTCATAAGTTCATACAGAGTATAAAAATCTGGTGTGGGCACCACACTACTTTCTTATACAAATAAAACCAACTGAACACGTATGACTTTATTTTAACATATATTTGATATATAGATGTTCAACCTGATTAATTTTTTGTTCTCATTGTTACTATGAATTTATTTTAAAATAGAAATTAATTAATATCTAGTCTTCAAAACTTTTTAACTAATATTACAAATATTACTTTTATAATATTTCACACGACACATATTTCTGACACTTTACAATATTTTGACACGTTTAACACATAGATATTAAAAATGTTTTAGTATTTGTTTCCATTGTAACTAAGATTATAGAAATATATTCTTAAATATATAATTTAGTTTTTCTCAAAATTAGAAGCATGTACAAGAAAAGTGCAAATAACATTTTATATCTTTCATTTGAAACTTAATAAATAGAATTTATTGTTTTGTGTGTCCAGTAAACTTCCTCTTCCGGTTTTTCAATATCAATCAAAATCAACTCAGCTCTTCATTTTTTCATTAAACTTATAAATTCTAAGTATCGTTTACATATCTTATCTCGTTTATGAGATATTGCGTACACGGACATCCATCCATCCATCCATCCTCACACACAGATATCATTGAGAAATTGGTCTTAACGGATTCAGTGGACGTCAAAATATGTATTTCCGCAAAAGTCTCGTCAACGATTTTTTTCGTGATTCCAATACTTCTTTATACTTTGTATAAGAAAGTAAAAATTATATATATTTAAAAAAAAATAATAAGTTCTGTTTTATACCGGGTACTCCATAGGTCTGAATTTTTTTGTTTTTCTTGATTACTTTAAATATTACAAAAAAAGTTTATATTATAGTAAACTAATAATATATCTGCAGTATAAGTTTTCCTATGGGGTTTTGTTTTTCTTTAAAATGCTTCCATTACAGTCCTAAAATCATCAGTACAGAAACTATTCATTTTTGTATTAATAAAGAATCACTCACGGAAAGTATGTCATGAAATTAAGAACAATAAATATATTTTTATATTTTGTTTCTATATCAAAAGTGTTGCGAGCTTCGTAACAGCTCAATCGAGTGTTATAATAGAGCAGAACAATTTATATTTTCAACGTTGGTAACTCTACTGAAATGTCATGTGTCAAACAATATCAAATTATCACACTTCGCCAAATAAATAAATATAAATTGTACGAATGTTATTTTTGCATAATTTTGAATTTAAAAGCAGAAGAAAATTCCCTGAATTTTGAAACTCGTATTTTTTTTTATTAAAAAAGAGCATAGAAGGAGAAAAATATAAAACAGTATAAAGAACTCGTTTCATAATTGTTGTTTATTTTGTTCGAAGGGTTGGGTCACTCCGCTGCGTGTCGTGATCTAAACTTCCTTCTCTCAAAATAAAATGACAATTACGAAATTCGTTCTTTAATTTTCTATTGTAAAAGATGTTCGAATGTCTGTCCTTTAATAGCAATACAACAATTTAAATAAAATATAACAACGAAAAGTTGATAAACCAAGTGAAACAAGTAAATAATAATTATTAAATATTTGACAGCAACTAATCTAATTGTTTTAACATTCACACACAATTCATGGAATACTTTCTGTATGTGGTTATTTATTAATAAAAACATGAATAGTTTACTTATCATTCTAGAACTATAATGAATAACAACTGTATTTAAAAGAAACTTTGCAACAAATATATGGAATGATTCAATAAAAAAAAAATAAAGTTGTACATCGTTGGGCGAAATTAGAAAAATTTGTTTATTTAAAAATAAATTTGTATAGAAAAATTTTCGGTATATTTTCTGGTATATGTAAAAGGTGTGTAATTATTAATCAAACAGGTTTAAATTTTTGTGCTCTATACTCTAAAGCATAACAATATTCAATAGTTATTATTTCTATTAAAAAGTTAAATTTTCACTATATATTCAATGAGTATGTAAAGCATGCTCTTACTCATTCAAATGAGTAATAGCCATTACCTGCGAGTAGAATAATACTACATTTCGTCAAATATTTGGTTTGAAATTATAATAATAATTCGAATGTTTGCTCTGACAAATGCAAAAAATTGTTTGTTTATCAACATAGACAAATTGTAGCAACCATCGCTAGGTTACGTACTATTGTAACAAAATTCTAAATTGATTTGACATTTAACAAAAAATCTTAAAACCAATTATTTAGCTACAGTTTAAGCATAAAAAGAAAATAAAAGTATGAAAAATGAGAAAACTAGTGCCTTTGACTTTTAATTAAATTACTGAAAAGTCATTTTAATTTTACACTTTTAACAGGTAAAATTTGAATTTGACATAACAAATGAATAATATTATTTCATCGAACTGTCAATATTATTTTATTAGCAACAGTAACACAGGTCATTAATTGATAAACAACGGTTGAATTATAGGTATATTATTTGACAGTTGTGGACAAATATATTTTTCAAGTGCCGCAACATAATTTTCAAATCCGGATGTTTTCTATTACTTTAAGTGAATGCAGTAAAAATTGGGGCATATGGCTAAATATAATATTTGAGTCGAACCAATCGTCTGTCACGTGTTTTAGCCGTTGCCTGCAGCGCCAAAATTTGCATTAAAAAGAATGCTGTACTAAATTTTGTATGCTAGATCGCATAAGTAGATTCGCGACCTGTCTGTCTGCAAAAATATCGCATCGTCCAGATTTTAATTTTAAATATTCCGGGCCTGTAACGCTAATAGATAGGTAGAGAATTCTGATTTGTATCTTTTTGTATCGCGTTGCATATGAATGTATAGCAGCTGTGTACGAAGTCCTGGGATTTTTTCGTATACGAAGTGTCCGAGGAAACTACGTTTGGAACAACACAGGATTATTTTGTTTTTATTTAAAGTATGAATGCATTGAAATATAATACTGGAATGTCAACTACACTCATAAAAATAACTTTTTGTTTCGAGAAAATTTTCAGTTTTCCTTTTGTATGCATTCGTTGAAGAATAGTATATTCTACAACAAGTAATGGAATGGCACATATTCCAATCGAGCAAAAAGTTTGTAGTCCGAGCCGAAGGCGAGGGCTACGGTTTGCGAGCGTGGGATAGGCCATTCCGTTACATGTTGTAGACTATACTTTCTATAAAAAGGTTTTGGAAATTATACAAAAATACAAATATAAATCTGTTGAAAACGTCAAACTCAAATAAATCAAATTAAAACAAACAGACGTAACCATAGTAACTGAATCAAGATACTTCATATGTCGCGCTAATATGCGGCTCTGATTCGTCGAAAATATTCCATACGCCGCGTATGGAATGTTAGTGATTCCATAACAGTTTTTAGTAGTGGAATGCCCAGTTTCCAAAACAGTGTTATAGAAAATTTTATTTCTTACAAAATGATTAGCTTCAATTAAATAAAATTGTAATTTTGAATATAAATTTTATATATCTTCTTTGAAAGAAAATGAATATATTTAAGAATTTTGTTTTTAAAAATAATGAAAAACAAAACGTTTTTATTAAAATCGATATCATTTTGAATTAAAACTACTCCTATTCAAACTATTTCGTCCCCATAATGTACCTCAGTTGAATACTTCAAAACTAAATTAATTTTCATATAAGAATATTTATTAAACCTACAAAAGTTTTTGATGAAAACGAAATCGGTTTGGCACTATTCAAATGAAATATCCTCTTCATTTAAGAGGAAACTGTTTGAAAATATTTTTATCAGTGTATCTTTGAAAATGCGATGAGAGAGAGAGACAGCCTATCGTTTGGGTTAAGTGTCTTTGTTGCACAGTCCGATTAGCAAGTTGATAAGAAAGTATAAATAAATTAACATTCAATTGTTTTGAAATAAAATGTTTAAATTTAAAATAAAATAGTGTATTAATAGAAATGAGTTCATTAAATTTTTTTATATAGTAACCGTTCTACGAACAAGAGTTAGACAAAGAAGGGTGGCCTTACGATATAAATCTGTCTCAGGCTCATTTTTCGCTTTAATAAAAGTGTACAATATAGCATTCCAGTATGACTATATTTCAGTGTATGGATGGAATTAAAAAAATAGGAGGAATCATCAACAACATCATCAGTCATTATTACGCTGGCAGCGAAACAAAACAAACGAACATAAAAAGTATGAAAACCCTGGTAATAAATTGCGACAACACAAAAAATAGTAGGCTGAAAATTATTCGAAAAAACCCGTCTATCTATTCGCAACATCAATCGAAAAAACGAGACGAATACACATCAAAAACAAATGAAAATAAATGGAAATATGGCTGCGTCAGACAAAAGAAAAATGGTATAAAAAACAAAACAGAGTTATGGCGGAGCGTCAATCACCCCCACCCCACCCCCGGGCAACAGCCAATACGATCAGTAAATTCCGAAATTGCAATAACATATAGTATGCGAAAAAAAGCTACATGGAAAAAATCATACATATATATCCAATTGGAATTGTCAAAATGGACGATTCCATTTATTATTTCCAGTGTGCAGGGTGTGTCCGGTGAGGGGACCGCGGGGCGCGGAAAATGCACAGCCCCCTCTCAAGGGGTAGCAAACGGCAAAATTTCCACAACGCATGAGACAGAAAACTCTATGTACTGCAACCGTGCGTTTTCATTGGTCAGTCGCCGGGCAGTCATCCTGACGTCATCGTAATGATTCGGAGTCATTGGCAACTACGTCGGCCATTTTGAAACCGGACGCGAGCCCACCACGCTTATGTACAATGACGGAAAGCGATTTTGATAAAATACAAGCAGATAAAATCAGTTTTGAGCTCTGTGCGTTAACAATTTTGACTGTAAAAATGTCAGTTGCATCTGCTGTGGACGAATCAATAATGCAATGATGATTGGGGGCGGGAAAGGGGGCAGAATTACATCAATATGCAGGGCTGCAAAAATGCACGCTCTAAAATTATCTCGCGATGCAATGGGGAGGCCCACAATGCAAAAAATCCCCTGTCAGGAAAATACATCGCGAATTATTGAAATTGCACTGGGGGCAGCCAAATTGCGTCGGAAAAATTCCTGCACCCATTGCATGTTGATGGAAATGCATTTTATATTTTCTCTGCCTGCAAAATGAAAATTGCATTACCTGTGAAACGCAGCCACCCTTGTTTCGTTTTATGCAATTTTATAATGATTCTAACTTTGTTAATTCTCCATGTTCATTTTAATCAAATGCGTTTTACATTTGGGATTCTGCCCTGTTTGTTTGTTGCTAGGGCGTTGTTGACTGCTGCGTTCGACATTTGTTTCTACCCTTCTAATATATGAATCATTATTATTTCAACAAAAATATAATACACAGAGAACTACTTCGGCAGCGTGTATCTATATTTTAAATTAACAATTTTGGGTTCTGAAAGTATTTTCAACTTATCTGTATTTTATTTTTATTTTAGTGAACCGACGCCGACGGGCAAATAAACTAATTGAACGAACCAACATCAAAAAAATTATTGATAACTTGAAAAATATTTCACTAAATTACTATCGTGTTCTTTATTTATGCCCTAATATTAAATGCAACATTAGTTATAAAAGTAAAACTTTAATAATTTTTACCTCCTATATTTGGAAAAGAGGTATTGTAACGGGTCAAATTTGAAATTTATTTTTTAAATTTGATAATTTTTTTTTTAACTAACTAAATTTTTATGTTACGAGTAGATTAGATTTTGGTAGCAATCTAAACGGCAACTGATAATTTATTTGAAACTATATCAAGTTTTTTGGGGCATATCTCAATAAATATTTGAGTTATTATACATTTTGTCTATTGAAACGATGTGGAACAACATTTGATACAATTTTTTGTACCATTTAGGAATTACAATTTTCAGGAAGTGTCGTACTGGCTTAAATTACAAGCTTAGTAGTAATCCATCAACCGGAAGTGGTAGTCAACTTGAAAACCTATCAATTCGTTTAAGCATATATTAGTAAATAATTGAGTTGAGTTGAATTTGTCACATTCATAAGTTGTAAAATAGCATTGACCATATTTTATTTGAACCTTTTTTCTATATTTAGTAGCGTTTAGGAATTAAAATTTACAGGAGGTTATGTGCTGCCCACATCAGATTATTTAAATATTGTTATCTATATGTAAAAAGATATTCAGTAAATTTTAGTAATTATAGTAATTAGGTAGTAAATAATATTTCAAGAATATTAATTATTTTTAAAATAATATAATGGGGTAAATAGCTCCGTGGTAACACATCTGACTTTGAATCGTAAGATCCACAGTTCGAATCCCTAACAGTTGCAATTTTAAATTTACTCCTGAAGTTCCTCTTCCACTAACACTTTTAGGGGTAATGCTTTGACGGTTGGTAACTGTAGTTCATACGGAAAATATATCACTTACCGAGATTTGCGTAAGCAGAGTGCCACACCCGTAATGGATAAAAGGCATGATGAAATATTTATTCTTATTTATGCTGATAAATATGTAATAACTAATATTATTTGAATTTTTCCTTGGGAAAAAATAAATATATCTTTTCAATCTTCTAGGAATTTTTAATAAATTACTGATATATTTTAAGTAGTTTCATCCTTGCAATACGAGTATATTTAAATAATTATGTTTATTAGATACTATATTAAGAAAATAATTTCAAATAATAATAAACGTTTAGCAGCACAAAATAAAGTTAATCCTTTTTAGACCTTTGTCAAGCGTCCCAGAATTATTTTTTGGAAAAATGCTTCAAATTAAACTAGTAGAAAATTTAGTTTTCTACAAGTTTTACTTGAAACATTTTTCTGTAAAATAATTCAGTAACGTATGACAACTCAATATAAAGTTAGCCGTTTGAGGCCTCTCTCAAGTGTTTTGAATCATTTTACGGAAAAATACTTCAAATAAAGCTGGTATAAAATTTAGTTTTCTGCAAGTTTTACTTGACGCATTTTTCTGTAAAATAATTCAGCAACGTTTGACAGCGTAAAATAAAGTTAGCCAACTTGAGGCTATAAACTTAGAAACGATTAAGAGTACAAAATAGAAGTCAACATTTCTTTTGCGATCATTTAATATTAATATGTAGGTAATCGTAGTGACAGCATGTACATTTTTTATTATATTTAACGACATAACATGAATATTGTAAATAATATAAAATTAAAATAAATTACCATGCTGCAGCCAAGACCGTATCAATTTGAATATTAAATATAATAATTTAAGTTTATTTGCAGTGTTGAATTTTCCTGGTACGGTTCTGGCTAAAAACGAACGGAAAGGTGGAACGAAACACATTTATTTTCATGCGAATAACGACAGAGCTGTACTGGGAATTTTCTCCAGTACAGCCCTGTAAAGTAAGTAGTTTTTCAAGGGTAACTCACCGTGATTGGTGCGTTGAAAATCCAGTTGAATTTTCTTAGGCGTAAGTCGTAGTTAGGTATAATATGTAGTCACTATTTGGTAAATTTTGCTTTATATAATTTTAACAATTTTGTACTATATATTCCAAAATTTAGGCCACATGTTAAGATTTTTTATATTTTTTTGTATTTTTTAGATTTTTTTTTAATAATAATATACAAATCTGTTCTAGTAGTAGAATGTGTAAGGCCCAAACGTAAGGCACTTAGCTTCGTTATATATTATTTCTTTTATTTAAAAAATAGTTTCTCTTTTCGATTAATTTTCTTGTAACAACACCGAAAATTTGTAAAATAAATTTTCGAATCTTCAAACGAACAATAATTGAAGTTTAGCGGTCTGAATTTAACGGAAATCCGCAAGTTAAGCGTTTCAGTTATTCTTGGTTAAGTTTAACTAAGCGAGTTAACGAAAGTTAACGGAAAGTTACCGTTTATCGCAGCCCAGTAAAATTGCCCGTTATCTACTATTATTATTATCACTAGTGTAATTTTAACGTTAGTACTTGGATGGATTAGTGCCCTATTATTTTATTATCTGGTATCAAAATTCAATAAGTACCCGGAAGTTTAGTTAAGAGTTAAGTTAAAACTACCGACGCTGTTATTTATTTAGATGTTATTTAGTTGCCCGATAACTAGTCGCCCGGTATTTTTAACTTGAACTTTGGGATTAACGCAAAAGTTTTTGTAATTCTAGCCCTTGGTATTTGATGTTTCTTTACTTATGATGAATTTGAGTTAAACTTAATGTGGAAACTTAACGATTAAGTTAGTTAATTGAGGTTCAAAGAATTTATCACAAGTGAAGTTGGGTATTTAAAAATTGTTGAGTGCTTAAACTTATTTGTAACTTGTGGGGTTAATTAGCTAAATTATTGATTAATTAATGAATTATGTTCATCATATGATTGATTTGCTTGTTTCTTCTTATGGCTAGCTCTGCGTGTGGAATAATAGGAACATTCGCCGACTATATAAATTTTTCAGTAATTTTTGAGTTAATTTTTTAGAACTTGGAACTATTAATTTTGTACTATGTTTTCAAAATGTAAATTTTCTGCAATAAAAACAACATATATTAGACATTTACTTCAGTAAGACCTAAACCTACTGGATGTGGTGCACTGAAATATTTTTACAACAATTTTATCTAAATAATAATTTTTAAATTGCTTACATAAAATATATTGTTTTATTAATTAACTACAATTAAACAACTTGATAAAAATCTTTATCAAAACATTATTTCTAGAACTGTAATTATTATTTTATTTCACAAATAAACAGACAATAAAAAAAGTCATTTTCGGCTTTAATTACAAATAAATACATGTGTATAAATTAGCATAATTAAGTCAATGAGTCATCTGATCTTTAAAAAATAATTTGACACATTTATGCAAGCAAATTAAAATGTTTAATCATAGTACAGTGTAGCATTCTTCTTGTACCACGTTGTGCCCGAAGGATTAATAAATATTCATAATTGAATAAAGTAAAATATTGAAATGTAATTAATAAACATGATGAAATAAGAAACTATGCAAAAAGTAATTGGATAATCTTGACGAACTTCGAAATCATGAAATATTCCCCATAAATCATTTGCTTTAAATGGAAACAAGATATTAATTTAGAAGCTAAAATATTTTTAATCATTAATAATTTGACTAGACAAAGCATATTGTTTTAAATTAACAAGTTTAGAAATAATTGCACAATAATTATCGGAAATTCAGAACAAATTATTCAGTATTCAAAATAAAAATTGATTTTTTTGGTAACTCACTCAAATATCAAAACAATTTTAAATATGCTTTAGTAATTACATCAAATCAAATATTCGGAAAGCATGCAGTTGTTCGAAAACTCAAAATGGCGTCGGTGCTGCTCATAATATAAGCAGAAACTAACAAAAATATCTAAATTATGTACAACTAACACAAATGCACAAACAATAATAAATAACTTTTACAATTTTGAAACCAATTAATAAAACTAAAAAAATATATATATCAGTACACTCTGATGTAAAACAAAATAAAAAAATAAATAAATTGAAAATATACAAATTGATAAAACACGTAAAATGCTTTGAAAATACTTTGATTTAAATAATGATTGCGTAAATAAAAGTATGAAAAATGAAATAACTAAACAAAACGAAGTTGAAAAAGTACAAGTGTACACTGTTACCATATATTTCCTGCATCTTAAGACCGAAATCTACACTGTAAATTTCCCAAACACTTCAGTACACCACATCTTAACACTAGGAAACTTACAGTTTCGAAAAAATTCCAGAGAAACTGTAATAAATATTTTTAAACTGTTGGAATAGATAAGGTAAGGATAGTGTAGGGTTTTAACGCAGAGTTCGGCAACGCACTGAAATCCTCGCAGCGGGATTCGAACCCGGGTCCGTGGTTCCCCCTGGCCGCCCTCTATGTACTTCCCCCGCGGGTGCGCTATGTACTGCGCGGAACCCTGCGTGGCGCCGATCGGCGCTAGATGATTCCCTCTCGTTTAATATTGATGACTGTATGTTGGATGAGTTTTTGCGCGATGGGCCAGGGGTACAGGCGAAAAGAGGGCTTCATGATTTAAAAATGATTTCGGTATATTGGTTTTTGATTGGTTTGTTTAATTTAAATTAGGGTTATACTGTGGGTGAAACGTGGTTTCGTTTTTTGGTGGATAAGGTAACGCAATGTTCGTTGTGATTATATTTTACCAAAATACAGAATACAAGAAAAATGTTTAGATATTGAAGGTTGGTACAGCAATGAATATGGCACACGCCAGATATGCAATTGCAGAACTAACGTATACACTCGAAATACATCTCTAAATTTAGAACTATTTCCACAATAGGAAAATAAATAGCATACTAAGTAATCAGTTATTTTAAAAACAAAATACTTCAGTAATTATTACTGAATATAGTAGTTAAATCGTTTTTTGTTTTATTATGACATAATATGATATACATATATAGGTTGTTTTTAAATAGAAACAAATTATAATATTTAATATATTAATAGATACATATTTTTAAAATATGGGGTAAATGATGACGCATCGGTTTGTGGATCGGAAGATCATCGGTTCGAACCTCGCAATCACACAAAATTACTCTTGTGGCTCCTCTTACACTACCATCCTTGAAAGTTGTGATTTGACGGCTGATAACTGCATTTTACGCGTAAAAATATATCATAATACCGAGATAAGCTTTTAGCAAAGTGTCAGGTTCAGAAATGGGTAAATGGCATAATGATATATTTATTTATTTTTTAAATATTTAAACAATTAAAAATCTATACAAGCCAAATATACTAATACCAAATACTAGTGGTTTTAAGTTACGTGATTGAAACGTCAATTTCGTAGTAACTAACTTTTAGTTGATTGAACTAAGATAATCAGTCTATTCTACTGAATTTTCAATAATTTCATCTGAGAAATGTCAATTACGCGCTGCTGAACTGATGCATTCAGTTGTTTCTCGAATTACTGAAATATTCAATAAATGCAACTGAGGTTCTCAGATATACATAGTATACTAAATTTTTTAGTTTAATTGATTCAATAATACAGTACCTAAGAGTATGGGAACTATATATATTTTTTTATTAATTTTTTTGTGTTATTTTAATTACCTCGAGTTCTCTCAGTGCAAATAAAAATATCGAATCTGTACATGATTAAATAAGTAATTAATTGTGATCTGAAATTGCAGAGATGCCCCCCTTTTTAATATATGTCTCAAAAAGGCTTGTATTATTTTTTCGGCAGTCGAATATATCGCCAAATTTAACTTTATTCCTCTCCAACCCATCTTTAGGGTTTGTAATTTGACGGAACTGCACGCTCAAAAATCACCGAGAGCAGCAACTGCAGAGCGCTACACCCAAAATGTATAGATGGTACAATGACATATTTATTCGATTTCGTTTAATAGAAATATACAGAACCCGTTAAGTAATTTTCTGAATTCTATCTTTGTAATAAGGTTTGTATTATACAAGTATTATTTTATTTTTTCCAGTAAACTAGTATTTCAAATCAATATCTTCATCTAACGAAATAGGGCGTAAGGAGATCTGCAATTGCAGAACTCTATAATACCACTGCAATTATTGGACCGATAATTTGTAAAATTTTAAAAATCAGTTAAGGAAGTACTTGTCAGTTTTATTTCCCTCGGGAAATAATAAAGCACATTAAGTAATGATTTTGATTTTAATAAGAACAAAGTTAATATTGTTTATCGGTGGAATATATTAAAAAAATTATTTGCTCTAGTTTCTGCGATATACAATACGTGGAAGTATTTTATTTTAATGGATTAAAAATAAATGATATATTTTAACTACATATACCAAAAACATTGAAAGTCCATGTAATTTTTTTTAATGACAGTTACATTCTAAGAGTTCCAAATTGATGGACGAACTGGCAGGTGGTTGGGTCTGAAGAGAATCATGCGTAGGTCTCATCAAATCGTTGTCTTTTGACTTGCCTCTAGTAAGTGAGTTCCGGAGCGTCCCTACACACAGACCCACAGTAATCTGCAAGCATTGCTGTATTCCAAAGCTATGATATCCTTGTTACATTAAAGAAATATCCTGATGAAATATTCTTCCGTGTTTCATCACTGGAATCTCCACAATTAGGAGAAAAAAGTCAAGGTACAAGTAGAGAAATAGTATATTGAACAACTAGCGTTACAATTAGGCATTTTTACATGTGTTTTTCATACTACTTTTCCTATTTCATATTCACAAAGTCAAATATAATGAAAACCACCACTATCAAGAAACGTTCATCCTTTCAAAAAATTATGACACATGTCAAAAAATGACATTTTTCAACCGTTGTTTTGTTTTTTTCAAAAAACAAGTTAGCAGTTTTAAATGAAAATATCAAAATATAATTTTTATTTAACGTATTGTAATTCGAAAACAGTGACAGTAAGAGGAAAATGTTTCAAACAATAATTATAGACAATAATATTTGACACAATCTTCTAATAACGAAATTTTCACTAAACCATAATTTACTGAGATATTTTAAAATAACTTGATAGGGCTTTAGGTAAACTACCACTTCCGGTTATTGGATTATCACCCAAAACTAATCAGCTCTTCCAAAGGGTATATAATTGATATATATAAAATATAAAAATTTTCAGTTTAGTAGTTTTTGAGAAACCGTAAGGCCAGGGATCCACACAGATTGACAAACAGACTGACAGACAGACACACACACAGATATCATCGCGAAACTATTAAAATCGTGTTCTAGAGACCTTAAAACGTGCTCATCCACTGAAACTATACTTTTTCTACGATCACACTTTTGTCAAGATTTCATAATAATAATAATGCTTACTCTTCAGAAACAAGAAATGACAACTCAAACTCAAACTATTTGACGTTTATGATTACAGCATGCGCAAGCGCAGATGTTCGCAGTGCTACCAACTATAAACCTATAGATTGTAATTAAAAAATTGATATTGTATATTCTTTGTAATCTCAATATTGAAAACGAAGATTTATATAATTATGAATTATTTTACGATATATACAAGTAATAATACTTGACATATGAATATCAAACAGTATTATATTATTAATAAGTTGGTCACACTTGCGCTATTACGCACGACTATGCGAAATATAAAATTTTTAAGCTTTGTTTCTTGTTGAGAAAATGTAATTTTCAGTAGTGATCGTAGAAAAAAATTCATTTTATTTTTCAAATAATTTACATTGAAAATCGCTTATTTCTCAATCAGCACGCATACTATCAATACCTACTAATTCTGATTACTACAGGTCATGATTTTCGCTCGCCGCGCTATTCCAGTGCTACTACAGTGCTAACTGTGTATATGGACATAGGGCCGGTACCCTCAGTGAAATCATACACCAACCCCGCACAATATGCGTGTCGTTACGCTGTCAGTTGACGCCGCCGCCCCGACGCCACAGATCGATTCTTTCCGTGTTTAGTATTGCGCTAGTCGCGCGCTGATAGAGAACTTTTGGTAATTTTAGAATGAGGATCAATACATTTTTTAATGGTTTCTGTTGCAGAACTTTTCCGAATTATTATAATTCAAAAATAAAGTTAGTCGCCTTTAAATATCTGGAAACTGTCCCTGAATTAATTTAGGAAAAAATGTTTCAAATAAAACTGGTAGAAAATTTTTTCTCTAGAATAATTCAGGAACGATTGTCTGTGTAAAATATAGTTAATAACCTTTAGACCTCCGCCAAATAAAACTAGTAGCAAATTTAGATTTCTACAAGTTTTACTTGAAGCAATTTTCTCTAAAATAATGTAGGAAATAATTCGGAGAGAAAATAAAGTTTATTGCTTTTATACCTCCACTAAACTTTACTGAATTATTTTAGAGAAAAAAGTTTCGAATAAAATTAGTCGAAAATTTAGTGTTCTACAAATATTATTAGAAGCAGTTTTCTCTAAAATAATTCTCAAACATTTGACTATACAAAATATAATTAGTTGTTTTATGCTTTTGACAAGCATTCCTGAATTGTTTTAGAGAAAAATGTCTCAAATAAAGTTGTTAATAAATTTAGTTTTCTACTTGAAGCATTTCTCTCTAATAGTGTATTATATAATAAGTTTTATAGATGTAGGTATCTAAATAGTGACTTATACTTTTTTCGACAGCAAAATAACAGAAAAATATAATATTTTATAAATTATTTCAACATTCAACAATTAAATTTTACAAAATGACAATTATGAAAGAAGCAAACTTCAGCCCTTGTTTAATAAATCAGTTGCTAAATTCATGCAGTGACTAAATTTTACGAAGCCACAACTTGTGAAGATGTGATTAAAATGTTATTTAGCGCCAGAGAGAATAGAAATAAAATTAGGAAATTTTATGTGTGGAAAATATACTTAGACTTCCCTCAAATATTTCTGAATAATTTTGAAGTAAAATGCTTGACATAAGACTGGTATTAAATTTAGTTACGAGTATTTTCATGTTTTTCTTGAAGAAATTTTCTTAAAAATAATTCAGGAACGTATTGCAGTGCATTTAGACATCCGTCAAACGTTTCTGAATTATTTTAGAGAAAAAATGCTTCAAATAAAAGTGGTAGCAAAATTATTTTTTTTACTTGAAGCACATTTCTCAAAAATAATTCAGGAACGTTTGACAACGTCCAATAAAGATACCTTAACGCCTCTGTTATGCGTTTCTCAATCATTTTAGATAAAAATGCTAAAAATGTTTCACTAATGTTTTGCAGTGCAAAATAAAATTAGTCGTCTTAGGACTCCGCCAAAAGTTTTTGAGTTATGTTACAGAAAAATGAAGTAAAACTTTTATTCCAAGAATTTTTTTTCTGTAATAATCTATATATGTTTAGAAGCTCATAATAAAATTCAATAGTTTTACAAGTTCTCCAAGCCTAACGCTAATATTTCAAAAGAAAAATGCTTGGGTAGAAGTGATAGAAAATGGTGCAATTTATGCAGTAATTGCATTTGGGCGTTTTCCATGTTTGGATGTGTATTTTGCGCGTGTTGGGTGCGAATGTCATTTGGCGTCGTACGCACCACTGCAACTGCATCCCGGACAGCCGATGCGTTTAGCGAAATGAGTTCATGGATGATGTGATGGGAAAATGACATTATTTTTCAGTTGCGAATCGCTTGCACCGTTAATGAAAGTCATAATTCATTGCTGATCGATGCTTGCGTGTTTATACTACGAAGTTTTACGTATTGTACGTACGTACGTTTTAAGAGCTGTTGAGAGAAAATGTAAAACGCCTCCGCCAATTTTTCTGGCAGTTCTGGTCTCGATGAGGCGTTTCGTTTCCGCCGCCTGGCCGGCAACACTCATGGCAGCGCTCTGCAACTCGCATCTCTCATCCGGTGTCCGGGCTGCAGCGCATAGGCGCCAGCGCCTAGCTGCAACCCGAACGTGCGACAAAGACAACATTTGTACATTCCCCTGCGTTGGACAAAGAGAAAACATGCGTGTGATTGGTAAATGAACAAATATTTCATATGCAGGCAAACGTGCTTGTGTGTCGAGCTAGTAGTGCTACGTAATGTACTGTCGGAGAGTCGAACACGTGGACTGAACAAGGATGGAGAAAGAAAATGACGTGGAGTATATGTGATTAATTATTTATATTAATATTAATATATGTGTTTTGCTATTTTGTAATTTGTTGTTGGGTAAAAATTGTTAAATTTATTTTGCTCATTGTGAAATACGTTATAGGATTTTTATTTTCCTGACGAGCTTTTGACTTTCGTTTGTTTATTTGTAATTACTCTAATGAATATTTTACTTAACCAAGCTTTTTGGACAAAGCTAATTTTTCAACTGTTGCATTTTGGATGAGAAAAACATAATTGATCTTAATTTTTTAACAAACATGAATTTGGTCCTTGACTTTATGTTTTTAAAAACCATAGGCCATAGATGTTCATGAACTTTTAATTTTCAAATGGTACAAGATAACAAAATGTGCCAAATAAAACTTGCACTTTTATTATTATTAGTAAATTTACCATAATCAATTATTTTCTGAGATAAATACAGAGACACTGGTAGGTGTTCAAGTAAACTTCCAGTTAATTGATTGATACGAAAAATCTAATTATCCTTGCAGTACCTCCCTTACATACTGTGTGGTGAATCAAAAGGCGTCCCATAGTGTTTTGAATGCTATTTTTGAAGTGTTTAATTAATGGTTTACTCCTCAAAAAAATGTCTTTCTCTTCCCGTTTTAAATGCTTTTTTTTTTTAATGTTTAATTACTGACTTAAATAGTTTAATTTAAAGGAAGAATTTCTGCATTTTTTTGACACTAATATTTATAATAATATATTTTTTACATCTCAAATGCAATTCCAGCCGTTAAATCACGGCTGCTAAAAATGTTTGAGAAAAGGAAACCACAGAGGTAAAGTTAATATGGTAACTATCAGTTGTGGGATTCGAACTTAAGGCCCCAATCCATTCAGGCATCTTCTTTTTATGCTGTGAAAACGTTACAATAGTACCTATATTATACTATATGAGAGATTATGGTAGTCACTATTCACAAAGATGAGTGAATAATGACCATAATCCCGAATATAATACTATACTCTTTCTACTCCTGTAAATTTAGAAATAGAGTTTAGTAAATTATCGAAGTGGGATAAAAACACACTTTGAAAAACGACATCAAAATACAATTATGTAACTTAATACACTGTCAACTGTCAGACGGTCGTAGCTTGGTGATCCATATCACGTCTTTAAAATAAACGTGAATTAAGGATTTTTGGCTCTATTAAAATAACGACGTTTCGGCAGCAAAGTGCTCCCTTCTTCAGGTAAAATATGAAACAATCTTTTAATATTATTTAACAATATTTAAATAAATATTTACAGAATTTTTATCCAGTTATTGTTTATTTATTAAAATAGTGATATATTTATAGGAGTAGAAAATATTTGTGTATCAAGGCACTGAAGTTCAATTTTTTATCACGAATATGGAATTTAGTTGCCGGGGCTCTTAGGGCCGAGGAAAATAAACCATGTGAGTGATAAAAAGAAACTTCATTGCCGAAGTACATATTAAGTTTTATTTGATATCTAAAATTCAAAAAAGACTGTAATAAAATTACAATATAGATTAAGTTTATACATCTGTCAGTTGCCAATTGAAACTAACAATCAGTGTTACCAACATCGAGAAGTGAAGTTATCGTAAATAACCCTCAAAATTATGTGTTTTGTCCTCAATTTCGTAATCGGAATTAATTAGTTAATTTTTCTTGCACATTTTGTTTCATGTTACGTATAAATTTACTATAGTACGTCAATATATCTGCCAAAATTATCCTAATTGTACAATGATTATTTAACGGTTGCCAACACTGCGTTGGTCAAAATTGTCGTATACTGGGTTACTTTAGTGACGATTTCTAAGTATTTAATGACAATTTCTGAGTACTTTAATGCCGATTTCAAATAAAATCTTTTATTATAAAACCTACAAAATTTGTTATGTTGTGTAAACTATAAACCAGCTTAAGATATATAAACAATAGCATTTATTACACTACGATACAAACTGCATTTTTTTCAAGTGCACGTTCACGTTCCAGTGCTGTCCACAACCCCGATATCATCCCTCGTTCACTGACACCCCCCTTCTCTTCATCCCGCAACCCCCAGGCATTGCATTCGCACCACAGCCAACGTGATGTGCTTGTAACGAACACAACGCGCTCGAGTTAGAGGGCGATAGCGCTTAGGATGAGTGAGAAGGGTTGATAGAGTGCTACGGTGGTGCATACACGCAATGTGGGTTACATAAGCATCGGGGAACACCAGATTAGCGCGAGAAAGTAGAAGTGAGGCCGGTGAATGTTTGCCGCCAAATTTATACAAGATATAAAAGAGAAAAATATGATGACACATGACTTTTTTACTAATTTTACTAATACCATGTTAATATACAGTCTCAGAATATTAACAAAATTATTAATTCATAGAGACCGGCCAAGCCATTCAATCGGTAACTACAGACGCGTTTCGCTTTTATTGGAGCTCATCAGTGTAGTGTAACTCGTCAACTGCTGTGAAGCAGTGGCACCGATTGACTGACTCAGCGAGATCTAAGATCCCAACAGATTGGCATATGGCACTGAGAAGTAATTAAATACTCCCAGCGCCATCTACCGTTCTTAAACTTCAACAGATTTAAATGTTTTGAAAAACGAAAACTGTCTATGAAACATATATATTAAAAATATACAGACAATAAAAATTGTCAACTGTTTCATAAAATACAGTCTCAGAATAATAACGAAGTTATTAATTCACCATGTTAATAGTCACAAATAAATTTAATAGTTTTGTGTAAACTACATCTAAACCAAAATGAAAGCAATGCATGATGTCAACTTACTCTAACTGTCATAGTAAATTAATTTTATGTAGTAACAATGGCTGATACCACGAGCTCTGTTTTTGGGTGTTTTAAGAGAAGCTGAATTTTAGAGTTATAAGTTGTAAAAACTTTCATTCGCAGCATTTTTTTTATAAAATATTTTCAGAATATTACACAGCGCTAACACCGAGGCTAAAGCACTTCTCTTAAAATACCCAAAAATGGAGCTGGTGATACAAACCAATACACCGGATGTTAAAATAAAATATCTAACATAAAGAATTCATTACTATTTTTTAAATATAGATATTGTTGCTTCCCTAATTAAATTAGACCAAAAGAGTAAATACAAAAAAATGTTTAGATTTGAAACCTGCATCCAAAAAGTTTCTACTTCTTGCTAATTTTTTTTTTTTGCTAAAGCAAACTTAACTAATGAATATTAACGTCTTCATATCCTGAAACCGGTAAACTATTAAACAAACCATGGATGTTATGAGTCATAACAGGCCTAAGATGTCTCAAACTGACATCTGCGGCTGTTATGATACTCATAACATCGCTAGGAATGTTAATAACTATTTCTGCTTTGTAGATTTTTTCTTAATTTCATTTTTAATTATTTTTTCCTTTTTAAATCTGTAAAGGTATTAATCCGTAAATGTAAAATGCTTAGAATATTTAGTAAATTTTATGCAGGTGTCTGCATTACATTATAACATTTTGTAATAGTTACACAAAGATTACAAACCTATGTATTTAGGATTCCAAGATATCAAAGGGCTAATAATAGGCAATATCTGTATTATGTCATTTATGTCACCAAAGACTCAATCACATATTATTCCTGTGAACTTGAGGAAAAGCCAGTAAAGTCACTTTTTTGGGCAACTTGGGTTTAGTGCGGACTTTTTTTTTTACAAATTTATGTATATTTTCAATTGGTAATTTAAAAAAAATTGCTATCTGATATATATTTTGTGTAATTTGGACAAAACATAAGCAGTTAAGTATATTTTTTTTAGGAAAAACGAGATAATTGATATTTTTTGAAGAAAAAAACCTAGTTAAGTTCCATTAGGTGCATGTTAAAATGTATACATCAATTGTCAAAAAAAAAAAAAAAATACAAATGATATTGTATAGATATTCGGAACCATTTTAAAGTATTTATGAAGATAACTTGTGAAACATTAAACGCAATAAACTCGAAATCATGTAATAGTGAATTAACTGGTTTTTCTTCAAAACACAGATATAATAATATTTATATACGATAGTGTGTAAAATTGATGTTTAGTTATTGGTTTTAAGTTTGTAAAACGGTTGTTTAGTAACACGACTTCATTAGTCACAGGTTGCCGAGCAACGAGTGATTAAAATTTTTAAATACGCCAAATTTGCAAAAATTTTGTTATCATGGCAACCTTATCAATTAATATTGTGATCCTAATTCATAAATAAAAGTATTTTTTTATATTTATTGGGTTTTTTCATTTTATCGTAGATAAAATATTGTACGTTACACATACGTAAAGCGTCTTTATTCACTCAGGGGTCTTAAAACACTCGCTATACACTGGTGTTTTAATTGACCCATTCGTGACTAAAGACTAGCTTTACGTACTTGTATCGTAAATAACTATTATTTCAATTTTATATATCTAGAATCTTGGTAGGTAAAATTATATATTTTTTGGTACATATTATTTTATTATTGGTAAAAGATAAAGAAAATATATCAACTAAATATTCTAGAAAGCAACCTATTGTTTCATAATGTCATATGAAAATTATAATAATCATTGTTATTGTGCTTCTAGTAAAGTGCCACTTCCGGTTGGCAAATTTTCATCATACTCGACTGAGCTCTTCCTTGGGATGTAGAAATATAAAGTACAAAGTTTTATAATTTTCTGTTCAGTAGTACTTGAGAAAATGCGTCTGAACGAAATGCTACACATACATCCATCTAACCAAACGAACGCATACACACTCAGACATCCTTTGAACATAGTAAAAATAACGGTACTGAAACATGTTTATTAACTAAAACGCCAACATTGAATTTTTTTCCGATCCCTTCTAGTGGGATGTAAAATGAAATAATTGGTTTTTGTAAAATGCGCGAGACACATATTAATAGTATTTTTCAGGGCTGAATAAGTCTGAAACTGAGCTGAAAATTTGTGCAGTCAACCGTCAACTTCAGCATTAATAGAAATAATAGAGCTTTGTCTTGGTGGATATTCTTAATTACCAGAAGATTTTTAGACAATCACTAATTTTAAATCAATACTGGGATTTCTTCTATCTGTATATTAAGGCACTTCTTGATTTCACCAGACAATAGCGAATAGAAAATTATTTTTGTAAGGGCAGAAATCATTGCCATAATTAATTTTCACATAAATTTTGTTTTACTGAACTTATTTCTGAATTTTACAGTTGTTTTTTAAACAATTTTGGAGTGACAATATATATTTTAATAAATTCTCGTTTATACCTCCCGCCTATCTCTAGGTAAGGAAGGTATTGTTTTTGGTCAAAAAATTGGGTAGCGAGTTTTCAATGAATAAGCACTTTTTAGGGTCCCTACAATACGATTTTAATTTTACTATTTTCGCCATGATGTCTGGATGTATGTATGTATGTAGTATGTGTGTATGTATGTGGAATGGGCTCAGATACTATAATTAAAAAAAAAATTGTGCATTTTTGCTTCTTATATTTATATGAACAGCTGATTAGTTATTTTGCAAGTTGTAGAATATTTAATTTTACATCTGTTTTGATTACAATAATTTTATTAATTTTCATTAATTATGGAGATAATAAAATATAAAGAAATTAATTTTCATAAATCTTACATTTCATGTACCCCATGGAAACACTTAAAAAAATTATTTTTTATGAAATGTGACACATGTCATTGTGATTATGAAGCTATTTCTTTATTAAAATATATGTCAAAAAAGTAAATAAATATACGATACAATATTTCTTAAATATAAATAGAAAATAAACAAATAAGAATGTATTTTTCTGTATCATCAAATACTTTTTTGTACCGTTTAAGAGTTGTATTGGGCGAGAGGTTATATGCTGGCCACATCAGAATTTTTTAATTTCTTTGGTTTTGATGAAAGGCTAGTTAAGTCAGTATTACATATTTTCGAATTATTCGCGTGTAAAGTTTTACAAGTTACCTTCATAAATACCTCAAATGGATCCGAATATCTATCTGATTTCATTTTTATTTTAAAGAAGTATAAAACACATACGATGGTGAAAAATTAATGTAACTATATTTAGCCATGCATCAAAATGAAACTTAAGTGGTTTTTCCTCAAAAACGACACTTAATTGGTTAAGTTTTGTCCGAATTACGCAAAATGTATATCAGATACCATCGTTTTGGGGTCACTAATTGAAAATATACATAAATTCGCAGTTCAATTTCATCAAAAAAGTGACAACTGGTTTTTCCTAAAAATCACAGATTTAAAACTGGGAATTAGGGAAGACTGAAATAACTAACTTTAGTAGTAAATTAATGGATTGTATTCCATTCCAACTACAGAAATTGGCAGAAAAACAACAGAATATTTTCTGTAAAAAAGCACAATTAGTTAGTAATCAATTACGCACTGATTTCGCAAGTTGGAAAGTGAAAGGTAGGAATAATTATTGACTTTCCAACTTTTTAAAAGTCCGAAATTGACATATTACTAACCGATTGTGAATAAGATTATTTTACTTCGTACAAAAATCCCAATGATTTTTATATCATAGAAATCTGGTTTTTTCAAAACAACCCTGTTTAATTTACCTAACCCTATTGGATATGCAACAGCAGAGTTGGCAAGCCAAAAAAATAACAAGATTGTCAGGTTGTTATATTTTTTAAAGCAACTGTACTAAACTGTTATTGATTAGAGATACAGTTTGATAGATCTGCAACAATTACAGCTAGAATTAGCAACAATTTCATGTTGGTATATTTTTCTTGTTACAAAAAATGTATCATTCTATAGAAGGCAGAGCAACTTTGGTGGAGGAGCCGAATAAACTTCCTCAAGTAAAAATAGCAGCTCAAGTCGAATTAATCGTTACAATTATGACATTGACCTTTCAAATAAGGTCGAGTTTGCTAAGTGAGAACATGAAAAGGGCTGCAACTAAAACTATCAACTCTAAACACCATTTCCAAACAACGTTGTACAAATATTACAATATTTACATTGCACAACACATCATTTTAAAAATATCCTATTGTACCTCTCTAGCTAACATTTCCAAAACGTCATATCAAAAACAGTCGAACAAAACAAAACACTAAAATGTCAAAACACAAATCATAGCTGCGTTGATCAATACGACAAGAGCGGACCAAATAACAAACATTCGAAATTTCTAATTTCATCGAAACGAAAATTGTGATACTGCAAGGGCTCGATGCAGCAACACCCCCAGAGGATTATTCCCTGCTGCGGGGTGAAAAACCCTTCAGTATTTGTTTGGCCGGCTAGAGTGGTGTATGTGTGAGAGTTGGCAACACTGTGAGAGCACTACATATGCAACTACAGTCCGCCAGACGAATCATTGGCCGAATTGGGCGGATTCCATTGTAGGATTGTTTTGGTGACTGTGCAAAAGAGTTGAGAGACAAAATGCAACATATGCTTGTAAATGATTTACTCATGATGTGTGTGTGTCAGCCAAAATGTTATTTACGTTTGTTGGAGACACATAAAACTTTCATGAAAAATATATACATGACTGTGAAATGCTGGCATTTTTGATATATCTGAATATGGATGGGTTTGCGCCGTGGCTAGTGTGGTGAATATTTTATAAGGCTAAAGTGATTTTATATGCTGCATTGTTCTAGTTAATATGCTAACCAGTGGGATGAAATTGCGACGATAAGTTTTTTGACGGAAAACCTACGGGGAGAGCAAATGGGAGACCGATGTTTTTCTGTTTGTTTCGAATTTTAAATTTTAAAATTGTATAATTGTGTTTTAATGTTCTGAAACAATGAATATTGCCTAGTCTTTACTGTTATCGTTCCTTGAATTTACCTATTCAATGTGCTAATATTTGATAAAAATATATTTTTTCTACGACCATTTAGAAATCTCCTCTTTGTATGTTTGTTGTTGCTAGTGATATAAGGTACATTGCAAGCATCGTGCGAAATGAATTTGTTTTGTGAGTATTTCAATACAGATCAGCTCATTTAAGTACAGGTGCCAATGATGAAAGCGAGACAACTTTTTAATTAATATTAAATGCATTAGGAAATAATATAGTGGTCGTAGAAAAAGTATAGTGTACAACTCGCATGGAATGTCCATTTCATACTCGTATGATTTGCAGCATGAGCCAAAGGCTCATGCTACAAACTTTCATACTCATAGGAAATGAGTAGCATTTCATTCTCGTTGTACAATATACTATTTTACAATCGTTTAATTTTGATTTTTGCGCACTCAAATAGTGAACAAAGTAAGCAATTTAATTATTAATAAGAAAATAGTATATTCTGCAACAAGTAATGGAATGTCACATATTCCACACGAGCAAAAAGTTTGTAGTCCGAGCCGAAGACGAGGACTACGGTTTGCGAGTGTGGGATATGCCATTCAGTTACATGTTATAGACTATACTTTCTATAACAAGATTGTGGAAATTATATAAAAAATTCCAATACAAAACTGTTGAAAATGTCAAACTCAAATAAATAAAATTTAAACAAACAGACGTAACCATAGCAACTGAATCAAGATACTTCATATATCACGCTAATATGCGGCTCTGATTCGTCAAATTTATTACATACGCCGTGTATGGAATGATAGTTATTCCAATACAATTTTTAATTCTGGAATGCGTAGTGAGAAAAATATATTTTTCCTCTTTAGAGAAGAAAATATAGAAGTGTTACCAATATGAATGTTATTTACAAAAAAAAAAAAATATTGCAAAAATTATAAACGCTTAATTTTATTGAAAATTTAGTGATATGCATACTTTAAATTGTGTTACAATTATGCCTAATATTTTTCTTTTTCTAGATTAAATTAAAATTTGACAACTTTAAATTATATTTAAGTTTGGTTCATTGACAACATTGCTAACCTAACTTTTAACGTGTCAGTTGTGTTGTGAAAGTGTATATGTATGTTCGAGCAAATCGTTTTCAGAAATATGTCGTGAAAAAAATGTTGTGTCTAACACGAGAGGAAAGCCCTTCTTTCACTCTAGTTTGACAAATAACTATTTTCCAAAATCGTTTAATTTTGATGTTGATTGCTAACTCAAAAGAGTGAGCAAAGTAATCATTTTAATCACTGGCGGAAAAAATATTTTACTCACAATGAGAAAAAGATTTTTGCTCACCCTTGTTTTAAAAATTATCAATAAATAGCACCAAAAAATTTGTTCCGTAATTTGATTTTAAACTACTTTGCAACATTAAAATAATTGCGTTATTGAATTTACGACTTCATAAAATGTACAACTTGTAATGCTACATTACAACGAAAAAAATTTAAATTGTTTGTTGACAAATTAGAAATTATTGGGGAAATTCATGCTAATACCGATTATGTGATGGTACTGAATATGTTATTAAAACTGCCAATAGTAATACATTAATGACAGAATTAGTGAATGTTGCAAACGATATTTTAAATTCTGATAACAATTATTCATTAAAATAAATTTGAGCGACAAATTTCTTCTACATAGAAAAACAAATAAAATTTAAAATTCCTCGGAAACCATACACCAAGCGTCCAAAAAACATATTTGTATAATACATTATCAAAACATGTTTATTTTTAAACAAGAATAACTAAATTACTGTATTATATTGTCACCACTACGTCGCCATTTTCGTTCACATACATTGCAGAACAAACAGAAATTTTCAGTGTATTCCATGTGTTTATAGTGAATATATAAATTATTGTCCAAATGAATCAATAAATATATTGTTCTGTCAAAGCGTGCGCATGTCAGAATCGAATAAAAATTCGTTGTATAGCTAAATCAGATTAATTAATATTGAATTCGATAAATGCAGCGTACATTTTCGCATTGTACTCACATTGTATTTTTTCGGCGCAGTTGGGGTGTAGCCCTGTTTGGGGAATGTTTGGTGAATAAAAAGATGATATTCAATTGTTTCTAATTGAATGAATTTTAATAATTATTAGGGTTTAATTGGTTTAAAATGTTATTTTTACTTATGCGTTCATGATCGCAAATTCACATTAAAACACAATATTTTATTATAATATTTTGTTACATTTTTAATCTCCCACATGTACGAGTATATTAACTACAAGGTTTTTATAACATATGTCAGTAATTAATAGAGTGCCACACTACCTTTACGGTTACACAAACGTTACACTGGGTTCTGGAAAACCCCAATAAAAGAAAAACTAATTTCATGTAGGGATTTTACTAATGGAATATTTGTTTTGGTTTATAAAACAGTTAATAACTTTTCTAAACCATATTTTTCATTCAAAACACAGCATTTTGTCATAACCTAACTATTTTTATTTAGCATTATAAGAACAAGCACATAGGGATTTTACATTGAAAATTTCTTTAGGATTATAGAAACAGATTTTACAAAATGGTAGCATCGAAGTTATGCGAATGCTGCGCTTGTAGATAATTAGGTGAGACTCGTGAGGTTTCTTAGACCCCAGTGTAGCATTCCTGGGTTAAATTGTATTATATTAAAAAATATGCAAAATTATTATTTGAATCTTTATTTTTTATTTTATACCGTT
Organism: Poecilus cupreus; assembly: GCA_963942605.1. Taxonomy (NCBI): domain Eukaryota; kingdom Metazoa; phylum Arthropoda; class Insecta; order Coleoptera; family Carabidae; genus Poecilus; species Poecilus cupreus. Next base: position 15,691,694 of record OZ012729.1, read on the forward strand.
TCGGACGGAAGTTTTGTGCTGCACACATGAATTTTTCGTGCTGCATTTCTTTCTTATAATTGAAATAGTTTTATAAATGCAGACATACACGAAAAAAATTCGGGAATCTGAGAATATAAAATGCATTTTAGAGCCCAACTCCAAATATGTATATTCGTACTACCTGAAAAATTTGGTATACTGAAATATAATTAATTATTTTCACACTGCTATTATCGCCATAATCAGCTAAATTATTTCATAAGCTATTATTTTATTTATTTAGAAATTTCTCAGTAATAATAAATAAATAATAACAAGAGAGTGAGAATAAATTGAAAATAATTTGACAGATCTTTCGAAAATTTGTTGCCAGGCAATAGCCACGAAAGCCCAAATGGCAACAAGTTTGAGAAAGATACTGGAGAATTATTTTTTAATTTATCGAATTCTCGGGTTATATTTAATTAGATTATTTTTTTATTTCTTCATCATGCACGGCACTAAATATATCTTTTTGCTCATTTTTTACTTATATTGATGATAACTATCTGACATCTGACATTTGTCAACAAAACAAAAAAGCTGCAGAGATTATTCTCGGGAATAAACATTAGAGCTTTACTATTAGTATAATAATGACAGGATTGGTTAAAATGCAGACACGTAAATACAATAAAATATTTCATTGGTTCTAAGAAACGTCAAAAAAATAATCATAGTAATAATATTTTATGCACTGTTCAGAAATAACTAACCTGCGTCAAATAATAGTATATTATGTTAGTTGGTATTGAAATAGGACTTTTTGTGTTTAATTCATATATTTGCGGCCGAGGTTATGCAAATTGAGCGTAATACAAAGAGAATATTCAACTACAAGTGAAAATTTTTTTTTCAAGTATTCCGAAGTAAACTTAAGCTATATAAAATATAAGTTTGTCATTTTATTTCTGTCATTTTAAACAATAAAATATAACAGAACTACGAAACACAATTATCACTCGTCAGAGCTGCCCTTGTACGTGCTGCCATCAGTGGTATATGAACCGACTAATACATTATTGTACGCCGTATAATAACATTTATAATAATAACATAATGATTAACTTCTATATCGTATATGTAGTAGAAAAATATGAACATTATAATATGCATGAAGAAAACAAATATATTTTTTCACTACATGGTAGGAAACCCCACTGTTCTTCTCCCGAAATAGTGAGGAAAATGTGTTGTACATTTAATATAGAAGTGTTACCAATATGAATGTTATTTACAAAAAAATATATTATAAAAACTATAAATAAATTCCTAATTTTATTGAAAATCCTTATTTTAGTGATATACATACTTTAAATTATCTTACAATTATGTCTTGTATTTTTCTTTTTCTTAATAAATCACAATTAAAGATATTTAAGATTGGTTCATTGGCTACACTGCTACACCGCCTTGTGTCTGATAACCTAACTTTTAACGTGTCAGTCTGTCAGTTGTGTTCTCAAAGTGTATTTTAGGTCCGAGCAAATCGTTTTTAGAAACATGTGAAAAAAATGTTGTGTCTAACACGAGAGGAAAGCTCTTCTTCCATTCTCGTTCGAAATGCCTCACTCGCTGCGCTCATGAGGCAAACTTCGAACTCGAGGGGGAAAAAAGAAGCGATTTCCTCTCTAGTTTGACAAAAAACTATTGTATTTACATTAAAACAGATCTATTTTGATAGCTCGTCAAAAAAAGCTAGTCACCAAATAATTGATTATTGTTTTTAATTATTGCACTTTCAATATTATAAACAATATCGTTGACAAATATTTTCATTATGGTCCGTGTAAGAGCGTTAGATGCAGATCTATGTTATTGTGATCTCATTAAGACGGTAAGTCTTATAAATATGTTTCGAATTATTATCATTTACCTAAGAGTAGGTACAATGGAATATATAGACTTGTATAGAGGCAATAGAAGTGTAAAAATAAAAATAGTTACTTATAATTGATTATAGCACATTTTTCAGGTGGTACAAATATATTTGGAGTTGGGCTCTAATTAATAGTAGTATTATTTTATTATTATTTCAGAAGTACCAACCCTAGTCATTTTGCAATCTCTGAATACACCTAAATTGAATATAAAAAACGCGAATCAATATGGTATAATAGCCGAAAAATTAAAATGCAAATTTGTCTGGTGAGGTGAAATATAAGAAGCGATTTTAAAAACGTTTGACTAGACAGAAGACGATCGGCGTGACGGAAAGGGGTGCGGTGAGCGCGCAGAGGGTGTCACCCCCTACTTCAGGGGGTGGGGCCACGAAACGCACCCCCTACGCGTAAAAGGGGAAAAAAGCTTTTAAAGAAATACGCAGAATTTAAAATACCGTTTTCTGGAGTTTGGTTCACTAAAAGCACAAAGCGGAGGAGTTCTTTTATTTTATATATTTTAATATTTTTTGTACAACAATTTTTGGAGATTGTTATTTAAATAAATAAATAAAAATAAATATATCATCACGCCTTTTACCCATTAAGGGTGTGGCACTCTGCTTACGCAGATCACGGTAGGTGATATATTTTTACGTATGAAATGCGGTTACCAGCCGTCAAGTCATAGCCCCCAAAGTTGTTAGTGGAGGGGCACATATGTAAATAAATGATAAAAAATGAGAATTTAACGAACCATAATAAAACTAATAACTGCTTATACTATGACAATAACAACAAAAAAAAATGAACACAGATAAAAATGTTTTCTTGGAACAAACAGATTTCTCTTTAGTGAAGAAAAAATTGATTTGAATAGTGCCAATCCGATTTCGTTTTCATTGAAAACTTTTGTAGGTTTAATAAATATTCTTGTACGAAAATGAAGGAACATATCAAAGTTTTAAACTGAGACTCATTATGAGGACGAAGTTTGAATAGGAGAAGGTTAAATTCAAAAGATATCGTTTTAAATAAAAACGTTTTGTTTAATTAAAAAACATCTTTTTCATTATTTTTAAAAACAAAATTTAAAATATATTTATTTTTTCAATGCAAAAAAAAAAAAGAATTAAAGTTTATATTCAAAATTAATATTTTTTTAAAGTGATAAGATAATTTTCTTCAATGAATGCAACTAAAGGAAAACGGATAATTTAGTTATTTTTATGAGTGAAGAAGCTTTAAGAATAATAATAAATATAATAAAAACAATAATTTGTAGTTCATTTCTTTCTTTTTGATTTATTACCACCATTATTTATTTATTTAATTTTGGTTGACTATAATTAATTTTTTACAGCGGTAATTACCGTAGCAGTCGATCCGCTTAATTGCAGAAAAAAAAAAACAATAATAATTAACAATAAAGATAATAGATAAAAGAAAACGAATACAGAATAAGAATGAACTATGAAATATAACAAGAATTAGAAGAAAAAGATCAAGCAACAGGGAGTCAGATGATGTGGACATATATGGAGAGCAGAAGAAAAGGATGTAATTAAATCAGTAGTAGAATAGAGGAAGAAGAAGACAATGCTGACCCAGATCAAGATGGCTAAAGGATGAAAATACATATTTGAAACTGGCAAAGTAAAAAAAAAAATATTAAGATATGAGGAAACCTAGCTACAAGGATTTAAAGTAAAAACTAATGGAGATTGATCCACTCTTAACAAAGGGATCTAGAGATTTATATAAGATGCGGCGTTACCCATAACAAATGTAACATTATTAAAATTTCAAGATTCTCCATTTAAATAATAAAATAAAAGAATAAAAGGGTACCTAGCTACTAGGTAGGTATTCTGGAAAATATTATTTGCCGCCCTTTGCAAATGAGGGCGCAAACTACAGACACTTCGTGGTGCGATGTACCAGACCAGATAAAATAAAGTTTTTAAGAAAAACCGCTTAAAAATAATTACGAATCTTTTTAATTCAGCTTCCTGTGAATTCTCCAAATAAAATAAATTGTTCTCTCCCCAAAAAATCCACAAAAATAAATTATCTTAAAGCTGAGGCCCCAAAAAACGAACTCTTGTACATAAATTATATTTTGTTTATGCTATTACTTAGTAAAGAGAACAAATGTTATGAAAATATTGCGATTTGCCATTCTACATTTAAAGAGCGTATTCAGCATAAATATAAAATATGCAAATTTAAATGTCTTGTTAAAGTTGACTGCAAAATTATCCGAAAAATCCAATTTTGAGGAATCTATAAAAATATAATTGGTACTTATTGGATTAAAACTCCACTGAAAAATATTTGTATATATAATTATCGATGAACCATAGTTTGTTATAATAATTAAATAATTGTCACAATTAGATGAAATTGTATTTACGGCATTTTCACATTTAATAAGTTAATAAGTATCATTTACAACAAATGAAATAGCATATATAATTTTTCTACCAAATTTAAATCAGTGACTTGCGCAGTCGATGCAGTTAATTTATAATGAAAGTCAAATAAAAAATCTAGCAGACAGTAAACCTTAGACGATTGAAAGTAAGGCTGAACCTGAAGAATCCTGAGAAATGGTGCTTCTATTTTTAGCTTGTGACCGCTGAAACTAGATTCGCGATTTTGCAAGTATTCTACACAATATACATAAAATAAAAAGTTGAAATATTATTTGAATAATTTTGCTATTATTCGTTTTAACAAATCTGTCTTTTATATTGTCTATGGCAAAACTACTATCTATCTTAAATATGTATACTGCAATAACTTTATTGTTTAGAATGTTGAATTTGGGAATATAAATATTAATAAAATATATTAACTGTTACAGATGAATTGTTACGAGCTGTACTTTGAACATTCAAGTTTTAATTGAGGTATTAGAAAATATTATCGCTATTAGAACCTGATGTGGGATACACAAAATTTCCCAAAAATACAAAATAAAGAAAAAGTTTCAAAGAAAAGTTGGAGTTACTATTTAATATAAATCTAAAAAAATATCGGCAATTTCTTCTAGTTCTCATTTATCTTTCTGCATAATTCATTCTTGTTCTTATATTTATTGAAAATTATAATCAACAAATAAATGATTGTTGTTCAATTTTCCGCCACATAACTTTAAGGGAAAGGAATCATGCTAAAAATGCGGTAGTTAGTTTTCAATAGATGAGCACATTTTTGGGGCTGTACGATTTTAAAAGTTTCGCGATGAAGTCTGTGTGTGTGCATGTGTCTGCGAGTCCGTCTGTCGGTCTGCGTGGATCTCTGGATTTACGATTTCTCAAAAACTACTCAACTAAAAATTGTGATATTTTGTATATATCAATTGTATCCTCTTGGGAAGAACTGATTAGTATTGGTGATAATTCAATAACCGGAAGTGGTAGTTTACTTGAAGCAATATCAAGTTATTTTAAAATATCTCAGTTCATTATAGTTTAATGGCAGTTTTAGTTATTAGAATTTGAATAATGTTTCAAATATTATTATCTACAATTTATTGTCTCAAACATTTTTCCTTTTCTGTCACCATTTATTAATTACAACTCGTTAAAGAAAAATTACATTTTGACATTTTCTTTTAAATCTGCTAACCTGTGGATTAAAAAAAAAAACAAAACAGTGCTTGAAAAATGTCATTTTTTGATATGTGTCATAAATGAAAACTAAATATTTGGAAGTAATAAGCGTTCCTGATAATGGTGGTCCATGTTTCTGCATTGTATTCTGTGCCAACAACAGTTAATTTTTTTTTTCAAGAACGAATTAAACAATTTTTCATTTTAAAACAATTATTGAGCTTATATTTCATGCTTACTTCTCCGGAAAAAATATATCTTTCTCTCCCTTAATTTATAATGAACACATAAAAATAACTTCTTGTTTCAAGAAATATTTCAGTTTTCCTTTTGTATGCATTCGTTGAACAAAATTATTAGGTTCATTTCAAAAAAATATTAATGCTGAATATAAATTTTATTTATCTTCTTTTTTCTGGATTAAAAGAAAATGAATATATTTTAAATTTTATTTTTAAAATTAATGAAAGGAAGTCGCTTTAATTTTAAACGAAACGTTTTTATTTAAAACGATATTTTGAATAAAACTACTAATATTCAAATTCAGTTTAATACTTTGATATGTTCCTTCAAAACAAAATTAATGATCATGTAAGAATATCAAAACTATAAAAGTTTTCAATGAAAACGGAAATCGGATTGGCACTATCCAAATCAATTTTTTCTTCATTTAAGAGGAATCTGTTTGCTCCAAGGATACATTTTTATCAGTGTATTATTGCTGAATGTACGGTTTATCATTGTCAAGATATTGGAGATAAATAAATGTTTATCTATTTGCAAATAGCTGTCATTCTTGTCTAATATCAAACTTGTAAAAGTGACTGTACTAATTTAAATTGCCGGTCTAGTTACCCACCCCAAACCCCCAAAACTATCTTCCCTCCCAAAACTACCTTCCAGCCACACGTGCGTTTATCATATGTTTGAACAAAACACGGAAAAAACAAAAAAATGCACCCAAACTTTTAAATCTCTGTACATCTGCTGCAGAGGACACTGTCCCTAATTTTCAATGACCTGTGGGCCCTTTGTACGAACTCTGACCCCGGAAGGGACGATTAACCCTTTGATGGTCACGTGGTCTAGTCTAGCTCGTAGAAAAGTGTACCTGCCCTAGGATAATCTTTGTTTGACCCTGTTTTTTGTAGCGCGTGTCCGAGGGGTTGTATTTACAATTAACGGACGATCAGAGGATGGAGACGCATTCAAGGGATGAAAAATAATATATAGTGAAATAGTATTTTATATTACAGGCAACCTAAAATAGTTTTTACTGCTGAGTGGAGGAAATGACCGGCTAGCCGATCAAGCGAACCTGTCACCTTGAAGCAGTTAAAACAGTTACTTTGCGTGTATTGTACAACATTTTACTTGTTACTCATTTGTAAATAAAAATAAAAATTAAAAACTTATCACCAAATCCTGTCAGTTACACACAACTGTTCTGTCAGAAATTATTTGAAATTATTTCTTTAAATTTCTGATAAGCCTTGGAAATATTACTTTGGCAACGTGCATCGTTACTGACTTGTAAAAAATAACATGTGCACAGCTACTAAATTGTAATTGTGTATTACATTATTAGGAGTTAAAACAGGACTTTTTGTATTGAGCTTATATATTTGTGACCGAGGTGTTAGATATGCAAATTTCAAGCATTCCCAAGTATATAAAATACAAGTATGTTAATTTTTTCTGCCATTTTTAGCAATAAAATATAAAAATATGGCAGTACAAGTACAATACAACTGTCATTCGTCACAACTTCCCTTGTAAGTGCTGTAGTATAGTAAACAACTAATATATTATTGTACACCGTAAAATAATATTTATATTATTATACGCCGTATAATTATATTTATAAGATTGTATTAGTCACAAAATGATTAACTTCTATATCGTATAGTAGCATGGGCGTAGACTTATTGAGATCTTGTCGGGGGCATGGGGCAAAATGGGACAATGAAAAAAGTATAAATGATTTTGTATTATTTTATTACGTAAGCAAAAATAAATATCATTCAATATAAATATACCGAAATGTGGAGTATAGGGATTTAAATGCTATTTTTTTATTGCTGTAAATTTTTAGCTATTCACTTTACAGCAAAATTATAAATACAAAGTTGTTCACAGTTTCAAAATGCATGCAATAAAGCCCTTTTAGTTAGGTTATTAGGTACCTTAATGTTAGTATTTCACGATGCATCAATCAAATTCAAATCAAAAGAAAATTATTGTTAGGCGGCCGTGGAAAATTTAACAAAAACGAAAAATATTTGATATTTCATAACAATTTTAGGGTTATTTATTTATTTAATGCCTGTTTTACAGGAAGCAATTTATTGGTCAATAAATTGGCCAAGTTTCCTTGTCAATAAATATGTTTATTCATTTTACACACATTAATTTTTCCGCCAATTTATTGTGACAATATCAGTAGTACTAATACGATATCAGCTGTCACCTATAGTACTAATATTTTTGTTCAAGCTATACGTACAAAAATGACAAACTAACCAAAACATAAACAAATTTGAATAAAATTCCCTAAAAAATTGTCTAAAAATAGAACATGTTCCAATTCATCAATTAATTGGCCAATTTATTGTCGAAGAAAAATTTGACGCAAAGTCTCGTAATATACACAACAATAAATTGACAAAAAAAACTTCGCCAATAACGGAAAGAAATGAACTGTCATATTCGACATTATATCATTACAATCTTCTACGTAATTTCTACAGAAAATAATACAACACTGTAATAAATAAATCTAATCTGCTTTTTGAAATGTCAAATATTTTAAACTTCCGTAGAGCTTATTAAGTACGCTTATCCCGAGACCAAGAATCAAGTAATTTTGATAAAAATGAACGGAATGATGCCAGTTTAGTATTTCTTGTGTAGAATTAAATTGTTTACTTTAAACAAAATGAGATACCATAATAATCTCAAATATTGCGTTATATCTTTTTTCATTGTCGGGGGCAGTTTTATATATTTGCCCCCTACAGAATGATTCATTGGGGGCACTTGCCCCCATGCCACCTACAACTCTACGCCTATGTATAGTAGTAACAAATATAGTTATTTATGTATCAAAGCACTGAAGTTTTACTTTTTATCACGAATATAGAATTTATTTGCCTAGGCCCGTAGGACCGAGGAAAATAAACCATGTGAGTGATAAAAAGGAACTTGATTGCCGAGGTACATATTAAATTTTAGTTTAGGTTAAGTTTATACATCTGTCAGTTGTCAATTGAAACTGACACTCAGTGTTGCCAACCTCGAACATTGAAGTTATCGTACATAACACTCAAAATTATGTGTTTTGTCTTCAATTTATTTATCGGAATTAATTAGTTAATTCTTCTTGCATATATTGTTTCATTTTACATATAAATTTACTACAATTATTTGTCAAAATTATCCTAATTTTACAATAATTATTTTAGGGTTGCCAACACTGCGTTGCTCGAAATTGTCGTATAATGGGTTACTTTAGTGTCAATTTCTGAGCTTTTAATGACGATTTTTGAGCACTTAAGTAAAATGAAAATAAATAAATATATCATCACGCCTTTTACCCATTACGGGTGTGGCACTCTGCTTACGCAGATCTCGGTAAGTGATATATTTTATCGTATGAAGTGCGGTTACCAGTCATCAAATCATAGCCCCCAAGGATGTTAGTGGAAGGGGAACCACAGGGGTAAATTTAAATTTATAACTGTCGGCAGTGGGATTCGAACTGAGGATCTCACGGTCCACAGTCCGACACGTTACCACGGAGCTATTTACCCCATAGCACTTAAGTGCAGATTTCAAATAAAAATAGTAAATTAGTTAGTTAGCAACTTGTAAAGATTCATTTTCAAAGGCAATAGAGGACTTGTTTAAATGACTCACATGGTTTATTTTCCTCGGCCCTACAGGCCTCGGCAACTAAATTCCTTATTCGTGATAAAAAATTGAACTTTAGTGCTTTGATTCTTTATTAATAAAAACATGAATAGTTTTTGTACTGATTATTTTAGTACTATAATGAATAATAATTGTTTTATAGAGAAACAGAAGATGTATAAAATTTTACAAAAATATTTAGTGTGTTCCATTAAAAAAAATATAGTTGCATATAATTGCGCGAAAATGGAACACCCAGTAGAAAAATTTATGCTGCAGATATGCAGGCATTTTAATTTTAAATAATCTTTGGAAAAATTTTCAGTGACATTTAAAATAACAGGGTAAAATAAAAAATACAGATATATGGACCACTCAGTATATAAATGACAAAAAGTAAATGTTGCATATCACAGTATATGTGCAGGAAGTAATAAATATTTCATCACACAAGTTACTAAATTTGGATCTGTCATCATCACGCCTTTTGCCCATTTTGATTGTGGCACTCTATTTTCTTAGTGTGTTATATTTTCTTCATGAATTGGGGTTCGAACTGAATACCACGGATCTTCTAACCAGATAGATTTACTTATATCTGTTTCAAATTATTCAAGAAACAATTGAGACACAATTGATATGTGCTCCCTAACTTTGGGTAACCCCACAACCAGAAATCAGCGACTAAAAAAACAGCTCCCAACAAAAGTTACAAAGAACAATTAAAGAAACAAGTTGAACAAAAATTGGTTCGCTTCAATTAAGCACAGAAACGGGGCAGAAAGAAATTCAACAAAATATCTTTTACGAAACTGTTTTCTTTGCCAATTAGCCTGTTACACTTTGTTATTTTTGCATCGTTTTTAATTACAATTTCTCTTTAAGGAGAAGTGTTCTCGTTTTTATGCTCTTTTTAACCAAGCGGGCCAGATAGTTATTGAACTTGCCTGCCGTCCGGAAATCGATAAGAATTCGTTGGCTACTTGCTCACAGTTTTGATAAACTTCGATATACTTTCAAAGAATATTGTCTTCATATTTTTTGTTACTGAAACCCCGTTTAAAGATTTAATTTAAAATAGATTTAACGTAAATATTTATCCTAATACTTTTACTTTCTTACGGATACAGCTCCAGTATGATGGGTTAAATATATTTTATATTAAAACACATTTTAATTTTCTAAATAGAATTTTAATATCATGATTGACAATTTTAAATTATTCAATTCAAATATATTATATTTTAAATGGAACATAAAATGCCATTTAAATTCAAATAATATTAATAGTATATTACGTACCGTGAACTGTAAGTGATAGTTTTTAGGTCGAGAATGTAGTTTGGGATGTAGAGACCCGTAGGGTCGAGATTTCCTAAACATTCGAGACCTAAAAAATCACTTACAGTTCGAGGTTAGTAAGTTATTTTTTGCAATACCTGCGTAAATATAAGAAAAGGAAAAATAGGTATCAAAATTAACAACTGACAGATTGAGGTTAAAAATAAAATTTGAATGATATATATTTACTTACCGTCCACCATGAACGGTAAGTTTTACTTACCATCCACCGTGGACGGTAAGTAAATGATGTAACCATGGAAACCAATTGTGCAATGAAAGTTCCACTTACTGTGTTTAAATTTTGTTATTAATGGGTAACTTACAGAACAGGTATTGCAAAAAAAAATATTATGTGTCAATGTTTTTGAATCAGAGAACCAAATATTTATTCATTTCTGTAGACATCAATACTTGCTTCCACTGTTCATAATAAAAGGTTTTAAAAGAAAATTGAAAGGTATTTTCTTATAAATTTCTTCAATGTTTGCAGTGGTTCGACAGCGACAGAACACCCCCAACCCTCTCCCCAAGTCTTTGGAACCCTTGGTCTACATTTTGTCTATGACGCAATATAATCATTTACGCAATAAAATAATAGAATGATCGTTGATTTTTTTGTTTGAGAATTGCTTCCTGTTATACAGAGCTAATTACAGTTACCAGCCGTCAAATTATTACGTTTATTTTTGTTTATATCCTTGTAGTAAGGTTTCTGCACTTTTTCTATCTTTTGTTTTATTTGTCAGTTTTTAATTGGAACTGCTTTTGAATACTGTCTGATTTCTTTAGCTACGCTGGTCTGGGACTTTATTTTCTTATTCTTCCTACTATTGATTTATTTAATTGCATCCTTTTATTCCGTTCACCATATATGTCCAAGCCATCTGATTATCTTATGCTTAATCTTTTTCACTATATTTTCTCCTTTCAATTCTTGTTCTATTACATAACTAATATCTACATTAGTCCCAATTTTGTTCTCATTATTTTTCGTTCTATTATTCATAAATTTTCTTTATTTTTACTTTCTTATATAAAATATAAGGAAGTATTAGAATCATGAAAAAAAAATCGCTGATATTTGCAGATATACATATTTTAAGGTCCACTGAATCCGTTAAAACCAATTTCTCAATGATGTCTGTGTGTGAGGATGGATGGATGTTTGTGTGCGCAATATCTCGTGAGCGAGACAAGATATGTAAACGAAACATGGAATTTATGTTTCATGAAAATATGAAGAGCTGAGTTGATTTTGAATGAAATTGAAAACTGGAAGAGGCAGTTTACTGAACACATAAATAAATAAAATAAATATATCATCACACCTTTTACCCATTATGGGTGTGGCACTCTGCTTACGCAGATCTCGGTAGGTGATATATTTTTGCGTATGAAATGCGGTTACCAGCCGTCAAGTCATAGCCCCCAAAGTTGTTAGTGGAGGAGAACCACAGGGGTAAATTTAAATTGGCAACTGTCGGTAGTAGGATTCGAACTGAGGATCTCACGATCCACAGTCCGATACGTTACCACGCTATTTACCTCATAAAACAATAAATTCTATTATTTTCACAAATACAATCAGCTATTAAAAGATGTTAGCAAAAATATTTGGAATATATAATGTTATTTGCACTTTTTCTGTATATGCTTCTAATTTTAAGAAAAAATAAATTATATATTTAAGAACTAGAATATTATAATATCTAAATATCAAATAATTGTCAAAATACAGTCATACACAAGGAACAAGTTATACGTGTTCAGATGGCTGTATATGTATAGGAAAGTAGTGTGGTGCCCACACCAGATTTTTTTTGTAAATTCTCATTTTTGTATCGTTAGTTAAAATCTTGTTTTTCAGTTATTTTTTGTTTTATTTTTTTTTTCCATTTTTCTTTCTCCTTTTCTTATTAGCATATCTATATTAAATATTTATATTTTTCAATTTGTTCGAATTTGAAATCTGATGTCTGATTAACTGAATTTGCTCAAATATATTTTTAATGTAATAATTTTCAAGTGTCAGATAGACAAAATAATTTATTTATTAGTCATTGATAATTAATTGATTAATTTAACTTTATCCCTGATAAAGTTTCTTCTACATTAGGTAACTCCACCTTCAGGGAACGTGTCTTGTCGCCTGGTAACTGCACTTCGCGTAAAAAAATATAACATTTACCGAGATATGAGAAAGCAGAATATCACATCCAAAATAGGTAAAAGCCATGAAAAGATATGTAACCCAAACAATTAAGAAAATAATCTGCAAAATATAAATTCCTAAAGCCGTTTTTACACGTATAGAACCACACTACACAAACAGTACAACCCTTCTGTATCTGAATCATTTTAAAATGGACACCAAACACACACATACACACACATGCACGCATCATCTCCCCTTGTAAGGGTCAAATTTTTAATTCTCAATCTAAAAATGACCCTTCACTTAAATAAATACAGTATAAGGTTACCACAATAGGTCAGACAAAAAAACGCGAAAAACGCAAACCAGGTACAAGGCAAAATGAGTAAAAAACAAAGGGGCACCCCGGTTTCACACGAACGGGACGAGCAACTTACACCCTTAAATCGACAGACGGAAGGATGATTATTCTGTGCAGCCTTAGTTTGGTAACACGTTGCAGATGCTTAAGATTTTTATTTTAAAACAAAAGGTTTTTTTAGAATTTTCGGTTGGTTAAATTGTTGCTTCACCCCGTGGGAAGAAGAAGATAATTATTGTTGTTTTCTAAACGGAAGAAGGCTGTTTTTAATTGTATGTTCCAGTTTCGTTCTTGAACAATAACGTTTAAGTGTTTGAGGAACAAATAATAACTACATGAATATTGTAAAAAATATTTTCTCACATATATTTGGCTCAAGCAATTTGATAATATCTTTGGACAAAAAATAATGAAAACTAAACAAAACCTAACAGTAATTAATTTTCTTCTAGAAATTGACAGTATGATTACATCCAGAGTAATAATATCGAAACGTTTTCTGTCTAAAGCATTTTTATTTCAAACAGATATAAATAATACCGATTGAGATTTCAATATTTTAATATAGTGCTGCATATTTTTATCAATTTACTTTACCGCAAAAGTGTAAATACAAAAGTCGTACAGAATTTAAAAATGCATGCAATAAAACCAATTAAATATTAGTATTTCACGATATATTAATCATATTAAAATTATTATTTATTAGGAAAATGGTAAAATGAAAATAGAAAATACAATGAAAATAAAAAATATGTGACATTTCATAAAACAGATTTATTTATTAGAGTGTTATATTATTTTATGTAGAAATTTCGTAGAAGATTGTAATAAAGTTTAACAGTTGCAGATAATTTGCTGAATTTACACGGATTAACTAGGTAGGACCCTGATTTATCAGATTTTTAACATAATTTTTGCTGAATTTTGTTAGCAATGATATTAACATAATCTGTTTTAATATTTTTATGTAAATTTTATATAGTTTTTTTTATTTAATTGTGGTCGTATACAACACGTGCTGAAAGAGTTTTTTACACTCGTATAATTAAACCACTCGCTTTCGGCTCCCACTCATGTGAAATATCCAACTTTCAGCACTAGTTATATAATAAATCATTGTCAAAGTAGAGAGGAAAGTGCTTTTTTTTTCCAGTCGAGCTCGAAGTTAGCGCAGCGAATGAGGCAATTCCAGCGAGAGTGGAAGAAACACTTTCTTCCCGTTTTAGACACTACATTTTTTTCACGACATGTTTCTAAAACCGATTTGCTCGGACCGTAAATACACTTTGACAACACAACACACAACTGACACTTCAAAAGTTAAGTTATCAAGCCCAAGGCGGTATAACGATGTTGTCAATGAACCAATCTTAAATCGAAATTAAAATTATCAAATTGTGATTTAATCTAGAAAAAGAAAAACATAAGACATAATTTTAAGATCATTTGTATATCACTAAAGTAAGGGTTTTCATCAAAATTAGTAATTTATTTATAATTTTTACAATATATTTTTTGATATCATTCATATTGGAAACACTTCTATATTTTCCTCTCTCGGGAGGAAAAGCACATTTTCCCACTATTTCGGGAGAAAAATGATGGGGTTGACATATATTATTTATTAAGCCGTTAAGCTTCTACGATTATTTGTAAAATGACTTATTATTTAACTTGTTGTGATTTAACAATCAGTTAATAATTCGGATTGATATTTGAGATATTTGCTTTATAGACTAACAGAGTAAAATAAATAGTTAACAAGATATAGAAAATTTTAAAAATAGCATCGATTAGATATTTAATTGTAAACTTAAAGGTGAGTGTAAGAAAATAATTATTTATTAAACTGATTATTTTTTGACGTTTCTTTAAACCAATGAAATGCTTTATTGTATGTTAAGTGTCTGAGTTTTGACCAATCCTGTCATTATTATACTGAGAATAATGCTCTTGTGATTATTCCCGGCAATATTCTCTGTAGCTTTTTTGTTTTTGTTGAAAAATGTCAAATGTCAGATAGTTATCATTAACACAAGTAAAAAATGAGCAAAAAAGATAGATTTAGTGGCGTGCCTGATGATGAAATCAAAAAATAATCTAATTAAATATAACTCGAGTGTTCGATAAATTAGAAATAATTCTCCAGTATCTTTCTCAAACTTATCGGGCTTTCGTGGCTATTGCCTGGCAACAAGTTTTCGAAAGATCTGTCAAATTATTTTCAATTTATTCTCACTCTCTTGTTATATTATTACTGATAACTTTCTACATTTATATTTGATATGGTGCCACTAAATTTCATAAAATTTCACTGTGTGGATCTGTGCATAGCGGATAGATTAATTCTCTCTTCGATTGTCTACAGTGACTGTATGGTTTTGAGGTAATATTTAAAGATGTTTTGTGAATAATTGTAGCGGCTTTTCTTGGGGGTAGATAAATTCGGGGGTTGGTGAAGCGTAAAAATATTCAGTCCCATAAATAAACCGTGAAAATGGCAAAACTAAAAGACGTAAGCCCGGGTCTTAAACTCGTCGGGAGCAAAAATTCAATTAATGAATTAATTTAATTCTAGGATGTCTTTTAATTATCAGTCGTCAAAATGACGTCCAAGTGTGTAGCGCGAGACGAAGACAACAAGTTGGGGATCAAGCGTCCTGTGCGTGGGTGCAACAAGGACGGACAGATCCGCAACTGCGAAATTAAGAAATGACTCCAATTAAATCGCGATTGTTGAAATCCTGCTGCAGCATTCGCGACCGACGCCCGAGAAAAATATTAAAATTTAAATTTCTCTCAATTAAAAGACCAGTAGCTCTGTTTCACTCAACTCGGCCTCTCTCTCTCTCTCTCTCTGGACTGCGTCTTAAGAAAAGGACTTTCCTACATTTCCTTCGGAAACCCATATTGAATATAGATTACATATTATTAATTTTATAGGAAAATGATGCAGTAACAAAACTTCATAATTACAAGTTTCTTGAATTTGGTGGAGGTGCCGGGTAGAAAAGGTTTTTGCTTTAGAATGATTTAGAAAAAGGTACTAGAATTTACATTCATTTAACACAATTTCATTGTAACTTGTTGAATTTTTTGAGGTCCCTAAATCTTCAATGGTATGTTTGGTACATTAACTCATGAACGACAATAGTATATTGTACAACGAGCATGGAATGGTACTCATTTCCTACGAGTATGAAATAGACATACCATGCGAGTTATGCACTATACTTTTTCTACAACCACGATATTATTTCCTTATTAATTCAATTTTAATAACAAATTTGTCCCGCTTTCACCATTATATTATTTGACAATTTTAAATAAGTATCCTAGCAATGGCACCTGTACTGAAATAAACTGACCTGTATTGAAATACTCTCAAAATAAATTAAATTCGCACGATGCTTGCAATGTACCTCATATCCCTAGCAACAACAAACATACAATGAGCAGATTTCTAAATGGTCTTAGAAAAAGATGAATTACCGAAGCTTTAACTAAACAGAAAATTCAATTTATTTCAAATATGAAATCAACTTCGAAAAAAATCATCAACGATTTTAAGAATATTTGATTAGAATTCAATTATACAGGGTGATTATAGGCGTTTTACTTATTATATAATACTTATGTAATTTCCTGCTTAAAAATTTTAGCAAAAAATGTTTCAAATAAAAATTGAAGAGATTTAATATATGTATCTGAAACAAGCGAACAATTTCATGTTCCTTTTTTAATAAATATTAAAAAGACGTTTAAAAATATAAAAAAAATTAATGAGTAAATATGGAAATAGAATTGAGTTTAAACAAATATTTAATATTATTCGTTATCAAGTAAACAATTTATTTATTCATTAAAAGCTCCGAAATCGACACTAAAGTAATCTATTATACTACGATTTTGAGCAACGCAGTATTGGCAACCGTACAATAATTAATATACATACAAGTAGGATGATAATTTTGGCAGATGTACGACGTATAATAGTAAATTTATACGTAAATGATACAATTATGTGCAAGAAGAACGAACTAATTAATTCCGATGAAGAAATTGGGAACAATACAAACAATTTTGAGTGTCATTTACGATACTTTAACGTTGGTTGGCAAGACTGAATGTCAGTTCCAATTGACAACTGATAGTTACAATGTTTGACATAACTGAAAACTGACAGTTGTGTAAACTTATCCTTTAATATTATTTTTTAAAGGTTTTTCTAATTTTAGATTTCAAATAAAATTTAATATGTACCGCGGCACTAAAGTTCCTTTTTATCACTCACAAGCTTTATGTTTCGCGGCAATTAAATTCCATATTCATGATAAAAAGTGAAAACTTCAATGCCTTGATACATAAATATCTATTATTTAATTTTAATATTGGAATAAAAATTTGTTAATAACAATGCTGCCAGTTGTTATTGTCTAAGCCTGATTTTTTTCTTTCTTATATATTATAAAATTAACAGCCACTGGGGCCTATTCTGTAACTTACCTATTAATTTTTAACGGCCTGTTAAAAATTTTAACCTATGACAACAGACGGCACTAAATGAAAATTGAAAATTTCATTTGACACATATATTTTTATTGGTTAAAATTTTTAATAGGTTGTTACAAATTAACAGGTAAGTTACAGAATAGGCCCAATTGACAGTTAAATGTCAATACGTAGCGAAACAACGTCAAATGTTTATTGCTTACTCGATTCTGAATTTTTTATGAAGTATAAGTAAATATAAGAATCTTGTTAAGAAAGTAAGAATGAATCAGTTGAGGTTGTTTGGCCATCTCGAAGCGTTGGTGAAACTAATATATGCAGGTGAGATAAAGGGTGAACGATTGTGTGGACGTCCGAGGAATAAGTGGTTAGGTTTGATAGATGATTTGTTGCGTAAACGAATGAGTGTAAAAAATAGACGAGCATGCATGAATGTGGATAAGGCGAAAGTGGTAATGTTTGAAGGAGTTTGATTTTTATTTTTTTCAGGGGTCGTGCTACCCCACTGAGTGGGATATAGCGTGACGCTATGTTTGTTTATATTATGTAGAGATTTAAATTTTAAATATTTTTTGTCTCTTCCACTTTTTCCCCAAAATGATTAAGGAAGTAGGGAACATTTATTCTATATGACGAATATTGCAACTTTAATTTTTGAAAACAATTACACTGACTATTCAAAAGAAAGTTTGAAAAAACTAATTTATTATCAGTAGTTAATTTTCCATATTTTCTAAAGCTCTTCCGTTAGGCAAATTTATCGGTAAATAGTGTACAATCTACAAACGTAAAGTGCCATCCAATGATTGTCCAATTGCGTTGGCAACAAAACATTAATAACCCTAAAAACCCTAAAATAAAACATCCTCGTCTTCTTTCATTGCAATTTCCGGGGAACACAAAACAGCACCAAATGCTTTTCTGTATCTCCTAAAATATAAAACGATACAATGCATAAACAAAATTACTCGTTAATTACTTAGCCAGCGGGTCTGTTTATTAGCAACGCCATCTAATTGTCGCGTCGCAGGTTCGAGTCCTTGCTAGGATGGTTCATGTCCTGGCTACACAAAGCGATAAATTTCCTGGAACGGTTACTTGATATAAGACAGTGTCTTCTTTGGGAGTCAAGCAGGCTATGGAAACAAGTGAACGGGGGAAAAGGTCGTAGAATCGACGGGCGTTATACCGCTAGCAGGAGGACATAGGTTTTGTTTTTGCAGGACTTTAATTTGCTATTTATTTAGCTAATTATTACGGGAATTATATCTCGATATTGTTGCATTATTATTTTCTCATTTTAACAGGAAATTCATACGTCAAGTTGTATACGTACCTAGGTATTGCTCAAAAATGATATACTAATGCCTAGTTTTTACTTATTCATTTTACAGCAAAAGTATACTGGGTGAGGCATTTAACATGTTTTTTTCGGGATCGCCCAGAAAATGAGCTGTTTCTGATCGATTTTTAGACCTAAAATTCTTTCTTTACCCAGCTAGCTCTGAAAATTCCTTCTTTTCCGAGCTATCTCGGAAAATTGACTATAAGGGATCGGAAAGCAATGTTTCCATAGTGATCAGTTCTTTATTTATTTATTTCTCATTCATGTGTCAAATATTGCAATAAGGTGTAAGAATTATTATTTCTTTTTTTTAGGATCGCGAAAAAAATATTGTACCCAACATGACCTGAAAGTGTCTTCACTGGGCTCGCAAGCTTCCAGAGTGACCCAGCAAAGTGTCACTTTCAGGTCTTGTTACGTATATTACTATTTCGAAAATATATCGAAAACAAAACATTTTACACAGGGCAGGGGCCCATAAATATTTAATATTGTTAAGCAAATTTGTCTTACTTTTTAACGAGGAATCTGAATCTGCAATCAAAAATAGGGGTCCTCATTAAAATAAAAATGGGTTGACAATGTTTTAGCGACAACAGCGGCATCTGCTGAAAAACAATATTACAAAATTATAGGCCCCTTCTGTACGATTATTTTTCACCCATGTCATTTGTCCGTAAAATGTTTTGATTTCGAAATATTTTCGAAAAACATGGTTAATGCCTCAACCAGCATATACAGAAGTTGTTCAGAATTTAAAAATGCATGCAATAAAGTCCATTGTTCAAAAAATATACTGCACTGTAATAATTAAATCTAAAACTGAAATGGTAAATGTTTCTCGATTTTGTTTAGTTTTCCATGTCGTGTTACAATTTCTCATTCATTTTAATTTGATTGATATAGTGAAATACTAACATTTAGGTAACCAAATGGGCCTTATTGAATGCACTTTTAAATTCTAATTCTGTACAACTTCTGTACTTATACTCTTGTTGTTGAGTATATAAGTAAAAATATACGGCAATAACATATATTGAATATTAATTATTATTATTATTATTAATGCATTTTTAATTAATGATTTGTAATGTATGATGTTTGATCAAATCTATTATTTGTGGAGTACTCATTTTAATGTATATGTTAATTATTTGCAATGTGAAGTAGTTCACGTATTGCAGAAATCTCTGTACCTCTAAAATAATTATTAATAAATTAATATTACTAGCAGTAGTAGGTAGAGGCCTTATTAATCCATGAGTGTGTAGGATGCAGAACGAGCGATAGCGATTGGGTTATGCCTCTAACTCACTTGTGATATACAAGACTTTATGCCACAAATATTTAAAAAATAAAGAATAATTAATTGCAATAAATTATTTACATAAAATCAAATGAGCAGAATAGATCGAATTCGTTTGTTTCTATGACAATTTTGATAACAGCCAGTTATTAGTTTTTCCATGGAGTAAAGTAGCGCGAACGAGTGACAAAAACGCATCAAATTACCACACTGAGTGAAGTAATAGACAAATTTACATCAAATTGTCTAACTGAGTGGCATAATATGTTAGTTTACTCCACTAAAATGATGGGAATAATATGTTGATTATATCAGTGGTGTAGATAAATAAAATTACCAATTTATTTATATATTTAAAAAAAAATAATAATTTTGGACTGGAACCGTTATATAAAAAATCAATTCTACATGGGTATTAACTTAGAGATAATTAAAAACAATTTATGAATTTTTAACAAAATATGTCAGACTGTGAAATATCTCAAATTCGAAAACAATAAAATATCTTAATCTCTTATAAACCTAAAGCAATTCTCATCCAAGTCATTAAAAAAGTTTCCACAATGTGCTTCTACATAAAATTTGTCATTCTACACCGATTTTTTTTTTTTTTTGATTATTTAATAGTTATTTACTTTACAAGTAGGCTAAGTAAGGAATCACCCTCGAGAGAAATTATAGCACACCAAGCCGAAGGCTGAGTGGGGTAATTTTATCGAGTGGGTAATTTCATTTTGCCCACGTGTAAAGTATAACGTTTTATCCAACATCTTTTAATGAATACAAAATATATTTAAGTAATTTTATTTGACAGTGACATATGCTTTAAATTTTATAAATTAAAATGTCAATCGAAGTAGTTACAAAGGTGTTGTGTGTTATTTTTATTGTTATAAATAGAAAATTACTCTAGTGACTTTTCTCAAAATTATACCCATAAGTGGGTAATCTGTTACTTTCCTTGTTTAAATCGCTATAGTTATAGAGCATTTATTGAGAGGTGTTGGATAAACGAATTTATCTTTTACCTAAAGAATGCCACACTTAAAAAAGCTAAAAGGCGCGATAATATATTTATTTATACATTACATAATTTGAAAGTTAGTTATTTTTTTGGTATATAACGATGTTATTTAGAACTATGTAATTAGTTTTCCTATTATGTCCATTTAGAAAAATTACAGTAAGGTCAAAATTGTTTTACTCTTACTAGGTAATTCAATTCTTTTCAGTGAAAAATCCTCAAGACGGATTATTGTTAAAAATTCTGAAAAACTTCATATAACGTCCGTCTCTTCTACCGAAACCTCCCTTTTCGCCTCCGCCGTCCCGAGCGCCCATCTTCCGTCTCGCGAACACTAAAAAGCAAAGATTTATCTATCTCTACCGTATTATTCTTATTCTTCTTCTATTCTGACGTTCATTTTGTCTTATACAAGCCAGGGGCCCTGTTTTTAATCTTCGCTAAACTTTTTCAAAGTTGCTAATTTATTGCCGGCCTGTAACGGAATGAACCGGCGGGGAGGGACGGACAGAGGCGTCTTCCGGATCCGCAGCGCGGGCGCATGTACCTGGACCGGAAACTGAAGCGTGTGGAAAAAATCGCCCGTCAATAAGATATACAGGGTGGGCCATTTTAAGTTGCGTTCAGGAATATCTCGGAAACGAAGCATCGGATGAAAAATCCAAAAAATACGACTAAAATATTTTCGAGGGGGACATCCCATGACACCAAATTCAACCCCCCCGCCCCAACCCTGGTGGGGTGGGGCGGGGGTAAGTTTAAAATCTTAAATGGGAACCCCAAATTTTTTTTGCATATTCGCATTCTACGTGAAAAACGGAATTCAGTGACATCAAAATTTTCGCCCCCGCCCACCCCCCCGGGCCATTTGGGTGGTGAGAAACTTTCAAATTGGTTACGGGAACACCCACTTTTTCTCGAAGATTCGATCCAATTGTCGAGTCCCCTCGCATCTAACCAACGGGGTGCACGGCACTGGCACGGGGGAGGGGGACAGGGGCGCAAATTTTGATGTTACTGAAATTAGTTTTTCACGCCGAATGCGAATCTGTAAAAAAATTTGGGGTTCCGATTTAAGTTTTCATACTCACCCCCACCCCACCTTCCAGGGTCGGGGTGGAGGCAGGGGTGAAAATTTTGATGGTACTGCATGTAGTTGTTAACGTAGAATGCGAATCTTTGAGAAAAAGTGGGTGTTCCCGTAACCAATTTGAAAGTTTCCCACCACCCAACTGGCCCGGGGGGGGGAAATTTTGATGTCACTGAATTCCGTTTTTCACGTAGAATGCGAATCTGCAAAAAAAATTTGGGGTTCCCATTTAAGATTTCAAACTTACCCCCTCCCCACCCCACCAGGGTTGGGGCGGGGGGTTGAATTTGGTGTCATAGGATGTCCCCCTCGAAAATATTTTAGTCGTGTTTTTTGGATTTTTCATCCGATGCTTCGTTTCCGAGATATTCCTGAACGCAACTTAAAATGGCCCACCCTGTATTATCATTCATTTTTACCTTCTGCTTTGTATTTTTACTGTGTTTTACAAAGTATATGGAAGTATTGGATCCATAAAGAAAATCGCCGACGAGAGTTTTGAGGGCCACTAAATCCGTTAAGACCAATTTCTCAATGATGACTGTGTATTAGGATGGATGGATGGATGGATTTCCGTGTGCGCAATATCTCATGAACGAGACAAGATATGTAAACGAAACTTATGCCGAATTCATGCAGCCATTTTCATTTTAATTTAATTTAAATTTCATTCATACAATCATTTAATTTATGTTTTCATCTTTTATTTTTATTTCCATATAATTTAATTTATAAGATAACCAACTTTTTTCTTTTAAATGAAAATAATAAATTCTGACGTTTGCGATTGAAAAGGTTATATTTTAAATCAATAAGAATTGATATTCTTTGCTAAAATATGAATGATTTTAATGATTTGACATTAGTAGAACTGATCAGAAATGATAAAATGTACATTTCTGTATGATAAAAATGAAATTTTATTCTAAAATAAAGAAGCTCTTTTGATCAGGATGTAGTAACATAGATTTCAATTTCAAAAGGTTATTGAAGAATTCTTTTTCCCTATAGAATCTGTTTGTTGGACAAACGACTTAACTGGGTCTTCGTTTCTTCATTTTTAAATGATATGATAGAGCACATAATCACTTAGAAAAATTTCATGCTTGCAAATCAAAAATCGCGTAACTATTTGTGTATTTGTTATACCAATATTTAAGATTAACAGACTTAAATGTGACACATGATAATTTAATATTGTAGTGTTCCATGAATGATATATTTAAAAAAGGTAAATTAGAATTAAATTAAAATTTAAAATTAAATTAAATGAAAATGATAATTGTTGCATGAATTCGGTATTAGACTTAATAAGTTTCTTGAAAATATGAAGAGCTGAGTTGATTTTGAATGAAATTGAAAAACCGGAAGAGGAAGTTTACTTGACACACACAAAACAGTAAATTCCATTTTATTCAAAAACTTTTCTTGTACATGCTTCTAATTTTGAGAAAAACTAAATTATCCTCCTAATATATATTTCAATAATCTTAGTTACAAAACTAAAACAATTTTAACATTTATCAGGCAGAATCATAAAAGAGATTAGCGTTATTTTTCTCATGATGTGTAACTTCGTTTCTAAATTAATTATATTATAAAAATGAGTCAAATTTTATGCGAACTAATCTTAAAATAATAATTATTTAAAATAATTATGTTCTGAGAATGAAAAAGATGCATAAAGTTGCATATCATATTGTGAAAATGAAACACTTGGTAGAAAAATTTATACTGCAGATATGGACATTTTAATTTACAATAAACTTAATAATAAACGCATAATATCGATGTAAGAGAGGTACTGTGATAGGATAAAATTTTGCGGTAATAAGTTTTCAAAGGATAGGAACGTTATCATAAAAATTTTCATTTAAAATTTGAATTGTTCAGGGTACGAACTGATTAGATTTTGGTAGTAATCTATTAGATACTGTAGTATACTTGAAGATCTAATAGATATTTTGGGCATGTCTCAGTAAAAAATTGAGTTAGAATAAAATTTGTTACAATATAAAGGTGTAAAATAATATTATATTAGTTTTTTTTGTACCGTTTAATAGTTGTTTGAGCGGGAGGTTATGTGTTGGCCACATCAGATTATTGTTTGAATCGAAGGACATTTCAAGTGGAAAGAATAAGAAGTCTGCGAATAAATTTAAAGCGAGAAACAAAGGACGAAATTTATTTCTGATTTTATAACGAATTTCTTCATTTAAATCAACGTTCTAATTTATTTTCCGAGATGTCAAATGTTTCAATATCTGATTAAATCATCTAGACAGCTGTGACACTCGAAAGAAAATAAATGAAAAGCGAAAAATAAAACTCATTGTTTTAAATGTCACGGAGAAAATTATCGTTTTTTAAATTTAAAAATCTTTCGCTCCACTTACGTTCCTCCCCTATTTCTCCCCCTGCTCCGTTTAGTGGGTGATTCTATTTTTCTCACCCTCGACCTAGAACACCCCCTATGTAGTCCACAACCCCTAGCGTGTCAAATATCGCCATTTTTAAAATGCTATAGCTTATTAAACACGAACGCATATGAAATATGGTGGCTTGTCTCGACACTAAGAAGCATTAAATGCTGAGATTTAGGTGAGGGTAGATTTTTTAGGGGTGTTAGATAATGCAGACACTTTCATCTTTGGTGTGGATGTTTCAAATTTTTAAACAACAAAATATCTAGATGACTATGTCTGCTGGAACGATAAAAAACTCTTTAAATTATTTAAAGAACTTTATTTATAAAAAAATTGTTTCATGTTTCGTAGTCTCTCGAATAATTTCAGTTCGTACAATAGCTCATGACTAGAGAGCGGATTATATGCACAAAAAAACTGAATTAAATACGCATATATTTGCAGTGATTTCTTGGGAAATATTGCACCATATATGCACAAATATGACAAAATATATGCAGCAAAATATGCAAAAAAAATTGTAAATTATTAGATAAAAAGTATAAAAGAATGCATTATGAATTTTATTGCACAATACAGTCTTAATCCTAATTCACAATTAACAAATATACTACTAAAATGAGTTATTACGGTACGAATAAGATGAATTTCGAAATAAGTACCGCAAAAATTATTAACGGACATACGATGTACGGTTTATTTCATACCTGTCGGAGTTTTTGGGGAAAGTTTACTTTCTTTCTCCATTTCTTTCTTTCTTAAAAACAATTAGGTCGTTTTGGTTTTAGTAAAAATGAAATAATAATTAGAGTACAATCAATTTTGTTTTGTTGGCATTTGTGGAAACATTTTTAAAAATGAATGCGGAAAACGATATTCTGGATCTGGATAAATGCTCTACAACTATGGCGATTTTAAACAAGGAAAGTAACAGATTACGCACTAGTGGGTATAATTTTGAGAAAAGTCACTAGTGAGTAATTTTCTATTTATAACAATAATAATAAGACACAACACCTTGGTAACTACTTCGATTGACATTTTAATTTTGAAAATTTAAAGTATATATCACTGTCAAATAATATTTATTTAATAAATTCTGCATTTATTAAGAGATGTTGGATAAAACCGTTATACTTCACACGTGACAAAGTGGAATTACCCACTCGATAAAATTATCACACTCAGCCTTCGGCTTCGTGTGCTAAAATTTCTCTCGTGAGTAATTCCTTACTTTGCCCACTTATAAAGTAAATAACTATTATCAGTAATACAATACTGCTTAAGTAAATCCCCATTTAACGGAATGAAATCAGTCTGGTAAACATGAAAAATGATGAAATACAACATATAAATACAAAAAATTACAAGATAAACTAAAAAATTCAATTTGTTTCAAATATGGAATATCAAGCTGTTATACAATTAGTAGATCTGCAATTGCAAAAGTGCAATTACTAGAATTATTTAGCAAGAATCAGTATTTTATGAGACTGCTTAGCTGATTAAATTTTGGACACAAAAATTCAATTGATTTCAAACATGAAATCAGTTATGTTGCAATAATGTTGAATCTTTTGATAATTCCTCTCTAAATATATAATGTTTAATAGTTTTAATACAGGTAATTATAAATAAATAAAATATTATCTCACCTATTTAGTATTTATATAAATTAGGTTCTTCGTATCCAATATTGTGGTATAACTATATACACTATAATTATTTACACTAATTACAAAATTAACTGTTAATTAACTAATAATATAATAGCCCGATTAGCACTAGATTTTAGCCCTGAGTTGGTTGAGTTTAAAAATAGCATATTAGCCCGTTAATATGATACTTTCAAACGGTTACTTAAAGTTACAAAAATTCTTGTTAAAATTGCCCGAAAAATGAAACTGTTCACGTGTCTGTAGCCCAATAGAGATTTTCTTTACAAAAATATGCTTATAAGTCTATGCACACCACTTAGAAATTTTGCGAAAAATTTTCGGTGCTACATTTTTGCGAAATTTTGTTCCGATTACGGAGATGTATTTTGTTAGTGAAACATAAGCATACTAAAGGGTCATGGTTGCTCGTTGCCATGGGTAACGTCCTGGCTGGAAATAATTGAAGAATTAAAAAATATCATCTTTTGAAAACAGGTATGGCCGGTAGGTTAAGGGTGCCCGCTTGGTCGGCCCTAGTGAACTCAGACGGAGTGGTGGGGGGCTAAACCACGGCCTACTAGGTCGCCAGAAGTTTGTAGAGTAGCCCAGTTAAATTAGTTTCATGCCTATGGACTGTACTTTTATTATTCATTTAATTAAGTTTGAGTGATAAAAATTGGTAACTTTAATTTTTTGGAACTTAAATTCTACAAATATATGTAAATTCCTTTTGAATTTTTTAAATTTTAGATGGTTTCTTTGATAGATAATAGTTATTTGTTTAATTATAGGCACCAAAATACTAGATAATGTATTTATGTGTTTGGTGTTTTTTGATATTAATTTAGTGAATATTTTTAATATCTATTTTGAAAGTTATCGGCATCAAATTGTTTTGCTGTGTTTGATGTACGGTTGCTATGCGTTTGTTAAGCGGTTGCAATGTAGAAATAAATTTGTTATTTGTATTTTCATAAATTTTTAAACAACAGCTTTGTGAAAATTCCTTAGCTACATATTTATTGTAGGTATACATTGGAGAATGATGAATATGTTTTAATTTTGTTAAATTCTTAAATTCATAAGATACATGATAAATATTTAGAAGATGAAAGCAGCGGTTTTATAAGATGATATATGGAAATGTCGAGTTTGAGGTTTTACCATTACCATAGCAATAATAGGTAAGAAACGTGCGTTTTCTAGATTGTTGTTTAAAAAATCGCACTTTTAATCGGCAAAATATATACTTTTTTCTACTCATATATTGAAACGTGTTGATTAGCGTTGCCTAAGCAACGTCCGAAATGTTCATTTTCCAGGTCTCCACCAGATAGACAACCGTAAAATTTCGACGAAAACATTTCTAAAGCGTTTATTAATAAATTATATTTATAATAATAAAAAAAAAATATAGTATTTCAAACATTCCTTTACATATTATTAATATAAACAATGATGAAATAAGAATGAAATTGAATTTAAAATTAACAAATTTAGTGCATTTGGTTACCAATGTTGGCAATAAAATCTGCCCGATATGACAGCTGTAAAATACATACTTTACAAATGTAATGTTAATTATCTCAATATAATTAAGAAATATAATAAATTTATAGGTGAATACGGTAAAAATTATGAATATTTTAATTGTTTTCATATATATTAAACAAATTATTTTGTGTGTTTATATTTATAGTGCAACTTTGACAATTATCGAAATAACTACCTGAAGAATTAACTTTTTTGTATGGACTGTTATTAGTTTTATACTTTTCGTACAAAAAATATTTTACAAACCTCTTGCGTGAACTAGGTTCCCGGATTCGTTCTATGGCGGGACTCATCCGGGAACCAAGCATTCCCGCATTTGGTATGTAAATAACTATTATGTATATTTTATGAAGCATATTAATCGAAAAATGTTTCCTTAAAACATTTACAGATATTTTGGATTTTCATATAATATTAAATTCTAATTCGAAACCCCCAAAATTTCAGCCCGTATGTTCGTGTCCTTTATAGAACTCATAAAATACAGGAGTTTAAAAATTAAACGTCACCTTTCGATTAAGCGGAAAAAGTTAAATAAGTATTGTGCGATTAAAAATATTTGCTCTATTGGTGGAAGAGAAACATATAACTGGGTTGGTATTACAATTAAAATTTTCGTCCCAAACTAACAAAGTTAGTAGAGGTAATATTATTTGAGTCAAAGTTTTTTCAGTTTTATAAATTTACAAACAGAAAAATTTTCCCAAAAGACATATTTTGAATCTTTTTTAATTGTTGTGTTCAGCATACTTTATGGTAAGTATACGCATATTTTTTTTTTTGAGAATGGCCTAAGAAATTCGAATTTTGTAAACAATTAAAGCCAGCACAAAAAAGTTTAACACAATAATAAATAATGAAAATTGGATTCGTTATGCTTTAATAATCAACCAAGAGCTCAGTGTTACAGGTTTAAAAAGTAAATATATTTTGAAGCTCCACAATTTTAAATTTCTTCAATTACAAAACTATTTCCTCCTAGACTCAACTTTCACCTCAATCGTCTACTATTCCACTTTCTCCAATACATCAACAACCCTTAACCAGTCAGCACCACCTAGTATTCCAAACTCAAACTAAAACCTCAACGCCATCTGCTGGATAAAAGCTGCACCACTAGCAACTGTTTTACCGACACTACTCCTTTGGAAGGGGTGAGTTTTTATTTGGAGACTTTTTATTGGGTAAAAAATCACCAGGGGAGTGTTTTTTCTAAACCTGTGACAGTTCTAATTAAAAAATAATAGACTTTTAAACCACCGGGTGGTTTTTTTACCCTTTTGCCCTTTTTTCTGTCCATTGAGGTGTAAATGTTTTTAAACGTTTTTTCTCAGGGGTAGTTTTTTCCGTCGACACGGGATAATATGTTTTGATAATTGTTTTGTATTGTGCTGAAGAAGGTTTTTTGTTAATTTTATTTTAAGGGTTGGTCGAATTAAGTGACATGTAAACATTGATAATTTTTTATTAGTATACAGAGGGTGAATTTAATTCAGTTTTTCGGCACTGTTGTAATCAATTAAAAAATATACACGAGAAATATAACACTTACTGAATTTTGTATTTATATGTTTTTTTTATTAAGGTTAAGGGTTGGAATTTGTAAGGTGGAACGTTTTCTACCCAGATCTGCAACTGCAGGTAGTAGGACTATTGTTCACCTTTGAAACATATAAAAATAATGGACCTATTTAATCAACTGATATGTTATATTTTGTGTATTCTATTTATACATTTTATTTATTAATCATAATTGGGGTTATACGCAAGAAAAAATCTTCTTTAATATATAATATGTGGTGCATTAACAGTTGTGGTCAAACATGCACTTTACTCCGGTGGGTGTCATGGTATGTTGCGCTGTAAACCGCACATAATGCACCTAATCTAAATATACCACATTATTAAATATTCCAATTATGGGAACCAAAACAGTAGGTACGTACAAATACTTCATTTTCACTATTTTAAACATATTTTAAAGGGATAAGGGAGATTAATAAATACTTTGTTTATTTATTGTAATGCCGGATGGTTCATTGATCTATATATTTTTATTCTGTGCGATTATTTTAATTATTAAATTAAGTTGATTTATAATGAAATGTACACATATCTGCAATATAAATCTATCTCCAGTAAGTATTTTGTTTCTTTTTAAATAAATTATTTTTTGTTTGTTCTGAAATGAACAGAAAAGAAACTATATTTACGTTTTATTAATAAAAAATTACACACTGAAAATATGTGATGAAATTGAGAACAATAAATAAATTTTTAAAAGTTGTTTGAATATCTGCTCTTCTAAAACATATAAAAATAAATAAAATAAAAAACAAAAAGTTGATAAACTAAGTGAAAGAAGTAAATAATAATTTATTAAAGATCTGACAGCAACTAATCTTATTGTTTAAACATTCAGACACAATTCATGGCATACTTTCTGTGTGTGTGATTCTTTATAAATAAAAATATAAATGGTTTAAGTACTGATCATTGTAGGATTAAAAAGAATTAGAACTGTTTTAAAGACAAATAAAACCTCTTTAAAATTAGGCAAAAATATGAAGGATTTTCTATTGAAAAATATTAGGTTGCATATCATTGCGCGAAAAAGGAAAAACTTATATTGCAAATCTGTGGACATGTTAATATTAAGCAAACTTATTTTCAATAAAAAATAATTTATCAACGAGTGTTGTTAAAAGTGGCATTTTGAATGGTTGCTTAGCAGTGTAAAAGTGTTACTTTCTGACACTAGTGTTAAAAGCAACATGGCAACGTATTTTATTTTTTATTATTATCAAACGGTCTCAACTGCTGAGGTTATTTGCCGCGTCGGAACCTCGTTTTCGGTGGTGTGACAACAGCACACAGTAGCAACGTGTTAAAAGTGATTTTATTGCTACTTTCAACACGTTGCTAACAAATTGTATCAATAAATCAATAAATATAACTCTACCTATCAAAATAACATTCTACATTTTTCAGTATTTACTAATACACTAGGAAGATCGTAGATAAAATTTTGTATGATACACGTGTTAAAAGTGATTTATTTCGTTCGTGGGTTGTTTCACTCGGCTTCTCCTCATTTCACAAACTTCTCCACTTATTTATAAATTGATACTTATATCATACATAAGTAAATAACTTTTATGGTTCTATTTTCTAGGCATATCTTGGATTGGAACGATTTTTTTTTGTACGTTTTATAGTATTTTTCAGCTATTTATAATAGAGTATTAAGACAGCCATCTTTAATCAAAATGGTCACGAACTGCTTCTAATATTTTTCACCCAATTTCACAATGTTTGCTTAAGATTTCTAATTATACCTTAGGTCTTCTTCGACTTATACCATATAGACAATTTTGCTCAACAGTTTAAGTAAAATTAATATTATCTAATTTATTTATATAAAAGCATGGAATTAGAAATATATAATATTTAATACTTTTATCCAACACCTCTCAATAAATGCTCGGTAACTATGGCGATTTTAAACAAGTAAAGTAACAGAGTACCCACTATTGGGTATAATTTTGAGCAAAGTCACTAGTGATTAATTTTCTACTTATAACAATAATAATAATACACAACATCTTGGTAACTACTTCGATTGGTGTTTCTATTTAGAAAACTTAAAGCATGTCTGTCAAATAATATTTCTCAAATAATTTTGTATTCATTAAGAGATGTTGGATAAAACGTTATACTTCACACGTGGGCAAAATGGAATTACCCACTCGATAAAATTATCACACTCAGCCTTCGACTTCGTTGTACTAAAATTTCTCTCGTGGGGAATTCCTTACTTTGCCCACTAGTAAAGTAAATAACTATTTTTTTCAGTTTTGGTAATCTGCTAAATTACCTTGAATTTTTTACATTTTTAAAACCAATAAAATATGACATTATTTGTCACGTGCGTTTTAACCAATCTAATTTCATATTGAAAATAAAACTCTAGTGAGAAATAAAGCTCTGGAGATTATTCCCGGCGATAATTTCTATAGCTTTTATTTTTCATGAAAAATATCAGATAGTTAAATTAGGTTAGTATAACAGTGGCTTGTAACATTTATTAAGTGCATTTTCTAATTTTGTTTTGAATTTAGCTTTTGGCAAATTTTCAATTTATTCTCACGCTCTTGCTATTCGTATATTACTACTGAAAATCAAATGGTAATTAATATATTGGCGCACCGATATATTTGATGTGTAGCTAATGCCTGTAGGGCATGTCAGACCAACGATTATATTTGATTCAATCAAAGCTTTATTTATCAATATTTAAATATGAGATTTTAATTAGTTTATAATTTTTTTATTGCAATATGTGTTATTATTTTTAATTGATATATTTGTTTCATATATAAAAAAAATGTTTTATTATTGTTTTGACAAAACTAATTAACTAATAAAGTTATTAAATTGTCAAAGAAATATGGATGGATTTTTAAACAAATAAAAAATATTGTGATATTGTGAATTTGCCAAAAGCGTGCGATGGCAAAAAGAGTAAAATGTTAAAAAATGAAAGCAGGGGAAAACGAATAAAAACTTGGTTTAAATCGGTAACAACGCCCCCGAAGAAAAAACTCCCCCATTTAAAAATCCGTGCAGGCATCTCTCTCCCTCCCGTACACCTTACAAAAACCTGTCTCACGCTTTCCTAACGGGGCTACGTTTCGTGAAAGTCCGTTTTCGTCGGAGTACGTCCCGCCATCCCTCTCCATCGAGGGCAAGTTGTATCGCGGCGTCCTTGTCTAACGTCTGAAGAGACGCCTAGCGTCTAAAATAGCGATCAATAAAGCATCTGCGTGTAGCTTGTCTCTGATTGGTCGAGACCGGCTACTTCCCTCCCCCTCCCCAAAGCACAGCCGTAAAGTGTCCGTCAGCGGACGATTCTTTTGTCTTCGCTTTTATACCAAGGTTTTCTCTCTCTTCTACGGAAAATATAAGGGATGGCGAAAGAGAGTATTGATGCGAATTGGAAAGAATCACTTTTTTCGTGATTTCTACGATCATCCTTTGCTATAAGGGTCAGCAGTTAAGTCAAGAAATAGGGGTTGAAGTATTAGAAATTGACAAGTTGAATTTTTGAACAAAACTGATCGATTTTCAATCTGTAGTTTTTACGTTTTGGGCGAATTTTTTCACCCTCTTTCATCGCACTTATTTTTTGTTAAATAATTGCATGTAACAATTTATTTTAATTATTATTTATCTGTTTATCTTACCTTAAGTCACAGCAGAGTCACAACTTCTCCTCCTCATTTCAGACAATTTCAGCAGCAACATATCTGAAAATAAAAATTATTATTCATGTAATTGTTCCAGAAATATCGATACTTTAGATTAATAAATATTTAATTTGAATTTGAATGGTTACAAATTTTTACAAATACCGGAAATTTCTTCAATCATTATATAGGGTATAAATCATTATTATTATTATTGATTAAACAGATTTACAGGAATGTATTATAGTGTTTTCTTTTTCTTATAAGTAACAGAGCAGGACATGTACCAGGATAAAAGAACTTAAATATTATTTTTTGTGAATTGTTCTTGGCTGTACACTTGGAATCGAATGGAAAGAGTAATGGATACACCAGCCTTATTAGTTACTATTATGTTTATTTAATCATATGATTAAATAAACATAATAGTAACCAATAAGGCTAGTGTACCCATTACTCTTTCCATTAAATATTAAGAACAAGTACTGGCAAAGGAGTACTTGCAATCAAGTACTAAATACCAGAATTTTGAAACTATTCATTCTTAAGTATAGTGATATTCACCTAAGAATGGCATTCCAATGTGATGACGTCACACACTTCATTTATATGAGGTACTAATAAAAATTGAAATTTCGATTGACCGTACTGACATCTATTGGCAAAGTAGTAGAAATAAGTATTTACAAATTTATTTCCTTGCGTCGTTTAAATTTCTACATTGCACAAATCCCCTAAGACAATAATAATAATAATAACGAAGAATGTATAAGAAAATAGATAATAACATTGACGTTAAATTGATAACATAACCTCACAATATAAAACTTACATCTTCTGCAGAAAAAATGGAATTAGTGGACCATCTATACGTTTTTCTTCATGAAAAAATGCCGAAGCATTCAAAATAATTTCTTTGTAACGTTTAGATAATGTTTTACCACTCATATTTATTCGTTAAATTTAACTCAATCACTGAATGCGAATATAAACACAGTAAATATTGAACTGTCACCTATACGGTGTAAGTAGCGACGTACGTCAACACACGCTTCGTGACATTAGCAACACATCAGACAAAAGCATTGCTAATAACGCATGTGGATGACTTAATTCATACCCTTCTGTGACGTCATCAGAATGGAATTCGAAGAATGCCATTCTTAGGTGAATATCACTAAGTTATCTTAATAGTTATTTACGTATCAAGAGTTGTAGGTGTAGTTTTTTGAGCGAGAATGCAAACATTAAACCACAAAAATGGCACCTACAATTCGAGGTGCATATGAGATTTTTCGTCAAATCTTATATATCATTTTGAAAGAATTAAAATTAAGTATTCTTATTGTTTATAAATAGCTGTCATATCAATAATTAATAAATCTTGCTGTGATTTAGATTAGGTATTCTTGACAACAAAATAAAAAAAATACAACGCATGTGTCAATTGAATTTGTGCACAATTTGTTATTTTAAATCATGTCTCAAGAAATAGAAATCACAACAGCGGTATATGGAAAAATATATCATTTTCAAAAATTTGTGCCATGTGAAGAAATCAGATGTGATTACAGAAAAGCTGCTGCTGGCGTATTTCTTAAATAGATCTATAAAACTAAAATCTCCAAGCATTTTTTCCAAAACTAAAAGCTTTCTTAAAGCGGTAAAATTATTGTTATAAACCCAGAAAGAGTACCTAGTATATTTTGTCGAAATAATTTACTTTTTGCCCTAGGCACTTAATGACTAATATTACAACCCGCTGACCATGGAAACCAGTAGTTAAATGTAAACTCACTTAACATCATCAAAACAATGACACAATGACATATTTTCGTTGTATGTTTGACGAAAAAAGTATTTTTATACTCCTGTTTATTTAAATTTTTTCGATGATTTACAGTACCTATTATTCACTCTTCTCGACCAATCACAGATCCAGAATTCAATAATTCACGGTTATTATAAAGAAGTGATTTGGATCACCAAGCAACGGCCGTCTGACAGTTGACATGTAGTCATTTGTCTTTGTGTATTTTTGTGTTGACGTTTTTCAACGTGTGTTTTCAACGAATTTCGATCATTTTCAAAAGTGATTTCCGAATTTATAGGAGTAGAAAAAGTATAGTATTATATTCGGGATTATGGTCATTATTTACTCGGATGATTTGCATCACTCGCTTACGGCTCGTGACACAAACTTCATCTTCGTGAAGAGTGACTATCATAATCCCGCATATAGTAATATACCATAAGTTTTCTCAAATACTTTTCCAAGTATATTCATATATTGGGTTTTCAAACTTTCCAAGAACATATTTTAGTTATATACAATTAATTATGTATTAATTAGGGCGATGATCGACTGTGAAAATAATTAAAGTATAAAATTCTTCTTCGACTGTATTCCGAAGAATTTTTTATTTTTAATTATATTGTTTTGATTGTAGTCCAAACTTGAAAATATCACATTTATTTATTATTAAAAAAAAAAGATAAAATTGGTATATCATCATGCCATTTATCAATTTCAGGGTGTGGCACTCTGCTCAAAGCAAATCTCGCTATTATGATATAATTTTGCACGTGAAGTGCAGTTACCACCCGTCAACTCAAGGCCCCCAATGATGGCATTGGTGGAGAAGCCACAGGGGTAATTTTATGTATTGACAATTTTCGAAATTTCAATTTAATTATAAAAGCTCCTGATAAGTGTTTGTTCTCATATCTGCTATGATTATTTCCAATAATATTTTGTATTGCTCACATCTTTCAACATCTACTTCTACCTTTGAAATAAATAGAAATATAGTTTGCCAAATTCTAATTGAAAATCAATGACAGTTTCTTATTAATTGGTGCATCAAAAAGATGTCCAATCGAACCGAATTGTATTGCGCTTACAGATTTAAAATAAGTGTCCTAACAAAAAGTGTTAAACGCTTGTCAACTAACGCCTACTAGTTGAGGCATCAGATACTCTTCCACCACGTTCACGTAACGCAAACACAACACAACAACGTACCATACGAACGCAACGTAAAGAAGAGCCACGGAGAAGAAATGGAGTGTGATACAGGGACAGTAAATGACTCGAAACAAAGCAGTGTAAAGCGGAAGAAATTACGGGCGAACTTTAATAAACATGTGAAGCATATTTGCATAAGAATGGCGTGGCATGGCCTACTAGCTCGCACTGACGCGATTCACAACTTGGGGATTTTTTAGGGTTGTGTTGCCAGCAGCGAAACAGAAAATTACGCGCGAAAACTGCGATGCTTTTTTTTATGTTTGCAGCAGATAAAAAAGAACGATTTCGACGGAGATACCAATTGTGTTATACTGGTTGTCCCGTTTTAATCTTAACAGACGCATATCTCGACAAATACACATATTAGGAAAAAGTCTTATGCGATCTATTTTCATTTTCATCTATCAGGAATCTATAAAAAGCTTCAGACTAAAGTTACGTAGTTGTTAGTACAGAATCATAATGCGCAATAAAAAATGAAAGTATCCATTTGAGAATAGTATATTGTACGAGAATGGAATGGTATTCATTTCCTACGAGTATGAAATGGACATTCCATGCGAGTTGCACACTATACTTTTTTTACGACAGCGACATTATTTCCTAATTCATTTATATTTTAATGATAAATTTGTCCCGCTTTCACTATTCCAATATTTGACAATTCTAAATAAGTGTCCTAGCAATGGCACCTGTACTGAAATGAATTGACCTGTATTGAAATACTCACAAAACAAATTAATTTCGCACGATGCTTGCAATGTACCTCATTTCCCTAGCAACAACACAAATACAATGAGCAATTTTCTAAGTGGTCGAAGAAAAAATTAATTTCCCTCAATTTTGCCGATTGCTGCGCCACCTATGATTAAACTGAAATGATCATTTCGTGGCCGCCTTTGTATTCGATAACGATAAGTTTCATATGAAAAACATTTTAATACAGTGTGTATTTCTCGAGATACCTATTTATTTGTTAATGGGATACCAGTATTTACACCTATTTAAGACTAGTTCTGATAAAGAAACTTCATAATTATTGGGAAAAAATCAAAGTACCTGACACCTTGCGGCAAAAATATAAACTAGACTAGTGGGGAAACATTCATTGCTTCCATCTAAATATATAAGCTACTTCGGTAGATTTGTTTTCAAATTTACAAATATATTTACGAGATCTGTTCAAAAAATATAACTTTATTTTTACTTTCTTACAAAGTATAAGGAAGTGTTTGAAAAATGAAAAAAATCGCTGACGAGATTTTTGCGGAAATACATATTTTGACGCCCACTAAATCCATTAAGACCAATTTCTCAATGATGTCTGTGTGTGAGGATGGATGGATGTCTGTGTGCGCAATATCTCATGAATTTGTAAGTTTCATGAAAATATGAAGAGCTAAGTAGATTTTGAATGAAATTGAAAACCGGAAGAGGAAGTTTACTGAACACACAAAACAATAAATTTCGTTTTTTTTTCGAAAATAGGATTGTTGTGAAAAAAAGTTTTAAATGAAAGATGTTGGCAAAAATATTTCGAATATAAAATGTCATTTGCACTTTTCTTGTACGTGTTTCTATGTTTTTAATTTTGAGAAAAATTATACATTTCAAAAATCTTAGTTACAAGGACACAAAAACTAAAATGGTTTTAACACCTATGTGTCAAATAATTGTGAAGTGTCAAAAATATATGTCGTTTGAAATATTAAAGCAATACTTGTATTTGTTAGAAAGTTGTGAAGACTAAATATTAATTAATATCTATTTTAAAATAAAATCATAGTTACAATAAGCAGAAAAACTTAAACAGGTTTAACTTATAAATGTCAAATAATTGTTAAAATAAAGTCATCCGTAAGGAACAAGTCATACATATGTTCAGTTGATTTTATATGTATAAGAAAGTAGTGTTGTGCCCACACTAAATTTTTTATCTACCATCTATGTAAAAAGTGGGTCTTTTAACGCTTGTTTTAAAAGTGTCACTATGTGACACTAGTTTTAAAAGTAACATAACAACGTGTTAAAAGTGATTTTTTGTTACTTTAACAAATTACTAATGATTTGTATCAATAAATCAACAAATATAACCCTACCTGTCAAAATGCCATTCTATATTTTTTAGTATTTACTAATAAACAGGAATATCGTAGAAAAAAATGTGTATGATATACGTGTTAAAAGTGATTTATTTTGTTCGTGGGGTTGTTTTACTCGGTTTAGCCTCGTTTTATAAATTTCCCCACTTACCCATATAATGTCACTTTTAACACTTATATCATAAATAACTGTTGTGAAAGGTTACAGTACGCAACAAAATTAAAAAAGTACATCTGGAGAATAGTTAAAATAATTCATAAAAAATTCGTTTATTTCTTCGTATGGCTTTACGAAGATCCGTACATTTTTTTTGCATTAGAATTACCGCCTCAGAATTAATCAAAGAATCGTTCTGCTACCTGAAGTTTATCTCCACTTTTCCAAACATCGTCTATAAAAAGTGTAACTAAATATGTACAAAACGCGAACTAAGAATGCTCTAAATCTAACTCAACAACAAAAACATTGATATCGAATTAGAACGGTTAATTTACAGTACCGGTAAAACAGGTAATTTGTTTTCCCGGGTTTTCTTCCCAATAAGTGTCGTAACAATGCATTGTAATTTTCCGAGTGTATTTTAAATTTGGCGCGTTCGAGGAGGGGAATCCCACACCCGCGACATCTGGCTGGGCGGAGCCGCAAGCCCACTAGATAGATAGCTCTGTGTAGCAGTGACGGCAGAAAGAAACATGGCCCCAACACCACCAGAACGTCTTGCGTCTTCTCACCACACCACAGATTCTTCTTTAATGTGATTGTGCTGACTTATCTAGCAGGCTGAGGCTGCTTCTTGCAGGGGTGGTTCAGGGGGTGATGGATGGAGACAGGAGAGGAGACGAGTCCGCCGAGGGTTTTTTCAAGGATGGGAGAGATTAAGAAGATGGATGGAATGGTTTTTGCCGAACGGCAAATGAAATGAAATTTATTCAAACAATTCCAACAATCTAATAAATATATCTACACATTTATACACTTATATACATGCAGTACGTCACGCTCACTGATCTTTATATATACTTCTGGATAGGTCCTATGGCGTAAGCAAAAGTGAGGCCGATTCCAGCGCAAGGCCATATTGCAGAGGTCTGAATCTAGGGGTGCGAAATACCGAAATGCAAATAATTAAGTAATTCAAAATAACATAACTATATAGCGTTATATGTATATAAAATTCCGGTGTGCGTGTATTCTAAATGCTTCACCTCCTAAACGGTTTCATCGATTTTTATTTTTTTGTACTCATGGGGTCACTTGGATGGTTCTTAACCATTGTTGGGCCCGGTAGGTGGCACTGTTGTCGAGATCTAGAAATTATTTTTTAATTTTCCTGACTTATATTTATGATTTATGCTTTTAACCATTTAGGTTTTCATCAAAATCGGTCAAGTCGTTTAGGAGGATAAGAATTACGAACATAGGAATTTTATATATAAAGATAAGAAAAATTAAGATTGTCTGTGGTAGGACAACGTGTCTGCATAATATATATCTCATATTTTATTATAGATACGAATTATTTAATTCGTATATCGGTATTGGCCTCTCTTTTTCATACACTAAGACCTATCAAAATTCGTTGGTCACACTATGTCCCATAGTGGGGTAGCACGAACTCTGAAACATAATCAACCAACAATCAATCTCCTCCAAATATTACCACTTTCGCCTCGTCCACATTCATAATAGGATTTATACATGGTCGTCTATTCTTTATACTCGGAATCATTCGATCACGCAACAAACCATTAATCATACCTAAGCATTTATTCCTCGGACGTCCACACAATCGTTCACCCTCAATCTCACCCGCAAATTAGTTTCACAAACCTTTCAAGATGGTCAAACCACCTCAACTGACTCACACCCACTTTCTTAACAACATTCTCCTCAATCCTACATCAACGCAGGTACACCAACGTATTCCAAACACGATCACTCTTCTATCAAATACCTTATTTCCACAGCAGTTATACATCATTCATGTTTCTTCATCCACACCCAACAATCAAAACCATACATCATTGTAGGTACTAACACACCATTATAAACACTCAATCGAGCATCTCTAGATACATTCACATTTCGAGTAAATATACACAGAGCACCCAATATCCTACATCCTACAGATACCCGTCTTTCAAATATACAAATTAATTTTTGTTTCAATCTCACACCATTCACTGAAACATTGTAGTCAAAAATTATTTTTCTATAACACTGTTTTGGAAGCTACACATTCTGCAACTAAAAACTGTATTGGAACAACTATCATTCTATACGCCGCGTATGGAATAATTTCGACGAATCAGAACCACATATTAGCGCGATATAAAGTATCTTGATTGTGATTCAGTTACTATGGTTACGTCTGTTTGTTTTAATTTGATTTATTTGAGTTTGACGTTTTCAACAGTTTTATATTTGTATTTTTTGTATAATTTCCAAAATCTTGTTATAAAAAGTATAGTCTACAACATGTAACGGAATGGCATGTCCCACACTCGCAAACCGTAGTCCTCGCCTTCGGCTTGGACAAACTTTTTGCTCGCGTGGAATATATGCCATTCCATTACTTGTTGTAGAATATACTATTCCCAAACACAGACACTTTACATTTATCGACCTTCAATAACAGATTTAAACCTTTTCCTTTTATTTATTCTCACAAACATTCTTTTCAATTGCTCCTCAGTTTTACCCAACATAACAACATTATCCTCATAAGTTCACAAAGGTACTAAAAATTATAAAAGAGATGGAATATGGTGGAGGTGCCTTATACGAAATAAAATATATTATCTGCTTTCGCAGATCGGGGAATCGAACTGAGGCTGTTTTCAAATAACATCTTTATTCAATAAGTTGAAAAAACTTTTGGATATAGTTCTGTAAACACATTTCAACGTTTCGAATTACTTAATAATAATAATTCTTCATCACAAAACAAAATAATTACTCAACCAAGCAAATAGAAACAGTAACTATGTAAACATTAAATTATGACTTATAAAACTGAGGCGAGGTGTTTTTGTTTTGATGGACGTAAAACGTGTCAATAAAAAAAGTAGTAATTTTTCTTGTAAATTTTGTTTTCGGCCATATTTCTTGGCGTACATAGGTGCGAGCCTCGCGCAAACAAAAGAGACATAACCTCCGGCATTATCAGCGGCGGCGCGAGTGGGGCACGGCGGGAGGGGCAGCGATCTCCAAGGACTACAATCGTTTGTTGGCCTGTTTAAAGTGGAACAAAGGATGTGTTTTACGTTATACCATTGTTAGTGTTATCTTGAGACATTGATAAATGGATAGGTTAGTTTTACATACGCGGCCGCCATGTTGCCGGCGCGCAACGGCGCTGACATCTAGTGGTGGGTGGTGCAACCGACGATGTTATTAACTTGGATATGTGGAACTGTTATCAGCAGAAAGGAGGTGTTTCTTAGTGGAACATAAAGATAAGATACACGTATTTCTATTTCTAATTTTAAATAATTAATTACCCGCCATTAACTTTATCCATTATTTAATGCATTGTAAATTATCAGATCTTCAGTTCATAACAAGG
Organism: Poecilus cupreus; assembly: GCA_963942605.1. NCBI lineage: Eukaryota > Metazoa > Arthropoda > Insecta > Coleoptera > Carabidae > Poecilus > Poecilus cupreus. The sequence continues at coordinate 15,733,856 of OZ012729.1, forward strand.
CGAATATTCAGAATACGATTTATTGTTTTTACTGTAAAAACGATTTTAAAATATCAAGTTTCAAACTGCGTATGGACTTAAATGCATCGAAAATCGTCTTGAGAGGAGCTCTTGAGTTTATTGCTACACATGTGTGTTAAAATTTTAGTTATCATAAATAGTCATTTGTCACTATCTAATAACTTTAGAGAAAAAATAAATACATAGAATTCTACAGCAAGGAGAGTGGCATAACTGAACGGTTGGTAAAATAAAATTACTACGTTGATATGGCAGGGGGAAGGGGGAGGGGGATTTAAGATTATATTGTCTTAAATGGAAAGGGGTATTTTTTTTTTTTTTTTGGAATGTATAGTCAGAAATATTCTCTTTTCAAAGAAAAAACATGTTCCTATACCTAAAATTAAAATTAAGGGTACAAAGTTCACAAATACATTAACATTTTTGAGGTGGAAAATGTAACTTCAGGTAGGCCGTTAAACAAAACAAGTTATTGTTTTTATTATTGATACTTCTGTCAACAATTTGTTAACAATTGTTTCAATGTAAAGTCATTGTTGACAGAAGTATCAATAAAAAACAAAATAGCTTGTATTGTTCAACGACCTACCTAAAGTTTTATTTTTCATATTAAAAACATTCATGTATTTTTTAATTATTTCTTTGAACTGTGTGATCTTGAATTTAATTTTATTTAGAGGAACATGCTATATTGTTGAAAAGGGAATATTTCTGGCTATCCATTCTAATAAAAAAATTACCTGTTTCCATTTAAGAAAATACAACTTTCAATGCCTCACGACACAAGCCCCTAATAATTTTATTTTACCAAACGTACAATTATGTCTCATCCTTGTTGTATAAGGATGTGTATTTATTTTTCTCTAAAGTTATTAGTTAGGCAGCAAAATTGATTTGTTGCTTTAAAAAACTCACCCTGTACATGAGGGTTGTAATTTAATGTAACTGAGGGCTCAAAAATATTTTCTAATATGCTCTAAGGACAGTGTCACACTCAGAAATAGGTAAATGGCGTGACGACATATTTATTTGTTAAATAAATTGGAAATGTTTCTTAGTAATAATTAAGGTAATGGCTAGTAACATTCAAACGGATTCAATTTCTGTTATAGTCATTATTTAAAAATAAAAATATGAGACGTTTCGGACTGTGATGTTATATTTAATTTATTTATTATTAAAAAAACAGATCGTGAGATCCTCAGTTCGAATCCCACTGCGGACAGTTGCCAGTTTATTTTTAATCCTATGGTTCCCCTCTCATTAACAACTTGAGGGGAGGGAGAGGGGCATAATTTGACGGCTGGTAACAACAATTCATACGCAAAAATGTTTCACCGGGTTCTGCGTAAACAGAGTGCCACACCAATAATGGGTAAAAGGTGTGATAATATATTTATTTTATTATTAGTAGCCCTTCGGACTGTCGATTGCGAAATCCACAATTCGAATCCCAGAACCTACAGTTACCATTTTACTTTACTCTTGTAGTTTCCTCTGCACTTACACCTTTGGGTGACATGATTTGACGGCTAGTAGCCGTGCTTTATGCGCAAAAATATATTTATTTATTTAAAAACAATTTCACATCTTTGATATTGTGATTAATTCTCAAAAGGAATATGTAATCTGTTAAAATCTGCAATTGCAGAAATATCACACCCAGATTTAATTTTAAATCTAGTGAACAGTAAACTGTAAATTCAATTGTGATTTGTCTAAAACATAAGTTATATAATTAAATCTTGAGATCTGCAATCGCAGAGCTAGGGCGTCTATTGCACATTAAACTTTAATCTGCATTTTAGTTAAAATTAAATGAATAAATTTTCAAGTAAATATTTTTTCTTTCCTAGCTATCAAGCAACATAAACACGTAACAAAACACTACGAAACAAATGACACAAAACAGAAGAAGCGCGAAGAAGAACAAGCAGAAGAAGGAGAAGAAGAAGAACGAAACGCCCGCCTGGTAGAGCTATTGACTGAAACGGCCATTTTGCTTGCAGTCATTAATATGAAAATGTCATTATACAAAAACCTCTCCGTCCTTTGCTCTCGCATTACTTTCCCTGTAGTTGTGTCTCGCTCCCTCCGACATCGTTTTGTCTTAACGCCGTTCTTCGTTAGAGCTTTTTACTGGCGCTTCGGCGAGCTTTCCTACAGCGGACCAGTGGGAGAATCAAAATGAAAAGAATTGAAATTGGAGGTTGCGTTTGGGCCACTTGTTCGGAACGTGTTTGGTTGTACAATCTTTCTGTGGAAACAGAAAAGAGGAAAAGGCCTTATATGAAGCTTTTTTGACGTTTGGAGCTTCAATTTTACAAAATTATTTTTGTAATAGTTCATGGCTTCAAGCATTTTGAAACATTATAAGAAATATATCCATAATGTAATTCGGAACTACTAAACTAAATAATAATTAAATGAAATATGTCGGTTTCTGGTGAAAGACAAAACGCTTAATACTAAATAAACTTATGAGGCCAACACATAGTCCTTCCTAAACAACTTTTAAACGGTAAAAAATAAACAAATTTAAATAAAATTTGTAGCTAATATAATTTTATATCCTTTTTCTAATAACAAATTTTTCTCTAACTCAATTATTTTCTGAGATATGCTCGAGATACCTTACGGCCCTTTCAAATAAATTATCATTTCCGACTGATAAATTGCTACTAAAATCTAATCAGTTCTAAATTTGAAATTTAAAAATTGCCATTAGAATCTCATGTGCCCAACACACAACATTTTTAACGGTATAATTTTTTTTAATAGTTTCTAATAATAATTGTCCTTAGTTTTATTAAAAAAACAAATACAACGCATTTTTGGGCAAACGAATGATTTTAGAGAAAATTTAATAGAGATAACAAACAGAAAATTGAACCAGTTGCTCCCAAACGATAGAATAAAATTAATATTATTTAAATAGTAACCTATATAAATTTTAAGTACATTAGATAGAGAATTATTATTTTTTATTTCAACGATGTAAATATGAAATGGTGTTGTATAACAATTATTTCGAGAAAAATGATATTAAAAATTAGAAATAATTTTACAATATTGAAGTAGGCTATGCAGTAAATAAAAATAAATATGTAGTTCATTTGTTATAATTAATTTTTTAATAAAACATGTTCTTTTACATATAAGAAAATAATATACTATTGTAACCTAGGCAATAATCGTATTAATATTTGTTTATTCCATAGCCTACTTCAAAACTGTAAAATTATTTCTTATTTTTAATATAATTTTCCTCGAAATAATTGTTATTCAACCCCATAACATATTAATACCGTTGAAAAAAATCTCTATCTAATGGGCTAAAACTTATATAGATTACTATTTTAAAAAAATAATAATAAATTTATTCTACCGTTTGAGAGCCACTGTTTTTGTTATTCCTATTAAACGAGGCCCAATTTCCAGGTAATTTTTTGAACATAATATTTTTCTCTAAAGTAATTAATTTGCCCAGAAAAGAAACACCCTGAATACAAATATTTTTTTTAAATACAATAAAATTAACTCTAACACATTTATTTATCGAGATACACATAAAAAACCTAATAAGCCTTTATAAACTACCACTTCCGGTTGACGAATTGCTCCAGAAATCTAATAAGCTTGTAACTCGAACATGTAAAATCTAAGTATAAAATTTGACATTGATAATTTCAGTAAATTAATAGAAATCGTAGTTATTTAACTCACTATCAAAAATTTTGTCCCGTCACACCACCTTCCATACATATATGTGCGGTAGGATAAAATATAAGGCATAATGAATTTTGTAGTATTTGCAATGGACCAGTCGTCCACAGGCTTGTAAGCATATTTGAAAAACAATTAGCGTTAGTTTAATATTGATATAAAATTAATTTTATTAAAGTGACAATATCAATTTCGTATGATTAAAAACGGAAATTATAACCACGCCCATTTGAGAACAATTTCCGGCTCTGCAATATTCCCAATAGACTGAAAATATTTACCTGGGTGTTTCTTAGCTACTCTTATTGATATTTCTAATCGAAATCAATTAAAATTTTAATAGAAATGAACTATTATACTTTGTAAGTAGATATTATTGGTGTCACACTTTCTTAAATTATTCTGTTTTATTTATTTATTTAGTATCTATCATTCTCACAGGATAAGTCCTAAATATGGATAATGATCAAAGCATAAACAAAATGATATAGAACAAGAATTTGTGCAAATAGGGGTGTCAACTTTGCGATATATTATTTAACCTCCGATTTAGATTATTCCTTTTGATTTGTATCCTATTTTACTCCCAATTAAAGGGAAAAATAGTATTAAGTGGTGGTCGGAAACGGATGACCTTCAAAACACAGTGTAATGTGTCACTTTATTGGTTCAACGTGGAGCGTGGAAGCGTGCTTATCTTGAAATAAGTTCCATTAAAATTTGTACTGAAATTCGAGTTTGTCGATCTTGAGTTATGTAGGCTTAGGGTTTGTTTGTAAAAAGTGCCACTTTTACATCACTGTGAAAGTTTTTTCAGCGATACTAAAACATTAATGTACAAGTTATTTTTATGTAAAATTTATTTGTAAGAAAGCTCGCTTCGCTAGCACATTTCAGAAACGAACCCTTAACCTACACAATTCACACTAGACAAACTTGAATTACAGTCTTATTTTTAATAGATATTATCTGAAGGTAAGCTAGCTTCCACCATCCGCGCTGAACGAATAAGGTGATCCATTAAACTGGGGTTTCAAGGTCATTCGAGTCCGACCGCCAGTTGTTAGTACTTTTTCCTTTAGTTTTACGCAAAATATGATAAATTTCAGAAGTTTCATTTAAATCGGAAGTAATGTAAAAAAGAACAGGCCTAGTTAATTAAATTTAACACACACACATTAAATTTAACACACACATACAATAAAAACAAAGGACATAAGAAGAATGATACTAGAATAAGGAAGATAGAAAAAGTAGGGGTTTAAAAACACCTAAAAATAATATAAGTGTTAAAAGTGCTATGAGTAATTGGGAAAGTTTGTGAAAGGAGGCGAAGCCGAGTGAAACAACCCCACCAACGAAATAAATCACTTTTAACACGTACGTTATACAAAATTTTATCTATGATCTTGCTAGTATATCAGTAAATATAAAATAAATGTAGAATGATATTTTGACAGGTAGGGTTATATTTTTCAAAAATTGCTACAAATCGTTAGCAATGTATTAAAGAAAAATAAAATTATGTTTAACACGTTGTTGTTACTTTTAACGCTAACGTCAGAAAGTGACACTTTTAACTTGCTAAGCAACCGTTAAAAGGGCAACTTTTAACAACGGTCATAAATAATAGCTATTTATGATATAAGTATTAAAAGTGACATTATTTGAGTAAGTCTGGAATTTGTGAAACGAGGCAAAGTCGGGTGATATAACCCCACGAACGAAATAAATCACTTTTAAATATCATCATCATCATCATCACGCCTTTTACCCATTAAGGGTGTGGCACTCTGCTTACGCAGATCTCGGTAGGTGATATATTTTTGCGTATGAAATGCGGTTACCAGCCGTCAAGTCATAGCCCCCAAAGTTTTAGTGGAGGGGGAACCACAGGGGTAAATTTAAATTGGCAACTGTCGGTACTGGGATTCGAACTGAGGATCTCATGATCCACAGTCCGATACGTTACCACTGAACTATTTACCCCATTTACTATTAATACGTATAATATACAAAATTTTATCTACGATCTTCCTAGTGTATTAATAAATACTAAAAAATATAGAACGACATTTTTTGACAGTAAGGTTTTTATTTGTTTATTTATTGATACAATCGTTAGCAACTCTTAAAAGTAACAATAAAATCACTTTTAACACCTTGCTATGTAACTTTTAATACAAGTGTCAGAAAGTGACACTTTTAACTTACTAAGCAACTGTTAAAAGGTCCACTTTTAACAACGATCGTAGATGAAATTATTTAATCCATCTACCGAGATCTGCAATTAATTCCGTGGCCCAGTTGCGATGTTATATGAGGAGTAAAGAGCTTAAATAAATTTTTGAAAATTTCTAAATAATTTGGTGGAAACAAAATAATGAAACCACACACTCAGGCAAAACTCACAACTGTTTAAAGCAACCTCAAAAACATCTTGCAGGTTTCCAGTGGCGTGCTTAGCGGTTTCCCCGGCGGGGTGCAAGGGGGTGGACTGAAATCAGGCTAGCACTCGTCGTAAACAAACCCATTAAATTTGTGCGTTCAGGCGTTAGCAATACGTCGCGGGGGCGGTTCCACCCCCGACCGCCCCTCTGCGGCGGCGTGGTGCCCCCACGACACGTGCACCACTGAGCGAGCGCTACAAAGAAATGTAACGAAAGGATGTGAAAGTAGTGAACTTGTATGTGTGAGTGTTCGCACTTGTGGCGAAGAAATGCGGCAGCGGCGTGCAGGATTCCGGAAGTGGGGGCACGAGGAAGTGTCTTACTACGGAGCAGGGCCGCACTAAGGCTCATTAGCTCAACAAATATAGAAATCCATTTTGTTTTGTTGTTATTGAAAAACTGTAATTCAAACACGAAGAGAGGTAATTAAATTCTGATTAAGAATTTGAAACGCACATTCGCTTCAGAAGCGAAATTTAGTGTAGGTGTTGTACCTCGGCATAAACATTTAATTAACATTTTTTAACTATTTTTTGTGATCAGTTATTAGGAAAATAATCGTAATATTTTATTATAAATAGTATATTTTACGCCAAGGTTGAGAACACTATCATTAATGACCTAGTGCCAAGATTGTACACCGAAGGAACCGAGGGATATAAGGAGATGGTTAATAATGGTCTTTTTCTCAACCGTGGTATATATATTATTTTTTTCATAACTAGCACTTAAATCATATTTAAGGATATATTTTTATTTTTTTGGCGTTGCTTAAAACCAATGAAATGCTTCATTGCATGTCTCGATTTTGCGTTTTAACCAATTTTGTCATTATTATACTGAGAATAAAATAAACAAATATATTATTATTATCCAACACCTCTCAATAAATGCTCTATAACTATGGCGATTTTAAACAAGCAAAGTAACAGATTATCCACTAGTGGGTATAATTTTGAGGAAAGCCACTAGTGAGTATTTTTTTATTTATAACAATGATAATAACACACAACACCTTGGTAACTACTTCGATTGACATTTTAATTTAAAAATTTAAAGCATATGTCACTGTCAAATAATATTTATTTAATACATTTTTCATTTATTAAGAAGTGTTGGATAAAACGTTATACTTCACACGTGGGCAAAGTGGAATTACCCACTCGATAAAATTATCTCACTCAGCCTTCGGCTTCGTGAGCTAAAATTTCTCTCGTGGGTAATTCCTTACTTTGCCCACTTGTAAAGTAAATAACTATTATCGGGAATAATTTCTGAACATTTTTTGTTTTGGTTGACATATGTCAGTTGTCAGATAGTTCTCAACACAAATGAGCAAAAAAGATAGATTTAGTAGCGTGCCTGATGATGAAATCAACTCGAGAGCTCGATAAATTAGAAAATAATTCTCCAGTATCTTTATTAAACGTGTTGCCATTTGACAATAGCCACGTAAGCCCTACGGGCTTTCGTGGTTATAGCCTCGCAACAAGTTTTCAAAAGATCTGTCAAATTATTATAACTCACTTGTTATAATATTAATGATAATATTAAAAACAAATATTTTGTTATGAATATTTATTTGTTTCTGGAGATTTACAAAATCAAAGTAGACTGCATTTGTTTTTATATCTAACGTTTCAGTTTCCATATTTTTGTAAATAGTACTCGTTATGAGTAATGAAAGTGAAAATATTAATTGTACTACTCCAGAAAAGGGTTCTCCCTCCATTAACAACTTTGGGGGCTATGATTTGACGGCTGGTAACCGCTTTTCATACGCAAAATTATATCACCTACTAATAGCTCGACAGCGTAAGCAGAGTACCGCACCCGTAATGGGTAAAAGGCGTGATGATATATTTATTTATTTATTTATTTCAGAAAAAACAGAGGAGACTGAAAATCTATACGATATATTTACTACCTGAGAAATCAAAAGATAAATGTAAAGAAAAGTCAACTTTATATAGCAATCGTCGGAAAAATAAATTTAAGATGCCAACTAACTAACTACCGATCTCGGTGGTGCAGTGGTTGTCACTAGCATAGCACACCAGAGGTCGTGGGTTCGAATCCCACTGAAGAACATAGTTGTTTGTTTTGTTCATTATATTCATAATTATCCACTCGTAAGGCGGAGCATGACCAAAGTAGTTAGTCCTCTTCCCATCTTCATAATAACAATAAACAAAAAAATTAAATAACTAATTAACTAATTTAGGCACGCACTTACATACATACATACACCTAAGTCAATAATAAATTTTTATTAACCTAGGTTACCATTGTTACGAAGCAAAAGTAAAAAAAAAATTATCATGTTAAATTAAGGTAAAAATGTCGTTTTCTTAGGCTAGTAGTGAAAAAAAAAGATAGTATTTATCACTAAAAAACTTTTCCCACTAATAAACACTCTTTCTAAAACACTGTTTTGGAAACTATATGCATTCTTCAACTAAAAATTGTTATGGAATCATTAACATTCCATACACCGCTTGTGGAATATTTTCGACGAATCAGAGCCGCGATATATATATAGTATCTTGATTTAGTTACTATGGTTACGTCTTACGTCTCTTTGTTTTAATTTATTTTTTTGAGTCTGACGTTTTCAACAGTTTTATATTTGTATTTTTCGTATAATTTTCAAAATCTTGTTATAGAAAGTATAGTCTACAACATGTAACGGAATGGCATATCCCACACTCGCAAAACTGTAGCCCTCGCCTTCGGCTCGGACTACAAACTTTTTGCTCGAGTGGAATATGTGCCATTCCATTACTTGTTGTAGAATATACTATTCCCTAATGCTGTTTCAATAACAATTAAAATCGTACAGAGAAAATACACTATTACTAAATACAACTTGTTATTAATCCAGTTGACGTTAGATGTAGCTGCAATTAATGTTCCGAGGTACATACATGCGTCCTAAGGTATAACACCCTTTCTTATAATTTTAAATTAAATTGAAGAACTTAGGGTTGCTTTTACAATAAATTTCATAGAAGAAAATTGGTCGAGGTGCCAGATAAAGAAATAAAAATAAATGTATCATCAAGCCATTTAATTATTTTCCCATTCCCTGTGAGAATTTCATAGTACGGTCCTGGCAATCGAAGCCGCGTATCTTGGCGTGCATGTGTGTGCGGCGTCCCGACGTCGAACGTCTATGTATGTGTGCGAGTGTGTTTTGTTACCCTAATGGTCGTTAGACGGTAATGACGTAGCTATGTGACGTAAAATTTAAGTCGCTTCGAAAATGTGACACTTGGGAAAAACTGGCAACGCTGTAATGAACCTAGAAGGGCTTCCGCGGTCGCGGCAACATCGGAGAATGATGGCCATGCGATAGAAGAAATATGACGCCCTTACCCTGGTTATATTGCTGAAGAACACGGAACACCTTGAAATCTACGTCAGAAATGCTGGCCATCTTTAGCGGTTGTATCTTGGAAAACAAAAGAGGTACGATAATTTGGGACACAAATTTAAGTTCCTCGAAGCATTTCTAACATAAGAAAATATGTTGTGGGTACCACAATACTTCCCGCCATAGATTTATTATCAAACAATGCAGGAACACGGACCACCACTATCAAGAAACGCTCATCCCTTCAAAAATGTTGTTTTCACAAGTAAATGACATTTTTCAACCGTTGTTTGTTTTTTCAAAAAGCACAGGTTAGCAGACTGAAACGAAAATGTCAAAATATAATTTTTCTTTAATGTATTGTACTTCGTAAATGGTGATAGTAAGAGAAAAAGGTTTCAAACAATAATTGTAAATAATAATATTTGAAACATTATTCTTATAACAAAAATTGTCATTAAACTATAATTTTCTGAAATATTTCAAAAAAACTTCATAGGGCTTCAAGTAAACTACCACTTCCGGTTATTGGATTATCACAAAAAATAAACCAGGTCTTCCTAAGGGGATACAATTGATATATACAAAATATTAAAATTTTAAGTTTAGTAGTTTTTGAGAAACCGTAACTTCAGAGATCCACATCACCACAAAAGTATTAAAATTATATTCAAAGGACCCTAAAATGTGCTTATCCACTGAAAACTCACTACCGATTTTTTAGCAAGATCCCTATACCTCCTTACAGGATGTGGAAGGAGGTAAAATACAAATGGCGTCAAAATTATATAATTTTATTTGTGCTTAAAAAAAACAGAAAATTTTATTTGCTGTGACAGAAACATTGTTTGACATATTTTTGAGCGGTTTTCCTCAGCCTTGAAAGAAGCTACGTTGGCTTTAAGAGTTAAACCTTTTTTTTAATAATCAACAATTATCTAAATTGCATACCTGTTTATTTCTACCTTTCATCATCTAATTACAACTCACATAATAAAGTATATATTAAAAGCCCAAATTCATATTAGGTCGACCGTATTAATTTTTTCGATTAAAGTGTAGGAAAAGTTAAAAAAAAATTAAAATACTAGAAGAATGCATGATGTCACATATTTTAGGGCTACATTACAATAATTATACTATTCCATTGCTGGAAAGGCCTTCTAGCAGTCTAGATTTATCTCCAATCAAAACTTTATAAAAACGAATGAAAAAATTGCGATATCATCCAGCAGGAACAATCGAAGAACGGTAGGAAATTTGGGATTCTTTCTTTAGAAAAGATTGTCAAAGACTTATAAATACCAAGCACTTTTAAAAAGTAGAGGTGGTGTAACAAAGTGGTAAAGTAGATAATATTAAATATAGCCACCTTCCATTATACAAAAAAAAAAGTTTGCCCTTTGAACAGTTTGTTATCTAAGTTTTATTTAATATTAAATGTACGTAAAAATATTATCAATTAATTATATAATTCAGTAAATATAATATATTTTAACTTTTATAAAACATTAAAATTTGGAGTCTTATGTCGAGAAAATTCGTTCATTCTTCCAAATCAGAAAGATGCAAAATTTATGCACTCAAAAGAGTTTTAACCTTACTTTTGAGAGTTCCGCACGCTGTAATCATATGTGACCCTTCCTTAAATATACCTTACCCCTCTACGCGTACCCCTTCGTCCCTTCTAGAAAAGGGACAGTGGTCAAACCAGTTTGGCACGTTTCACAAAATGATTTGCATATCGGGGTCCGGCTGCTCTATTGTCCAGTTTCTAGTCCTGAACGACGGGACAGAGAAACACCAGGACAGTCTGGACACTAACGGTCATACACTGACGAATTTTTATAGGAAGTGGGCTGTGTAATCTGCTAGGACAGGGATGGGATTCAGTAAGAATTTCTTATACATTTCAGGGAGCCTTGAATTTTCAATGAACGAGGAAAGATTGAGTAACGAAACTTTGCAATCATAAATTTCATGACAATGCTCAAAGAATAATAGTACAATTTATTTCATAGATGTCAGTAATATTAGACAGAATAGAAACGTTATTTAAGTTTAATAATGTATTTCAACAACCATACTTGAAAAATAAACAAAAGAAACAGTTGTACCTTCATACATACAGTAACATCAAGCTATATCCCATTCATTGTGGTAGCACGATCCCTGAAACACAATCAACCAACAATCAATCTCCTGCAAATATTTCACTATTTTCGCCTTATCAACAATAATACTTCCTCGTTTATTCCACCAATAATACCTAACCACTTATTCCTTGGAAGCCCACGCAATATTTTTGCCTCAATTTTACCAACTTTTCATTCGACATTTGCCCGAGATCATTGAAATATAGTAATTCTGAAATGCTCACTAACGTTGAATTGCGAGCTGAGAGAGACAGGCAATATGAGGGAAACCTATCTTTGTCGAATAGAGCGCTTAGAAAGTCAATACGAAAATTTAAAGAAATTTACATTCAATAATTTTGAAATACAGTGATTAATATAAAAATTAAATAATACATTTATAAAAATGAGTGTAACTATTATAATGTATGTGAATCTAAAGAAATTTTCAAATAATTGAACAATATCATTGTTAAATATTATTTATTACTTTTGGATAAGACTCTGCAACATATTTTGACATAATAACTGCTCAACAAACGCATAGAAACCGCTCAGCAAACCCATAACAACTACTCTATAAATAAGTGTTAGACGAAGATAGATAACCCATAATGTATATTTGTCTCAGTCTCGTTTCTCTCTTTCATAAAAGCTTACAAGTGCGCGTTCCAGAATTACTATATTTCAGTTTCCGAGATAGCCAAAACCACTTCAACTGACTCACTTTCTTAGCAACATTCATTTCAATCTCACTTTCACTATATACCAATGTATTCCAAACATGATCACATTTCGTATACCCATACAAACAGAAAGTAGTGTAACTACAATACTATTAAAATTAGAAATAATAACTTGTAAAAATTGTTCAAAATAAAACAATGTTGTCCAGAATAATATGACATATCGATTGCTGACAAAAGCATTCTTATTTCAGCTAGATACAAACAAAGCATATATAAATTTATCTTGTATTTTTCTGAGTAATTTAAACAATCCCGTAGCTCATTTACAACTCGAAATAGCAACGATGACACATCTAAATTGAACACCCTGTGTAATATAAAAGTAAAAATGTACGTATTGAATAATTTTGTGGGCGTGAATATTCAATTGTTCAAGTCACAGTAGGTATAATACGCCTATACAACCTTAATACATATATCATTGACACTACATAATTTTTGGGGTAATTTTAACAGCATGAATTATTATTTTGAAATGCTCAATAATAAGTTAATTATGTCACTTATTTATTTTCCGATATCTTCTGAAATTGCTACTTTATATGGGTAATAATTAATTTGAGAATTTGTCGGCGAACTGAAGATCTTTCAGTACACAGTCTAATGCGTTATCGAAACTTCTGTGTGAAGTGTGTACCTATATTTTTTTAATAACCTACAGAAAATATCAAATTTCTTACGGCGAACATTCCGAACAAGGAAGTGGTTCTAAATCTATGTCAATCCCCCTCTGTTAAATCTGATCCCTACTGGTCAAACGGGTTAATTTTTTCAATTGCAAACAAAAGAAGGGTCACTCGACAGATTTGGCGGCTTATATGACCTGGGGTCAGTTAAGCTAGCTTCCTACCTTAGATACTCGCAGCATAAGGATGAAATTCCTTTGAGGGGTCCAGAAAAAAATGAGTGCAGATGGACATTGAGGAAGCATTTTTAACGGCTTTGCTGTGTAAAGGGTATTAGAGATTCGGATGATATTTAGTTGATCGCGGGTTTAAGATATTTAGTGTGATCTAATCGAAGCCTTACATTTTTCCTTTCTAGAATATGGAATACAGAAATACCTACTTTATAAAGATTTCTACATTATTCTTCAAGAATACAAAGTAATTCATTGTTTACAAAGGCTCCTATTCAAGATATTATGAAGATTTTGAGAAAGATTTAGTTCGATTGAAATTATTGTAAAATTTTAAGGTCAAGAACAATTTAAGATATTAAATATAACCCCTAAGTCTAAAAGTAATAAAGAAAATATCTAAATTTCGAAAAGCAAGTTATCAGCATTAAGAAGTAAAAGGGACAATATAATTTATCCCTTTTGCTTCTAAAGTGATGATGATTACTTTGTTATCGAATTACGTATATAGATATTTTCTTCATTACTTTAAGGTTTAGGAGTTAGATTTAATATTTAATATGTAGTTCATTTATTCCATCATTGCCCGCAATCCAGTTTCTTTATCTTCAACAATGAGTATTACAAGCAAGGGGATGGTATTATGGCTAATCACTACATGGAATATTTTGAAGAAAAAGCTCTGAATTCTTCTGCAATGAAATCAACTCTCTGCCTACGTTATGTATACGATATCTTTACTGTTTCGCTTCATGAACAATATAGCATGAATACTTTTTTGAACCATTTTAGTACACATGACACTATCAAGTTTACTATCGAGATGGCATTATCCTTTTCTTTCATGCATTTTTAAAAAGAAAACTGACGAAATCATGACCTTTAATTTATTCAGTTTATGAGACTGAAATAGTTATTTGTATATCAAGGCCGCGAAATCACTTTTTAGCGTACCGAGAGAAAAATTGTCATCTTGCGGCCGAGGCAGGACAATCTTGAGGGCGCTAAAGGATTTTGCGGACAAGGAGTACACACTATTTTTGTGCAACCGTAAAAAATATGTTGGCTTTCAAAATGTTAAAATGATTGTTTTTACCCCATTTTGGATTTCGCGGTCGTTACGATAACAACAGCTGCGAAATTCAATTTAGCGGTCTGTATTGCGGCTGTGAAATGCTTACTTCGCGTCCGGTTGCACAAAAACACATTTGTTGTCCTAATGAAGAACAATAAATTAATATATCATACTTTCATGTGTGGATTTCTACTTAAGCAGATCTCGGTAAGTGATTTATTTTTGAGCATGAAGTGCAGTTACCAGTCGTCAAGTTATGCCACCCTCAATGTTTAGTAAAGGGGAAACAACAGAGGTAAATTTAAAATGGCAAGTGTCGGATGCGGGAATCGAACTGAGTATCTTACGATCAATAGTCCGATGAGTTACCATGGAGCTATTTACCCCAAATTGATGAAGAATTATGCAGAATAATTCGAAACGTTGTTTTTTAATCAAATATATTACAGAACTTAATCCAAAAGTTATTTCAACTTAGAAATACTAATTTGGAAGTCGAAAATTTTTGTAATTGTTTACAAATATTTTAAATTAACCCTCTAAATAAAGGCTCAAAAAATTTATTTTTTACAAAAGAAATATTCATATATTTAAAATAAGTGTGTTACATAAATTATTTTCTTAAAATAAAAGTATTTTTTTTTTAGTTTTGTTCATTATTGAGAACATTATGAACAAATTCAACTTACAATAGAACTTTGGTCTATTGGGTCGTCTTTGCGTACTATACAAAATTGTTTGATAAACAACCTCTTCTAGGAAAACATCAGATAAAAAAAAATAAATTTTGAAGTTTTGTAAAGGTGTATTTAGCTGTAATATATCAGCAGGTAATAAGCTGCTTCCTTAAAATTTTACATTTTCTATCTTAGTTTCTGTAATTATCCTTTTTCCACTTCAATTTTTTTTTTCTGTTGGTCTAGTTGGGAGGAATGACCTAATTGGCAATTGACAAAGTCTATATAATGTCCCCAAATGGTTACAACATGATTGCCATGAATGTAAACTGCATAAGAAAAGAAAAGAAGAATTTTAAATTTTATGTTCCCGGTCGGGAACATTATGCAATAGAGGGTTAAATATACATATAAATATCATCATGCCATTTACCCGTTTTTGCATGAGCACTGCCGACAAATAACAACACCCAAAGATGTTTTAGTACCAAATAGAATGTAAATGTGTAGCAGTTGTGACGTCACAAGTAAAGCAAAATATAAACAAGCTGTGCAGCCCAGATGTGTAATATTAAAAATTCTTCATAATCGAATGCACAATATTCAAATGAAGCATAGAATTGCAGTATCACGAATCTGTGCTAGTAACCCACTGCGTCCGAAGGGTCAACCCTTCGCACCCCAAGGGCCGGCGAGGGTCATCAGCGGGATTTTTTCACCGGTCGGCCGGAACTGGTTTGACCAGTGGGCTTTGGCTACCTCTCCCGGTGTCGAGAAGTGACCCTTGCCCAGTTAAATCAGTAACCATCGAAAAATTGTGATGTGAACGTGCTTAATTTGTGAGTGATGTGATTTGTGATTTTTGGTGGTTTGAGCGAAATAGGGCGAAGATGAGGCGTGAAATTGTCACTGAGAGCAAGGTATGTACTATATTTCAGCTTCTTTCATTAAATTTATTTTAGAAAAAATGTGTCAAGTGAAACTTGTATTGCAAGCATTTTTTCATAAAATATAGGTACACATACGACTAACTTTATTTTAAGCTGTCAAATGTTTCTGAATTATTTTATAGAAAAATGCTTCCAGCAAAAGATGCAGACAACTAAATTTTGCATTAGATTTATTTGTATCAGTGTTTCTCTGAATTATTTAGGACAGATTTGACAATCGTCTAGAAGTGGTTAATATTTTTTTGGACTGTTAAACTCTCCTAAATTATTTTAGAGAACATTGTGTATAATTTTGCACATTGCAACAAATTAAAAAAAATCTATTTCATTTAAAATATTTTTAATTAAATTGCTTGATATCTACTGCTCGACCAATTTTATCTGTGTATGACTAGCAAACGTTTTTAAATTATTTTACATAAAAATATATGAATCATAAAATGAAATATGAAAAAGATTGATAGTAGATAATAGTTGTTTATTAAATTAGTGGGATAAAGACAAGATAATCGCACGCATAAGAAAATTACACTAAGGCCGTATACCCAGTTTATTTATAACATACGTGTGATAATCATTGCGTAAAAATTTTATTGAAATAAAAATTTAATTAATTACAAATCAAGATAGCAACAGGCCAGCATAAGTTTTAAAATGATAGAAATTCGTTGAAAATCACAAATAAATTAACAATGCGGTAATAATAAAAAACACACTAGTATCGTAATGTCAGTCATTACCCGTTTGAAATGACTGGAAAAAGTAGAATGTATTGCACGACCATAGATAATAGAGATTTATGTAACAAGCACATAAAACAGCAAGACAATAAAATCTTATTAGTGAAATCGGCACTAAAGTGCTCAAAAATCGTTACTAAAAGCTCAGAAATCATCACTATCGTCATATTGACGTACTATAGTAAATTTGGACGTAACATGAAACAAAATTTGCAAGAAGAATTAACTAATTAATTCCGATGACGAAATTGAGGACAAAACCCATAATTTTGAGTGTTATTTACGATAACTTCACTTCTCGAGGTTGGCAACACTGACAGTCAGTTTCAATTGACAACTGACAGATGCATAAACTTAACCTATATTGTATATTTTTTTCCTTTTTTTTAGAATTTTAGATTTAAATTAAAACTTAATATGTACCTCGGCACTGAAGTTTCTTTTTATCACTCACATGATTTAATTTCCTTGGTCCTACGGGCCTCGGCTACTAAATTCCATATTCATGATAAAAAGTGCCTTGATACATAAATAACTATTATGTTCAACTGTATTGCTTAGAATGATAATTATATTTGGCAAATGGCGATGATATGAAAAAATTAGATAATTATAAAGTCTGCTATTTGGCTTGTTGTTTGGTTACCAAGTTGTTTATTGTAATTATTTTATCGATCTAGTTCATAAAGATCCACATTATAGGCGCTAAACAATTTCGTAAACAAGTGATTATAATATAGTCAAATATAAAAGAATTTAAATTTCTAAAATTGTACATATTTCTCATTATACTCCATTCAATATTGATAAGATCTACCATTCAATGGATTTTTGGGCCTTTTTGCTTATTTTTAAAAATTATTTAATTAATACTATTGTACATTTAGTAAAACAATTTGTTTTAATTTTAAATCCACTTACCTCATTATTTTTTTTTTTGTAGCTTTACAAAAAATTATTTTAAATGCAGATAATTTTAACCAAGTGATTCTAGCTTTACCAAGGTCTTTGGGTGCTCTTTTTGACGGAAATAGACGCGTGTAATACAGCACCGAAATTTGCTAAACAATTTTTTTATTATTATTAAAATTTGGATCAAAATTTTGCTTTACTGTTCGACTGGGCAACTCCACCATTTTCACCAACAAATCTTATGAAAATTATAAGCGAACTAATAACTAAGTAATATGTTCATATCCCGCTGACGAATCTCATTTTATTAACTATTATTTATTAACTAGAATTTAGTACAAATTGTGCGTCTTGACAATAGTTTGGGTAAAAATGAATAAATAACTGGTAAGAAATATAACAAACGGTATCGTCTTCAACAAGTACCCCCAATATGTTGGCATACGGTGTCGCGTCGCGTGTATGTGTGCGTGTAGTTACTCTAGGTCCTGGTTTCAGTTCGGTTAAGTTTGCGGCTTGAGCGTTATTTAATCAGGGTTGCACTAACCGCTGTTTTAGAGCGCTCGCGTCGCGGCGGCAGCGGAGGCGGCAGAACGGCGCGCCGTCGGAACCGCAGCCGCCCCGCCAACGCGGGGGGCAAGCGCGGGTGTTTACATCTATGTTGAACATGTGACACACACGTGCTGTGGAATTGTACAGGTTTTTGTATTTTTCTAGCAGTTAAATTTACTTTTTGTACTCATACATTGAAATGTGTTGTTTAATGTTGCCTAAGCAATGTCCGAAATGTCCATTTCCCAGGTCTCCACCAGATAGACAACCGGATATTTCGACGAAAATATTCCTATTTCTAAAGCGTTTATTAATAAATTATATTTATAATAAAATAATATAGTATTTCAAACATTCCTTTACATAATATTAATATAAACAATGATGGAATAAGAATGAAATTGAATTTAAAAATAAAAAATTTAGTGCATTTGGTTACCAATGTTGGCAATAAAATCTGTCCGATATGACAGCTATAAAATACATAACCTACAAATGTAATGTTAGTTATCTCAATATAAATACGAAATATAATAATTTTACAAGTGAAGACGGTAAATATTATAAATATTTTAATTGTTTTCTAATATATTGGACAAATTAATTTGTGTGTTTATAGTGCAGTTTTGACAATTATCAAAACAACTCCTTGAAGAACTTCATTTCTTTGTATGGACTGTTATTAGTTTTATACTTTTCGTACAAATAATATTGTACAAACCTCTTGCGTGAACTCGGTTCCCGGTTTCGTTCTATGGCAGCGCTCGCAAGCTCGCGCCGCCAAACACTCATCCGGGAACCAAGCGTTCCCGCATTTGGTATGTAAATAACTATTTCTCAGTACTTCGGAACTTTTATGTTGCTATAAAATAATTCTTCAGCTTACCGAGTAGTTCGGTAATTTCTGCGGTATTTTTCTTTCAGTAAATTTATTGAGATATATATGTAAACTATCACTTCCGGTTGTTGGATGGCCACTAAAATCTAATCAGCTTGTAAATTTAATATCCAAGTTTAGAATATAAAATTTGAAAATGATATTATCAGTTATAAAATCCCGAGGCCATTGATAATTCGAAATAATTTTATCACACTTACCAGAAGAACGTTGCTTGGTAACCGCCGTAAGCGGAGGGCTGTTACCTTCAAGCAACGTTCTTGAGGAAATTGTGATCAAATGATGATTATCAATGGTCGAGGGATATTTTCATTTACATACCGTAAAAATAACATTTTGAAATAAATAAATAAATAAATATATCATCACGCCTCTTACCCATTATGGGTGTGGCACTCTGCTTACGCAGATCTCGGTAAGTGATATATTTTTTCGTATGAAATGCGGTTACCAGCCGTCAAGTCATAACCCCCAAAGATGTTAGTGGAGGGGGAACCACAGGGGTAAATTTAAATTGGCAACTGTCAGCTGCAGGATTCGAACTGAGGATCTCACGATCCACAGTCCGAAGCGTTACCACGGAGCTATTTACATATTTATTTATTTTTTGAAATAAACAAATCAAATATTGAATTAACTGCCAATCGATTGTCAACAACTGTTACTTAGTAACAAGTGATAATTTCCCGGGGATTTTATCCGCTTTGCAACTGACAGTTATTCAAATTTACCACCGTACACCGCAACTGGCAATATGGCCGCTCGGCTCAAGGTCATCGATCGATGCGACATAAAGATCAAAGGTGCCGATGGCTACTGTGTGAATTCTTATACTGTGGTTCGCGGATATATGTGTGCATTTTTGTTTAAATCCCATATTTGAATTTGGTACTCTGTAGACCTTAGATTGAAATTTTTGCGCATACAATGCCGTCAAATATGAACCCCCTATTATATTACCAGAGCAATTATGAATTTTTATTGGGTACTGTGGTTACCGACCGTCAAATTACACCTCCTAAGTATGATATAGGAGTAGAAACCACAGGGGTAATAAATATTTAGGGACATTTGTTGTTAACTATGGGAATCGAATTCGCAGTCTAGTATCTACTAAATAACAATAAATAATTCAATGTGTTTATTAATTTACAGACGAGGCAGTTGTAGCACGGTAATTAGTACAAGTTTACTGTCATTGTAATTAATTTCTAGTTGTAAAGACAGTAGAAAAGAAAAGAGGAAATTGTCAAAATACACATAGTAATTTTAATAGGATTATTTCTCCCGAACTCCTGAGATATTTGCCATTTTCCCACCCCGTGCGTGCAAGTACACCACCAGGCGTCAAAACATTCCCTCCTTGAGTCTCTCACCCCCAACAGTCCCAAAGTCGACAGTCATCTGTCGAGACGAACGCCATGTGAATATATGCGATATAGAGCTCTCGTGTACTCATTGTATGTGTGAGGCTTGTATGTGTGTGTATGTCACTGAGGGTCTGTGGGGAATTCATTGAGGTAGGTCTGGATGTGTGTGAGGGTCTAGCAAATATTTGGAGGAGGTGTTTTCTACTGGTTAATTATCACAGCATGTAGAATCATTGTAAGACACAGTTGAAAATAATAGCAGTATTTTATAGATTTCTTTACAGTAAATGTGAATTGAATATTGCAGCATATTTCCTCCTTAATAATTGAATCATTTTAATGGAAGTTTAAAGACGGCTGAGTGAAAAATACTTCAAATAAAATTATATTTTATGTAACTTATATTTAATGCTTTTTTCCCAATAATAATTCACGAACGCATTAAAGGCAACTAACTTTGTAGAGCACGCTATAATTTTATAGAACAATCCTTCAAACAAAACTAGTAGAAAACTAAATTTCTGATTTTATTTGAAACGTTTTTCTTTAAAATAATTTAGGAACGTTTCCCGCAGGTCTGAAGGCGACTGACATTATTTTACGCTGCCAAACGTATCTGAATTATTTTAGAGAAAAAGGCTTCCAGTAAAACTTGTAGAAAACTATATTTTCTGTAACTTTAATTTGAAGCATTTTTCTCTAAAATAATTGAAGAACATTTAAATGCGACTAAAATTAATGGGCGCGTCAAACGTTTCTGAATTATTTTAAAGAAAATTGCTTTAAATAATACTTGTATAAATTAAATTACCTATCACTTTTCTTTAAAGAAATCCCTTCTAAAATAATTTAGGAATATGTGATGATCTAAAGACGACTGATTCTATTTTACGCTGTCAATCATTCCTGAATCAGTTTAGAGAAAAATACGTTAAGTAAAACTTGAAGAAAGTGGATTTTCTTCTCAGTTTAATTCGAAGTATTTTTTTTTTCAAAAATAATTTAGGAAAATTGGACACAGGTATAAAAACCATTGAATATTTTGTGCTGCCAAATGTTCTTGAATTATTTTTAAGGAAAAAAGAAACTTCAAGTAGAATTTATGGAAAATTTAATTTTATATAGGTAACTTTTAATTGAAGTATTTTTCTCTAAAATAATTCAGGAACATTTGATACATAAAGTGGAATAAAATTAGGTGTCAAAATTTCTAAATTATTTTAGGGAAAAATACTTCAAGTAAAACTTAAAAAATAAATAAATATCTTTTCAGTTTTCTTTGAAGCAATTTTTCAAAAATAATTCATGATCATTTAACGAAAGTCTAAATGCGCTTGCTTTTATATTGTACTGATGAATAAATTTGTATTATTTTTATGTAAAGCAATTTTTCTAAAATAATTTATAGACGTTTAACAGTGTTTATTGACCCATTTAAAAAACTGATGAATGATGTATAATTTGTTGGATACATTTATTTTGCGCTGTAAAACGTTCCTAAATTATTTTAGAGAAATGTTCTTGAAATAAAACTGATAAGAAATTCAGTTTTCCACAAGTTTTACTTGAAGGATTTTTCTCTAAAATAATTAAAGAACGTGTGAGAGAGGTCTGACTTTATTCGGCGTTGTCAAACGCATTTACATCTCTGTTAAACGTTTCGAAATTATTTTAGACAAAAACTTGTACAAAACTAATTTTCCTATCACTTTTATTTGAATTTCCTTTAAAATAATTTAGGAATATTTGACGGTCACTGATATTATTTTGCACTGATAAATGCATTTTCCCTAAAATAATTTAGAGAATTGTAACAGCGTTCATTGGCCTTTAGAACAACACATAAATAATACATAAATTGTTGAATATATTAATTTTGGATTTAAAAACGATTTAAAGAAAAATTATTTATATTTTCTATTACTTTTAAAAGATTTGATAGCAGCCATTATCCTATTTACTTGTCAATTCTTTACTTCATTTATTTACTTACAACACATACAAGGTTTAAAGTTGCCATTATTGAAATCCTAACATCTTCTGTCAATACGACAATTTGATGACTGTAATTTATGACCTGTGCTGTTTGTGCCCTTGTAAATGAATCATATCCCCTTGAACTGACTAATGCGAAAGTATCCGATCGAGGCAAAGGATACCTCAAAACGAACGGTAGATATTTTAACGGTAATATTTTATCCGAAGATATAAGATTGAAGATAGAGCAGAATTGTGAAACTTCAATACCTTGAGGCAAATTTAAAATTATACTCGCGCAAAACTTTAGCGTGGTTGCACTTATCTAAATTAACTTAGGTACGTACTCGATTTCACGGAAAACGAGTCGTTTTCTTCATTGGCTCCGTTCACCGGCGAATTATTTGTTTTCCAGTGGCGCCCGTTCCCCAACCGCGAACAAATCCACACCATCGTTGAGTTTTGCCCGTTTTTAATTTCTTATTTGAGTAGTACGTTTTTAAAGATTGGACGTATTCACCGATGACTGAAAGGCGGGTGTCTGCAGGGTGCAAGGTATTAGATGCTCTGGGTACATTTGTTCGAAACGTGAATGTAACTAGAGATGCTCGATTGAGTGTTTATAATGGTGTGTTAGTGTCTACATTGATGTATGTTTCTGAATATTGGATGTGAATGAAGAAGCATGAACCACGGATAACTGCAGTGAAAATGAAATATTTGAGAGGAGAGTAATCGTGTCCGGAGTACAGACTGAGATTGAGCAGAATGTTGTTAAGAAAGTGAGAGTGAGTTAGTTGAGGTGAACGATTGCGTGGGCGTCCGAAGAATAACTGGTTAGGTATGATTGATAGTGAAATGATTCCCAGTGTGAAGAATAGACGAGCATGTATGAATGTGGACGAGGCGAAAGTGGTAAAGTTTAGAGGAATTTGATTGTTGGTTGATTATGTTTTAGGGTTAGTGCTACCTCACTGAATGGGATAAAGCGTGACGTTATATATGATTGTGTGTTAATTTCTTTTACATAGTATAAGAAAGCACAGAAATTGCGGTAATATTCTTTTTGAATGAATCATAAACAAAGAAAGTTGTATTATTCATGTGAGTTATTTGCAAAGCTTTTATGACAGAAGTAGAGATTATAATATTTTCCATTTTTTTATACCTCTGAATACTAGAATTCATTTAATATAGAAAGAATATTATTGGTTGAGGCGCCACAGATCGATGTTTGCATTTTTACAGAATGTCGAGAAATATTTGTTTGATCTGCAATTTTAACCTGATAACAACGTAATAAATAATATCTTGACATATTTGATTCGAAAAAGCTTCATAATTATGTTTCATGAAAATGCGCAGAGCTGATTAGTTTTTGTAAAATTATAAAAAACTTCTGGATTAAGTTCTGTAGAAAGAAAATGAATGGCTATGAATGGCTTTTCATCCAAAAAGATTGAAGAATAACCTTGAGTCAGAAAATAATAGACGTTTGTTTCTCTGCCTTACGTCCACAATTTTATAGACAAAATTATAAGAATATTTTTAAGAAATAACATCTTAGTATCTTTTGCTACATATAAAATTACAACGTACTCGTATGTTGCAGAGTATGAATTATATTTTTCTACAATCACTACTGAAAATTACACTTTCTCCATACTAAACAAAGTTTGAAAATTGTATATTTCGCGCAGTCATGTAGAATAGCGCAATGGGGTCATAAACCTTTTTTCATTTTATTTTTTTTTTTCTGTAAGTTTGAGTAAAATTATAAATACTAATTTTAATATTAAAAGGCATTTAGTTATTAAGATAAGATTTTTTGAAATTGGCATCCTATTTCAAATTTTTCGCTTGTGACGTCAGCACCTGCGTCATTTTGTTATTCTACGAAACACGCTCTTGCGGAGTGCGAGGAACTACACCAACTGTCAAATTGACTGTTATCAGTAATTTTTATTTACTGAGAGGTTTTTACAAATATAGTTTATTCACATTACCTGGGCAAAATAATATAACAAATATAATAAACATACGTTTAATTTGAAAATCGTTGTTAACTGCAACATATGACTTGAGATGACAGGTGTGATAATGAGACGACCGACATTACCGACAAGCGACAAGATATAGTACAACAAAGCATTTGTTTTAACACGTCTTAAACTCTTTGACTAAAAATGTTATAATTAACGAATATCTAATTTAATTTATCGGAGTATTCATTTTAATAATAATAAGTAATTATTACAACACTGAAAAGCAAGTTTTTATATGTTATCAGCACCTCTTTCGCCTTGCCGTGCTTTACATTCTAATACAAGATGACATCACGATTTTGCAACCGCGAAACTTCAGAAAGGAAATTATGAATGAAAATTTGAAAAATTATAAGAAATATTGAATAATATGTGACTGAAATGATCTAAATTTTTATAATTTGTAAAAAAACAACTTTTTTTAAAAAGTGTATGACCCCATTATTCCACACGCAAGTGTGACTAACTTATTAATAATATAATACTGTATGATATTAATATGTCAAGTTATTAATTAAATCTTGACAAAACTGTGAACGTAGAAAAAGTGTGTTCAACTCGTGCAGAATTATCTATTTCGCGCTCGTGTGATTTCAGCACTCGATTTCGTGATAAAACTCTCACAACTCGCATGAAATAGATAACATTCTGCACTTGTTGCACAATATACTATTTCCATGGGAATGTGGAAAATGTTATATTGGACAAACTAGCAGAACGATAACAACAAGAATTGTAGAACAGAAATCCATTCGTCTTAACCAATCAGAGAAATCTGCTGTTGCTAGTCATACCATCGATACATTTTTAAGAAACAAATATTATTGCAAGAACCTAATGCACCAATGGCAGACTCATAAGAATCTTCAGTGAATTTTAATAAAGGCAACGAATTGAAAAAGACATGTCTTCTTTTGTTGTGTAAATCACAATTTATCGTTTACATAGTTACTGTTTCTATTTACTTGTTCTTGTTATTCTTTTGTTTTCCTCACGAAGAAGTATGTTCTTAATAAAAAAATCTTAATTGAAAAAGTATATTTAGCATTAATATTGGCAATAATTATTTGAAATATCCATGTTGTATGTAGTTAAATAAATATTCATAGGTTACAACAATACCGAATTACAGTTCCATTCAACCGCCTCAAAAATCTAATGTCCCTAGTAGTGCACCCCATACAAAAATCCAAGAACCTCCACCCTTATTATTAAACATGGCGTCGAGGGGTAATTCCAGGGTGGCGAGGGTGCAGAAAAGGTCGGAGAAAAGACAAGGAAACGCCATAACGGACACTTTCTCTTCAACCCTTTTGCATCGTGACAAAGGCGTTTAAAATTCAGTATCGTTCGTGGGAGCAAGATGGAAGGTTGTTTAGGGTAGAGGGTGGCTCGTGTAGGAGCGAGAGGGATGTGTGACAGTTCGCAATTGTTTTAATTAGGATCTTTCTTCATTATGGAACGATATAGCGCAAGATAGGGGAAGGGGGTTGCGATGGTGATGAGGTACAATGCTGCGAAAAATTTTAAAACAAGGAGATGTTTTCTAAATATGGGGTAACCGTTTTAAATGTTTATATACAATATTTACAGGTGTAGCACTCTTCGTAGACCACATTCATCATATCGTAGGACCTAGTTAAGATTTTTTTAAATATCTTTTTATTTTTAATAGTATATTACATATTGAATTTTTATTTACGCTCAAAAAATTATTAATGAAACATATACCAGGTGTAGAAATGAAATGTGGAATATATGTCTGTATGTATGTATGTATGTATGTATGTATGTATGTATGTATGTATGTATGTATGTGAGTGTGTGTGTGTAGTCTGTGGCAATTTTTTCGTCTCGCATAACTCAAATACTATAACATCCAAAAATATTACTTTGTGAATTTTTGCTTCTTATATTTAAATGAAGAGTTGATTAGATTTTGGGTAAAATTGGTCAACCGGAAGTAGCACTTTACTTGAAGCCCTTAACAGTTTTTCGTAAAAAACAGGGCTAAATCATCTTTTTCGACAATTTTTGTTATTTTGAAAGTTGTAGAATATTTAATTATACATCTGTTTTGATTACAATAATTTTATTAATTTTCATTGGATTTAGAGATAATAAAATATAAAGAAATTAGATTTCATAAGTCTTGCACTCCTTATACACCATGGAAACACTTAAAAATTATCATTTTTTTACGAAATATGACAAATGTCATTTTGATTGTGAAGCTGTTGAAATATTTGTCAAAAAATTAAATAAAAATGCGAAATTAAATTAAATTTCTGAAATAAAATATAAAATAAATAAATAAGAAAGTATGTTTCTGTATCATCAAGTACTATTTTGTACCGTTTGAGTAGTAATGGGCGGGAGGTTATGTGCATCAGATTTTTTTATTTAATAATTATTAAAAACCTGGCAGCAAATAATATAATTATTTAAACATTCACACAGAATTCTAGGCAAACTTTCGGCGTGTGATTCTTGATTAATTGGAACATGAATAGTTTCTGTACTGATCATTTTAGGACTATAATGAGTAAGATCTGTTTTCAAGAGAAACAAACAAATCCTTAAAATTTTGCAAATACAGGTAGTTTATATATAGGGGTTGTTCCATATCAATGTAAGAAAGTGGAACACGCGGTATAAAAACTTGTACGTGGGCATTTTAATTTTAAATAAACTTTGTTTGATTAACTTACGGTAATATTTTAAATAGTCGAGTACAGTATATTTCTTTTGTATTAACTCTGACAAATTACTGTCCCAAATATGTTAGTGGAAGAGGAACCAAAGAAGAAATTTCCAAAACTATTTAAATAATTTATCCACAATTCTATGTTTTACGAGTAGTTGTTAGTTTGGTAAACAAAATAAAAACAAAGTACCCTCATCCCCAGATCGCTCCCTTAGCTCGGACGGTAAGAAAGAGCCCGGACTTACCGACAGAGCTAACCGTGCTCCCGGTCGCACATTTATAATATAAATTTCTTTACAAACTTCTAATAAGGACGAGAGTCCTCAGCGTTAAGGGAGGATTGTCGCCCTTATTGGCAAGTAACAAAGACTCCACTGTCTTGATATTTATTCAACAGATAGCACCCTCTCATGAGATTTTATGGAAATACTTCTCAGTTTTCTTATTCGCTTGGCAATTTTAACGAAATGAAATCCATTCTCTCCTGCTCTCTCTAGCCCGGGAGCGTCTCTTTCTTTAGATCGGTGCTCTTTCTCCAGAGGCATCGTCGTTGAGTTTCGACAATCTAGATTCAGCCTTCTTGCATTATTATTATCGCTTTGAGGATAAGAAAAATCTTTGATAAAGCCTTAATGATCGCGACACACATTCAATTGTAGACAACGAACATGAATATCATAACCTTATGTTTTTGTTTGTTGGACAAGTATTTTAGGTAAATATCTATGCCCTAACATATACGTCAACAACAACGTATATATAAATAATGGTGTAGTAAATAAAAAATATTGTTTTAAATACCTTTACAATCAAAATTTGTAGAGATTTCTTAGGACAGCACAACACAAACACTCACTAAACACTACACAAAACAACTACAGTATTTTTGCTTCGAACGATCTACGAACCTGCAAGTTACAACTTCGTGCAATTAAGTATTCATTTTTGAACAAGTCGAAGCATTTTATTGCTATATGCTATTCATATCGTAAAAGAATACAATTTATTTAGAGGTATCTATATTCTATTCCTTATTGTTACTGCCTAAAATGTACTAAATTTGAGGGTAATTGGTGTAAAATATTTATTTATTAATAAACTTTGACACATTTTGTAATAATTTTTTCTATTATTCTAATTACCAGAGAGGATGATTTAATATATTCCACCGAAATAAATTTTAAAATATATTTCGAAATTGCTACAATTTTTAAATTTGGACAACACATAACCTCTCGCCTAAAAAAAACTTTTACTTGTTACTCACTTGTAATTGTAAACACACAAGCCTTCTATTGCCTTTGAAATATGAATCTTTATAAGTTTTTAATTGACAGTTGTATTGTAAAAATTTAAATAAGGTAAACAATGTACTTGCAACAGTAATGTTTACAAGGCTTATGCGAAAACATTTCAAAAAATTTTTGACAGAACAGTTGTGTGTAACTGACAGGGTTTGGTTATAATTTTTTTAATTTTATTTTGGTTTACATATGAGTAACAAGTAAAATGTATAATACAAACAAGGTAAACATTTTATCTGCATCAAGGAGGTGACAGGTTCGCCGGTCATTTTCTGCATTCAGAAGTAAAAACTGTTTTACCTTGCTTATAATGTAAACAGTTATTTACTTTACAAGTGAGCAAAATAAGGAATTACCCACGGACCCGAAAGCTGAGTGCGATAATTTTATCGAGTGGGTAATTCCACTTTGCCCACGTGTGAAGTGCAACGTTTTATCCAAGATATCTTAATAAAAGCAAAATTATTAAAGAAATATTATTTGACAGTGAAATGCTTTAAATTTTCCAAATTAAAATGCCGATCTTAGTAGTTACCTAAGTGTGTTATTATTATTGTTATAAATAAAAAAAATTACTCACTGGAGACTATTCTTAAAAGCATATCCACTAGTGGTAAAAATAGTTATTTATGTATCAAGGCACTGAAGTTTTACTTTTTATCAAAAATAAACCATGTGAGTGATAAAAAGGAACTTCAGTGCCGCGGTACATATTAAATTTTATTTGAAAACTAAAATTAGATAAAAACTGTAAAAAAATTATTGTATAGGTTAAGTTTATACATCTGTCAGTTGTCAATTGGAACTGACACTCAGTGTTGCCAACCTCGAACATTGAAGTTATCGTAAATAACACTCAATATTATGTGTTTTGTCCTCAATTTTTTCATCACAATTAATTAGTTAATTCTTCTTGCACATATTGTTTAATTTTACGTATAAATTTACTTCAATACGTCATATATCTGTTCAAATTATTCTACTTGTAGAATAATTATTTTACGGTTGCCAATACTGCGATGTTCGAAATCGTTGCATAATAGCTTACTTTAGTAACGATTTCTGAGCTTTTAATGACGATTTTTGAGCACTTCAGTGCCGATTTCAAATAAACGTACTTTTTAATCGAAATTTTGTACACGTCACAATACCTTCTTTATACGAGTATATATATATATATATATATATATATATATATATATATATATATATATATATATATATATATATATATATATATATATATATGTGCGGGAAGTAATAGGGAAAAGTAAATTATTATCTTATCTTGTTACAAGTTTCTGTAAGTACTGTAATATGTATTTATCTTATACCGGTAAATGAGTTTTTATGGTTCGAATAAGATATTTTCAAATGAGGCGACGAAGGAAGTCGAGTCAGACAATTCAAAATAAGTTCGGTGAAAATTAGTAACGTACGAATGACGTTCAAGCGACTTAAGTTTAGGTCATGCCTGTGACGAATTTTTGGATGAAAGTTTACTTTCTTTCTTCTTTTCGTTCTATCTTAAAAATAATCAGGTGGCAATGATACTCGGAATAATTAATTTTGTTTCGTTGACAATTCTAACATTTTTCGAAAATGAATGCCGAGTACAATATTGTGGATCAAGTCCTATTTAAATATTGCTTAGCAACGATACAGTACCGTAAAAAAAAAAAAACAATACTGGCCAACCAATTTACCGGATTGAAATCAGTCCGGTAAACATGCGATATGATACAATATGGAATAAATATAGTAAATATTTCGCCATTTTGGGCGATCTATCTGTCGGTGCTCTAGGGCCTCGCATTTAGCGTCGAAGGGACAACCCTTTTTCAAACCCACCCCAGTTTGATCCAAACGCCGAACCCTCGCTGCAAACTCACTTCTTTACTCTCGAGGACTCTCTTTCTTTCTCCTCTCGCGTTGTTCCTTACACTCTCCTCTCCCGCGGGGGAGGGGGCGAAAAAACTGCTCGGATCGGCAGACGCTCACTGAGGAATTAAAACGAAAATTAAAGACAAAGGGCTGGGAAATTAATGTCAGAAAAAGGGAGAGTTTGGGGTAAGAACGAATGGTGCTGCTACTTGCTACTCTGGGCTGGGGACCGGGATAAGAATGGCTGTTCGGGGGCCGTAAATTAAGCGTGTGACGGAAATGTTAATGTGGGGACTTTGTATCTTCGATTGATTTTGGCGATAGCAAACACTGAAATCGCGCTTGAAACATAAGAACACAAGAGTGTTCATACAAGAAATCTGATAAAACTGTACAAAATATTGAAAGAAGTTTTAAATGAAAATTGTTGCCAATAGGTTTGTTCCAAGTGGTTATTTCTTACAAGTTTGTGACATGTTCGTGACAAATTTCACTGCACCTGCGAAAAATGTAAACAAGTTAACTTTGAAACATAAACTTTATTTCTTTTTTGTGGCGAAAAAGGTATGAATTTCTTTATTTATATTTATATTTAAGGTTAGCTGTCAAAACAAAAAATGAGCACGCACATGCGCTTCATTCCATTCGCCGTTCCAGTCTGCGTTTCAAACTTAACTTGTTTACATTTTTCGCAGGCGCAGTGAAATTTGTCACAAACATGTCACAAACTTGTCAGAAATGACCACTTGGAACAAACCTAATATTATTCTAAGTACATCTTTCTATAAATCATTTTTTTACAGTGCTCCAAAAAACTGATAGGCTTTCAAAGAAACTACCACTTCCAATTGATAGGTTGTTACCCAAATCTAATTATCTTGTAACTTGATATATACGATTCAGCACTACAGGCCTCGAAGGCACAGGGCTTGCTTGACTTATTTTCTTCACTCTTTTCTATCAGTTGCCTATGTATATCTTTCCATGTCATTAATTATTCTCCTTTGACCCTCCGAAAACACACTGGGTCAATCTGATCCATAAAAAATATACTTTGAGAGTTATCATATAAATTTTTAGGTTAAAATATTAAAAAATTAAACAGTTACAATATTTTCTGTAAAATATATTTTTTTTAAAACAATTTTTTTCTTGAATTTTTTAACATTGTCAAAGACAACAAATTTTAAAACGCATATATCATTTCTATCGGATCTTAAGTATACCTCAGAATTTTTTTAGACCAATCTATCCAGTCTTTGCAAAATGGTAGCCGATCAAAAAAGGTCAGATTGACCCGTGATCGAAAAAGGGTTGCAGGGTTAAGGTTAACCATACGGGCTGAAGATAGCGCAAGATGAACATGACTTTTTGAAACAATATATCATTATTATAATAAATGAAACATATAATGTTTTATACCTATATTTGTAGATAAAAGTCCCAAGTTTTGTAATAAATTTTAAAAAGATAATTTTGTTTACAAATTATACATGAACATAATTTTTTAAGTAGTAAAATATATGCCACACATTCCCATGAACGACTACAGTAATGCAAATAATTTGTATATTTATAAATATGATCGTCTATAACATACTAAAATTATTTTTCATTTGAATTTACAGTTTTTGAGAAACAAATACAATCATACCAAAAAGTGTATTTTTTGGTATATTTCTATTTGTTTCTCAAAAACTGTAAATTCAAGTTGAAAATAAACTTAGTATGTTATAGATGATCATATTTACAAATAAACGAATTATTTTCATTACTGTAGTCGTTCATGGGAATGAGAGACACAGTATCAAATTTCTGAATTTTTGACCAACTAGATTTCAACGAATATTTTTTTATAGTTTACTGTTTATGTTATCCTTTTCATTCACATATATAAATACTAGAATGTTCAAAGACCTTACTGTAATATTTGTTTTGTTTTTCGATAAGAATAATTGTAATAAAATAATTTGAATTTGCAAGACAAAATTCATGGGAGTGAACGAACCCAGCCTGTAAAATGTACTTCATCTGACATTGCGATGTTCAAGTCACTGTAAAAAATCCATGATTTTTTGACGGATGGGAGCCTACTTCTACTGTATCCAGTAATTTCTTTCTTGGTCTCCGGTTCTTTTCCTGTTCTTTTTGTTTCCGGTCTATAATAAATTTAGGTACTCTTTTGTCGATTAATCTTTTATATGGCTCATGGTTCTTAACCTTTTTGAAGTCATGCAACACGTTTTATTTTAAGAAGATTTTGCGGAAGACCAAATTCGTTAGTCATGAAAACAAAATCTGTATCTTAACACCGGTTAAGAACCACTGATCTAATTCATTGCATTTTGATTTATGTCATAATATTTAATATTAGGTTCTCCAAATATTATTTTATTGGTTCTTATTTGTACAGGGTTCTTCTTTTTTAATTCTTCAATATTATAATTTACTAAGGTGTCACTATTATTTTATATATTTATTTTTTCTTTCTTTTGCAAAATTGAATAAATAAATATTTTTCAGAACTTCATTCAAAAGCCTTTTTAATTTACCATGAGTTCTGAAAGATTTTTCAATTTAAAATGAATAAAATTAATAACAAGAATACTATGCATTTTCTGGTTGTTAAATTGAATTAATTTACTATATATACATTGCAACAAAAATTAAAATTTACTGTAGACATTTTATAGTACGTAAATAATTGTTTAGCAGATCGTGAACTACAATATTATTATTTAAATTTTACAATATTCAATTGAAATTTATTTACCTAATGCCCAGAATTATTAATTTATTCATAATATTACCTCTGCTAATTTTATTTTCATTCATTTTAAAAATTTCTGCAATTTTGCAAATCTCAATTTAATAATTTTTTAACCATATTTGTCATTATATCAAAATACGATACAAATATTTATAAAATTAAATATTTTCTATACTCTTTACATACGTTTTATATGTGGCCATTTTAATCTATGTTGCTTTATTTTTTGTAGTATATTGAGGGCAAAATTTGTATTTCCAAAGATTGTTGCTTAGTAATATTGCGACATAAATGACATGATCAAATAATCATTTGTCGAGGAATGTTGCCTAAAAGCAACAATCTTGAGAATAAATTTTACCTGTAAAATAATGGACCCGAAATATATTTTTTTCACGGCCGGGAGATAATAGTTATTTAACAAACTAGAGAGGAAAGCGTTCCTTTTTCCCATTCGAGCTAAAATAAAAATTTTCAATAAAATTAGGCATTTATTTATAATTTTAACAATATGTTTCTTGTAAATAACATTCATATTGGTAACACTTCTATATTTTTCTCTCTAGAGAGGAACAACACATTTTCCTCACTATTTCGGGAGAAGAACGATGTGGTTTTCTGGCATGTCGTGAAAAAAACTTTATTTTTTCACTACATGGTAGGAAATCATATCGTATTGTAGCCCTCGCCTACGGCTCGTGCTTCAATTTACTCCGCGGGAAAAAATCATACACTTCTCTCCCTTAATGTATAATATACTATTATTAGATTGTTTCCCAAATAATCTAACTCAAAAAATAATAATTTATCCGATCTCGGTGGTGTAGCGGCTATGTCACTAGCTTTCTTACCCCCAGAGATCATGGGTTTGAATCCCACTGGTGGTAGTTTATGATGTTCATATAATTCACAATTAATCCATTATGACCAAAGCTGTTAGTCCGCTTCCCATCGTCGCAAAAAATAACAATTGAGATAAAATGTAAACAAAAATGCAATAAGGATTTTATATTTTGTCACATATGGTAGTCTTGGATACGTAATGGGCATTTTGTCAATATAATACATGATTGGTCAAAAGTGATAAAATTGAAGCAAATGATTGGTTTCATTTATATGTAAGAAATAGCATATTTTCTTATGATCTCTGTTCTATTACATTATGTGATAACTTTTTATGTCCTAGTTTATTATTATTATTATTATTTTTCTTATCATTTTCTTTAATTCTTTTTCGTTTATCCTTGTCATTGTAACAGTTTCTACGGCACACATAAGTTTAGAGGCGATTTCGACTGGCACCGGTTAGTACTTGGTCACAAGAATGGTTAGTAAATAGAGTAACCAATTGATTTCGATTGACACTTTTATGACGTCATATAGACGATTTCGACTGGCACCGGTTACTACTTGGTCACAGGAATGGTTAGTAAATAGAGTAACCAAATGATTTCGACTGACACTTATATAATGTCATATGTAACCGATGACAGTTTAGGTATGTCAAATCAGTAACATGCTCGAGAGCTCGGTTCGTCCAACGTTTGTATTTTGATAGATTGAATTTCATTGATTATGATTTCAAAATAGTATACTGTCATATTTTTCATGTTTTCTGTCAAATTTGATTAATGTCAAAATCTACCGCGCGTTTTCAGTAACCGTTCGGTCAGTATAACGTCATTGTTTGAAACCAACCAAACACGTAACCGGCAGGTAACCAGTGCCAGTCGAAATCGCCTAATGTAAACGGTGACAGTTTAGGTATGTCAAATCAGTAACATGCTCGAGAGCTCGGTTCGTCCAACGTTTGTATTTTGATAGATTGAATTTCATTGATTATGATTTCAAAATAGTATACTGTCATATTTTTCATGTTTTCTGTCAAATTTGACTAATGTCAAAATCTACCGCGCGTTTTCAGTAACCGTTCGGTCAGTGTGACGTCATTGTTTGAAACCAACCAAACACGTAACCGGCAAGTAACCAGTGCCAGTCGA
Organism: Poecilus cupreus; assembly: GCA_963942605.1. Lineage (NCBI taxonomy): Eukaryota > Metazoa > Arthropoda > Insecta > Coleoptera > Carabidae > Poecilus > Poecilus cupreus. The sequence goes on from OZ012729.1 coordinate 15,769,033, forward strand.
AATCGCCTTAGATCTTATTATTGTTTTGTATATTTCTTCTTTTGTTTCCTGTGGTTGTCAGCATAACTTCAAAATACTTAAATCTGTCTACTTTTCTTCAAACGTTTATTATCCTATTTTGAATTCACGTTGACCATTTAAATAAATCACACATTTTGCAAATAAATGATGTTCCTGTTGTGCAAGTAAGTGTTGGCAAAATTCGTGGGCAATATCAAAGTCCGCAATAAAGATAAGGCGTCTCCTGTCGTCGTCTCCTCGCGGATTTTTCGCATTCGCTGCACCGTAAGGTAGCACCACTTCAGCTTAACGACACCGCGTCTCTGGAGAGATCCGCAGTCGCCATATTTGATTACGTCATAACTGCGAGATAAGATAAGAAGTTCTTAAGGCTTTACGCGCGTCCCCGCGGCCCGCCCCGCTGCTCCGCCGCTGGTAACGTCGTTACGTTTTACGATGTCACTTCGTATGAAAATGACTTATAATACGCTTGGCGCGGACCAAAAATACCCAAGTTCTTTGCAACTCGTTTGCCTGACTCGGCGAGATTACTTGCTGGTGATTATTCCACCCCAACATTACATTTTTACTCTTAATTTCAATTAATAAAACTCACCCCCTACTCCTCCCCATACCCCCAATGCAGCAATATCTAAGATGGGTGCTTTTTCTAAGGGGTAACTCATCGTCCCCAGGGACTGAAATATATTCAGAGAGGAATTTGTCAAGGATTTCGAAGTGTACACATTAAATTGTTGGGAAGTAATTCTTTCCCCCTCCCACGAGCCCTCTGCGAGGTAGAGGGGTTGTGTAGCGATGCTCAAATGTTTCAGACGCTGAAAAATGACGAGGTATTATTTTGCGGATGTTGTTATTAAAGTGGAATGAATTTTTGGATGAAATATTTTCAGGGATTGTCGTTAAAATATTGTGGAATATTTTCGGGTGGTGTTTTGCTGTAATTACTTTCTACCAATTTATTTGTCGTTTCATCGAGAAACTTTTTGAAATTAATTGTCAGTTTTTACCACATAAAAATTACCCTGTGGTTCCTCCTCAACTAATTTCTTTAACACGTTCGCAGCGTATGTCGTCGATAGGATACCTACTTTACTGAAGTGTAGATGTCGTTATGTACGACAAATGTATGACTCGCTTTTTTACTTCCTGCCACATCCTGTAAGGGAGGTACAAGAATCATGCTAAAAATTAGGTAGTGAGTTTTCAGTGGATGAGCACGTATTAGGGTCCCTAAAATCCGATTTTAATAGTTTCCCGATAATGTCTGTGTGTTCTGTATGTCTGTTTGTCAGTCTCAGTCCGTCTGACAGTATGTGTGGATCTCTGGAGTTACGGTTTCTCAAAAACTGCTAAACTGAACATTTTGATATTTTGTATATATTAATTGTATCCCCTTTGGAAGAGCTGATTAGTTTTTGGTGATAATCCAATAACCGGAAGTGGTAGTTTACTTGAAGCCCTATCAAGTTATTTTTAAATATCTCAGTGAATTATGGTTTAATGAAAATTTTGTTATTAGAATAATGTTTCAAATATTATTATCTACAATTATTGTTTTTCCTCTTAATGTCACCATTAACGAATTACAATACGTTAAAGAAATATTATATTTTGATATTTTCGTTTAAATCTGCTAACCTGTGTTTTTTGAAAAAACAAAACAACGGTTGAAAAAAGTCATTTTTTGACATGTATCATAATTTTTTGAAGGGATGAGCGTTTATTGGTAGTCTGTGTTCCTGCATTATTTGATAAGAAATCTATGGCGGGAGGTATCGTGGTGCACACAACAGTTTTTTTCATTAGTATTAATTCAGCGATGATGCAATGTAGATGTATTTTTGTCAGCGTTTCAACCAATCCTGTCATTATTTTACTGAGAATAATGCTCTTGTGATTATTCCCGGCAATATTCCCTGTAGCTTTTTTGTTTTTGTTGACAGACGTCAGATAGTTATCATCAATACAAGTAAAAATGAGCAAAAAGATAGATTTAGTGACGTGCCTGATGCTGAAATCAAAAAATAATCTAATTAAATATAACTCGAGAGTTCGATACATTAGAAAATAATTATCCAGTATCTTTCTCAAACTTGTCGCCATTTGGATCTGTCAAATTATTTTCAATTTATTCTCACTCTCTTGTTATATTATTACTGAAAATTTTATTCAGCGATGAGGCATTTTTTTTGTTAAATGGCTACGTCAACAAGCACGGTTTACATAAAGTAGAAGGCACTGTTTGGTATGCTTTACGGGGGCTGTTAGAACGTTACAGACAGTGGAGACCGCTATAGAGTCATGATTACTGACTGTTGCTTTCCCCAATTGAATGGCATTAATGTGGAAGAGCGGTGGTTTCAAGAAGACGGCGCAACATGTCACACAGTGCGCGCCACAATCGATTTCTTGGTCTCCAAGATCTTGTGACACCTCCTTACATAGATCTGTAATTGCAGAGTATAATGTGGCACTCTATTAAGAGCAGATCTCGGTGTGCCATCAAGCATCAACTGGCGACCCCAAAGATGAACAATAGCGTTTATTTAACACAAATAAATGAAAAATCCGTGTGCATTGAGTAAGGAGATCGTATCCAGTTGTAATATTTTGCAACGTCCTGCGACGGGATCCTGCGAAGGAAGAGACGCCAGAGGAGAGAAAGTAGGCGTGAGCGGCATTTGTTTCGGAGTGAAACAACGGCGCAGTGGAGCGACTTAGCAGGGCGGTGCACATAAAAAAGGAAGCGTTGAGAATTTATGAAACGAACGCGGAAGGCAAGCAAACAAAACAATAATTAATAAAACAAGCGAGGAAAAAACAAAATTAAATTTCTGAAACTCCAAGCACGGGCACAGTGTGCGGGCTTGATTAAACTTTAATCAGAACTAATTAAAATAAATGAATATTCGTTCAGAATGCGAATGCTGCTGAGTATACGGTGACTTACTCACTATATAGGTGGCTCTGCCATCGTATAAGTATCTAGCTATACCTGAGAGACCAAATTTTCATTTTCTTATATGTATGTAATTCCACACAAGAAAATAAAATACCCGTATTTACATTATATTGTGACGGGTCAAAATTTTCGATTTAAGTTGGGGTCCCTAGTATTGAAAGTAACAAAAACTTTAACGAGGCAAAGGTCTGCGACACAATGGAGTCTTTCACTATATTTTTGCTATTGAAACTTGTTGTTTCTTACCTGTATACAGAGCTCTAAACCTTCTTTTTTTTTGTCTACTCAACTCATTCCTATGACAACGGATGAGTGAGTGGGCGAAAGTTCACTTTTGCTCACTACTTTCGCCCACTCACCTGTTATTACCAAATTGACTGATTTGCAAAATTGATTATGTGAACCACAAGGTTGGGGTCGCATACTTACAATAGAAGGATTGAACAAAACGCTATACAACACTCGTGAAGAAATGAATTTACTCACATATGTGTCTTTGCATATTTTTTTTATGAAACTTTATCTAAAGACAAATGACCAGTTGCACCGCTCTTCCTTAAAATACAACTTTACTAAGCATTACTTATTATTAAGGAATCCTTATATCTTAAGGTTGTTGCACACGTTGAATTTAGGCATTGCTTAGTTCTACATTATGTATCTAAAGCTAGAGATCTAAAATTGAATTTCAAAAACCAAGAAGAATATTTAGTAACTTAACATTAATGTCCATAATGTCTGTACCTAAGAACATTTTAAATTGTGTAAACGGTCAATTTGATCTGTACGGGCATTCTGATGTTATTCAGTGATATTAGAAATCACAGAAATAAGATTCTAGTATTCTAGTATTTTCTGTTAAACTAAATCGTTAAAAAAATTATCTATTCGATAAATTATGAAAATAATCAGCTCGTTCATATATTATTGTCTTCCATATCATCCATATCGTCATCGTCGTAATCAATATCATAATAATTTAACATTCTTTCAATTCAATTTGGCTGGTGCAACTAAATTTTTATATTTAAGAATTACTTAGAATTTTAAGAAACTCTTAACGTTAAGTGAGAGTGGTGCAACTGGGCATATATGTATTTAAAAAAAAGTCTTAATAGTTATTTATTAAACCGTAATGATTATTAAAAAAAAATTGTGATGTCAGAGTTGTCGTGTGTTCTCATAAATAATTGTAGTAACATAAATGATCTATTTTATTGTTTAGACAATTATTTAAATGGAATTAATTAACTTATCGTGGTAAATAATTAAAATATACATGAATACCATTTATTCCAGGAAATAAATATATTGTAAAATGTTTGGTTTCCACTGATAAATTTTGCTATCCTATGATTAGAATAGATGTATGAGAGATAAACTATTCTGACTACAGAATTGCTATCTTTAAATATCAAATATCTTAATTAATAATAAAGTAAAAAAACATACGCAAAATTGCAGTTAAATCAAGCTTTTTTATTATATTATTGCACTCATAAAAATAAATTCTTGTTTCAAGAAAATTTTCAGTTTTCCTTTTGTATTCATTCGTTGAAAGAAAATTTTATTTCTTACAAAATGAGTAGGTTTAATTTAAAAAATATTAATTTTGAATATAAATTTTATTTATCTTCTATTTCTGCGCTGAAAGAAAAAGAATATATACTTATGGACATAATTATCGAATATTTAATTTTGATGTTATTAATACGTAGTATTACTCAGAAACTGCAAATTTTATTTTGTGAACTAAAACCATCTTTTCTTTTTCCTTGATTCATCATAATTAAATATTCGATAATTTTATCCATAAGTATATTTTAAATTTTGTTTTTAAAATTTATAAAAGAGAGGGCCTTTTAATTTTAAATAAAACGTTTTTATTTAAAACGATATAATTTTGAATTAAAACTGCTCCTATTCAAACTACTTCATCTCCATAATGAGTTGAATATTTTAATATGCTCCTTCAAAACTAAATTAATTTTCATACAAGAATATTTATTAAACATACAAAAGTTATCAATGAAAATGAAATCGTATTGGTACTATTCAAATCGATTTTTTTCTTCATTTAAGAGGAACCTGTTTGTTCCAAGAAAACATTTTTATCAATGTGTAGTCAAAAACCTACGTTTCGACGCCAATAGCCCAAAAAATGGACAAATTTTCTTGTCAATAAATTGTCAAAAACCTAAATATTGTTGTTTGTTTAACTCACATCAAGTTTTCCGCCAATTTATTATGACAATTGATATCAGCTGTCACCTATGCTAGTAATATTTTTTGGTTATTGATATTAAAATCTTAAAGGTTTCCCTAGTAAAATTGTACACCATTTTCACTTAATAAACAATACCAAGAATCAAAAATATATCTACAAAAATGACAAATCTAAAACACAAAAGTTAGACTGATTGGCAATGACTTAAATTCCCTATAATTCCCTAAAAAAAATTTCGAAAAATATAACATGTTCTAATTTATCAATAATTTATTAGTAAAGGAAAAATTAAAGCAAATTATCGTATTAGATACAACATTAAATTGACAAGAAAACTTGACCAATAACTTAAGTCGTATAAAACAGGCATTACATACAAGAGCGGGAGGTAAAAAATATTTATTGAGAAAATATCTTCCGCTGATCAGCTGTTTATCATCGTCATAGCAAAAAACAAACCTCCCTAATAATCAAAAAGGTTGTTCATTTAAAAATTCATTGAAAAAGCGTCTAAAACACCCGAAACCCCAAAAAAAGCAGCTTTACAAAACTTTTTCTGCTGACATATGGCTCCCTGCCGAGACGACACGGGACATACGCGATGGTCACTTTTTCCCGAGCGTTATTCAATTTTCTACCCTCTTCTTTCTGTCCGGCTAAATACAGTTATTGTTGGAGCTAGGGGTTGGCTACACTGGCAGCATATGTTCCTTTTGCTGGAACTGGACGCACCAAATGAACTTGTGGTCAGAAAAAATGAACAAGTTTTAAGGATTTTTTGTGAAATAAGGGTTGATGGGTTCATGGTGGATTTATTTTCACTTTGTAACTGAAATGTGTTGCAACGAATCTTTAATATTTGATAAACCGATAAATATTTGTAAAACTATTAAAGACTTTGAGTTATAGTTCTGTAAAAGATATTTACGACATGAGTGGGATAAGAACATTATTAAGGTACGCATGTGAAATTTGCACAAAGATGCGAAATATATTAATTATGCATTATCACACGTTTATTGTACAATATTTTTATTATTTGACTTTAAGGTTAGGTTAGGTTATAATTTTTACTAGATTTACATGCTGTTAATAAGCTATACGTCTATTTAGTTAAACATCGTATTTTTAGGAATGCTTATAAAATATTGTATATAATACCTGAGTAAAGAGCTATTATTTAAATGTAAACAAGTAGATAGGAACAGTAACTATACAAACATCAAGTTATGAATTATATAATAGACGAAGCCATAACTCATAGCCTTCATGATCATTATAATTTTCTCGAGCTTTTCTTATGTATGAATATACCATTGGTATATTCCGTTCTTGCTATAATTTTTGTTTCTTCAAAATTTATTCTATGGCAATACTAGCCACAGCAAATTTCTTTGGATGGTTAAAACGAATGACCTGTTTATGTTCTGTAATTGTTCTAGTTCTATGTAATATTATCCATTTTATATTAAAGCGGGAAAATATAATTCGCATTCTTCAGCATACGTTAATTTTAGATGTGGAGCAAAAGCTACTACGATGTTATTTCTTGACAGTGTCTTTCAGTATTATTTTCTGTAACATTTTGGAAGTAGGACAGAGAAACAAACAAACGGTTATTGTTAACTTGTGATTCAAAGTTGTTTTTTAATCGTTTTGGATGAAAACTTTCAAAATCTTCTTTTCTTCATAGCCATTCATTTACTTTTACAGAACTTAATCCAAAAGTCTTTAATAATTTCACAAAATCTAATCAGCTCTACGCATTGTTATTAAACTTATAATTAAATTTATTATGCTGTCATTAGATTTAATTTAGAAATCTCACATATATTTATAATAATGTTCTTTAAATGTACGAGTATAGATCTTCACAAATAATATTCTTTGGACGTTGTTATTAAGAGAAAAATTATATTTAACACTCAAAAGTGAGTATAGAGTGTGATGATATATCTATTACATAGACATATTGTCTTTTGTTCCAGATTGAAGAACTTCCAACAACAATGACAACAAGCAATTTTGAACGTAAAGAAGAAATTCACAAAATGTAAAATCATTCCTGGAAATTATCTTCTTCTCCGTCGCCATTTTGGATTCTATCAAATGTGGTAATTAAGTCAAATTCAAATTTTATTCATTATAAATTACGAAGGCACACAAAACGAAAGTTCTTTGACGGGGCCGGCGCGGAGGGGTGGCGAGGACGCGGGGGACGACGCCGGCAGCGGCGCCCGTCGTAAGAAATGCCAATTTAAAGTTTCAGTCAGCTCTCTCCCCCTCGCGCCGTCCCTGAGCAGCCCTGGACCAAGACGCTGCGCGGATGTTACACGATCAAGAAGAACCATCATTGTAAATATGAAATATCATTAGGTACTAACGTCATTCATTTTGAAAGCATATTTATTAATTAATATATATAGAATAGTACATAGTCAACTTCCTCCAAAATCTAAACAGCTCTGTGTATTTCCATAAAGCTAATAATTTTGAAGTTACGTTACTCTATCTTTTTTTCATCCCTGTAGTTTACCAACCAGTTTCGTTGAGGGTTGATATTGCCCGCCTCAAGCAGATTTATTGTAAACTACTTTAATTTTTAAATGCTACTATTACTTATTAATTATTAATTACTCTAAAACTATTTTTTTTAAATTTAATGTTAGAACAAAATAACCAAATATGGAATAGAATCTTGAATGGAATATTGAAGTAATCATAACTATCATACATTTTCGCTTAACTTACTAATAGTCTTATTTTTATAAATTAATTAACAGTACAATAATTACATAAAAGTATAAATAACAATAAGAGAGTTACCGATCTCGATGTCACTAGCCTAGCACGCCAGGGGGCGTGGGTTCGAATCCCACTTAAGAGCATGGTCGTTTGTGTTCATCTACTCATGAGGCGGTATATGACCAAAGTAGTTAGTCCGCTTCCGATCTTCATAGAAAAAAAAAACAATAAGAGAGAGGGCGGTATTCCATATTAAAATCCTATTCCATATTTGATTACTTTCCTCTATTTTTGACATTTTATAAAACCAATGAAATGTGTCTTGTTTGTCACGTGTCTGCGTTTTAACAAATCTTGTCAAAATTATAAAGAGAATAGAGCTTTAGAAATTATTCCCGTCAATAATTTCTGTAGCTTTTGATTTTCTTATAACAAATGGTAAGTGCGTTACCTAATTTTGTTTTGAATTTGTGGATAAAAAAATTATCAATTTAAATATAATTAGTTCCATTCTCAAACTTGTTCATTTTCGAAAAATCCGTTATTTACATTACTAGCAAGGTAAAACAGTTTTTACTGCTGAATGGAGGAAATGACCGGCGAGCCGGTGAATTATATAATATTTTAATTGTTACTCATTTGTAATCCAAAATAAAAATTTAACTAAATCTTGTTAGTTACACACAACTGTTTTGTCAAAAATTATTTTAAAATATTTCTCATAATCCTTGTAGGCATTGTATTGTTTACCTCGTTTTCTAACTTCTAAAATTTTTACAGTGCGATGTCAAACAGGAACCCATTAATTTTCAAAGGCAACAGAAGGCTTGGTTAAATGGCGTTTACAAGTGAGTAATAAGTAAAATTATTTACAATTTATTCTCTTTCTCTTGTTACATTATTAATGACAATATTATTCTAAAAGAGTAATTTACGTTATAAGTCTAGTAAATGAGTTTTTACGGTACGAATAAAATGTTTCCGGACGAGGCGGAAAAGTTAGGAATTTGGAAAATTGTACCGTAAAAACCATTAATGGATATATAAGGTACAGCGATTTATTCTATACCAATATCGCATTTTTGGATGAAAGTTTACTCTCTTTCTTTCTTTCCTTTCTTAAAAACAATCAGGTCATCTTGGCCTTGATAAAAAAAAATTATAGAGATCAATTTAATTTGGTTGATATTTCTAACAATATTTTTCAGAAATGAATGAAAAAAACGATATTGTGGATGAGATCCTATTAAAATATTAGTTCAGTACGAAATAATAGTTATTTGTTTAACTAGGCATCAAAATACCAGATTTACAGCAGAGGCTGCCGAAGCTATAAATCTGTGTTTGATACCGAGTTGAACACATAATTTTATTGCCGATTTGGAATTAATATTAATTTAGTGATTTTTTATATAGATATTTTGAGGGTTATCGCTGTCAAATTTCGTTGCCATGCATGTATTGAACGGTTGCTATGCATTTTTACAGACTGCTAGCACTTCGTGAAGTGTCATCTTTAATGACAATCGGCAAAAAATAATTTTTCTAGGCTCTTGTAGAACAGTCAAGCCACAGACATACAGACTTACAGAGGTCATTGAGAAATCAAACAAATCTGACTTACATGATTGCCAAAATCATCAATATACCCAATCGTTATTTTTGTGAAATTATTCATTTTATGCTACACCTTTTGGTACCTAGCACCTCCACCAAAATCTAATTATAGTTCCGCGCATTGTCATTCTGAAGTTTACTCGTTCTTATTGCAACAAACAGAAGTCAAAAATGAACCAGCTTCAAATGTGTGTAAATATAAACATTATGCACCAATCTACTGTTATGCCCTGGCCCTCAATCTTACCGCCATATAATTGTTGTATATTATTGTAAGAAAATAAAAAGTCGTGAATCGTGTAAACGGCCGTCCGAATCTGCACCCACCCTCGTCCACGTTCTTCTTTACTTCTTTGTTAATTACGTTCGTTCCCCAGCATTCGTTGCCACCTTCGCGCAGTTCCGATCCCGAGACTTCTCTCCATCTCTATTCATCGTTCTCTCTCTCTGTCGTTTCCTTGCCTCCCAGCTCCTGGCCACCCAACGCCCACTAGACTCGCCGAAGCCTCTCTGCATTATTCATTCTGCTTCCCCATTAATTTTCGTTTTGTATTTCGGTCCGTCTTGCGAAAAATTAGAGAGAGCTGGGAGTTTTCTTCAAGGAGAAAGGACTACAGAGATTAGGAGGAAATTTCGGAAAGTTTAATGAGAAATGGCAGAAAATTTCGCTGAGGATATTAGCGAGCGATTTTAAATTACTAATTAGAAAATAAGTGAAAAGACTTCAAAAATAATGATGCTGTTATATTTACAATAATTAGTTTAAAGATTAGTCCATCCAGGATAGTTTGAAAAGCCAGCACATAACCTCCCGCCCAATACTACTCTTAGGCGATAAAAAAATAGTATTTGATGATACAGAAACATATCTTCTTATTTGTTTATTTTCTATTTATATTTGAGAAATTTAATTTTATTTCGTATATTTATTTAATTTTTTGACATTTATTTTACTAAGAAAACAGTTTCACAATCAAAATAACATGTGTCACATTTTGTAAAAAATTCATAATTTTTAAGTGTTTCCATGGTGTACAAGGAATGCAAGATTTATGAAATCTAATTTCTTTATATTTTATTATCTCTAAACCTAATGAAAATTAATAAAATTAGTGTAATCAAAACACATGTAAAATTAAATATTCTATAATTTTCAAAATAACAAATTGTAGAAAAAAGAAATTTAACCGGGTTTTCACGAAAAACTGTTAAGGGCTTCAAGTAAACTGCTACTTCTGGCTGACCAATTTTATCCAAAATCTAATCAGCTCTTCCTTTAAATATAAGGAGCAAAAATTCACAAAATTGTATATTTTAGTATTATAGTATTTAAGTTATGCGAGACGAAAAATTGCCACAGACTACACACACACACACACACACACACACACACACACACACACATTCATACAGACATCATGGCGAAAAAAGTAAAATCGTATTGTAGGGACCCGAAAACGTGCTTATTCATTGAAAACTCACTACCCAATTTTTTGCCAAAACAATACCTACCTTCCTTACCTAGAGGTAGGCGGGAGGTAAAAAAATTAGTCTTCTATAAATGTATATTGTCATATAAATTCTATAGTACCTTCTGATGAACCTGAGACGATTTAATTACCCTATAAATTAGTTTAAGAGTTGTTCCATCTAAATAAATGATAAAATTAATTATTTATAACTACAAGTACAAAATTAAACTTTTACTATGATATTTTTTACTATTGGTTCCATTTAAATAGTTTAGAATATGAGCTACAATTTCTCTTACGTTACTGGTTAGAAAATAAAAATATATTTTTCATTCGCAACATTTTTCTAAATATGCAATAGTTCAAAAATTGTTGTCATACAAATTCTACAATCTACAATAAATAAAGTGGAGGGGTAAAAATTACTTAATAATAGCCTCCGGACAATGTTTCTGTCGGTACGCCAAAGACAGATTTCGCGGCCTTGGTATACAAATAATATATGATATGGCGGGGTTGAATTTAAACAGTTTAAAAAATGGAATTGTTATATGATGATATACAACATCAACAGTCTAGATTGTCATAAATTACCCTAATAATTAGATTATGAATTGATTTGTCTACGATAACTACAGAATAACTAAATTTGTACTCTGTAGGATGAATGCATAGGATTAAAAAGTTGTATTTTTTATGTATCACTCTGATAACATATATACATTTAAAAATTGTTATGAAAATATTATTTTCTACGACTATGGAATAATGCGTTCATTTCTCGTGACTTTCTCGATATATAATATTACCCTTTACCCACAATCACACTTTACCCACTAGCCTAGTCGACCAACAGGAACAAATGTCAAGTTTTTACCTACTCATCTGTCAAGTCTTCAACCACTCATCTTCATTTTGAATGCATAGATGACAGCATTACGAATTGAGATACTTTCTGAAGTACCTGTACATATATGACAATATTTCGTGCAAAAGAAATAGACACGATTTTATGATTTGTAATTAAGACTTTTCTACTCATTTTATACAAAATTGAAACATATATGTTGTGTAATTTTCTAAAATTTCACACTAGTGCTCCTGGCGGAAGAAATATTCAAAATATTACTCCCCTTGACAGCAAATTCGAGGGGGGGGGGGGCAACTTTAAAATCTTAAATGGGACTTCCTATTTTGTAAAAGTTCATGTTAAATTTTGTTTATTTAATAAAAGTTAATTTCTTTAGGATTTAGGAATAAAATTTATTTTTTTCACGACATGCCAGGAAACTCCACCGTTCGTCTTCCGAAATAGTGAGGAAAATGTGTTGTTCCTCTCTAGAGAGGAAAATATAGAAGTGTTACCAATATGAATGCTATTTACAAAAAAATATATTATAATAATTATAAATAAATTTTATTAAAAATCATTATTTTAGTGATATACATACTTTAAATTATCTTACAATTATGTCTTATATTTTTCTTTTTCTTATTAAATTACAATTTGACAACTTATTAAAGATTTAACATTGGTTCATTGACAACTCTGCTACACTGCCTTGTGTCTGATAACCTAACCTTTAGAGGGGTCAGTCTGTCAGTTGTGTTCTCAAAGTGTATTTTAGGTCTGAGCAAATCGTTTTTAGAAACATGTCGTGAAAAAAATGTTGTGTCTAACTCGAGAGGAAAGCTCTTCTTCCACTCTCGTTCGAAATGCCTCACACGCTGCGCTCATGAGGAAAACTTCGAACTCGAGGAGGAAAAAGGAGCGCTTTCTTCTCTAGTTTGATAAATAACTATTTTTTATAGTACTACAAAAAAACTGTTCCGAATAAAAGTTTGTTATTTTTTTAGGGAGTTTCTAAATCTGCAATAAAAAAACAGGGACCCATTTGAGATTTTAAAGTTGCCCCCACCCCCCTCAAAATTTGCTGTACAAGGGGGTTATTTTCGCATAAGTCAATGACCCCTTTAAATATATCAACTTTTTATCTGAAATATTTTTTTCGTAGCATATTTATCGAGTTATTTCGATTTGTCAAGTTAAATGTTGATCCTGTATAAGGTCAGAAATAGTACTTTTATAAAAATAAATAAATGAGCAAAAATAGAGATCTGTTATTGATGACTCGTTTCAGAAATAAATTAAATAAGAATTTCTTGTTTATAAATATAAATAAAGTATATTTTTTAACCTTGGTTATCTTATGTAATAATAAAACCTATTTTCCTGTGAAGCGGAGACAGAAGTTTTGTTTGAAAAATAAGAAAAAGGGAAAGTAATAATTAATCATTCCCCATTACTTCGAGTACACGTGCGTAGGAGAACACGCGGACTAGCCCCTCCCCCTCTCTCCTCGCGACGTATACATCTAAAGCACGAAACAACTTCTTATGTTTTTCTTTCAGGGCTGAAAATCAATATTCAATTTAAATACAAAGGTTCCAATGCTTTTATACTTCGTTTCATATATTCCCAAGTAATATAATGAGTTTTCTTGAGCAAATAAATTATACAAGACTCCGCCGGCAAGTACGCCGCCTGCGCCCCACCCCCTGCACCCCTCAGTACGGCCCTGAACCGCTTCGCCGGGAGCGGCCCCCAGAAAAAAGAAGAAAATTAAATTTTCTTCTCTGGGCTTAATATACGTTTACCGTGCAGAGTGAAAATTAATGAAAATTGGAAAATGAACGTCGGCTCAAATGCACATGCACGGCTTAAGGGGGAGGAGCTGAAAAGCTATCCTTACATCGCACTACACGTACTAAGGGGCAAAGAAAAATTCATTTTTAAATCAGACAACAAATTCGTGTTTTCTGAATTTGCAGATTTCAATGGAAAACAGTAGCGTAGTGTTATGCAGTGTTACTAGCCGTCAATTTGCAATACCCACAAATTCTAGCAAATAATAACTTTAGATTGTAAATTAAAATCAACGTGGGTTGAAATTTTCAAAACAAATCTGTGATAAAAATCATGTAATTTTAAAGGTAAACTATTGGGTAGATGTATTATTATTTCTTATAGTTTGGTGTTCGAGAAAATGCTACAATAGCAATATTTATCTTACGTATAGTGGCAACAATTTAGATGTTTAGAATAACAATATTTTTTTTTTTTTTTATTTATGAAGATGAGAGGCGGACTAACTACTATGGTCATATGCCGCCTCATGACTGGATGATTATGAAAGTATGTGAACAACACAAACGACCATGCTCTTCAGTGGGATTCGAACCCACGACCCCTGGCGTGCTAGGCTAGTGACATAGAATAACAATATTTTTATTTATGTTATTAATGTGATATTATTTTCGTTTGCTGCTTCAACAATCTAAATATTTATGTTTTTTAAATAATTTAATATTGTTGCAGTATATATCTAGATTATGTTGTCTTGAATATGCTACATTGTTTTGAATATAATATATATTCAAATCAACAACTAATATTGCTATTTCAAGCAAGATATTTAATTATGATAAATATATATTATTGCTGAGATTAACTATTTACTTTATAAGTGGGCAAAGTAAAATAAACTCGATAAAATTATCGCACTCAGCCTTCGGCTTCATGTGCTAAGATTTCTCTCGTGGGCAATTCCACTTTGACCACGTGTGAAGTATAACGTTTTATCCAACATCTCTTTATAAATGCAAAATTTATTAAAGATATATTATTTGACAGTGACAATAGTTTTAAATTTCTAAATTAAAATGTAATCGAAGTAGTTATCATGGTGTTGTGTGTTATTATTATTGTTATAAATAAAAATTTACTCACTAGTGACTTTTCTCAAAATTATACCCACTAGTGGGTAATCTGTTACTTACTTTCCTTGTTTAAAATCGCCATAGTTTTAGAGCATTTATTAAGAGGTGTTGGATAAATAAATATATACGTATTGTTACAGTAAGGTCCGATATTTCCAACTACGAATAAAGTACCGAATAAATGAAAAATGTCGCGTCGAAATCATAGTTTAAATGATTATTCTTGTTCTAGTTGTCATTTTTTGATGCGTATTTTTTTATTTATTCGACGAATAACTTATTCGGAAGTTTATTCGTAGATGGAAATATCGGCCCTAAGAATATATAAATTGCTGACACTATTCGTAAGATAAATATTGCTATTACAACAATACATTTTTTTTTCGTGTGAATGTAATGGGACAGCCAGTCGTTGGGCAATCTGTCTTTGTTGTACAGTTCGTTTAGAAAATTGATAAGAAAGTGTAAAGAAATTCACAATCAATAATGATTTTGAAATAAAATGTGTAAAATAAAAATTTAATTATACGTTAATAGAAACGCGTTTAATTAACTATTATGTATGTGAATTTAAAGGAATTTTCATATAATTGAGCAATACTCTGTTGAAAATTATTTATCACATATGGACTCAGTAACATATCTTATATAGCAATTGCTCAATAAACGCATACAAACGCATTCTTCAAACAAGTGTTGGACAAAGAAGGGTGGCCCTACGACACATATCTGTCTCAGACTCGTTTTTCGCTTTCATAAAAGCTTACAAGTTAGCGTTCCAATATTACTATATTTCAGTAAGATAAGCAGATGTAAACAATCAAGGCACTAAAGTATAATTTTTTATTACGAATATAGAATAAACCATATGAGTAATAAAAATACTTTAATGTCGGGGTATACATTATATTTTTCCGAAATTATTAATTAAAAACATAAATAAATAGCATTTTGTATTTGTTAAACGTAAGCTAGCTGTTGCGACGAGGATGGCTGTGATAACAAAAATACTGTCAAAGTGTCAAATATTTTGCATTAAATCCAAAAAAATAATTTTCAAAGGAAAATAATAAATTCACCAACAGCATTATAAAATAATTTGATTGTATTTTAGGTTTGTAATTCAAGTTTGACAAATGAATCTATAAAGTAAAATTTTGACATAAGAGTCTGTAAAGTTTTATTTTAGCTACTATTTTGGCTAACTCGCAGTACTTTATTATCGATTTCGGAAAAATATTTATTTTTAATACATATTAGATATAATAAAAACAAATTAAAGGTCTTTAAGTAAACTACCCTTTATGGCAAATGAATCGCTACCAAAATCTAATTAGTGAAATAATAATCGCATACCTTATCAAAGTTTTTGGCCGTCACAAAAATCTATTGTGTTACAATTCTTGTTGTGTTATTCCATGTAAGATCCTAAATCTTTGATAAACTCTCTCCTCTCTCTCCCCCTACCCTCTTTCCGAGCGGGAGAGGAGAGAACACGATATCGTCATCCAACAACCGTAGTAGCGTTACGAGAGCAAAAACGAGATATTACATTTTAATTTCAGTCCAATATGGCCAGACGCAGTTAAAAACATACCGGGAATAAATTCAATCCCTCTTTCCATCCCCTTGTCCCTCCATCCTCAGTTAACTCTGTCTCCCTCTCGCGCATTGGCGTCCGTTGCCTCAGGGCATCGAAAAATTACTCCAGAAAATTGCTTCTTAGGAAGTAATCAAAGTTTGAGGGGGCGTTTTTTCTCTACCCTTAATACATTTAATTAATTATTTTTCTCCCTTTGCTACTTTCATATAAAAATTTAATTTATTTTTGATATGGAATCAGCTACGAAAAAGTTTTAATGAAAGATATTAGCAATAATTTTGGTATCTGCTTTCAATATGGAGGATGAAAAATTACAAGTTTGTAAAAGAATTGACTGATCGTCAATTAGGTCCTTCAGTAAAGTCACAAGACGATAAATAAGTCATATGTTATAACGACACCCAAAAACATCGTACTATATACAGGCTGGGCCATTTTAAGTTGCGTTCAGGAATATCTCGGAAACGAAGCATCGGATGAAAAATCCAAAAAACACGACTAAAATATTTTCGAGGGGGACATCCCATGACACCAAATTCAACCCCCCCGCCCCAACCCTGGTGGGGTGGGGCGGGGGTAAGTTTGAAATCCTAAATGGGAACCCCAAATTTTTTTGCAGATTCGCTTTCTACGTGAAAAACGGAATTCAGTGACATCAAAATTTTCGCCCCCGCCCATCCCCCCCGGGCCAGTTGGGTGGTGGGAAACTTTCAAATTGGTTACGGGAACACCCACTTTTTCTCAAAGATTCGCATTCTACGTTAACAACTACATGCAGTACCATCAAAATTTTCACCCCTGCCCCCTCCCCGACCCTGGAAGGTGGGGTAGGGGTGAGTATGAAAACTTAAATCGGAACCCCAAATTTTTTTACAGATTCGCATTCGGCGTGAAAAACTAAATTCAGTAACATCAAAATTTGCGCCCCTGTCCCCCTCCCCCGTGCCAGTGCCGTGCACCCCGTTGGTTAGATGCGAGGGGACTCGAGAATTGGATCGAATCTTCGAGAAAAAGTGGGTGTTCCCGTAACCAATTTGAAAGTTTCCCACCATCCAACTGGCCCGGGGGGGTGGGCGGGGGCAAAAATTTTGATGTCACTGAATTCCGTTTTTCACGTAGAATGCGAATCTGCAAAAAAAATTGGGGTTCCCATTTAAGATTTCAAACTTACCCCCGCCCCACTCCACCAGGGTTGGGGCGGGGGGGTTGAATTTGGTGTCATGGGATGTCCCCCTTGAAAATATTTTAGTCGTATTTTTTGGATTTTTCATCCGATGCTTCGTTTCCGAGATATTCCTGAACGCAACTTAAAATGGCCCACCCTGTATAATAGAAGTTTAGAAATATTATTAATTATTTAGATATTTGAGTTTTAAACATTGCTATTCTGACGTCAAAGGATTATGTTTTTCTGATTCAGCTTCACTCTTACACATCTATTCTTTCCAAATTCTTTGTACTTCCCTTATCATTTTGCTGTTAGATTGTCGACGTGTCAAATGATTGGCACCTAATTTGAAGATTTTTGTATTGTTTTGAATTTGTAAACAAAGAACACTGATCCATAATACACAACAACACTGACGTCACAACATTAAAAAAATCATTGCGGTTTAATGAATAACAATTAAATTTCATAAGTTTTATAATTATTTTTATCAATATTGGTATCAAATTAGAGGTCTCAGGAAAGACAGCTAAATTAAAATTATGATTAATTGTTTCTTAAAGCAGAGGAAAGTAACCAAATATGGAATAGGATCCTAATGCGGAATACAATATTTCTCTTATTGTTATTTAGACTTTTATACAATTTTTATACTGTTAATTAATTTTTTATACATACAACTGTTACTAAGTTAAGCGAAAATAAATGACTCATTATGATTATTAATAAACGTATTTAATTTGTGTTATGTTACATGGCGGTATTCCATATTAAGCTCCTATTCCATATTTGGTTACTTTCCTCTAGTTAATCGAAATCTGACGAGTTTGGTGCCAAATTAAAGGCTTCGCCAAAAAGAGCAACACTAAAATATAAAAACAATTTTGAGCAACCGTTAATTGTGATTAAATTGAAGTTTTTTAAGGGAAAAAATTTTTCAGGTCATTTACGAACAACAGATTACAGTATACGATAAATTGCATAATATACAAACACGAATTCATATGAATTCGCCCGTACCACATTTTCCGATTAATGTTTTATAAAAGTTTAAATAAATATCAGAAAACGCAGAGAACGCATTGTGTGTTTATATTTTTTAAAGCTTATAATAATAATAATAATAATAGTATACCGTTACTGGAATAGTCTTCTAGCAGCCTCGATTTATCCCCAATCGAAACTTTATGGAAATAAAAGAAAAAAGTATTGCGAAATCATAGAAGATTTGTGACACCGACTGCAAGAAATTTGGTGTTATTTCTCCAGAGAAGATTGTCAAATACTAATGGATACTAAGCAGTTTTAAAAGTTATTATATTTTTCCTATAATAGATACTACTTAAGTAATTTATTCCCGTTGCAAAATATATTCTCTATAACACTGTTTTAGAAACTGCGCATTCCACAACTAAAAATTGTGTTGGAACAACAATCATTCCATACCCCGCGTTTGGAATAAATTCGTCGAATCAAAGCCGCACATTATCGCGATATATGAAGTATCTTGGTTCGGTTACTACAGTTACGTTTGTTTGTTTTTAATTTATTTATTTGAGTTTGACATTTTCAATAGTTTTGTTTTTGTATTTTTGTATAATTTCCAAAATCTTGTTATAGAAAGTATATTCTACAACATGTACCGGAATAGCATATCCCAGATTTGCTCGTATGGAATATGTGCCATTCCATTGCTTGTTATAGAATATACTATTATTACTTTTATCAACCTATGTATATGCGCTACATTTAAAAAAAAATAAATTAAAAAATCTGATGTGGCCAGCACATAACCTCCCGCCCAATACTACTGTTAAACGATACAAAATAGTACTTGATGATACAGAAGCATACCTTCTTATTTGTTTATTTTATATTTATATTTGAGAATTTTAATTTTCTTTCGTATATTTATTTAATTTTTTGACATATATTTCACTAAGAAAACAGCTTCACAATCACAATGACATGTGTCACATTTCGCAAAAAAATTGAAAAAGTGTTTCTATGGTGTACATGGAATGCAAGATTTATAAAAAATAATAAATTTTTAATTTCTTTATATTTGATTATCTCCAAAACTAATGAAAATTAATAAAATTAGTGTAATCAAAACAGATGTAAAATTAAATATTCTACAACTTTCAAAATAACATAAATTGTTGAAAAATAAAATTTAACCGTGTTTTTTTCACGCAAAACTGTTAAGGGCTTCAAGTAAACTGCTACTTCCGGTCGACCAATTTTATGCAAAATTTAATCAGCTCTTCATTTAAATGTAAGAAGCAAAAATTCACAAAATTGTATTTTTTGGTACTATAGTATTTGAGTTATGCGAGACGAAAAAATTGCCACAGACTATATACACACACACACACACACATACACACACACACATACATACATACATACAGACATCATCGCGAAAATAGTAAAATCGTATTGTAGGGACCCTAAAACGTGCTTATTCATTGAAAACTCACTACCCAATTTTTGACTAAAAACAATACCTCCCTTACCTAGAGGTAGGCGGGAGGTAAAAATATTATTATGGATGACAGTAAACGGAAGAGAACAAATAATTCGCCAAGGCAATATTGACACTATTGTAGTTTTTGAGATGCAATAAAATTCTCCAACATCGCTTAAAGAAATAAAGGTTTCACAATAAATAGCTCAATACTAGAAAACTGAAACATAATTTCTAAGTTTATGTTTTCGTTTTTAACTCGTTATACATGAATTTCTCTATGATTGAGGTATATTATATATTAAGCAATTCTTCTATAACATTTTCTACGATCTTTTATGGTAATCTAAATCGTATAAAAATTTTGTAAATACGAAGACGCCTTCTGACAATATGGCTTATAAAAGGTTACAATTCAAATTATCTACAACTACAACTTTTTAGTTAACCATACCTCAGAATTATAGTAAAAGATTACTACAGATTAAGATACAGACTAAAAAACGCAAATGTTACATAATCACTGAAATATCCAAAGTTATTGCTAACCAGAACATTATCCAACCAAAGTAGAGTAAAAATAAAAAAATCTGCTCATTTGAATGTTCAAATTACAGTCTTGAATTGGCGGTCTTCCACTTGGAGCGTCTTCCGAGGCGCTCCTCCCAGCGAGGGTCGCGTTGTGAATAGGCCTTAATTGGGCCCGAGATGTCATCTTCCACTCCATGCGACGAAAACGCAAGGGTGAAAAATATGTTTTTCACATTTTCAAGTAGGCCATGACAGGCTGTTCACGATGAAGATGTTAATTATTGTTTAGGTAATGAACGTGCTTGAAAAAGACGGGTTAATTAATTTTGTTAGGTTGGTCCCACTGTGTGAAAAGTTGGGGGAATTCAATTGATTTGATTGAAGGGTGAAATGAATGAAAACTGTTTTACGAAAGTTTTTGCGATGCTAAATATTTCACAAATTGCTGGAAAATCACGATCATTTAAAATTGAAATTTATTCATATTTTAAAAAGTATAATTCAATAATTATTGCATTGCCATTACACATATAATTTTACAGTTTTTCATTTTTATATACATATAAAATTCCGATGTTCGTAATCCTAATTCTTCTTCTCCTAAACGGCTTGATCGACTTTTTGTTCTACTTAAGTGTGGATCTCTGGAGTTACGGTTTCTCAAAAACTACTAAACAGAAAATGTTCATATTTTGTATATATTAACTGAATCTCCTTGGGAAAATCTGATTAGTTTTTGGTAATAATCCAATAACCGGAAGTGGTAGTATATTTGAAGCCCATTCAAATCATTTTAAAATATAGCAGTAAATTATTGTTTAATGACAATTTTTGTTTTTAGAATAATGTTCAATTGCTGAGGTTATATGCCGCCTCGGAACCTCGTTTTCATTGGTGTGACAACGGCACGCAGTGTTTGCTGGAATGGGTTTTCTTAAAGCGGTCACCCATCCAACTACTAACCGCGGGCAGCATTGCTTAACTTGCGTTATCGAGGGTTCCAGGTTTAACGCTACCTGCCAAGCCGTTGCCTGAATAATGTTTCATATATCATTATCTTCAATTGTTGTTTAAAACATTTTTCTCTTACTGTTATCATTTACGAATTACAACACGTTAAAGAAAAATTATATTTTGACCTTTTCGTTTAAATCTGCTAACCTGTGCACTTTTAAAAACAAAACAATGGTTGAAAAATGTCATTCTTTGACATGACATAATTGAAAGGGATGTGTTTTTTTTTTAAATACTCAAAATTATTTTGGAGAAAACGTACTTCATCAACCTGAAAAAAAACTTTATAAAGTGAAAAATTACTTATAAAGTTTATTAAGGTATGCTAATGTTTAAAATAAAACGACATAAAAATACCAGCATTAAGAAAAGTATATATTAATGCAATGTACAGTAATATTATAGTCAGTAATAATATAACAAGAGGGTGAGAATAAATTGAAAATAATTTGACAGATCTTTCGAAAACTTGTTGCCAGGCAATAGCCACGAAAGCCCGTAGGGCTTGAGTGGTTATTGCCAAATGGCGACAAGTTTGAGAAAGATACTGGAGAATTATTTTCTTATTTATCGAACTCTCGAGTTATATTTAATTAGATTATTTTTTTATTTCTTCGTCAGGCACAGCAATAAATCTATATTTTTTTCTCATTTTAACTTGTATAGATGATAACTATATGATTTCTGACATCTGTCAACAAAAACAAAAAAGCTACAGAGGATATTGCCGGGAATAATCACAAGAGCATTATTCTCAGTATAATAATCACAGGATTGGTTAAAACGCAGACAAGTGACATATAATAAAGCATTTCATTGGTTTAAAGAAACGTCAAAAAATAATCAATTTTATTCATTTAGTGGAATTTTAAATTATTAAAAATAATTGTAGTTCATTTTTTGTTCGCTATGTTGTTGCTATTGGTAAATGATCACATTTACATACAAAATTAATATCTAACTGTCACTTTACTGTTAGACTTTACTGTGTTGTTAAAATTAGTGCTCTTCGTGATCCATTGTTTTATAATATGTATGTATAAATATGTGTTTCTTGCAACAAATCACGTCTAAAAATGGCGGCACGTGTGATGCAACACGTATTGCATTTTCATTTCAACAAAAATTAGTATCCAATATAAACGTTGTTGCATAGTGGCGTCATTAACTAGTAATATTTTTGATGACGTGCGTCTTCTCCAAAATCATTTTGAATATAGTGGTGGTCCATGTTCCTGCATTGTTTGATAAGAAACCTATGGCGGTAGGTATTGTGGTGCCCACAATAGTTATTTGTGTATTTGTGTACCAAACAAGCTCTATCCGAAGAGATACACACAATATTTTTTCTACAATCGTTGAACAATGTCAATAGAAAAAAAAATAATTTTCAAAATTATCTTTGGTCACGCCAATAACAATTCAGTCAAATTGTAGTTACCCATGTCACCGTAATCATGACAACGTTTATGAACAAAATAAAAATTTTCAAAGAAATCATAATTTGACACATGGAATACATTTGACATATGGAGTACATTTGACATAAAGTATACAGAGTGAATACGTTTATGGTGATTAAGTTGAAGTGTATGTACGTATATGCCAACTGTATTTGCAATAGCAAGGTTATTACCAGAAAAATCACTTTGTCGCCCTAGAGCGACAATTTTGAACATTTCCTAACCAAAAATGGAATAACAATGTCGATATTGTGCAACGATTGTAGAAAAAATATTATTTCTCTTTAAATTCTTGTAGTCAGATTCTTCCTCCAGGTTCACATTCTACTACTTATCTTTTTCTTCTGTTCTACATACATGCCATCTGACGCTCTGTTGCTTGATCGTTTTCACTCCACACTCTTGTTTTATTTCATAGTTCATTCTTGTTTAACATTTGCTTTCTGATGTCTTAGTCCTAATATTGTTCTTATTCTTTTCGTTCCATGGCTCTTAAATCCTATTTTTTTGTCATTGTCATAGTTTCAGCAGCGTAGATTGTAAGAAAGTAATAAAATTGTAAAATCGGCGGTGTAAGTGTGCTCGGCAAACAGATCAAACAGACTAATAATTACGTTAAAAGCAAAGAAAGCGTATTAGGGCGGCAGTACCCGTAGTTAGCAGCTGCTAAGCCGTAGCCCAGGCCGCGTCAGTTCGTTTTAAGAAGCGGTGAATAATTAAGAAAGTTAAGAATAATTTCCGCCCAACAAAGTTGAGTGCGAATCTCTGTTTGCGAGGCGAGAGCGGAGTTGGCCTGGCCCAGCCCACGGAAAAGTTTTAAAATTCTGCATCGTGACTCGGAATTTCGCAAATTAGAATCAGCGCGGCAACGGGCGTCGCACAAAGCGCCCCTGCGACTTGCCAACAACGTGAAACGCGAATTTGAGAAGTTGAAAAGAGCCGCGCTACCACCTCCGCCCAGGTGATGCTGCAACGACAAAAATCTGACGAAATTATACACCAATAAGTTGGATATCTGTCTATTACACAACGTGAGTTTTTTGAAGCAACCAATCAGTTCTGCTGGCTAACTAATAACTTACGAGAAAAATTCTGTTGTGGATACAATAACTCCTGTCATAGATTTCATGTCAAACAATCCAAGAACACGGACCACCACTATCAAGAAACGCTCATCCCTTCAAAATAATTACTCTTCAATTATGACACATGTCAAAAAATGACCTTTTCGAACCATTGTTTTGTTTTTACTTCCCGCCACATCCTATGAGGGAGGTATAGGGATCATGCTTAAAATTCGGTAGTGAGTTTTCAGTTGATAAGCAAGTTTTAGGGTTTAGGTGTCTATCTGTCAGTCTGTGTGGATCTCTGAAGTTACAGTTTCTTAGAAACTGCTAAACTTAAAATTTTGATATTTTGTATGTGTCAATTGTATCCTCTTTGGGAGAACTGATTAATTTTTTGTGATAATCCAATAACCAGCAGTGGTAGTTTAATTGAAGCCCTATTAAGTTATTTTGAAATATCTGAGTAGATTATGATTTAATGATATAATTTTTATTATGACAATATTTCAAATATTATTATCTACAAATATTGTTTGAAATATTTTTATCTTACTGTCATTATTTACGAATTACAATACGTTAAAGAAATAGCTTTTTGCACAACAAGTAAGGAAAAGTAATATTTTTCCGTATTAGGTGTGAAATTAGTAATCGAGGCGTAGCCGAGATTAAAAACACACCGTATACGGAAATTAACTCTTTTCCTACGTGTTGAATACAATATTTTTTTATACTACCGTTTGAAAATAGTTATTTTAAAATTCAAAATTTGATATTGTTTGATTTATGTCATTTTGACGTTTTGAAAAAACTTGGGAGAGAGCATGTCAAAAAAAAAGTAGTCTCGGAAGTAGTTAATTTAAATAGTAATACTTTTTCAAACAAATCTCCTAAAGTTATATTTTCAAAATGTAAGAATGTTACTGTTAATATTTACAATAAATAAAGATTTTGTTACAATAATAATTGATTTACATGTCCGCACTAGTGCGTAAAAATACAACTATTCCTAAGTCTAATAAATCAAAGACATTTTCAAATGGCAATATAAAAATTATATTTTAACATTTACGTTTAAATCTATTAACCTGTGTTTTTTGAAATAACAAAGCAACACTTATACAATGTCAATTTTTGACATGTATCATAAGTAAAAACTAATTTTTTTTAAAGAATGAGCGTTTCTTGATAGTAGTGGTTCGTGTTCCTGCATCATTTGATAAGAAATCTATGGCGGGAGGTATTGTGGTGTCCACAACAGATTTTTCCTATTTCACGTACACAAAGTCAATTTTGTGACACTGTTTTTCTCAAAAACAATGCTACAAAATTGAATTTTGTGCAACTGTTTTTGGGGAATTTATTATTCGTAAAATTAACAGTCTGTCAAACTTGGGGCTGTCATTGCTCACGAAAAATATTTGAATCGGAGCCCCTGCGTCGGGGTTGCGGCGTGGAACCCGATAGGCCCCGCGGGCAAAGCCCCTAATTGATCAGTGGTATATTAAACATGCCGTACAATTTTATTTTTATTTTTATTGAATTTATGAAAGTGAAATAGGAAAAGTAGCATGAACAACTCGTGTTACAATGCCTAATTGTTATACTCGTATTTTGCGTAACTTGACTGCGGCTCGTTTACGGAAACTTTACTCGTATTACAAAAAAGATCATTGTAACACTAGTTGTTCAATATACTATTTTATATTTTGTACCGTTTGAAAGCTATTTAAGCGGGAGATTATGTGTTGGACACCTACAAATAACCGTGTGAAGATTCGAGATTTCTACAGAAAGCCTAACAAATATTTGAAATTCTGCATTTGTAATTATTAACTGGCTAATGGAGTACTTCACTCACAATTATTTTAAATTAAGGACAAGCAGAATAGTTGTCAAACCCAGACATGGGTGAAATGATAAAACGGTGCGCCACAAAGCTAAGTTTAAGGGTTTAAATCCTGTCGAGTGGTTTGTGTTCTGCTGTAGTAATAATAGTTTTAAACTGTAACAATTCTGTCCCGTTAGAACAACTATATCTTGCGGGAAATTCATTTCCACACACAGTTTCTTTCCAACCGCATTTTCCCATCCATTCTCTTCTTCGTCCACGTGCTACTTACCATACAACAGTCCACCGCTAGCAACCTAACAAAGCGACATTGTAAGAAGTGTTCCCCGTACAGTGTGGCCAACTTATTAAATAAAACAAGCGTGACATACGGGACCGGAAGCGGATACACTACCGGTTGCGACTTCCAGAAGTCGTAGACACGTGAATGCCGCCGAAAACAAGTGCCTAGAGTACGAATAGCGAATACGAATAGTCTCTGTATGGTCTGTTGTGGAATAAGAGAGTTTTGAGCGGTATTCTTCTCGCTTTCAGCTCGGAGGAAGTGGCGATGGTTCTCGTGAAATAAGGGAAAATTATACGGAACTCTGCCTACGGGAGAACAGAAAGGATTCGCGTTATTTGCATGTGTGGCTTGAAAGAGACACTTCGATGTCGTCGACGAATAAAATTCAAGTGAAATACTTAATATCTAAGCAGAAAAGTTTACTAT
Organism: Poecilus cupreus; assembly: GCA_963942605.1. Lineage (NCBI taxonomy): Eukaryota > Metazoa > Arthropoda > Insecta > Coleoptera > Carabidae > Poecilus > Poecilus cupreus. The sequence goes on from OZ012729.1 coordinate 15,795,737, forward strand.
AGACAGTAGGTCACAGAATCTTATCCATTATATCAATCGTTTTGTTTTAATTTGTGTAAGTTTTCATTTAAAGGTTTTTAATTAAAATGTTACTGTTTCTGAGGAAAATAGAAAAAGGAACAGTATGAACAAGAGGAGGGCAAATACGAACCCATAATCATTTGGCCCAATTGAAACTATTAGAATATCTTAAAAAAAATTGTTTGGTCTTTTTACTTTCTCATACAAAGTATAAGGAAGTATTGGAATGACGAAAAAAATCGTTGACGAGATTTTTGCGGAAATACATATTTTGACGTCCACTGAATCCGTAAAGACCAATTTCTCAATGATGTCTGTGTGTGAGGATGGATGGATGGATGGATGGATGTCCGTGTGCGCAATATCTCTTGAACGAGACAAGATATGTAAACGAAACTTGGAATTTATAAGTTTAATGAAAAAATGAAGAGATGAATTGAAAAACCGGAACAGGAAGTTTACTGAACACACAAAACAATAAATTCCATTTATTTCAAAAATAGAATCAGCTGTGAGAAAAAGTTTCAAATGAAAGATGTTAGCGAAAATATTTGGAATATAAAATGTTGTTTGCACTTTTCTTGTACATGCTTCCAATTTTGAGAAAAACTAAATTTTATATTTAAGAATATATTTCTATAATCTTAGTTACAATGGGAATAAAAACTAAAACATTTTTAATATATATGGGTCAAACGTGTCAAATAATTGTGAAGTGTCAGAAATATGAGTCGTGTGAAATATTATAAAAGAAATATTTGTATTATTAGTTAGATAGTTTTCAAGACTAGATATTAATTAATTTCTATTTTAAAATAAATTCATAGTTACAATGAGAACAAAAAATTAAACAGGTTTAACATCTATAATTGTCAAAAGTTATACGCAAGGAACAAGTCATACGCGTTCAGTTGGTTTTATTTGTATAATAAAGTAGTGTGGTGCCCACATCAGATTTTTTTAGAACATTGTACAGCGCTAAAACCGAAGCTAAAATACTCTTTCAAAATACCCAAAAATAGACATCATGGTATCACACGAAAATAAAATAAAGTGGATTGCTGCAATAGTAATATTTATCTTACGTATAGTGACAGCAATTTAGATATATACAATAACAATATTTTTATCTATATTTGTAATGTGATATTTTCGGTTGCTGCTTCAACAACCTAAATATTTATGTTAATTTAATATTATTGCAGATCATGATGTCTTAAATATGCTATATTGTTAAGAATATAATATATATTCAAATCAACAATTATTATTGCTATTTCAAGCATGATATTTAATTATGACAAATACGTATTATTGCTGAGAAATAAATATACAGGATGTTCATTTTAAGTAGTACACTATTGCTATTTCGAGAACTATAAGAGCTACAAGGTCGGTTCAATTAGCAAACAATTTCTATATTATAAGACAATTAAAATGAGCGAATTAATAATTTTTTTGACCAGTGGAATGAACCAGAATACAAATAAATCAAACAATTTTTAATATTATAATTTCTTGAAGTGTACCTCTGTATTTCTGTTTTGTAACAACAAAATTAATAATTATTCTCATAATTACTGTTTTTTTCAATTATTTCTGCATTTGATTTATTTGTTTTCTTCCATGGCAAACTTTGTATATGCATATTTAAATAAAAATAATACATTTTTTATTTTGCATTTTTCTCAAATATTTTGTATTATTTGGTCATTACATGTGAATATCATTGAATTAAAAAAAAAATACTGAATCGAATAAGCAAATAAAAAATTGGTTGCCATTTAAAATAAGAAAGTTGCACCCCGCATTTTGAGGACCAATGGTCTAAAAAAATTCTTGTTTCGCTCATTTTAATTGTCTTATAATATAGAAATTGTTTGCTATTTTAACCGACCTCGTAGCTCTTATAGTTCTCGAAATAGCAATAGGGTACCACTTAAAATGAGCAGCCTGTATATTCAAATCAACAATTATTATTGCTATTTCAAGCAAGATATTTAATTATGATAAATATGTGTTATTGCTGAGAAATAAATATATACGTATCGTTACAGTAAGAATATATTAATTGCTGTCACTATATGTAAGATAAATATTGCTATTGTAGCAATCCATTATTTCCGTGCAACCATTGACTTCAAACTTTTTAAATAATTAACCGTTTTATTATCAATATCGAAAAGTGATTTATTTTTTCCTGAAAGTATGTACCTAAATGTAAATCTAAATTTAACCTACATTTATATTTATATATTTTTCGCAAAATTATATATTAATATTTGTTCTTACAGCCATTATTGTTTTAACTTAGCACCCATGTAATCTACTAAGAGTATTTTATTTTCTTGTCCGGAATTATATGTAAATAATTCACAATTGGTGACAGATGATCTTTAAGATATTTTTGAAGAGATAATTCTTAAATGAATGAAGTTTTCTGCTGGCATATGTGTATGAGATGTGGAACGAATTAAGAAATGTTGACGCAAAGAGTTTAAAAATCACCCCTTCCTTCGCATTCGCGCCGTCGTAAATGTCGCCCCCCATCTGGCGAACGAAGAAAATTAAACAAAATGCTATCGATCTCAACCCCTCGCCCGTCCCAGCCTTACATCGGCGTACGTGGAGGGGGCGCTTAGAACCGAAGGGACATATTAAAAAAGGGGGAGAAAATTTTATTATACATCTAAGGGACGAATAAGAACTCTTATTTTCAGCCCCTCTATTTTTAAACTTCTCTCTCGGACCAACGATCGACCGCATCGGTCGGTCTTTCTCTAACACGCAGCAAAAATGGATCTGTAGTTGTCTTGCTCACCCTCGTTAGGGGTTGGATATTGTTGTCTTTGTCGTACTTACGTATATAAGAAAGCCATGTTTTAAAGCTATTTTCTTTCCTTTTTCAGTGCCCATTAAATGTATTTCCGTCTTTTTCTGCGAGAAAATAATGGTCTTTCTACCCTTTCCGACGAAAGAATCACTCGGTCTCTTTCTAACAGTATGTTCTGTTGCTGTTGTTGTCTTTGTTGCTCCAACGGCGCGGACCAGAACGTCGTGTCTTATTTCATAATTTAAAATATAACTCCAGTGCTCGGTCCTGTGCCTCTCTCCCAGCGCCGTTTCACCACCCCCCAAACCCCTTTCGGAGCTGAGGAAAGTCACCCTTGCTGTGCGGTTCCTTCTTTTGTACCGAATAAATTTTATGACAACATTACGCTAAGAAAATGTAAATGTATGCGCTTTATATTTTAATACAAAAAGCAACCTCTGTCTCTTTCTGACAGCGATGTCTCCGTCTACTAGGAGGGAAGGTTTTTCTTATGTTGGTCGAGTTATGAGAAAATACTGCAGACAATGCTGTGAAAAACATTTCTTACCAACTTCGCCGTAACTGTAATTAGCACATAATATTAATTTCAAGGTTTTATATTTAAAATTAGCACATTTAAAATATAGAATACATGTTTGGAAGCCAATAATACTGATTTTATACAACGTTTATAATAAATTCATTATAAAACCCAAAAGCATATCGAAATAGAATTCTTATCGATAGCAATTTTTGTTTTAGAAGGTTGGTAAATACTACATGTCACTATGTTCATAAAACAGAATTGATAGTAACTTTTAAATAATTTAATAAATGTCAATCAAATGTTACCAACAACTACAGCAAATATACAAATTTCCTTAAACCAACTTATTGTAGCAGATTTTTAAATATTTTAGGAGTACATAAAAGTCGTGAGAACCTCAGTTCGAATCCCACAATCGATAGTTGTTCGCTCCACTACAATCTTTGGGGACCTTGACTTGACGGCTGGTATCTGTAGTTCATTTGCAAAAATGTATTACCGAAATCTGTATAAGCAGAGTGCAACACCCACAATAAGTAAAAGACATGTTAAAATATATATTTCTATAACACTGTTTTGGAAACTACGCTTTCCACAACTAAAAATTGTATTGGAATAGCTATAATTCCATACGCCGCGTATGGAATAAATTAGACGAAGCAGAGCCGCATATTAGCGCGATATATGGAGTATCTTGAATCAGTTACTATGGTTACCTCTGTTTCTTTTAGTTTTATTTATTTGAGTTTGACGTTTTTAACAGTTTTATATTTGTATTTTTTGTATAATTTCCAAAATCTTGTTATAGAAAGTATAGTCTACAACATGTAACGGAATGGCATATCCTACACTGGCAAACCGTAGTCCGAGCCGAGCTGGTGTGGAATATGTGCCATTTCATTATTTGTTGTAGAATATACTATTATGGTACATTGTAATTTATTTTTGTTATTTATTTAGATTTTTTAATTATTTTTTATATTCAATATTAATATATAAATAATAAATCATTATCTTAAATATATTTGCATTTGAATGATTCTCTTATATTAATTTCCTTTCCTATTTGATTATAAAAATTTTAAGTAATTAAAAGGTTGTAATTTGAACTTTCAAAAAAAATAGTAGTTATGTAAAGAGTAAATTTTTATAAGTTGAGAAAGAATATTACTAGAATGAAGAGAAATTTTTTGTGAAAAAAGATCATTCTTCACATTTTTGTGGAGTACTATATATCGTATACTTTTAAAAGACAAAGTTTCATCTTTCAAAATTAAAATTTAATCTTTCTTCGATTAATAATAAAAATACTATTTTAGGTGAAAATATAAAAGAGCTTAAATGATTAAAAAAGAACTCAATTAGAGCGATGCATTTTTAACTCGATATTTAAGTGTAAAAATACTCTATTTGGGTAATATTTAAAAGTGTTCTGAAAGTGTGCTAAGTACATAAGTTCCTGCAAATTTTACTATCCGTGTCATATAGAAACTGAAGCCAATGATTATCTACATTATCAGTGACGCGCCAATAAACATTAAATCAGGGATAGTCGAAAATACTTTAAATTTTTATAAAGAACTTTTATTTTTGGTTAATATAAAAATCTAAAGGGATCACTCCGAAAAATTATATCTATGTGTTCTATGTTATGATTTAAAAAAATATAAGGTATAAAGCAAACGGCATTCTATGAGGATGCTAATTTTTCGGGTGGATTTAAATGCCGCAAAACTTATAAAAATCCAATAATGCAAATTTTGATTTATTACTCTTTCATTCCCAAATAGAGTATAGTAAACTTCTACCTAAGCTAATCAGGTCTGCGCAATACCATATGATAATAATTATTACATGAACTCACTGAGTATTTTTTCATGATAACTACACTTATTTAGGTATTGATTTTGAAGTTACCAGCCGTCAATCTATGATCCCTGTAAGCTCCAACAAGATCGCGAACAAGACGTAATTAAATACAGTCTTGCAAAAGATGATTTAACTTCTTACAAAGTGCGTGGCCCTTCGATCTGCAGCAGAAAGGTAATGACTAATGACGTCCCAAGTTAGCAACAACCCCTTCTCACCTCCCTCCACGACAAGGGTAGCTGCAAAACTCGCACTCTAATATTTAACTTTGCTACACTTTTAACAAACTTTGAGTCGAGATATTTCTTATTTAAGGTTCTTATTTACTTCTCCTTGCATAACTCCGGCGGGCTCCGCATGGCGGCGATACTTTACTACCCTGCCCCTGCACCCCTTCCACCCCTGGCAGTCTGCACCGCCCCTGGAACTGAACTCTTAAACTTTGTTCATATTTCTTCCGCGGAGCCAGCAAGATTTATAAATACGCCGGTTTATGAGATCTGATTTATCTGAGATACGCCTACTTGAGATGAGAGCCAGCTCGAGCTATTGAGTTACCACCCCCTAACAAGACCAATCTTCTGTAATTTATACACCCTGTTGTTTTATTTGACTCATTACCCGTTTCTATATTTCTGCTAAATACACTAATTTTATTTTTAGAAAGACTGAAGAAGAATCGATTGGACGATGGCGTAACACCCCACGCACTACTACAATAACCCTTGCGAAGGGGAACCACAGGCTCCGGATTAAGAAAGGCGAAGAATACGGGGACTAAATCCGGAGACCGGAAGTGGCGAACTCTGGGGGAGGAGCGCGAAGCATGGAGGAGGAGGTCGATTGATTTTTAGGGGATGAAATTTGGGAGAAGCTCTGGGTGGAAAGAAGTTGTTGATCGGTTTAAGAAACACGTTTATCTTTTTAGGTACTCCTATAATTAGTGCCATCATTTGGTTTTTCTTATTTGGTTTCAACTTTAAGTAAACTTTTGCTAATTATACCTATATCTTCTAAGAAATACCTACTGATTTGTTGTAGTATAAACATAAACGAAAATATTTGTAGACAAACTAGATTTTAACTTGGCAAACTTTCATGAATTGTTTTTATATTTTAGTAACGCCTACTTGATCAAAGCTATTGTAACGATTATATTAATTTTCTTTTTATATAAATCACCTGCACTCATTCTTACTATAAATAAGTTGACAATTGATAAATTATGAAATTTAATAGTTATTTGTTTAACTAGATACCAAAATACCAGATTTACTGCAGAGGCTTCTTTCCATTGACGAGGCAAAGCCGAGGCAATTAATACTGCCGAGGCTTTAAATCTGTGTTTAGTGCCGTGTTAAACACATAAGATTTTTGCTGATTTGGAATTGAAATTAATATTAATAAACAACCAGATTCACACAAAAGATTAGCGTTAACTTCATTTTTATTATTAGTACTTTATCTTCCATTCTCAAAACATATTTATTTTAATGAAGGTTGTAGTTAAGATTGGTTAACATAAGATTTGACACATTTTGTTAATTTAATTAATTTAGAAACAAAAAAATAGAGTTAGCTTTAATCACTGTTGTGAATCCGCCTGTTAGTAATTATTTTAATACATATTTTGAAGGTTATCGCCGATTGTTGAACGGCTGCTGTGTATTTTTTGACAGTTACTGTGCGTTTGTTGAACTGTTTCCAGAGTGATATGGTAAACAAAACATACAAACAGTCGTACTGGTCGTATTGTTTGAGTTTGACATATGACAATTAGCATAGTTTTAATGATTATTGACTTCTTTAAATTATGTCTCAGTAATCATGGATACATTTTCCATTTGTAAATAAATGAAACAAGTCAATAAACTCCCAAAATCCCAAATGTCATATGTCAAACTCAAACAATACGACTGTTTCTATGTTTTGTTTACCATGGCACTCTGGAAGCAGCTAAATATTATAAATTTTATTTTACTCTATCTCTTGGCAGAAATGTATAACATCAATAATTTTATTTTAATTTTCATTTCAATTCATTTTGTGCAGTTTTTGTTTCTGAACATTTTTTGTATTTACACTTTGGATCTAAAATTCATAGGGAACGAACTATAACCTAATGAAAATTTTAACATTGTATTTCCCATGTCCTATAAAACAAGTTGACACCCGGTATATACATATGCTATATCCCAATCAGTGAGGTAGCACGAACCTTGAAACCCAATCAACCAATAATATATCTCATCCAAATATTCCACAACCTTTGCCTCGTCCGCATTCATACATGTTCGTCTATTCTTCACTTATTCCTCGGACGGCCACATTCAATCTCACCCGCATATATTAGTTTCGCCAAACTTTCGAGGTGACCAAACCACCTCCTACTTTTTTAATAACATTCTTCTCAATCTCACCGTACACCAAGGTATTCTGGACACGATCACTCTCCTATCAAATAATTCATTTTTCTTCAAACGTCATAAAAGTACGTTGTTATGTATTTGTATTCAACAAGCAGAAGTTCGATATTGTCGCCGCCGGCGTAAAAGTGTTTCCTTGGCAACACATTTACTCCGGCGGCGGACAAAGTAAAATATCATGCAAAATATGTAATTCAATAATTTGACAGTTAAGAATAAACAAAAATAACAAAATAACATATTCTGTGGCAACTAGAAATACTGGATAAGGTAGAATATTTGTTGAAGTTTTGAGCATTTTTTAATGTTTCTATTTTCTATGTTTGAAGAAAAAATAGCATGTGTTATTCGGAATAAATGTGACTTTGTATGCTTCGTTTGTAATTGTCCGACTCGCTTCGCTCGTCGTTCAATCTTACATGCTTAGCACACAAAGTACCACATTTACTCCTAATAACACAATATACTATTCTACTGCAGTTATACTTTATACACACCCAACATTCATGTAAGCACTAACACATCACTACAAACACTCAATCGAGCATCTCTAAATACATTCACATTTTGAGCAAATGTACCCAGAGCACCCAATACCTTACACCCTGCAGACACCCGCCTTTCAATCTCCCGGTCAATAGGTCAATCCCTTGAAAACATACTACTCGAAGTATGTAAACAAATAAAAATAAATCTGTCTTAAATTGATGTAGTTATCAACAATATTTGGTATCGTTTTTGAAAAAATTGCATTGCAAAAACCTTTTCTGTTTTGCATCTACATAAAAAATTTCATTACTCGATTTTTGTTCAAAAGTTATTATACGGACAAAGGTAGTTGAGAAAACGGTCAAAACGAATTCAAGAACTTCATCGTAAATACTTGTATGTATAGAAAAGTAAAGAAAAAAACACCTTTATTTCTAAACAATCTTTATGCATTTTAACTTAACAAGGGTTGGAGTAAATTTTTCCCTTATGTGGGTGGAGGTAGGATCCACCCCTGAACTGCACTGCATTCTACCCTCCTATTCGCTACCGTTCCTCAAAGAGTGACAAATTAGTACAAGTTAAATCTTAGACAAATTAACCTGTCTTTTGAAAAGTTCTACAATTAATCTTAATCAAGAAGATCTTCCGAACGCTAAGATTTTAATCAGACCCAGCTCTTTAATCAGAAAATAATGTTATCAGTAACGCTAATCTGCTACAATAAAACATTTGAAACACGTTGGTGAAGACGCACAAGGCGCCTAGTTACCACTGATCGACGGGTATTAGCGAAACAGATGAGAAACGTTTCTTAGAAACCGGAGACGTTTTTATGAGGATTTCTTAGAAGACGGCAGATCGGTAGCTGAAATCCATTTCAAATACGACACTCGTCACTGTTTACAGAACTTGATTCTGTTATTATGTTATAGATAGCAAAATTTATATACACAAGAATTCGCAAGTATCAAATTTTTCGTCTAATGTTTCACAAAAGTTTAAATAAAAATCTAAACACGAGTAGAATACGTGAGGTGTCTTACATGTTTTTAAGCTGAATGGCCTTTTAGCAGCCCCGATTTATAGCAAATCAAAACTTTGTAGAACCGAATGATAAAAAATTGCGAAAAATCATCCGTTAAGGACCATCTATGGCTTTAAGAAGTTGGGAATTCTTTCTTCAGAGAAGACAGTCAAAGGCTTTTCAATACTAAGCAGTTTTAAAAAGTAAAGATGGAGTTGTACATTGGTAAAGTAGTTAATACTAGACAGAACAAATTTACGTCATACAAAAAAAAATTGTCAGCTATTCAGTTTATTATTCTGTTTTACATTATACTTTTTATGCTTTTTTTGTCTAGATTTGTATACGAGTTTCATGTTAGAAGCATCTAGCCAAATTTAGACGAAAAAAGTATAATGTAAATCAGCAGATTTCTCGGATGGAAATAGACGTTTCTAGTATAGAAATATAAGTTCGGCTTCATTTTTCAATTCGATTTTCATACTAGATGCATTGTGCGCAAGCCTTACATGAAATACCAACATACATTTATTTGTTTTTGGTTGAGGTTAGTTTTGTTTGCTCGTTCCTGTTCGTGTTTATTGTTTTGTATACAATTACTTTAAACAAAAATATAAATATGTCACAAAGAATATGGTACTACGAACTGCAAGCTATTTTGTATCAACTAAGTAGATTATTAAATTATTTTATTTCAAATACAAGTCAGTGTTGCGATTATTATTGTTTGAGACAAAGACCATGATTTTGAGTGTTCTTTACGATAACATGTCAAGAATTGTCACTTGCTTTTGAACCGCTGATTTACTTAAATTTATCTTTAGTTGGCAACATGAACTGATATCGTATTATTTCGGTATAAAACGAAGTAATCCGATTACATAAAAAGTATGAAAATAGAACAAACTCGGATGGATTTAGATAAAAAAATATAGACAGAAAAAGTATGAAAATAGACGAAAAAAGTATAATGTAAAACAGGCTTTATTTGATATTACATGTACGTAAAAATATTAGAAATTAATTATACAATTTAAGAAATATGAGATACACTGTAATATACGTAGGTATATGTACTCGTCTTGCGATTTTTGTAACATTAAATCGAAAAGTTTCGAAACGGATAAATTTGATTTTGTAAGTTGAAAACCAATAACCAAAGATGGTAATGTTTATTTGTACAAGATTAAAATGAACATTTCAAGTTAAAAGTTTATTCTTAAGATCCTCAGGTCGAATGCCACAGCCAACAGTTTTCATTTTAACTTTGTCTGTGTGGTTTCTGCTCTACTTAAATTTTTAAGGACCGTAACGGCAATATAAACGTAAAAATATAGCTTCACTAAAACTGTAGAGTGCCACATCCAAAATGGGTAAATGACGTGCTGAAGATATATTTAAATAATTAAAAAAGCTTTCAGTACTCATAATATAGTAAAAAATAATAACTGGGTAAAATTATATTATTAATAATATTTATTATTTATTGTTTTATATTTTACCTGAAGAAGGCAACACTTTGCTTTTTTTACTAATAATTTAGAATTCTTTTATTTAATTAATTTACTCATCTGCCTCCCCCCTCCCCAGTAAACTTGGATATTTGATATAATTTATGGTTCATGTTATATTGAAGTATATTTTTACATTTTACATTCCTTTTTAAACAATAAAAACTGAACAAATCAAAAACATTGTTAAAAATAAGTTGTTCCTTATTTAATAAAGGGTAATTAACGATAAAAAGATATGGACTTACCAGTTAGACGAATATTTGAGCTCTGCATGTTGTGGAAACCTACAACAAAAAATAATAATTAATAAATAATAGATTTTATGTAACAAGTACATTACTTAGGGTTTTATGGACGAGAAATAAAGGTACAAGTCAATAAAAACCTATTATGTACTTGTTATATACAATATTTTATGTTTGACTGGATTATGATAGAAATCATTCAAAATAATACTTCTAATTGTTTAGATAATTTACCATTACTAAAAGTTATGTTATTACTTAATTATGAAATTTACTGTGTCGTTTATCTTGATAATAGGCCTTTATACTTTATTGGACTCGTCCATAAAGAGCCACTTTATGGCCGCTAAACAATATCATATAAGTAATTATACAACTCATAGAAAAATAGACCAATCAGATAGCTCAATTTTTCTTAGTTACACTGTATTATATCGGTTTTTGCATTGCCAAGTTGAGTTTCGGTCACAATCAAATGAATCATGTAATCATAAAATGCATCAATATAAACAAACAATTAATATTTTTGACATAAATAAATAATTTGTGTAATATAATTAATTGATTCGTTGTATAGTCTTAACATATATAACTCGAGCTTTGAAAATCATCTGAATATACAGTTGCGGACTGGATGTGTTGATTAGGAAACAAATCTCGTCCTCTGAACTGTATATTCGATTATTTTCGAACCTCTTGTTGTATAACTTTTGATTATTAAACGCCATAGTAAATAATCCAATAAGTGGCTTACACGTCATCTATTTAGACCAATCAAAGCGGTATATCAGCGAATATACGGGTCCCAGCAATATATCCAGTTAAAAAGACAATTTTTAAAATAAATAGTTCTTTTCACTTGAACGTCAGTGTCATTTTTTCGCTAAATGTGAGATAATTTACGTTTACATCTTATTTAGTACAGATTAATTTATTTTGATACAGTAATTTAATGAAATTAATAATAATATTTCCTAATTTTCCGCCTACTCTTTTTATATTGCTACTGACGTAAAGTACTTGTAATTTGTTTTAAATATTTTAATCTGTCACTGTGATCAAGAATACATTAAATGTCGAGAATCGTGTAAATATTATTAGAACGTATTATGGGGGGCGCAATGCAAGACAAATATCTGAATACTTCACAGGAATGAACGCCGAATGGTTTCCATCGCCAGAAATTGACAGTGACAGATTAAAATATTCAACAACAAATTGCAAGCACTATACGTCAGTAGCAATACAAAGAGTAGGCGGAAAATTAGGAATTATTATTATTAATTTCATTAAATTACGGTATCAAAATAAATTAATCTGTATTAAATCAGATGTAGGGATATTGGCAGTATTGTGATTTAAAATTTGGATGCATACTTTTTTGCCGGACACTTTTTATTTACAAAAAACTGATTTTACATGTTAACTGCCTATGCCAACATTTACGTGGGACACACGGTATATTTATTTATATTGGTAAAGATATATTCAAAGACATATTAAATAATAATTTCAACATCTCAAACATGAAATTATTTTATTATTTATGAAAGGAAGTATATCTATAATTAAATCAAGAGTTGAAAACTTTCACTTTTACCAAAAAAATCTTTTATTCAATTGTTTGTAAAGATTCAATAATTATAGGTATAAAAGTTCCATGTTCTTATAAAAAATTAAGCCCCATTTTCGTCGTGATTTTTTTCTGTGTGCCGTCCATATTAATTACTAAACCACTAATTATACTTCACCGCCTACTCCAATTCCATTTATCGTTTAAAATAATTCCATAACAGCTGACAATCTGCCATGGAGAAAGTAGAAACATGTGTTCGTCTTTAGTTCACTTAAAGCCCGTTATAATTATCATGTTAATTTTTAATAAGAGTCGCAAAGATTGGAAATATAAAGAAATTGCAGTTCATTCTGTAAAATGTTAGGTTACGAAATTTAATTACTACTTTTTGTTTTTGCAATTTCATGATTTCGTGACATAAGTAATTATAGGTTGGCAGTACTGTTTAGGGGACTTTACCGAATAATTGTGGGAAGAATTATTTATTATGTGTAATTCTTGCGAAAAATTGATGGGTAGAAATGATTTTAGTTTTAATTTTGTTCTATTATTACGAACTTTAATTGGGGGTTTTAAAGATAGTTCATATTTATGTTTTTGCCGTAATTTTCTTTCAGTTTTACTTGAAATTATTTCGTTCAATTATTTACTGGTTATAAATAAATAATTATCAAAGTGCATTAATATTACATCGACTCTATTGTCTAGGTCTAGGGTGATTTATAATCATTTTACTAATTATTTTGTGCTAAAAAATTAATGAAATATGGAAAGGTTTAAATCTTTGCAAATAATGATTTGGTGACTCATTGTAATGTTTCACTGAATGGTGTAAGAAATATATTTTTTGCAATACCTGTTCTGTAAGTTACCCATTAATAACAAAATTTAAACACAGTAAGTGTAACTTTTATTGCACAATTGGTTTTCATGGTTACATCATTTACTTACCGTCCACGGTGGATGGTAAGTAAAATTTACCGTTCATGGTGGACGGTAAGTAAATATATATCATTCAAATTTTATTTCTAACCTCAATCTGTCAGCTGTTAATTTTAATACCTATTTTTCCTTTTCTTATATTTACGCAAGTATTGCAAAAAATAACTTACTAACCTCGAACTGTAAGTGATTTTTTAGGCCTCGAATGTTTAGGAAATCTCGACCCTACGGGTCTCGACATCCCAAACTACATTCTCGACCTAAAAACTATCACTTACAGTTCACGGTACGTAATATACTATTGGGTAGAATGTTTTCTAGGAATGGACGTATTGACCGGGAGATTGAAAGGCGTATTGGGTGCTCTGGGTACATTTGTTCGAAACGGAAATGTATCTAGAGATGCTCGATTGAGTGTTTATAACGATGTGTTATAACTGCTGTGGAACTGAGATATTTAAGAGGAGAGTGATTGTGTTTGGAATACATTGGTGTACGATGAGTGCAAGAATGAGAAGAATGTGGTTAAGAAAGTGGGAGTGAGTCAGTTGACATAGTTTGGACATCTCGGGAGAATGTCTAATGAAAGGTTAGTGAGATTGAGGGTGAACGATTGCGTGGGCGTCCGAGGAATAAAGTGGTTAGGACTGATTGATGGTTGTTGAGTGAACGAATATGCGTGCATGTGTGAAATTGAACGAGACGAAGGTGATAATAGTATTTGAAGAGATTGATTGTTGGTTGATTGTGTTAGTGGGTTCGTGATATACCTTACTGTGTGGGATATAACGTGATCTCACTGAAATAAAGTAATACTGGAACGCTATCTTGTAGACTTTTATGAAAGCGAAAGACCAGCTTGAGACTCATAGATATAAGACCACATCTCTTGTTTGTAGAACGGTAATTATGCATTTGTTTAGTGATTGCTATGTAAAAACATGTTGCAGAGTCTTGTTTTAGATAAATAATATTTAACAATGTATTGTTGAATTATTTACATACATAATAGTATATTATAAATTAAGGGAGAAAAGTGTTTCATTTATTCCGCAGAGTAATATTGAAGCACGAGCCGTAGGCGAGGGCACAGTATGACGAAGGAAAAAATGCACTTATCTTCTGCGTTGTATATATATTCCATTATTTCACGACCCCCAATATTTTACTATGTATTTAATAGTATATTATGCAACAAGTTTTAAAAACTCCACTTTAGTCACGAGTTTTATTAGGCACGAGCGAAGCGAGTGTTTAACATAACGTCTGCCTAGAGAAGTTTTTAAAACGTGTTGTATACTATACTTTTTCTACGAGCGGAAGTACCAACGTTTAAAAATAAAATATTTTATTAAATCACAAATTTATAAATTATTTCATATTAATATTTATTATATATAGCGGTAGCTGATGCTGCGGCTTTTCTAATTTCATCTGGAGTTCCTAAAATGTCTTCATCATTTTCACTATTGGGATTCATTTTTCTTTAACACAGAACTCCGATCTCAAACTTATGTCAAATTGCATTAAACGTTTTAGCGTTTTACATAATCAAACAAAACTATGTCGGTAATGCAGGTATTATGCACAATGATAATACAGATTTTATTTTGACAGATGTTTGCATTGTCAAATAAGAATGTTATGATAATGAAAATGGGTTTTAAATATTGATTTATAGTATTTATTTAATTAAATGAAACAGGAAAATTTATTAAATAGTGTTATTTTGCTCATATACCACGAATACGAACATTCCCGAAAGTTAACTTCGGTTCGGATTTAAAATATCGAACAAGCCGTGACTAAAGAATCCTTTAAACGCTAGTGTTTAAAACGTTGCTTAGCAAACGACGAAACAATGTATTATAAGGTACTTTAGTTACGGGAGTAGAAAAAAATTATTTGAATTTTAATATAATTTATGACAGTTACCTATAATTTGTTTTATTTTGTTTATTTTTCACAAAAAATACCAGTGTTTCAGCACTTTCCCTCTCAATGGGAGAGAAACTGCACTAATCTCCCGTTGATATGAAATTTTATGTTTCTGTCACGATTTTGGTATCATGGAGACAGTTGTTCTCTGGTCTTCAATAATAATTACTTCATTTCTATTAATATGATATTTAATTTTTACATTGAACATTTTATTTTAAAATGATTGTATATTAATTTATTTATATTTTCTTATCAACTTTCTAAGCGGACTGTACAACTAGATATTTCTCTCGTATGCCAGCTATATAGGGTTGCAGTATTATAATATTTTAATGCCTGGTGTTTTGTATGCCAGTCGAATTATTGTTAATAATTATTATTATACAACAATTATTTTTGTAACATTTTAAAAATCAGAATTACATTTTCAAAAATACATTTATTAATTAGTTATATTTCGTAATATATAACCCTATATTATTATTAACAAAGTCTTTGTTTTTCAGGACAAAATAGAGTAAAGAAAAAGAAGATGCTGTCGCTGAATCCCGAGGAACATATGTAGAATAATGTTAAAAGAGAGCGACGATTACGCCGAAACAAAAGTGTGAATAAAAACAAAACAAGGATTCCGCGTGCGTCGTCCGAAGCCACACGAACTTGAACGACTTCACACGAAGGGAGAGCGTCTAAGAGGGACGATGCTTTCAACCCCCTACATCTGTAAATGTTTGTTTGCGAATTTATTTTTGTTGTAGTTAAAAATAAAAATAAAAATTCTTACACCCTCTCTTATCAATTTATTGTGTAAGGTTTATAGTTGTAGTTTAGGATAACAGCGGGGATCTGCAAGTGCAGATCTGGCCCAATTTTTATAGGAACTGTTTGTTGTATGTTCCTTAATTGTTTTGAAAGAAAATAAATGTAAGAAAATATGTTAAAAACCTCATTTTCTCTCCTCGTGAAGAAACCGCGAATGTCCTAGCTTGCGCGGGCGACTTCTCGCGGTTAGGGGTTGAAGGAGGTGTAGAGGGGGTAGGAACGAGTAAGGTAAAGAAGAAGTATTGAACCGGCGGCCGAGGCTCGCCTGAGTAGCCCTTGAGGAGGACGCACGAGGCTGCGACGTACGTTGCGCGGGACGTACGTCGCGAGGTAAATAAGAAGTGTGATTTTTATATTTTTTAAATTAATTATATTTAAATATTTTATGTACATGCTGATAAACCAATGTGGGCAAAACTCGACAGAAAGATCAACTAAATTAACTATTAAGGGTCAATTTTACCAACAAAACTTAAATTGTGTCTTTTAGTATGTTGACCAGCAAGAGTGCATGTGATTTATTTTATTCTCTGACAATAGGTTGCTGTAATAATTTTTACAGGTATATCTTATAAGTTATTAATTATTACCCTGAAGAAAACTGATTAACAGTCGAAAATTCAATGTATTATTAATTATAATATATTGACTACAATTAGAACTAGTTGCTTTAATTAAATTTTAAATTTGTATTAATTATACAAAAGCAAATCAAGTATAATTTAAGTTTTCTTAGAGCAACTGCAAACTGGTTATAAATAACTCTAGAATATGTGACAAAAATATTACCCAAATTAGCTTATTTAAAATATGTTTTAATTGTCAAAATATGTATTGTATTATTAAAAATTTGATTTGGCCAGCACATTACCTTCCTACCTTGTATACCAATAACCATCCATGAATTTTAAAACTGCTATTCTATTAGACTAAAAATTGTGCCCAAAAATACTGCGATTAAAACAAAAATAAAAATATGTTCTTATCAAACAGTAAACCAAAAAGCATCTATCCCTCTTTCAAACGTACCTACTTTTAATACTGATACGTATCAAAAAATTACTATTTTCATTTGTTGTTTTTTTTTTAAGAAAACACATCAGGATATTTAAATTAAATATTTCTCAACGTATTGTAGTTCCTAAATGGTGCTAGAAAGAGAAAAATGTTTCCAACAGAAATTTTAGATAATAAAATTCAATTATTTTAATAACAACATAACACATATATTTCAAAATATTCTAGGGCTTTCTAGTAAACTACTACTTTCAGTCATTGGATTATCTACAAAAAATAATTAGCTCTTTCTAAGGCGATACAAATGTAAAATACAAAATATACAAATTTTCAGTTCAGTTGTTTTCAAGACACCGTATCTCCAGCGATCTACATACCCATCCATCCACACTCACAGCCGTCAAACGTGCTTAACTTACAAGCGAATTTTTAACACGTTTCCTAATCTCCCTTACAACATCTATTCCATATGTATAAAATATTTAGTTGTATATCAAGGCACTAAAGTATAATTTTTTATTACGAATATGAAATAAACCTTATGAATAATAAATAATACATTATATTTTTTCCAATATCGATAAATTATTAATTAACTACATAAATAAATAGCATTATGTATTGGTAAAGTCTCAGCTCGCTGTTGCGACGGGGATGGTTGTGAGAACAAAAGTACTGTCAAAGTGTTATATATTTGGTAATATAATTTTCATTACCTACTTTTTATATGCTCTTAGTCTGCATGTGATCTGCATTAAATCCGAGAAATTATTATCAAAGGTAAATAATAAATAAATTTACCTAATGGTTATATAATACTAATGTATTAAAGAATAATGTTTGTTATTTTAGGTTTGTAATTCAGTTTGACAGATGAGTCCGTAAAGTAAAGCTTTGACATAAGTGTCTGTAATGTTTTATGTTAGCAACTATTTTGGCTAATTTCGCGGAATGATATCGTGTACTTTAGTAGGTACTGATTTTGAAAAAAAAGTTTTTTTTTTGTTTTCTATAGAAATAGGTACCTACCTCCAGCATTTAGAGACTGGATAACTTAAAATTCAATTATCTTTATGATCATGCTGTAAGAATTTATTATAATTATCTAGTTAAAATTTATAGAATAAAATAAATATATCATCACGCCATTTACCCTTGTATGGGTGTTGCACTCTGCTCAAAGCAGATCCCGATATTATGGTATATTTTTTGCGCATAAAGTGCGGTTACCAGCCGTCAAATCACGGACTCCAAGGATGGTATTGGTGGAGGAGGCACAGGGGTAATTTTTTGTGGTGAAAATTTGTCGGCTGTGAGCCTTGACACGAGTATCTTATGATCCTTAGTTCGATGCGTTACCACGCAGCTATTTACCCCATTCGGTAAATATTTATAGAAACCAGCTTAAAAATAATTTGTATAAATTAAATTATTAATTACACTAATTTTTATCCAACATAAGAAAAAATGGTATTTTGTAAAAATAATAAAAAATGAAATGGTATTTTAGGGACCCTGAAGTGTGCATGTGCATTGAAAACTCACTACCGAATTTTTGCATTGATAAATGACTAAAACCAATTCGGAATCCTTGTGATAAAAATGCTAATTCAAATTTGACAGTTGCAGTAAAAAAGTGCGAAACATAGTCCAATCATTAAAATCAAATAGATTACGTGTGTTTAAAATAGCGATTTCTTTATATATCTTGTAGAAAATATCTCTGGTTATTTATAGAGCAATAATCAATAATTCAACATGCGTCCAGTGTATTAAGTTCCGCTTCACTAGTTCATATAATAGCCGCCACATTTTATTCAAGAGACGCAGTGAAGAATTACCTGTAGAAACGAATACTCATACTCGTACAAGCGAACATGGTCGCCATATGGCGTTGACCGGGGTAAGTATCTGAAAAATGTGACCAATTTGACAATTTAATTAGGTATTGATGTATTGATACTCTAGTTACGAACACGGCAAACAGATGGAGATTTTTTTAGGAGGAGCGCTCGCATCTGACATTCTTGTTGAGCAGTACCTACATAATTAAGCAATTTTTCATTTATAATGTAATTGAGTGTCGATCTTTATATAGTTTGCAATATTATTATTAAATAATTCGTTTTCGCCGTTAACTCAATGACATCTGCGGGGATGGATGGAGGATGCGTGCTCGTATATTTAATGAATCTTGAACGAAAATAGATTAAGCATACAATTTACAATCTAACAATTCGGCGAGATTTTTTTAAATGTTTCCATAGCCACTTTCTTCAAGTCAATTTTATTATAAATAACAAATTTCGTTAATTTTTCTTTTAATTAAAATAGTTATTTGTTTAACTAGGCACCAAAATACCAAATTTACAGCAGAGGCTGTCGTTTCATTGGTGAGGCGAAGCCGAGGTAATGAATGCTGCCGATGCTATAAATCTGTGTTTGATGCCGAGTTGAACACATAATTTTTTTGCCGATTTGGAATTAATATTAATTTAGTGATTATTTTATATACATATTTTGAAAGTTAGCGCTGTCAAATTACGTTGCCATGTATTAGTAGAACGGTTGCTATGCATTTGTTGACGGTTACTATGCGTTTGTTATGTAAAATAATTTTACTTTTTACTCACTTGTAAACACCATTTACCGAAGCCCTCTATTGCCTTTGAAAATGAATTTTTACATGTTACTAGTTGGGAGCTACATTGTAAAAATTTTACAAGTTAGTAAACAAGGTAAACAATGCACGTAGCCACAGTAATGCTTACAAGGCTTATGCGAAATCATTTAAAATAATTTTTGACTGAACAGTTGTGTGTAACTGACAGGACTTGGTTATAATTTTAATTTGATTTAAAAATGAGAATCAAGTAAAATATTGTATAATACACGCAAAGAAACTGTTTTACTGCTTCAAGGAGTTTTTAATAAGACATTATAACTAATAATGTTGTTACTGCAACTTACATTTAGCGAAATTATAACACTTTTAAGTTATTTTCCCTTGTACAACTTTATTCTTGTCTTTTAAACTACAATGCGAAGTTATGATGTGTGGTACTTATTATTTGGTCACATAATAGTTATTAAAACGTTTTATATTTAAGTTTCATTGGCGTTGATTATTTTAGTTTTATTAACGTCTTTCATACTAAATTAAAGGAAGTGTTTAAAACGTAATTGACAATTATTTATAAACAAATATTTTAAAGTTTTATAATAAAGTTTAAAAATAAGTGTTTGGTATAGATGCATTAAAGTTTACATATATTACATTATTATTGTAGCGATAATTGTCAAATCGTGTTATTCATAAAACGCATGTTTATTCCAGTAATTTACAAAAATGTTGCGAAAGAATACTACTGATGTTAAAAAAAAGTATAATTATACTACAGATTACTATAGAATGGTGAAATTATATCATTCATTGAAATCATGTTCGCTAAGGTCTTTACCTACGAATAGTGCGTCAAAACCACAAAACCCTCAGAAAAAGGAAACACTATATTTGTTCATTTTTCTTCTTTATAATAAAATGTATAAGAAATGACAGGATTCGAGATTTTAGAGGTTATGAACGACAATCTTGAAATTAGCTGCGTCTGTTTGTAGTTGTATAAACTTTACTGAAACTATTAAATAACCTACAAGAACGCAGATGTATAACAGTTGTACAACAGGTTTAAATACCATATTGTATCTGTTAAAAAACTATTCATGTATTGGTTAGTTTACTGTTTTATAAAAGTTTTATTAATTTATTTAAAACTTTTAAATTACTGCAAAAATAACAGTTTTATTTTAAACAGAAGAAAGTGGGAGTATAGTTTCTCAGTTACTTAATGCATCAACTAAAAAACTGAATTTAAAGTAGTTCTTAGGAAGTTCTTATAACTGAAATATCGAATTATAAAATGTACGGCCATTTTTATAGATTTAAACAGAAACTGGTATAGAAGCCATTTTGAAAAATTTAGTTTAAATAAATTTTATTGTGTTTTTAAATTAAAATTCTACAAGTAATCATATTTCTATAAAGTTTATTATAATACACTTTATTCATTATAATATCAAAAGATTTAAAAAATTACAAAAAATCAATATGTTATAAAAATGAAATAAATTTTCTTTTATTTATTTTAGGATATTATAATGTCCCTTGATTATTTTGTATGTAGAATATAATATTTCACAGTAAAAATAAATTTGTTTATAAAATGTGTACAGCAGATATGTAAAAACTCAATTTTAATATTATCATTATATGATGATCTTAAATTCAAAAAGTTTCAGAAGGAAGACATTTCAAGCTTTGGCACATAATTATAACATATGAATATACTACAGAAAATCGTTTGCAGAGAAATCTGTATTATAGTTGCAATAGTAACCCATATTAAAGTTTTTTTAGTAAATATATCTCTTATCAATTAGCTTTAATGAAACCAACATACTACCGTCCATGCAAAATATATATGCAACTATTGCATATAAGTGTTACTTAAGTGATAATTTAAAGTTATATAATAGTTAAAAGAACCACGTAAATTAGTTGAATAGATTCCCCAACCGCCTGTTATAAACGTCGCATAAACGTTAGAATCAATAAATTGTCGTTGCATAAGAGATATAATGCAAGTCAAAAAGTTTTAAGAAAAGTTTTTTTAAAGTAAATAGAACTAATAAGAAACTAATTTGTGTTCCTTGGGACAGGCTCGCCTGATCGGCTCGCCGGTCATTTCCTCCATTCCCCGTAAAAACTGTTTTATCTTGCTTGTAATGTAAATAACAATTACAGCCTAGGCATGAAAGTGACACTTTATAGACAGTTAGCACTCCTTTAATGTCAATCGGCAGAAATATTTTTGTACTGATTTATATCGCTGTAAAGAAAAAATCTATTCAAAAATGTCACGACTTACTATGACCTCCACAAGAAAAATTAAAGTTGATATGAATAACTCGTAAATAGTTAGATATAAATTTTTTTGAGTATTTTTGTAAATTCTAAATTAAAAAGTGTCTTAAGAAAGTGGAAACCAGAATCTTGTATTATTTCATATAACAAAGTTATAATCAAAAAAAAGTAAATTGCGAAATTTATATTTTGGCCAATATCTAGTGACCTATGCATTCAATTGGAAAAACAAATACATGCAAAACTACCCTATGAGCCAAATTTGTCTAATTTAACCATTTAGTAGCTCATACGGTTCTTGAGCTCCTAATGCATCCGTACCTAAAATGGGACACTATTTACTTATTTTTCAATACAGTGTTTTCACAGATTTCTGTAAATTATATTTTATTACCATTTGTTAAATCGCGGCCCAAAAATTTTAGTGATGGGGCAGTAGGTTGTAGGGCTTGAACTGAATACCTCATATTCCATAATTCCATGAAAGAAATTATGTTTCATAATAATGCGCAGAACTGATATAATTTCTAAACTACAAAAAAGGTTTGAAATACAAGATTTTGACAATAATATTTTAAATACAAAATGTCATTTGCAGTTTTCTTATATCTTCTTACAGTTACGAGCCCGGAATCATATTATTCGGTCCAATTAAAACTACTAGATTAACTAAAAATTTGTTCTGGTCTTAAATAGGGAAAATTGTCGTATTCAATTTATTGTATCTTAAATTCTGTTATTTTTAAGATTATTTTAAGGAAAAATAACATGTACTTAGAGCATCCAATACCTTGCACTTTTCAGACATTCATCTGATCAATTCGTAACTTGAATATGTAAATTTTAAATATGTAATTTAAAAATGATAAATTCATTATATTTTAAGTTATTTTGAATGAAAAATCGTCACATATACAGACGTCATCATGAAAATCGTGAAAACTTATTCAATAGGGATCCTAAAATGTTCTTATCTTAAACGAAATTTTTGACCCATTACAATAGCTACAATTTAAGGGTGTATTTATTTAACGTAATTGTTTAAAATGTCCTATCTCTACCTGTATATATATTCTATCTTTCTATCCCTCCTTACAATTGAAAAAGTATCAGGTTTAGCAGAAGAAACAATTACCTAAGAACTACGGAATGAATCCTTAAGTTTAGTTAAGGCTATAGAGTCACGAGACATCCTGTATAAATACCATACAGATAATATTTTTAGTCGTGCAGTGCCGTCAAAGCAGAACCCCGAAAGTTGTACTTGTAAGCGTCAGTAATGAAAGAGGTAATTTCTAGCATCTATTTACCAAATAAGATCTATTCTAAAATGTGTGAAAGACGCCGAGTCTCGTAGAGAACTCATTCCATTAAAATAAATTGCCGAGCGAAACAATTTCGCATCAAAAAATAAATGAGAGTAATTTATAGCAACAAACAATTTAGTTAAATGACGTGACAAAACAAAACATTGTTCTCGGGCCGCTGTTATGCTCCTTCGTTCGTTCCGTTCCCGGTTCAGAAAAGCGTTCAACCATCAGATAAATGACGTAAGACTCCAGCACTCTAGATCCGTTTTCTTCTGCTAAGCTCCGCGAAGAGAAGAGAAAATTATAAATGAAAACAAATAGTGGTACATATAATACAGGCTATGCGCCGTGGCCATATTAATGGTTCATATTTCTACCTAACAATTTGTGAAAGATAAATTATCTGCTATATTTCTGTAGCGGCCCGCTTTCTCGCGCTCTCTCTCTCTCACTCTCCGGGAGAGGCGAGAGGAAAACTCTCGCTTAAAAGCACAGTATGCATGCCAGACTGAAAATACAATAGGCCTCAATTTATTTGATAAATTATTGTACATTCGCTTAGTTATTACTTTAAGTTTGGTTCGCTCGCTATACGAGGAGGGCGCTTTGAGCTTTCGTTTTGTTTACCCCTCCGACAGAGGTAATCAGCTAAATATTATATTTAAAAAATATACACAAATATATCATTACGCCATTTCGTCATTTATTTATTGAATCGGTCAACCTTCCGATGTATTACTTCACCTCCAAAATGGATGATTCCTTTTGATTTGTATCCTATTTTACAAATTAAAGGGAAAAATAGTATTGTGGCGTTTGGGCACAGTTTAATAGGTCACTTCATTCGTTCAACATGGAACGTGGAAGCGAGCTTATCTTCAAATAAGTTCCTTAATAAATGAGTACCGTGAATCGAGTTTGTCGAGCGTGAGTTGTGTAGGCTTCGGGTTTATTTCAGATAAGTGATGAATTTTACATAAACAAAATTAGTAAGTTATTGTTTTAGCACCTACTGCTACCTAGAATAAGAATTTAAATTCATCCAAGGCCGATTACCACTTGTTAGTGTTTTTCCATTTAGTTTTGTGCAAAATGTAATGAATTCACGAAGTTTTAGCCAAATCAGAGGTATTATAGCACATCTCAAGGCTTTGAGCCATTGAATTAATCCAACAGGACACAAATTCTTAATTACAGGATAATTATAACAGAACGTGAATACAACACTCTTGTAAAATATAAACAGATAGTAAATAATATATTGAATTATACCAGTACCATACTATACCAAAATATATACAAAATACAGAAATAGAAGAAAAATAAAAAATAGACAATTAAAAAACCCTCTTTTTTGTCAACGAACCAGACTTACACCTCTCACCGTATAGATAATATGGCATTTTTTCTGTTTCTTTCTAAAAAAAAATCTGATGTGGCAGCACATGACCTCCCGCCCAATACAACTCTTAAACGATACAAAATAGTATTTAATGATACAGAAACATACCTTCTTATTTATATATTTTCTATTTATATTTAAGAAATTTAATTTTATTTCGTATTTTTATTTAACTTTTTGATATATATCTCAATATAAAACAGCTTCACGATCAAAGTGACATGTGCCACATTTCGTAAAAAATTTATAATTTTTAAGTGTTTCCATGCTGTACAAGGAGTGCAAGACTTATGGAATCTAATTTCTTTATATTTTATTATCTCTAAATTCAATGAAAATTAATAAAATTAATGTAATCAAAACAGATGTAAAATTAAGTATTCTAAAACTTTCAAAATAACATAAATTTTTGAAAGAAAATATTTAACCGTGTTTTTCACGAAAAACTGTTAAGGGCTTCAAGTAAACTGCTACTTCCGGTTGACCAATTTTATTCGAAATCTAATCAGCTCTTCATTTAAATATAAGAAGCAAAAATTCACAAAATAGTATATTTGGTATTAAAGTATTTGAGTTATGCGAGACGAAAAAATTGCCACAGACTACACACACACAAGCACATGCGCGCGCGCGCGCGCTCATACATACATACGTACATACATACATACAGACATCATGGCGAAAATAGTAAAATCATATTGTAAGGATCCTAAAACGTGCTTATTCATTGAAAACTCACTACCCAATTTTTTGATCAAAAACAATAACTCCATTACCTAGAGGTAGGCGGGAGTTAAAAATCAGGCTTTCTTTTTTATTATTTATATTAAGCGGTTTCAACTGCTGAGGTTATATGCCGCCTCGGAACCTCATTTTCGGTGGTGTGCCAACGGCACACAGTGTTTTGCTGAAATGGATTTTCGCATAGCGGTTACCCATCCAACTACTAACCGCGGGCAGCATTGCTTAACTTGCGTTATCGAGTGAGCCGGCTTTAACGCTACCTGCCAATCCGTTGCGGCTTTCTTTATTAATAATATAGCTCTGTTTTGTTCGAAAAAAATAATTTTTGAATGTCTATTTTACTGTCACAAAGTATTAACCGGGGGGTTCCGATAGGGTAATCGGAACACAAAAATTTATTTCTATTTTTTTTAGTCCTTAATATGTAGAGTAGACAGCAGCACCATGACGTATGGTCCGAAGCACTTTTGACTATTTTATCCTTGGATACCTTTTCAAATTGAAAATACAAGGTATAAAATTACAAGATTATGGTTAGTTTATTTATTTTATAATTAATGGAATAAATTAAATCTATCTACACAAGGTAGAACAAATATTGGACAGATTTTAACAAATAATATCAAAGAGAAAGATTTATCCTCTTGAAATTCTTTTAAGTGTAGGAGACCTCACAAGTTTTGTTTATACATTAAACCTATCCTCTTAAAAACCCTGAAATTGCAAGAATGAGCCTTGCAAAATGAGTGAAACCATCACCGCCATCCAGAAAAGAATTCAGCGTCAACATCTGGGATTGAATCGCGGGTCCTGCGCTCCGAGTTCCTTAATCTGAACTTATATGGGCCTGTTGTAAGGATTAGGTCGGGACATAAAGTTACGCTAAGTACTGTGAACTGCTCTTTAATCTGTGGGCTATTCGTTTAGAGTGTTTCTGCAAGTGAACGCCGTCGCCGCTTGTGGATGTGGCGCCACTGTCGCAAGATAACGCTCAACACGAGGTTTTTAACAACAATTGTTCGCAAACAAGAACAGGACATCAGCAAGGATGAAGAAAAATAAAAGGATTTTATTTTATTGCTGTATGTTTAAATATTAGCTATTTATGTATACTATTTTCATTTTAAACTGGAGGGATCGGCATAAAACGATTAAACGTCCCTGTCCCATATAACTACAATGAAAGCCATTAGTGCGGTTACCGCAAATCGCTTCACGATGGTCAGAACAGGTAAAATATCAAGGGTCGTATTCAGCTTAAAATTACTCTTACTTTTTTCCTATGATTGCAAAAAAAATTACTAATCCGGATTAAATTAACCAATTAGCAGTTATGTTACTTATTGTTCAATAAGAATATTAAATATCGTTATAATAACATATTTTTCTCATATATAAGGGGCCAATAATTATATACAGCTATTTGTACTTCTACTCCCGTGATAGTAAGGATAAATATATTAAAAAAAAAAATCATGTGGAGCCGTGGATATATGAGAATGAAGTTGCTGGTACAAGTAACTACAATATTTGGATGAAATTGTGTTATCTGAGTGCAATTCCGAAGAAGATATTATGTGTCAAAATCAAGAAGAAAGTGAAATAAATTTATCTAAAATTAATTTACATGAACATGCACAACAAATAGTGATCAACGTGTACAGAAAGTGCGCCAGTGAGTACGGTGAATTTCAAGCCATAAAAAAAAACAACCGAATTTTGTAAATTTGTAGAGGGCAAAGCCCTAAAACGGCACAAAAATAATTGTATATTGTTGTAAATATTTTATGTATACGAGTATAACGAAAATGTGAATAAAACCTTTTTTAATTTGAATTTGACATGTATCGTATGAATAAGGAAATATACTTATTTAAATATTGCAGTTTTCTTGTTTTTGTATTTATTATACACGTACCGGCGAATAGGGTCGTACAACCCTGTGCGAATCTTGTGAAATCAGTTATAGCGGGTCATATTTTGAGTTCCTTTGTAAACGTAATTGCGGTGCATTTAATCGTTTTATGCCGATCCCTCCAGTTTAAAATGAAAATAGTATAACCAGTTAGGAATTGCATCATTTTGTGTAACGAGTGGGATGTTTGCGGGACGAGCGAAGCGAGTACCCGCAAAATCACACGAATTACACAAAATCGCATTTCCTATCGTGTTTCATACAAGATTTTTTCTATTTTTGATTATAACAGTTTTTTTTAATTATTAAATTATTAATTTCATAACTTTTATTGACATCAAGTAGCTACGCATATTTCGCTTGTTTGTTTGAAATTTTGTTTATGCTTCATTCATTTCATCACCAGTTGTGAAATATTTTTCTTTTCATCACTAGTTACGAAAAATATGACATTTCGTAACGTCAATCAATTTTGAAAAGTGACACTTTATATGTCAAAATTAGAAAAAATAAATAAATGTATCATCAGTCCATTTACCTATTTATAAGTGAGGCACTCTGATCAATGCAGATTTTGGTGTTATAATATGCACGCGAAATGCAGTTACCATACGTCATATAATCTTTAATCACTAAAATTAATTGAATATTTCTGTATAGATAGATTGTAAATTTGAATGGGAACCCAAAAGAGTAAGCATATATTACTTGTAATAAAAAATTTTGTAATGTGGCCTAATACACTGTGATTAAAATGAAAATAAAAATATTACTTCTAATGAAATAGTTATTTACATTACAAGCAAGGTAAAACAGTTTTTACTGCTGAATGGAGGAAATGACCGGCGAGCCTTGAAGCAGTGAAACAGTTACCTTGCGTGTATTGTACAATATTTTACTTGTTGCTCATTTGTAAATCAAAATAAAATTATAATCGAGTCCTGTCAGTTACACACAATTGTTCTGTCAAAAATTATTTGAAATGATTTCGCATAAGCCTTGTAAATATTACTGTGGCAACATGCATTGCTTACCTTGTTTACTAACTTGTAAAATTTTTACAATGTAGCTGTCAAATAGTAACTTGTAAAGATTCATTTTCAAAATCAATAGAGGGCTTGGGTAAATGGTGTTTACAAGTGAGTAACAAGTAAAAATATATAATCTATCCCTCTTTGAAATGTACTTTTCAATTATGGCACATGTCAAAAAAATAATTTTTGATACATTGTTTAGTTCCTTTTCAAAAGTATAGGTCAGCAAATCACTGAAATATTATAATACTTGAACGAATCAAAATTAGTTACCTACTAACATTAGTTTAGGAGCTTAGTTATTAAGACTAAAAATACTTATTTTATTTTTCGTTTTCAGTTTTTCTCTGGTTCAAGGTTTTTATTTTTCAATTTTTTGTGGCTACCTATTTTTATACCCTTAGAAATAGAATTGTTTTAATCGGATAAAACGGTAGAAAGTTATACGTATTAGAATCGCTTAACAGGTAAAAATTCAGTAGGAAATAATCGATCATCCCCTATTTACTTACCCTTAACGGAGAAATTTAAGGGTAGGATTTAAATGGGACCAACTTTGAGGTATACTCTATCCAATAAAGAATGAATCATCAAATCATATATAAAAATATATATAGGCGTCAACACGAGAATTCCTCTGTTTTTCGTTCGTTAAAATTTAATATTTCTTTATTGTATCGTAATTTTTAAATTGTGCTAGTAAGAGATAATATTTCAAACAGAAATTGTAGATTTACATAAAAACATAATTCACCAAGATATTTCAAAATAACCTAATAGGGCGTCAAACTATCACTTTTGATAATTGAATTAACATTAAATTCGAATAAGCCCTTTCTAAAAGAATACTTATATAAAATACCACGTATCCATCCATCCACACACACAAACAGACATAATCTCAATAGTAAAACCATATTCTAGGAACCCTAAACCATGCATATCCATTGGAAACACTCTACCGATTAGCATCATTCCTATACCTTCCTTATAAGATGTAGTGGAAAGTAAAAATGGTGTTTCGGCAATCCTATCTCAATATTAAGAATTTGCGTTAAGTCAAACGGTGAGTTCTCTTCTGCCGCTCGCTGAAGAAGCTCTTTTAACCAAATAATCATTTACTGCTGAAACTGTAAAATTCACCAAAGAGAAATTTCAAACACTTGCGAGCTGTTTATTCGAAAGCTAAAATAATATTTTCTTAAGAACATTCTTCATATTTAGGTCGCCTTCACTGGATGGCGTCTGACTTCGTAATCAATTATGTTTGTAAATTTTAATTAAGTTTATCTGATATTTAATTAATGAGAATTTTCCGCGATCAATATTACTCTGAAATTAAAGAAGCCCGAACTCAAGAAATGATATTTTAAGGGGAGAGTATTTCAATATCCTCCGCTACACTTTCTAGATATTTTGAAAGATATACAACAATATATTGCCTCTTTGAGGTTGTATTTTGACGGCACTGTATTGATGAATTGTGTTGGAAAGAAACTTCTTTGGGAAATATGGTGGAGGCGCTTGATTTGAAAATTTTTAATATAAAAAGAATTTTGACAGAGGTTAACACTGTAAAATTTTTTACAATAACTATTTTCGGAACTTTAAAATGAAATAAAACACATAAAAATCGTAATACTGGCCATGGTATTGGCTTTTTCGGTAAAGTAATGTTATGCTATTAGTGTGAATATGAATTCGGCTGGCTCAAATAAAGTGTAATCTAGAAATCTAATTTTCGATCAATTTCTGAGGCAGCTGGGGCCGTATATCGGCAATGAAGCTCGAATTTTGGATTCCATGCCATCTATCGTCTGTGGTTTATCAGCATATACTAGCGACTTGAAATATCTCCGCAGAAAATGATACAAAGGTGTTAAATCACAATATCTTGGAGGACCATCTACAGGTTCATTGCGCGATATTATGCACTCATCGAATGTGTCCCTCAATGAATCGAATGAGACGCGCTGGGTGACATGTTGCACCATCTTGTTGAAAGCACCGCTCTTCCACATTAACGTCATACAATTGAAGAAAAAAAAAGTCAGTAATCATAGCTCTATGGCGGTCTGACTGGCAACATCCTTGAAGAAATATGGACCATTAGCTGTATTCTTTTTGATCAAAGTCTCAGTTAGTCTCAGTTCACTTCAGATAAACTCAGTAAAGTGTTGTTCTTTTTGTTACAACTGAACTGAGACAAACTGAGAGAACTCACTTCCCTCCTTACCGATGCTGCACCACCCGTGAAATAAACTCAAAATGATCTACGCAACTCAGTTCGGTGGAACGGGTTTGTGCTGTCTGGAGAACTGTCATATTTATTAGGTTATGTGCACCAAAATGCTACAATAACCAAAATATGTCGATCTATTTCATTGTTATATTAAATGTGTAAACTTATAGTAAAATATTTTCATTGTCATTAATTTTAATAGCAAAATGCATAAAATGCTGTTCTTTTTGGATGCCTTTCAGCTCAGCTCAGCTCAGTTCATCTCAACTCACTTGTCAACTGAGTTGAGCTAAAACTTTCCAAAAAGAATACAGCTAATGATTCCAACAGCCCATAAGTACACCAAACAGTGACTTTTTGTTTATGTAACCTCTTCTCAATTATGACTTGTGGATTATCTTCACCCCAAACGCGGCAATTTTGCTTGTTGATAGCAATGTGGTCGTTCACCATTTTTAAAATTTTTTTTATGAAACTTTATCTAAATTGAAGACTATCTACACTTTTAGAAAGTTTAAATTGTTATTCATTAAGCCACAATGATTTTTTTAAAACGTTGTGACGTCATTATGGAGTTGTTGGTGGATCTCAAACAGTAGAGATTTAAATAATTTTTGTCACATAAATGTTCTATTTTATTGTAATAATAATAATAAAATAAGTGAAAAAATGTATGACTACAATTATTTACAATCTGTACTGTTTTAGATCCAGCAACACCTCTACAATGACGTCAGAACCTTTTTAAAAAATCATTGTGGCTTAATAAATAACAATAAAAAATGTTTAAATGTATAGATAGTCTTCAATTTAAATAAAGTTTCATATAAAAAAATAAAAAAAATTAGTGATAGATCCCATTTAATAAAAAAAGACCTACTATTATTATTTTACTTAGCACAAAACAACTGTCAACTGTTATATTGGCTGTCGCTGGAAAATATGTTCCCAACAACAAATTAACACACACTCAACCTCTAAAAAACATCCGTAAGTTGCATAAAATAACAACCCCTAAAGAATTTAGGGGAGGAGGAATGACAGGAATAATTTTAAGTGGTGACAATTATTGATGTTTACTGTAATTTATTGTCTATTAATTATTTTAAAATTTGGGAAAACTAGAATCAATTTGTATTACAAAATTTTTAGTGCATCTATGTAAACTACCCCTAATATTGAACAAGATGACATAGGGGTTAATTTATGTAGTAAAAATTTGCCGGGTGCGGGTATCGAACTGTGGGTATTTAATCTATCTCATCACGAATTTTTTACCTCCCGTACATACATGTAAAGAAGGTATTGTGACGGGTCAAAATAGAACACGATTTCACTATTTTTTTGATAACTTTCATCGTCCTGAATGTGTGTGTATGACTACATTTTAGTCAACGATAACTCAAAATATAATAAAGATATCATTCATCAACCGGAAGTGGCAGTTTATTTAAAGATTTACAGATTTTTTGAACAAAAGATTAGAGGAAGTAACCAAATATGGAATAGGATTCTAATATGGAATACCACCCTTTCTCTTATTGTTACTTAGACTTTTAAACAATATTATACTCATAATTAATTTTTAAAACATAACATAGATACTAGGTTAAGCAAAAATATATGACTGATTAAGATTACTAAAAAAGTCTTTGATTTGTGCAATGTTAAACGGCGATATTCCTCGAAATAAATACTTTAGTAAATTTTGTCATATTTAAAAAGATCTAGACTAGTATTGGCTACAATTTTCATTAAAAGTTTTTGCTATATTTTGTACCGTTTAGGATGTAAATTTTTCTGGAAGTTATGCCGTTACCACATTAGAGTCTAACGAACATATAATTAATATAATAACTTAATGTTTAGAAATATGATGTTCAAATTACGAGCTGATTAAATTTTTCTGTACAACAGTAATGCCTATTTTACACGACGCAATAAATTGCTCAATAAATTGGACAAGTTTTTTTTTTTTAATAAATGGCCAAGTACAAAAATATTGTTCGTTTTACACACATCGAGTTTTCCGTTAATTTATTGTGAGAATTCCAGTAGTACCATCATAATATCAGCTGTCACTTATACTACTATTATTTTTGGTTCAAGCTATATACTCAAAAATTATAACTAACTAATCATAAAAAAGTTTGACTAATTGGCAATGACTAAAATCTTTTAGACTTCCATAAAATATTGTCTAAAAATAGTACATGTTCTAATTCGGCAATAAATTAACAAATTTATTGGCGAAGAAAAAATGTTACACAAAACAATAAAACGACATCTTGTATAATTTATTGACCAATAACTTGCGACGTGTAAAACAGGCTTAAGATAAGTTTTAAAATATTGGTATTAATGTAATTACTGCACAAATACTATTAATAAATAAACAAATTTAGCTCAATTATTGCCCGCATATTTCATCAATCTTTATTCTGTTTTATATTCGTCTACCCTATGCATTCATTCTTAAGATTACAATGTCAGTAAACATAATTTATCTCACTCAAACGAATATACTCTTTTCTCTGCACAACAAATAAAGTTTTAATCTAGAAAACTCTCATAGACACAATAATAAGCTTAACTGCATGCGATTTGTAAAGTTGTAACAATGTTACACTTTTAATTCAGTGTAGATTGTACATTCACCAGGGATTGTACCAAACAAAGTGCATTTTATTTGTTTTTTCTTTTCATGCATTGTTCAACTTTCATTTGAGTACTTTTATTTTTCCTGTTAAAAACATGAAAAATATCTAAGGGATGTCGCTAGGGGTAGCAGAGGTCTCTAGCGAAGAAGAAGCGCACTACGCGATGCTTGGTCGCCATCTATCGTGGGGTAGTTGAACTGAGCAAGGGTTGATCAATATTTCGAAGATATTTTGATATTAAAATAAAGTATTTTTGTGTAATTTGCATAAGGGAAGTAATTTTTAAGGGGGTGTGGTCAAGTGAGGGTGAAATTAGGCTGTTTTTAGAAAGTTATCAATTTTAAAATTTCAATTTAAAGTAGGAAATTGCTTCATTAGGAGTAAGAATTTTATTCATTTATTATTTGGTTTAATAGAGCTTGAGGCAAATTTTGATAACATTATTTTTGGAGATTTTGCCCACGTTTTATATATTCATTTCCTGAATTTGTAAATAGTGCCCTGGGCAAATTTAAAATGCAGATTTTATTTACCCTTTCTAAATTTCTAATAGATTGTTTTCCTGTTCGCTCTAGAATATTTTATTATTAAAAGTAACTCCTTACACTTATGCGGTTTGACAATTAAATATATTCTGGATTTAAATGTAGCTTTACCCGATTTAAATAATTATTTAACGGTTGCACAGATTTATTAAATTATCCATATGAATTATTTCTTCAAAATAGTAGTGTTCGTTAAAAATATTTATTTTTGTAGGCAC
The DNA here is from genome assembly GCA_963942605.1 of Poecilus cupreus. NCBI lineage: Eukaryota > Metazoa > Arthropoda > Insecta > Coleoptera > Carabidae > Poecilus > Poecilus cupreus. Next base: position 15,829,979 of record OZ012729.1, read on the forward strand.
TGAAATAAAAAATTGATATAAGCTAACAAAATATTTCAAAAGTCTTTTTGGAGTAAATTTAATTGATAGCAACGATGATCGAAAGAATTCTTCGGAATGCATACAATATATTTATTAATTTTCTAAAAGGTAGTTTAGTAGTTTTGTTTAAATATTATTTCTTTTTAGTTGTAAAATGGAATTTTGTGCAACTGTTTTTGGGGAATTTATTATTTGTAGAATAAACAGTCTGTCAAACTTGGGGCTGTCATTGCTCACGTAAAATTATTGAATCGGAGCCCGTGCATCGGGGTTGCGGCCTGGGACCCGATAGGCCCCGCGGGCAAAGCCCCTTGGTGACCAGTGGTATATTAAACATGCCGTACAATTTTATTTTATTTTTATTGAATTTATGAACGTGAAATAGGAAAAGTAGTAGGAACAACTCGTGTTACAATGCCTAATTGTAACACTAGTTGTACAATATAATATTTACAATGTGCTGTGAAATTGTGCATTATTATAAGTATTAACGTCAAAATTGTGTATTTTTAAATATTTCATACATTAATTTTAATTATTTCATGACAAAATTTTCCTGAAGAAACGTTGGATTTTTAGAAAATTAATAAATATTTTGGCTGCAGTTCGAAGAAGTGTTTTATTTCATAAATTTATTTATTTAATTTTTGCAATAGATACAGGCAGTCAAAATTTAAAAACATTTCATTTTTCTCCCAACTTTAACAAGTCAAAATATGTATTCCATAAGATTATAGTGAATATCTTGTTTAGTTTAGGAGATAGGTGAATACATATTTTTCGGTAACTTTTTCTTGCTTTCTTTCAAAATAAAATTGCAAAAATCTCAAAGATTATAAGACGACGAAAATATAGTATGTAGGAAGCTACTCAAATGGGGGGGGGGGGTAATATATTATAATAATTTTAAATTTTAAGGGATGAAATCTTTTCGCGAAATCTCAAGTTTTAGCTATTTACTTCAAATACTTTACATACTAAATTAAGTTTAAAATAACAATACATATTTTTTCCGAAATCGATAGGTAAACTTAATATAACAAACATATAATTGTAAAATACTAACGGTGAATTCATTTATTATTTCCTTTTGACAGTAATTTATCGGATTTTACGCAGATTACAGGGCATACTATGTCTAAGAATATATAAAAATAATGAAAATTTTAACTAAATATTTGACACTCTCACAGTACTTTTGTTACCACAGCCATCTCTGTCACAATAGCTAGCTGAAGTTTTATAAATAAATAATGCTATTTATTTATGTTTTTAATTAATAATTTAATATAGTATTTTTTATTACTCTGATGGTTTATTCCATATTCGTAATAAAACATTATACATTACTGCCTTGATATACAAATAACTATTTATAATAGATACTAATTGCTTTTATAAAATTTTTGAAATTTTTTTATTGAAGCCATCTTAGGAAAATACACATTTGGATTAAGCGATGCAAAATTATTAAGAATCGTACAAGTTTCTAATCTATTTATATATTTTTATTGAAGGTTTTTGTTAATAAAAATTATGAGGAATTTTAATTTTTGTTCAGAATATATAACATTATGGTTAAGTTATTGAGATATTGGTAACTTAATACAAAATTATCGTTGAAATCGAAATAATGCACCACAATTTTTTAAACTATGTTTTAAAGAGAAACATTATATCTTTAATATTTTGCAAAATATAAAGGCTGTTTATTTTTAAAATAATGCATGTCATCGAAATAGAATTTTAATTTAAAATAAACTTTGTTTGAGAAACTTTTAGGAAATATTTAAAATAATAACTACTAACCGATGGGCCGGCCTCTAAATGTATTATTTTTAATAGTTTTTGATGTAGGGCCTATTCTTTAACTTAATAAAAATTTAATTTGTCAAATGAAATTTTCAATTTTTGTGTATTATCATTGGTTAAAAATTTTAACTGGCCGTTAAAAATGAGCAGGTAAGTTGCAGAATAGACCCCTACTAGCAGTCAAACTTGTAACTACACTTTACAATTACAGGTGAATATTTTCTAACAAGTTTCTGAAACTAGAGCTAATTAGATAAAATTTGAAATGTTCCACAATATCTAGAATAAAATTTGCTAGTTACTCCCCATTAAAACAGTGTAATACAAAATGTAATTAAATGATTAAAACATAGTTGTTGATTGTTTGTTAAAAACACAAGGTGCAGTTCGCTAACAGGGCACTCTGCCCCTGCCCTCGCCCCGACGGGCGCCACTGTCTGCCGTGCAAAATGATTTTCCGGTATCCTGTTCCAGCTAATGGTCTTGCTAACTAGTTAACGAAGCAGCCTCCTAATGTCATTGAAACTGCTGGCCGAAGTTGACACAAATCGTTCTAGGGTATTTTGTTGGGAGGGTTGGTAGCCCTGGATGGGACGCCGCTGAGTTGGGGTTGTTTATTGTTTTTAGAGTGGGCTTGTTAGCACGTTTTCTGTTTTGTAACTTGGTGGAGGTGTTTTGAAATGGTTTTACGCAGTTTTGAGAAGAAAATTACGAACAGGAATAATTAAAGTTAAATATATAAATAAGGATATATGTTGCTATAGCCACAAAACTTCCTTAACCTTCGAATAAAAAACGGGGGTCAATTGTTACTTCAGCGCTTTTTTTTTAATTGATAACTCAGGAAATAGTGGTAATCTTAATTCGATTATATTTTTAAAGAATTTTTTTATTTGCTTTGTAACATAATTTTTTCTACATTATTTCAATTTCTTCAATTAATTATAGTACCCATAATTTAAGAAGAAATCCATAACACTCGGTTATTTTAAAGACGTGATATGGATCACCAAATAACGGCCGGCTGACAGTTGACATGTAGTCAGTTGTCATTGTGTATTATTATGTTGACTTTTTCAACGTATCTTCAACGAATTTCGATTATTTTCGAAAGTGAATTCCGAATTCACAGGAGTAGAAAAAGTATAGGATTATATTCGGAATTATGGCCATTATTTACTAGGATGATTTGCTTCATCTTCGTGAATAATGACTATCATAGTCCATCGTATAACTATTATTTTACTTCGATTGCAGAATAATAGTTATTTGTCAAACTAGAGAGGAAAGCGCTTCTTTTTCCCCGTCGAGTTCGAAGTGGCATTTCGAACGAGAGTGGAAGAAGAGCTTTCCTCTCGTGTTAGACACAACATTTTTTTCACGACATGTTTCTAAAAACATTTGCTCGCACCTAAAACACACTTTGAGAACACAACTGACAAACTGACACGTTAAAAGTTAGGTTATCAGACACAAGGCGGTGTAGCAGTGTTGCCAATGAACCAATCTTAAATATCTTTAATAGGTTGTCAAATTGTGATTTTTCAAGAAAATTAGGAATTTGTTTATAATTTTTATAATATATTTTTTGTAAATAATATTCATATTGGTAACACTTCTATATTTTCCTCTCTAGAGAGGAACAATACATTTTCCTCACTATTTCGGGAGAATAACGATGGGGTTTCTTACCATGTCGTGAAAAAAAATAATTTCAATATTGAAGAAATACAAAATTAACCAATGTGGCCAATGAAGAACTTGTGTAGGTCTTCAGAAAGTAAAATTTCGACAAGATGCTATAAATGTAAATATTTTGTACGCCAAAAATATTCTATAATACAAAAAATTGAAAATTACAATAATTGTGTTGGTAATAATTTTTGTTTAATATGTTTTTCTTTTGTGAATTAATGTTTGAATAAATATATATTTATTTTTTGAAAAACTGATGTTTCTTACATTATAAAACCATATAACATCCAAGTTTCTTATTAGAATTTTCTAGTGCTTAAAATAAATGGGGTCAATTTTGACCCGGTTTGGTCATCCACGTCGGAAATAAAGATTAATAATTCGAGGGTTAACCATCTTTTAGCTCGAATAAAATCATTTTATTTTTATCAAAGTTGTATATGCTTAAATTTGTCAATAACATCTAGGTGTAAATAGATAGAAAAGTATACAAAAATTTATGGTTTCTATGGTGTAATGCCACTTTTTATTAAGCTTCTTAGATCCTTTTGTTATAGTGAATAAATCTCCGTTTCTCTTGCTTTAAATCCTTGTAGTTATACCGTGTGTCCCACGTAAAGGTTGGCATAGGCAGTTAACATGTAAAATCAGTTTTTTGTAAATAAAAAGTGTCCGGCAAAAAATTATGCATCCAAATTTTATATCACAATACTGCCAATATCCCTACATCTTATTTAATACAGATTACTTTATTTTGATACCACAATTTAATGAAATTAATAATAATAAATCCTAATATCCCGCCTACTCTTTTTATTGCTACTGACGTATAGTGCCTGCAATTTGTTTTAAATATTTCAATCTGTCACTGTCAATTTCTGGCGATGGAAACCATTCAGCGTTCATTCCTGTGATGTATTGAGATATTTGTCTTGCACTGCGCCCCCATAATACATTCTAATAATATTTACACGGTTCTCGACATTTAATGTATTCTTGATGATGATGACAGTGACAGTTTAAAATATTTAAAACAAATTGCAAACACTATACGTCAGTAGCAATAAAAAGAGTAGGCGGAAAATTAGGAATTATTATTATTAATTTCATTAAATTGTGGTATCAAAATAAAGTAATCTGTATTAAATAAGATGTAGGGATATTGGCAGTATTGTGATATAAAATTTGGATGCATAATTTTTTGCCGGACACTTTTTATTTACAAAAAACTGATTTTACATGTTAACTGCCTATGCCAACCTTTACGTGGGACACACGGTATATCTTCACGTAGCTATCTTTTGTATTACTTTGTCAGTTTTAATCTGCTTAGTTGAGCCATATTAATCTGGATCTACCTTGTCTTCATCTTCCTTCTGGTCACACTTTTCTTCTGTTCTCCATATATGTCCCAGTCATCTGACTCTCTGTTGCTTGATCTTTTTCATTATGTCTCGTCCTTCCAGTTTTAAAAGTTCATTCTTATTATGAATTCTTTTTCTGATTATTTTATTGGTCCTAATATTTTACTTATTATCTTTTGTTCCATTATTCTTAAATTTTCTTCATCTACTTTTATCAACTAAATTATAATGGGTGTTTCTTTATAGAATTTTAAAATGAAATAAATGACATAAAACTTGTGATAGTGCCACGGTATTGGCTTTTCTGGAAAGATAATTTTATGCCATTAGTGTTTGAATATGATTTCTGAAAGATGAACACGGATGGCTTGAATAAAGTACAATCTGGAAGTCTAATTTTCGATTACATTTTGATGCAGCTGGGGCCGTAAGCCTGCATTAATGCGGCGAATATTGGCTTCCATGTCTTCCATCGTCTGTGGTGTATCGGCGTAGACTAGCGACTTTAAATATCCCCGCAAAATATGATCCAAAAGTGTTAAATCACAAGATCTCGGAGGCCAATCCACAGATTCATTGCGCGATATTATACACTCATTGAATTTATCTCTTAATAAATGGATTGATGTGCATGTGTGACATGGTGCGCCGTCTTGTTGAATCCACCGCTCCTCCACATTAGCACCATTCAAGAGGGAAATGAGCAAATCATATTAAACTTGACAATTAATAATAATGAAGAAATAGAACAAGTCAATAAGTTTCAGTATCTTGGAACGATGATAGAAAATAATGGTAAACAGGACATTGACATAAATGAATTTGACAATGGGGTATTCCAGTATAATGGAGGGTTATACAGAAGCAAATTTTCGTGCTGCCATCTATTGATGTTTTCATTGAACTACGATGAAATTCTCATAGGCGAAACACAAACGAAACGCTGTCAAAATGACAGTTCTTAAAATGATGCTAAATATAAAAAATAAAGTATGTGTATGGTTTGTGCAATAGTGACTCCCTTCATTACTATAAATAATATATGGCCATTGTTAAATTTATTAAGATTTCTAAATCACAAACTTCAAAAATAAAACATAACCTTGTTAAAACACCATCTCAAACGTCAAAACATGGATGTTTATGTTATGACCTTCCATCTCAACTTTTACCTTATCTTTCTCTTTCTTGCCTGTGACGTCAAAATCATAACCCTCCATTGAATTTATCCAAAATAATCACTTTTTTTCGTAGTTTATATTACAATATAATGGGATAATACAATAAAACATGCTTAAAAATAAGTGTTCATTCATAATTCTATATTAGAAAAATGCAATTTTTAGCTATTGTAAACTCTCCTGAAAATTGTGATGTCACAACGCCTACCGCTCACTTCATGCCTATATGTTTGGTTTTGCGCAAATATTTTTTTGAACATTTTGATACTCTGATTCCAGGTATGTGTTGGTTAGACCAATTTTCTCTAAATACTTGATAATTATTAGACAAAAACTGTAAACACACTTGTGAGACACTGATAGGTTGACATTGACAACATAATATCCATGATCTCGGGCTTGTTTATCCTGAAGTTAGGTGTAGGCGTTGTAACGTCACAGTCTGATTCTTTAAAATTTGATGAAATCTCTAAAAAATAATGTCTCACTTAATAAGAATTTTTTCATTTAAAATTTCATTATTTGCATTACAAGTGGCCCAAACAAATGAAACAAAAATTAAACAGAACACATTAAGATCCCCCATTAAATAGAGAGTTATACAGAAGCAAATTTTCATGCTGCCATTGATGTTTTCATTGAACTACGATGAAATTCACGTTGGCGAAATACAAACAAAACGGTGTCAAAATGACAGTTCTTATAATGATGCTAAATATCAAAAATAAAGTGTGGGTATGGTTTGTGCAATAGTGATTCCCGTTATAATTATAAAGAATATATGGTCAGTGTTTAATTTATTAAGTTTCCTAAATAATAAACTTAAAAAATAAAAACATAACCTTGCTAAAACACCATCTCAAACATGGATCTTTATATTATGAACTTCCATCTCAACTTTTACCTCATCTTTCTCTTTCTTGCATGTGACGTCAAAATCATAACCCTCTATTAGGATTGAAATACTTTTTTATATTTTGGAGTTACAGGAGAATAAATATTCTTGTATTTAGTTTAGGATAAGTAAAGAAAAATTGTGACCATCAAACTATCTCGAAAGTAAATCGATCTCAGAAATAAAATATCGGTCGTTCAAGTCACCCAGCATTTTTGCTGGCTCCTGGCGTTCTTCCACCTCGGGGTCCGTTCTCCTGAGACCTCATCCGCGGCCCTCTTTCCATCCTTTATCTCGGCAAGAGCTCGCACGTCTCGCACTAGCGACCGCTGTACCGTCGCGAAGGCCTTTCTTGCGCATGTCCGAAAGGAACGATTTCTCGTGCGAACCGCCCTGCTGCGTTGCTGCGACGATTTTCTTATTATTTTTAGTGTGAGGGCGGAGAGGGAGGGGATAATCCAGCAAAGGCCGCCTTGATGAAAGAGGAGATAGAGAGCGAGGATGACTGTCTTTTTAAACTGGCTGGGAGGGATTGAAAAAGATCTTTGGGGTTCTTGAGCGAGATTAAATTAGAAGTATTGGGTACTTTTTAATCCTTTCCATTAATTCAAACTGTCTTCAATCTTCTAGTAAATGTTTTGTTGACAAATATCTCAAAAGTCCACATTTTTTTAACTTTAACCCTTAGCCCCATTTTCCACCAACGTCTTTGGGGATTATTATTTGACGGCACTGCACCCTCTAAAATATATCTAAGCGAAATCTGCTTTGAATAGAGTGCTACATTCAGATATAGATAAATGGTTTGATGAAATATTTATTTGTTACTAATAAACAGTTTAGAGACATTCATTTAGCGTGATCTGCAATTGCAGTGCTAGGATGTCCAGAATTTAATTGTACACATTTGTAGATTTTCAGAATACATTTTATATTTAATTCATAACTCGATTAAGAGTATCTATTATTTTATTTCTCTAGCAAGAGCTCTTTTTACCCAGGGTAGTTTTGAAGTTAATGTCATAAATTTAAGAGTCAGTTGTATGATATATGAAGTTTACAAAACAGATTTTTTTTTAATTATAAAAAAGAAAATTTCAATTTTCTTAAAGAAACTTTTTTACTACGGTTTTAATTAATATTTCATTAAAAATATGGATATCAAAGATACATTCAAAATTAGTTGTAAAAAAATAAAATAAATATATCATCACGCCTTTTACCCATTATGGATGTGGCACACTGCTTACGCAGATCTCGGTAAGTGATATATTTTTGTGGTTACCAGACGTCAAATCAAAGCCCCCAAAGATGTTAGTAGAGGGGGAACCACCAGCGTAAATTTAAATTGGCAACTGTCAGCTTTGGGATTCGAACTAAGGATCTCACGATCCACAGTCCGACACGTTACCACGGAGCTATTTACCCCATTAGTTGTATATGATATTATTCTTAATAATTAAATTAAATAGCATTTTTAACTATATTAATTAGGTATGTAATTCACTGAAGAATACAAATGCATTGTAAGTGGTCCAGTGGTAACGAAAATGTTAGTTTCATGAAAACTATCCTTAAATTCTCCACACGTCAAAGGATTGAAATTATATAATAGGCTACCAGATAATACATCAAAAAAGAAATGTAAGATAACTAGGTTTAAGAAAAAATGTAATGAATTCATTAAATGTAACAGATTACTAATTATATATTATATTAAATTTAGAATGTACCCTATTATTATGTAAAAATAACTTAATGTTAAATAAATTATTATTATTATTGTTAAAAAAATATATGCGAATTAAAAAAAAAAACTTTTTATTTCGTAATATAAACATGTCATACTACTTACCCTTAAATTTATGATATTAACTTCAAAAGCATCCTGTATACGTAATAATATCTTGAAATATTTATTTACCTAATGATATCTGTAAAAGATGAACTATGACATCCAAAAAAAAAGAACTGACAAAGCAGAGTGCCACAACCATGATGGGTAAATGGTATGATGATACATTTATTATTATTTGATTTAAAACTTACCTACACATAGATTTAAGAATCTACAAAATAAATTATAGATAATAATTTCAAACACACGATCCCTCTAGTCCTAGTCATTCAATAGCTTATTTTCTTTTTTAATTCTCTTTTTTGTCGTATTGTTTATTCCTCCGTTCAGCATAATCTGTACCTTTTTTCACCCTCCGTTAAGCAAAATTTATTTTTTAATTGTCTCTTACTTCACCTCCACTTCCGAACAGCGTAATTAAATTTATATTGTTTTTCTCATTTAAGATGTTCCCTGGTATTGTTGAGGTAGCAAATATTTATTTGTTACCTTTCATTGTTCAAATTTTTATATTATCTGTATTTAGTAATTTCATTTATTTACAATACCTACTATAAAACTATTACATCTACAAATATTTATCTGTATCGATGCACTCTCTTCATACAATCAGTGTCTGGATGGTCGTCGTGTAGTGTCTATTGCTTAGTATAGTCTCTTCTTAAGTGATTTATTGTTTACTTTGTTTGTCTTTTGTCCAATAATTTTTTGTAATCATTACATATTCTATCTTGCAATTGTTTTTAGATTTTTTTGTCATATATAGAGCCATGCTTGTAGTCAATAGGCATTTACTCGTATTTCCTGAATTATTAGTTGATTTATAAATATTTCTCTTCTTAACTACGTATCCATATCTAAAAATCTTCGTATAATTTAGTTTACCATATTCTAACCTTGATTTCTTCGTCTTTCTATTGTATTGATTTATTTTGATTCATTTAAAAAGCACAAGTATGAATATGTCAAATTAAATTTTTCTTTAATGTATTGTAATTCCTGAATGGTGTTCGTAAGATTTTAAGAATTATTCAAATTAGAAAATATTTCATAAAACAATAATTTACTGAGATTTTAATAATAACTTTAGAACTTCAAGTAAACTATTATTTTCGTTCATCGAATTATCATCAAAAACTAATCAGCTCTTCTCAAGGGGATAAAAATGTAAGAAACAATATTTAAAAATTTTAATGCAGTGAATTTTTTAAAACCGTAACTCTAGATACACACCACCACAAAAATATTAAAATCTTATTCTAGGGACCTAAAACTTGCTTATCCATTGAAAACCCTACCGAATTTTTAACATGATTCTTGTACTTTCCTTACAGGATGTAGAGGGAGGTAATAAATATCAACATACTATTTACGTAATTCTGGATGCGACACTTTACTTAGAGCATAATTCGATTTGATGTAATTTTGCACATGAAGTGCCGTCAAATATCAATTTGTGTAAAATATGGAGTCCAAAAAAAATAATTAAATCTGTTATGTCAGTAGAAAAAAATTAGAGAATACCGTGTGGTGTAGATGTGGTGAAGGAATGAATAAGCAACAAAACAAACATGCATCTCCTACGGAGAGGAACACACGCATTCCCCGCAGAAATATCCTCGTGAGCCTTAGGAGGGGGGCAAAGACGAGAAGAAGACAGAAAACGCAAACGACGAACGAGAAAACCCAAAGATGGCGTCTAGTCCGTGATTCCAACTCCCGGTAATTAGACATTTCTGATTTTAATTACACATATCCATCCTTGTCTGTCTCCTGCTGAAGGCCCTGGGCCATCTCGCCTCTCTGTCGCGCGGTGCCTAGAGGCCTGGCTGTTGGACGAGGATGGCGCCATAGGTACGGCTGAGCGTTCTAAATACATATTGCGTAATTACAGAAGTTTAGAACCGGGCTAAAATATGCATGTATAACTTTGATTCATTTGTAGGGAACTTTATAATTTGAACTGTAACTAGACACCTTAACTCTATGTGAGACTGATTATTTCCAAGGTAATGCGATTTTCGGTGCTTGATGACTGTTCACTTGCAGAATCGAATTGGAATGTTAACGCACCGGCAGCAGGAGAAGAAGAAGAAGGGTGAGGGAGGAGGGGAGGGTCTTGAGGAAGGCAGAAGGTGACCATCGGAGAGAGACGGTGCGCAATCTTACATCCATTTGACCCATTAGCAAAGTAATAATTCATTAGCTTAGATGTTTTAAAAATAAGATTCATCGCCGAAAAATGGTGGAGGTGCAGCACAGGGTCAAAAATAATATAACAGTTTGTTTTACAATAAGTTTCATTTCAGATAAATAATATAATAATGCCAATTTCAGCTAAAATTTTTACTTTTGTCTAAATGTACTAGTAGCAGTTAACACTTAGTACAGTTCCAGATAAAATACTACATAACATATCAATGTCACATTATTTTGTCATCATTATTAGGTTTGTTCCAATTGGTTGGTGACAATTTCACTGCGCCTGCGATAAATATAAACAAGTTAAGTTTGAAACGTAAGTTTCATTTCCTTTTTTGTAGCGAAAAATGTATAAATTTCTTTATTTATATGTATATTTAAGGTTAACTGTCAAAACAAAAAATGAGTATGCACATGCACTTCACTCCATTCGCCGTTCCAGTATATGTTTCAAACTTAACCCTCTATTACATGAATTATTATTTTATTTAAATAAGTGCTCAAAAAATTAGTTTTAACAAAAGAAATATTCATATATTTAAAATAAGTTTGTTAAATACATTTTTTTCTTAAAAAAAATTTAAGTTTTGTTCACTATTGGGAACATTATGAACATATTCAACTTACAGTAGAACTTTGGTCTATTGGGTCGTGTTTGCGTACTATACAAAATTGTTTGATAAACAACCTCTTATAAGAAAACATCAGATTAAAAAAAAATTGGAAATTTCGTAAAGGTGTATTTAGCTGTAATTTATCAGCAGGTAATAAGCTGCTTCCTTCAAATTTTACATTTTCTATCTCAGTTTCTGTAATTATCCTTTTTACTTTAATTTTTTTTTTATGTTCGTCAAATTAAGAGGAATGATCTAATTGCAATTGACAAAGTGTATATAATGTTCCAACAACATTATTGCCATAAATGTAAACTGCATAAGAAAAGAAAAGAAAAGAAAAGAAAAGAAAAGAAGAATTTTAAATATTATGTTCCCGATCGGGAACAGTATGCAATAGAGGGTTAACTTGTTTACATTTATCGCAGGCGCAGTGACATTGTCACAAGCTTGTCAAAAATAACCACTTGGAATAAACCTATGGCAGTCAGTATTGTAAGGACCTAAAACGTGCTTAATCATAGAAAACTCACTACCCAATTTTTTGACCAGAAACTATATGTCCCTTACCTAGACGCTAGACGTAGGCGGGAGATAAAAAGAAACTGTTAAAAAATAATGGGGTCATTCATCAATTTTTAATAAATTTTTTTTTATGAAAGTTTATTTAAATAGAAGACAATCTACACTTTTAAAAAGTGTTAATTGTTATTCATTAAGCCACAATGATTTGTTTAATATATTGTGACGTCATTGATAAGTGTTGTGGATCTCAAACAGTAGGGATTGTAAATAATTGTAGTCACATAAATATTCCATTTTAAATGACATTAAAATAACTTTACGAGTTCAGTAATTAAAATATACATGAATTCTATTTATTTCAGAAAGAATCACGAATAAACTGTAAGCTGATTTTAGTCAAATGTTTGATTACCACTGATAAATTTTTCTTACTTACTTACATCATTTAATACGCCTTTAAATTTGTTGAATCGGTCTAAAGTAATATTTAATAGTTAGAAATAAATATAATATGTATGTATTTAAAATATACCTACGAATTCAAAGTAAAACTAAAATCTTCAAATTAGTTGCCAACTATTTTGACGCTTCGACAATCTGACAGCTTAATAATAAGAGAAGTATATAGTAGAAGAAGAGCTTTCCTCTCGTGTTATACACAAAATTTTCTTCACGACATGTTTCTAAAAACGATTTGCTCGGACCTAAAATACACTTTGAGAACACAACTGACAGCCTGACACGTTAAAAGTTAGGTTATCAAACACAAGGCGGTGTAGCAGTTTTGCCAATGAACCAATCTTAATTATTTTTATTAAGTTGTCAAATTGTGATTTAATAAGAAAAAAAAATATGACATAATTGTAAGATAATATAAAGTATGTATATCACTAAAATAAGGATTTTCAATAAAATTAGGAATTTATTTATAATTTTAATAATATATTTTTTGTAAATAACATTCATATTGGTAACACATCTTCCTTCTAGAGAGGAACAACACATTTTCCTCACTATTTCGGGAGAAGAACGGTGGGGTTTCCTACCATGTCATGAAAAAAAGAATTTACAATATATAGATATGCAGCATAATATTTTGTCGTCATTATTAATGGCTTGAAAATTCAAATATCTTAATAATTAATAAAGAATGTAAACTTTTGTTTGTCATTTTACGACTCTAGTAAAGGACTCCATTGCTGGCTAAAGTTAATTAGTAGTTATTGTTAGAGTAATTGTAATTGTAGTTTTTCTATGTACAAAATTAGTTTCATTTTTATTCACTTTACAACAAAAATATACAAAAGTTGTTCAGAATTATAATAGCATGCAATAAGGCCTATTCTACAAAAATAAATCACAAACTCTTATATGATTTACGTTTTAATTTGAATACTTATTAAATGGAAAGTCTACAGAATAATTTTGAAAACAAAGATATTATCTTGTTTAGAGGATAACAGTTTTGCAATTGGACATCTGAGTACTCAATTTACAAAATAAATACAAACAACTATTTTAGACTATCAACCTTTTCAAAACACAGAAAATAACGAAGCAGCAATAAAGCTAAACTAGCGCTTCAAAAACCAAAATAACCTAATTCTCCTGGTCCATATCAGTCAGCCATCTTTCCACCCTCGCGTTTATGCTTCGGCGCCCCCACACCCCCAGCGAAAACCCTCCGTCAGCCAGGACAATTCCATGTTATTGTTTACCTCCTGATAATTTCTATTCGTATTCAGCAGAAATTTGTACGGGGTTCAAACGTGACAGCCATGCAAAGTATAAGGAAACGTCGTTAAGAAAGTTGCCAATTAGTTGGCATTGTCGCCGCTAGGAGCGCTGCGGCGCTGCCGTCGCCAGTTTCATTTACATAGCTAATGCGGCTGCGATGAACAACAACGAAGTATATATATTCGAGGTGGGCCGGGAGGAGCGGAGCACGAAACGGGGAGGTCTTTAATAGTTGCAAACCTTCGTGTTTCTTACAGATATTTTGTCTTGTTCTTGTTGTACAGTTATAACACATACCGGGGGATTCACCGGTCTGTTCTTCTTTTAACTATTTTATTATAATTTATAAAATAAAACTTTTCAAATACAATCTTTTGATGTATCAACAATATCCAACTTTATATTTTTTTAATGGAATATAAGTGGAAATATAAAAGTTGTTTAGAATTTTAAAATGTATGCACGATATATCAATCAAATTAAATTTAACATTTAGTACAAAAATAGTAATACATCCCTGGAAAATTAAACTAAAACGAAAAATATATCACATTTCAGAAAACAGATTCAGATTCATTTATTAAGGCTGGTTTATATTGAATTTAATTTACAAATTTAAATTTAGAAGTTTATAATTTTTATTTGCGATTTACCTCCTGGTTCATAATGAATTTATAAAATTTAAAATCTGCCAATCAAGATTAATCTTCAGTTTTTTGACATACCTATTAAAGAATAACAAAATAACCTTAACTTGTCATATGTGATATTCTTCAATCAAAGATATTAAATTAATATCATCCGCATCCAATTTACACCAATATTTTATGATCAGTTTGACTGTTGTTACAGTTGATTTTTGTTTCCCAGTCAAATTGATTGGTTGGATTTGGAAATTTAGATTTAGTATATGAAATATGGTGATATTTAAAATGTAAATTATAAATCTTTAAATTTATAAACCCAGCATAAAACAATAAAGGTTTTTCTAATGGCTGGTTTATACTGAATTTAATTTACAAATTTAGATTTAGAAATTTAATTTTAAAAATATAAAATACATAGAAATACCTTTATTGGTTTATGCTGAATTTACAAATTTATAGATTTATAATTTACATTTAATATATCACCATATATTATATTCTAAATCTAAATTTCCAAATCCAACCAATAAACTTGACTGGGAAACAAAAAATAATTTTGACAACAGTAAAATGTATCAAGATTGTCAATCAAACTGATTTATTTGTGTTAAATATGATATTAATTTAATACATTTGATTGAAGAACATCAGATGTTACAATTTAAGGTTATTTTGTTGTTGTTTAAAGCATATGACAAAAAGCTGAAGCCTAATCTGGATTGGTAGATTTCAAATTTAATAAATTCAGTATAAACCAGTCATAAGTGTTTTATATTAAATTAAATTTCTAGAACTAAATATGTAAATTAAATCCAGTATAAATCATACACCATAATTACAGTATTGTATTATTTTCTGTAAAAGGAAACGTAGATTACTGTAATTGCGAATTTGAGAGTTCATTTCTTTACATTTCTTTCTGTTAAATAAATAACTCTAAGACTGTTATGAAATGTAACAGTATATTATACATTAAGGGAAAGAAGTGTATGATTTTTTTTCGGCGGTGTAAATTGAAGCACGAATCATAGGCGAAGGTTACAATACGACAAGGGAAAAAATACACTTTTCTTTTGCGGTGTACCTATATACAATATTTTTTACGACCTTATATGTATTTTACGTATTTCAAAAATTTTTAAATTGTAATATGATTTATTTCTTTGTTTAATTTTGTTTTTACATTACTTGAGCACTTTCCCTCACGACGAGAGAAAAAGCGCACAAATCTCCCGTAGATAAGAAATTGGCTGTTTTTGTCATTATTTTAGTATCACAGAAACCGAGTTCCTCTCCCTGTCGAGAAAATTTTTTTCCATAGGTGTGTTACAATTATTGATTTTCAGTTGATTGATATATCGTGAAATACTAATATTTAAGTAGCCAAATAGGTATAATTGCATACATTTTTAAATTTTGAACAATTTTTGTATTTACATTTTTGCTCTAAATTGAATAGGTAAAAATGTACGGCTATACAAAAAAGCAGAAGAAAAGGATGCAATTAAATTAATAGTAGAATGGAGACCAGGAGGAAGAAGATGACAAGACAGATTCAGATCAACATGGCTAAAGAATGTAGAAGAATTTTTAAAAGCAGCAGGCATTAAAAACTGATAAAGTAAAACAATAGGTAGGCAGATCTGAAAAAGGATTTAAAGAAAAAAAAAATTGATACACCCCAACAAAGGATCTAGATATCATTACCCTACTGACTTCTCCTCCCCTAATATATTTGGAGGTTATTATTTGATAGAACTGCGCACGCAAAGTTAAAGTAAAAAACTTTAAAATTGTAAGTTCCATAACAATGTTTAGGTTATGGTATACGTTTATTGGACGCAAAACGTTCTCAATTCACCTATTACATATCTTAAACAGTGCAGATTGTAAATAATTGTAATCATATATTTTTTTACTTATTTTATTATTATTATTACAATAAAATAGAACATTTATGTGACAAAAATTATTTAAATCTCTACTGTTTGATATTCACCAACACATCTATAATGACGTCACTACATTTAAAAAAAATCATTGTGGCTTAATGAATAACAATTAAGACTTTTTAAAAGTGTAGATAATCTTCAAGTTAGATAAAGTTTCATAAAAAGAAATAAATAAAAAAAAAAAATGGTGAAAGACCCCATTGGTCTTAACGGATTCAGTGGAAACCAAAATATGTATTTCCGCAAAAATCTCGTCACCGATATTTTTCATGATTCCAATACTTCCTTATACTTTGTATAAGAAAGTAAAACTGCTAGCAATAATAACAAACATTTGTATCTGTTTCTAGTAGGTAGTACAATCGTCGTTGAAATTGTGCCATTACAATTATTGTTAACACTTATCGGTCTGAAAAATGCAGATACCTCAATCCAGCATGGGGGAACATCGTCAACCACAACTATTAAGATTACACACCACAAACCACATTCACTCCCGACGCTCGAAACTTTCTTCCTGCCTCCAGGTCCAAATAAAGTACACAGGGCATATCAAGTTTAGCTTAGAGACTACAGTTTAATTTTAAGCATAATTTCCTGGAATATGTCTAATTGCTGCGAACACTGAACACTCCGATAGTGCGAGGAGTTTCAGGCAGACAGCGCGGGGTGGTCGCGGAGGAGGGGGCGGTTTTTTACTGAGGAGGCATTTAGAGAAGTTGGAGATGTTGGAATATGTCCTAAAGTGAGGCGCAGATGAAGAGAAATGCGATGTATTGTAGAGGAAAACTTTGATGAGAAGCCATTAGTGATGAAGATACAGGAAATGACAGTTCTAGCAATTCCTGCGGGCGGAAGTTGCGTGGAATACTTTTTTGGGATCTTCGTGTTTCTTGAACTAATAGGTGGAATATATGCTATGAAGTTCGAAGGTCCAATCAATGTTTTTTTTTTTTTTTAATTAGAGAACCATTGTCATTAAATTACAATTGGGTATGCGACCATAGTTAAATTTATAGTGACAAATAATATATTTTGTAACAAGTTTTATAAACATCTCGTTAATGTGATATACTGAATATATATTTTTTAAAGCGTATGTATTACATGATGAAGTTTTTCTTTTCATGTGACTTTAAAAGTGTCTTTTTGCAAAGATGGGAAGCGAACTAACTGCTTTCGCCATGTGTCACCTCATGAATGGATGAATTGTGAATTATGTAAACAACACAAACGACCATGCTCTTCAGCGGGATTCGAACCCAAGACCTCTGGTGTACTAGGCTAGTGACATAGCCACTACACTAGGATAACATAAAAATTAAATATTTTATTAATTATTTGAACATGTTAACAGTTAAATTAGCGAGTTGCTATCTGTGACTAAAACGTATGAACATATTTTGAAAAGTGGTGTTTAAATAACAGCTATTTAAGTATCTAGAACGAAAAGTGAAACTTTAAGGTACTAGCTAGTTTATTTATTTTCGAAATTACTTGCAAAGGACAGGGACAAAATTTTATTTCATACAGATTACTAAAGTTATTAAATTATATTATTTATTAATTTTTTTTTAATTCGTAGAAATATGACTTGATATAAGTAGACTAAATAACAATTTCGTATTTGTTTATAAATAATGAAAAAATTATAAGTCAAATTTTACTTTAAAGTTTCCTTTTTTGTACGATAAATAGTCCGAAAAATGTAATATTAGTAACCAGTATGAAATAATAGATAGTTATCTACGCCCGTGAGTTAATTGTCACTTATCTCACTCATTTTGCGTGAGTTAAGAGCTTCATTACCGCACTCGTTTTCATGAACGTACTATTTATTATAAATGTTACTAATATAATCTTTATAATTCTTTAAATTAATTAATAATAATTTTTGAAGCTTGTTCTTTTATAGTCGACTAAATATTTTCTAAAACAATAATTTTCCCGAAATGCTAAAAAAATTAATGAAAAACAACTACATAATTGTTTAATATCAAATTGTGGTCGTCATGGATTAAAAACATTTTTACAGCAATACTTGGATTAATTTTCTACTTGTCAAAAAAATAAAGTCAAATTATTTTAGTTTTTTAACTTTGGGCGGGCATATATAAAATATGGTACAATACACTATCGCCTTGTTGTGCAAATTTTACGTGCATATCTTAATAATAGGCTTATCCCACTAATATTGTAAATATCTATTACCTACAGAACTATAATCTAAAAGTCTTTTATATTTTTACAAATATGAGTTCTGAAAGTTTTGTCAACTTACGGGTAACTAATCACTTATTTTTATAGAACAATAACAACTGTTTATTTTCATCTTCAAGAACCAAGCTAACTACTATATCTACTCTAACTAGCCTAATATATCGTAACATATCGCTATCTATCGGTCAGTTCGCCAGCAGCGATCCTGTTCCCAAACAGGACACCTCTGGACACCGGGACACGGGATACCTACAGGGACACGGGACGTGGGAATGGGAACCCGTTCGGCTGGTTTGGTGACGCGGGACGCCGGGACGCACTGGGTAACGACTGACCACTGCGAAGGGTCACTTCGCACAGGGGTGTACAAACTTGGATAGCCCTTCGTGTGAAGCTAATTACGGTATGAGAGATTTTATTGCTTTTAATAAATAAACATATCATTACGATTTTACTCAATTTGAAGTGGCGCTCTGTTTTTGCAGATCTTCATATGTATTTGTACGTGACACTCCGTCAAATAATGACCCCCAAATATGTTAGTAAACTAAATGGATAAAGGTATCCTACACTACAATAATAAAAACATTTTATCAAAAAATTAACCCACGAGAAATGTAACTGAAAAGGGAAAAATAAATTAAACTTTTTAATCTTATTAACTAAGCTCCTAAACTAGTGTAAGTAACTAATTTTGCGTCAGTGCCAAACAATTAACGAACGCCGATTTTTTAAATTTTTAAATTTTTTTGTGGCTACCCATTTTTCGAAGGATCATCGAAATCGGATAACTCAGTACAAAGTTGTGTGGTAGAATATATTAACAGATAAAATCCAGTGGGTAACCAATCAATCATCTCCTATTTTCCTACCCTAAGGGTGAATTAAAAAAATTAAATAGGCCCAAGTTTGAGGCATATCCTATCCAATGAAAAAAGTATTATTAAATTCGGACTACACTATAAAAAGTTATGGGTGGTCATAATAGTTATTTACGATACAAGTACGTAAAGCTAGTCTTTAGTCACGCTCGTGTTTTAAGACCCCTGAGTGACTAAAGACGCTTTACGTATGTGTATCGTACAAAATTTTATCTACGATATAATGAAAAACCCCAAAAAATATTAAAAAAAATATTTTATTTATGAAGTAGGATCACAATATTAAATGAAAAGTTTGCCATGATAACAAAAGTTTTGCAAATTTGGCGTGTTTAAAAATTTTAATCACTCGTTGCTTGGCAACCCGTGACTGCCCGTGACTAATGGGATCGTGTTACTAAACAACCGTTTCACAAACTTGAAACTAACAGTTAAACATCAATTTTACACACTATCGTAGATAAATAAAAAAAATATACGCATCGACTTAAAATCCTATTTTTGGTCGGTATAAAATCTGCTATAATTCTAGAATAATTTAAAATATTCTGATGTAAAATATAGAAAAAAATTTATATATGAATTGTAGCCAATATTATTTCTAAATCTTTTTAAATATAAATAATTTTCTAATTCAATTATTTATTGAGATATGTCCTAAAAACTTGATACACCATCAAATAAACTACAACTTCAGGTTGATTGATTGCTCCCATAATCTAATCAGCTCGTCACGTGAGCATCTAAATTATAATATTTCATATTCATAGCTTAAATTTTAAGTTATCGTGGACGAAAAAATCATTACACATACTCAGGCAGGCATACGTCATTGTACAAATAATAGTAAAATCGTGTTCTAGATATCACAAAAAATAGGTACTTATCAATTGAAAATTTACTATAGAAAATTTTTACCCATCATAATTCCTCCCTTACATAATCATATATGTGCGAGAAATAGATATAGTGATAGTGATCTTTTAGTTCTGCAATTGCAGATCATATGTATGTTGTGAAATCTTAGGCAAACTCGATACTATAATAAAAAAAGCAATCAAGATAATAAATTATATTAATTTAAAATGTAGTATTAATTTTGGGTACAATGAAAATTTGGTGGAGGCGATCAGCAAAAAAAATTAGTCACCTTTATACGGAGTGTTTCAAAATTATAGCTAAAAAATTAAGGGATACATATTATTTGATGTACTTATTAATTACAATGCAAAATATTTTTTCGGAAATTGCACATTACTTGGAGCATACATTTTGTCGTGTCAATAGTCTGTAATGAATAAAAATTAGTAAATATTATAGTTTTTTTGAAATCGGCACTAAAGTGCTCAAAAGTCGTCATTAAAAGCTCAGAAATCGTCACTAAAGTAACCCTTTATACAACGATTTTGAGCAACCCAGTGTTGGCAACCGTTAAATAATTATTGTACAAGTAGGATAATTTTGGCATATATATTCACGTACTATAGTAAATTTGGACGTAACATGAAACAAAATTTGCAAGAAGAATTAACTAATTAATTCCGATGACGAAATTGAGGACAAAATACATAATATTGAGTGTTAATTACGATAACTTCACTGTTCAAGATTGGCAACACTGATTGTCAGTTTCAATTGAAGACTGACAGATGTATAAGCTTAACTTTTATTGTAATTTTTTTACAGTTTTTTTCGAATTTTAGATTTCAAATAAAACTTAATATGTACCTCGGCACTGAAGTTCCTTTTTATCACTCACTTGGTTTATTTTCCTCGGCCCTACGGGCCTTGGCAACTAAATTCCATATTCGTGATAAAAAATTGAACTTCAGTGCCTTGATACATAAATAACTATAATTTAATTTATTAAAATCGTTAAATAGACTTGAGATATTAAATAAATATATATATATATATATATATATATATATATATATATATATATATATATCATCACGTTATTTACACATTTCTGGGTGTAGAACTCTGCTCAAAATCTTGGTATTATGATATTTTTGCGCGTGAAGTGCAGTTACCAACCGTGAAGTCAAGGATGGTAATGGTAGAGGAGCCACAGGGCAATTTTTGTGGTAAAAATTTTCGAAATTTAATTTGTCGGCTGTGAGGTTCGAACAGAGGATCTTAAGATCCACAGTCCGATGCGTTACCACGGAGCTATTTACTCCTGAACAGTTAGGTGTATTTGAATTAAATAATATCGAATGAACTGTTGCACAATTTAATTAAAATAAAGTAAATAAATCAGTACATTAAAAAAATATACACCCTTAATTTTTTTGCAATTAATTTTAGGCACTATGGGTATTTAAAATAAAATTTTTCGTATAAAATTAACCACTTTTAAAGGGCTGATACAGTTATGCTAATTGTTTTATTAAAAATTGAAGCATTTTTTTCTTAAACAATACAGGTACGTTTGGCAGCCTAAAATATGTTTAGTTGCATTTAAACCTATATGTATAAAATGTTCCTGAATTATTTTAGAGAGAAATACTTCAAATAATACTGAAAGAAAATTTAGTCATCTACATCTTTAACTTGACTTGAATCGTCTCCAAAATAAGTCAGAAAAGTTTGGTACTTTTCTAAAATTTTTAAATATTAACAAACTTATTTTGGTGATACCAACCCAGGATTGTGCACCCCTCAACCCTGCCAAACAACTCATCAACGGTCAAACACTACCCCAAAATAAAAATAAAAATCTCCAGCAGTGGTCAGTCCAAAACAGGTTTATCAAGAAAGGGTCAGTCCTCGCTGTCATCCCTCGACTAATTTCACCCTTACGGCCCTGGACGCACAGGCCCGGCCACCGTGTGAAACTGTATCGAGTGACCAGTAGCCGAACTGGTTAATCTAGTTTGTTGGATTCTTTGTAGTGGACAATAGGCAGAGGTAGGATTGGAATGAACCGAGGTGAATAGGAAAGTGAAGACTCGGAGGATCTTCAGTGGTGTGGTGTGCGTCTTCGAAGCAGCACGCTTTGGTGAGTACACTTTGAGTTTTAACAGTAGGAACTTTAGATTCTGTGATCAACAATTTGGAGATCTTCAAATAGATTTATAAATTATTGTTGATCAAAGAATCAAGTCTAGGTTTAAGGTGGATTTAGTTACAAGACAATTGCAAGTGTTAGACTATTAATATTTTATATCTTCACGCCATGTATCCGTTCTAGATGTGGCTCTCTGCTTTTGCAGATCTCGGTATATAAACAAGAATCTAAATATGAATACGTATTTCTAGAATTGAAATACGAAGACAGCTGACAAAGTCAAAGTAAGCATAGTTTCAAATTTGCTCACTAGAGTAACATTGCTGTTATTGGTCCTAAATAAATGACGTAGCGCTAACGTACATCGAGGAAAATTTGAAATTTAATACTAGGTTTGTTCCAAGTGGTCATTTCTGACAAGTTTGTGACATGCGAAAAATGTAAACAAGTTAACTTTGAAACATAAGCTTAATTTATTTTTTGTAGCGAAAAATGTATGATTTTCTTCATTTATATTTATATTTAGGGCTAGCTGTCAAAACAAAAAAATTAGTATGCACATGCGCTTCATTCCATTCGCCGTTCCAGTCTATGTTTCAAACTTACCTTGTTTACATTTTTCGTAGGCGCAGTGAAATTGTCTCAAACATGTCACAAACTTGTCAGAAATGACCACTTGGAACAAACCTATTCCTTTTGAAAATATATATCCCGAAAATGAAACATTTGTAAGATGTAATGTATGATGTAATATATAAAGTTTTATGTATTATTTCATAAAAAAAAATTAACCTAATATTTGAAATGAGTATAGCATTTTTATTTATTATTACGGACACTTACAAGAAGATTCGTAATAGGGATTAGCGCTAACTCAATTTTTATTACAACTAGTAACCAGAGCTGGACAATACTTAAGTATTTATATACCTAAGTATCAAATTTCGGTGTCCGGTAGTACTTAATTAATAATTGTACTCAAGTTTATTTAATTTTTTGCTATTCAATTCTTGAAAATTATAAGTATGAAATTTTAACTTGTACTTAACTTATTTTTCGTGTAATAATCGTAAAAAAAAATCCAGAAATTTTTAATTAATTAAGTATTTCGTTGAGCTATTTTCACGCAAAACTCTGTTTTATTATTATATATAAAAGAAAAACTGTAATAATTGTGGTGCAAGAAGTTTGTACATATTTAAAAAATTGTAGTATTTTAAAATATATTATAGTCTGAAATCAGTTTGTAGTAAATTCAATAACAAATATTCTTCCTGAAAAAATACTGATACTTATTTTCGATTATACAAGTACTTTCAAGCTAATCTTGAGAGAGTGCATGATAACAAGTATTAAACATCGTTAGTACTGGTACTTATACTTAAGTACTTTGAAGCTAAACTTGAAAAGTTACTTGATAACAAGTATTAACCGTCGTTAGTACTAATACTTATACTTAAGAAATTTGATTGTAATACTTGCCCAGCTCTGCTCTAAGATTGTAGTCAAGATTGGTAAACATAAAATTTTACTTTAATTTGTTAATTGACTTAATTTAAAGCAGGAGTTATAGATGATGAAAAAAATTGAGTTAGCGTTAATTACTGTTGTGAATCTACCTGTTAGAGTTTAATCTTATAGTTTAAACTCATATTCGAAGATTAATTTATGAATATTGTTTACTGTTTACCAAACAAGTGATCAAGATTGAATTGTATCACAGAGCGTATATTTAAAAATAGGGCAAAAGCTTCGTAATAAAATCTTATCATTTTAAATTTACTCCAGAGAGGTGCTCAGTCCACTAACATTTTTAAGGGTTTTATTCACTGATTTCTACATAACACTAAATTGGGCATAATCCGCTTCGTACGTTCCCAATTGAACGCCGCCATAATGATCAAAATTGAGGTTTTGTGATACTTCAATATTTAAAAATCTATCTCTCTTGTCTATGGGTATGACCATACTTCGTGGTATAACCTAAAGAGATGTAGTTTCAAGTGCGATGTATAGAGAGAGAAGGCAAAGCTTCAGATTGCGCACTTTACTTTACAAAAGTGCCGCAAAACCTCAATTTCACCCGTTCAATTGGGAACGCTCTCAGATGGCAGGATATGGCCTATGCCCAATCTAGTATAAATAGAAATCCGTGTTATTGAATAAAATGGTTAGACAAGTCTTCAGGCGAAACAGCTTTCGTTCACGTATTGTTCATATAATTTTATAATACAATTTGGAAATAGTAAAAAACAATTATAATTCCATTTTCAACCATCAAACGTACCTAAGTAATTGCCTAAAAGAGCTGCTAATAATTTGTAATGAAAATAAAAGAATGAAACCATCTCCTCGCACATTCCAGCTGCAATACCCCCAAGAAACATTCCTCCAGCATTCCTCTGAAACCCACACCACCTAATATAAGGTGTATAATTGATTTTCCCGCCGGAGGATTAAAACAAACGACTCGCGTGGTGCAAGGCCTCCTACTTAACGATAATTAATAATTCCGGGCGGCTCCGGTACGTGCGCACGAGACTCCGGGCTAATAACTTCCCGGAGCGGAGAGTAAGAGCCTGCCTTGGCGATAGAAGAGGCTAATAAGATTTTACGGTTCAACTTATCATTATTTCGCGAACGTTTATCGTTTATTTACCGAGTGGTGTCTTTATGGAGACCTGATTTCCAATTAAGATGATTGAGGATGTTAAATCTTCGGAAACTTCGCTGGGGATAATATAGGAAGAGCGCAGAGCTAAGAAACTGTTGAGATAAGGACATTCAAGAATAGCTAGAAAAATAAGGGATAGTTTGACAACTACTGATTTCTATATAACACTAGATTGGGCATAGGCCATATTCTGCCATCTGAGAGTGTTCCCAATTGAACGGCTGAAATTGATATTTTGTGATACATTTTTGTAAAGTAAAGTGCGCAATATGAAGTTCTGCTTTCACTCTCTCTACACTGCGCTCGCCACCACCTCTCTTTAGGTCATACCACGAAGTATAGTCATACTCATAGACAAGAGAGATAGATTTTTAAATATTTGTATTACAAAACCTCAAATTTGACCAATCTAGTGTTATATAGAAATCAGTGTTGACAATTATAGGATAAAAATGAGATGTTTTAAATATACAGTACAGCTTTAGCACAGTATAAGAATTAATACAGTAACGACACGTTAAATATTTCATGATCCCAAAATTTTAGAGGGTGCGTTTCAGTGCGCTACTAAAAAGATGGCAGCTCATTGTCCGGCTGATATCTTAGTGACCATAGAAAATAGAGTGTATTAGGCCTATCTGTGAAATATCAAGCATGTTTTGTTCCATTATTGTAAAATGAGTGCAAAATAGAGAGATAGTAGTTATTTGTCAAACTAGAGAGGAAAGCGCTTCTTTTTCCCACTCGAGCTTAAAGTTTGCCTCATGAGCGCAGCGAATGAAGCAAATCGAGCGAGAGTGGAAAATGAACTTTCCTCTCTTGTTAGAAATCGGCACTAAAGTGCTCAAAAATCGTCATTAAATTAACCCATTATACGACGATTTTGAGCATACCAGTGTTGGCAACCTTTAAATAATTATTGTACAATTAGGATAATTTTGGCAGATATATTGACGTACTATAGTAAATTTGGACGTAATATGAAACAAAATTTGCAAGAAGAATTAACTAATTAATTCTGATGACGAAATTGAGGACAAAACACATAATTTTGTGTGTTATTTACGATAACTTCATTTTTCGAGGTTGGCAACACTGACTGCCAGTTTTAATTGACAACTGACAGATGTATAAACTTAACCTATATTGTAATTTTTTTACAGTTTTTCGAATATTAGATTTCAAATAAAACTTAATATGTACCTCGGCACTGAAGTTCTTTTTTATCACTCACATGGTTTATTTTTCTTGGCTCAACGGGCCTCGGCAACTAAATTCCATATTCGTGATAAAAAATTGAACTTCAATGCCTTGATACATGAATAACTATTTTATCATGAAAATTTGTGGTAACTTTTATAGTGCAAGTGAAACAATAATTTCTATTTAATAAAAATTTGCAACTGACAGCTATTAAAATTTACCGCTGCTCACAGCTACTGCTAAAATGGCCGCTCTACTGAGTCATCGGTCGATGCGACAAAAAAATCAAATACAATTACTTTAGTTTCCATATTTGTAGATTCCCACAATACTGCTCTTCTCGCCAAACCATCAGTGTACAATCTCTCACGCTGACGCCCAAGAAAGGGTAGCAATCTTGAATGTAGGTGAAGGGTTCGGTCTGAAGGTATCCCGTGATTGTCTGATCAAGCAAGCGCGTGCTCGCTGCTAATCTAAGGCGGCCGGGCGGTACGGCGGCTTGCCACTAATTTCATCGTAATATTATTAATCGAAAATTACAGAAAACCGCGAAATGTTAACAAGTTTTCTAATTAATCAAAGCTGGAGACTGATGGAGGGAAAAGGGCGTGGTGGAGGGGGCACGCGGGGAATGTGCAGAATCCGAAGTGTGGCCCACGTGAGAGATTGTTTAATAAATAGAACTCGCCTACGAGGCGAGCAGTGTCACAATAATCATATGAGCGCGAAAATGTATCGAACTGAGATTAGTAAACAAGTTAGGAATGTTCACTTACTATGATCTGCAATTGCTGAGCTAGAACATCCACAATTTTTTGGATACAATTGCAGATTTCATAAGTAAATTCAATTGACAACTAGATAAAGTATCTAATAAAAAGTTTCTCTTAAGATATTTTGAAACAGCATGAGACCAACAATTGCAGAACTAGAATACTTAGATATTGATACAGACAGTATAGATCATCAATAAATTTAAGCTCGATTAATAGTTATTTACTTTACAAATGGGCAAAGTAAGGTATTACCGACGAGAGAAATTTAACGAGTGGGTAATTCCACTTTACCCACTTGTGAAGTATAACGTTTTATCCAACATCTCTTAAAAAATGCAAAATTTATTATAAAATGTCATTTGACAGTGACGTATGCTTTAAATTTAATAATTTAAAATGTCAAGCGAATTAGTTACTAAGGTATTATGTGTTATTAATACTGTTATAAATAAAAAATTACTTACTAGTGACGTTTCTCAAAATTATACCCCCTAGTGGGTAATCTATTACTTTCCTTGTTTAAAATCACCATAGTTATATAATATAGCATTTATTGAGAGGTGTTGGATGTTAGTTGTTTACCAAGTCCGCGAAATTACTCTTTAGCGTACTAAGAAAAAATTGTCGCCGAGGCCGCTTGCGGCCGAGGCAGGACAACCTCAAGGGCGAAAAAGAATTTCGCGGACAAGTTGTACAAACATACTATTTTTTTGTGCAACCGTAAAAAAATATTATTTACAAATTTTAAACAGTTTTATTGTAAACAGAAATTGGCTCTATAATTGACATTTAATAAACAAAACAATCAGTTTTGAAAAAAAAGTCAATTCTCAAGTGTCAAAATGATTATTTTTTCCCTATTTCTCGGTCATTGTAAAATGGTAACGGCCGCGAATAGGGTACAAAACAATCATTTAATTTCGCGATCTGTATTGTTTTTTTTTTGTTTCGCTCAATTTGCAAACGCCTCTGCCACGACCATATGAGGTCTATACATAAAGTTCTGTTTCAACTCCTAGTAACATAATAAACTACTAATTTTTGTGCTGTAGCTAGTTACAAGGGTACTTAATGTCACACTGAAATAGTGAAATGAAGATATCTTTATTATTAAAATGTAAAATAATTAGGAAATAATATTGTGGTTGTTGAAAAAGTATAGTGTACATCTCGTTTGGAATGTCCGTTTCACAAATACATGATTTGTAGCATGAGATTTCGACTGCCATTGGCACATTTCGATCTGGCTGTAATTGTTATTTTTTAAAAATTTAATCAAAATCTTGATCAATCACAACATATTTCTCTCGTTGGTTAAGCTAAATGGCCCGTCTACTACATGAGTTCTGAAAGCTCTTATTTAAATCTTTTATTTGAAATCGGCACTAAAGTGCTCAAAAATCGTAATTAAAAACTCAGAAATCGTCACTAAATAACCCATTATACGACGATTTTGAGCAACCCAGTGTTTGCAACCGTTAAATAATTATTGTACAATTACGATAATTTTGGCAGATATATTGACGTACTATAGTAAATTTGGACGTGACATGAAACAAAATTTGCAAGAAGAATTTTCTAATTAATTCTGATGACGAAATTGAGGACAAAACATATAATTTTGAGTGTTATTTACGATAACTTCATTTCTCGAGGTTGCCAACACTGACTGTTAGTTTCAATTGACAACTGACAGATATGTAAACTTAACCTGTATTGTAACTTTTTTACAATTTTTTTGAAGTTTAGATTTAAAATAAAACTTAATATATACCTCGGTACTGAAGTTCCTTTTTATCACTCACATGGTTCATTTTCCTCGGACCTACGGGCCTCGGCAACTAAATTCCATATTCGTGACAAGAACTTCAGTGCCTTGGTACATAAATAACTATTATTTTATCTACTAAATAAAACATTGCTCAGTTAACTGGGAACAGATCTATAAAAATCGTCTACATCAGTTTTTGCCAAGAGCCTGAGTATTTTGCATTTTGCTTGAATACTTGTACCATCTCATCTTCGATCAACAATGATCAAAACTTCAAGCAATATTGAAACCGGTGGAAGCAACAATAATAATAATCAAAGTCCACTTAGGGCAAACACCACCATTAGCTCCAACAGAGTATCCACTAGATAGAGAGAGATAGCACTCACGACAAGCACTCGCTCATCACGACGAGTGTATCGCCAACGCGGGGTTTCTTCTTCTTACCCCTCACCCTCCGTCGAGGCAGAGCCGCCCCTCTAGCAGCGCACGTAGCTGCGACTGTAAGGGTGGCTGTGTGAGAGTGTTATCACTGGCTGCTCGACTCCGAGAATCGGAATCAAGTCCCTGGTGGGTTACCTAGGACGGCTGAAAATGTCCTGGCCAAGACAAGAATCCTGCACGAGCGCAGGATCGAATTCAGGAAAGGGAAAAGTTGTTTCGTTTAAAGGTAATTGCATCATCTTTGGGGCTGTGACTTGACGGCTTGTAACCCGCTTTGTAGATCAAGAGGTCCTAATTTGATTTTGTAGTTGAGGATGCTGATACTTTTAAATTTACCCCTGTGGTTCCTCCTCCAATAAAAACAATTGGAGGTTGTTATTTGACGGAAATTCACGTGCGAAAATATATTTTTCTCTGAACAGTCCATTTAATTTACACGATTTTTAAAAAATATTATCGAAGTTTTTCCAAAGTTTATTTAAAATTAAAATACCCAGATACCTGCAGTATAAGTTTTTCTATCGGATGTTACATTTTCGCGAAAAAATATACAACTTAATATTTTTAAATTGAGTAATTTCCCTGTATATTTTTGCAAAATTATATAAATCTTTTATGTCTCTTTAAAACAGTTTATTTGAAATCGGCACTAAAGTGCTACAAAATCGTCATTAAAAGCTCAGAAATCGTCACTGAAGTAACCCATTATACGACGATTTTGAGCATCCCAGTGTTGGCAACCCTTGAATAATTATTGTAAAAGTAGGATAATTTTGACAAATATATGACGTATTGTAGTAAATTTATATGTAAAATGAAACAATATGTGCAAGAAGAATTAACTAATTAATTCAGATGAAAAAATTGAGGACAAAACACATAATTTTGAGTATTATTTACGTTAAATTCAATGTTTGAGGTTGGCAACACTGAGTGTCAGTTTCAATTGACAATTGACAGTTGTATAAATTTAACTTATATAATTATTTGTATAGTTTTTTTAATTTTTGATTTCAAATAAAATTTAATATGAACCTCGTCACTGAAGTTCCTTTTTATCACTCACATGGTTTATTCGTGATAAAAAATAAAACTTCAGTGCCTTGATACATTAATAACTATTATATTCATTTTAATTTTGAAATGATTAACTACGGAAACTAGTCATATTTTATTAATAGAGATTAACACAGAAAACATGCACGAATTATGTTTGAACAATTAAATTAATTGTTGTCAGATCATTCAAAATTATAATTTGCTTTTTACTTACTTTGCAAGACTTTGTTGTAATTAATGTATTTTTGTAATCAGTGCATTGCTAATCAATACACTGTTGTAATTAAGTAGGAGATTATGTGTTTATTTTTGTTTTTATTACTTTCTTATACAAAGTAAAAGGAAGTATTGGTATCATGAAAAAAAAATCTTTAACAAGATTTTTGCGGAAATACATATTTTGACGTCCACTAAATAAGAGTTAAGACTTCTCAATGATGTCTGTGTGTGAGGATGGGTGGATGGATGGATGGATGGAATTTCATATTTAATAATAATGTTCAGTTGTTATTATAGTTTACTGAAATTATTGTGATATTGACATTAAAATAATATTTCATTAATTTTAGAAAAAAAAAAAATCACAACTCTCTCATTTTAAATAGTATCGCTAAACATTATTTGAAATTAATTGAATACAATCATGTAGACTATAAAAGAATTATCTCACTATACGTTCCCTATTTTCGCAATTTTAAAACAAAAGAAGCTTAAAACTTTTCAACCAGTTTTCCAGAACTTTTCTGCCGCTATAATATCTCTTCTTACCATTTCTTCAAATTTTCTATAATAAAGTAGCTAATTGAGTGAAAATAATGCAGGGAATACCATGTATATTATATTCTGTTTTGCATTTTTTACTAGTGTTTCTAAATTATTTGCTGAGAAATGTGAGAAAAATCTGATAGGCCTTCAATTAAACCACTATTTCCGGTTGATCAAGTCGTAGTCCTTTTGTAAATATAATACACCGGTATCTGGTTTAAAAAAATATGTCACGTTCAGCGTGTAAGGGAAGTGCAAGCGGGTAGTAACCATGAAAACTTACGTTCCGAGTGGACCGGAAGTGCGACAAGCCGCTGATAACGAATTTGATGTCAAAATTATAAAATCCTAAATGGCGGATGCATGATCTAATGTAATGTGTAAGCAGAAGTACTCGTTTAACTCTTTTTCATCTACTTTCTGCAAATCCCGCAGTCCTGCCCTGGGCCCAATTCCTGCACCTCCAGTCCGCGATAACGTCGGCGTCGGTGGCGCCGCACGCGGACAAAAGTAGGAATTAGTCTCCACGGTCCCGGTACTAGCTGTACAACGAGAGCCGCACGTAGCAAATGTATATCCGATGCTATCAGGGCCTGCGACGCCACGTTACACCGTTATGGAGATATGTAACGTCGAGCGAGACGCCACGAATACCCACTAGTTTAGCAGGAAGGTGAGAGAGAATGGGAAAAATATTGGCGTGATTTATACGACTTTTATGCGCTGTCGAACGGTTCGGAATTATTTTGGTGAAAAATATTTCAAGACAAGTTTATAGACGACTAAAATTTGTATCATTTTTATTTGAAGAATTTTTTTATATTTCATCATCCACTTTCAGAAATTTAGTGTGTACTTATGAGCAATTTATCAAGGACGCCAAATTATATTGTGACCTTTCAGAAATTTAGTGTGTACTTATGAGCAATTTACCAAAGACGCCAAATTATATTGTGACCTATAAAACGTTTCTGAATTATTTTAGAGAAAAATATTTCAAGACAAGTTTATGTGATAAAAGCTACTATAAGTAATGAGTTGAGGACATCAAACTACATATTGGACTGTCAAACCTTCCTAAATTATTTTTGAAAAAAATATTTCAAAACAAGTTTATAGACAACTGAATTCTCTATCACTTTTACTTGACACACTTTGTCATATTTTATCAATTGCCCCCAGAAATTAAATGCGATGTTGACTATTACAAATAATCTTTTAAGGACGGTAAACTTTATTTTTGGTTGTCAAACATTCTCGAATTACTTTATCAAAAAATACTTCAAGAAAAGTTTGTAGCTAACAAAATTCTCTATCATTTATATTTGAATTTTTTTAAATATTTCATCAACCACTCCCAGAATTTTAATGTGATGTTGGCTACTAGGTCGGTAATAGTTATTTGTATACCAAGGACGCGAAATCAGTCTTTAGCGTACCGAGAGAAAACAATCTCGAGGGCGATAAAGGATTTCGTGGCCAAGGTGTACACACTATTTTTGTGCAACCGTAAAAAATATTACTTACAAATTTTAAACAATTTTATTGTAAATTGAACGTGGCTATGGGATTATCAATTAATAAACAAAACAATTAGTTCTGAAAAAATACTGTCAATTCTCAAGTGTCAAAATGATTGTTTTGTACCCTATTTCGCGGCCGTTACCATGACAACAGCGTTCTGTATTACCGCTGCGAAATGCCTATTTCGCGTCGGTTGCACAGAAACTATATTTTGGGCTAATAAACGTTTCTGAATTATTAAAAAAAAATTAATACAAGTTTATAGACAACAAATTCTCTATAATTTTTAAGGGTACTATTTTTTAATATTCTTTCAACCACTTCCAGAAATTCAATGTGATAATAGCTACTATAAACAATCGATCGCAGATGGCAAATCATATTTTGAGCTTTCAATCGTTCCTGAATTATTTTAAAGAAAAACTAATTAAGTAAATATTGTAGACAATGGGGTCCACTAAAGTCACAAAATGACAAATAAGACACAATTAGATCCAAAAAAAGTTATTAATAGTTTGAAAGATAGCAATTCCGAAGTAAAAATATTATGTTTTTCTACTTCAGCTTCTATTTTCTCTAAGTTTTTTGTACTTCTCTTATTATCGAGCTGTTAGATTGTCGACGTGTCAAATGGTTGGCACCTCATAACACAAATCCACAAAACACAACACTGACGTTATAACATTTTAAAAAAATCATTGCGGCTTAATGAATAACATTTAAGACTTTTTAAAACTGCAAATAGTCTTCAATTTAGATAAAGTTTCATAAAAAAATTGTAAAGGACCCCATTAAATACTCTATTAAGTTTAGTTGAACCTCTTTTTAATATTTCATCCACAAGTAACAGAAATTTAATGAGATGACTTTGAAAACAATGCCGTACGTGTCAAATCGCAAGATACATGGTTTTAACATATTCGAATATCAGTTTGTTTAAAACTACAATAATAATAATTTATCTGAAAGGTCCAAATACATACAAATATGATCTATCAATATAGGTATTGGCTAACCTTGATGACGCTGGTCAAAATCTTCGCCTCTAATCTTGGTTTGAACCCCTGGGCATCCAAAAAACCATCACAACGATAGTCCAAAACACAGCACACACTATACCACGCACTATTTTAATCTAAACGCAATGAAATTAGTCAAATCCACGCACTATGACAAACACAAATCACTTTTATCAAAATGGAGACTTGATTGAACGATCTGGAACCAAAAAATACATTTCTATAGTTAACAAGGTGTATAGTTCGGATTATTTCGACAATACACGAGAATATTCGGGAATATTTATTGTTTTAATTGCTTGTTTGGACACTTACAGCGCTTTTGTAAGTATGGTAAAATAAATTGGCGCCTTGTATAAAAATTATTATTTTTTACTTTCTTATACAAAGTATAAGGAAGTATTGGAATCACGAAAAAAATCGCAGAAGAGATTTTTACAGAAATACATATTTTGACGAATCCGTTAAGACCAATTTCGCAATGATGTCTGTGTGTGAGAATGGATGGATGGATGGATGTGCGCAATATCTCATGAACGAGACAAGATATGTTAACGAAACTTGGAATTTATAACTTTCATGAAAAATGAAGACCTGAGTTGATTTTGAATAAAATTGAAAAACCGGAAGAGGAACTTTGCTGAACTAACAAGACAATAAATTCAATTTTGTTTAAAAATAGTATCAGCTGTGAAAAAAAGTTTCAAATAAAAGATATTGGCAAGAATATTTGGAATATAATATGTTATTTGCACTTTTCTTGTACATGCTTCTAATTTTGAGAAAAACTAAATTATATAATTAAGAATATATTTCAGTAATCTTTAGTTACAATGGGAACACAAACTAAAACATTTTTAACATCTATGTGTCAAACGTGTCAAATAATTGTGAAGTGTCAAAAATATGTTTCGTGTGAAATATTATAAATGTAATAATCGTAATATTAGTTAGAAAGTTTTGAAGACTAGATATTAATTGATTTCTTTTTAAAATAAATTCATAGTTACAATGAAAACAAAAATGAAACAGGTTTAACATCTATATATCAAATAAATGTCAAAATAAACTCATACGCAAGGAACTAGTCATACATGTTCACTTGGTTTTATTTGTATAAGAAAGTATTGTGGTGCCACACCAGTTTTTTTCTGAATAAAATTAAAATAATAAATAAATAATAATAAATTAATTTAGTTGCAAATAAATAAAAACATCTTCTATGAAAGATTACGAAGCGACGAATAGATGTCCCAGTGTTTCCAACCACAATGAAACCGCTAACACCCTAAAAAACCACTGGTTTTTCTGTACAAACCCTGTTTTCCGTCTTATCTTCATTCCGAGCTATTTCACAGGCTCCTTTGTGTATGCGTTAAGTTTTTGCGGATCTCACATAATGAGAGATACAGAGAGATGTGTCTTGTATTATTCTAATGCATGCTAAAGAAAGACCTGTCATTTAAATAACATTGTGCAACCATTGTTTCTGAGAGCAATGGATGTTATTACTAATTATTATTTACTGATAAAGATTAGACAATAATTAATAGATTTTTGAGGTCATTTACATCGTGAGAAATTGATGTGTTTTGTTTAGTTTCAAAGTTATTGATATTTTTATTGAACTGTTATAAGAAGTAAATTAAAGATATATCAATTTCTTAAAGACATTCTTATCCTGACACACCACTTTCGTCTCGTCCACATTGATACATGCATAATTGGAATAATTGGATCACGTACTTATATCTAGCTTATCACTTATTCCTCGGACGCCCACGCAGTTATATGTCATCTTCATTTACATCATATTTAGGCACTAACACACCGTTATATATAAACTCAACTGCAGGCAAAATGTGGTATGAAATGAAAAATTATGTTTAATTTTATATTATTGTTTTTTACCTCCCGGCTACCTCAAAAGATTGGGTAGTGAGTTTTCATTTAATACGCACGTTTTAGGGTCCCTACAATATGATTTTACTATTTTCGTCTGTATGTATGTATGTGTACGTGTAGTCTGTGGCAATTTTTTGTCTCGCATAACTCAAATACTATAATACCAAAAATACAGTTTTGTGAATATTTGCTTCTTATATTTAAATGAAGAACTGATTAGATTTTGGATAAAATTGGTAAACCGGAAGTAGCAGTTTACTTTAAATTTCCTTTATCAACAATTTAAGTTATTTTTAAAGTTGTAGAATATTTAATTTTACAGGTGTTTTGATTACACTAATTTTATTAAATTTCATTAGATTTAGAGATAATAATATACAAAGAAATTAGATTTCATAAATCTTGCATTCTTTGTTCGCATAGAAACACTAAAAAATTATCAATTTGTTACGAAATGTGACACATGTCATTTTGATTGTGAAGCTGTTTTCTTAGTAAAATATATGTCAAGAATTAAATAAATATACGAAATTAAATTAAATTTCTCAAATATAAATAGAAAAAAACAAATAAGAAGGTATGTTTCTGTATCATCAAATACTATTTTGTATCGTTGAAGAGTAGTATTGGGCGGGAGGTTATGTGCTGACCACGTCAGATTTTTTTTTATTATTATTGAAACTGCACATATTTAAAGTTCCGTGATTTAATGATGTAGTCACGGGTTTCTGAATTAAGCTGCTAGAAAATGTCAACTGCTATATAAAAATATAATTTTATAAATAAAATACGTTGAACTTCTAGAATAAAATCGTAATAATTATTTATTACTTTAATATGAAATGATAAGTAATAGATATATTTCCTAGAATTTGTTTTTACAAAATGAAAGCTTAATTCCGCTTAATTACAACAGTGACTTGATAACAATAATGTATTGTTTACAACAATGTATTGATTACAATGATGTACTGATTTCAACAATGTATTGAATACAATAATTAAAAATTTGTAATGTCAATTTACATCTTTCTTAATAAAAATAAAATTATAAATGATTCATTAAATTTTTCCGACGACTGCTATAGAAAGTTACACTTAACGCTTGCATTTGTCAACGTTAAGCTACTGTTTCTGAGGAATTTTATTTTGTCGCTCGTCTCCAATAACGACTGACAAAAGTTTGGTTGTTTTTTTTTTTACTAATTCATCACCATGGATATGATATCAAAGAACAGCTATATCAATCTATGATAGGAATATCATTCATGCGTTTATTTTAATGAAATAAGATAAATATGTTTCTTTTTATAATGTTAATCAAGATCCACATAAAAATATTTTAAAATTTCGTCACAAACCCTATTCAAATAGTATTTTTTTCCGATCCTGTATTTGATAAAAATACTTCAAGTGAATAACTCTTAATAAGTAAGAGCGTTCTTCATTTTCCTGCCCAATTTTCATTGTAGAACCTATTCCATCCCTAAATTTGTATCTCACGAACCAACTACTAATTTCTAAATTTCCGTGTGAAATAACTATACTGAGATAGACGCTGAGGGTTGTAGGGGGTGCGTACAGGGAGGATATGTTCTCGATATCGTTTTCGTACTTTCGAGGCCCAAGGCGGTTCCTTTTTGAACGCTTGCTAAAGAGAACTTCGTATTGTCATCATCACCGGTGAATTCGGCGCAGAACGAATGAGATGGTGTTAAGGATAGCTTTGTAGGAGAATCCAGGAGCGTGCATAGATAAATAGTGGAAGGGTAGGATTATTAATTATTAAACGGATACGAAAAGTACTATTTGAAGGTTTGTTACTTGCCCGAACAGTAAGGAAATATGTCATAACTATTGTCATATAAATTCTGAAGTTTTATTTTGATGAATAAATAAATAAATATTTATTTTCAGCAGACCATACAAGTTTAGAAAACGTAAAGATGTGAAATACAAAAACATAAAAGTTGTTGAGGTGGTTTAGCCATCTTGAGCGAATGTCGAATGAAAGGTTTTTGAAACTAAAAACGCGCGTTTTTGTTCAGAAGTGTAGAACTTTAAAATGAAATAAAACACATTAAAATCTTAGTAATGACCATGGTATTGGCTTTTTTGGAAATATAGTTTTATGCCATATGTGTTTGAATATGATTTCGGAAAGATGGACGCCGTGGTCTGCTTGAATTAAGAGCAAACTGGAAGTCAAATTTTTGATCACCTTTCGAGGCAGCTGGAACCGTATATCGGCAATAACGAGTGTGGCTTCCATGTCGTCCATCGTCTCGGGTTTATCGGCGTAGACTAGCGATCCATGATCCAAAAATTCAATCACAAGATTTTGGAGGAGATTGATTGTTGGTTGACTGTGTTTCTGGGTTCGTGCTACCCCTCTAAGTTGGACATAGCGTGATGTTATGTATGTATAAATCGATTGAGGCGCGTATTGTATAACATGTTGCGCCGTCTTGTTGAAACCAATGCTCTTCCACATTAACATCATTCAATTTGGGTACGAAAAAGTCAGTAATCATGGCTCTATAGCGGTCTCCACTGACTGTAACGTTCTGACCGGTATCACTTTTGAATAAATATGGAGCGTCTCAATAGTGGCTTGAGGATTTTCGTCACCCCAAAGGCGGAAATTTTGCTTGTTAACGTAGCCATTTAACAAAAAATTTGCCTCATAGCTGAATAAAAATTTCAAAATAAATTTGTACAATTTGCAAGGGTAGTTCTGGTCAATGAACCCCATGTTTCTTGCGTAAGTCTATTTATTGGAAAATGGCAAATCAAACTAAGCCAAAACAGCTGTCAGCTGTCAAATTGACTGCCGCTGATAAAAGTGTTGCCAATTCGAAAAACAAACTTCTAAAAAAATAGAAATGAGGGTGAACGATTGCGTGGGCGTCCGATGAATAAGTGTTAATGTATGATTGATGGTTTGTTGCGTGAACGAATGATTCCAAATGTGAAGAATAGACGAATATATATGAATATGAACGTGGACGAAGCAAAATTGGAGGAATGTTTGGAGGAGGTTGACTATAGGTTGATTGCGTTTCTGGGTTATATACTCATATAAATTATAGGAGCAATTTGGATTTTGAGCATTAGATACTAAATACATTTGAAACTTAAAACTGTTATGAATGTAGTCTACGTATATGGTTGTACAATATCAATAACTGATTAGAGTTTGCTAAAATTTATTAGAGACACAAAGCAATAATTCAATTTATTTCAAATATTCAATTATATTGAATGTCGATAAATATAAAGTATTGGTGTTACAGAAGAAAAATTTGTATATTTAAGTAGTATGTTTTCGAGGGATGGACGTATTGACCGGGAGATTGAAAGGCGGGTGTTTGCATGGTGCAAGTACTGGATGATCTGGGTACATTTGTTCGAAACGTGAATGTATCTAGAGATGCTTGATTGGGTGTATATAATGGTGTATTAGTACCTACATTGACGTATGGTTCTGAATGTTGGGTGTGGATGAAGAAGCATGCACTATGTATAACTGCAATAGAAATGAGATATTTGAGAGGAGTATGTGGGTATACGAGACGTGATCGTTTCCGGAATACATTGGTGTATGGTGAGCGTGAGATTGACAGAATGTTATTACGAAAGTGGGAGTGAATCAGTTGAGGTGGTTTGGACATCTTGAGGGAATATCGAATATAAGGTTGGTGAAACTGATGTATACGGGTGAGATTGAAGGAGAACGATTGTGTGGGCGTCCGAAGAAAAAGTGGTTGAGTATAATTGATGATTTGTTGCCTGAACAAATGATTCCGAGTGTGAAGAATAAACGAGCATGTATGAATCGCACTATGAATGTGGACGAGGCGAAATTGGTGTGTCAAGATAGGAATGTTTGGAGGTGATTGATTGTTGGTTCACTGTGCTTCTGGGTTCGTGCTACCCCACTAAGTGGGATATAGCGTGATGTTATGTATGTATGTGTGTTTCAAGTGTTTTGAAGTATTTTTTTTTTCAAAAATAATTTAAGAAGGTATGAAATCCCAAAATGTAGTTTGACGTCCTAAACTGATTACTTATAGTACTTACTTTAAATTTCTTGGACTGGTTGATGAAATATTAAAAAATTCTTCAATTGTAAATTATAAAAAATTTAGTTGCCTATCAATTTGTATTAAAGTATTTTTCTCTAAAATGAGTCAGAAACGTTTTATAGTTTAAAATATAATTTAGCGTCCTTGATAGATTGCTCATAGTACACAATGAATTTCTGAAAGTGGATGATGAATGTGGACGAGGCAAAAGTGGTGTATCAGGATAGGAATGCTTGGAGGAGATTGATTTAGTTGACTATGTTTATGAGATTGAGCTACTTCACTGAGTAGGATATAGTACGTTGAGGAGTTTATTGTATACACAAAACTTACTTTAAACATATTTTTTTAAAATCTTATTGTTATTTGTCTGTGTACTTGTACTTTATGATTATTTCTAATTAATTTTGTAACTTTTGTGTTTTATACCTGCCTCATTATTAGACTTTTGAGCATTGTACCCTAATAAATAAATAAATAAATAAAAACAGATGCGAAAAATGATTCAAGTGAAAGATATTAGATGATAACAAATATTATTTGCATTTTTTTGTACATGCGTTGTATGAGATTTTTCCCCTGTCTCCGTCACTGCCCACTATCCTCCGATAAGACATCCTCACCCCCAACCCTCCTAATTCCCTCCCCCTCATCTACTCTTCTCTATATCTCCACGAGAGTTAGACACAAACTCGTTCGTCGTTCCGTTGTTCGTCGTTAAGGTGATTGCACAAAGAGTCGCTCGCGGCCGAAAGAGGCGCCACTAGCACTGCGAGGAGGAGAGGAAGGAGGGAGTTTTGTCTTGTTGTGAGGATGAGTGATGCTGTAG
This sequence comes from Poecilus cupreus, assembly GCA_963942605.1. Lineage (NCBI taxonomy): Eukaryota > Metazoa > Arthropoda > Insecta > Coleoptera > Carabidae > Poecilus > Poecilus cupreus. The sequence goes on from OZ012729.1 coordinate 15,870,656, forward strand.
GCGTGAAGCGATGATTGGAGTAATGGATGAGAGAGGCGTCTGAACATTAGAACTAGGAACTTGAAAGAAATCGAGAACAAATTTTTTACTAGTAGCCAGCATTGACCTCTTTGGAAATCATGATTTTATTTGTAGAAGAGGTTAATACTGGATTATTATTGATCTGTAAATTGTTAGGTACGAAGCATTTTTAATTAAAACAATGGAGACATGGTAAATGGCATTTATCAATTATTATTATTATTAATACCTTTTTTATAAGTTTCAATATAATACCTTAAATTACTTACATAATTATAAAAATTAATTTATCTCTATTAGAAAAGTTGATATACAAAATGTGAATTTTATTTCGAGGCAGCGTCATGGCTTACTGTTCTTTTCCCAACTAGGGATAATTAAAACTAGTCATTTTATTTTTTAATAATGGAACATATACATTATGTTTTTCACGACATGTTAGGAAACCCCACCGTTCTTCACTCGAAATAGTGAGGAAAATGTGTTGTTCTTCTCTAGAGAGGAAAATATAGAAGTGTTACCAATATAAATGTTATTTACAAAAAATATAGTATAAAAATTATAAATAAATTCATAATTTTATTGAAAATCCTTATTTTAGTGATATGCATACTTTAAATTATCTTACAATTATGTCTTATATTTTTCTTTTTCTTATTAAATCACAATTTTACAGCTTAAAAGATATTTAAGATTGGTTCATTGGCAACACTGCTACACCGCCATGTGTCTGATAACTTTTAACGTATCAGTCTGCCAGTTGTGTTCTCAAAGTGTATTTTAGGTCCGAGCAAATCGTTTTTAGAATCATGTCGTGAAAAAAATGTTGTGTCTAACACGAAGGGAAAGCGCTTCTTTCACTCCCGCTCGAATTGCTCTTCGAGCTCGAGTGAGAAATAGAAACGCTTTCCTCTCAGTTTGACAAATATCTCTTTCAAAATTGTAAAGCAAATTTGACATTCTTTTAAAACTTTTAAAAAAATATAGTATATTCGGTTTGAAATTTCTTAGACGATATTAATTACTAATAAACCGGAATTGATATCTTAAATGTACATCCGCTACCAATTATCTGTTGTTGTATAAATTAGGTTATGTGTGATAAATATACGAGATATAATATATAACATCATGTATATCAAAATGTACGGATTATTATAGATATTAAATTCGTTCAATAGGATTTAGGGGCATTCAAGAAATACGTACACCAAAAATATGATTTTTTGACCCTCTCCCCCCTTCGTACACTATCGTACAAAAATGATCTACCCCTTACGTGTACGTACACATCATGAACAAGCCCCCCTCACCCCCTGTATAAAGTTTAGTTCACATGTATCATGGAGAACAAAAACAGAAAAGTGATTCAAAATATTTACAAAATATGAACAAATAGTTATTTATGTATCAAGACACTGAAGTTCAATTTTTTATCACGAATATGGAATTTAGTTGCCGAGGCCCGTAGAGCCGAGGAAAATGAACCATGTGAATGATAAAAAGGAACTTCAGTGCTGAGGTACATATTAAGTTTTGTTTGAAATCTAATATTCGAAAAAACTGTAAAAAAATTACAATATAGGTTAAGTTTATACATTTGTCAGTTGTCAATTGAAACTGACAGTCAGTGTTGCCAACCTCGAACAGTAAAGTTATCGTAAATAACACTCAAAATTATGTGTTTTGTCCTCAATTTCGTACTCGAAATTAATTAGTTAATTCTTCTTGCAAATTATGTTTCATGTTACATCCAAATTTACGATAATATATCTGCCAAAATTATCCTAATTGTACAATAATTATTTAACGGTTGATCAAAATCGTCGTATAATGGGTTACTTTAGTGACGATTTCTGAACTTTAATAACGATTTTTGAGCACTTTAAAGCCGATTTCAAATAAATTAAATTATTCAAATAAATAATGACGTACGTACACTTTTCATTGACCTCCGGGAACGTGTACGTATTTTTTGAATGACCCCTTAAGAGCTAGTAATGAACTTTTGCCTCGTAATGTATGTACAACTTACCTGCTGTTGATACCTGAAGATTTGACAGTATATAATATTAATAAGAAAACAACTATGTTTCGCCTATCTCCACCTAGATCTATAATATTTATTCATGTATTCCTAATGTGGATATTTTGTAATTGTCTTCTTCGTAACCGCAATCTTAAATCGGGTTATCAAGTCGGACGCTGCGTCCACTACCCCAACGTCGGCGTGCCTGCGCGAGCACCCCGTCCCTTAATTATACAAACATAGATATAAATCCGAGTTTAACTTTAAACTGACGTTATTATCTTGGATTTCTCGCAAGAATTTCTCGTCTGGGCTGCAGCAGCTCCTGCTCGTATATAAATATAACGACGCCTCATGCATACATAAAATTACTGTGTATTTTGCCTTAAACTTGGTTGTATGTATAGTTCTTGTGTACACATGAAAATGGAGGGTGAATCAGACCCGGTCTTACCCCGCGCCCCCCTCGTCCAAGCCAACGTAAATGAAGACCATTAAGCAAAACGTTTGCTCACGTATAATAGTCGCGATGCAAGGGATTCTGCCGCGTACGAAAAGCGGAGTAAGGGTTGTTTTTGCTTGGGATGCTTTGGACCAATAGAAATCTCAGGATTTTAATTGCGTCTTAGGTTGCTTTTGTTTCCACCCTTAAATTATAACAGTCAAGTCAGCGTAACTTGCAACTGGCCAAGAAGATCACTCATGTGCTCACTTAACGTTTTCTGCTGCAATTTTACTATCATTTTCCTCTAAAATAATGACAGCTAGTAACCGCACTTCACTCTCAAAAATTATATATACAGGTTGTTAAAAAGAGGGTAATAAATTTCAAGGTATATACATTCTTATGTGCTAATTCACAATAAAATTTTTTTTAATTCACAAAATATGGACATGCTTCTAGAATAGTATATTTCTAGTGCCACTGGTTGATACGTAATTTTTAATAAAAATATTAATGAACCAAATAACTGAATTAATTTTATTTAAAAAATACGTGTCAACCAGTGTCACTAGAAATGTGTTCTTCTATAAACATGTCCATAACTTTGCAAATTAAAAAAAATAATTTTAGATTGTGTATCAACACATCAAACTGTATATACTTAGAATTTTTTTACCCTTTTTTAACACCCTGTATAAAACTGTTACCTGTCTGACTGACAGACAACACACAGACCAAACTGCTGGACGTAAAGGGCTGAATTTTTTACAGTACATTCCTATAATGACATGGATAACCGCTAAGAAAGGATTTTTAAAAATTACGTTTGTTGATTTTTCGAAAATTTGTATATATAATCAGATTTGAGTCATATTCAGAATACATGTTAAATACGTGAAAATAAATATTTTTACAGAAAATGAACCCGGTAGGTGGCGCTATGATCGAGATATTTAGAAAGCGAGGAACGAAGTGACGAGCTAGCTTCTTCTTTATACTGACATGGAAGCGAGGAACGAAGTGACAAGCTTGCTTCGCCAATATACTGATATATAGCTTCTTGAATACAATTAAATATGTTTTTCTACATTCACTACTATAAATAAGTATTTATGTATAATCCATATAATATGTAATCTTCTTCTTACACACAGCCGTGCGTAAAATCGTCATTCGTACGGTTAGGGAATTTATGATTTATTGATAGTATGTTGACAACGTACAAGAAAGAAAATAATTAGTATTAAACTAGAGGCAGTGCAACCATAAAGAAATACGCATGAAATATTATACAAAGATGTTTTTGTTTGGTTGAAAATTAATTTTTGTCGTTTTCGTTTTAGTTTAACTGGTTTCACTTCTATCATTTAGTGACTAGTCGTTTCTCACTGTTGGTAACCCTGCAGCTAATGGCGATCATCCAGTGACAGTACAGTGAATATCTGTTCGTGTTTTTAGTGAGTTCTGTATGTGGTCGTACAAAAAGTCTAGTACATAGAATTACGCACTCAATGTTACGCGTCTCGTGCGTAAGTTTTCCATTTCGTGCGTAATTTGCTTATTACAACTCTCATAAAGTAATATACTATTATCTTATTTATTTACTGAGATATGTTCATAAACCTTTTTAGCATTCGAATAAACTATCACTTCTACATAGTTGATGGATTGTCTTCCAAATCTAATCAGCTCGTAACTTGAACATGGAAACAGTGAACTTGAAATCATATTCCAGGGGCTCTATTACGAGCTTATCTATTAAAAACACTCTACTGAGAATTTTGACCCGTAACAATACCTTCTTTACATTTATGTATATGTGTAAGATTTTACAATGGGTTAATGGCATATATATTTATTTTTTCAGACCGTTGAACAAATTCTTTTAGTTAACATTTTGCCTGTTCGCCGAAGTCCTCACAAAACCCCAGGGGCAAGAGTCCCCGACCGAAGTGTAGTCGCACGAGAAAGGCGCTAGAAGTTTCCTCATATTTTAAGCACGTGCTGCGTTTGACAGAATTTAAATTTAATACGACGTTTTGCTTTAAGAAGTTTAACGGCAGAGAACTGAAAATTAGGAACCATTCTCTTACCCTCTTCTCTCTTCGCCCCCTTTCAACCCGACGCCTTACGCACAGCCGTCTTGGATTCACCAAACTTGGCGTGGAATTGAAAAGGGAATTTTAGTCATTTTATCCCTTCAGAAATACGGTTGAACTCGTATGTTTTAAGAACACGTTAAGTGGTCATTCATCCCGCTCTAGTAACAGAAAGGGTGGGCATATTTCTTCGCTGATATATATGTTGGCCAACCTGTATATTCCGGACAGAATGTTTATGTTTGAATGTGTGAGGTGGTGCATGAATACCAATACATAAACGTCCAGAGAAACGACGGTAGAACTTGAAAGACCCAGGAACCCAGGATGTATTGCTTGGCGTGTCGCCTCAACACGTGATCGAATAGAGTGCCTCGGAAGGTGACGGTCGTTTGTTTTACTGACGTTCGATTGTTTCCAATGTCTACTTTATTGAAAGAACACAGTCTGATCTAAAATTGAAATGAGTTTGAAAAAATTATAAATTATTCATCGATATAGTCAGTTCAAGTTTGTTGGAATATACCATTACAAAAAAATGATATCCTATTTAATAACCGAATAAAATAATAAAATATATTTTGTAGTTTTTTTAGATACTAGGCGTGTTTCTTTATCATTATGGACTATTTCATAAAGAACTTCTTTATGGCCGCTAAATAACATCATAAACTATTGATTATAACACAGTCGAACATAAAATATATATTATAACAATATCCCACAAATTTTGTTTTCCAGTTGAAGAATTTTATAGAATATTTCAAAATGTTGTGTTTGGATAAATGTTTAAATTAATAGTATATAAAATTAATCCAAAATTTATTTTGAGTTTTCTACAAGTTTTACTTCAGAAAGATTTAGAAGCACAAAATAATGTGCCTCAATTATTTTAGCGAGGAATAGTTTACATAAAAATAGTAGATAATTTTGTTTTCTACAAGATGTACTTGATACTGGCAAATACAAACTTTACACCTCTCTCATACGTTTCCATATTATTTTAAAGAAAAATAATTTAAGTAAAAATGGTAAAGAATTTTGTTTTCTGTAAGTTTTACTTGCAGCATTTTTCTCTAAAATAATTTAGGAAAGTTTTACAACTCAAAATATAGTTAGTCGATTTTAGATTTTTGTAAAACGTTTGATCTATTTTAGAGGAAATTTCTTCAAAAATACGTAGTTGCAAACTTAGTTTCCTACAAATTTTATCAGAAATACTTTTATTTAAAATAATTCAGAAACGTTTGGCAATTAAAAAAATGATTAATCGACTTTAGTCCTCTATCTAAGGTTTCCAAATTATTTTAGAGGAAAATGTTTCAAGATTGGTACAAAATTTAGTTTATTATAGATTTTAATTGTAGTATTTCTCTCTAATAGTTATTTATGTATATAGAACGAAAAGTGAAACTTTAAGGTACTAGCAAGTTGTTTATGGCCGAGGACCTTAAAGTCACTTTTCGTTCGAGGTACAAAATTTTATTTCATACTGCTTACTAAAGTTGTTAAATTATAGTATATAAGTCGATCCAAGTAGCTTAAATAACAATTTCTATAGGAACAAGTAATTGTTTATAAATAGTTAAAATATTTAAAGTCAATTTTTACTAAAGCCCTAGTACTAAAGTTTCACTTTTTGTACGATAAATAGTCCGAAAACTGTAACATTAGTAACCAGCATAAAATAAAATAATTTACGAACGTTCGGCATCGTAGCGCCAAAATTTTCTACAGTTCTTGAACTTGATGCTTTTAAATTGTAAACCTTAATTGAAAACTTTCTTGGGGTGCCGCTCGAATCTCGAAATAAGTATAATTCTCAAACGAAAGCCGTATTGGAGGGAACGTCCTTACAATAAAGACAGAATAATATCAAAGTCGTCGCCTAAGATTTCTCTATACGCTGGAAATAATAGACGCTGTAATAAATTACTCGCACATCAAACCCACTATTTCAAAAACACTCCCAGTGTTGCCACCTCACTAACTCTCCAACTCAGTGCGAAACAGGGCTGGCAACGCAACGAGCGTGACTTTCCTGCAGAAGCCACGAACCGAATTCGTTTCAAGCTCCATTACTTCCTTTAATATTCCTCTCCCTGTGCGAAATGATCATCATTCATCTTCGCTCTTAGCGTCTCTGTATAACGACTCAAGGCCTTAAGAAATCGTTCGTGACGTGGAGGAGATATAGCGTGGAGTTCGAAACAGATGAGAGGAGAAAACCAGCTTTTATATTCAGAGCTTTGTACCATAAAACAGGAATGTAGAGCCTTTGTTCCTGCTATACCGGCTTGGAACAAGCGAAACTTATTCTAATTATTATTCAATTGCCTATAAATATATATAATTTCAATTCATCAAAGATTTAACTCTATCCAATAAAGCTTACTTATACAAGATTTTTTTTAACAAAAATTGGACTAATCTCATTAGCCTTATTATCCAATTAGAACTATAGATCCATAATTATACATATACACCAGAATATGAATAGTTAATAATTACACTTGTCACAACAAAAACTATTATTGAAATATTTTTTTACTACCCCAAGCTCTGTTTTGGCTGTTTTAATATAAGTGTTTTAGTCTCGGTTTTAGCTTTATAAAATATTTTTCCTATTTCACGTATACAAAGTCAATTTTGTGACACTGTTTTTCTCAAAAACAATGCTACAAAACTGAATTTTGTGCAACTGTTTTTGGGGAATTTATTATTTGTAAAATTAACAGTCTGTCAAACTTGGGGCTGTCATTGCTCAAGTAAAATTATTGAATCGGAGCTTCTGTGTCGAGGTTGCGGCCTGAGACTTGATAGGCCCCGCGGGCAAAGCCCCTTGGTGACCAGTGGTATATTAAACATGCCGTACAATTTTATTTTATTTTTATTGAATTTATAAACGTGAAATAGGAAAAGTAGTATGAACAACTCGTGTTACAATGCTTAATTGTAATACTCGTATTTTGCGTAACTCGCCTGCGGCTCGTTTACACAAACTATACTCGTATTACAAAAAAGGTCATTGTAGTACTAGTTGTTCAATATACTATTAAAGTAATTTTATAAGAAAATGCTACGAATAGAAGTTACAGAGAAATATATTATCTACCATTTCTATTTGAAGTATTTAAAAAATACTAATTTTGGAACATTATATAGAAAAACAAAACCAAGGCAAAAACACTTCTTTTAAAACACCCAAAAACATAGCTGCTTCAATATTTGAAATAAATTGAATGTTTGCTTTGTGTATCTAGTGAACTTCCAACAAAATCTAATCAGCTTTGCGCATTGTAATCAAACTTATCTATAATTTTTTCTACAATCACTAAGAAATCTGCTCATTGTATGTTTGTTGTTGCTAGGGAAATGAGGTACATTGGAAGCATCGTGCGAAATTATTTTGTTTTGTGAATATTTCAATACAGGTCTTTTCATTTCAGTACAGATACCATTGCTAGGATATTTATTTAGAATTGTCAAATATTGGAATTGAAAAAGCGGGACTAATTTTTTATTAAAATATAAATTAATTAGGAAATAATAATGGAGTGTCCATTTCATACTTGTATGATTTGCAGCATTGACCTTTGGCTCATACTACAAACTTTCATATTCGTAGGATATTTCATTACATGCTTCTTGTACAATATACTAATGAAGTTTCATTACTCTATCATTTTTCACCCTTTTAATTTGCCTTTCACTCTGTTTTTTTTGTGTGTTTTTTTACGTCTTCTAGGCTTTATAGCAAATTTGGAATTTTATATCTCGCCAAAGTAGAAATCCATTTTGTTTTTGTGTATGTTACATATTGCTACTAAATATTAAAAACTTAAAAATATGGTTTTTCTATTTATATTTTACAATTAAAATGTGATTTTTTTGAAAGGTTTCTAGCAATTTTGATGGTTGTCATCATTGAAGTATAGTACAGTCAGTCGTTAGGCCACCTGTCCTTTTGGAAGAGACGTAACATATTCCTACATAGCAACCGTTCTATAAACAAGTGCTAGACAGAGCCATAAATCTATCTATCTCAGGCTCGTTTTTCATTTTTTAGTCGTCCGTTACCAGAAACTTAATTTTTTCTTTGGTACCTCCACCATTTTTAAAAAGGAAACTTACTTTTAAAATCACTACTATCGCCATAATCCAAATAAATTAGGTTACAAATTGTTCTTGCTTTTTCCTTTTGAACCCAGTTGTTTTTATTTTCATTTTATTATAATTTTCTAAGCTATTCACCTATTAATTGTAAAGAAATTAAACGCGCAATTTTGCACGTGGGTGAAAACAGGGTTGTGTGAGGAATTTGTGTGAAGCCAACATTTCAAAGTAGTTGCGTAATGAAAGATTTCACGGCAAAACTTTTGCTAGGCTGGTATAATCAATACCTACAAGTATCACGAAAATATCCAATCAAAATTCCTCGTAAGACCAAACAACTTCAGGCACGAACCCTCCGACACCCTCCCCACCATTCTAGTTCGCGTTTTTCCCGCCAGGTCGGCTCTGGCGTCTCATTTCCTTTCCTCTTCGCTTCATAATTTTCTTGAGTTTTGCTCCACGAAACTTACGCCACGAAGAGTAATTTTACTTTGAACACACTCGAAGCAGCCCCCCAGTGGAGTTCTGCGCCCGCTGCATGCAGATTGGCGGCAGGGTTCAGCTGGCCGACTGGTTTCACAATGAAATGCACGACAGCAAAATAGGGAACTAAAATGGCGACCCCATCTGTCTTATTTTAACAGTTTCCCCTGTTATAAGAGTTGCGAGACGAGCGTTTCACTGGGGTGGGAGAACGGGCCCGGCTTCAGACGAATGGCTGACGTCAGAGATCAAATATCACCCCGGTTGAAGGGCACTTTTTAAGGTTACGAAACTAAGGTGTACTGAAACACATCTACGCTTCGACTTATACTTAAAATATGTTATATTTTTTAAACAAGTGTCAAAGATATAAAGATGATATACAAAGCAATCTACACTACCTTATTCGTATTGTTATGAATCAGGATTCCAATATTTCTAAAAAGGAAGTCTTTTTTAAAATCTTCTATTTTTTATAACGTCTTGAGTACTTAAAGATGAGGCTACTACTAATGAACTAATGGAACACAATTAAAAAAAAAATCTGGTGTGGGCACCACATTACTTTCTTATACAAATGAAACCAACTGAACATATATGACTTGTTCCTTGCATATAACTTTATTTTGACAATTATTTGATATATAGATGTTAAACCTGTTTAGTTTTTTGTTCTCATTGTAATCTAGTTTTTAAAACTTTCTAAGTAATAATACAAATATTGCTTTTATAATATTTCAAACGAAAGATGTTTTTGACACTTCACAATTATTTGACACATATATGTTGAAAATATTTTAGTTTTTGTTCTCATTGTAACAAGATTATTATAATGAACTTTTAAATATTTTTTTTTTATTTTTTCTCCAAATTAGAAGAATGTACAAGAAAAGTACAAATAACATTTTATATTCCAAATATTTTTCCTAACATCTTTCATTTGAATTTTTTTTTCACAGCTGATTCTATTTTAGAAAAATAAAATTAATTTATTGATTTGTGTGTCCAGTAAACTTCCTCTTGCGGTTTTTTAATTTCATTCAAAATCAACTCAGCTCTTCATATTTTCATGAAACTTATATATTTCATGTTTTGTTTACATACCTTGTCTCGTTCATGAAATATTGCGCACACGGACATCCATCCATCCATCCTCACACACAGACATCATTGAGAAATTGGTCTTAACGTATTCAGTAGACGTCAAAATATGTATTTCTGTAAAAATCTCGTCAGCGATTTTTTTCACGATTCCAATACTTCTTTATACTTTGTATAAGAAAGTATTAAAAACAAAAATAAACACATAATCTCCTACTTAATTACAACAGTGTATTGATGACAAGAATGTATTGATTAAACAATGCACTAATTACAACAATACATTGATTACAACAAAGTCTTGGTTGTAACAATGTATTGATTACAACAATAAAATAATTAATCTAAAATAACCTTTTTACATATTTTTATTATTTCATACAATCTTCTTTTGAATTCACATTCATAAAGCATGTAATAATTGTTTTTCTATCAATTTAAATACTTCTGAATGTATTCTATCAACTTTTCAAATTATTTACTGAGAGAGGCCTTCAAGTAAACAACCACTTTCGGCTAAAAGTTGGGTACCAAAAACTAATCATCTCACAATTTGAACATCTAAATTTTAAATATGATATTTAAAAATGATATTTGTCGAACGATGTGCTTTATCGAGCAAACGGAATGCAGTTTGGTTCACTATTCTTATGATGCGTTTTAGCAAAAATATGCTTTTACTTAGATGCCGCACTGCTTGAGAAGTGAAATAAGTGGTCGTGAAAGTAATAAAATCATATTCTAGAAAACTCAAAACGTGCTTACCTTTTGAAAACACATAACAGAAAATATTGACCCATTACAATAACTCTCTTACATATATGAACGGGAGGCAAAGATCATACAAAAATACTAAATAGAAATAATATCCAAAAATTAAAAAGCAAAACGAAGAAAAGAAACGGATAACCAATTTGTGCGAAAATATTGACATAACCTTGACACTCGTAAGAGTATAAAGGAAATTTTAATAATATTAATTCTTCTAGAATCTCTTAAAAATCATGTTCTTGAGTTCTTGGGAAGACACCTACCGCAGGATCGATGCTAGAGTAGTATTTGAAATATGTCATATGTGCATGTTACTACCCCATAACGTATAGAAATATACAGACACCATCGACCTAAACGGATGTACATTTACATGTTTACATGTTTCTAATTCCAAATGCAAATTTATTCAAAAATCAAACCATCCTATTGTTGTTCAAAAAATGCCCTGAATTAGTTCAAAATTCAGTAAGTAGTAGCCCTTGGTCCTTCTAGGAAAAAACCGGTTGATCGTGTTTTTAAAAGGGATGGGACAGGATAGAAATTTTGATGAATACTTATTGAAAACCAGTTTAGGGAGAAGTACCCCTATTTTAATTTTGTATTTCACAACTGAACTGTCAAAAGGAATACTCCATTTTTATACACATTGATTGGGCAACGCTGTGTTTGAAAAATAATACTGGAACACCAACTGACGTTGAAAGTGCGAATCGAGAGAGACAGCTAGTTGTTGGGTTATCTGTCTTTCTTATACACTTCGCTTAGAAAGTTGGTAAGAAAATATAAATAAATTATCATTCAATGATTTTGAAATAAATTGCTAAACTAACAAGTTTTTAACAAAGAAAATTATCCTTATGACATCTATTTGTATTAGTGAATGTACACGTACAATAGATGCTTCAATTATTTTGTCTCGAAGCTGCTTATTGTTACTTTTTTCTCATTTTTTGTCACGTGTCATTTTTATAATGAAAATAAAGCTCTAGAAATTGTTCCCGGCAATAATCTCTCAAGTTTTTCTTTTTATTGATAAATAGTTAGGTTAGGTTACCATAACAGTGACTTATAACACAATTTAATCTAATTTTCTTTGGAATTTGTTGATTAAAAAATATTCTAGTTAAATATAATTCAAGAGTCCCATAAATTAGATAATTTTTTGACGTTTCTTTAAAATAATGAAATGCTTTATTGTATATCACGTGTCTGCGTTTTTACCAATCCTGTCATTATTACACTGAGAATAATGCTCTTGTGATTATTTCCGGCAATAATCTCTATAGCTTTTTTGTTTTTGTTGACAGATGTCAGATGTCAGATAGTTATCATCAACACAAGTAAAAATGAGCAAAAAAGATAGAAGTGCTGTGCCTGATGATGAAATAAAAAAATAATCTAATTAAATATAACTCGAGAGTTCGATAAATTAGAAAATAATTTTACAGTATCTTTCTCAAACTTGTCACCATTTGGCAATAGGCACTCAAGCCCTACGGGCTTTTCGAAAAATCTAGGTAATTATTTTCAGTTTATTCTCACTCCTTTTTTTATTACTGCTCATTATTACACTTTTACTTTATTTTCTTATTAAAGGGAATATTAAAAAATGTCCTTTGTGAAATTTTAAATAAAACAGTGTCCAGGGAACTCCACCAAAGTTTAATCAACTCTGTTCATAATTATACATTATTTTTATTTTATTCTTTTTCTTTCATAAGTTATTGTACATAGAAACATATTTCCACGAATTTGTTTCGCGAATTTCTCCAAGCCGGTCCTGCTTGCTTGCGGGCGAAGATAAGACACGAATAATTTATATATTACTTGCACCCCTCCCCTCCAAGCGTCAGGTGACTCGTAGCCTTCTTTGAAGATGCATGTTCCTTAATTTCGTTACCTCGCCCCTCGTGTCCCACCCTCGCCGCCGCCGCTGTCTGTGTATGTCCCGCCCGCGTTACTTTTGTCTGACGCTGCTGACGACGCAGCTCCATAGGCGGGAGTGAAAGGGGGTGCAGGGAGGAAGTTCTTATTCCCTGACTACTTCTTCCTTTGCTGCTTTGATTTGATTTGCTTTGTTGCCGAGATGGAGACAAATTTTGTTAGTGGTTGAATAGTAAATGTGGAACATTGTTTGATGGAAGAATTAATTTTCTACTGGGGTGGGTTCTTCAATTTCTATTACAGAGGGTAATTAGAATTTTGCCACACGTCACAATTAATTGTTGTATAATTCAACGATATTTTATTTTTACTTCGCTTAATAAACAATTCCGAAGTATATTCTATGTTTTGCAATTGCAGATCTCGACAATGAACTAATCAAGGTTATGTTCATGTAATGTATGAGTCCAAATTCAAATGTGTTTTTTTTTTTTAATTAATGTTTTACAAAAATCGGGACACACATACTTATTAATTTGTAAAATTAATTTCTAATAGGTTAACGTATTTTAATATTAAATGAAACTGGTTAATAAACTGCATAACTAACAATAGTTATTTGTCAAACTAGAGAGGAAAGCCCTTCTTTTTCCCCCTCGAGTTCGAAGTTCGCTGCGCTCATGTGGCATTTCGAACGAGAGTGGAAGAAGAGCTTTCCTCTCGTGTTAGACACAATATTTTTTTCATGACATGTTTCTAAAAACGATTTGCTCGGACCTAACACACACTTTAGAACACAACTGACAGATTGGCACGTTAAAAGTTAGGTTATCAGACACAATGCGGTGTAGCAGTGTTGCCAATGAACCAATCTTAAATATATTTAATAAGTCAAATTGTGGTTTAATAACGAAAAGAAATATATAAGACATAATTGTAAGATTATATAAAGTATGTATATCACTAAAATAAGGATTTTCAATAAAATTAGGAATTTATTTATAATTTTTATAATATTTTTTTTATAAAAAACTTTCATATTGGCAGCACTTCCATATTTTCCTCTCTAGAGAGGAACAACACATTTTCCTCACTATTTCGGGAGAAGAACGGTGGGGTTTCCTACCATGTCGTGAAAAAACTTTTTTTTTTTGTTTATAAGTTTACTTTAATTAGTATTGTCTACTTTACCAATGTACCACACCATCCTTACTTTTAAAACTACTTTCTACCAAATTTCCAAATTTCCTATTGTCCTTGCAGGATGATTTCACAATTTATTTTAATTCCAATTGGTTCTATAATGTTTCGAATGGAAATAGATCGGGGCTGATAGAGCTAGAAGCTTGTAAAAAACTAGACACCATGCAAACTAGTGTTTTGATTTTTATCTTAACTTTATAAAACATTACAGGAAAAATTTGATACAGGCGAAATGATATTAATTAGAGCTCGTTTAATAAAAGCTTGTACAGCATAATTTTTAAACATTGTAATTAATTACTCTAAAGGCCGATTTTTTCACACTCTATCACATTTGTATGATTACTCAACTGATTAAAGTCTGGTTAATGTGACATTACAGTATTGTTATTTTTACAGTACTTAGCAATGTTTTAATAGGATTTTATCCACAATATCGTTTTCCGCGTTCATTTTCACTAAATTTGTTGTTTTGCTATCATTAGTTTTAATTTTTATTAAGGACCAAGACGACCTGATTGTTTTTATGAGAGAAAGAAAGGAATCAAAGAAATCAAAATTTCGTCCAACCATGTGACACATGAATGAAAAAAACCGTTGTACGCCATACTTCCGTTTGTGTATTTCCCTTACTCGATCTACAAAAAGGCTGCGAAATTTTTGTCAATAAAATCAAAGTATGCCAGCACAGGCGAGGAGGTAATTTGGCCAATATCGTATTCTATAATTAATGTCAACATGTCTACTTTATAAATTTATAATAAAATTTTCCAACTTATTTATTGTTTCATTTCAAAATTAAATCCAGTGTACCCGATGGGCCACCCTATACAAAGTATAAAGAAGGAATACAATAATAAAAAAAGGGATTGCAAAATTCTGGTTTGACCTTTTTATATGATGTTTGTGTGGATAAATAGATGAATGCCCTGAAATGTTAAAGAAAAAAATTGGGACGATCTTCAGTGGAATTCGAACCCACAACCAATAGATTGCCAGGCTAGTGACATAACCTCTCGCCATCGAGATCGGCTGATTTCAATTTTTAATGAGCCCTATTTATTAATTATTATTGAGGGTGTTCAATAATAAAAAATGAAATCCTATTGCACGTCTATGAAGTTGTTAGACCCGCGATTAAATTTAATTAAAAAACTAGTGTTCTAAAGTGTGGAGAACTCAGTAAACAAATAACTTAAAATGTATCCCGGCAAAATAATTTCACGACGTTAATTAAACATACAGCCAACTAATTAGCACTTTTACGACTCGACTCAGCACCGAAAGTCGTAACGAATACATCTTATCCCTCACACACACTCACGAACAGCCGCCCTCTTCCTCGCACGCATATCACTATCTCCGTCACTCCAGCGTGCGCTTCAAAAGATAATATTTATTGAGGGCGTATAAAGACGAAGCAAAATTCCTTTTCAGTTCGAAAGACAAACAACACACAAACTTATAATAAGCAGGCGAAATTACTCATGTACGCCGCCGCCATTTTGGATTCAAAAATCAAACAAAACCGGCCTTAATTTCATACGCGAATAAGGGCGAAATTCTAAGATGTTAAGCGCCACTTACAACTTGGGGTGAATTTTACACTGCTCTGAAAAGCGGGCCAGGTTTTATGGCAATGTCGCCTGTAAGGGTGCTGGCCCCAAGGGTTGGTTTTGGCTGCGGAAAAGTGCTGTTTTAACTGGGGTGGATTTTAAACCCTGGGTGGCTTCGAGCTAGGATATTGGGGTGAGGTTTGCCAGGCGGGTGCGCGGAAAAATTAAGAAGGGGTTGCTTCTTTCTTTCACCCTATTCCACGCAAATGTTACCGTTATGAGTCACAGTTTTTAATGAATTTTTACATCTTATTTGATATAAATTACTTATTTTTGAGAAAGTAACAGATTTTTATTTCTTGTTGTTTCTACCTCCCATTACATCTTGTAAGGAAGGTGCAGAAATCATACTAAAAAATTGGATGATGTTTATGTGTATGTGTGGATGGATGGATGTAAACACTTTTATATTTTATATTTTACTGTATCCCCTTGGGAAGAGCTGATTAGTTTTTGGTGATAATCTAAAGGTTATTTGGAAATAATATTATGGTTCTATGGTAATTTTTATTATTAGAATGTTTGAAATATTTTCTCTTTTAGGACAATTTGCAAATTACGTTAAAGAAATACCGTACGAAAAATTCATTTTTTAACAAGTGTCCTAATTAGAGAGTCCGGTTTATAGAGGTATAGAAATCTATTCATAGCATATAAACATTTTTATTTGAAATCGGTACTAAATAACAACAAAATCGTCATTAAATGCTCTGAAATCGAAACTAAAATAACCCATTCTGAGCAACGCAGTGCTGACAACCGTACGATAATTATTGGACAACAAAATTTTGGCAGATGTAGGATGTGCAATAGTAAATTTGTACGTGAAATGAAACATTATGTGGAAGGCGAAATAATTAATTCCCATGAAGAAATTGGGAACAAGTCTCATAATATTAAGTATTATTTACGATATCTTCAATGCCCGATGTTGGCAACACTGAGTGCAAGTTTCATTTGACAATTAACAGATGTGTAAACTTAACCTACAAAAAATTTTTTTTTAGTTTTTTTTTTAATTTAATCTTTCAAATAAGATTTAATATATACCGCGGCACTGAAGTTCCTTTTTATCACTCATATGATTTATTTTCTTGGACCCTATGGACCTCGGCAAGTAAATTACATATTCGTGATAAAAAGCAAAACTTCAGTGCCTTGGTACATAAATAACTATTATTTAACTTAGTATTTTTGTCACTAGTTTTTTTTAAGGTTTGTTATTTCTAGGACATTAAGAATGTAAAGTGCGGCATTCTCTTAAAAATAAAATAACAAACATATTATTGTATAACACTATTGGTGAATTTATTTATTATTTACCTTTGATAATAATTTATCGAATTTAATGCAGATCACATGCAAAATTGTCTAAGCATTTGTAAACAATAATGGAAATTATAAACTAATATTTGACACTTGGACAGTACTTTTGTTATCACAACCATCCCCGTTGCAACAGCAAGATGACGTTTGACAAATACATAATGCTGTTTATTTGTGTTTTCAAATTTTTTATTACTCATGTGCTTTATTCTCCTCGGTTATCGCCTCGTAAAATAAATTCCGTATTCGTAAAAAAAAAATTCTTTAGTACCTTGATTTGCAATAGCGACTAAAATAACTTCGCGGGAAAAATCATACACTTCTCTTCCCTTAATGTATAATATACTATTATAGAACTATAATCTAAATAGTATATTAAAGAACAAGTCTCATAATTTTCATTTTATTGCGCAGAGTGACCCAGCCCTTTGAACAAAATAAACGACAATTATGAAACGAGTTCTTTATACTAGCTTCTTATATTTTGCAATTTTTATGCTCTTTTTAAATAAATAAATCCAAGTTTAAAAATTCAGGGAATTTTCTGTTAGTTGGTGACACTAATATGACGTATGAACATTTAACACCTAACCTTACTTTTGTAAGCAAACATTTGTAACATTTCTCTTTCCTTTCTCTTCTTCGTACTATTCTTAACTTCTGCTTTTAAATTCAAAATTATACAAAAATAACATTCTTACAATTTGTATTTATTAATTTTACTTGTTACTCACTTGTAAACACCATTTATCCAAACCCTCTATTGCCTTTGAAAATGAATATTACAAGTTACTAATAGACAGTTGCATTGTAAAAATTTTACAAGTTAGTAAACAAGGTAAACAATGCACGTTGCCACAGTAATGCTTATAAGACTTATGCGAAATCATTTCAAATAATTTTTGACAGAACAGTTGTGTGAAACTGACGGGACTAGGTTATAATTTTATTTTGATTTACAAATGAGTAACAAGTAAAATGTTGTACAATACAGGCAAGGTACTGCTTCAAGGAGGTGACAGGCTCGCCGGTCATTTCCTCCATTCAGCAGTAAAAACTGTTTTACCCAGCTTGTAATGTAAATAACTATAGTGAAGTATGACATTTGATATTTTTTGACATATGACATTTCAGTCGAGTTACCAATGTTGAAAATATAAATTATACTGCTCTATTATAACACTCGATTGATTTTTTACGAAACTCCTTTGAACGTTGAAAATATAAATTGTACTGCTCTATTATAACACTCGATTGAACTGTTACGAAACTCGTTTGGGTATCGTAACAGCTTTGTTATAGAAGCAAAATGAGTTTGAAAGTATTTTCAACTTACAAAAGAAACAATTTCTTATGAAATAGTCTAGACACCTACAAGGGAGGGTGCTTAGCTTAAAGCAGATTTCGTTGTTTGATATATTTTTGTATATATTATGCGAGAAGAGTTTTCTGACAAATTCGAGACTTATTATCTCACCACTACAACTATGCGGCTCGCGAACTTCAACTTTCTAAAGGCAAGTCCTCAGCGTCTATTCTATCTCTGTGTTATTTATGTGCAAAAGCTTCAAGAGTATTAACTTAAAATGTTTGATGTTCGTACACGTTTTAATAATGCACAAGAGTCGAGGCAAAGTTTGGTGGAGACGCCGACGCCGACGGGGGGTGGGGGAACTCTGCGCAACTTTGCTAATAAGCAAACAGGAAATTAAAAGATAAGAAAGTAATTACTGTGTACGGGATGCTTCTCTCTCTTTCGCTCTTTCGTTGCCATGTTGTGGAAAACACGCCAAAGATGGCAGCGGGCATATTTGGCGAAGCCGCCATTAGTTCTTCGAGAATTCATCTCTGGATTTATTTGGCAACTTTTGATACCGTAACATAGCTTAGACACATTTCAATAGTTTTGAAGAAAAACTATTAAATTTATTTCAAGTTGTCCAAATGACAATCAAATTTTTGACAGCAATGTTAAGTAAGGCATAAAATAGTTTGAAATATTGTGCACTTATTAAAAACAAATAAATTTACTTTAAAGGTTAATTTAAGTGACAGTTAAATTTCTATATAATATATGGCATTATTCTAATTACTTTAAGGAACAATATTTCAAACAAAAGTGACGAAAAATTTAATTATTTGCATCTTTTTCTTAAACCATTTATTTTTGCTACAAATTTAGGCACATTTGACAGACTAAAATACAGTTACATATATTTCAGGAAAGTTTAAGTGCTCAGAACATAGTTCCTAACTATTTTGGGGAAAAATGGTTCGAATGAAATTTAGTTTTCTGTAAATTTTACTTGAAACATTTTTCTCTAAAATAATTCATTTTGTTTGGCAGTGCAATATAAAAGTGGTCTTTTCCGGATGTGCCTTTGCAAGATCCTGTCATAATTTCCGGTCTTATCTTCTTTAATTTCCGAGTGCTCTCCTTTGCGTCATTGTAAGCGGAGACCGAGACGTTTTTGCGTCTTCGTTTCGACGTTGCAAAACATTCTACCTTCGTTAGTTAGATAGTTGCTGCCACTGCTAAACTGAAGCAAAACAACAAGAAGAAAAAGTAGGATATGCGGTGGATAATACACAAGCTACTCGAGAGAAAAAATCAGATGTGGCCAGCACATAAACTCCCGCACAACTCATTTTACTAATATCATGATACCATTTACAAATAAATATAATAGTTTTATGTAAAGCACAAGTAAACCAAGATGAAAGCAACATGCACACGCATTTACGCATACACGCATCGTATCCGATGATTTTTCGAAAAAAACCCCAAAAACCGGGGTCCTTTGAAACACGATCACTCACTCAATTCTTCACCGATGGGGACGAAATTTTTAGCTCTGAAAAGGAAATTGACAGGGCTTTGTGACAATCGAGTTGAACAACCCCCTTAAGACAGGATTTTTTGGAGCTGCAAGCCTTCAAACTTTGAGATTTTTCATTGCTCAGACATGACATCACATAAAGCGATTTTTCAGGGGGTCGGGAGGAGCGAATCTCTTCGGGATTTTTGGAGAACGTAGAGGAGCAATGTATCTCCAGGGGGAATTTCCAGATTTTGGTTAACATGTCCCTGAAAGAAATGCCCCACATTTTAAAAACAGTTATTTTCTTGGTTCGGCCAAGTGGCTCGATTTTTTTTTTTTTTTTGAGTAGTATAATTTGTGCAAAATATTTGTAAATAACATTTATATTGGTAATACTTCTATATTTTCCTGTATAGAGAGAAAAACACATTATCCGTAATATTTCGGGAGAAGAATGGTGGGGTTTCCTAGCATGTAGTAAAATAACATTTTTCTACAATGTCGATTTATGAAATCGACCAAGCAATTGAAGATACTGCTCCCCAAAATACTTTTAGATCGAAAGCGAACGTATGGAAACAATTTCGAAAATTTCATGTTAGAGTTCTATAATAATTTGTCATGTTTATCAAATATTAGTAGCGCTATCATATGATGCTGGGGAAGTGTATATTTAATTGTTATTCCATTAATTATTTTATCAAAGTGATTTTCAAAAGTTATACATTAAAAATTTGATTGGTAGATACGTAAAAAATTCCCACAACTGATTCTTTTGTTGAGTAGTACGCGAGATAATGCATCTGAATTAAATTTCACAAATATATTCATCCATCCAAATGAATGCATACACATACACAGACACCCTCGTTAAAATAATATAAATGAAATCTAAATTCTAAAACATGTTTATTGACTAAAATCTCGACATCATTTTTTTCCGATCCCTGTACCCCCTTTTTGCGGGAGGTAATGTTTAAATACATAGCATAAAGTGCAGATGTGGTCATTTTTCAAAATTAGCGCGATGAATTAAAAGTAGATTAGCAGACTTATCACTTAATGAGTGTCGGAATGCAATTAATCTCCATCAAAGGGCTAATCAATTAAAAAACAACCCCTAACGCATAATAAAACCCTTTAAAAATGAATATAAATTCCGGAATCCATTACAAAAAACCCGCCTGTAATCCATTTATCATCGTAACCGACTTAAAAAACACTTAACTCGAGAAATTATTTTCAAAACAGGAAAAGTTAAAACATAATTTTCCAGGGTTTTTCATCCGTGATACATTGTCGGTGGAAAATATGTTTTAAATCCTCGGAATAAGCCCAGAAATAATTCACACCCCCGAGAGTTTCCCGCTATTTTCCCCCGTATCGTCCTTTGCCAAAGGGGTTGTTTTTCCTTGCGATAATTCCTGCTGGTAACTGGTCATTTTCTAGTGGTTAGCACAACAAGTGGTTAAAAATCCGTGGAAAAAGATAGCAGTAACTTTCGGGTGAGACAGAACGAGACAGCGAACAGATTTGCGTGCGAAGAGCCAACTTTGACTTTTTTACTTGAATGAAAAATGTTGTGCCTTTTTCCTGCTGATGGCTTTCTCTTTAGGGGTGGGTTTCTTGACGGGTAGTGATAAATTTCGTGGTTTGTCGAGTGGTGGAACCACAAATTGAGTTTTTGTTACAGTGGTTGTTTGCTAATGAATTTATTCCTAACCTAATTTCGACAATTCTTCACCAATGGAATCTTTACAAATTAGATTGAATTTACGACAGTTAAACTTTAAAATTGAGGGCATTACGAAAGTTAAATTTTAATATAAAATACGAGTTGTGCGTAATTATATTTTGAGTATAAATTGAATGTCCATATTTTACTTGTAAGGGGTTAAAAATTTAATCCGGGATTGAAATTAAAATTTTTATTGAAGTTTTAACATTTTAATCCTTTTCAGGACGACGTAATCAAAGTAAATATTTTTAGGTAGATTTTCTACCCTTAGTTTGAATTAAAATTTCATGCTTTTTAATTTAAATGGGATTAAAAATTAATCCGGAGTTTCTCGCAGCTTTTAATTTCATATATTATAAAAATCATTTTGCTTTTTACCTTCGAAGAATTAATTAGAAATTTTAATGTCATTTTTGTAGGAGGTAGAAGTAAATATGTATTTGTTTCCTTTCGGTGTTCAACTTTGTTTACATTATGTAGTAATATCGTTTATTTATAATATATAAAACTATTACTGTGTACAAATATTTAACCTATTTCACTACACTCTCTTCACCGCGTTCACAGCGTTTGGGTTTTCATCCGGTAGTATCTGTTGTGTAAATTTATTTCTTAGGTACAGAAGTACAGTCTCTTCTTAAGTGATTTATTGTCTCAAAGTCTCTCCTACGTATTCTACATTGTCTGTCATCGTCTTTTTTTTTTTAGTAATCATTTATTTTTTTCTCGTTGCCTATTCGAAATCTTGAAATTATTTTCAGATTTCTATTTTCTTTTGTCATATACTTGTAGTCAATAGGAATTTATATTCTGAAATATAAGTTTATAAAGGATTAATTACATATTCAATTGATGAAAAGGATATAGAAAGGAAATAGTCAGGAATGCAGTTAATAATATGAAATAATGATTTATGTAGATGTATTTAACTAGTACTCGTGCTAAAAAAAATATGTTTTTCTTTATATATAAAATTCCGGTGTGAGTGTGTTCGTAATTCTTCTCCTAAAGATTTTGATGAAATTTTCTAATTTGCCCTGAAGAAGACGCGAAAACTTGTCTAATCGTCGACCTTTTAGAAAAAAATATTATTGTGACTGCATTCCTGAATAATTTCTTTTCATAAAAGTTCATTTTATATTTTTTCTCTTCTTAATGGAGTCTCTCCTTATATTTTCTTCCGACATAATTTCTTCGTCTCTTTATATCAGTCGAGACGAAGTTTTTCCATGATGCCCTTCTTAATTTCTCTTGATATTTCATTAGTCTTCTACTTGCTTTTGTTTTCATTTTATGCCGTTTCGTTTCTTTCTCTTATATACCAGTGTTCGTATATCTAGTCTAAGTATCCATCTAATATAGCTTGATTGGATTGTTTTTATTTCTATATTGTTCTCTTCAACCCCAAACGCTCGCAATGAATTTATCGAAAAGTGGATATTCTTACTTTAAAGTCATGTGTTCAATATTTTTTATTTTTTGCATAAATAATTTAAGATAAAGGTACATAAATTTGTACTTTATAAAAAATTACAAAACATAACTACAGTATTCATCTAAGAATTATTATCTTATGATTCTACCCCTATTCCTACACTGCGCGAGTTATATATTTACCGAGGATCTTTGGCAGTATATGAATCACGGTAGCTGGATTCTACATCCTTTAATATAGTTGGAAGGATATGCAGAATATTGAGGCTTAAAGACGGATAATCTAAATATTTCTTTGACTAAAATCCTGAAGGATTAGAAAATATAAATATGTAGTTATTCAAAATTAAATGGTATTGCCAGTATCTTGTCTTATGACAGAAATGTATTATATAATAGTTATTTACTTTACAAGTGGGCAAAGTAAAGAATTACCCACAAGAGAAATTTTAGCACACGAAGCTGAATGCTGAGTGTGATAATTTTATCGAGTGGGTAATTGCACTTTGCCCACGTGTGAAGTATAACGTTTTATCCAACATCTCTTAATACCAAAAAAAATTATTAAAGAAATATTATTAGACAGTGACATACTTTAATTTCTTAAAATTTAAATGTCAATCGAAGTAGTTACCAAGGTGTTGTGTGTTATTATTATTGTTATAAATAAAAAATACCCAGTAGTGGCTTTTCTCAAAATTATACCCACTAGTGGGTATTCAGATACTTTCCTTATTTAAAATCACCATAGTTATAGAGCATTTATTGAGAGGTGTTGGATAAATAAATTTAGGCTCATTTGACGTAGTGTTTATATTTACACTTTCGTTCTAAAATTCAAACGGATCGAATTATGCCGGTATAAATGAAACATCTAATCTATATTTATTATTTGTATAAGAAAGACTGAAGATTTCTTTAGAATATTTGCTCAAAAAACAACAAATTCACTTGAAAAACAACTCCTGTTAAATACTATTTCAATGCTATAAATTTGTATTGTATAAGTGTAATAATTTATTGAAAATAATACTGTATTTTCTCATTTCAGGAGACCGCAAAACGACGCATAGCTTGCCGGCGTCTGCGTCGTCGCTTCCCGTCAAAATGGTCGACTGAAACCCGGACCCTACCGTCGGATCACCGCTCGCTTCTCCAGCTGTTCCATAATGGAACAATACCACTGAACACACATAAAAATCACCAAATCTGCACATTTCACACCATGAAGAAATACCCTTGAAGATCTTTTCACACATTATCAACAAAACATATTTGAAATGGCCAACATTAGACAGAGATTTTGTTAATGAAACACAAGAAGAAATAAAACTGCTAACATATCAAAAATTCATTGTTTACAATGTTCTACAAAATGTGAAACCTGATGTTTGGAATACTCACCCGTCCAACACCACCAGTGACATCTATCGTACTAGGACTCAAGCTGATCTCAAGGAATCGAATATTTAACACCGAACCTCAAATTTGCATACAATGGCACGAAAAACCAGGAAACATAACTTAAATCTTTCAACGAACCAAAAATAAAAGTATCAACGACAAGAACTTACAAAACAAAAAAATAATCTTTTTCTTATAAAAATTGTGTAAAAAATGCAGCTGTACCCTAAATCAAAGAAGGAAGAAGATCCGTATTGAAAAAAAAATCATAATAGTGAGAATTCACCGCACCAAAACAAACGAAAAAAGGAAGAAACCCCCTCCAAATCCAAGTCTATCCATCTTTATCACGCAAGAAGCCCAGAAAAAATAAAACCCACAAAAACCCTCCGAAGAAACAAAATCCACGACTGTCCTTCTTACACTTTCGCCCTTCCACATCCCTCTGTCTCTTTCCCGCAAGAAAGAGAGGGAAAGCCAACGCAGCAAGTAGGTGGTGGTTATAAGGATCTTATTCGTTGAGCAGAGCAGGGTGGAGCCAAAGAATCGATGATTCCTGTTCCTGACGGCGTCCTGAAGGAAGAAGGAAGGATCAGCGGTTGACTCGGCGAAAAACAAACGCAGGGGTGAGAGGTACAACTTGGGGTGGAGGAGATGAATGATGTAAGGATGGGGCTCTTTGTTCACCTTTTTCTTGGGAGCTGAAATTCATCGATTCTTGAGGCAAAATTGCTAAGAAACTACTGATACATAGTACATGCTTTGAAGCTCTAGAAAGAACAGTAATTGCATCCAATAACATTCAAATAAACGATTCACTTCATAAATAAAATAATACTTGAATAATTACGGCATATTTTATAACTGAACTAAACGAATCAAAATACAAAACCCAAGCAGTCTTGAAAAAACTGATTTAGTAACATACAAAAATAAAATGAATAATCGTGTACGAGAATACCTATAATGCAGAATTGTCAAAATAAAATGAACAATTTCAACAAAATTAAATTAAAAACATTGTTATATCTGTTAAGAATTATAATAATGCATATTATTATATAGAATATTAACATGTTTTGAAAGGAGCCAACAAAATAGTAATTACAAACTATTTTTAAATGAATAGGAAGAAAAATTTTCTTTCGTATGATTTCCCAAAAATAATGACGTGAATCGTTTGTTTGGATGGATGCCCTATAGCTATAAGAAGCACATTCAAATTAACCTAAATTTTTGTTGTCAGAAAATTAATTGATTGGTTAAGAATAGTTTTGGTTAACTAAAACAATCAAATTCAAATGATGTTTAAATAAATTCAAAATAAGAATGCAGTTATCGAAGATGTCTCTGTCATCAAATAAATTCACCTTTCCTCATATATTCAAAATGAAAAATAATCAAAACAAAACAAAACAACTAAAACGATTAATTTGAGTAGAACCAAAAGAAACTAATTGAATAAAAATGCTGAAAACTCCACACAAATCTGAACTGTCAAAAATACTATTTATATTTCAGAGCAAATTACTAAAGATCTATGATTTTTTTTTTACAAATAAATTTCGCCCAAATTTCATATTTCTATACAATAACTTGACAATAATTATTTATTCTTTTAGGAACAATATTTAGACTACATCAAAAACAGTGAGTTATACAAATTAATTGATAATATGAATGACAAACTAAAAGCAGTAATTTAAATAAAATCCTTTCTGCCCTAAAGCGTGGGGTGTAAAAGTTATCTTAAGCGTGCACAAATTCATCGCTAATATAAAAAAAAATTGTTTTGCTATTTGTTAATTTTGGGGTTGTTGAGTATATATTTAGTTACGAAATACAAAAAAATAATTTGTTACTTGCTAACAAATTTGAAATTTGTTAAATTAATAAAAATTAACGGAGAATCGTCTGAGACTAAAAATTTTGTCAATTTTGACTATAAATTTTTTTACGTTCTTCTTATTCAGAGTCTAGTTGATGATGGTACCCCAGGTGTCTTTTGGTCTTTCACGTATCCTCTTTTTTTTCACTTTTGTCATCCAACAGGTCACAATTTATTAATTTTTATCATATGGCACCACAATAATATTTAGTAAAAAAATCTAGAACACCCAAGGAAAAAACTGTACATTCAAAATTCACCACAAGTTTTAAAAATTATTGGAATAAATTCAAAAGAATCTACAAAAATCAATATGAAAACAATCTAGACTAGGTTCTTCACACCGCTGGGGTGTCGCAAGGGGTGGGGGTGCAGCACGCGTCTCTAACCTAATTAACGATACCTCCAAGAATACGCTGGAAACTTCATTTTGAAAACACGACGTAGACAAAAGCCGCCGCAGCCGCCTTACCCTTTATTTAATTCAATTATTCAAACACACACAGAGCCACCTACACCAATACACATTCATGTACTTGGTGCATGTATGCACCACATGTATAGGGGGAAGGGAGGGGTGACACTCGGAAACGAATTGTCTTGGCTGCTGGGAACTAATGGTGTATTCTTAGAAATTAGGAGGGATTTCTGTAGTTTAATAACATACATAAAAAAGATATTTAAAACTTAAATTGTAATACAATTGTTGAAATAAACAAAATGAAAAGGGGTTCGTTAAAAAAATCAACAACTATAACTCTCTCCAAAACAGCTTTTCAACAGTACACACAAAGGGATATTGTTTCAAATAAAATTTGTTTACTAAAATACACCCTAAAACATGACAGGCCCTTAAATAAATACCACTTCCGGTTTATGAATTGCCACCAAAATCTAATCAGCTTGTTACTTGTACATCCAAATTCTAAATACCTATGAAATTTAAAAGTGATATTGTTGTTAGATTTTGTGTTATCTTGAAAAATACTGGCTTATAAACGTGCCCATCTGTTAAAAACTCACTGTCTAAAATTTTGACTCGTCACAATACCTCCCTACGAAAGATAAGAATAGCTACAATTCGCTACTAACGTTTTTTTTTTTTTTTTTTGAAAAAATAGAGTTAGTATTAGGTACTTTATACTTTTTTGGCTAGAAATTTCGACATGTTTCATAATAGGTTTACTTGTATAATGTAATTCAAGAAAAAGTCAATCCAAGTTTCATACTAGAAACGTCTTTAAAAACTCGATCCGGATCCAATTTTGATTCAAGTTTAATGTTGCACCTGTACACTGAAAGCGTATTTTTCATTTTACGATTTGTTTTATTCATTTTACAAATACGACACTCAAAACATAAAACCTTTGTCAAAACTGTTTTTGTTGTTGGATTGGTATAATTACTTGAAATGTTGGAACAAACAGATTCCTCTTAAATGAAGAGAAAAATTGATTTGAATAGTGCCAACCCGATTTCGTTTTCATTGAAAACTTGTGTAGGTTTAATAAATATTCTTGTATGAAAATTATTTAGTTTTGAAAGAACATATCAAAATATTCAACTGAGATTCATTATGGAGACGAAGTAGTTTGAATAGAAGTAGTTTAAATTCAAAATGATATCGTTTTATATAAAAACGTTTTGTTTAAAATTAAAACGACTACTTCTTTAGTATTTTTACAAACAAAATTTAAAATATATTCATTTTCTGTCAATGCAAAAAAAGATAAATAAAATTTATATTCAAAATTGAATTGAACCTAATCATTTTGTAAGAAATTTTCTTCAACGAATGCATGCAAAAGGAAAACTGCCAATTTTCTTGAAACAAAAATTTATTTTTATGAGTGTATAACTATTAGAAAAGGTAATTGAGATTCTAGACAAAAATAGTTGCTAAAATCTAGTTTCTAGCAAAAAAAAAGTATAATGCAAAAAAGGCTTGAGATAGTATTAAATTAGCCTTTGATTTTCGGTGTAAAAATACCTACCCTTTCGACATACCTCTGAGCCGAATTTAAGACTGAATTTTAATTTTTAACTAGACTTTTATCAAATTTGAAAAGACTGATCTTCGTAATTATTTAGCTACCTTTATCTACCTCTTTATCATCTTTATTTTATCATCATCTTCATCATCATTATTTTAATTATATCACGTTGATGTATCCAAAATCATATATTTAAAAAGTGGTTCGTTGTTCTGAAAATGATATTCAAATTTATTTATTTATTTGCTCAATGAAATATAATACTTGTTAAAAGACATTTACCGTGATATAATTATCTTCATTTTTAGATATCATTCTTTTGTTTTGTTTTGCCTACTCATCTGTTCTTATTCATTATTTCTTTCATACATACACACACACTACTTTTAGATAATTGTTTAGCAAGATTAAAATCATTTACACAATAAATAAAACTTTTTTTATAAAAATGATCCAAAAGCAAAAAAAAAAAACATTCATAAAACTACTATTATATCATAGGGTACAAATATATAATCAAGTACTTTTATATCAAAATACAAGTGTATCTACTTCTTTTTCATCTTTATTTTCTCATCATCTTCATCATCATTATTTTAATTATATCACGTTGATGTAAGTATCTAAAAATATATTCTTAAAAAGTTGTTCGTTTTCGTGAATATTACATAAAAATATATTTATATTTTCGCACAAAGAAATATACTAACATTTAACGTTATATAATTATCTTGTCTTATACATTTTTTTATTATTTCATTTTTCTATCTATTATTATTCATAATTTCTTTCCTGCATACACACACACACACATACACATTCACACACAAACACACACACATACACAAACAAACTATTTTAAATAGTAAACAAGATTAAAATTAGTGCACTGATAAAAATGGTTTTTTGGAACAAATAGATTCCTCTTAAATGAAGAGAAAAATTGATTTGAATAGCGCCAATCCGATTTCGTTTTCATTGAAAATATTTGTAGGTTTCCTAAATAATCTTGTATGAAAATTAATTTAGTTTTGAAGGAACATATCGAAGTATAACTGAGACTCATTATGGGGACGAAGTAGTTTGATTAGAAGCAGTTTTAATTCAAAATGATATCGTTTTAAATAAAAACATTTTGTTTAAAATTAAAACGACTCCATTTTCCTTATTTTTAAATATAATTAATTTAAAGTATGTTCATTTCTTTTTCAATGAAGATAAATAAAATATATATATTCAAATTAATATTTTATTTGAACTGCACCTAATCATTTTGTCAGAAATAAAATTTTCTTCAACAAATGCATACAAAAAGAAAACTGAAAATTTTCTTGAAAGAAGAAGTAATTTTTATGAGCGTGGTACAAGAAATGAAACCCATTAAGAAAAATGATTCGAAAATTCAAAAAATAATAATTTTACTAGTACCTATATAATATGATACAAACATATATTCAAGTTAATTTATATCAAAACATCAAAACACAAGTGCATATATCAATTTAAAATTACACATTTTAAATAAATAAAATATCGTCACGCCATTTACTGATTTTGGGTGTGGCATTCTAGGTCAGTGACAAAGTAAATATTTTCAGGTCTTTTCAGTAATGCCCAAATCAATACAAACTTAACAAACTTAGATACAAAAATACAGTTTGATATTGTAGACTGACAAAAAGAAGAACTAAAAGTATTGCAACTAAACACACCCATCTTCCGCTGCCACTATCTTATACTGCTGCTTCCTGCTGTTTACTAATACAAGTCACACGAAATTCTTATCCTGCTATCTCCATTAGCAACCCCCTCCCCTCCCGCCGTCTCCGGAGAACGCTGTTCCACCTTTGTTTGCCTTAAGTTCATTTATCTTTCTAGCGAACGGCCGAACACGCTATCTGCATTATTTATGCCTTCATCTTTAATTCCATTAATCTTCAATTTTCTCCCGCGTTCTCTCGCTGCGCAGGACTGGCTCCAGGGGTGAAAGGAGGGGTGGAAATTTTACTCCGCGAAATGAGAGATGCGAAAGGCGATGCCAGAAGAAGGAGGGTTGGACTCTGATCTTAGGGAGGAAGAATTGGGGTGATTGATGAGGGTGGTGGTTGTGTGACGAAGTATAAAACGCGGAGATTAAAGTTCTACCCCTATTATTCAATAACTACTTTAATTGATTTATATAATAAGAAAGATCCCTATACTCTATAATTTTGGTGCAAAACAATTCGAAAAAATTTGATGTCTCCAGCAAATTTTAATTTCTATACGGTACAAAATATATAAAATAAAATCTTTTTCAATATATCAAAATTTACTTATTTATTTACTGGGATGTTCCCAAAAAATCTAAAGTGGCCAACACATAACCTTCCGCCTAAAGAAATTTAAACGCTATAAAATGTTTCATATAAAAATTGTAGTTCATATTATTTTATCCTTTTTTTTTATTTAACAAAATTTAATCTAACCCAATTATTTTTTAGACTACCGTTTCCAATTGACGGATTTCTGCCAAAATCTAATCAGTTTATAATTTATACATCCAAATTTTAATTATAAAATTTGAATTAGTATATTGTACCCTTTCAGCATGTGTTGTACACGATACTTTTCCGACGACCACAATTAAGTAAAGAAAAACAATATAAAATTTACATAAAAATATTAAAACATTGCTATCAGAATTCAACAAAAATTATGTCAAAATCTGATAAATCAGGATCTAACTTTTTTAACCCGTGTAAATTCAGCAAATTATCTATGCAACTGTCAAACTTTTAAATAAAAATTTTTAGGTTAGTTTGCTCAGTTATCGCAGCGTGTGATAAAAATCATATTACACAGATACAAACGCATCTGATTTTCTAACGAGCTTTCGTATCACACAACATTGCTAGTAATATGTAATGATCAACTTTCAGTAATAGTTAAGCGTGTGAATTTATGAACTTTTCGTAGAGGTTGTCGGAAAACGATATTTTCATTAGAGTTTGATGTGATCACCTCATGATTTCTCGATAATTTTAATTTCTATACGGTCCTAAATTCAGAAAAAAAAATGTACATCTTTTTGAATATAGATATTCTTTAAGAACTTGATAGGTCTTCATGTAAACTACCACTTCCAGTTAATGAATTGCTCCTAAAATATAACCAGCTCCTAAAACGAACTTAAAAAATTAAAATATGAAATTTGACTTTAATAACTTCATTAATTTTTGAGTTATTGTGGACAAAAATCATCAAACACAGATCTGTTACAATACTTCCATGTGCATGAGAAAAAAATAGCAAAAAAGTGTTTCAATATTATTGAGAATTTAATTTTCTGGATAACTAACTGTTCAAAAGTAGTCAACAATTGTTGGTTCCGAATTTTTGTAATGGGTTATTTTTCTTTTATCATTTAGCGCTATTTTGAAATGTTACCTAATATTTGTCATGCAAGGCCTAGTGATAAACCGGTACAGTTAAATTTAGAACTATTGTTGAACATCCAAAACTGTTTTTGTGTTGATATCATTGGGAAACAATTGAAATTTTATCAGAATTGTAAACATTCAAATAAATACCACTTTTCTAACAGTGGGTTCTACTAGAAAACAAATGAGGTATCATAGAATGATCCTAAATATATTTTCAGTAATAATATAACAAGAGAGTGAGAATTAATTGAAAATAATTTAACAGATCTTTCGAAAACTAGTTGCCAGGCAATAGCCACAAAAGCCCGTAGGCTTGAGTGGCTATTGCCAAATGGCGACAAGTTTAAGAAAGATACAGGAGAATTATTTTCTAATTTATCGAACTATCGAGTTATATTTAATTAGATTATTTTTTTATTTCATCATCAGGCACGCCACTAAAACTATATTTTTTGTTAATTTTTTAGTTGTGTTGATAATAACATCTGACACATGTCAACAAAAACAAAAAAGCTACAGAATTTATTCTCGGGAATAATCACTAGAGCTTAATTCTCAGTATCATAATGACAGGATTGGTTAATACGCAGACATGTGACATACAATGAATCATTTCATTGGTTTTAAGAAACGTCAAAAAATAATCAAATCAAAAACTTCATTCGATCGGAATATTTTGAAAGGCTTTTACTATATTTGTTTTACGAACACCTTTCTTTAAAAAATTAGTTTAAATTCAAAAATATTCAAAATATTTAGTAGAATGAAGACAGTTACTATTGAAATCTTTATTTTCGCCAAAAACCAAAAGCAACCCTTCTGTCTAAAATGTGCTAACTCTAGCATCTCTTCATTTCATTGCCCCCGTATTTAAAATTCTAGGAACAGGGCTCGTTGCCAGGCAATCTCAAACTTAGTTTCGTTTGTTTTATCCCCGCACTCCTCGCGTCTTACCGCCCTCGCCGTTGCGAACGCGTCCGCACTTCGCGTGTTTATATTTCAACCGCCATGTTTGAAAACATTCCCCATTTTGAATAATATTAACGCTGCTGAATAAGACGATGTTTTCTTTATAGCTACTGTGGACTTTCTCGAGGAATAGTTGAGATATAGTTCTGAATGCGCATCGCTTTGCAAAAGACACCTTTCAATAACTTTGTATTTATTTTATTCTAGATACATGTCTAACTTAAAAATTCAAATACCTTTTACTGTCTGAATATGTGCCGAAATTTTATTTAATTGTAAAAAAGCCAGTATATATATTTTTTAAATACTTCAGCAAGTAAAAGTCTAAAAAACCGATAAAACCGAAAGGAATATATTGGCAAAGAATTGAAATAAATTATTGTTAATTTCAAACAAAACAAACCCAAAAAATATCTGTTATTTTGAAAATAATTACTCACCAAATATATCTCGCAGCCTTTTCCACACAGATATCTGAAACACATAAAAATTAATTAAATTATACTCCTAATTACTTACTACCCAAAATTCAAAAATACAATATTTACATTTCAAAAGCAAATACACAAAGTTCAAATAGAATGTATAGTTTTTTAAACGATCCTCGAACACAAAAAATAAATTAGATAATTTAAAATTAAATAAAATCAACTATTCATACCGCCCTCTAAAAATAGAATTCTTACGTCCAACTCTTTTTCAGAAACGACCCTAATTTTGAGGGAATTTTAGATAAAACAAAAATATATATCTGTTATATAGGTAAATATATTAAAAAAAAAACTGTCTGAAACATGAAAAACAAACCATCTAATAATACTAACCCCCCTTCCCCCCTTACTGTCAATATTTCACGGTCAACTGTATCTCAGAAACAGCTCTTACTTGAAGGGAAAAAATTGCATTATACTGTTTCAGGTAAAACTAAAAAATTATAGTTTAAAATCAAATAAAACAGTGTGAAACATTAGAATCCCGTAAAATAATACGTTCCTGTACTATTCTTCAAAAACAGCCCTAAGTATAAGACGCAGTGATTCCATTTTAGATAAATCTAGAAAATATCAAAATATATTATCTGAAACATTAAAAATAATCTCCAGAAAAATAATACACCCCTGTTCATTTTCACGGTCAACTAGTCTTCAGAAATAACTTCAAGGAATAAATCATTATTTTATTTTGGGTAAAGACGAAAAAACTATTTTTTAAATATTAAATAAACCCGTTCGAATAATTTAAAATAGCCTAAAAAATGTCATTAACTCTTTTCCACGTCCAAATATTCTTCAGGAAAACCTTAAAGGCATAACGACAAACTTATTTTATTTTAGGTACAACTAAAAAAGATCATTTATAAATATAAAAAAAAACCTGTTTGAAACATATAAAATAGCCTCAAAAATATTCTATGGCCTTGATTATTTTTCATTTACAATTATTCTTCAGAAACACCCCAAATTAAATTTCAAGGCAGGATAACTACATTAGCTACACCTATACAAAAGCTCTTTTATAAATATCAAATAAACCCGTTTGAAACATTCAAAATAATTTCAAAAATATATTAATGTATTGCTCTTCAGAAACACCCCAAATTTCAAGGCAAAAAGATGAAATTATTTTATTTTAGGTACACCTACTAAAGCTCTTTTATAAATATGTAATAAACCCCTTTGAGACATACAAAATAGCTTCAAAAATCTTCTATGCTCTTGATTATTTTCCATGATGAAGTACAATCTGAATTATAGTTTTCTAAAAGAATCCCAAATTTTAAGGCAGAATGATTGCAATAATTTATTTTAAATCAT
The DNA here is from genome assembly GCA_963942605.1 of Poecilus cupreus. Classification (NCBI taxonomy): domain Eukaryota; kingdom Metazoa; phylum Arthropoda; class Insecta; order Coleoptera; family Carabidae; genus Poecilus; species Poecilus cupreus. The sequence continues at coordinate 15,905,241 of OZ012729.1, forward strand.
AAAAAGGCTCTAGTATAAATATCAAATAAATCCATTTGAAACATTAGAAATAGTTACAACAATATACTGTGCCCTTATTTTATTTTTCACTGCCAACTATTTTTCAGAAAAGCCCCAAATCTTAGGGCAGAATAGCGGAATTATTTTATTTAAGACATACCGAAAAAAAAAACTGTTTTATAAATACAAATTAAATGCATTTGAAACTCAAAAATAGCCTCAAAAATATTCTATGCCCTTATTTATTTTCCATGGCTAACTATTCTTCAGAAAAATCTCAAATTTCAAGGCAGAAATACGTAATTATTTTATATTAGGTACATCTAAAAAGCTCTTTATAAATAGCAAATAAATTCCAAAACATAAACATAGCCTCAAAAATATTATGTGCCTTTAATTATTTTCTACTGCCAAATAATCTTTCAAATATTCCCAAATTATAAGGAAAAAATGGCGGAGTTATTTAATTTTATGCTCAACTAAAAATGTTCTTTAATAAATAATAAATATCAAATAAATTCATCTCAAAAATATTTTATGTCATAATAATTTTCACGGCCAACTACTTTTTGCAAACATCCCTAATCTTAAGGCTATTAAATACCATTAAAAATCTCTTTTATTAATTTCAAAACGAACCGCTTGAAACATGAAAAACAGTTATTTTTCAGAAACACCCCTAACTTTAAGGTATACTAATGGCATTATTTTAATTTAGGAACAATTAAAAAAACTCGTTTATTAATATCAAATAAACCCATTTGAAACATGGAAAACAGCCTACAAAAATGATCTTTTTAAGGCAACATTAAATAGCCCCCTTAAATTCTACGCCCATTTTATTTGCCCGCCAACTATATCTCGGAAACATCCATAACTTCAAGTCACAATGATCGCATTTTACAGCCCCAGTTTTTACTATCAACTCCAGCGGACCACCCCTGTACTCACCCTTAGTTTGCACCCTAAAACAACCACCACACAACTGGGCGAACGTGCTGTACTCTAGCGTTCAGTTTGGGAACTAATATAACTTTATATTGCCAGTTATATCTGTATATGTACGTTCAGCTGTAGATACTACCAAACAGGGCAAAAATTCTACAATTCTCAGTCCTGAAGTTTGAAATTGGGTAACTTGTACTGTTTTAAATTTTGATTAATGTTTTTATAGTTTGCGAATAAAGTCGAAATTGGGGCATAAATTCAACTCGTTGCGAATTCAATGCTTCGTGTTTTCATGAGAAAATCTTCAATAAAATAGTTGTTTGAATAGTTTATTATGTGCTACAAAAATTAAATATTCTTCAATTTATAAATAAAATACACATTTCATTCATTAAAAATATAGTGTTCAATTAAATTTACACATTCATAACTAATTAAAATTTGGCATTATCGCAAATACACTTTAAATTAAATTAATTAAATAGAGCAGAACTAAAAATTATTTATTGTTTTAACGCCATAAAAACCCATTAGATACATCTAAACTGTATTCGCTATTACAAATAGTCAAAATATAATCTTGTTTTTATAAATAATACAACTCGACGGAATTTTTAAAAAGTATTGAAAAACAATTGACGATCATTCAAAAGCAATTTTTGTTTTATTAGTTCAAGCTCTGTATTTATGACTAGTTTATATTGGATTTAATTTACAAATTTAATTTTAAAAATATAAAATTCAGATATGGATACTAATTTTGTATAATTTACATTTAAAATAGCACCATATTCCATATTCCAAACCTAAAGTTCTAAATCCAATCAATCATAATTCGACAGTAAACAATAACAATTGTAACAACAGTTTGATGTTTCTAGACTGTCAGTCAAATTGATTTATTTGTGATCATCATAAAATATTGTAAAATAGATACGGAAATGTTCAAAATAAAATCTGGTTCTTATAAATAATACAACTCGACGGAATTCTAATAGATATTGAAAAACATTTGACGAACGCTCAAAAGTAAATTTTGACATTTTAGTTCAAAACCTGTGACACATTTATGGCTAGTTTACATTGGACTTAATTAACAAATTTAATTTAAAAAATATAAAATACATATAAATACAAATTTTAAAATTTTATATTTACATTTAAAATAGCGCCATATTTCATAGTCTAAATCTAAAGTTCTAAATCCGAACAATCACAATTTGACTGGAAAACAAAAACAACTGTTACAACAGTAAGATGTATCTATATTGTCAGTTATTGATTACTGATTTATTAGTGCTCATCATAAAATATTGTAATATTGAACAGGAATGTGTTAAATATAATATTAAACAATATCTTTGATTGAAGAACATATCACATTTAAAACTAAATTGACAAATTAAAAGTTATTTTTTGCATGTTATTTTAAATATAGGTCAAAAATCTAATTCTAATCCTAATTAGCAGTTTTTCGATTAAAAAATTCAGTAGATATTAACCAACCATTATTTTTACCCCAAACTCAATGGGATTCAATCAACTATTGTATAAACTATTGACGATAATTCAAAATCAATTTTTGGCATTTGAATTTAAGGGTACATTAAACAGTATAGCGGGTTGTACAGTGAAAAGAATTACTTTTGTTCCACTTACATTCCTACACTAAATAATACGTAAACAATTTTTTTCATATTTGTAATCATATTTTAATGATCTAGTACATCAGATATGCATTTGATCAAATTAGGTATTTATTTAAAAATAGCTCTTCTACTAGATATTATTATATTTATTACGTATACAAAATTTGGTAGAAAAATATACTGCAGCTGGAAATAAAAAACAGTGTATTTGAGGTTCAACTAAATTAGAAATAGTTCAGTTTCTTTCCGCATAATTTCGGCGCTATGGTTGGACAAGTTTTTGGATACACGCTTCTTATAAAAATGGTGGAGCAAAGTGATTCGATGTTCACTTGACTACTATGAACGGTGTACCATGTTTGGAGTGGAGCATGGCCAAATTATCGCACTCTCTCATGTTGCCAAATTTTCTTAAAGCAATACAAACACGCAACGAGTAAATACCTACTAAATATTTTCAAATTTTCTACTAGAGCGCACCTATAACCTACAAGTTTACTACTATAGGCTGAATATATAGTGCTGCCATCTAAAATTCGTTAAAGATAAATTTTATTGTATTTCCAAAAATTGTCACAGCACTTTCAGGTGTTACGTTCAAAATGCACCCTTAAGTATTCTTTCTGATACCTTTAATTTGATACCAAACGATATCATTTTCTAAATACAAAATTAAATAAATTAATTAGGTTTCCTCTAAATTGGTAGCAAAATATTATTGCTAACATCTTTCATTTATATGTTGACCATATTCCATATTAAAATTAAATTTAATTTACTTCCTATTTCGAAATTTTGACCAAAATGAACTCAGATTTTTACATTGCCATGATACTTATTGGTAAAAAGTTTAACAACTTATCTGTAGTCGTTCTTGAGTTATTGATCATACGGAAACACATCCATCTATCCATCCACACAGACATCATCATGGAAGCCATGAATTTATTATTAGGTTAGTTGTCAAAACATTTTCGTATAAATACCAATCTGAATTATTTTAATGTTTAATAATTGGTACACTTGACACAAGTTTGACGTATAGAATAGATTTTGCATTTGTTAGTAGTATATTATTAAATGAGTAGGTATGTAATGTATGCTATTACTCATGAGAATGAAGTTTACATCACGAGCGAACGCAAGAGATGTAAATAATTCGAATGAGTAATAGCCATTATATGCGAATATACTATATTTTATCCACAACATTTCGTCAAATATTCGTTTGGAAATTATAAAATAAGTAGAATTTTTGCTCTGACAAATACATAAAATTGTTTGTTTATCAACATAAACAAATTGTAGCAACCATCGCTAGGCTACGTACTGTTGTCACAAAGTTTTGAAGTGATTTGACATTTAGTAGAAAATCTTAAAATTCAGCTACAGTTTAAGCTTAAAAGAAAATAAGAGTATGAAAAATTAGAAAACTAAGGCCTTTGGCTTTTCATATGGAAAAATAACTTAAAGTCATTTTGATTTTACTCTTTTGACAGGTAAAGTTTGAATTCAACATAATGAATGAATAATATTATTTCATCGAACTGTCAACATTATTTCATCAGCAACAGTAACAAGGGACATTTATTGATAAACAACGGTTGAATTATGGGTATATTATTTGATAGTTGTGGATAAATATGATTATTTAACAAAATTTAATTCTTACCAAAATTAAAAGTAAATTTATATATTATTTTACATTCGAATCAAATTGAAATAATTGTATGGTGAACAGTAAACTTTCATCAAAATCTAATCAGATCTGCGTATTTTCATGAAATATAATTATGCAGTTTCATGATTCTATATTTTATCATCCATTAGTTACTGCACGGATATATGAAGACCTCAAAACATGTAAACAATTAAAAATAAATCTGTTTTTTAAGTATTACCAATATCCGTAAACCTATTGGAATTTTTTTGAAATCATTTCAATGGAAGAATCATTTTTGTAACTATTTCCACAACCCCAGCAGTTTCTTTGACCTTCAATACCGCCCCAATATTTATGCGGTAAATGAACAACCCCAAGACAAATATTACTAAAATGCGCCCTCCACTCAGCACGCCACTGCCGCCCAAAAAAACAGTATAAATTATAAAAATGAAGCCGAGATCTCGTAAAAAAGTTAATCTCATTTAAAATCATTTAAAAACATTTTAACACAAAGCGCAAAAAAGACAAAATAATTGACTTGTCCCTCGCCGTAAAAAAATCCATTAAAAAAGTGAGAATTCTCTTCAGGGGATGTTCCACCCTTGTCGAGGGGTGGTTAATTGATATACAACACGGATCTCTTTCGCGAAAAAAACACTTGTGGATTCTGGAAAAAAATATTGCCAATTGCACTCGGAACAAACTGGAAATTTTTCTGTTTTGCATCAAAATTTATTTCGACGCTTAGCACGTTTTTTAAATTGGAATAAATTTGAAGTAAAAAGGTGTTTTGAAACAATTATCGGATTTTATTGTGTGGCAAAAAGATTAAGGGGATTTTATATGTGTACATTTATTTTTTGTACACGATGCAGATTTGGTGAAATATTTTAACAGCATTTTATAATTAATATACTCTATTTATTTTGACAATATGATAACCATTTTAACTGTTTAATAATATTAATAATAATAAGATATTTTTTCAGTTCAATACTTTAAACTATAACTATAAATCCATAAAGATATTTATTTATAAGACTTGCCAAATTACATTGCAAATATCCCAGAATACCTCAACAAAATATTTTGTAAATTTATGTTTTATTGTGTTAAAAATGTTTTAAGTTTTGCTATAAAAACATAGATATAAAGCAATGTAATTTCTGGTGTTTGCTATTAATCTTTTACTGTATTATTTTTGTAAAAGCTCAGCTTACAAACAAAAACGAATCTGTGATTTTTGTATACGTTGTTGACAAAATTGTGTTTGAATTCTATGAGTTAAAATTGTAATATTACCTTCTCAGGAACATGTAATGTAATATTATTGTAATATCTGTAATTTTTCCATAATTATTATATTTGCATTTTATAATTGTATTCGTAAAATGTTACCAGCTATTTTATTGTATGTATGTCAATAAAATGCGACCCGAAAATATTATTTGTTTTTCTTATACCCTATTATTTCCTATATCAAACTCGACCATATCAAAATATATAGTATTTGAAGTATTGTGTTCAGTAAATTTGGGTAATTAACGAATCAAATTAAAATTAATATTTATATTTAATTAAATGTAAGGCAGTCATAGAAAATTAGAAAAATATAAATTAAATATTGGACATAGTATAAAACAGTTTTAAAATTATTTTTTCTTCAAACGTCATAAAAGTACGTTGTTATGTATTTGTATTCAACAAGCAGAAGTTCAATATTGTCGCCGCCGGCGTAAAAGTGTATCCTGGCAACACATTTACGCCGGCGGCGGACAAAGTAAAATATTATGAAAAATAGTTAGGTTGTAATTCAATAATTTGACAGTTAAAAATGAAACAAATAAACAAAAATAACTTAACAGCATATTCTACGGCAACTTGAAATGCTAGATAAGACAGAATATTTTTGAAGTTTTGAGCATTTTATAATATTTATAATTTTATTTTCTATGTTTGAAGAAAAAATAGCATGTGTTATTCGGAGTAAATGTGTCTTTGGGTGCTTCGCATGTAATTGTTCGACTCGCTTCGCTCGTCGTTCAAACTTACATGCTCAGCACCCAAAGTATCACATTTACTCCTAAAGACACAATATACTATTATTAATTTAACAGAAAGAAATGAACTTTCACGTTCGTCATTAAATCATTACAATTTTCTACGAAACTACAGAAAAAAATGTGTTGTGGACACCACAGTACCTCCCGCCATAGAGTTCTTATCGAACAAGGCAGGAACACAGACCACCACTATCAAGAAACGCTCATTCCTTCAAAAAATTATGACACATGTCAAAAAATTACATTTTGCAACCGTTGTTTTTTTTTAAACACAGATTAACAGATTTAAACAAAAATGTCAAAATACAATTTTTCTTTAACGTGTTGTAATTCGTAAATGGTGACAGAAAGAGGAAAATGTTTCAAACAATAATTGTAAATAATAATTTTTGAAACCTTATTCTAATACCAAAATTTTCATTAAAGTACAATTTACCGAGATATTTTAAAATAAGTTGATAGGGCTTCAAGTAAACTACCACTTCCGGTTATTGGATTATCACCAAAAACTAATCAGCTATTCCAATTGATATATACAAAATGTACAAAATATCAAAATTTTCAGTTTAGTAGTTTTTGAGAAACCGTAACTCCAGAGATCCACATAGACTGCCAGACAGACAGACAGACAGACAGACACACACAGACATCATCACGAAACTATTAAAATCGTATTCTAGGGACCCTAAAACGTGCTCATACACTGGAAACTCACTACCCAATTTTTAGCATGATTCCTTTAACTCCCTTACAGGATATGGCGGGAGGTAAAAATATTATAAGTAAAAATAAATCTGTTAACTGTAATGTTAAAATTCCATGGTGTTATTACAATTTTCCTAATGGTGTCGTATTAACTCAGCCGTGTAGATTCAGCCGAAAGTACCTGCGTAACCCTTCCAGAAAATTTTCGTTCCTTTTTCACAGCAGGAGGCCATGGGAGTAGAACACTTTATTTTGATAAATTTTTAGGGGACAAGATTACATGTAATGCTTGCTTGAAATACATAATTTTATTGTATGTATTTTGCCTGATTATTGTTTGATTATTTGGGTGACAATTAGTGAAAGTAGATTTTATTTTCTGAGGGAAATACTTATGTGAGTGGTCTTGGTAGTCAAATAATAAATAAAAAATAATATATTGAATCATAATATTTAATTACCAAACATACAATAAAAATAAGATAAATATATCGAAATAAAGAAGCATAACGACAGTAAAGAAACATGAAACACTAACAAACATAAACTAAATAAATATTATTGTTAAAAAATGTACATTAGTAAAATAAAACTATTTATAATTAAAAAAATTAAAATTTCACAACAGTTACGTCCAAATTACAAGAAAAAAACGCTCAACATATGTAACATATATATTATCAATAAATTTCGCTAATTGAGACAGATACAGAATTTTATACTCTATAGGTACATTTTCGATTTGAAGCATATTTGCCTAAAATTATTAGGAAAGCAGGCCCTTAATTTAATATATTAGTTTGTAACGATGATGAGTACCTAGTGGTCAAAATCTACTTTAGTACATTTTATAATAAAATTATTTAGTGAAGATAAAACCGGCTGCCCATTGGCCAGAATGAGATTATCTACATGTTATTATTTGTTGAAATTTTAGTGTGAGTATTACAAGCAATCTTGTCCCCCTAAAAATTTATCAAAATAAAGTATTCTACGCCCATGGTCTCCTGCTGTGAAAAAGGAACGAATATTTCCTGGAAGGGTTACGCAGGTACTTTCGGCTGAATCTACACGGCTGAGTTAATACTGCACCTTTCCTAATAGGTATTAATTTGAATGATATATCAAATACTGACATTTAGGTAACCAAATAATTCTTAATATCTGCAATTTTAATTTCTGAACAACTATTGTATTTACATATTTACTTTTCTATGAAATGAATAGGTAAAAAAAATGTAGCAATATTTTATAAATATCATTGAAACCCCTATACGTCCCATTTCAATGGGTTATTTCTGTATAGAAAGCACTTGGGGTAAGAATAAGTTGTAAATCAGTCAACAATTGTTTAAGATTTTTTTCAGTGCAGCAAATTCCTTGGTAAGTACTCCAATTACCCCTAACATCACACTATTATCTCTCCTTCGAAATGACGGCCATTATCGTGAAATCACGAGCAAGTATACAATTTTCCATACCATTACCACCACCCTTCAGGGGGCTGAAACAACAGGCGACACTGGAGTCCTGCCGTCCGGGAGTCGCTTTCACGATTCAGGATTCAGGATTCCTGCTGTGATAGAGCACACCTAGCCGGCTGAAATTCCTGAAATACTGACTCAGGATGTATTATATCGATAGGAGGTTGATTGTATAAGCATGGCAGAGGGTGAGGGTGGATTTTATGCTTCATTTCTTAGTCGAATTAGGAACATTCCGGGGGGAAATTTCTAGCTGGGTAGGGGATGATTTCTTAGGGGACTTTTGTTGTGTGAATTTTATTTTTATTTTGAAGTCTGGGCACTGGGCTATAGATTAAAAAATCTGACGCGGGACCCACAATACCTGCCGCTATAGATTTCTTCTTAACAATGCAGAAACACGGACTATCGCTTTCAAGAAACGCTCATCCCTTAAAAAATTGAGTTTTCAACCGTTGTTTTGTTTTTCCCAGAAAACATAGCTTTGTAGATTTAAACGAAAATGTAAATATATAATTTTTCTTTGACGTATTGTAATTCGTAAATGGTGACAGTAAGATAAAAATGTTTCAAACAACAATTGTAGATAATAATATGTATTTGAAACATTATTCTAATAACAAATATTGTCTTTAAATCATAATTTAGTCAGATATTTCAATATAACTTGATAGTGCTTAAAAAAAACTACCACTTCCGGTTATTTGATTATCACCAAAAACTAATCAGCTCTTCCAAAGTGGATACAATTGATATATACAATATATCAAATTTTTCAGTTCGATAGTTTCTGAGAATGCGTAACTCCAGAGATCCACACGGACTGACAGACAGACAGACACACACAGACATCATCGCAAAACTATTAAAATCGTATTCTAGGGATCCTAAAACGTGCTCATACACTAAAAACTCACTACCGAATTTTTGAAGTTCAAGCCGGTTCACTCTATAACGCAAGTTAAGCAATGCTGCCCGCGGTTAGTAGTTGGACCGGTGACCGCTTTGCGAAAACCCATACCAGTGAACACTGCGTGCCGTTGTCACACCACCCAAAACGAGGTACCGAGGCGGCACATTACCTTAGCAGTTGAGCCCACTTAATAATAATAAAAATAAGAAAAAGTATTATTTATCACTTTTACACAAGACAATGATTAAAGACTAGGTATCTGTAGTTTGAAAAAGTCTTAATTGTTATTCATTAAGCAGCAATGATTTTTAAGAAATGCTAAAACGCCAGTGTTGTTACATATTGTAGATTTGTGTTATTTGGTTAGGAATACAAAAAACAAAAATGCTCAAATTAGGTGGTAACCATTTGACATTGCGACAATCTAACAGCTCAGTAATAAGAGAAGTACAAATTATTTTGGAAAGAATAGCTTTTACGTCAGCATTGCAATTTTTACAACTCAAGTATCTTAAAAACTAATTATATTTTTTTAAACTTCTTTTGTTATCTAGTATAATATTTTTGTTTTGGGGCTAGTTTATGTATATGTATGACTTCTTTGTCATTTTATGACTTTAGTAAAGGACCTCACTGTTCAACAAACAATTGTTAAACAAAGAAGGGTAGCCTTACAACATTTATCTGTCTCAGACTCGTTTTTCACTTTAATAAATGCCTACAACTGCGTATTTCAGTATTACTATGTTTCAGTGCCCTCTTAACAATAATTCATGAGAGGTTAGCGCAAGAAGTATCAGTAATGAATTTGACGTCGGGACGTAGCGTCTTAGGCGTCGTGAGCGACTTCAATCACAGTGTCACATTTGACAAATTCGCTCGTCACTCCCATTTGGCAAATACTTTCAGCGCGTTCATTACAAATAGCAATTAAGTTGTCTAATTAAAACTTGCACTAAGTTATGCCCAAACACTTAACTTAATGTTATAATTAAGGGCGGATCTGATGGCACAGCTCTCTTGATCACTTCGCCACGCGACTCTCGCTTGTCTGCTGACAAACAGATGAACGGCGCTAAATGATCGCGCGAATACGGCGAATAGTTTATATTTCCTTCAGACGGTGTTGGTTTTAAGTTAATGAGGCGATGCGACGGACGCCACTGGAGGGGCGCGGGGCACGGGTGCTGACTTGTGAGATGGAGACAAGTTTCACACGTCATTTACTGCCAAGATGGGAGATTTGTCCTAGGGAAATATTTGCATTTCTGATTTAATTGCTTTCATTTTTCACAGTTGTCTGCAGGTCTTATACGCGCTGAAAAAAACAGAATCTCCTATTGGGAAAGTGGAGATGGAAAACTGAAGCATTTACTCAATAGTTATATCACGAGTGCTAAGAATTTAATCGATTAAATTTGACATGTCTAGCTTATGCAAAAAATTTTGCTTAAAAAGTGTTTGAGTACATAATAATTTGAAAAAATCCCGAGACCGCAGGTCAATGGGTTTTATCTTAAATTATTATGTACGATAACACTTTTTTTAAAGCAAAATTTTTTAAATAAGCTTACATCACATTTAATTTATTCAATTCTTTAGCATGAGGGGTATATGTCAAGATTATTTCATGAATTCATAACATAAATAGTTGCCAAAGAAATTGAACTTAAACGTTGATTTTGACACCTTTTCACATAAATAAATCGGTACACTCATAAACAAAAAGCACCATAAAATTATGTTGTTGTAGTGTAACTACAGAAATCGATTGTTTTTCCTTTTATTTGTCAAATAAATGTCCAAAATTTGTAAATAAAAATAAATTGAATTGAATAATTCAGCATGTTTAAAGAAGTAGAATACCAGTAAAGGTAAAAAACATGTAAGTATCTTGCTTCTGCAACTAATTATCCGGCTAAATATGCCTTCAAAATGTCCAAAATTTGCATATAAAAGCTAGCTTCAATTTAATCGCGAATAAACAGCATGGTGCTGTTTATTCACTTATCTAAAGTGCACAACAATGGAAAATGAGACATTCTGATTGGTCAAATTTGTAATGAGTGAAATAATCATTTATAATTAATTATTCAATGCCCGGTATTATAAAGAAATTAAACTGTCATTTAAATTTACTTTTAATAGTTATTTATGTAACAAAGCACTGAAGTTTTTATCACGAATATGGACTTTAGTTGTCGAGGCCCGTAGGGCCGAGGAAAATAAACTTTGTGAGTGATAAAAAGGAACTTCAGTGCCGAGGTACATATTAAGTTTTATTTGAATCTAAACTTCGAAAAAAACTGTAAAAAAATTACAATATATGTTGAGTTTATACATCTGTCAGTTGTCAATTGAAACTGACAGTCAGTGTTGCCAACCTCGAACAATGAAATTATTGTAAATAACACTCAAAATTTTGTGTTTTTTCATCAATTTCGTCATCGGAATTAATTAGTTAATTCTTCTTGCAAATTTTGTTTCATGTTGCGTCCAAATTTACTATAGTACATCAATATATCTGCCAAAATTATTGTAATTGTACAATAATTATTTAACGGTTGCCAACACTGAGTTCCTCAAAACCATCGTATAATGGGTTACTTTAGTGACGAATTCTGAACACTTTAGTGCCGATTTCAAATAAAGAAATTTATTTATTTTTAAAAAGTGTACCTCATTTCAAATTATTTTACGTCTTATTTAACATTGCTGTCAAAAATTTTATTGTCATTTGATCAACTTGATGTAAATTTAGTATGTAAGTAAATTTAACTGGAGGAAAACTTCCTTATAAAACAAGGCATAAGTCGAACGAATTATATTATTTGATGTAAATGCAGAATTTATTTTTCTTTCTTTAAAATTATTATTATATAGGTAGTTCTTACACTGGCAAACAAATGAGAAATTGTTGCTTTTTATGTAAATATAGTTGGTTGTATATGAATGTATATTTATTTTTAGCAAAGTTATTCTTCTGTTTTATGCAAAGTTCTTCATAACTCTCTCGAGAGAAATAAAATTAGCATTGTGTTAAAATATGAATATTTTCATAATAAATTTTATAAATGGAAACAGAACAAATTTATTTTTACTTACTAACTTTATACATGTAAAAAAATTTACCGGGTAGAGTATTGAAGTGTGGCATATCAGAGCTTCAATCCATTTTTTTTAGGTTGCAGTAACTTTTTATTTATTCACTTGACAGCAAAAGTTTAAATACAAAATTTGTTCAGAATATGAAAATGCATGCGAAGCACATTCTAAATAAAGTAATGCAACACTATAATAAGTAAACATAAATCTGTTCTATGGAATGTCAAATATTTTCGTTTTATTTTTATTTCGAACAATTTTAAATTCTTAACAAATTTTGTAATTACACTTTTGATAAAATAGGTAAAAAAAATAAAGGTACAACAATATAAATAAAATAGTTTTGCAGATCTCGGTAACAGATAAATTATAGTGCATTACCAACCGTCAACTCACGGCCCCCAAAGCTGTTACTGGAGGAGGAACTAGAGTTACTGACTGCTGTGGGATTCGAACTAAGGATTTTATGATTCATGCTCTAAACTATCTAACTGTATTATTAATATTTTACAGTAAACTAATTATTATTTTTAAAATAATTATAAATCAATTAACAGTAAATTTACGTCTAAAAACTACTAAAAATATTTTCATTTTGTTTATGGCCCTAAATAAATTTTAAATAAATATTAATAGTATTTAATTCTGGCTCCTCCACCAAGTAATTTCGTCGTACGTAGAGATTACGTGCAAAATTTTAAACAGTTAACGCATGCGTAGAAATCATCGCTTGTTTCGAGCTACCCTACACCAGAGGGTGAACAGTCGCGTATAGTTTGTACCCTTACCGGCTGGATGGTAAAACAGGGACCTCTACGTAAATGGTTTGAAACTGGCTTTGTTTTGAATTATATATATATTTATCAATTTTCTTTAATTTGTTCAATTTATTAATATTCATTTTATCTACATTATAAAGTACTAGATATAAATTTGTTTCAATATAGAACGTAATTTTTATATTATAAATACATATTTATCTACACTAATAGTAAGTAGCTGACAGTTGCTATTTTAACTTTACCTTAGTGGTCTCCCTTTACCAACATACCGAATGTAGTATTAAAATATGATCTATAGGGATTTCAATACTATTTTTTGTTATATTGCTCTTAATTTTTACTTGTTCACTTTACAGTAAACATGTAAATATAAATGTTGTTCAGAATTTAAAAATGCATGCAAAAAAGTTATATAGATCAATAAAATTAAAATCAATATTTTATAAGAAAAATGTAACACGGCCATGGAAACATATGAAATAAATGAACTCGCAAATTCCTCATTACGAAATTTTTACCGAAAATAATACAACACTTTTTTAAATAAATCTTATTCTTGTTTTTGTTTAATTTTCCAGGGCGGTATTACCATTTTCCTAATAAATATTAATTTGGTTTATATATCATGTAATATTAATATTTAGGTAAAAATATGGACCTTATTGATTGCATTTTTAAATTCTGAACAACTTTTATTTTTATACTTTTGCTATAAAGTAAATAGATACAAATTTACAGCGATATAAAAAAAATAGCACTGAAGTCCCTATATGCCACATTTCAATTCAACACCTGGTATGTAAGAACCGCACTTCCCGCGCAAAATACATCACTTACGAGATCTGTGAAAGCAGAGAGTCACACCCAAAATAGATAAAAAAGTAATACTATATTTATTTATTTTTTCTACAGTTATTATTAATTCACCCCAAAACAAACCACAAAACCAAATTATCGATTACCCTCAGTCACCCTTACCTCCCTCTCCCCAACGCTCAAAATTCCTTACCACCCTCCCTTCGCCCTCTTCCCCCCGCCGACTTACGTGTGTCTTACTTTCCCTAGGAAAAAGACTCCACCCCTAGCGCTGGCACTAGTCACGCAGACAATTCTTCACCCTGTTGTTTAAGGGTAGTTTTGGAGTACTCCACTGGGAGACTACATCGCAGCTACCTTAGAAAAGCTCCCGACCAATAAGAAGTGAGGATTCTATCTAACAAACTTTACGAGCTTGGGATTGGATAACTTTAAGGCGACAGAAATGATTCAGATGGTCTTGTCTGTGCGTTTTATGATGATGGCATGCTTTTTAGATAGAACGGGCTATTTTGTAATTAAGAACTATCTATTATAAATATACCTATAATATACCGTATATTCCCTTGGTTACTCGTAACATAATTTTTCATTTGATATTTAAAACTACAAAAAAATTCTTAAAAATTATAAACTTTTGAATTAAGTTTTGTGATAGATAGGCATTTACTATTTATTACGAAAATAAACTATATGAATGATAAAAATGAACTTCAGTGCTTCGTTATATAAGATATAAAATTAGAAAAACTTAAAAAATATATAGATTAAGTTTATACTCCTGTCAGTTCTCAGGTAAGGCAAACATTGTAACTTGTATTTACTGCTGCCAACCTCTAACATTAAAGTTATCATTAAGAACATTCAAAATATATTTTTTGTTCTAAAGTTTTTCATCGGAATTAATCAGTTCATTCTTCTTGCACATATTGCTTTATTTTACGTATAAATTAACTATCATACGTCGTACATCTACCGAAATTATTATTATTATATGCGTTACTCAAAATTGTAGTACAATGCATTAATTTAATGTCAACTTCAGAGCTTTTAATTATGATTTTGCCTTTCTTTTGTACCGATTTCAAATAATATACTATTATACGATCGTGTTAAATTAAAAATTTCTTTGCAATCATTTTCCATTCTTATCGAATAAAATTTCATATTTATGAAAAATAATATCGTTTATTTGAAATCAGCAATAAAGTGCTCAAAAATCATGATTAAAAGCTCAGAAATCGTCACTAAAGTAACCCATTATACGACAATTTTGAGCAACACAGTGTTGGCAACCGTAAAATAATTATTGTACAAGTAAGATAATTTTGACAGATATATGACGTATTGTAGTAAATGTATACGTAAAATGAAACAATATGTGCAAAAAAAAATAACTAATTAATTCCGATGAAGAAATTGAGAACAAAACACTTAATTTTGAGTGTTATTTACGATAACTTCAATATTCGAGGTTGGCATCACTGAGTGTCAGTTCTAATTGACAACTGACAGATGTATATACCTAACCTATATAATAATATTTTTTTCACTTTTTTCTAATTTTTTATTTCAAATGAAATTTTATATGTACCACGGCACTGAAGTTCCTTTCTATCACTCATATAATTTATTAAATAAATTCCATATTCGTGATAAAAAGTTAAACTTCAGTGTCGTGATACATAAATAATTTTTATGTTATTTGGAGTAAATGTGATGCTTTGTGGACTGAGCATATAAGTTTAAAGGACGAACGAAGTGAAAATTACAAGCAAAGCACCCAAATTCACATTGACTTCGAATGACACATGCAAATTTTTTTTTCAATGATAAATAATTAATAAATGCCCAAAACTCAAAAAATATTCTGTCTTATTCAGCATTTTTAGTTGCCATAGAATATACTGTTTTGTTATTTTTGTTTTTTAAGTAACATAGCAATGTGTTAAATGTAATTTTATTGTTTTAACACATTGCTAACGATTTGTATCAATAAAACAACAATTATAACCCTACCTGTGAAAGTATCTACACTTTTTAGTATTTACTAAGGCACCAAGAATGTAGCAGATAAAATTTAGTATTATATACGTGTTAAAAGTGATTTTATTTGTTCGTGGAGTCGTTTCACTCGGCTTCGCTTCGTTTCACAATTACTCATAAAATGTTACTTTTAACACTTATATCATAAATAACTATTACAGAACTTAATCCAAAAGTGATGATGGAAGTACTTATCTCGACTGGAATTAATTATTAAATTTAGCAGTCAGTAATTAAAAATAAATTACACACAGATGTATCGACTGTTAATCAAATTTCTTCAGTGTGATAATTAATTAATTCTAAGATATACATATGAATATTGTGAAAGTAATCTATCATCAAAGAATAAAATAAAACTCATACATTTTTCCTGTTCAACATAATAAAGGATACTCAGTGACCAAAGGTATTTATAAATTAAAATGAGTTCTCAATTTTTTTTTAACTCATTGTATCTCTACAAAATTTAATACAGTAGGTCTGGAATTTCTACCACCCCAAATTCCCATTTCCAAATTTCTCACGAAACCTGTTCAGCAAGTCCTGTTGACCACGGGACTCAGACTGGACACTGGTCACTATTCTAGTTTTTAGTGTAAGGTAAAAGGTCAGTTGTCAGTACCGGGCATATCTGATGACTCTGAGAATGTATATCGTTGAGATAGGAAAGATACAAGAAGGATTTTAAAAGGGGAAAAAGGTAAACTTGTTCTTGAAGGTTTGGTTATTTTTTTAAAAGATAATTTGTACCTAAACTTATGATTTAAATATACCTAATATATTTAGGAATCCAACCGATGCTATCTAGTTTTTATATTTTTATTTAGAGGCCAACAAGTTTGCGTGTGAATCGAAGAACTTCGTCTTGAAATGCTTGGGTTTAAATCCAGTCTTCAGCAAGAATACTTAGTGCATTAATAGGTCTATACGTTAAGAAATAATAACGGACACTTGTAATTCCAATGTATAATTAAAATTTCATCCTTTTTACGAGGGAGACACAATAATAGAAAATTGTGTATCTAGTAGAAAAAGTGATAAATTCCCTAACGATAATGGAAATTGCAGGACGAGCCATAGGAAGCGAGCCAGGAATCTAGGAAGTTTACTTTTCCTATGTGGTACATACATTTTTTTTTCGGTTGGTTTATATTCAATAATTTATTATTTTATATTTCATTTATAAACGTCAGACAACCAACGAGACCTAAAAATGTTGCGGTGTTTTGATAAAATTATCTGATAGCATATAAATGGTTTGTTTATATATTTTCACAAGCGACAAATTTATTTGAAGATCTAAATCGTACGGGAATACTGTGCCAGTGTCCGGAAAAGATATTCCCGTACTGTTATTTATCGTAACTTACCAACGACACTAAAATACCGAATTAATGCACTTTAGGGATGGTATTTCCATCTACGAATAAAGTACCGGATAAATTATTCGTCGAATAAATGAAAAATAAAAAGTAACCAATCAGGACTCAATTACACTGATTATTTTTTGACGTTTCTTTAATCCAATGAAATGCTTTATTGTATGTCACGTGTCTGCGTTTTGACCAATCTGTCATTATTATACTGAGAATAATGCTCTTGTGATTATTACCGGCAATATTCTCTGTAGCTTTTTTGTTTTTGTTGACAGATGTCAAATGTCAGATAGTTATCATCAACACAAGTAAAAATGAGCAAAAAAGATAGATTTAGTGACGTGCCTGATGATGAAATGAAAAAATAATCTAATTAAATATAACTCGCGAGTTCGATAGATTAGAAAATAATTCTCCAGTATCTTTCTCAAACTTGTCGCCATTTGGCAATAGCAACAAGTTTTCGAAAGATCTGTCAAATTATTTTCAATTTATTCTCACTCTCTTGTTATATTATTACTGAAAATTGTTGTTGGTTGACTATGTTTCTGGGTTCGTGCTACCCCACTAAGTGGGACATAGCGTGAAGTTATGTATGTATGCATGTATTTTTTGGTTAAAAAAATATCCAATGAAATCTTGTATTTCTGATCACGTCTGCATAAGTAACCAATCAGGTCACAATTTTTCCCCGGGAAATTATCATTTGTTGCTAAGTAACAGTTATTGACAATCGATTGACAGTTAATTAAATATTTGATTTGTTTATTTCAAAATGTCAAATAATAATAATTATTGCCAAAAATTTTCTCACCGAATATCCCTCGACCATTGATAAATATTCATAATTTGATCACAACTACCTCAAGAACGTTGCTTGAAGGTAACAGCCCTCCGCCTACGGCGCGGCGTCGGGCGGTTACCAAGCAACGTTCTTTCGGTAACTGTGATAAAATTATTTCGTAATTATCAATGGCGTAGGGATATTATAGCTGATAAAATCTCGTTACCCCGATAAAATCCCGCTACCAAGTAAACAAATATTAGTTGTTACTGTTTATAACTGTGAATCTGACAGTTAATTAATATTTATCGTATCAAATATCGCACGACCTCTCTGTTTTTTTCACATAAATATTTATTTTTAAGCACTCATTTTCTTGCTTTTATGTAAAACCTCTCAAGCAAACTGACATTGGGTAAAACCCCTCCTCCTTCGGAGTCGGGATTTATCATGCAGTTAGCTTGCAAAAAAAATTGTGTAAAATAAAAATTTGTCGATAAAATCAAAAGAGCTTGTGATATTACCAGTGAAAATAATCCAAAAAGATGCTAGAAGAGGTGGAACAACATAATTTAGTAATCTACAGTCCTTAATTGAAAATATGTCATCTATTCTATTGACATCTGCAAATAAAGGACATCTAAATCTGTAGAATTCTATAACATATTTGGTCTTTAATATGAGAATGATTTTGGATAATAAAAGTAGCGGTAAGCATCACAAGAATTTAATTAAATTTTTGCGAAGAAGCATTTTTCCATGCCGTCCATTCTTCTCCGACCAAAAATATCTAAAATATGCAGCAACCGCGAATAGTGGCAAGAACATCCGACCCAACTAACATATAATCTGAGCAACTCATTAAAATTCTAGGAACAAAACCTCCAATCTCGGTAGTGTAAGAACCTGCCTTAGACAGCTCCCTTTTCCCTTTACCTCTTCATCCTTCCTCTCACAGTCTAAGCACCCACGCGAAGGAGCATCCCTCAGACTGCTCCCTCTGGAATGGCAACACCATTGGGTTCCTCACCGTCTAGCACGTAGAAAATTGGGGTGGATTTGAAGTATATACGCGCGCGTATATTTAAAACATTGTAATAATACGGACATGTAACTGAGATTATATAATGTGGAGAGTCTTTGGGGTTGAGAAATGGACGCAGGGCTGTCTTAAGGAGGGGTTAGTTAAGATTGTTGTGGAATTGATATTAATGCGAGGAAGGGTTGTTAAGTTATCATGAGATATTGCCGAAAAGAGACCTGGAGACCATAACTTAAGGGCTGCAGAATATTTAATTTAAACTAGAGATTTTCAACCCATATTATACAGGGTGTAGAAATTAAATGTGCCGTATAGATATTTCAATGCTATTGTTTTTATATTGCAGTATATTTACCAATTCTATGAATATAAATGTTGTTTAGAATTATTATTTACATGTAATATAAAAATGCATGCAATAAGGTCCCTTTGATAACCTAACTATTAGTATTTCACGGCATATCGATAAAATTAAAATTAATGTTACTAAAAAATTAAACCAAACAATAGTTATTTTCGCGCCGCCGTCCGTCATTGATACAATTACATATCTCTAAATCGGTCGGAAATCATGTTTTTGTCGTACTAGTTCGACATAAATTGCTAACTTTTTATGGTTATATGTTGGCATCACTTCACTAATTTTAACTAACTTTTGACGCTAGAAATGTCAAAGTATTACATTGACATAAAAATATTATGACAATATATCTACAATTGAGTATTTACAATACAAGAAAACAGGATATTTATGGATTTTAAACATATATGTAAGTAATTATAATTGTATTTGCAGTGTAAAATAAAAATAAAAATATGTAGATATTTTTGGTTATGATACTGGAAAATAAACATAATTGACATTCAAATATTGTGAAGTTAGCAACATAAAATATTCCCAGTCATTAAGAAAATGAGTAATAAATTAAATTTATTTATTAAATTTACATAAATGTTGGCGCGAAAAATCTTGTGTATCCCTCGGTTGGAAACTATTTTGCGAGTGCTCGTATTTGTATGACAGGGAATTTTTTCTGTTGGCAACATCACAATATTTGAATGTCAATTCTATCTATATTATCCAATATCATAACAAAAAAAATCAACATATTTTTATTTTGATTTTACACTGCAAATTCAATTATAATTACCTAAAAATATGTTGAAATTCCATAAATATTCTATTTTCTTGTATTACAAAAACTCAATTGTTGATATATTGCCATAATATTTTTAAGTCAATGTAATACTTTGACATTTCTAGCGTCAGAAGTTAACTAAAACTAGTGAAGTGATGCCAACATATAACCATAAAAAGTTAGCAATTTTTGTCGAACTAGTTCGACAAATACATGCTTTCCGACCACTTTAGAGAGATGTAATTATGTCAATGTCGGACGGCGGCGCGAAAATTTTTCTTGATATTTCCTAAAACAATTTTGAATAAAATAAAATAATTATATCATCACACCATTAATCCATTTGTAGGAATGGCACTCTGCTCTAGGCAGGTCTCAGTATTATGATTTATGATAAATTTATGTGCGACAAGTACGGTTACCAGCCGTCAAATTATGGCCTCCAAGGATGGTAGCGGTGGAGGAACCAAAGAAGAAATTTGTTGCCTGTAGGGATCAAACCGAAGATATTATGATTCAGAGTCTAATACTTTTCCACAGAGCTATTTCGCCTATAATTTTAGATTTATTTATTTATTTAACAGAAAGAATTTTCAAATTCGCCAATCTAACTATACAGGGTATTCATTTTAAGTGGTACACTATTACTATATCGAGAACTATAAGAGCTACGCGAGGTCGTTTAAATTAGTAAACAATTTTTATATTATAAGACAATTAAAATGACGGAAACAATAATTTTTTAGACCAATGGCTCTCAAAATGCGGGTGCAACTTTCTTATTTCAAATGGCAACCTATTATTTTTATTTGCTTATTCGATTCGGTATTTTTTTCTGAATTCAACGATATTCACAAGTAATAACCTAATAATATAAAATATTTGAGAAAAATACAAAATGTATCATTTCTATTTAAATATGCCTATACAAAGATTGCCATGGAAGAAAACATATAAATTAAATGCAGGAATAAATTCATATTGTATCCTGTTTATTAACTAATAATTATTCACAAATTTAAGCAAATTATTATAGTTTTTGCTATTATTTCTGCATTTGATTTATTTGTTTTCTCCCATGGCAAACTTTGTGAAGGCATATTTAAATAAAAATGATACATTTTTAATTTTGCATTTTTCATTCATACATAGGTTTATTATTATAAATAAATCTTCTTCGATGCCACTCTGTCCAAGTTGTTCTTGTAACAAAATCATAGACAAATTAGAATCAAAGATAAATACATTCAACGTAGACAATTCATTAAACTGATGCAAAAAACCTATGTGTAAACTAGAATTTGCGAATCTTTCACCAGCAAGAAATAATTTCCTCGTCCGATTTTCGTGCACTTCCTCCCCACCTTCTAATTTCCGTTTTTCTCCCCCGGTGCACCCCTCCATTCCACTGTATCGCTGTAGAAATTAGAAGATGACCCGAATACGAAACACATTCCTAAACGGTCTCTAAAACTTGCAAAATGAGTTGAAGCAAAGGACATAATGTCAAGAATCCAATTACGGTAAAGTTAGCGTCGCAGGCACCGCGGCGCTGCTGTCAGAAGCACGAGCACAATGGCGGAGCCCCTCTCCACCCTCCCAAAGGGGGGACTCTCCGAGGACGTGATTTCAGGGGAGGAAGATGGTGGGTATTTCAAGAAAATTATTCGTCTAGGTGACATTATTTATAGAAATTGTATACAAGAATGAAGTATAATTGAATTTCCTTTTTCTGTCTTTTCTTATACATTACTCTCTTATTTATTAAGTGTGTATATATAAATAAGTCATTTTCATAATTTTGTATTACTCACAGTCATTATATTGTATATATTTTCTTTTTGTAATTATATTGTATTATTATTGATCTTATTAATAGATATTTTTATTGATTTTCTTACTGTACTTTTACTTGTATTATTCAGTCATTTTATTGCATTTTTTTGTTAATCTTTACTGTAATTTGTTTGCCCGTAAATTTGATATATATATATATATAAATAAAAAAATAAAGTCGTCGGATGATGAATAAAATATGTGGATAATAGATATTTATTATATAAGTGGGATAAGAGCATTATTAAGATACTCATGTGAAATTTGCACATAAGTGTAAAATAATGCATTATCATACGCGTATTGTATAATATTTTTTATTATACCTGCATCATAATCCGTGTTTAAAACACGCTACAGCGTTCATAAACGCAAGATTAAAACACGCCGTGCTTTAAAGATTGCTAAGCAACAACAAAAATATTTACTGTTATTATCTGTCAAAACTATAAACGTAAACAACAGATGCTAACCAGTCTCCATGTAAATGATATACGTCAAACGTCACACGCGCTAAATTATGAAATGAATCAAAATCAGAATGTTGCTTTCCAGTTTTTTCCAGAGTATGATGCAGGTATAATAAAAAATAGCGTATGACACACGTGTATAAGTGCTTTTAAAGCACTAGCGACGTTAAAATCACTCCGCTTCGCGTCGTGCTATTAAACTCGTCGTTCGTGCTTTAAAAGCTTACTTATACACTTGTATCATAATATACTATTATCTACGCCTGCCCAAAATTAAAAAATTAGAATAATTTGACTATATTTTTGACAAATAGAAAATTAATCCAAGTAGTTGCTGTAATAGTATATTGTGCAACAAATACAGAAAGTTATCTATTTAACGCGAGTTGTGAGAGTTTTAGCACAAGACAAAGTCGAGTGCTGAAATCACACGAGCGTGAAATAGGTAATTCTACACGAGTTGCACACTTTTGTCAAGATTTAATAACAATAATCCTTACTCTTCAACAACAATAAATAACATTTTAAACTCAAACTTTTTGACATTTATGATAACAGCATGAAGGCCTCATGTGCAAATGTGTGCAGTGTTACCAACTATAAATCCATAGATTGTAATATAAAAACTAATAACATATTTTATTAAAAAATTGATACTGTATTTTCTTTGTAATCTCAATATTGAGAACAAAGAATTATATTAACTTTGAAATAATTATGAATTATTTTATGATATATAACTGTAATTATACTTGACATATTAATATCATGCAGTATTATATCATTAGCAAGTTGGTCACACTTGCGTGTGGAATAATTGCGCACCCTATACCACGCGACTCTGCGAAATTTATAATTTTCAAGCTTTGTTTAGTGTGGAGAAAGTGTAATTTTCAGTAGTGATCGTAGAAAAAATTGTTTTTAATTCATGAAAACCACAATTTGACATAAAACAATTATGTAGTTGTTTTTCATAATTTTTTAAGCATTTCGTGAAAATGAGTGCTTTAGAAAGTATTTCGTCGGAGATAAAAGAACAAGTTTAAAAAATTATTAATTAATTAATTAAGAATTGTAAAGATTGTATTATCAATATTTATAATAAATAGTACGTTAATGAGAACGAGTGCGGTAATGAAGCTTTTAACTCATGGAAAATGAGTGGGAATAGTGAAAATTAACTTAAATTCGATCTATTCTGCTCCTTTGATTTTGAGTAAATAAATTATTGCAAATAATTTATTTTTATTTTTTAATATATTTGTTGCTTAGATAAAGTCTTGTATATCACACGTGACTTAGAGGCAAAACCCATATGTGTAAATACATAACTGGCTATAGTTAGTTGTGGAATTTACACACTCATATTAGTTAATAAGGGCTCTACGTCACTAGTAATATAAATAACTATTATCCAGCTTTTTTTTATCCATCATCCTACGACTTTTCTGAATTATTTATAGAGATTTCTGAGTATTTTAGAACTTGTGTAATAAATTATTTACAAATACAAATGATTACTGTGAAATGAAAATACCTACATTTAAGATTACCTGCTAATAGAGGAAAACTTAATATAATTATATATTTTCTTGTTGTTGTAGACAGGTAACTTAACCGGATGATGAATATTTTATGAGAAATAATAAGGATTCGATTTCTATTGGTCATATTTTAATTAATAATACATTATACAAACATATAATTGGTTTCGAGTAATATCTCCACAAATAAGGAAAATATTGCTATAAAGTAGATAATGTGTAGGTTTATTTCTAAATATTTTATTAACAGTCAATTATTGTTATTAATATTGTATTTCTCTAAAAATAACTTTAGAGCGTAAAATTAGTTAATTGCATTTGGAATATTAAATAGCAACCGGTAAGAACAACATAACGCCTAGAAAACATGCATGATTAATAAGAAAAGATTAGCATGCCAAAATAGTTATTTATGTTATATGTGTTAAATGTGACATTTTATAAGTAAGTGGGGAAGTTTGTGAAACGAGGAGAAGCCTTTTTACACGAATATACTAAATTCCCAGCGTATTAGAAATAAGAGTTATATTTGTTGATTTATTGATACAAATCGTTAGCAACCTGTTAAAAGTAACAATGAAATCACTTTTAACACGTTGTTATGTTACTTTTAACACTAGTGTTAAAAAGTAAAACTTTTAACATGATAAGCAACCGTTAAAAGGTCACTTTTAACAACGGTCGTAGATAAAATACCTTCCGCCCTAATAATCTTTGATAAAATATCATAAAGAATATCAAATTAAGGTTTATAATCAGAAAATAGCCCTCGAAATGCTCAAGAAAATTGACACACCTATTCTTTCACCCCCTGCAGATAACTTATTCCTTAATATTTAGGTTAAAATGAAGCATTTAATTACGGCCAAATTAAGTTAACATAAAACTACCCTCTGTGCTGCTCAATAGTGTATTCTTCTTCTTCACAACTTCATAATGCACCACCGACATCAACGCTACCGGCGTACTTCAATGGCAATATTAATTTAATTACCGTTCGCGCATTAGGCAGCGATGTTTCACGACGTAGTTGGCAACAATAGAGGGTGGCTCCACCTGCCCCCTGCCCGAACCCCCGCTTTCCACCCTGTGCCACCTCTTGCAGAAGCGAAGACGCCGACGAGCGCCGCGGTGCCGCGAATGTTGAGAGAATGTCTTGTCTTGTGCTTTGCATTGAAATGATGGAGGGTACACTGTGAAAATTTAGGGGAGGTTTACAGGTTTATGGATGGACGAATGGTTTAATAGGTACTCGTAATTAAGGGAGTATGATGGGTTATCATATAATTGCAGATTTGGCAATTGCTTTAAATTCTAAGGTTTTCACCCCCAAAATATCAACACAAATCTATCAATTTCAAAGCTAAAATACTAATTGTAATTATTTCAAATACAATGATGTGTTTGATGTATGAACGTATCGACCGTGAACTTGAAAGACGGGTGTTTGCAGGGTGCAAGGTATTAAATACTCAGTAATAATATAACAAAAGAGTGAGAATAAATTGAAAATAATTTGACAGATCTTTCGAAAACTTGTTGCCAGGCAATAGCCACGAAAGCCCGTAAGGCTTGAGTGGCTATTGCCAAACGGCAACAAGTTTGAGAAAGATACTGGAGAATTATTTTCTAATTTATCGAACTCTCGAGTTATATTTAATTAGATTATTTTTTTATTTCATCATCAGGCACGTCACTAAATCTATCTTTTTTGCTCATTTTTGCTTGTGTTGATAATAACTATCTGACATCTGACATCTGTCAACAAAAACAAAAAAGCTACTGAGAATATTGCCGAAAAAATCACAAGAGCATTATTCTCAGTATAATAATGACAGGATTGGTTAAAACGCAGACACGTGACAAACAATAAAGCATTTCATTGGTTTAAAGAAACGTCAAAAAATAATCTGGGTATATTTGCTTGAAATTTAAATGTATCTAGAAATACTCGATTGTGTAATTATAATGGTGTGTAGTGCCTACATGAATGTATGGTTCTGAATGTCTGGTATTGATGAAGAATCATGAACGACTTATAACTGCTGCGGAAATGAGGTTTTTAAGAGGAGAATGATCGTGTCCAGAATACGTTGGTATTGGGTTGAAAAGAATGTTATTAATAAAGTGGATGTGAATTATAGCTGAGGTGGTTTGGCCATCTCGATCTGTTGGGGAAACTAATATAAGCGGGTGGAATTGAAGGTGAACGATTGTATGGGCGTCCAAGGAATAAATGGTTAGGTATGATTGATGGTCTGTTGCGTGAACGATTGATACCCAATGTGACTAATAGATAAACACGTATGAATCGCACTATGAATGTTGACGAGATAAAAGTGGTGTATTAGGATAGGGTTGTTGATTCTTGGTCGATTGTGTTTCATGGTTCGTGCTACCCCACTGAGTGAGATATAGCGTGACGTTACGTACGTATGTCTTTAAAAATTTAGTGTTTTTGAAGCATTACTTTCTAAAATAATTCCGGATCGTTCATTTGACAGCCCAAAACAAAGTTACTCGTTCTTAGATATCCTAAAAACGTTCCTCATTTGTTTTACAGATAAATAATTCAAATAAAAAAGATGGAAAATTTAATTTCCTACAAAATTTACTTGAAGTAATTTTCTCTAAAATAATTCAGAAACTTTTAACACCGTAAAACAGAAACAAAAATTTTTGTGAAAGAGTCAGAGGAAACTTTGACAACTAGTTTTATTTTAGCTGTCAAATATTCCTCAATTATTTTAGAGAAAAATTCTACAAATAGAACTTGTAGAAAAGTTCATTTTATATCAGTTTGTGTACGAAATAATTCGCGAAAATTTGACAGAGTGCAACCGCAGTATAAGAATTCACACAGTAGTGACACTCGTAGTCGGCACCTTTGATCTTTATGTCGCATCGATTGATGACCTTGAACTAACGGCAGAAAATTTTAATAGCTGTCAGTAGCAAAGGGGATAAAATCTAAAAATATTATTTCACCTGTACTATAAAAGTTCCTACAAGGTTTCATAATACAAATAAGTTTACCTCTCAGTTTTGCACTCATTTTATGAATTTAACATGACAGAAATACTTTAGATTGATATTTGACAGATACAACTGACGCTGACATACTATATTCTATTTTATATGTTTACTATGATATCAGCGAACACTAAGCGGCCATTTTCCCGGTTGCGCACCACTGAAATATTGGGATCATGATATATTTGAAGTGTCGCTAATGTGTGAATTCTGTGGTACAACTATCACACATTTTACAATTACTAAATAAATATATATATATATATATATATATATATATATATATATATATATATATATATATATATTCGCTTTATACATCCTTTATTGAGTGTGGAACTTTGCTATCGCTGATTCTGGTAGCGAAATATTATTTTTGCAATACCTGTACTGTAAGTTACCCATTAATAACAAAATTTAAACACAGTAAGTGGAACTTTTATTGGACAATTGGTTTCTATGGTTACATCATTTACTTACCGTCCACGGTGGATAGTAAGTGAAACTTACCGTTCATGGTGGACGGTAAGTAAATATATATCATTCAAATTTTATTTTTAACCTCAATCTGACAGCTGTTAATTTTGATACCTATTTTTCCTTTTCTTATATTTACACAGATATTGCAAAAAATATCTTACTAACCTCGAACTGTAAGTGATATATTAGGTCTCGAATGTTTAGGAAATCTCGACCCTACGGGTCTCGACATCCCAAACTACATTCTCGACCTAAAAACTATCACTCACAGTTCACGGTTCGTAATATACTATTTAGTCATTTAGTCCGTCACTTAATGCTGATAACAATAATCGGAGAATACTAAATATACATCATTTGATACCTTATACAGTTTATATTTGTAGTAAAGTATATTTTAGATCCATAAAGGGATAAGAAAATGAGACATCTTCTTGTTAACAGTGTACCCCCTCGCCAAGAATCACCCCCTCTGTCACTAGCATCATTTAACTCCAAGTCTCTCGTCTCGTCTCAAAATCGTTCACGTTCACCCTCCCCCTCCCCGCCTGCCGTGCTTCAGCAACTCATGCTCCCTCCAAGGTGATGGCTGAAACAAAGGACTCACTCGCTCTACGCTCGGTAAATAGAATGTATAAGCTACGAACGTTCATTGGCCAACGTTAATAACTCTAAGACAAGACAAGACGAGCAGAATTAATGAGAAATGTACAGTCAACGAACGCGGGAAACGGATGTGGGTAGAGGAGCAGGGGAGGGGGTAGTTTGCCTGGGAAATATCTGGGATGAGCTGACTTGAAACAATGGAAATTTGGAGCTAGGCTTTCATATTTTCAGGGAGATGATAGATCGAAGGAGGTATTTGAACAGTAACCAGCAAGAGGCATAAGGGAAACTCAATATTTTACCCTTTTCCTTTACAGGGGTGCCTTTTATATTTCACAAACTGCATAAGAGCCCAGAATCATACCACGTGGCCCAGTTAAAATCGTACAAAGGAAATTCTTTAAGTCACAATATTTATATCTTAAATTCATAGATACATGTAAGGGAGGTATTATGTTTATGTTACGAATTGATTAGGTTTTGGAACAATTCATCAACAGTAAGTCGTAGATTATTTGAAGGCCTATCAGGGTTTTGGGCATATCTTAGTAAATAAATGAGATAGAGTAAATTTCATTGGAATAAAAAAGATGTAGAATAATGTTACCTACAATCTTTATATGAAACATTTTTCTATATTTTGTTGTCATCATATATAAAAACAGTGTTCGTGGTACCAGTCAGTACCTTTGAGCCAAATGATTTTTGGTAATTTGTTATTATTTTAGTTTAATTTAACAGAATTTAAGACACAAATAAAGTGAGTACAAAAATTTTCCCTTTGTAAGATCATAGTTATTTACTTTACAAGTGGGCAATGTAAGGAATTACCCACGAGAGAAATTTAGGACACGAAGCCGAAGGCTGAGTGTGATAATTTTATCGAGTGGGTAATTCCACTTTGCCCACGTGTGAAGTATAACGTTTTATCCAACAGCTCTTAATAAATGCAAAATTTATTAAAAATAAATTATTTGACAGTGACATATGCATTAAATTTTTGAAATTAAAATGTCAATCGAAGTGGTTACCAAGGTGTTGTGTGTTATTATTGTTATAAATAAGAAATACTCACTAGTGGATTTTCTCAAAATTATTCCCACTAGCGGGTAATCTGTTACTTTCCTGGTTTAAAATCGCCATAGTTATAGAGCATTTATTGTGAGGTGTTGGATAAAAACAATTTTTTACAAGTTAATCTGGAAGTCTTAATAGGGTAAAATGATATGATTCCAGGCTCATATAACTCAAACAGTTTCTGGATTTTAAAAATTATCTAATTTAATCGACTGTAATTAAAAATATAATGAAGGTAGAATGGGGTAAATAGCTCCATGATAACGTATCGAACTATGGATCGTGAGATCCTCAGTTCGAATCCCACTACCGACAGTTGCCAATTTAAATTTACCCCTGTGGTTCCCCCTCCATTAACAACTTTGGGGCTATGACTTGACGGCTGGTAACCGCATTTCACACGCAAAAATATATCACCTACCGATATCTGCGTAAGTAGAGTGCTACACCCACAATGGGTAAAAGGCGTGATGATATATTTTTTTTAAGTAGAAATATTTCGTTCTTCATAATTTTTTTAAATATTTACTAAAAATTATATATTAAATTAGCTGTGCATATCGGATGTAGAATTGAAATGTGACCTAAAGGGATTTCAATGCTATTTTTTATATTGCTGTGTCTTTTTATTTTATAAAAATAATTAAAACCCGATTTCTTTGGAATCTTCATGCTTACTCTATAGCTATACATAATTCTTGTTCTAACTTTTTAACAAATATTTCTTAATTTCTTTAATAAACCCTTTAAATATGTTACAAGTTTAAAACATTTACGAATTGAATTTATTTGTATCCTTCATATATTCCCTTTCCTTTACCTCTTCCTTACCTTGACATATAATTCTGAGGTCTTTAACCCCAATAAGTAAAACTAGAAACGCCCCCGTAAACATGTTTCATTATTCAATATGTTTCTTTAAGCTTCTCACAACGAATTCTCCAAGATTGGAACAGTATTGCGCTGGCACCAAATGTAGACATTAATACGTATTTAAATTAGGGCTTTGTCAAGGAATACTACCTGTCACCCTACCATGACAACTGTACGGTGACGGTTTACTATTTCGAAGAAGAGGAGGATAGTTTTATAATTACTAGCTATTATTTGCACGCGAAGATACTTTTATCAAGAGGTAATTATTTATTTAATACCGGAAGTAACTCCATATTGCAGTGTAAAGTACGGGTATTTATTTATTTAAAAAATCGGAAATTAAAAATATAGATTAATATCGCTTATACAACGACTTAATTATATTCATTTTTCTCACTACTAGGCTAGCAACATACTGCTATTAGCTGTATTCATTTTGGAAAATTTTGGCTCAACTCAATTGATAAATGAGTTGAGATGAACTAAGCTGAGCTGAGCTGAAAGGCATCCAAAAAGAACAGCATTCTATGTATAGAAAGGTGGATTTGAACAAGAATATAGTAAAATATATACACTTATGCTATTAAAATGGATGAAACAGAAAATATTTTACTTGTAAGTTTACATATTTAATATATCAATGAAATGTATTGACATGTTTTGATTATTGTTGATCTGGTTCACATAACCTAATAAATATGACAGTTCTCCGGACAACACAAACTAAACATTACCCCTACCACCGAACTGAGTTGCGTAGATCATTTTGAGTTTATTTCGCGGGTGGTGCAGCATCGGTAAGGGGGGAAGTGAGTTCTCTCAGTTTGTCTCAGTTCAGTTGTAACAAAAAGAACAACACTTTACTGAGTTTATCTGAAGTGAGCTGAGACTAACTGAGATTTTGGTCAAAAAGAATACAGCTATTGAGTAAGTTTTAAATCGTGAAATTGTTTTTCTTTTCATGACCGGGAGAGAAACTAGGTTTCTATGATACCAAAATCATGACAGAAACAGCCAATATCATATCTACGGGAAATTTGTGCACTCTTTGCCCCGTTGTGATGTACAGTGCTCAAATAATGTAAAAATGAACAAAATTAAACAAATCAAAACTATCATAAATTATATTACAATTCAAATAATTTTGAAATATATAAAAACCATCATAAATATTGGGGTTGTAAAAAAAAATAGTATATACATACACCGCAGGAGAGAAGTGTATTTTCCCCTGTGGTATTTTAGCCCTCACCTACGGCTAGTGTTTCAATTTACTAGATTAACAATTAGAACTGTCACTTTTCAAAGAAATTAGGTTTCTGAAATTATTTAACTCATTAAACGCAAGTAAAGCATTAATTTATTAATTTAAATTTTCCCCCTTATTTCATATTGAAGAATAACTAACTTGTCAAATTTTACATGAGCATGCTTCACTTTTACAATGTGAAATATGCATATAATCATTTATTTATTGTGAAATTCTCGAAAAGGTAAAAATGTTTATTATAATATTATTTTTCTATTCCTGTATATCCCCCTTATTTATTTATTTTTTCCATTAATTATAGCAGTCATAATTCACGTTAGTGAATAATGGATTAATAACTCACTCTTCTCGACCAATCACAGAACTAGAAACCAATTATTCCTGTTTATTTTAAAGTTGTGATGTAGATCACCAAGCAACGGCCGTCTGACAGTTGAGTTAGAGAGTTAGTTGTTATTGTGTGATGTTGTTTTTTTTTAAGTGTTTTCAACCGATTTCGATCATTTTCATAAGTTATTTCCGAATCCCACAGCTGACAGTTGCCAATTTGAATTTACCCCTGTGGTTCCATCTCCACTAATATCTTTGGGGCTATGATTTGACGACTGATAACCTCACTTCATACGAAAAAATATATCACTTAACAAATCTGCGTAAGCAGAATACCACAGCCATAGGGTAAAAGGTGTAATGATATATTTATTTATTTTATTTCCGGATTATGGTCATTATTCACAAACTTCATTTTCGTGAATAGTAATTATTATAATCCCTCATATAATAATGTACTATCTTATCTAACATTGTACAGATTTATTTTTAGCGTGAAACTTATTTCCAAAAGAAAATGTCAAAAAAAAAAACTATGTTCAAAACAAAAGAACTTAATTTCTGTCTCCTTAGCAGTGAAAAAAAATATATAAACCAAACTTCTAAACCTTGGCTTTCAATATATTATTAAACTGTACAACATAGAAAAAAGTAAAAATTGCAGCTTATTATTTATTGGAACTATTTTTTTTTTATTAAAACACATTTAGTGTAACTCTATTATGTACTGAGATATGCTTAAAATACATTTATAAGCCATCTAATAAACTACCAATTTCATTTGACGGATTGCTCCCAAAATCTCATCAGCAAGTAAATTTGAAATATGTCATTTTTAGTTTTCCCAAAATGTGTTTATATATTGAAAACTTATTATATTCCATTTGGAAATATGAGAGAGTAATACTCAGTCTAATCACAGTGGCGCGCCAATAATTGTATGCTCAGAGATAGTTGAAGAGACTTAATTCGATAGAGATCTACCGCTAAATTATTTAAACATAAATATATTCCATCATGTTATTGACGAGTCAATCTAATTAAATTAGTGTTGGATCAAGTAAACGATGAAGTAGCGCAAAGCACCATTATTTTTAAATTTGATAATGTAATACAATATAATAATATAAATACTTAAGGTGAACCATCCGGGCCAATACGGGCTGAAGATAGCGCAAGATGAACATGACTTTTTTGAAACAATATATCATTATTATAATAAATGAAACATATAATGTTTTATACCTACGTTTGTAGATAAAAGTCCAAAGTTTTGTAATAAATTTTAAAATGCCAATTTTGTTTACATATTATACATGAACATAATTTTCAAAGTAGTCAAATATATGTCACACATTCCCATGAACGACTACAGTAATACAAATAATGTGTATATTTATAAATATGATCGTCTATAACATACTAAAATTATTTTACATTTGAATTTACAGTTTTTGAGAAACAAATAAAAATATACCAAAAAGTGTGTTTTTTGGTATATTCTTATTTGTTTCTCAAAAACTGTAAATTCAAATGTAAAATAATTTTAGTATGTTATAGACGATTATATTTATAAATATACGAATTATTTTCACTACTGTCGTAGTTCATGGGAATTAGAAATTCAGTATCAAAATTCTGAATTTTTTACCAACTAGACTTCAACGAATATTTTTTTATAGTTGAATGTTTCAGTTATCCTTTTCATCCACATATATAAATACTAGAATGTTCAAAGACTTCACAGTAATAATTGTTTTGTTTTTCGATAAGAATAATTGTAAGAAATAATTTATTGAAATTTGAATTTGCAAAACAAAATTCATGGGAGTGAACGAACCCAACGAAAATATGTTCTTCATCTGACATTGCAATGTACAAGTCACTGTAAAAAATCCATGATATTTTGACGAATGGAGGTTGTTGGACCATAAAGAACATGAAAATAAATAAAGAATACAAAATTTGCTGTTTTTTAAAAAAATAAAGGGTTCGTTCTTTCGACGCGTATGTTTGACCTTAAACAGATCACTCTGAAAAATCCTATCTACATCTATGTTACGGTCCAAAAGGAATTATTGGAAAATTTATACTAGTGTTTCTATTGTGTTTCGTTCTAGGTATAAATCGAGCGGCATTCTATAAGCATCTTAATAAAGTTATATCTCATTTTACTGGTGGATTTATTTGCTGCATAGCTAACAAAAATCCAGTACTACTCGCACTCTTGCAAATTTGATTCATCACTTTCTCTCATTCTCAAATGTAGTATAAAAACATCTTAACAGTGATATATTGAAGATGGTTAGCTGTTAATTTGTATTGTCATGGGGTGCAGAACCCCCAACCGTGTGCAGGTTACGCTCGCAACTACCCTTCTTTGAGTTTCGTCTTACGCCGGGCGAATTGCAAATTTCTCGAACATGCAAGATTTAGCTCGCTCGGTGAAGACGCCATCTTGCTTCGCAGCTGTACCCAGCACGATGGGGTGTCCCACCCTCCAGTGCCACCCCACTTCTTACCCTGTGAACGTAGAACGCAGTGAGTGTTCGTTCGGCTTTGACGTTTTGCGAGAGCGGAATTGAGGCTTTGTAAGTTCTTGCCTTGATTAAAATTTCATTATTTGCTAAAGGGTTCGATGTTAGAAAGTTGGGGAATGTGGGTAATGTCTTAGATTTCAAGTTGCCCAGGATTTGAAATTGTAATTTGCGGCCAACACAAAATTGGCCATTTGCATAACTTTATGCAGTAATTCTATTACAATGAACACAAAATCAATAAATAAATCTGCACACTGAAAAGCTCAAAAGTAGTAAGATAGTAAGAATAAATTGAAAATAATTTAACAGGTCTTCCGAAAACTTGTTGCCAGGGCTTTCGAGCTTTCGTGGCTATTTCCAAATGGCTACAAGTTTGAGAAAGATCCTGGAGAATTATTATCTAATTTATCGAACTCTCGAGTTATATTAGATTAGATTATTTTTTTGGTTTCATCATTAGGCACGGCACTAAATCTATATTTTTGCTCATTTTTTACTTGTGTTGCTAACTGACATTTGCCAACAAAAACAAAAAAGCTACAGAGATTATTCCCGGGAATAATCACTAGAGCTTTATTCTCAGTATAATAATAATAGGATTGGTTGTAACGCAGAGACGTGACATACAACGAAACATCTCATTTGCATTAAGAAACGTCAAAAAATAATCAATTGTAATATATAATCTAAAAAATACTATTTCATATTTAAAAAAAACACCCGTATTACACATCTCAAAATCTTAGGGAAACTGCTTGGTTTCAGACTTTGGGCGACGCAAACTAATAATTTTTGTATTATTAAGGTTTCCATCTGTTTATTCCACTGATAAATTTATTCTCTAGTTTATCTGAGGTTGGAATTACCGGTCCTTAAGAAATTTATAACAAAATCCCCACAAAAATAATGTGCTTGGTCTATCAAAATATATTTGCACTCGCAAAAGTGCAGTTTCTAGACTAGTGTGGGGCGTATTCTGTAACTTACCGGTTAATTTTTAACGACCGGTTAAAATTGTAACCAATAGAAATATATGTGTCAAATAAAATTTTCAATTTTTATTCAATGCCGTCTGTTATCATTGGTTAATAATTTGACCAGACCGTTAAAAATTAACATGTGAGATACAGAATACACCCCATTTACAGTTTATTGAGGTTAGCTTATAATAATAATAATAATAATAGTTTATTTGCCCAACAGTTGCACCAATAATAGGACAAAAAAAGAAACTACATATAATGCATTATCAACTTTAAGGTTTAATATCTTTTGTTGTAGACAATAGAATTTATTTATATTTACACCTAATTATCGGAGGTAATATCACAAGACATTCTGATTTTATCCATAAATTTTTATTTTGCACGAATTTTTTTGTTTAGCAACAAACACGAAAGCAAACTGCATGGTAAATTCCGACTCCAAAGGAGGAGGGGTTTTACCTAAAGTCAGTTTGTTTGAGTGATTTTGCTTAAAAGCAAATAAATGAATTAATAAAAATAAAAAATTATCAGAGAAAATCAGAGAGGTTTTGCCTTCTAATTTCTTCAATTGACTCTATTTTATATGTCATTATGGGCCTTACTGTTGGTTTGTATATTTTTGTAACATATTTGTGACCAGGCTCACAGATGTATACACCTCTATACCTATTAACCCTTAAAGATAGTTAAAGGTGCCAAACTGAACACCTCTCGTTCCGCAGTCCACAGAGCAATTTTCTCGTCAAATAATTAATACCTCTCCATCTACTTATCGTACCTCCACCACATTCTCTGCTCCATCACTGTTCATCAACGCGCCCTCGTGACAAAACCACACTTTCACCCTAAGGAAGAAGCTCTGCTTTCACCCCTGATTCCCAGCAGCGACGTAAGAACCTCTGGAAACCTCCATGTGACGCTACATTACGCCATGTTGTACTTGTACCTCTTGCTCCACGTGTGGGTACGTGGGCGGGGAGGGGGGAGGAAGGAGGAAGGACCCCGTATGAGGGAACCATAGGGGTGGGTATGAATGAACACAGTACCAGCGTAATTTCTATATGAAGATTTACAGAACATATTTCATTTCTAATTTAACTAGCCAAAATATTATCAGACATAATCATGATCCACCATATATTCTTATATGTTTTGTTTAAGCAGAAATAGAGAAACGAAATTTTACAATTATAAACTTTATGATAATTTTTAGGTTTAATAACATACTTTAACATCATAGTTGTGATATGATGATTGAGATATAAATAAATGCATAATTAAAATTACATTTGCATTACTAAGTAGAGTTTTTCAAATATAACACCTGTTATACAGATTTAATAACGTACGGAAATGAATGAAATTGAAGGTAGAGGGGGCCTCAAAATAATGTGCTTTCTTTAATATACTTTTAGAAAAAAAATTCAATAACAAAAAAGGAACAGCAAATTTAAGTTGAATCAATTAATAAAGAGTTGTTACAAACTACAACGGTTTCAAATAGAAATTGGGAATACTTTAAAGTTAGCTGAAGAACATTTAGTTAAAAAATATATAATAGTGTAATGTATTATTATGAAAATTATGGCTATTTAAATTTCTTTTACCGGTTTCAGGAGATTAAACCTATGTTTACATGCACAAAAGTTGGCAGGGTAAGTATGTCATAACTCTATTCTGTAGGGTAATATTACCTTACTGACCTGTCAAAACAGTCAAGAAAATGAAAATAATACACAATGATAATATAACGCTATTTATTAATACATACGGAATTAAGCTGTTCAGAGATTCACCTGCTGCGTTCCAAATATTTTCAGGCAATTCAACATCGCCAAAATCCACTTTTTTCTAGCCATGAAGAACACATTTGACGTTTAAGTAAAAAAATAATTTTAAATATGATACAAAAGAAGTGTAACCATGGTGTTAAATAAAAACAAACAGACTTACTTGATCACCTTCTAAAATTATGACAGACGTTTTTCATAAAAGAATTTCAATAAATAATATTTATTAATGACATTAACGTCTTCATATTCTGAAACCGGTAAACTATTGAACAAACCACGGATGTTATGAGTCATAACAGGCCTTAGATGTCTTAAAATCCTCGCTCTACGAGCTCGGATTTCAACTGACATCTGCGGCAGTTACGATACTCATAACATCACTAGGAATGTTAATAGCTATTACTGTTTAAAAATTTCTATTCATATGTTTGAGAGCAACTAAAAACAAAAACACAACTAGAAAACATGTTGCCCTTGAGATTCTTTTAAAGGAAAATAAACCATGTGAGGAACTTCAGTGCCACGGTATATATTGAATTTTATTTTAAATCTAAAATTAGAAAAAGCTGTAAAAAAATATATTTTGGTTAAGTTTATACATCTGTCAGTTGTCCATTGAATTTACACTCAGTGTACCAGTGTAGCCAACCTCAAACTCTTAAGTTATCGTAAATAACATTAAAAATTATGTGTTTTGTCCTCAATTTCTTCATCGTAATTAATTAGTTAATTCTTTTTGCACATATTGTTTCATTTTTCGTATAAATTTACTACAATACGTTATACATCTGTCAAAATTATTCTAATTGTACAATAATTATTTTACGATTGCCGACACTGTGTTGTTGAAAATCGTCGTATAATGGGTTACTTTAGTGACGATTTCTTAGTTTTTAAGACGATTTTTGAGCACTTTTTAAAATAAAATAATAAAATTTCAGATTTCAAAGAAATATATTTATATGGTAACGAGAAAATAATGATTCTTCTCAATTATTTTTAGCGGTATTCAATAGGTGAGCATTAATTTAAAAAAAACTTTAATTTACTGTAACATTTTGATTATTGAATACACTTTCAATCTTTTCCGTACGTTATGAATCCCCTGTAAATGTAAGTATATTAAATAATTATAGCAAGATCGAAATATGCCAGTAGGAGTCTCATAAGAGAAGCTATAGAAAGAACAGAAACGCGGCTTTCGTCCTACCAACCAGAGAAATATGTTGATGCTAGTAATGTCATTTATTTATTTAATATTCCATCCACCCTAAAGGATCGAAATCCCAGTTTCTGGGTGAATGCACACAGAATAAATAACATTGTATGTTACAATATTCAAACAAATAAATTAAAATAATTTTGAAAAGTAAACAGTTAATAGCAAAATCTAAGTATGCCAATGGCAAACTCATGTCTTCTTCTGTTCTATTAGTCATAATTTGTTATTACTTAATTACTGTAGCAATTACTGGTGGTGTGCACAAGAATTCTAGTCGTAAAATTCAAACATTTCTCAAACAATCCTTCGGAAAATATTAAGAAAGTACAAAGCAAGGCAAGCATTAGAATACGAACCAGTTGGAAAAGACGGGACGAACAGTCGAAATACTGTTACGTTCCTACCATTACGCAAGACGATTAGAAATGAAAGGTGTCATGAGGAAAAATAACAACAGCTGCAGAAAGGAGAAGAAGATGTAAGGAACTGCTTTAAGCCAAGTGTTATATTCACAATGATACATTTATTTTAAAACATTGTAACCTAATGAAAATTTGTTCATTTTACAATCAAACTATACATTATAATTATGATTAGAATAGATGAATTCTACGTTTTGTTTAATTAGCGCAATTCAAAATTATAACTTCCTTTCTGTAAATATTAAATCGTAATGGAATAGGGTTGTTTCATGCGAGGGTAGTCCGCCATTTTCTAGGGTAGTTTATCGGGAAGCGTCGATGCAGTTGCGGGCGACGCGACGCTATGGCGTCGGTCTAGGCCCGACGGCAACACTAGCAATTTAGTACGCGTAATAGTTTTTACTGGCAATGACAAAAAGTATTAAGAAAATTTTAAATTGGAACAAAAAATAATAAGAACAATATTCAGACTAATAAATATGTCAAAAAAGGAAATACAAGAACAACTGTTGGAAGAAGAAGAAGACAGTGAAATAGATCAAGCAACAGAGATTCTGATGGCTTGGACATACATAGAGAGCAGAAGAAAAGGATTAGGAGTACAATGGAGACCAGGAGAAAAAAGAAAACAGGGCTAAAAGGAGTAGAAGAAGATTTAAATGCACTAAGAATTAAAAACTATAAAAGTAAAACAAAAGATAGAGCCTACAAGAATTTATTCAGATTAATCCACTCTAACAAATGGATCTAGAGAGCAACTATAAATTTCGAGTGAAGAATTGAAATTTGGCGTATATTTTCGTGCTACTTTTTTATGTATTCACTTTACAGCAAAAATGTAAATACAAAGATGTTCATAATTTAAAAAGGCATACAACAAGGCTCATTTTATTACCTAAATATATGTATTGCGCGATATATCAATCAAATTAAAATTAATATTTATAAGAAAAATTGTAATACGGCCATTGAAAATTAAATATAAACGAAAAAAATATTTGGCATTTAAAAAATCAAGTTCAGATTTATATATTACAGTGTTGTATTATTTTCTGTGGATATTTCATAAAAATTTGTAACGATATAATGGCGAATTAGATAATTTATAAAATAACTGTTTTATAAAAATTTTTACTTTACAAGTGGGCAAAGGAAGAAATTACCCGCGAGAGAAATTTTAGCACACGAGGCCGAAGGCTGAATGTGATAATTTTATTGAGTGGGTAATTCCGCTTTGTCCACGAGTGAAGTAGAACGTTTTATCCAACATCTCTTAATAAACGTAAATTTATTAAAGAATAGTATATTCTACAACAAGTAATGGAATGGCACATATTCCACGCGAGCAAAAAGTTTGTAGTCCGAGCCGAAGGCGAGGACTACGGTTAGCAAGTGTGGGATTTGCCATTCCGTTACATGTTGTAGACTATACTTTCTATAACAAGATTTTGGAAATTTTACAAAAAATACAAAATATAAAACTGTTGAAAACGTCAAACTCAAATAAATCAAATTAAAACAAACAGACGTGACGTAACCATAGTAACTGAATCAAGATACTTCATATATCGCGGCTCTGATTCTTCGAAAATATTCCATACGCGGCGTATGGAATGTTAGTGATTCCATAACAATTTTTAGTTGTAGAATGCGTAGTTTCCAAAACAGTGTTATAGAAATTTTATTTGACAGTGACATATGCTTTAAATTTTCTAAATTAAAATGTCAATCGTAGTAGTTACCTTTAAAGGTGCTGTGTGTTATTATTATTATTATGACTTTTCTCAAAATTCTACCCACTAGTGAGTAATCTGTTACTTGTTTAAAATCGCCATAATTATAGAGCATTTATTGAGGGGTGTTGGATAAAATATATAAAATGTTATTTAAATTTTTCATGGCCATTTTTCTAATAAATATTAATTTTGAATATATTGATATATCGTAAAATACTTTAAAATGAATAGGAAAAAATTTATAGCAATAGTTATATTAAAGAAATAACATTGAAATTCCTATACGCCGCATTTCAATTCTACACTCGGTACAGTATATTCAAAGCACTTATTTAAAGTCACAATTTCTTTTATTAATTTCACCAACAAGACGTGATTCACAATTATAGTACACAGTATTTTGTAGTGGAACCGAATCAGCAGATCCTCAGTTCGAATCCCACAGCCGACATAAAAGCAGAGTAATTAGAGTAAACAAAACTGGGTAAGAATAAAAAGCTGACCAACGCTGACCGTTGACGGATGCTGACCGAAGTGTAAAGCTTATGCTTGCCTACTATACTAATTAATATCCATAAACTTATGACGACCAACAAAAAAAATATGCTATATTATCCAGATAAACACTTTATATTATTTTACCAATTTTAACTCTAATAGTTTTAAAAGGAAAATAGCTGACCAATGCTGACATAGGCTGACTATTAGAATTAAAATCGGTAAAATAATATAATAATGTGTATCTGGATAATATAGCATATTTCTTTGTTGGTCGCTCTAAGTTCATGCATATTAATTTTCATAGGAGCCCAGTGTAAGCTCTACACTACAGTCAGCATCCGTCAGAGGTCAGCGTTGGTCAGCTTTTCATTCTTACCCAACAAAACTTAAACAAACGAACTCTTGATAGAAACCAAACTGATTTATAAATATTCTTAAAGTACACAATTAATCTTGAACTTCCACCAATATGCACTTTAAAATATGTTTAAGCTACTGTTACCTTCGAATTAAAAATTCAACTGCTTGAACAACTGAAAACCCCTCCAATTCTTCCGAACCTGTCTCCAAAAAACTTTCCCATAAAACAGTAACGAAAACTAAACTAGTTTCAAAAATTCAACCTTCTCGTCCCTTGGGCAACTCTTCCTTGCCCGGGGCAAGGGGTGAGGTAAGTAGTGGTCAGCCGACCCGCACCTGACCCCGCGCTGACCCCAAGGTCACCACTGACGAGACATTTGTTACCCTAACTGCTGCTGTTATTCAATTTATGTGTGAGAGATGTCTTAGTGTTGGTGAAGGAAAGATGTATGTTTGTTATGTTTCGGGTTTGATTAATGGATTTCCAAATCTAATTTTTATTCGTTGTTGGAAACACTTTGTGAAAACATAGGAATAAATCGTCAGGAAAAACCATAAAACTAATAAAA
The DNA here is from genome assembly GCA_963942605.1 of Poecilus cupreus. Lineage (NCBI taxonomy): Eukaryota > Metazoa > Arthropoda > Insecta > Coleoptera > Carabidae > Poecilus > Poecilus cupreus. Next base: position 15,947,413 of record OZ012729.1, read on the forward strand.
TGTATGGAAGGAGTATAGAAAAAGATAGTCTGTAACCAGCACAGCGTGATAGAGATAGAGAGATGAAAGTGACGTGATGGCTGGCAAGATGACAAGAACTTGGTTTGACGTTTGATGTGTGAGTAGAATACTGTTTTGATAGACTTTTGTGCGAGCTTTTGTCCCCCATTTAGAATTTTGTCAATTATTTATGACATATTTAAATATATCAAATATGGTAATATCCTGTTGTGCATATAATTGTAAAAAAATAGGCTACAAAAGACGGTGTTCCATTTGACAGGTAAATATGTCACTTTAGGTTTGAACGCCGTATATATACAATTATACATATAAAAATGTGGATTTAAGCAAGAAATGGATATTAGGTATAAAGGAGAAAATTTTCAACCAGATTCATTGATTGATTTATATAGCTTCTCTTGAATCTGCAATTGGCACATTTCGATCATCATACTATTATTATTATTATATTTTTACAGAAATAAAAACTAAAAATCTTCACAGTATAATATAAAAAGAGGGTAAAAATAAATTTAAAATATTGACAGATTTTTCTGTTGCCCTTAGAATTCGAGTGGCAATTGCTAAATGACAACAATTATTTGAAAAAACTGTAGAATTATTTTCTAGTTCATCGAACACTCAAATTATATTTTATAAGATTATGCGCCACTGTTATGCTAACCTAACCTAACTATTAAGATTTTGATATATCATGTAGGTATATTTCTTTATTAATGTGTTTCTCAATAATTTTATGACTATGACAAAAAAAAATCTGTATACTTTATGAGCCATTAAAATTATGATTATCTGACAATCGTCAAGTAAAACAATAGCTACAGTGACTATTCCCAGGAATAATCTCTAGAGCTTTATTCACATTATAATAATGACAGGATTGGTTCAAAATAGACACGTGATAAATAACAACACATTTCACTGATATTAAGAAATGTTAAAAAATAATCCCATATTTTTAATTTACGACCATTGTAAGATGTTGCCCTTTTAACGGTTGCTTAGCAAGTTAAAAGTGTCACTTTCTAACAGTGTTAAAAATAAAATAACAACGTGTTAAAAGTGATTTTATTTTTACTATTAATACGTTCCCAACGATTTTTATCAATAAATCAATAAATGTAACCCTACCTGTCAAAACATCATTGTAGATTTTGTAATATTTACTAATACACTATGAAGATCGTAGATAAAATTTTATATGATATGCATATTAAAAGTGACGTACTTCGTTCGGGGGATTTTTTCATTCCGCTTCGCCTCATTTCGCAAATTTTCTCACTCATAAACTGTCACTTTTAATACATATCATAAATAACTAATTTCTTTTAAGCGTTCGTCAACGTGAAAGCTCTACAACTACAGATGTACATATAGTTATTTTAAAAACTTTCAATAAACCTATTATTTTCTGTTCTAAGTTTTTCTCCTTCTTCACTGAATTACCTTCAAATTGGTCAAATTTTAAAGGACTTTCAGCGAAAACTTGCATTAATTTCAATTATCTATATTTAGTGTTCAAATTTCCATTTTTGAGATTAAAATATTGAGTATTTAAATATTTACATTTTTTCCACAAGAAATTATCATGACACGGACGTGAGAATAAATTGTAAATAATTTAACAGATTTTTCGAAAACCTGTTGCCAGGAAATAGTCACGAAAGTACGTAGATCTTAAGTGGCTGTTACCAAATATCAAAAAATTTAAGAAAGAAACTGGAGATATATTTTCTATTTTATCGAAATCTCGAATTATATTGAATTACATTATTTTTGATCCACAAAATTAGATAACGCACTTATAAGCTACTGTCATGTTAACCTAGCCTATCTCTTTTTTTTTTAAGAAAAAAAAAACCATTGGAACTTATTCTCGGGAATAATCTTCAGATATTTATAAATAAATATGAGAGCAAATTATTATGTTTCATTGCAATAAATGTTTTAGTTTGTTGTACGTTTTAAATACAATAAAACAGTGTTAGTTCTTTGCAATTAAAATTAGATTAATTAAGTTTGTTTTCTACTTCATTTCTAGTTTGAATTACCAGGGAAAACTCAATGTAATTAAACTTCTGAATTAAATTATCTAAATCTAAACCTAAATTAAAGTTTGTTAAATTGCTCCACATGCAAGTTGATAAATTAGAAGATTACAACTTTTGCAGGTACTAAATAATTTAATACAAAATCAGAAAAAATTAAAACTAGATGAACTGGTATTTACTTCTACCCATACCAGTCTTCAGCGGCGTTGAAGATCCCGATGGTCAACTAAGTGGTCAAGCAGGACGAGTGACAGACTGACCGCTGTCCAGTCAAGCAACCTCGGACACCGATCGTGGGAAAGACAAGAAGACTACAACTAGTACAAGATACCGAAATATGCACGATGAGGTGGTTTAGTTTATAGGGCAGTTGTGTTCGGTGTGTTTGATGAATAAGTTAGTGAAACAGTGACGTAGATAGTGAATTGTGTAACTGGAAGACGGTGGAGATAATATTGCGATGGGTGATGAGATTCACATGGAGTTAAAATATATATTTGATATTTTAGAAAGCGTAAATTTAGTTGGAATATAAAAAAACTTATGACAATTTGAGACTTCTTTTCGTAGCTAATAAAAATATTTTTGCAATACCTGTTCTGTAAGTTACTCATTAATAACAAAATTTAAACACAGTAAGTGGAACTTTTATTGCACAATTGGATTTCATGGTTACATCATTTACTTACCATCCACGGTGGATGGTAAGTGAAACTTACCGTTCATGGTGGACGGTAAGTAAATATATATCATTCAAATTTTATTTTTAACCTCAATCTGACAGCTGTTAATTTTGATACCTATTTTTCCTTTTCTTATATTTACGCAGGTATTGCAAAAAATAACTTACTAACCTCGAACTGTAAGTGATTTTTTAGGCCTCGAATGTTTAGGAAATCTCGACCCTACGGGTCTCGACATCCCAAACTACATTCTCGACCTAAAAACTATCACTTCAGGTCACGGTACGTAATATACTATTAATATGATTTTTTGTACTCCGCGCATTGTCATGGAACTTATAATAAAGTATGAAGATTCCTTGATCTTTGTTTTCTTGATCTTGGCATGGATACACACAGACTTTATTAAGAATGATAAGGACTATTTTTTGGCTGCATGAAGAATATAAATAAAACTCCTGGAAATTAGCCAATATTTAATTAAATATTACCTCGACCGGTTTCGACGTCACATACGTCTTTTTCAGGAGCTAAAATAAAAAAATGTGGATGTAACTATATGGACAATTACAATAAGTGTACAACTTGCGTGATATTAAAAGAAACTAATACAGAACATGTTAAAAGTATGATTAAATAAACAAATTTGAACTTATGTCACAAATGATAAGTCATCTTAAGTTTGTGCAACATTTAATATTTTTTCGTAGCTTATTCTACAGTTAAATTAAAATAAAAAAGATGAGTTTTTGTGCCTAGTACTGCTCTGCGCATTACCATGATACAGAATTAAACATTTTTACTCTATTTTTTCTTGTTGACGAGTTTTTGCATGGACCAAATATAGTCGAATCATATGAGCAAAAAAACAAAAGGATGAAGAATTGTATAGTTGATAAATGCATAGTGAAAAACAGAAAAAGTACAATATAAATTTGGTATGGACGCTTGAAAAGATAAACTAGCACAACAAACTTGGAACTTGAAACAAAAAAATAAAAAACAGGAAAGAGTAAGACTTTACGATGATGTTTAAAAGGCCACGAAATAAAAAGACGTGGTAGAAGGAGAAGAATGAAATAATCTGTCTATTCTGATCATTCCTGTCTTTCCCGAAAATTCTTCATTTTTATTTCTTATGCCTGTTTTACACGATACAGTTTATTGTGGTGTGTAATATGACATTTTGCTTCAATTTTTTTTTATCAATAAATTAGTCAACGAGTTAGAACACGTTCTACTCTTCGACAATTGTTTAGGGAATTCTCAAAGGTTTTAGTTTTTGCCTCGGTTATTGCTAATCAGTCAAAGTTTTTTATGCTTAGATTAGTTGTCATTTTCGCAGGATAGATGACAGCTGATATCACATTGGTACTATTGAAATTGTTACAATATTTGACATAAAACTTGATTTTTGTAAAATGAACGACAATATTTTTGTTCTTGGCAATTTATTGACAAGAAAACCTGACCAAAATACTGACGAATAAATTGCGTCAGATAAAATAGGTATTATAGTCTATAAATTATCCATGTATCGAATCCATACATCAAGATCGTTCTGAAGATTACCTACTTTGTCAGTTGCAATTTGGGTATTCCTCGTTATTTCTTTTTTCTCGATGAAGTTATTTTTATTGCATGGTATACTCTTGAAGCTATTTACTCAGTAATTTTTATCTTTTATTCCGTCGCATTCTTAGAAGCTCTCTATATCCTTTTTACGAAGAATCAGTTTCCATTTCCTTTTATATTGACTTCTTTTCTATCCTTTGTTTTTTCTTTCTGTATTTTAATTCCCATTTTTCTTAGACCTTCATGAATCCATTTCTTGGTCTACTTCTTATGCTTTTTCCTCCTGGTTCCCTTTGTAAAATGTCCTTTATTGAGTCTCCTTTTTATTCGCGTGTCCGCACTATTTTCTTCTTCTTTTTTTTTCGTAGAAAACCTGCTCTAATTCATTCTTGATTTCTATTCAATTAGGTACTGCAACTTGTTCTCAATATTTTCTTTTCCATTATTCTTAGTTCTTCTACAATATTCCTTGGATATCCATTATGAAATTGATGTGGTTACTGTCGTCTCTAATGTATAACATTTCCAAGAACAGACGTTTGGACCATTTCGATTATTCTTGCAGAATCTTAAAATTGTCCTGGTCGAAAATATGATTTAGTGTAATCGTGTGTTTAACCAGGGTGCATTTGTTACTACTTTATTGTTAGCTGTTGATCTGTGATGTTCATTCATTTTAATTTTTGCGTAACGTTTGATAGTTTCTACATAAGACGCATTACAGTTTTCAGTGGTACATTTAACTTTGTAAACGACATTCGACTTTAAGTTTGCAATAGTTGTCCTACTGTTTGAATAGTTTTCAATGCAATAACAACATTACATTTTTTCTCTGAACAATTAACTTAAATTTGGCGCTAAATGTTCCACGCCTCTTCGCGGCATTCGCTTCTCTTTCGTCCGTCTATGTATGTGCTTTGCGTATATGTATATGTACGAAGTTTTCAAAAACTTAATGTTTACGAATGTATTTGTTATATGTTTGTTCTAAGTCTTACTAATAACTGTGTCTCTTGTGTTTTTTAGACCGTGAAGAAGGTTTAATGGCTGTTTTATACTGGATTTAATTTACAAATTTAGATTTAGAAATTTAATTTTAAAAATATAAAATACATAGAAATACATTTATTGGCTTATGCTGGATTTACAAATTTTTAGATTTATAATTTCCATTTAAAATATCACCATATTTTATATTCTAAATCTAAATTTCCAAATCCAACCAATCAACTTGACTGGGAAACAAAAAATAATTTTGACAACAGTAAAATTTGTCAAGATTGTCATTCAAACTGATTTATTTGTGATCATCATAATAGTTATTTGTATCACAAGGTTGGAAACTGCTATTTTGAGAGTGCGAGTTTATTTTGATAGGACGAGCCGTAGGCGAGTCCTACAAATACGAGCACTCGCAAAATAGTTTCCAACCGAGGGATACACAAGATTTTTCGTGCCAACATTTATGTAAATTTAATAAATAAATTTAATTTATTACTCATTTTCTTAATGACAGGGAATTTTTTTATGTTGCTAACTACACAATATTTGAATGTCAATTATGTTTATTTTCAAATATCATAAACAAAAATATCTACATATTTTTATTTGGATTTTAACACTGCAAATTCAATTACAATTACTTATTTAAAATCCATAAATATTCTGTTTTCTTGTATTGCAAATACTCAATTGTAGATTATATTGCCATAATATTTTTAAGTCAATGTAATACTTTGACATTTCTAGCGTCAGAAGTTAACTGAAATTAGTGAAGTGATGCCAACATATAACCATAAAAAGTTAGCAATTTTTGTCGAACTAGTTCGACAAAAACATGATTGCCGACCGTTTTAGAGATATGTAATTGTGTCAATGTCGGACGGCGGCGCGAAAAATATTTTTCTAACATGGATGCGGAGAGTATTAAATATGATATTAATTTAATATATTTGATTGAAGAACATCACATATGACAAGTTTAGGTTATTTTGTTGTTGTTTAAAGCACATGTCATAAAGTTGAAGCCTGATCTGGATTGGCAGATTTCAAATTTAATAAATTCAGTATAAACCAGGAGGTAAATCACAAATTTCAAATCTAAATCTGTAAATTAAATCCAGTATAAACCAGCCATAAGTGTAAACCGAAACGTCGGTTATGTAAGAAGTATATATGCCGTATGACTAAGATTTTGAGTATTTTTTTACGCTTTATTCTCATATTTGTTTTGCTTGTTTTGTGATGATTTTGCTTTTGCTAACAATGCTCTATTTATTGCAATTACCTTCTCTCTTTTCTCTTTTTTACTCTTAAATATTTGCAATAATTTGCTTGCTCTATTTACTCTACGATTAGATATATGCACATCTATTTCTTTTTGTTCATTTTCCAAAATATAATTATATAGCGGTGGTGTAATAAGTGCAGGAATATCTTGGGTGGGAAGGAAGTTGAGTAATTCCTGCAAAATCTAATTAATCCACAAATATTTAATATCGGGAATCTTCCCCGAAGCTCCAAAGTATCCCCCATTATCTCAAAACTTCCTTTCCGTCCCTTTCCATCCATTATTCCAACAATATTGTCTTAAACCTTATTTCATCCATCCCGACCAATCGAGCACCTCCGCCAAACTTCGGCGCCTTCCGCCGTACCTGCCACGCCGTTGTAACACCACGGGCCTCAAGTTAATACGAAGCATTTGCATTTAGATTACATCAGGCGACTATCGTCCTTACGCCGCCATGCCGCAAGGCCGCGAGTTGTGTGTGCCCGCCAAGGAAACACTGTTTGTTTTATCAATGTGTGGCGGTAAGACTCCAGCAGTCTCCTAGACGCTATTATTTGTGTACTTTGCCTGATAAGTTCGTGTAATTTTAAGTTCGAGATATGCCTCGGAATATATTGGATGGTATTAGGTTTACGTTGTACTAGTTACTTTGGAAGTTTGCCGAGAGAGACGGCGCGGCTGGGACGACAGGAAGCGGAAGCCCTGGGGTGTTGTGTTAGGCCAAGATGGCGCTGCTACCTTGACGAGTTTCGACTGAATTTTAATTGAATTAATGTTGATGTTCTACTTGCAAGAAATGTTATCTTGCTGAAGATTCTGACGCCGAAGATTAATTAGTTTAGCGGTGGGAGGGGAGAGGACTCTTCACGGGAAATATACTAATGGATAATTAGTTTTTGTTGTAATCAATAATTAGATCAACAGGAAATTCATCGCTCGGCGACTCCACCATTTTTCACTTTTTATTTCCTATATTCTTAAAAACTATTTATGTGTCATTTTACCTTATCAATTTAAATAGTACCTACTAAATGCTTTCCAGTTTTTTCCTCTATCCAAATTTGGCACAGGACATTCAAATAAGTATGTGACAGTGATTTCATTTTATTTCAATACTGTCTAAATCAATTTATTATATTTCAAAATTTCTGTTCCAAACAAAAGCACATGTTTTTGATTTAGTTAATACATTTGACACGAAAAAATAACATTTTAACTAATGTTACAATGAGAATTTATTGAACGATAATGACCAATAACAATGTACGCTGCAGAAACAATAATAATGAAAAAAAAAATTAGCGGCACGAAAAATAATAAGAACAATATAAATATCAATAAAGATATCAAAAAATAAATATAGAATACGAAATAAAACAAGAGTTGGAAGAAGAAGATAGTGAAAAAGATCAACCAACAGAAAGTCAGATGGCTTCAGCGTACATGGATATGGAGAGCAGAAGAGGACAGTAAAATTATATTAAAAGATTAAGACGAAGCAGGCCCAGATTAATATAGTCAAAGGAAGTAGAAGAAGATTTAAAAGCAGCAAGAATTAAACCACCAAGAAACGCTTGTCTCTTCAAAATTGAGTTTTCAATTATGAAACTTGTCAAAAATGACATTTTTCAACCGTTGTTTTGGTTTTTTTACCTCCAGCCTCATCCTGTAAGGGAGTTTTAGGAATCATGCTAAAAATTCTGTATTGAGTTTTCAGTGAATGAGTACGTTTTAGGGTCAATAGAATACGATTTTAATAGTTTCGCGATGATGTCTGTGTTTGTGTATGTGTCTGCCTGTCTCTGGAGTTACGGTTTCTCAAAAACTACTAAACTGAAAATATTGATATTTTGTATATATCAATTGTATCCCCTTAGGAAGAGCTGATTAGTTTGTGGCGATCCAATAACCGGAAGTGGTAGTTAGCTCGAAGCCCTATTAAGTTATTTTGAGATATCTCAGTAAGTTATGATTTAATGACAATTTTTGTTATTAGAATAACTTTTTAAATATTATTATTTATAATTGTTGTTTGAAATATTTTTCTCTTACTATCCCCATTTACGAATTACAGCACGTTAAAGACAAATTATATTTTAACATTTCCGTTTAAATCTGCTAACCTGCGCTTTTTGAGGAAAAAAATGCTTGATAAATATAATTTTTTGGCGTATGTCACAATTTTTTGAAGGGATGAGCGTTTCTTGATAGTGGTGGTCCGTGTTCCTGCATTATTAAACAACAAATTTTTTGATATACAAAATAGAAGTAGTTTTTAATTTTTTCTCAATATGTAGGTAGCTGATTACATATTCGAAATGAATTGAAATTACTTTTTTGTATATATACTTAATATCCATTTCCGGTATATTTAGGTACCAAATATCTCAGTTCTTAACATTGTCAAGAATCTTATAAATATTATAATAAGTTTGATTACTCTATCTATTCGCGTACGTCAGTTACGGATTCACATCCATCCATCCATAGAGACGTCAAACCGGATTTTATGGACCTCAAAATACGAGTGTCCCTGATTTATATTACGTATAATAAAGTATTCAATGTAGTTTCGCTAATTATTAAATATGAAAGTATGTAATAAAATATCGAAACAATTTTTAATAAAGGTTTAATTAAAATTCTCGCACTTCATCATAATCCAATAGTCGGCGTCGAGTTAACATTCGAGATAAAAGAAAATCAATTGTCACTTTTACCGCGGGCATCACACCGTCTGGAATTTTTAAACAAAAGACAGGAACTTAACAAAAGAGCATCCGGTACACGTCTGCCAATATAACGAACAGAAACAATACATCCTTTCCCCAACATTGGTTCTATCTTGCCTATACAAGATAAATACACATTACAAACTGTCAGCTAACAGAATAATATATCGTATATTTAGTCGTACCCCGTCCCCCGTCCCGGGGAGGCGAACTTAAGCCTTAAGCCAGCGTAATTATTCAAAAGCCTTCCAACCGTCGAGGGAGCGCCGCCATCTTAAATCAATATCACAATAAAATGGCGCCGTGAACGTAGAAGTCTGTGTGTGGAACGAAGAAAACCACGAATTTCCTTCCCACCTTCGGGCTTTGCATTTTCGCGAGAAAACAAAGACAACGCCATCCACCCTCCCGGTAGAGCAACAGAGACGCCCTCATTCCTTAGAAGGAGAAAGATTCAACTAGGATACTAAATAGACGCTCGTTGGAGTGACAAAGATAGATACAATATTTTTAACATTATCTTCGCGATAGACAAAGATCAAGTCATCCTGAGCAATTCAGGAGGAACGAGGATACACACAGTCTTAGGATGAGAAAGGGTGGAAAGGGACAGATTGATTAAGAGGAAGGAAGGGAGGACAAGGATAGGAGATGGATTTTATTTTGGATGTTACCTTCGTAAATGGGAAAGACGAAGATGTACCGAGGTGCTGGAAGGAGAACTGCGAGCAGAAGGAATAGAAGAGGAGGGAATGTGCTAGATAAAGATGAGGTGATACCTGCTTAGATAGTTATTAAAACAATCACAATTAAAATAATTATACGTACATTGCATCTTGTTCATGATAGACAATTATTAATAGATAGTATTTTAAATACTTAGGATAACTTTTTCTTCATACTAAAGGTTTTATGTTCCTCTACCATCTATTCAATAAATAACGAACGAAAAAAAGATAGAACAACGAACCTACATAATTAGTGTTTCATCAAAACAAGAGATCTTATCATGGGTTTGATTTTCAAGACAAGAAATGTTTAATTTCTTGTTTTGCTCATTTCTTGGTTATGTATATCTTGTCTTGATTCAAAAATTGTTCTTGATTCTTGACATTTTAGGGGAAACCCCTTTCTCTATCTGTTTATCCAATCCAAACGCTAAAGAGTGAATCGTTGGCATCTGCCCGTGCCCCTCTTTTTTAGCTTAATGTTTCTTACTTAGCTGTTAATTGCGTCGTATGACATCCCATATATTTGTAAAAAAGTTAAATTATATATAAATAGTTTTAATTTACAAAGGGGAAATTACACATTTCATAAATCAAGTATCAATTTCATATTCACTGAGAACTGTATATCAAATTTTATATTTTATCCAACACCTCTCAATAAATGCTCTATAACTATGGCGATTTTAAACAAGCAAAGTAACAGATTACCCACTAGTGGGTATAAATTTGAGGAAAGCCACTAGTGGATATTTTTTTGTTTATAACAATAATAATAACACACAACACCTTAGTAACTACTTCATTTGACATTTTTATTTCAAAATTTAAACATGTGTCACTGTCAAATAATATTTCTTTAATAAATTTTTCATTTATTAAAAGACGTTGGATAAAACGTTATACTTCACACGTGGGCAAAGTGGAATTATGCACTCGATAAAATTATCACACTCAGCCTTCGGTTTCTTGTGCTAAAATTTCTCTCGTGGGTAATTCCTTACTTTGCCCACTTGTAAAGTAAATAACTATTAATCATAAATGCGGAATTGGAAAATTTATTATATCTTGATAAGAAATCTTGATTCTTGATGATAATTTCTTGTCGTCTCGGAAAATAAAAAATACTTCTTGTCTTGGTCTTCAAAAAAAAATCAAGAGTATATCTAGATTCTTGTAAAACACTATTCATAATTATAGGTTTCTTGACAATGGACAGTACTAATTAGATATTTGTGGAAGTTTACTAGATATAAAACTATAGTCAATTTATTTCAAGAACGAAAATATTATTTTTTATTTTCTTCTGTTTACTTTTAACCAAGTTCCATGTTTAATAATATAGGTTGGTCCATCGGTCAGTATTTTTAATTTTGTGCGATTACTTTAACTTAAAATGCCCACATATACCCAGTATAAGTTTTTCTACTAGATGTTCAATTTTCGCTCACTAATATGCATCATTAAATATTTTTTAATGGAACAGCCTACATATTTCTGCAAAAATTAAAAATGTTTTGTGTCTCCTTAAAATAATTCTTATTCATTATAGTCCTGAAATTTTTAGTACAGTTTTTATTAATAAATTACCACATAAAGATTGCGTTCTATAAAATGTGTATGAATCTTTAGACAATTAATTTAGTAGCCGTCAGATCTTTAATAATATTTGCTTTTTGCATTTAGTTGATTATATTTATATATTGTTATATTTTATTTAGTTATAAATTTATTTATTGATGTTCATTTTATTACGTACTTCCTTCCGAATTTTATATACATATTTTTTAACCTAACTTATGTCTTTTTTAAATAAAGTAGACAAAGTAAAGCTGCAGGTTGATAAATTGCAACCCACTAAGTTGTATGTAGAAAATGCGTGCAATAAACTATAAAAAAATCAATATCCAAATTACAAAACCCTCAGCGAAACTTAATCACCACATCCTAAATTTCCCAGCCCCGAAGAAACCCCTCACCCTTACTTCCACCCTCCTTGCGGCGTGGCGCAGGGGTGGGGGGCTCCAGGAACGCTACAGGAGATAGCGCGAGCTAATAGAACTAAAATGGCGTCTTGCTTCCGGTTTAAATTCGATATTTCCTCTGGTAGCAGCGGTGCGGGAACTCGATGGGACGAGGAACGTTGCGCGTACATATTTAACGTAGTCTCGAAGGATTTCCAAGGACCCTGGAGGATGGCGGAGGGGCAGAGAGGGGAGGTTTTGTCTCGGGGTGCTCAGAAGCGTCTTAATGAGTTAAGGGTGATTTAGTATACTCATTTTTGTGGGGATTTGTAACGTAGTTTACGGATATTTTGGATGTATCAATTGTTTACAGGATATATTATTGAAAAATATCTTAAATATTGAAAAAAACTTTCAGAATTCATAACACAGTGAATAAATAATAACTGGGTAAAAGTTCTGTAAATATTTACTAATACTAAATTCTCTAACAATAGCTCTATCAAATGACAAAGAAAGTAAGGAAAATCTAGTAATATTTCTAAATAGCACCGGCCTATTAATCCAAAAATTCCCTACCTTACGTTTACCATCCTATTTCGTAATTTGACTACAAACTACAAGATCCATAAATATTATTATCTTTTTAAACCCCTATATCTTATCTTCCATAAACTGTTTTCTTCCAAAAGCCTATCAAAGAATAATTTTAACTGGTTATAAGAACCTGTCTGCCTAAACTCTATATATCTTTACTCTAAAACAATGATCGATATCCTTTCTATTAATCAAATAATTTATCGTACATGCCAAAACAATGTAGAGGCACTATATCTTTAAAATGGTAATCACTATAAAGAAACAATTCTTAAATAATAAAAAATCCAATTATTTAGGTTACAAAACGTGAAAAATATAATGTGATGACTGACTTGGATGCAAAATTCAATTATCTACAACATTTTTGAAGCATTTTTGTTTAAAATTAACTGTCCAGTTTTGCACAAGGAAAAACTAATTCCCCACGTTAAATATCTATAACCAGGTTTTTACAAATTTCTAAGATTGCTTAATTATACATATTTTCAATAAATTAATCAAGACGGTATTTTTTTCTGTCAACCTGAGCTTCCGTTCTTATTTTTTGCTAGTATAACCTTTACTGATAGTTAGGCAATGATTGTAGGTTATTTATCTGCAATTGCAGTTCTGAGGCATTCATAAACAAATAATTTTATTTTTTTCATTTATTTATACATATTTCATTTGTTCTCTAAAATTCCTAGTTACATACCTACTAATTGTAAAACGAATTAATAAAACGTTTTTTTTTTTCAATATAAATAACAGTTATTTGAAAAGTAAGGAATTAACCACGAGAGAAATTTTAGCACACGAAGCCAATCGAGTGGCTAATTCCACTTAGCCCACATGTGAAGTGTAACGTTTTATCCAACATCTCTTAATAAATGCAAAATATATTTAAAGAAATATTTGACAATTGGCAGTGACATATGCTTTAAATTTTCTAAATTAAAATGTCAATCGAAGTAGTTACCAAGGCGTTGTGTGTAATTATTATTGTTATAAATAAAAAAATACTCACTAGTGACTTTTCTCAAAATTATACCCACTAGTGCGTAATCTGTTACTTTCCTTGTTTAAAAACGCCATAAACCATAATTACAGAGCAATTATTGATAGGTGTTGGATAAATAAATATATTACACGAGAATATAGCGTGAAAACTTTGTGCCAATATTTTTGTTAGAAATTAGTCAAGAAAAAATAATTTGCATAAATGTAAATATGCTGAACAGCTATTTTAATCAGTAGAACATAGATACACTTGTTTTGTAACCGTATATAACTAATAATTAAAACTATTAATTGTTCTAAGATACCCCCAAGAGTCTTAAGCAAATCGCAAAAATAAATCTGAAAAAATTCCTTCAGATATAAACGTAGTGGCTGAAAAACTGTACAACTGTAAACGTAGCAAGTTTAAAAACCTCCACCACATATGCACGCACACATCCTCACTTGGGGGTACACCTACACTCCGCGGGGGTTGGGGATTTTCCCCCTTACACGGGAGGTGAAGGGGGCTGCACACACACATACACATACACATGCACTCCCCGTCAAATATGCGCATGCGAAGCGCTGAAAAAACACCGAGCTCGGAAAAATTTTATTGTTTTATTTTTCGCCGCAGTTTTCTGCACAAAGGTGCCTGCGAGAGGTCACGGTGAAGTGTGCTGTGATTTTTAAAAACAATTGGAAGTGGTGTCAACAGCAGAGGAGGTAATGTGTTGCTTTTTTATATCTCATATTTTTTTAAAGTGGAGATAAATGTTTTTGTTTTATGAGGTATTTTTGCTGGTTTTTTTTGAGGCAGGAATTTCATTTTTCGGGTTGAATGGAAGATAATTACAAGGGTTTCATTACTGGGGGGCACTCTTACATATTTTTTGGTGGATTTAGGATTTGAGAGCCAGAAATGTTGATATCTGAAGACATATGTAATTATTATATTTTGGTTCGACCTAAAACCCGAAAAGAAAATTATATCATTTACTTGTACAATAATAATTTAATAAAATTGTTTTTATTTCCTCAATTATGTATGTATTTAATTGTTTCTTTTTAATAAAAAAAAATGTCAAGAAATGTAGATATTTTCCATATATAAAACAAAAGACTTTTGGACTAGGTAATATTTTTATATCTACATTTACTATGAGTTCTAAAAGTATTTTCAATTTATGGATATATTCTATTTCCTAAATAGATATTGCAGAATTAATTATTTATAAGTTAATCAAACTTGATTAATAATGGACGGATATTTGACAATATTGCATTGTAAAATGATCAGCACAGTAATCAATATTAGATTTGCTGACCAATGTTGATCTGAAAATCAATCCTTGATGAAAGGATAGTGGAGACAATCAATATCAACTTTTAATTAAATTTATAAAAAATTTGTAAAAAAGTATACATTTTAACAGATAGTATTTCAACTCGTGTTATTTTTGTCTTTTTGTCGTGTGCTGGAATCGAACTAAGGATGAAATCAAAAAAGTTTTATATATAGCAGCTTAACGCCGTTTCTTGTAAAGCTTCCTAGATCATTGTTTTGTAGTTGTTTTCTTTTAAATCCCTCCTACGTCTTCCGATATTTTGTTTTACTTAATTCCTACTATTTTAAATCTACTTTCTTTAGCCACCATGTTGATCTGAGTCTGCCTTGTCTTGTTCTTCCTCCTGGTCTCCATTCTACTATTGATTTAATTGCAACCTTTTCTTTTGCGCCCCATATACGTCAAACCTGTTTTACTCTCTGTTACTTGATCTATTTTACTATATGTCTTTTCCTTCCAACTCTTATTGGTCCTAATATTGTTCTTATTATTTTTCGTTCCAGTATTCTTAAATTTGTTTTAAATTTTTTGTCATTATCATAGTCGCAACAGCGTACATTATTATTGGTTTTATTATCGTTCGATAAATTCTCATTTTTGTATAGGTATTTAAATTTTTTTTTTTTTGAATAATATTTTGTTAGAGTAGAAAACGCTATTTGTTGCTATTATATTTTCCTTGATTTTTGCTTCTTTTCTCCTTTGCTGGTTGCAACAATAATAATTTGACATATATCTACATTTTCTGTTTCCAATGGTTTTCTCGAGTAACATTTAATTTTTAACGAAGATATGGAAAACGGACTAATTGCTATGGTCATTGCCGCCTCATCTAAATTTGTGAATTTTATGAACACAAAACCACCATGCTCCTCATTGAGATTCGAACCCACGATCTCTGGAGTACTAGTCTAGTGATATAGCTACTACACCACCGAGACCGGTATTAAGTAGCATTATTTTGCTTTTGTTCATTTATTTTTAATCCCATTTTGTTTTTTTCTACCACTACGTTTAATAATTTGCTAGAAACATAAATACGTAACATCACTCTATGTCTATATCCCATGCAGTGGGATAACATGAACCCTGAAATTCAATCAACCAACAATCAAACATTCCTATCCTAGATAACCAGGTTCGCCTGTCCACATTTATATACTAAAAATGTTTATGGAGAAGACGCACATCATCAACAATATTACTTGATAATAACGTCACTATGGAACAACGTTTGTGGATACCAATTTTTGTTGAAACAAAAAAGAAATGCGTGTTGTATCACACGTGCCGCCATTTTTAGACGCGATTTCTTGCAATGAATACAAATTGCTATCAATTTATTATATTACAAAACACTGGATCACGAGAAACACAAATAACAACAGAACACAATAAAAATCTGACAGTAAAGTGACAGGGCGATATAGTTTTTGTGTATGTAAACGTGATCATTTGCTTATAGCAACAACATAGCGAACCAAAATGAAATAATAGTTATTTGTTTAACTAGGCATCAAAATACCAGATTTACAGCAGAGGCTGCCGTTTTATTAACGAAGCGAAGCCGAGGCTAATGAATGCTGTCGAAGCTCTAAATCTGCGTTTGATGCTGAGTTGAACACAATATTTTGGCGATTTGGAATTAATATTAATTTAGTGATTATTTTATATACATATTTTGAAGCTTATTGCTGTCAAATTACGTTGCCATGCGTTTGTTAAACGGTTACTATGATTTTATTGACGGTTGCTATACACTTGTTGAACGGTTGTTATGTAAAATATGTTTACAACCTAGGCATAAAAGTGACACTTTACAGACTGTTAGCAGTCCATAAAGTGTCACCTCTAATGTCAATCGGCAAAAAAATTATTTTTGATAATTTAAAATTCCATTAAAGGAATAAAATTTACTTTAAAATCACTATAAATTCCATTAATATATACTTTTCTTAATTCTAGTATTTTTTCGTCGTTTTATTTTAAACATTCGCATACCTCAATCAACTTTACACGTTACTTTTTAGTTTATAAAGTTATTTTTCTGGTTGATGACGTGCGTCTTCACCTATAATATTTTTAGTATACATGCACGTCTATTCATAACACTTGAAATCATTTCATCATTAATCACACCAAGTGGAAGGACAAAATTTTTCAAGCAACTCTCTTCATTACCAACTAAACTACCCCCACCCTAAAATCCCAAAATCACAATTTCCGCCCTCTCATAAAGTATAAACTATCCTAAGCTAATCTCACATTAAAATCTTCACTTTATTTATCGCTAGCCGCATCCTTTACTCTCCTGGCGTCTCTCCAGGCTCTCTCGTAGTCTCTCTCACCCTCTCGCTCTGAGAGGGGCGGGAGGGCAGCAAGAGGCCACATTTTATCATTTAAATAGGCAAAGTTCGGGCACGCCGTAATACTAGTTGGAATAAATGCCGCCAGGAGGCAGTAGATTAACCGGAGGTCTAATTGGTTCTTATTGGCTAGGCACCATCTAAACTTGGACTTGGGGAGGAGGGGGAGGACCAAGGAGGAATTTTAATGGCGGTGTCTTCTTGAGGTACTGAAGATGACTGAGGTATTCAGGAAAAATATACCAGGTCGATTTTCAGTTTTAATTTAACTTTTGGAGGTTGTAATTTGACGGCAAGGTACGCGCAAAAACTGTGATCTGCGATAGCAGGGTCTTAAAACCAAAATGTGTAAATGGCGTGATGATACATTTATTTAATTATTATTGGAAACACATTTTAGTTACTCAACTCTCGAACTCTCTCTATGTTTAACTTGTTTATTTTGCTTTAAAATGAAGAGAAACCAAAGACATAATGTCCTTGATTTGTTTTTTAGGTTAGGATTTAAATATTTAACGATTTTTTTCCAATATTTTTGCACTATTTTGTTGAAAATGATGAATAAAAGTTTTGTCCAACTTTCAGACGATTCACAAACATTCCTTGTACTAAAAAAAAAACAATAGAAATGTAACGGCACGAAAAAATCATTTTTATATAAGTTTTATTTTTAGTTTCCTGAATTTTTTTCGGCAAAACAGGGTTTTTGTCAATAGTTATATTACGAGAGCTAAGAATTTAATCCATTAAATTTGAAATGTCTAGCTTATGCAAAAAATTTTGCTTAAAAAGTGTTTGAGTACATAATAATTTGAAAAAATTTTATCTTAAATTATTATGTACGATGACACTTTTTTTAAAGCAAATTTTTGTAAATAAGCTAGACATCAAATTTAATCGATTCAATTCTTTAGTACGAGGGGTACCTATATGTCAATATTATTTCATGAATTCATAGCATAGCATTTTACATAAATAAATCGGTACACACATAAACAAAAAGCACCATGAAATTTTGTTGTTATATTGTAACTATTGTTTGTTTTTCTTCTTACTTGTCAAATAAATGTCAAAAATTTATAAATAGAAAAAGCTTGAATTGAATAATTCAGCATGTTTAAAGATATAGAATACCAGTAAACGCAAAAAACATGTAAGTATCTTGCTTCTGCGACTAATTATCCGGCTAAATATGCCTTAAAAATGTTACAAATTTGCATATAAAAGCTAGCTTCAATTTAATCGCGAATAAACAGCATAGTGCTGTTTAATCACTTATCTAAAAATGCAC
This sequence comes from Poecilus cupreus, assembly GCA_963942605.1. Taxonomy (NCBI): domain Eukaryota; kingdom Metazoa; phylum Arthropoda; class Insecta; order Coleoptera; family Carabidae; genus Poecilus; species Poecilus cupreus. The sequence continues at coordinate 15,966,050 of OZ012729.1, forward strand.
AACAAAGGAAAATAAGTCATTCTGATTGGTCAAATTTGTAATGAGTGAATTAACTAGCTTAAAACTCGAAAGTAAAGGTGAAATATATTTTAACTGACAACTAAGGTATGTTTAACAGAAATGTATCGCGTATTGAAAACAAATAATTTATTTTTGTCGATTACCAAAAATGCAAAAATTTGCTAGTTTCCATCATAGGGGTTTAATTTTATAATTAATTAATTAATCAGTAAAATTACGTTTTTAAATTTATTTATCATTTTATACAACAAAGTTACCACCTATAACATAGAGGTATGTTTCTGAATCCAAAAAAATAGGCCTATAAAAATGAGTTTTTCATACCGTGATATTTCTACTGAATTTTTTTTTAGTATAAGGGATACGTGTCAAACGTCTTTAGGCTGGACAAAACTTTTATTGATCATTTGGAACAAAATTAAGGCAAAAAACGGAAATAATATCTAAAATGTTACTTATATCCACAAGTCTCTTATTATAATGCAACTATAAAAAAATATGATACCACGCATTCTACTTGTATTTCGATTTTTATTTTAACATTTATAAAAAATTATACAAAATATTTGATACCATCGAACTTATGTGAAATTGGGGCTCGTCTAAATTAAGTTACATATTTTTTAAATTATTGAACTATATTTTGATATTTTGTAATGAAACCAAAATTTCTAAAATTTTTTTTTCTAAGATATTGTTGTTTTAGTAACGAACTATTCATTAATAAACCCCCAGAATCTCTTACCGCTATCTTCAGTGCCTCACTCATTGAGGAGTCATGGAGGAAACCTCATTAAACATCAAACTAATACTCCTCATACAAACCCTCAAGCATGTATATTTCATCAGCGCAGTAGCAACCACGATCTCAAACGTGTATGTCTGTATTCAGATCCTTTCATCCTTTCTTATCCTCGTTAATATATTCCTTGAAGCTCTAAGGAGGCTGAGAAGGACTGGAAGGGGTTGTGAAGGGAGGTATTAAGGCAAGAAGAAGATGAATTACTTAAGGGGAACATTGGAATATGTAGTATTTAATTATTTTCGAGTAAAGAGTTATTACAAAGTTATTCCTTGGACACCCACACAATCGTTCACCCTTCTTAACAACATTCTACTCAATCTCTCACTTACTGTCACCAAAGTAATCCGAACATGATCAGTCTCCTTTCAAATACCTCATTTCAACGGCAGTTTTACGCCGTTCATGCTTCTTCATCCATTCTCAGCGTTCAGAACCGTTCATCCATGTAGGCACTAACACATCATTATAATCACTCAATCGAGCATCTCTAGATACATATCAGGAATATTTTTCTACTGAGAGTAAAATTATAAATCAATTTGTTTGATTTAAAGTATTTAAAAAAGATTATTTCCTTCATTTCATTATAAACCACTTAAATGGTTCGTGTGCATCAAGGAGACCGTTTGTTGATATTTTGACATTTAATAAATTATTTTGTTTATTATTATTGAAATTCAGGAAATAATCAACCGAATATAACTTGAGCCATAAATTTATTAGGTATAATTCCTCATAATTATTGTGTAGAAACAGCAACTTTTTGTCAAAAATAACACTTAAATCCGTAGAGCTAGGTACGCTGTTGTTATTTTTACACTCGACTGTATATTTCTCGCAACTATTCCAAATTTCACTGATAAAATTTTGGCTTGCAGTAGGTATATTACGTATAAAAAAAAATCAAGGAAATTAAGTTTTTGTTCCTTCAGACCTATGGTTTGGAAAAACGAATATACCATTAATATGACAAGTTTTGTCAAATTTAATCAAAGTCTTAACTCTTAAAGTTCTCGAGATTTCTAATTTGAAACCTACTGTATAATGAAGGCTCCTCCACCAAAAAATTGTTTTTTTTTATTTTTATAGAAATTAACGAAACTATTATTAATCGAATCTTACTAAATATATATGATGAGTATGATACACCAGGGGTCCCAAAACAGTTGATTACTTGTGAAACTGATTCATGTTTCTATCACCTACCTAGGCTAGCAACGAGCTCTAATTTTTGGGTATTTCAAGAGAAGTGATTTAGTGCTGTGCAATATTGTAAAATGATATTATTATTTTGTTTCTTAGCAATTAGTGAGAGGTGTTGGATAAACACTTTTATCCAACGCCTCTCAATATATGCTCTATAACTATGGCGATTTTAAACAAGCAAAGTAACAGATTATCCACTAGTGGGTATAATTTTGAGGAAAGTCACTAGTGAGTATTTTTTTATTTATAACAATAATAATAACACACAACACCTTGGTAACTACTTCGATTGACATTTTAATTTAAAAATTGAAAGCATATGCCACTGTCAAATAATATTTCTTTAATAAATTTTTCATTTATTAAGAAGTGTTGGATAAAACGTTATACTTCACACGTGGGCAAAGTGGAATTACCCACTCGGTAAAATTATCTCACTCAGCCTTCGGGTTCGTGAGCTAAAATTTCTCTCGTGGGTAATTCCTTACTTTGCCCACTTGTAAAGTAAATAACTATTATTAGTACACCCATAACCAGTACTTGTAGTACCTGTCATAGGTAATAGTATATTATAAATTTTGTTCGTTCATCCATTCGCTTCTACTACGGTTCACGTCGGAATTTCGAACTCTAGCTTGAATTGTTTACAAAATTAGTTCAGTTTTACTTTCGTTTGGGAAATTTTTGAGATTAGTAGTACAGGTAACAAAGAATATAGGTTTATAATTGATTTATTTTTATCGGATCTCTTAATGTTGCTTGCGTTTAACAATAACGGTTCCGTGTTAAAATGAAGCTCCTGCTCGCATCAAAATTCGTGCAAGATTATGTTTCAAGCAATGTATATTGTCCGCTTCTTGGGAAATGTCTTAGAATTGAATCCGGGCCTGTAATTGGAAGGGGACGGGGTATAGAAAACGTCAATCTGAAGCTGTAGTACGAACATATTAAATAACTTTCTAATATAATTACAAACCCTCTCTTTAGAGATTCCTACACAAAGCTTGCTCGGCTAGACAGAATCTCAGCAGTATATACATGCCTTCAAGTTTTAGTTATATCTCGCACCACCAGCGACGCCACCAGCCACCATCCGGAGCCCGCTCACAGAAATCTCACCCGTGTATCAGGACTCCTTACGGCATGGAATCCTTTCAAAGTTCTCAAGATCGCAGCACGGATGTTTTAACTCAATATATATGTATGCGTCGTGCTTCTCGCAGTCTTAAGTTTTCTATATAATTTACATGGCGGCCATTTTGAAAGCTCGGGCTTGTGGGCGTGGTGAAGAGAGCTTTGCGAAGCTCAGGTTGCCGCGAAGGAAATTACGTCAGACTTGAAGTAAGTGACGGCTTCGGCGGTGTAAGCAAGGTTGGGGGAGGGGAACACGCACTCGCGAGGACCCCAGATATCAGATCAATTTTGGAGACAGCAGAAGAATGCTCAGTCCAATAAACTCTAATCTAATCAGCTCTGCTTATTATCAAAGTACTTATAATTATGAAGATCATAATCTATGGAAAAATTGTAACACGACCATAAGTTAAAAAAAACATAAATATATGACTTCTCATTTAACAGAAACAAATGAAACATCAAATTTACCATTATAACGCTACAATCTTCTCCGACACTATCACATAAAATAACACAAGGTAACAAATAAATCTAAAAATGCTTTTTTTCTACCAACACTATTAAGAATTAAACTTTTTACACGACCTACTTCAGGGCTAATTTTAAGTAGTAAAAATTTTCGAAATTTAATTTCGAAAATTTATCGGCAGTGAGGCCCGAACCGAAGATCTCATAATTCACAGTCCGATGCGTTATCACAGAAATATTTGACAGTATATTATGTTACTAGGAGTTGAAACAGGTCTTTGTGTTGAGCTCATATTTGTGGCCGAGGTATTAGCCGAGGCTGTGCAAATTGAACGAAACACAAAACCTATTTCAACTCCTTGTGACATTATACTATTTTTTTTTCTTCAAGCAAACAATAAATTATAAAATATGACAAATGTCACTCGCCAGAGCTGCCCTTGTAGATGCTGCCACCAGTGGTATATAAAAACACTAACATATTATTATACGGCGTATTTATATAATTATATTAGTAACAAAATTAATAACTTCTATATCGTAAATGTAGTAGCAAAATATTGATATTATAATATGCTTGAAGAAAAATAAATAAATTTATTAGTGGAATAAACAAAAAATATCGCATTAAAATCATAGAAAAAATAATTATTATTCTAGCTGTCATCTTTTGATGCGATATTTTTTGTTTATTCCACTGATAAATTTCCTAAGCGATACAAAATATAGAGAAAATTTCAAATAAAAATTGTATTCAATAGTATTTTTGAATAGGTATAGCAAAATTTGTTCTATTTCAATTATTTACTGAGTTATGTTCAACTGCCTTATAGGACTTCAAGTAAACTACCACTACCGGTAAATGGAATGCTACCAAAATCTAACCTAACCTAATTACACACAAACACATACGTACACGCAGATGTCATCGTGAAGATATAGTGTATTGTATTCTACGGACTCCAAAACGTGCTTATCTGTTGAAAACTCACTATTGAAAATTTTACTTGTCACATTACCTCTACAATATTACAAGGAAAAAGGAAATTAAAAAAGGGGTAAAATTGTTCTCATAATATTTAAAAGATAACCCTAAAGAAACCCTCAAATAAAATCAAGTAAAACTAGTCCAACCAGCAAAAGTTTCTCATAAAATATCTCTCCTTCTCAAGAAGGTCACCCCGGGGTCAATCAAGTACCAGTCCGAGTGACCACTGTCCCTTTCCTACAATTCGTAACTGTATTTAACCTGGTCACTTGTACAGTGTCCAGTTTTTAAAAAACTGGTTGTTCAACTTCTAGGAATAATTTTGTAACCGAGTTATCAAGATTTTGGTCGCACGGACAGTGGAAAAGAATTATTTTGGGGGAAAATTGAAACCTGTTTTTTGAGGGTTTACAAGGGATGTTCTGGAATCTCAAAATAGTTAGTTGTGATCGTGATTGCAAGATATACAGTGAAGATAAAATTTGTGAATGTTGTTGTAATGGTTTACTAACTTTTGTGTATTATCAAATTAATTTAGAGAAAAATGTTTCAAGTAAAATGTGCAGACAACTAAAATTATATTATTTTTATTTCATGATTTTTTCTCTAAAATAGTTGACGTCTGTCCAAAAGTAGTTAACTATATTTTGTGGTGTGAATTATTTGAGAAAAATCCTTCAAGTAAAATATGTAAAGAATTCTATATTCTATCAGTTTTATTTGAATCATTTTTCACTAAAATAATTCCAGAACAATTGACAGTCATCTAAGAATTGTTTACTTTATTTTGTGGTGTTAACGTTGATGAATTATTTTAGGAATGAATTCTCAAGTGAAAAATTAAATATTAAAAAAAAATTTAACGTACCTCATAAAACGATTTTCAATTTTATAATAGTAAGGGATACCGCCTTAATTTGCCATTTAAAGGAGATAAATCGTACCGCAAGAGCATAAATATCGCAAAAAATCGCAAATGGGTTTTTACAAATTATACAACAGTATATTTTGTTATTAGGAGTAAATGTGCATGTAAGTTTGAACGACGAGCGAAGCGAGTGAGAAAATTACAGGAGAAGCGCCCAAAGTATCATATTTACTCCTAATAACTCTTGTGGTAGCATTTACCCCCTTTTAAATGACAAATTAAGTTAGTATACCGTACTTTCATAAAACTTAAGATCGTTTTTTGAAGTACGTAAAAAAATATTTTTTTTGGGCACACTAATAAATATACTATCACGCCATATACTCATTTCTGGGTGTGACACCCTGCTCAATATAAATCTCGGTATTATGATATATTTTGCGCGTAAGGTGCAACCGCACTTATGATCCACAGTCCGATACGTTACCATAGAGGTATTTACCCCATAAAAAAGTGAAGCAACTACTTTAATACTTACGGGATAGAAGAATAATCGCATTACATAATTCACCTTGTAGCTTTCTTGTAATTTGTGTTGAAATCATTGTCTTCAGTGTGTAATTATAAGCATATTTTACTTTGCATTATAATATGTAATTTAAAATAATAGTTACTACCAAGCTACAAAATGTAAATGTTTGTCAATACGTTTACTTTACTAATATGCCAAATAAAATAATATTGACATGAAATACGAAAAAAAGTTAATCGTTTTTAGTTTTCTTATTCTTATTTCGAAATGTTTTGTATTGTGTTCATCAATAAAAGGTTATAAAAAACTTTTTAACAAAAATAGAGCAGACGAAAAACTGAAAAGCGAAATATAAAATAAAACTTTTAGTCTTAATAACTAAGTTGGTAATGTAAGTAACTAATTTTGAGTCGGCGTTCATTGATAGTTTGTTTGACTCCGAACACAGACGCAAAATTAGTAACTTATATTAATTTAGGAGCTTAATTATTAAGGCTGAAAAGGTTTATTTTATTTTTAGTTTTTCAGTTTTTCGACAGTTCAATTTTTAATTTAAAATTTTAATTTTTTTATTATTTTATGGCTACCTATTTTTATACCCGTAAGGGTGGAATTTTTTTAATCGGATAAACCAGTACAAAGTTATGCGTAGTAGAATCGGTTAACTGGTAAAAATTCAGTGGGTGAACAATAAATCATCCCCTATTTTCCTACCCTTAGAGGTGGAATTTAGAGGTGAAATTTAAATGGAAACTAACTTAGAAGTATACCCTATCCAATAAAAAAAGAATAATCAAAATCGGACTACTCTGTGAAAACTTATGCGTGCTTATACATAAAAAAATTAAAAAATATACGCTACGACTGCAGCACCTTTGCTGTTTTTACTCGGTTAAAAATTACTATTCCACTTTTAACAGAGTGCAGCATCTAAGAAAAAACACATATTGAACAAAACGCATCGTAGAAACAGCGAACAGAACTGCATTCTTCTACTTGCCAAGTAAAGTCATTCAAGCAATAAATTCGTGCATTAAATTCCGTTTTAGTTTGATGATACAAATATTAGCGTCGTCTCCACCAAATCGGTAAAATAGCAGATTAAATATTCCGCCCCATTATTACCTCTGTAAATTTTGCATGCAATAATTACTATTTATCTAAATAAATATTCATAACTTCATAAATTTGCTAGGTGTTGATAAACACAAAACTTGAAACTGGTGTTAATATTTTACTGGTTGTGGATCTTTGTGGAAACCTTGAATGATGTAGATGTTTGTTTGCGCAAGTTTTCGTTTCTTTTAAAAAGTATGTACAGTTTTTGAAATTATGGCTTTTTTATTGATTTTAATGTTAATATAATACGTACCTACTTATAAAGTGGAAAATATATATTGAATGTGGACTAATTGTAAACTTCATTCTACTAATGAATTAAAAAACAAAACTTCACATTTTGAAATAGAATCAGTAAATATTCCAAATTCAATCGAACATCCAAATTCAATTATTCGCAATAAAATGTTAACAGATTTTGTTTTCACAAACTTTCTCTTTAATTGTGAAAATTATGCAGTTTTTTTTATTGTAAAAGACTTTTAGTTTAAGTTCTGTAAAAATATTTTATTTAAATACGTTTCGAATTATTCTACATATTTCTTCATCAGGAAAACAATTGAATATCATAAACAAATAAATATCCGTAAACAACAAATTCTAATTTATAACACAGAGCAAGCGTGTCTTGTTCAACTCGTAGCCTTCATTTTCATGTACTGAAGGAATTTCTAAGAGTTTGTCATTGGCACATTTCGATCTTGCTGTAATTTTTGTTACTTCGAAGTTTATTCAATGGCATGACTAGCCACAGCAGATATCTCTGCTTGGTTTACGAATGGTCCGTTTGTGTTCTGTAATTGTTGTTGTTTTCATTCTGTCCAATGTAATATTTTCCACATTCACATTATGATGCAGCGGAAAAATCGCATTTGCATTCTTCAACATGCGTTGTAATATTGGATGTAGAATAAAAGATACTACGATGTTATTTCTAAACATAATTCTTCCATTCTTATCTGAGACATGGGTTCCTCTGTTCTATGAGTCATAATTTGTTGTATATATAGTTACTGTTTCTATTTACTTGTTTAGTTATTCATTTGTTTTTCCTGAATTTAGGTTGTATTTAATAGAATATTTTTACAGAGGCTTATCCATAATACTTTTGTAATTTTATGACACGATTTGTTTCTATTTTGACTTTTGTTTATGTTTATTAATTAAAATGACATTGTTCCTAAATTTTTACACATTCATTTTATTGTGTTTAAACTCTTCACAAGCTATCATCAACATTTTATTAAAATTAAATGCCAATATTAAAAAGGAGTTTTTATTTGTTCAAGAGTACCTATAATTACCAAGAATAGTATATTGTACAACGAGCATGGAATGGTACTCATTTCCTACGAGTATGAAATGGACATTCCATGCGAGTTGTGCACTATACTTTTTCTACGACCACGATATTATTTCCTAATTAATTTAATTTTAATAATAAATTTGTCCCACTTTCACCATTCCAATATTTTACAATTCTAAATAAGTATCCTAGCAATGGCACCTGTACTTAAATGAGCTGACCTGTATTGAAATACTCACAAAACAAATTCATTTCGCACGATACTGGCAATGTACCTCATATCCCTAGCAACAACAAACATACAATGAGCAGATTTCTAAGTGGTCGTAGAAAAAAGTACATTACTGAACTATAGCTATTTAAAAATATTTCTTTTTTGTAACCTTATTATACCCATTTATTTAGCAGGGAATTTATTAATAAAACATAAAACTATTTTTAGATACAAGGACAATAATGATCCGACGGCTTATGAGATAATTATTTTACTAAATAAAAGTATCAATTCAAAAATAAATTTGAAAATATCCTCGCTGAAACTTGTACATGAATTATGCACGAAAAACGAATTAGTAGTAATAGTCATTAAAGTAAAAGTAAAGCAAAATATATCAGGTAAATAGCTCAATACCCTTTTAAACTGTAAACCTCTGTCAATTTACTAATATATTTAAGGGTTGTAATTTGACCTTCACCCAAAAATATCAACTAATTTTATCAGTGTTACGTATTAATAATGAAAAAGAGAACAACTCAATAAGTTTCAGTGCCTGTGAACGTAATAGCAAATATGGTATACAGGACATTTACATAAATGAAAGAATACAAAGAGCAAGATTCCTGCATGCTATGAAATACAGTTTCATAGGGAAAAATAAAAAGTAAGAGTATATAACACTATGTACAGATCTATATTGAAAATTTCTAAGAAGTACAAAGAGCAACAATGTTGGACAGAATAAGAAACGAAATAATAAGAGAACAACTGCAATAGACTTCATGGAAACAAGATAACTAGCATAGTGGGGTCATATAATAAGAATGAATGAATCGACAAATTTGGATGAGAAACGTGAAGGAAAAGAAGGATCGTGGAAAACCAAAAGACACCTGGGATACCATCATAAACAAGACACTGAAGAATAGGACCGTTACACTGCAGGATGCATGAAAGATAGCGATGAATAAGAAACATTGGGCGAAATTTTTGCACATTTAAGAGACTTTTTACAACGTACACTTTATGCAGTAGAAGGGTTCTTAAATTTATGTATGAAATATCCTAATATTTTAGAAATTGAAAGAAATGGAATTCGAAAGTAGTTATACATTTTGTTTCTATTTGAAGTGAGCGGGGACTGAACCCAGAACAATTTTGAAACCAGACTAACATTTCATAGAACCCCTAATAGAAATTAGATCATCGACATGGAATTTCTTAAGAAGTATATTAGTAAAAATAGATTTTATCTGCGACCGTTGTTAAAGTTTAACGGTTGCTTAGTAAATTAAAAGTACCACCTTCTGGAACTAGTGTTAAAAGTAACATAGCAACGTATTAAAAGTCATTGTATTCTTACTTTTAACACGTTGCTAACGATTTGTATCAATAAATCAACAAATAATACCCTACCTATCAGAATTTCATTCTATATTTTCTATAGAATTTACTAGTACAGTAGTAAGAATGTAGATAAAATTTAATATGATATACGTGTTAAAAGTGATTTATTTCGTTCGTGCGGTTGTTTCACTCGGCTTCGCCTCGTTTTACAAACTTTCCCACTTACTTATAAAAGTAAAATATCATAATTAACTATTTAAATAGTTCTACTTCAAATAGTAGTTCGTGATAAACGTTACCCACTCATCGAATTATCGATCATGATATCTTTAATTCGATTCTCATACCTCCACTTTTAAGGGTTGTAGAGTGCCACACCAGAAATAGGTAAATAGCGTGATTATATATTTATTTACTTTATAAAGAACTTCGTTAATATGTAATAAATTAATTTGTCAATTTAATCTCTCTGGCATGCAAATGAAAATTAATGTTTTCGCAAATTTCCGCAAATCAGAAAACAACAAACTTAAAACATATCCTCAGTTTGTAAATCCAAAATTACAACGTGCAAAACTTCTCAAATAATTTCCATCTCACCCAGTGAAAAAACCACCCCTTGGCGCACATCTCAAGGCATTCTAACCCTTATACAGCATCCTGTTAGAGTCGCAAGTCGAAAAGAACATCTAAAAACATCTGAATGCTACGTTACCATTACGTATATAAGACAAGTCTCTTATATCCCATCTCATTGGTTAGTCGTTACCTAGGAAACGGCGAAGGGCGTGGACTTATTTCACAACCACCATCTATAGATTTTCTCTTAAACTTATCTTAGAGCCCCTTACTATCACGCCAAACTACCCCTTAACTACCCAATGGATAAAGATGGCTTTGGCGTGAAAGAGCAGCAAATCGGTCATGCATTTCCTAATGTATATGAAGTCAGGGTGAACTCGTTACTTGGGGGGCGGACAGGGAGGGGGTGAAAAACATCATGGTTGCAGATAGGGTGAAGTTTTCTAATGGTTGTCTGTTCGTAATTATAATAAAGAAGGGATGGACGAATTCGGAGGGTTCATATTTAATTATATTGATTTTTCTATAAGTTTTAGGGATGCTTAGAAAACGGAGGGAGGGGGAAGATATTCTTTTGGGAAATGGCCAACGGCTAGATTAACCTATAACATAATTATTTGATTTTCTAAACAAACAGAACTTTATGATTCATCAATCTTTTACCCTTAAATTCATACCAGTACCTGAATAACTTGAAACTAAATTAAGTTATTTTATCAAAATAGTTGCTTGTAAATTTGTACAAAATTAAAAATATATAATAATGTTGTTATTTTATTCAAAACTATTCAAATCAAATGTTTAGTTGGTCAACTGCAATTCAAAAAAATTGAGGCTACAAAAAACTGTTGGTCTCGATTGTAAGAAAAAAACAACCCCTGCCTTTTTGAAAGGGTTGCAAATAAGAAATCTGCTTTACCAACTTATCTACCCTACCGGCAGCACCGCAAGAGCCACCCTTAGTTCACTACCCTCTAATAGATGGCAGGGCGCAGTGTTCAATTATTTCAACACTTAGATAGTTCCCGCCAAATTCAAATCATTCTCAAAATTATTATTATCAATACAAATAAGTAAATTAGTAATAAACTAGCGTCGACCCCCGCCTACGGCGGGTGTCTCGGCTAGGGCTCCGCCATCTCTGAAAATCTCATAAAACTTATGTAGTTACATTAATATAATAGGAAAAGGGTGATTATTACGATATACGGCACACTACACAATATGGCATAATTCTTCCAGTTATAATTATTAATCTCGTCTCTTCGAGGCCTTTTTTTGGTGACTAAATAAGTGAATTTTAAAACAAATTTAAATCAAATACAACTTGCACTAATATTTGTTCATATAATACCGATCTTTGTCAAACATGTCCAAATGGTATGCAATTAAAATTATATTAAAAATTTCATTAAATTTGTAAATTTTTTCTTTGGAATAACTATTGTATTCAGAATTATACCGAATAATTCCGAATGCTAGCGTTAGAACCGGCCGTAAATTTTACTTTTTTTATTGCTATTTTCTTAAATTTTTTATTAGTTTTGAGAATGTTATTTAACTATAACATACTACATACTCTACAAAAATAGTTTCACAAAATATATATATATATATATATATATATATATATATATATATATATATATATATAAAACAAAATAGTCCGTGGTAAGATACAAAGAATAAACATATGTCATTGTTGTAATCAAGCGTTTGAAAAGTTCAACCTGCCGCTTGCTGGAAATACACACATGGGCCACTGGTATAAATTTGTTACTATTGATCGCATTAGAAAAATCTACATAATCCACATATTTTATTTTATTTTCATGCCCCGTAATTATTATAATACCTACAACAAATATTTCAAAATGAATACAACTAACAAATAAAATCATACACCAAGCACCTGAACGTAGTAGATCAAATTAGATAATTTGAGTAGCAGTAAAATGTGCTGTGTGTACTGTAAATTTTCATTTATAAAATAATTGTACAAAAATAACCTTAATAACATCATTTCTCCAATTGGTTACGTCAAAATATCAAAACCTTTTCAACTACCTTTACTTCTTGAAATTTCTTTTACAAATGTTTTCGCTATCGTATTAAAAAATATCAGTATAATACACATTTTAATATACCTATTATGTTTCTGTGGAATATGGTGATTGAATAATTTATCTTTTTGTAACAAGTTATTTTAGAAATACTTTAATTCATAACACTTGTATACAAAAACATAGCACACATTTCAACACAATTTGTCATATTGAGATCGCCCTGTCTTCAAAATATGATTGGTTTCACTTTATTTTATGCATTTCTCACTTATTTATAACTATTACTGTCATTGGACTAAGGAATAAGGTAATTAATGTTTAACCTACAAAATAAAATGTATTAAAAACTCGAAATATTTGCATTGCATTGGCAGTGCCCTGCGCACATAACTTACCATTTAAAACTTGTATCAAAAAATACAACAATGCATTGATTACTCTAAACACTGATTACAACAAAGAATTATTACAATATCAACCATCTATCATTGACTTTTGCCTGAAGAATAACCACATATAATGAAATTGTTGGACTTTATTAAATCCTTGAACTGGCCGTGAATTCTAGGCATTTCGGAATTTTTCAACTTTTGTAGAAACGTTTTTTTAAACGATTTTTTTTATAAATTTAGAAATTAGTTAACATATTTGCGCATTTATTGTAAACATAAATAAATTTACGAAAATTTTCTAGCATGTCTGCAATTAATGCAATTTATATTTAAAATTTCAAACTAAACTGTCAAAAATGACAAGTAGTTGTTCATTTACCTTATTCAAACGGCATGTACAATCAAAGCGAAAATTTTTATTTGAAATTATTTTCGTTTTCTTTAAATTGATTTTTTAAAAATTTACAAATTTATAAGTATATTTGTTCATTTATTGTAAACACAAATAAATTTACAAAAATTGTCCAGCTTGTCTACAATTAATGTAATTAATATATTAAATTTCAAACTGAACTGTCAAAAATGACAAGTTTCATTCATTTATTGAAAATACGTGATCGTAAAACAGTAAAATTCCACAAGTTACTTGGATACTTGAAAAATTTCGCCTTTTTGGGCCATTTTAAAGGACAAAATGAAGTAAAATAAAAAATCTACTCCGAAAAGGCACTAAACGAAAACATATAGTATTTAACAGTGAACGTTTCATGTAAATCGATTACTCCGTCTAGGCTGTAAAAATGAGCAACTGCCTGTGATGAAAACATTGAAAATACGTTATGCTGTTTAGTATATAAGATAAATTGCAGATTTCGGTGGTGTAGTGTCACTAGCCTAGTATACCAGAGCTCATGGGTTCGAATCCCACTGAAAAGTATGCTCGTTTTTGATGTTAACATAATTCACAATTCATCTATTCATGAGGCGGTAAATGACCATAGCAGTTAGTCTACTTTTCATCTTCGCAAAATAAAAATAAACAAATAAATACAATATACAATACAACTCCCATGCCATGGAAGCTTGTTGCCAAATTAACTCTATTGCATACTGTTCCCGGTCGGGAAAATAAAATTTAAAATTCTTCTGTTCTTTTCTTATGCAGTTTTCATTCATGGCAATCATGTTGTAACTATTTGGGAACATTATATACACTTTGTCAATTGCCAATTAGGTCATTCCTCTCAATGTGACCAACATAAAAAAAAACTTTTAAGTGGAAAAAGGATAATTACAGAAACTGAGATAGAAAATGTAAAATTTGAAGGTAGCAACTTATTACCTGCTGATATATTACAGCTAAAAACACTTTCACAAAATTTCCAAAATTTTTTTTTATCTGATGTTTTCCTAGAAGAGGTTGTATATCAAACAATTTTGTATAGTACACAAAGACGACCCAATAGACCAAAGTTCTATTGTAAGTTGAATTTGTTCATAAGGTTCCCAATAGTGAACAAAAATTTAAAATTTTTTTTTTTTATTTTAAGAATAAAATTTATGAAACACACTTAGTGTAAATATATGAATATTTCTTTTGTAAAAAATAATTTTTTTGAGCCCTTATTTAAAAAAAAATAATAATTCATGCAATAGATGGTTAAAATAGTGGAAAAGCTATGTACTTGCAGATTCTAAGTTAGGTTAGTTTACTCCAAAAAGAATTTCAGGTATATTTGTTTATTACGGGCGAATATTAAATCATTCATCAATCAAAGAATTCCTAGTCTTTTATTTCACCCCCTCACAATCTCCCTGCGTTCCCTCCCCACCCTCAGTCCAACCCTGGAAGCTCTCGCTCACTGCTTAAAAAGTTTTAATAGAACTCTTCCATTGGACGCTTTTTCACAAGCTCCCTGTTGAATTTTAATTTCCAACCTTATAATTGAAGCCGTTGTTATTGCTCCATGTTCCAAGCGAATTGAAAACTTTCATTTTGTATTCAGAAACAAAACGTGGAAGAGGTTTTTTACGAAGGTTTTTGTGTTTTGTTTTTATAAATATTTATTTATTTAAATACGTTAAGGACGAAAATATGTTAAGTATTAAAAAAAGAGATTTTTGTTCGACTGGAGAAGTGATGAGGAGAAATAATGATCGGAAATACAGTCAAAGATATTTTTTTGCATGATTGGCCTTTTTTTATCTTCTTGCCATGTCTGTTTCCAAGGCAATATGTTGTTTTTACCGGTTACTAGGTTTAAAAAAAAACGGTAAGTAATTTACGATCCGTTCGTTGAACGATAAGATAATTGTATTGAAAATTTTGTTATAATTTTCATATCAAAATTTGGATTTTCCGAATATTATTGTCAATCATCTAATACTCCACGATTTGTTTTTGTCTCATTTCTTACTATCGAAATCCATCATTGCAATTATTTTTCTTGTTCTTCAAAAAGAATTGCTTCACTTAGACTTCAAACATTGTAAACTGTACTTATCGTTCTTGTTACTTAATATACTATATTTTAAGTGCTCAAAAATCGTCATTAAAAGCCCAGAAAGCGTCACTAATGTAACCCATTATACGACGATTTTGAGCAACACAGTATTGGCAACCGTAAAATAATTATTGTATAAGTAGGATAATTTTGACAGATATATGACGTATTGTAGTAAATTTATACGTAAAATGAAACAATGTATGTAAGAAGAATTAACTAATTAATTCCGATAAAGAAATTGAGAACAAAACACATAATTTTGAGTGTTATTTAAGATAACTTTAATGTTCGAGGTTGGCAACACTGAGTGTAAGTTCTAATTGATAACTGACAGATGTATAAACTGAACCTATATAATAATTTTTTTCAGTTTTTTCTAATTTTCGAGTTCAAATAAAACTTAATACTTAATACTTAATACTTAAACTCATAAGGGGCCTCGGCAAATAAATTCCATATTCATGATAAAAAGTTAAACTTCAGTGCCTTGATACATAAATAACTATTCTTATTTCGAAACATCCGCATTGCCTGTATTAAAAAGTATCTTTCAAATTGTTGTTTGGTTTCTCTTTGTATGTGCTTAATTCACAGCTGTCCGCGACCATCAGGGATTTAGAGTGTACAGAATAAGAATATATTTAAACGTTTGTACTGCAGGAATTTTGTTTTGTCTGCTTTAGTCATATTTTCCTTTGATCCTTCATAATAAAGCATGTTAGAAAATATAGACCCACTATGCTCAAAACATTGGATTTGTTTATAGAAACAAACCAATGTTGATATGAAAATTAGTATTCTACTAAAAGATAAAGTAAGGAACTGGACACAAAACAATTATTTATATAAGAAATTGTAGCAATTGTACCGAAAATTACTTTTCAGTGATGGTGGAATTCTTTTGAGTTTGGTGAGTTCATATTATAAGGGTACATAATATACAGGAGGTTTCAATATGATTAACGTATTTATAACATTTGTATTTGAAAAGCTACGAGGTTGGTTGAATGTGCAGCATTGGCAGACTGGCGGGAAAAGTGATGTAAGTTTAAAATTTGAATTTTACAGCAATACACGTTTAAGCAAAACTGTTATGTATGTTTAGTGTATTGTTCATACAAAAAATATTGAACAGTAATACGTCTCTATTTAGGCTATTTTGGTTAACAAATTCCTAAAATGTATATTAAGTAAAAATGGGACGACATTTTACATGTTGTGTATTAATCAGACACATAAATACATGTATATCTTTTTACTTTTTATTATACAATATTGTACCAAATTGATTGGGTCATCACTAGGATCTTGGAAACTATACGGGTAACAAGATCGGTTAAAAGAGCAATATTGTGCAGTTTTTAGTGCTGATTTAAATTCCTTTGAAACACATTTAAATTTTGAACAGTTTTAAATTTGTGAAAAAAAAATGAATTTCAAGATTTTGAAAAAATTTCCTTTCTCCATAATTATAAAATATATAAAAAAAGTCATTTAAAATTTATATAACTTTATGAAAGAATCTTAAAAATTATGTCAGTAAAAAATTCAAGATGAAGGTTCCCAAGAAATTAATAGTAACTTTCTCATTTTAAATGGGCGCAGTATTGAATTTTTACTTTGTTGAATAGCTTTTCTCTCTTGAACAATATTTTGCAACCTATAATTGTAAACAAATAAATAAAATATAGGAATTTTTTTAAATCGATAAATTATTTATAGTTTACGAGAAATTAATTCAAAATTTAAAATATAGGTTTTTTTTTAAATCGATAAATTATTTATAGTTTACGAGAAATTAATTCAAAATTAGGAGAAGGAATATGTGACGTAATTTTGGTAGGAAGAAGATGAACATATTTGAAGAGAAAAATATAGAGGATATATGTTGTAATTTTACATAGATTTTTATGCTTTTCTACTGATATAAATAATATTCAATACTGGAATAATAAATAAATATAACATCACGTCTTTTATCCATTATAGGTGTGGCACTCAACTTACGCAGATCTCGGTATGCGATAGATTTTTGCGTATGAAATGCGGTTAACAGCCGTCAAGTCATAGCCCCCAAAGTAGTTAGTGGAGACGAAACCACAGGGGTAAATTTAAATTAGCAACTGTCGGTAATGGGATTCGAACTGAGAATCTCGCGATCCACAGTCCGATGCGTTACCACGAAAATATTTACCTCATATACTGGAATAGTACGAGTATATTCTAACTCAAGGGAAAGAAGGCTACTAATTCAAGGATAAGTGGACGAACGACCGAATGCTGTAATTACCTTAATTGTCACGAGTGCTTTATTAGTTTTTCACGATTATTGCTTTAGTTACTATTATTATTTATAAAATCAATTGGCAAATTTTTTTGTCTTTCAGTAGGGAATTTTTTTTGAGATTGGTATATACGTAACAAGGAATTTGGTTGTACAACTTCCTTGGTGTTGTTGGTCCGTGTACGAATGAAGAAAATGCGTGCAGGAATATGATATTTTAATTTAAAAAATTGAGAAATTATGTTTTTAATAGAAATTTTTGCATGACATAAAATGTACTTGAAACATATATGTTATATCAACCATCATCTGACAAGCGTCAGGATAAAAGCGCTATGACCTATCCCAATTTATGCTCTACCAATTTTACGTCCTGACAATGGCACGACTTGCAATAAATTGCGATTAAATTGTAAGATTAACTGCCATTTTTAATATTATAATTATAAGCAAACTATATGGTTAATTAACTTATTTTAAAATAATTATTGAACATAAATTTTACTGGAAAGTCTAGTGTATAGGATAATACAAAATCACAACTATGTAGTATCCCCTTCTTTCAGTTAACCCAAAGCGTCATTTCTATTTATTTAACAACACCGCAATTAAGCCCCAAAAACCTAACATCCTGTTCCCACACCGGAAGTCCCGGACTCTCCTCCGGGGCACTCCGGGGACACCCGGGGTCCACAGTACCGGAAAGCGGACAGGGGGGCAACGCGGACGCGAACTGAAACTGAAAGAAAATAAGAAGCGGTTGGAAGAGTACGCGGTGCGCTCTCCGCGCGAGGGGCGCGGGGCGGAAAGAGCCAGGGGGGGAGCTCCGTCTCGCGTTCATTTATCACGTCTTTAATTGCGTCTGTTGGTAGCACTGTGGACGTTTTGCCCGCCGTTCGGAAACGGGACAAATTTCAAACATTTTTTCTCTTTTCTATTACGGGTTGATATTTTAATATAATTATTATTTATATACTGCTGAATATTTATTCTAGAAAGTTTATAGATTATTCAATACATTGGTTAATGTATAATATTTTATTTTCATAAACAATATTGCAAAACAAAATAAAATTACTTACATACGAAACCTCGGCACGGTTCCTGCAACAAAAAAATAAATACATTAATATAAATACTAACATAATTTAAATTACTCAATTGTTTTATTGAACGATTATAACGGGTGAAGAATTGAATGTGGCGCTATCTATTCATTTTACTACAAAAGTATAAATACAAAATGCATATAACTAGGCTTATTTAGTTATCTTAATATTTCATGATATATCAATTAAATTATTAAAACTATAAAATATCAAATATTTTATATCTTTGCTGGCCGTATTACAATTTATCTAATAAATATTAATATTAATTTATTGTGTACTTTTAAATTCTAAACAACAATTGTACTTACATTTTTGTTTTAAAGTGAATAAGTAAAAAGATACAACAATATTAAAAATAGCTTTGAAACCCCTACAGGCCACATTTCAATTCTGCACCCGGTATAACTGAAGTAAATCCACATCTCTAAACGTAATATGAACACTATATTTTTTGCATGTTAGAAAATGTCAGGAAACTCTACCGCTCTTCCCTTGAAATAGTGAGGAAAATGTATATTTCCTCTTCAAAGAGGAAAATATAAATATTATTTACAAAAAAACATATTATAATAATTATATATTTCTATATACCTAATTTTATTGAAAACTCTTATTTTAGAGATATACATTCTTTAAATTACCTTTTTCTAGATTAAATTACAATTTCAAAATTTTTATTTAGATATAAGAAACAACACTGCTACGACGCGCTTGCGTTTCATAATTTAACTTTCAGCGTTTCAGTTGTGCTGTCAAAGTGTATTTTAGGTCCAAGCAAATCGTTTTAAGAAACATGTTATTTCTGACCCTTGCAAAAAACAGATTTAGATTTATTTTTTACAGAATTGTTTTATTTTCTGTAAAAGTTTCGGAGAAGATTATAATGGTATAATAGTGAATTTGAGAATTCATTCCTTTTTGTTATAAATAAAACTGTCTTTTAATTGTCTAATATTTTTCGCTTTTGTTTAATTTTCCATGGCCATGTTAGAATAAAAAAAATATATCATCACGCTTTTAACCATTGTAGATGTGGCACTCTGCTCACGCAGATCTCTGTAAGTGAAATATTTTTGCGAATGAAGTGCGGTTACCAGCCATCAACTCATAGCCCCCAAAGATGTTAGTAGAGAAGGAACCACAGGGGTAAATTTAAATTGGCATCTGTCAGCTGTGGGATTCGAACTGAGGATCTCACGATCGTGTCACAATTTTTCTAATAAATATTAATTTTAATTTGATTGATATATCGTGAAATACTAATATTTAAATAACCAAATGGGTAATATTGCATGAATTTTTAAATTTTGAGCAACTTTTGTATTTACACTTTTGCTGAAAAGTTGATAA
Source organism: Poecilus cupreus (assembly GCA_963942605.1). Classification (NCBI taxonomy): domain Eukaryota; kingdom Metazoa; phylum Arthropoda; class Insecta; order Coleoptera; family Carabidae; genus Poecilus; species Poecilus cupreus. Next base: position 15,986,357 of record OZ012729.1, read on the forward strand.
GTCAAAAGATACAGTAATATTAAATAGGTAGCTGTAAAATCCGTATACGCCACATTTCAAGTTTACACTAGACATAATTTAGTAGTAAACAGATATTGTGAACTTAAAACATTTTTCGCAACTGTTTCCTTATTAGAAATTGATTAAATTATTGAATTGTATTCCGGAAACTCCACAAAAATCTACTCAGCTCTGTGCATTAAAACATGAAACGAGCAATTAAAAAGATTCTCTACTCTAATTATTGCACTGATATACAGACATCAAGGTGAGTTGAAGAGATTTTATACCATCCTGTTGTAAACCAATTTTTGCACAGTAATTTTTCACAATTTGCGCTGTCTACAACAGATCCTCAACTTCTTGTCTCTTGACAAATTTACACGTGTCTTGCGCTTACAGCTGCGTTAACATTTGCATAAGCGAGGGTGCCTTGGATCCTGACCCTCTGACGTCACTGGCAGGCATCCCTTAACCTTACCCCAAAACCAGAAAATCGAAGTTCGCACCATGCTTTCAAATACGCGCAAAGAAATTGTATGATATGTTTTTGTGGATAGTAAATAAGTAAATAATACAAAATATAAAATCATTTCAACTTTTATTATTGTATGGTTGTGTATCTCGATTTATATGAATTATATACTGAGAAAAAAATATTATGTTCGTAACTAACTTATAGTTTATTGAACTGAGATAACTAGTTAATTCTATTGAATTTTCAGTTTTTTCAACTGTGAAATATCACTCAAGCGATAAATTTAATTGTTTTTCCAAAAACCAAAATATTCAGTAAATAATACTGAGGTTCTAAGTTCTACATAGTATATAAATTTTCAGTTAAATTTATTGAACTAATTCTTTTACTGAAACTTTCGTGTAATTTTTTTCTAACTTGATTTCTCTACGAGCCCAGAATCATATCATTTGGCCTAAAACTTTTAAAATAACTCGACTAAAACCTAACTCTAGTACTTTGGCAAAACATTTTAATAACAAAAACCATAGAATAAATTATGTAGATGTTAAAATATTAGACACAGAACGAAATTTGTCCAAAATGTCATTTCTTGATATGGTCCACATTCATAACATTAGGAATACGATGAATAAAAGAACTGATTTGGATGGTCTGAGCAATATATATTGTTATTTATTAAATATGTCTGTTATAGAAACTTAAGATAATCCATAATTATTTTAATTCTTTTTTGATTGTTACTGTTTTCTTCTTTTTGTTATAAATTTTAATTACTACAATAATTCTAGTTGCTGTAGCATTTATATTTTGAATTTTTAAATCAAGTTTTCCAAAATAATAATTTCGAATTCATGCAACCATTTTCATTTTCATTTAATTTAATTTTAAATTTTAATTTAATTCTAATTTATCTTTTTTTAAATGTATCATTCATGGAACACTACAATATTAAATTAAATGAAAATGAATGCACGTCATATGTCACATTATTATTTATGCCTGTTAATCCTCAGTTCGAATCCCACTTCCGACAGTTGCCAATTTAAATTTACCCCTGTGGTTCCCCCTCCACTAACAACTTTGGGGGCTATGACTTGACGGCTGGTAACCGCATTTCATACGCCAAAATATATCACTTACCGAGATCTGCGTAAGCAGAGTGCCACACCCGCAATGGGTAAAAGGCGTGAAGATATATTTTTATTTTTATTTTTTATCTTAAATTTTGGAATAACAAATACATAAATAGTTACCTGATTTGTGTTTTGCAAGCATAAAGTTTTTTAAAATAGTGATCATGATCATATACAAGTGATTATGTGCTTTATCATATCATTTAAAAATGAAGAAACAAAGACCTAGTTAAGTCGTTTGTTCAACAAACAGATACTATAGGGAAAAAGATTTCTTTAATAACCTTTTGAAATTGAAATCTATATTACTTCTTTATGTTAAAACAAAATTTCAGTTTTATCATACAGAAACATTTATCATTTTCATTTAAAAGATAAAAGTTGGTTATCTTATAAATTAAATTAAATGAAAATGAAAATGAGAACATAAATTAAATGATTGCATGAATGCTTATATTTGATAATACGTATTTATATTTTAAATTAAAATAAATTTAAATTAAATGAAAATGAAAATGGTTGCATGAATTCGGCATAATTTATGTTATTTGTCAACTTTTAGTTTATTTTGACATTTTGTTAAAATATTTATCTCCTTATTTTGAGTATTCTATAAAATTGTATTTTATATTTTATTTTACCATTGAAGTAATTCATACTGTCTCAACTAAATGTAAGTTTACTGTACAAATTTTGTAAGAATTATTTACATTTTTATAATTTTTGTAGTGTAGTGCCCTGATGAAGGATTAAGTATATCCGAAAGCTTGGCAAATTTAAAAGAAGTTTTTATTCAGCCGACTATTGACTGCTATCCCACAACACTCCACTTTATAATCATTTGCACTCGCGAAACGAATCATTATGGAGGTAAAAATAATATAATTTAAGATATAAATATTTTGAATTAAACAATTTTCCATTGTATGATTTTAACTGGGCCAAATGACTTGATTCTGGAATTGTGTATGTAAAGTGTGATTTATAATTGTCTAATACTCGTAAGTTTCCTAGAAAAGAATGAAAAAATAATCAATTTCTTTAATGAGTTTTTAAAAGGAAAATTTTAAAACTGGTCAGTCAATCGTTGGTTTCCCGAAGTCGGGCACAAGTTGATTAACACAGAGTTTCCCGAGCACTTTTCCACCCAGAGTTCCCAGTAGAATTTTCACGATAAAAACATTTTCCATCCTTTTTATGGGGAGTTTCTTTTTTGTCTCGGACGGCAGCCAATCGTAAGACTGCTCGGGAAAAATGAAATTAAGATGAAAAATTAATATTAAACGAACTCGAGTTATCCTTCTCTAATTTTTCATCGCGCTATCCTTTTCCCTCTTGTAGAGTAGCGCAGTTTATTTAATTTTTGCTTCTAATTTTTTGTAGGGTAGGGTTTACAAGATTAGAGCCTTATCTGTTGTCGAACATATACGCTTAAACTAATATTCTTGATCTTTAAAAATCCAGCATGCCTCTAGCCATAAGTCACCCTCTTTCCCGCGTTCACCGCCGCATTAAACGCGCAATTCCAACCCCAAAACCAAGGCTCGGCATTCGTCCTTCCTGCCGAAAACAGATAACAGATATCGTGCAAAAAACCCCGCCATACTTTATTTCCGCTGCTGGTTTCACCCCCTGTTTTATCGCCGCCCCCGCGCGGGTGGAGGTGACGGCCGCACGGAATGCAGGGATGAAACCGGAAGAAGAAGGGATGAAAGAAGATGATGATAATAGCGACGACGAATGTGTTGGGATTTTTTATTGTGATGTTTGCTGTTTTTTTGATGTTTTCCCGAGGGAGGGAATATGTTTATGACGGAGTTTTATGCGGAGAGTTGTCCTTTGAGGGTGTTAATATTTTGCGAACATACACTGCTTTTTACTAGGGAATGAAATTGAGATATGAGGCATAGGATTTTGTGCGAATTTGCAGAAAAAAGACTGTTAAATATTTCTTAATACTTATTTAACTTTATTTTTTAAGCCACGCTATCGTTCTACATTTTAGAGAAAAATGCTTCAATTGAGAGTGATAAGAAATTTAGTTTTCTACAAGATTTACTTGAAGCATTTTTTTCTAAAATAGCTCAGGAATTATTTACAGTCCAAAATATAATGATCCACATTTAAACATACCACAAATATTTATTTTTTTAATGCTTGCATTGAATTGATAGGAAATTAGTTTTATACAAGTTTTACTCTATGACTGTAAAATAAATCAGGAACGTTTAACTGTCCAAACTAAAATATAGTCCTGAATCATTTTGGAGAAAAATACTTTAAATGAAAGTGTTAAACAACTTAGTTTTCGATAAGTTTAACTAACATATTTCTGTAAAATATTTCAGGAATGATTAACAGTCCAAAATACAGTCAGCCACATTCAGACATCTGTCAAATGAACTTGAATTATTTTAGGTGAAAATACTTCAATTGAAAGTTATAGGAAATTTAGTTTTCTACGAGTTTTACTTAAGTCATTTTTCCCTCGAATAATTTAGTGTTGATTGAGAACCCAAAATTTAGTTAGATTCATTTAGACCCCTCAAACGTTCCTAAAATATTTTAGAGAAAAATGTTTGAAATAAAGTCGATCAAAAATTTAGTTTTACTTCATGAGTTAGTTTTAGACACTTGCAGAATATTTTTAAATTATTTTCGGGAAAAATGCTTCAAACAAAATCGATAGGAAATTTAGTTATTTAAAGGTTTTACTTGAAGTAATTTCCACTAAAATATGCCAGGAACATTTGGGTCTAAAATATAGTTTGCCATCTTTATACCTCTATAGAGCGTTTCCATATTAATTTAGAGAAAAATGCATAAAACAAAAGCAATAAAATATATAGTTTTCTAAAAGTTGTGCTTGAAGTATTAACCTGAAAACTAATTCAGGAAAGTTTTGGTCTAAAATATTTTTTTGTACATTTTTATGTCAATTTTTTTTAAGTTAAAAATTTATGTATCATACACGTAAATTCGTTGAATGTTTTGGTCAATTTTTGATGTCAATAAAAAAAGAAAATGGTTCTATTTGCTTCAATGTTTTTGTACATAAAATGCGGAAGGAAATGCGCACAGACACAAAACGCAAAACGTCAATTGAGCAGTTGAAAAGTACAATTTGAGGTTTACTGTGGTTCGTAATTAAAGCCAAAGTCAAAATATTTTCGTTGTACATGATAAAATATAAGTATAATAATAACATTATACAGCAACTGACGTTAATTTATAGGTTAAGTAAAAGTAAAACAAACCGTAGATACAGTTTCTGGACCAAAATGCGCATGTGCGTCTAACAAAAAATTGACGTACGTTGCATACAGGAATATTTTCTTTCAATGATTCACTTTTACAAAAATGTACAGAAAAATTGAATACAGAAAATTGACATATAATGTACAAAAAATTGAACGTATCATACGGGCTTTAGCCATCTTTCAAACTCTGCAAAGTATTTCCAAATAATTTTAGAGAAAAATGCTTCAAACAAAAGTGCTAGGCAATTTAGCTTTCTAAAAGTTTTACTTGAATTATTTTTCTCTAAATTAATTCAGAAATGTTTGGCTGCAAACCATAGTTAACCATCTTTAGAATTTTATAAGGTGTTTCCATATCAATTTAGAGAAAAATGCTTCAAACAAAACAATGGGATCTTTAGTTTTCTAAAAACTGTACTCAAAAATAATTCAGGAACCTTTATGTCTAAAATATAGTTATCCATTTTCAGAGCTCAGTGAAGCGATCCTAAATTATTTTAGAGAAAAATGCTTCAAACAAATTGAATAGGAAATTTGGTTTTCTAAACGTTTTACTTGAAGTATTTTTCTATAAAATAATTGAGGAACGTTTGACAACGCAAAATAAAATTAGCTAGTTTAATTCGAAGAAATTTTGTGCTGTAAGGAAGTATTACAAATCAAGGTAGTTAACTGTTTCGTCAACGATTGCAAATAGCGAAAAACAAGAAACTATTTATTCTGTAATCCGAGTAAAACGATTAAAAAAATCTCAAACACTTGTAAGTAATGTCCCCTCACTTAGCAGTTTATCTCAACAATCCAGGATTACTGAATCCCTATCCTAGAATTTCTCAAAGCAAGAACAGATAAAAAATTAATCACAGAGTAACTCGTCGCGTGGGGGCCAGCGTCTTTGCTTCGTGGTGATATATTTCGTTTAAACTGACGGTTCTTCCCGCGTGCTACGCAAGAGTCACCCTTAAGAAAGGGAGAATAGAGGGGAGTTTAGCGGGCTGGGCCCAAACAAAAGACATCCATGGAACAGGCGACTCTCAAAGAAATAAATGAATGCTCGGATAAGAACGTGTTAAAAAGATATTACAAAAACACTATTTGCATTCTGCCGTCCTTTTGTCTTAGTACTGTTCCTTCAGGGAAAGAAGCTTTGAGTGCTTGCAACAGGGGAAGGGAACTTTGATGATGAAGATTAAATAATTTATAAATAGCTACGTGCATCCGGAGATCCTCAGTTCGAATCCTACAGCCGACATTTTAAATTTACCATTGTAGTTCACCCTCTATTAACATCTTTGGGGAACATGACTTGACGGCTGGTAACTGCATTTACATACCGAGATCTGTGTAATCAGAGTGCCACACCCATAATGAGTAAAAGCGTGATGATATATTTTTTAAATAAGTTTTATTTTATTTATAGTAACGGGTGTTTTTTTTTTTAGTATTGTTTTTCGAATTGGCAACACTTTTGCCAGAATTTAACAACTGACAGCTGTTTCATGCTGTTTCGTTTGACATTTTACCATAAATGGAATAAATTAGAACTACGCTTGGAAATTGTACAAATTTATTTCGAAAATTTTATTCACCGATACATACGTACATAACATCACGCTATATCCCACTCAGTGGAGTAGCACGAACCCAGAAACACAGTCAACTAACAAGCAATCTCCTCCAAACATTCCTATCCTGATTCGTTTATTTTTTACACTCCGAATAATTCGTTCACGCAACAAACCATCAATCATATTTAACCACTTATTCCTCTGACGCCCACGCAATCGTTCATCTTCAATCTCACTCATATATATTAGTTTCACCAGCCTTTCATTCGACATTCGCTCAACATGTCCAAACCACCTCAACTGACTTACTCCCACTTTCTTAACAAAGCGATAAGACTCATTTTTAAGCACGCTTTGGGGTCCCCAGATTAAGATTTTACTATTTTCACGATTACATCTGTATGATATCATTTTGAAATTTCATATTTCAAATTCTAATGTTGAAATTACAAGCTGATTAGATTTTGGTAGCAATCTATAAACCGGAAGTGGTAGTTAACTTGAATACTTATCAGTTTTTTTGGGTATATCTTAGTAAATAATTAAGTTACAGTAAATTTTATCATAATAAAAAAGATGTAGATTAGCATTGGCTATAATTTTTATTTGAAACTTTTTTCTATACTTTGTACCGTTTTGAATTAAAATTTTTGGGAAGTTATGTGGTGACCACATCAGATTCTAATACAACTAGAAAAGTTCAACAAAATATATTTAATAATATTAGATACAATTTTTATTTGGAACTTGTTTCTATTTTGCATCGTTTAAAAATTGTTTAAGCGGGAGGTTATGTGCTGGCCACATCAGATTTTTTATTTAATGGCTACACCAACAATCTAAATGACGCTTTTGAAAAGAAAATCAACAAGTCATTCTTGAGACACCGCTACATAAACAAAAAAAAAATCACTGTTTGATAGCTTTAGGGCTAGAACGTTACAGTCAATGGAAACCGCTATAGAACATGCCTACGGACTTTTTCGTTTTCAAATTAAATTGCATTAATGTGGAAGAGCGGTGGTTTCAACAAGACAGCTCAACATGTCACGCAGCGTGCCTAACACACCAGAGGTCGTGAGTTTGTATCCCACTGAAGAACATGGACGTTTGTGTTGTTCATAAAATTCACAATAATCCACATCATGAAGTAGCATATGACCTAAGTAGTCAGTCTGCTTCATACCTTCGCAAATTTTTTTTTATTAATTATTTACTGAGATATATCCAAAAAGATCTGATGTTTCCAACACATAAAGTTCCATCAATACAACTTTTAAACGGCACAAGACAAAAAAGTTTTAAGTTAAAATTGTAGCTTTTTTATTATCACAAAATTTACTCCAGTTAATTATTTAATGACGTGGAAATCACGAAATTTCTTAATGGAACAAAATATATAAAAATGGTTTTCTATAACACTGTTTTGGAAACTAAGCATTCCACAACTAAAATTGTTATGGAATCACTAACATTCCATATTTCCAAAATCTTGTTATAAAAAGTATAGTCTACAACGTGTAACGGAATGGCATATCCCACACTCGCAAACCTTAGCCCTCGCCTTCGGCTCAGACTACAAACTTTTTGCTCGCGTGGAATATGTGCCATTCCATTACTTGTTGTTGAATATACTATACTGATATGTATCTACAAAACCTAATTGGCCTTCAAATAAACTACCATTTCCGGGTAATGAATTGTACTCAAATTTTAATTAGTATGTAATATGAAAATCTAAAATCTAACTTTAAAGTTTGACATTTTGAGTTGTTGTAGACGAAAAATGCATTAGACATTGTAGATACACCCAGACGTTATCGTGAAAATAGTGAGATCGTATTCTGCGGACCCCAAAACGCACTCACTACTGCAAATTTTGACCCATCACAATATTTTCCTTAAAAATGTGCGGGAGGTAAAACCTGATGCATATTCAATTAAACTAGTAATCCAGCAACTTCCAGTTAATGAATTACTGCCAAAATCTGTTCAACTTGTCGCTTGGATATTATAATTCTGACTACACAGTTTTGAATTTTGACACACACTGATGTCATCGTAAAAAAAGTGAGATTGTATTCTAGGGACCCAGAAACGTGAATATTCGTTGAAAATTCACTATAAAAATTTGTACCCTTTACATTCTATGTACGTTAGGAAAAAAAGAAAGAAATAATCTTCAAAAGTTTCATGACAACGCACAGATATGCGAAATATATTTTTTATTCAGTTAAGCTTAATTAAAATAATTATTTATGAATTAGTAACACAAAATCATGAATAATATGTATCACACACAAAGCTCTACTGTTTATAATTATCTAACACAATATTGAATAAATTTCCAGTAACGCGCATTATATAATTGAGTGCTGAATTATTTGGTTCAATTTATTTTATTCAAACTTCATTTCACACTAATATTCATTTTGACAACTAATATGAATTACATTAAAAGCCTATTTATATATCAACAAAATTAACTACAGCATTCATCAATTTAATCTGACACCGTTTATAAAAAATTGATTTTAATCCATAATTTCAAACAACAAATTTACTGAATTGAAACAGATTCAAACCATTTACATACATCAAAGTTATTTTGTTGTTAATAAAACTATTATAGGATGTTTTTTTGTGATTATCTATTTCATTCTCTGTCAAAAGGACCCAAACAATTTTTAAGAAAAATGCTTCAAATTAAATTGTTAGAAGATTTAGTTTTCTACAAGTTTTACATGACTAATTTCTTTCTAAAATTATTTGGAAAAATTCCACAACATAAAATATAGTTGTGGGATTATACACTTCTGTTAAACGCTCCCTCCCAAATTGATTTAGAAAAGATCCTTCAAATAAAAGTGATAGAAAAGTTAGTTTTATACAAGTTTTACTTGACTAATTTCTTCTAAAATTATTTGGGGAAAATTTACAACATAAAATAAACTTTATTCATTGTTGAACGCTCCTAATTTGATTTTGAAAAAATTCTTCAAATAAAAGTGAAAGAAATTTTAGTTTTCTGCAAGTTTAACTTGAAACATTTTTTTCTAAAATAATTCAGGAACGTTTAACATTCCAAAATACACTTAGTTATTTTTAGACGTGCATCAATCGTTCCTGAATTATTTTAGAGAGAAATTCTTCAACGAAAAGTGGTACAAAATGTATTTCCCTACATCGTTCATATGAAGAATTTTTCTCTAAATTTATTTTGGAACGTTGACCAAGTCAAAGTAAAGTTATTGACTTTTGGGTCTTTCTCTAAATTAATTTAGGAACATTTGGTAGCTTAAAATACAGTTACTCGTTTTTAGATCTCCGTCAATTGTTTCTAAATTATTTTGGACAAAAATATTTGAAATAAAACTGGTAGAAAATGTCATTCTCTACAAGTCTCACGTGAAGCATTTTTCTCTAAATTAATTTAGGAACATTTGGCAGCTTAAAATACAGTTACTCGTTTTTAAACCTCAGTCAATCGTTCCTCAATTATTTTGGAGAAAAATACTTTAAATAAAACTGGTAGGAAATTTAGTTCTCTACAAATTTCACTTAAAGCATTTTTCTCTAAAATAAGTGAGAATTATTGGGGAACCTAAAACACAGTTAGACGTTTTTAATCCTCCGTCAATCGGTCCTATATTATTTTAGAGAAAAATACTTTCAATAAAACCGTTAGGAAATTTAATACTCTACAAGTTTCACTTGAAGCATTTTTTTTATAAAATAAGTCAGCAATATTTGGCAGTCTAAAACACAGTTAGTCGTTTTTAGTCCTCCGTCAATCGTTGCTAAATAATTTTAGAGAAAAATGCTTCAAATATAAATGATACGTAATGTTGCTGTATGCATCATTTACTTGAAACATGTATCTAGCAAATAATTCAAGAATGTTTGACAAGCTGTTAGTATGAGAATAGAAACAAAGTTAAAGAGTATACCTAGTGTATTTATGTAGTATTTTAGCGTGTATTCACCACAAACTTGGATAATAAACTGAGCGCGTGTAAGAAGGTGGCCCAGTTTCCGGAAAAACTTTCGCAATTCCATCAAAAGGGGTCAATAATCAAAAATGCTAAAATTACCGGGTAACATTTCTGCGTTGGCCATGAAACAAAAGAACGCATAATGTCAGCCGGGCAATTGTCTCGTCCTCGGCCGCCTATGACGCAGCGCGCAAACGACGGCAATGATAAAAAACCGAAGAAGGAATAAGAAGAAGAGGAAGCAGAAGATACGGAACTTGGAAGGAAGAATCGAAGGGTGCGGGGACGGAACGATAATTAAAAATGGCCGCCGTTGGGTTGGTCATTGAGGGTGAAAACAAAGACGACAGCCGTTCTATTGTTTTTTGTAATGGAGCTGTTGCCATGGTGACGCTATTAAAAATTTCCATAGCAGTTATGGCGCGTATTTTATATGTACAAGCAGCCAAATGCTTTTTTCTGTAATTAACTTTATCGTTTTTTAGTCTGCACTCTGCGAAATTAGAGCAGCGATCTGCATTTCAATGCCGTTGGTTTTATCACTTTCAGGCGCACACTTATTCTGACTTTTCATTATCTGTTTATTTATTACACAATATACAGGTTTTTTGGCGAAATCCACAGATTTTTATCTCCGCACATATACCTGGGGTTTTTTAATTTATCAGTGTTCATACGAATGTGTCATTAGGTTTGTTCCAAGTCGTCATTTCTGACATGTTTGTGACAAATTTCAGTGCGCCTGCGAAAAATGTAAACAAGTTAACTTTGAAACATAAACTTAATTTCTTTTTTGTGGCGAAAAATGTATGAATTTCTTTATTTATATTTATATTTAAGGTTAGCTGTCAAAACAAAAAATGAGCATGCACATGCGCATCATTCCATTCACCGTTCCAGTCTATGTTACAAACTTAATTTGTTTACATTTTTCGCAGGCGCACTGAAATTTGTCACAAACATGTCACAAACATATGTCAGAAATGACCACTTGGAAAAAACCTATTACCATATTCATAGTTAAAGCGATTGACAGAAATGTGTTTTTATTAGATGAGTTCTGAAAGATTTTTCAACTTATTAAAAATAATAATTCCTACCAATTTAATGTAATTTATTAAGTACTAAATGAATTAAAATAAATTTCTTATTTATTTCAACTTAGAATGAGTCTTTCATTTATACTGATTATTTTTTTATGATCCATGAAAATTATGGCTGTTTACCTTTAAAAAAAATCTGATGTTGCCAACACATAACCTCCCGTCCAATACTACTCTTAAACGGTACAAAATAGTATTTGATGATACAGAAACATACCTTCTTATTTGTTTATTTTCTATTTATATTTGAGAAATTTAATTTTATTTCGCATATTTATTTAATTTCTTGACATATATTTCACTAAAAAAACAGCTTTACAATCAAAATGACATGTGTCACATTTCGAAAAAAATTTAAAATTTTTAAGTGTTGTATGGTGTACAAGGAATGCAAGATTTATGAAATCTATTTTTTTATATTTTATTATCTCTAAATCTAATGAAAATTAATAAAATTAGTGTAATCAAAACAGATGTAAAATTAAATATACTACAATTTTCAAAATAACATAAATTGTTGAAAAAGGAAATTTAACCGTATTTTTCACGAAAAACTGTTAAGGGCTTCAAGTAAACTAATACTTCCGGTTGATCAATTTTATCCAAAATCTAATTAGCTCATTTAAATATAGAAAGCAAAAATTCACAAAATTGTATTTTTTGGTATTATAGTATTTCAGTTATGCGAGACGAAAAAATTGCCACAGACTACACACACACACATACATACATACATACATACATACAAACATCACGGCGAAAATAGTAAAATCGTATTATAGCTGTAGGTACCCTAAACGTGCTTATTCATTGAAAACTCACTACCCCATTTTTGGACCAAAAACAATACCTCCATTACCTAAAGGTAGGCGGGAGGTAAAGAAAGCAATAACTTGTTTTGTTCAATAGGTCTACCTGAAGTTTTATTTTCCATATTAAAGATGTTCAAGTTTTTAGAATGTTATGACCTAAATTTTAATTTTAAGTATAGTAACATACTATATATTGTTGAAAAAGGAATATTGCAGGCTACTCATTCCAATAAGAAAAAGTGCCCCTTTCCATTTAAAAAGTATTATTTAAATTTTCCCCCTTTTCCCGCCACATCACCCTAATAATTTTATTTTGTTAATCATACAATTATAAACCCTCATCGCTGTATAAGCCTGTGTATTTATTTTTTCTTTATAGTTATTAATTAGCCAGCATAACTGTTTGGTTTCCCTGAATACACCAATTTTTACGTTTAACGTAAATGAAAGATTACTACATATTGTATCAAAATAAAAGTTATTATTTCAATTCAAAATTGCAAAAAAATATATTTTATCTCAGTTTTTACGCGAACAGTCCATCAAATCATTAAGGCATTGGTGAAAGAGATAAATAGCATGATGATATATTTATTTATTTTATAAAAAACTGTACAAGGAATACCGTCTTCCAATGATGTGATATTTGATGGCTTTTGTTCATGAGTGTACAGTTTAAAAGTGTAGAAATGCCCAGTGAGAAGACGCCTAGCGTCAATAATTGCCGAAACGAACGAATTACAAATTACAAATGGTGAATTTCGAGTAAGCGAGACAATATGCCAATATTCATTATTCTTGCTTTCTGAAGTGGAAATAAAATTACTCCATATTCTTCTTCAATTAATTCAAATTTATACACTTTTACGCAGCGGCCAGTCTTTGATCTTCGTCGAGATGAGTTAAAAGTTTTTATAGGCAACGCGAACGAATCTAAATGAATTAATATTGGGTAGTTGGGGGTGAGAGAATGAATTCCAGCCCTCTGAAGGAAAAGAGGATTTTTACTTACGCTCTGCTGATTGCCGGGGGCTTCTTTCTCCCTCAAAACTCGCGCAAAATTACGCGTTTCTTTCAAATCGTACCGGGAAACACTGAATATTTCAGATTTATAGTATTTTGATTCCACATTCAAACATTAGATCATGAAGACCTCAATTAATGCGAAAGATCGAAATAAATAAATATATCATCACGCTCTTTGGGGCCGTGATTTGACGGCACTGTGCGCGTAAAATTTGCGAAAAATTTTTTTTTTCAATTTTAAATTGAATTATTTACTCATTTGTCATTTTCCTTCCCCATTTCTACCTCCTCTTTCTATATCATGAGTTTCAACTGAAAAAGGCAATAGGTTTGTTCCAAGTGGTCATTTCTGACAAGTTTGTGACATGTTTGTGACAAATTTCAGTGCGCCTGCGAAAAATGTAAACAAGTTAAGTTTGAAACATAGATTGGAACGGCGAATGGAATGAAGCGCCTGTGCTTGCTAATTTTTTGTTTTGACAGCTAACCTTAAATATAAATATAAATAAAGAAATTCATACATTTTTCGCCACAAAAAAGAAATGAAACTTATATTTCAAAGTAAACTTGTTTACATTTTTCGCAGGCGCATTGAAATTTGTCACAAACATGTCACAAACTTGTCAGAAATGACCACTTGGAACAAACCTAACTATTTACTAAATTTTAAATGTAGATTTTAGGTGTTCATGTTAAATTTTGGGAACAATCAAATAAATGAAAAGGGTAGTTTACTTGAAGGTCTATCAGAATTTGTTGTTTTTGTTTACTCAATACATGTTCAAAAGATGTCATTTTTATCTAAACTTATTCCAAAATATTATTTTAGCTTGTGTTCCCAGTGTAACTAAGATTACTGAAATATATTATTAAAATCATATTTAGTTTTTCTCAAAATTAGAAGCATGTACAAGAAAAGTGCAAATAACATTTTATATTCCAAATATTCTTGCCAACATCTTTCATTTGAAACTTTTTTTCACATCTGATTCTATTTTTGAAAAAAAAAGAATTTATTGTCTTGTGTGTTCAGTTATCTTCCTCTCCCGGCTTTTCAATTTCATTCAAAATCAACCCAGCTCTTCATATTTTCATGAAACTTATAAATACCAAGTTTCGTTTACATATCTTATCTCGTTAATGAGATATTGCGCACACGGACATCCATCCATCGATCCATCCATCCATTCTTCCATCCATCCATCCTCACACACAGACATCATTGAGAAATTGGTCTTAACGGATTCAGTGGACGTCAGAATATGTATTTCCGCAAAAATCTCGTCAACGATTTTTTTCATGATTCCAATACTTCCTTATACTTTGTATAAGAAAGTAAAAATTCTTACCAAGAGGTTTTGCTCGCGGGGCCTATCGGGTCCCAGGCCGCAACCCCGACACAGGGGCTCCGATTCAATAATTTTACGTGAGTAATGACAGCCCCAAGTTTTACAGACTGTTAATTTTACAATTAATAAATTCCCCAAAAACAGTTGCACAAAATTCAATTTTGTAGCTTTGTTTTGAGAAAAACAGTATCACAAAATTGACTTTGTGTACGTGAAATAGGAAAAATACTTTGCGCTCAATACTCATAGAATGTAATCATAAAAATATAGAAATATTGGATTGCAAATTTGTAGGCTTTTATGAAAGGAGGCTGAAACAGAAAGATGTCATAGGGCCACCCATCTTTGTCGAACAGTTTTTTGTAGTATGGTTGTTATGTGTTTGTTGAGCGGTTGAACCGAACAATAAGCTGTCTCTCTCGGCTTACATTTTCAACGACAGGTAGCGTTCCAGTATTATTACATTTCAGTGTGTGTAATACATCATTATTTATCAAAGTATAACAAGCAAGATTAAAATGTTATATATTTTACAAAGTAATACAAACTTCGCTGAAATGATACGACCAGGGAATATTTTTTCACTTTTATGTTTTTATTTTCAAGAAAAGCGTCTCGTTTTCCCTCGTATTTGGTAAATTAAATTCAGGACTGCGTCTTAAAATTCAAAAGAGTTTATTATAAAGTCTGTCCAGAATTCACCGTTATAAATAACGAGATAAAACCACCAGAAATGGCCACAGTCTTTTCTTTAATTTAAAACACGAATAAAATACCGCGCACCCTGGTATGAAATGAGCGGCGTGCAGAGAAATGCAGCTGCTGCCGAAGGGTTGGAGGAATTTGGCGGAGACGCCGGGTTGAAGTGGTGGTCGCAACTAGTCTCTTTCAAACTTGAAATAAAGATAAGGGAAAAACAGAAATGTTATTTTGTTTCATGATTGCCGCCAACGTAAAATTTCTTATCATTTTTAAACGAGATAAAATAAAAAGTTTGTTCTGATGAAGCAAAATTCCAAGTTTAATTATACACCCTACATTATCTTTTGTTTAAATATAAACACATCAAAATAAAGTTAGGGTTACAAGAATGATATTTCGCTTCAATCGGCGTATATTGGTTCAATGTTTTTCGAACATATAGTAGCTATATTCGCGCCCGTAAATACAATGACGAGTTTTTCGTTCAGTTTTACCAAACTTTTAATTAGTAGCTAGGGAGGTTTGCACCCCCTATCCCTATTGTGACGGGCGACACTGCTGGAGGAAAGGCGAGACAAAGACGAGATGTCAACCAAGACGCTGTCTCTCTCGCGCGACTGATCGTACTTTCCACTTACACCTGTTTCGATAAAGAAGATAAATGCTAATCATTTCAGATGAAGAAATCTGCAATTTCAGATCGAAAACTTATTATTTAGGCATGTAATTAAATGTGTCACACGTACACTCACACGAAAACAGATAATTTGTACCAACAAAAAATCTGAGCAACACAAAAAAATTTAAATGTACAAAAAATATACTGATTTACAACACGAGCATATTATAACAAAAAATATTAAAACAGAAACATTTTTCAAAGATACTAAAGCAATGATGTACAAATTTTGTTTATGTGGAATTTATCTGTAGGTAAGCTCGCTTCGCTCGCACGTTTCACAAACAAACCTTAAGCCCGCACAACTCACGCTCGACAAACTCGAATCGCAGAACACATTTTTAGTTAAACTTATATAAAAATAAGCTCGCTTAAACGTTCCACTTATTGTTTTGGCACATATTTTAGTATATTACCAACATATGTCATTAGTAGTAACGTTGCACATGTGTCAAAATTATTTGTGTAACCCTTTATTGTTTCCGTGTAACATTTTAGTATTTCCGAATGGAACTTATGTATAACAAATTAGTTTCCTATTGGCACATTTAATGTATTCCTATTAATTACAAAAGTAAAATTAGCAATGTTTATTTCTTTGTATCATAAATAAGTAGGTACAGAAATAATAGAAAAATCGATGACGAGATTCGTAATCATTCTCCTATTCATACATTATAACTATAAGTTTCATAACAATGCGCAGATCTGATTAGATTTTAGTGGAAGTTTATAGTGGTAACAAAAAAAAAACAATTCAATTTATTTAAAATATTGTAGCAATTACGAAAACTCTGCAATTATAACACATGACAGAAAATGACATTGTTCAACCATTGTTTTGTTTTTTCAAAAAGTATAGGTTAGCAGATTTAAACGAAAATATCAAAATATAATTTTTCTTAAACGTGTTGTAATTCGTAAATAGTGAAAGTAAGAGAAAAATGTTTCAAACAAAAAATGTAGATAATAATATTTGAAATATTATTCTAATTCTAAAAATAATGGAATGTTTTCAAACTTATCTAAATGTAAAGTAATACGATTTAGTAGAAGTAAATCTGTGATGGATTTTGATTACATCATTGATAGTCATGTACTTGAAAATGTAAATAAAATCAAAGATCTAGGAGTAACAATAGATCCTAAACTAACATTTAAACATCATATTGAAATAACTATACGGAAAGCACGTCAAATGTGTGGATTTGTTATTCGTCAAACTCAGGATTTCACTAATATTAATTGTATTATTTTATTATACAACTCGATTGTACGAAGCGTCTTGGAATATTGCAGTATAATATGAAACCCCTATTATAATACTTACATTACACGCATAGAGTTAGTACAAAAAAAAATTGTTAATTACATTTTATATAAATTAAAAATCAATAAAAACTTGTATTGCTATAATGACAGGTTGAAAATGTTGAGTTTAAAAACATTAGAAGATCGTAGAGAAATTGTGCAAAATAAGTTTATGCACAAATTAATTCATGATAAAATAGATTCACCAGCTATTTTGCAATCAATTAGCTTTAAAATACCTAGTTATAGTACAAGAAATAGCGAAATCCTAACTTACCACAAATTTAGAACTTTATATGGATCTAATTCGGCAGTAAATAGAATCATAAGATCATGTAACAATATATGTAATGAAATCGATTTATTTGATGTTAACGAGTCGAAATTTAATCGTTTGTTAAAAATAATAAATTTGTAAATTCTGGTATATTCACTATTTTTAATTATTTAAATTTGTTAGAATACTTATGTCAAATGTCTGTTAAATTATACCATTTGGGTTTCTTAAACCTGTAGTGTCTCGTATACATAAATAAATAAATAAATAAAAACAACAAAAATTGTCATTAAACCGTAATTTTCTGAGATATTTCAATATAACTTGATAGGGCTTCAATTAAACTACCACTTCCTGTTATTGGATTATCACCAATAACTATTCAGCTGTTTCCAAGAGGATGCAGTTAATATATACAAAATATCAATATTTTCTGTTTAGTAGTTTTTGAGAAACTGTAACTCCAGAGATCCACACAGACTGACAGACAGACACACACAGACATCATCGCGAAACCAGTAAAGTCGTATTCTAGGGATCCTAAAACGTGCTCATCTACTGAAAACTCACTACCGAATTTTTAGCATGATTCCTATACCTCTATTACAGGATGTGGTGGAAAGTAAAAATATCAAGCAAGATAGAGTTTAATGGCTTATACCTTACACATGTATGGAGAGCAGAAGAAAAGGATGCAAATAAATCACTAGTAGAGTGTGTACAAGTTAACTTCAAGCCACCTAGCCTAACAAACTGATAGGCTTGGTGGCTTGAAGATTAGAATGTAGACTAGGAGGAAGAAGAGGATAAGGCAGATTCAGATCAACATGACTAAAGGTAGTAGATGAAAATTTAAAAGCAGCAGGAAATAAAAACAGCCAAAATAAAACAAAAGCGGGAACACGTGGGCACGTTGAGTAACCTAACAACAAGGAAAGAAAATATCAGAAATTGATTCATCAAAAGGACTCAGAAAGCTTCATAAAATTTGAAAGAAAATAAGTTGCCTACATTATACTCTCCTTTTAATTCAATTTGAATTAACAACAGTCCATCATTCCCGACATAAAATACTTAACATTTCTTTTAAAACAACAGAAAAAACTACCCTAATTAAAAACACAGGAACAAAAGCACAACAAACAAAAAGTAAAAAACCTGAAGAGTCTTATTAATGGAGCAAATTAAATTTTAAATCTGCTGGCATTTTTTCCTCTTATTGTACTTAATTTTTGTTCATTTTTCATTCCGTTAGGGAGGGTGCAGGGTGCAGTCTCCGACTGCGGATGGAAGGGGAGGGGGAGAGACGACGGAACAGTGTTGCGCAGGGAGAGATACCGACAGGGAATATTTTTACTGAGGAATTAGATTTTGCGAAACGGAAATTTGATTCATTGTCAGAATTTTTCAATTTGATTGGTTTCTTTTTGTATGGTATCTAAGTGTGGCATTCCCCTAAGGGCAAATCTCGGTTTATACACATACAGCTCCGTCAAATTGCAACCCCCAAATTGAATGTATGAAAACAAAAAATTCAGTTATCGTCCTTTTCTTTATATAACATCTAGGTTATGTTTCTAAAGAAAAAACATTATAATATTTAATATTTTTAGATATATTAAAACATTTTTAAAATGTGACAAAAAATATTTAAACAATTAAAGAGGCCCATTCTGTAACTTGCCGGTTAATATTTAACGACTTGTTAAAAACTTTAACCAATAACAATAAAACTGAATAAAAATAGAAAATTTCATTTGACAAAAAATACATTTTTATCCAACACCTCTAATTAAATGCTCTATAACTATGGCGATTTTAAACAAGGAAAATAACAGATAACCCACTAGTGGGTATAATTTTGAGGAAAGTCCCTAATGAGTAATTTTATATTTTTAACAATAATAACACACAATACCTTGGTAACTACTTCGAGTGACATTTTAATTTAGAAACCCATTTACCCATTATGGGCGTGGGACTCTGCTTACGCAGATCTCGGTAAGTGATATATTATTTCATATGAAGTGCGGTTACCAGCCGTCAAATCATAACCCCAAAAGAGGAGGAGGAACCACAGGGGTAAATTTAAAATTGTAACTGACGGAAGTGGCATTCAAATTGAGGATCTCACGATCCACAGTCCGATGCGTTACCACGGAGCTATTTACCCCATTTATTAAGAGTTGTTGGATAAAACGTTATACTTCACACGTGGGTAAAGTGGAATTATCCACTCGATAAAATTATCACACTCTGCCTTCGACTTCGTGTGCTAAAATTTCTCTCGTGGGTAATTTGCCCACTTGTAAAGTAAATAACTACAATAAGTTGAAAAAGCTTTCAGAACTCATAGGCTTTTGGATAAAGCCTTTTTATTATGTAAATAAAGATTTTTATTACTGAATTTTTTGTGTATTATTTACTATCTCGATTTCTCTGCGCGCATTTATTTGTTAGTTATTGTATTTGTAGAAATTGCGTGGTAACGTATCGGACTATGGATCAAGAGATCCTCCGTTCGAATCCCACTGTTGTCATAACTTGACGGCAGGTAAGCGCACTGCATGCCCACTTACCGAGATCTGCGAAAGCATATTACCACACTCGAAATGGGTAAAATGTATGGTGCTATATTTATTTTATTTAAGAAGAAAAATTAATTTAATAAATAAATCTTCCATTTTAAGAACTCCAAACTCCATCGAACTTAGCGCAGGGGTGGCGGAGGAGGGCGGAAGTGGAACAAGTCATGGACAGCGGAGCGGGACGCCCGGAGGGGCACTTATAAAAGTGGGGGCCGGGAAAAAACGAAAGTAGGGGGAGAAAAATCCAATCGCAAGCAGCAAAAAAGAGAGGAATTCTAAAGAGTTCCTTCATAAATGCAAGACGAGGCGATTCTCGACCTTACGGCAAGAAAAGTGCGCAGAAGAAGACGGAATTATTATAAACTGACCTATTTTCATATTTTATCAGAAAGTACATTTAAAGTACACAAACAACATCAAACATATCACACAGGCTAGTGCTACTTTCTCTCTTCAAATTTCACTTGAATAGGGCTAAATAGCACTGTACTAACGCGTTGGACTGTGGTTTGAGAAACCCTGTGTTCGATCCCTTTAGTCACTGACAGTGCTTTGGGGGTTATATTTTGACGGTACTGTACATACTTAAAAATATATTACAAGATCTGCGAAAATTGGGTAAATGGTGTCATGATATATTTTCTTAGTATTTTTGTCCCAATACAGTTTGGAAATTGAAGCCTGTATGTAATCATAATTTGGTGTGCCCACCACAAGACTTTCCTATAGATACATACAAAAATAATTTGGAATAGATGTTTCAGTTTTAAGTTTTAAAAAAATTTAACGATTTAATACATTTTTAACATTTATATTATATAACCTGCCTTAACTTTGATACCAAACCCAATTCAATTGATTTGTTTAAAAAAACAATTGACAATTGTTGAGACCGTCAATTTAAAATGGTTATGTATTATTAAAATATTAATAGTTTTTATCAAAACCAGAAACAAATAAGAGACAATTTCAAATAAAGTTTATATCCAAATATTATTACTACACGGAAAGAAGTACCTTGCCGAACGATTCGATAAAGTATATAAGAACCATTTTAATATCATACTAATTAAGAAACTAAAGACGATTATTTACTAAGCTATAATTCCAAAAAAATTTGGTAAATTTTCGGAAAATGCATCTTACATCCTCAGCTTACAAAATAGTTCGATAAATTCTAAAGTACAACAATATCATTAATAAGTGATTATAATTATGTCGAACATAAATTATATTCATTGGTTTGTGTGTCAAGTAAATTTCCACTTTCGATTATAACCAAAAACTTTTATCGTTCGTATGTTATTGAACATGCGCACACATCCATCAATCTATACACACAGGCTTCATTGAAAAAATGCCGAAATATTCAAATCATATATTATGATTACTATAAACTCGTATCGCTTATAAGAAAGTAAAAAATAAGTTTAAAATTAGATAGTATTTTTAAATAAAATTAGCAACAATTAAAGACCACTTTGATGGATGACACCTATACATTAATAATAAACACAAATTAAATAAATTTTCAAATAGCTCCGTGGTAACGTGTCGGACTGTGGATCGTAAGATCGTCAGTTCGAATCCCACAGCTGACACTTGCCAATTTAAATTTACCCCTGTGGTTCCCTCTCCACTAACATCTTTGGGAGCTATGAATTGACGGCTGATAACCTCACTTCATATGTAAAAAAAATCTGATGTGGCCAATACATAACCTCCCGCTTAAAACTTGAAAAATATTAAAATAATTTTGAAAGGAAATACAAATAAATATACTTTTTGTTTATTGTAATCAGTAGATGCATTGTTGTAATCAATACACTGTACTGTAATAATACATTACTGTAATCAAATATATGTACAATTTGCAACAGTGTATTCATGACAAAAATATTGATCACAACAATGCACTGATTATAAAAATACGCTGATTACAACAATGTACCTATTGATTACAAAAATTAAAAAAATTGTAATCACAAACGACCTAAAAATACGCTCATCAAATTGAAATTAATATTACTAATTCTTACATATATGTGCGGGAGGTAAATATATCACTTACTGAGATCTGCCTAAGCAGAGTGCCACACCCATAATGGGTAAAAGGCGTGATGATATATTTATTTATTTTTACACAAACGTTGCAAAGTATTTTGAAATCATCTATTGGCTATTTCACAATGTAGTCTTTGTTGTCCTGGTGGCAATATTGTCCATTTGATGTTCGGCAGCTCGGATGCTCCGAAGTGCTCGAACCTTCTTTCCGCGCTATAAACGACACACAATTAGCGACTAATGGCTGGGAATACAAAGACCAACGCTCGTTTTTCAAAATCGCTTCACCGTGAATGCAAGACGAATGGCTACGTTAATTTGGAAAGTTAGGATGCTGTATAAATTATATTTTCTTTTAGCGTCGAAGCAAGCCATGGCGGCAGTGAGGGACACTACGTGCTTGTGCCCCCCGCCCCTGATGTGACGCCACTGAAGTGTGAGCGGTGATGAGATATTTGACACCTTGTGTTTGGAGTTTTTAATTGTTCAACTTATGGAATTTTGGAATCTTAATTTTAGTCTCTGCGGCTATATTGGTTTGATTAAAATGTTAAATTGTTGCCCTCTTCATTTGGGAGGGTTGAAATTATTATTACTTGACGGATGAAAAATACTTGATTACATATATTCGTATATTGATACAAAACAATACTCAAATTTTGACGTTTAAAAATGGGTACAAATCAACAAAAAATAATACGATTGATAACATGTTTTCAGGTCAATAAATCTGACAACGTCGCTTCTTATGAAACCTTCTAGATCCGTTTGTTGAAGTGGACTAATCTGCATTTCTTTTCTTTTAAATCATTATAGTTATGTTTCTACACATTTTCTTATCTTTTTAGCCAGTTTCGATGGGCCCATAAACCTATTTTTTAATTTTTTTATGAAACTTTATTATTATTCTATGACGATCAGTGAAAACCCGATGTAAAAATTCCATATATTACCAAAGATATGATTGTTTAAAGTTTGTGTGACGTCACTGGTACTGCTCCAGTGGTACTAAAACAACGATTTTTTATTATAGTAGATATTATATATTTTTTAATGTAAAAATAATATTTACATGTTTTGAGTCTTAATTTACAACAATTAAACTTAATATAAATAAATATATAATTCCTTTGGCAACTTTGGGGTATTTTACTTGATATTCGAGTAAATAATATACGAAAGTTTGAGGACAGTGGCGCTTGTAGTAAGGTAACCTAACCTAAACACACAATTTTATTCGATAGTTTTTCAACACAGCACAATAAAACAGTGAAATTATAAAACAAGTAATAGAAGCCCAACAAATATAATCTTAAATACCAACAAACAAATCAAATAAAATGACATTTCGTAGTTCTATTTTAGCCCACAATAGGCGTTGGGCGCAGCGGCAGACGCGCGATTTGCAATTTTCATATTTCTGGCCAATGGCATCAATGCAAGTACATGTGACGTCAAAATATGTTCAATTCGTTATATCGCTTTACTGCAAAATATTTAAAAGAAAAAAATATACTTTACTACTAATTATTCCGTAAGTGTTACACGATTTTGATATAAATTTGTCATATTTCGTTTATGGTTTATGCGCCCATTCCTACTGCATGTAAATCTTCTTCTACTTCCTCTAGCCATGTTGTATACAACCTGAATAATTGTTACTTGATCTTTTTCACTATGCCTTCTCTTTAAAACTCTTGTTCTATATCGTAGTTCATTCTTATTCTGTATTAATTTTCTGATATTTTTATTGGTTCTCATTATTTTTTGTTCTATTATTCTTAAATCTTCTTTTACAAGTAAATGCTGAACGGAGAGGATAAGAAATAAGATCCCTCCCATCATAAAGCATCGAGAAACATATGTGAAAATTAAAAAGTATAAAGGGTATGTCAACTGGCGAAAAGTTATGTGTTGTCACATCAGATATCCATAAAATAGGAACAGTTTTATAGGTCGATATTCAGTAGAGAATACATGAACAAAACATGCAAATTTGGTGGAGGCGCCATATACAATTAATAAACAAATATATCATGCACAATTTTGCCTCAAAAAATTAATTCTCATGCAATAAAAATGATGTCTCCCAGAGGTTAAGCGATTTAAATGAAGAGAATTGTAAATAATCACAAGGTTGTTTGGAAAGAAACGTCGTAGAATCTTTCTGAAAGTACCGTTTAATTCACCCGTATCTTCCAGTCGAAAACAACCAACAAAACATCATTTTATTTATCCAGACGTCAATAAAAACCTTTTATAAATTAAACAAGACAGCAGCGCCAGAACGGTTGCAGCGGACACGCCGAGTACTTCAAAACATCCAGCATACTCATTGGTGGCTTCACTTCGCCCAGTCTTGCCTCAACCGTGAAAGCAACACGTTCACATTATTATTACTTTGTTATACATTGTATAAAAATAGAGGAATCATGGGAAAAATCGTATAAATATAGTAATAATACAGTATAAGAATTCACACAGTAACGACACTCGCTGTCGGTACTTTTGATCTTTAAGTCGAATCTACCGATGACCTTGACACGAGCGGACATATTGGAAGTAGCAGTATACGGCGGTAAATTTAAATAGCTGACAGTTGCAAGTGGGGCAAAATGTAAAAAAAATCTTATTCCACCTGCACTATAAAAGTTCTTTCAATTATTCATAGTGCAAATAAGTTTTCCGACGAAAAGTACATAAATTCACACGCTAAACTATTACTGAAAGTTGGTCATTGCGTATCACTAGTAATGCTGTGTGATATGAAAGCACGTTAGCCAATCAGATGCGTCCGCAACTGTGTGATATGATTTATCACACGCTGCGATAACTGAGAGCACTAACCTAAAAATTTGTTTTTGAAAGTTTGATAAATGCAGATTTATCAGATTTTAATAATTTTTGCTGAATTCTGATAGCAAAGATGGTAACATATTCTGTTTTAATATTTTTATGTAATTTTATATTGTTTTTTTTTTTATTACTTCAATGTAGTCGGAAAAGTATCATGTACAACAAGTTCTGAAAGGATATTTCACACTCGTGTGAAATATCCAACTTTCAGCACTAGTTGTATAATATAGATACTATTTCCTCTCTGGTTTGCACTCATTTTATGAACTTAACATTAAAGAAATACTGTGGCTTGTTGTTTGACAGATACAAATCATACAAATAAATATTATACTCTCTTTTCTATGGTTACTTACATATCAGTCTATCAGCAGTATCAGCGAAAACTGAGCGGCCATCTTCTTGGTAGCACACTACTGAAATATTGGGGTCATGAAATATTTGAAGTGTTATTACTGTAATAATAATTCATACCCTATGTATTTTGTTAAAAAAAAGTCTGGTGTGGGCACCACACTCATTCTTATACAAATAAAACCAACTGAACACGAATGACTTGTTCCTTGCATATGACTTTGTGCAAGAAAAGTGCAAAAAACATTTTATATTCCAAATTTCATTTGAAACTCTTTTCACAGCTGTTTCTAATTCTATTCCGATTTTTCAATTTTATTCAAAATCAACTCAGCTCTTCATATTTTGATGAAACTTATAAATTCCAAGTTTTGTTTACATATCTTTACTCGTTCATGGGATATTTCGCACACGTACATCAATCCATCCATCCTCACACACAGGCATCATTGAGAAATAGGTCATAACGGATTCAGTGGACGGATATGTATTTCCGCAAAAATCTTGTCAGCGATTTTTTTCATGATTCCAATACTTCCCTATACTTTGTATAATAATGTAAAAATTCTAATATTCCTATAATCATAGTTACTGTGAGAACAACATACAACTGTAATATCTATTATGTATGTCAAACAGGCGTTAAGTGTTTTATGAAATAAAATTGCTTGCGAATTTCTTTCCAAGTCAGGAGAGGTCGTAATGAAAGCTTCCATTTTCATTCAGCGAGCACCCAGCCCGTAAAAAGCTACAATAAAACTTTATAGATTGGAAAAACCTTAACTTTTATGAACTGCTTCAAAAGTTGGATGAAAAACTCGCTTGAAATATATAAAAACTTAGTTAAAAGTATCTGGAAAGTGTTCAAAGCGTGGACGAACGAAAACGAACCCTGGGAAAGGGAAGGGGGAGGAAAGTACTTTAAAATTCTCACAAGTTGCTATCGATTCTATTGGTGGAGGATGAATACGGCTAAGGAGTTTTTAACATTTTAATTACTTTAGCACGGGAAATATGAACTCCTCATTCTGTTCATAATTAGAAGAATAATTATGCTATAAATATTTATTTATTTTATACAATGAGGGCAACCGCGAGACGGTAGGTCATCCATGTACTAACAACTAAAACTATATACCATCAAACGGGGTGTCTTCGGACTTAAGTGTGAATTCGGACATTTTATACTTGTCGCTCATTTTGACCCAGGAAAGTTAATGGTTCATGTTTGGCGCCGAATTTTTTTCCCCATATGTAGCACACTGTATTTATACTGTTAAATAGTATTTGAAATTTTGTGTAGACGTTATACAAGTATTTATATTTAAATGAAATATATGTATATAAAGTTGGCCACATGCATGCACTTTCAGATTTTGCTTATTTCAACATAAAAAGAATTATCATTCTGTGTTATAGATTTTTTAAAGAAATATCTACTATACGGGGCAGATTTCGGACATGCCGCGGAAATATAAGACACGGTTGGGGTATAACTCATATACTAATAAGGTATTTCGCAATTTTTTTTTTATGAAACTTTATCTATATTGAAGACTATCTACACTTAATTGTTATTCATTAAGTCACAATGATTTTTTTTAAATGTTGTGACGTCATAGCAGAGGTGTTGCTGGATCTAAAACAGTAGAGATTTAAATAATTTTTGTTACATAAATGTTCTATTTTATTGTAATAATAATAATAAAATAAGTAAAAAAATATATGACTACAATTATTTACAATCTGTACTGTTTTAGATCCAGCAACACCTCTACTATGACGTCACAACATTTAAAAAAAAATCATTGTGCCTTAATGAATAACAATTAAGACTTTTTAAAAGTGTAGATAATCTTCAATATAGATAAAGTATCAGAAAAAAAAAAATTAAATGGTGAAAGACCCATTATGAACAGAAATATTTAGATGCTATCATATATACCACACAAAAAATACTAATTTTTCAAAGTTAAATAGCACAATAAATGATTCATTCATTTATCCTATTATTAAAGACATTTCGACCGCAAAAAAAGATCAAATTCTTTCTGACCGTCACAAGTCAGTGAACGTAGACACGACGTGACATTAAATATATAAAATTTTTGTTATTTAATTTAATGTTAATTTATAATTATTATTATATCTACTTAAGTACCATTGGGGTAAATAGCTAGGTGGTAACGCATCAGACTGTGGATCGTGAGATCCTCAGTGCGAATCGCACTACCTACAGTTACCAATTTAAATTTACCCCTGTAGTTCACCCTCCACTAACATCTTTGTAGGCTATGATTTGACGGCTGGTAACCGCACTTCATACGTAAAAATATATCACTTACCGAGATCTGTGTAAGCCGCATACCACACCCATAATGATATATTAATTTATTTATTTTATATTGAATTTTCATCTTTCATTCAAAAGTTTTTTAAGCTATTGCATAGCTTTTATCGCGGGCTTTGAGCGCGGCGACCGAATCAAGAAATTCCGAAACGAAAAAAACCTGACACACCCCACCCCGACCGGCACAGCGGTGCGACGTGAAAAGCCGTGCATCGTCTAACGTCGTTTCAGTTCGGCAGACTTCGGCACGGTGTTTGTGTGCGTGCGACTAGACGTATGCCATTGACGCGGTATTTTCCAGATATTTAGAGGATATCAAGTCTCAAACTTATGTTTCTTATTTCAGTTACCATAAACCTATAGTTTCAAGGATAAAAATTGCTGAATAACCTACATATATTGTAAGATAATAAAAATATTTTAAACAATATTTATTTAATAAAAGAAAAAAATTTGTTTTCTTACCGGTCACCACGCTCAAAAAGTGTAACTTGAATTATTATCAAAGAAAAAAAAAAGAAAAAAAAAATACTACATAAATAAAATAAATAAATAATTATAATTGCATAAGTTGATACAAAATATTATGCAATAGCTTTACCGCTGCAGTCCCCGAGTCTCACACGTATTTTTTTTGTTTTTATTTTATTTGTAACACATAAGGATGAACTTTCACCACGCAGATAAATTGTAGATTCTTAATATAAATAAATGTATATTTTTATATGTTACCACTTGTACGTATTTCGATTTAGTAGGTATAATATTATTTATTGCACCTACGATCGTTTCTCCTAATTTTGGCCGGTCAAATAGTAATTATTCTTCATTTGAGATATTTTTTTTATATTAATATTAAACAAATAAATAAGCTTTACACCAAAGGAACTGATAAAAACAAATCAATTGTAAAACAATAATTCATTGTTACCAGTCTAAATATTCAACCAAAAAATATACCTAACAGAAAAAATATTTCCTTGTATAGAATCGCATTAAAGAATCGTTTGAGCATTCCGCATCCACCGATAGAAGTCCAAGTATATTAAAAACACCCCCAAAAAGGCGATTTCTTATAAAATTCATACACCCACATCTAAAGTGTCTAGAACTCCAGATAATAAAAACTCCATCTCTTTCTCCATCTAACTTGTCTAACTTATCCGTCTCGTTCGATCCGAGGGGTTGTCACCCTTCATTTTGACTCCCCGATAGAAAAGAGAAAAGTCATCAAAAAACATCGAGGCGGCGGTGCCAGGGAACAAGTGAAAGAAGAAGGAAAAGAAGAGGTAAAGTTGGAAATTAAAACGTTGGCTTGACAGCCATACCGGACCGAGTTTGTCATCTCTCTTTCGAGAGCCGGTGTCTCTCTTGTGCCAACGGCTAGGTGGTAAGGGTGTCCTTGTTCTGCCTGGGGTTGATAAGGAGTTGAGGACTCCTCTCACCCCCTGCGAGTTGACAATTGACAGTGATTATCAAACGATACTTTTTAAACTGTTCATTTCGACAATAAATTTATTATGTAGGTTTCCTATAGTTTCGAATCCACTACAAGCAAACCAACAAAGGTGCCTGGATTTGACAGCTGGATTCATGGTATTACGTATCTATATTCGTGAAATATATGTTGTTGGTAGTATAACCTCCTCTGTAACAACATGTTCTTGAATTGCTCATATCTCGTTTTGTTAATGTGATATTATTATTTAGGCGCAACGAGTTTAATTGTTAGTAGCGATTTTTGAAATATACGATTTTCTAGAGCAACGGTGCAATATAAAATTTTGTTTAAAACTGGGGAATACTTTCACAGATACGCAAAGAGAGACCAGAGTTGTGACGAGACCACTCATGGTTCTTGCACCAAGAAAATGCGCTTTATCAATTCGTCAAACCTAGCTCTTTACAATTTTTCTTATTTCCGAAATTAAAATCAGTGTTGAAAGGTCGCCGTTTTCATTCTATTGATGACATCAAAGCCAATGCGTCACAGACGTTAAAGGCTATTTCAAATGAAACTATCCAGGGCTGCTTCGTAAAATGGAAACATCGCTGGGAAAAGTGTATCTTGGAGGAAATAAAATAAAGGAGAGAGCATTAGCAAGCGATAATAATGCCATTTCCCCACTGCTTTCTAAATATCACTAGATTGGGCATAGGCCATATTCTGACATCTGAGAGCGTTCCCAATTGAACGGGAGAAATTAAGGTTTTGTGACACTTTTGTAAAGTAAAGTGCGCAATCTGAAGCTCTGCCTGCACTCTCTCTACACCGCGTTCGCCACCACCTCTCTTTAGGTCATACCATAAATTATAGTCATACCCATAAACAAGAGAGATAGATTTTTAAATATTGAAGTATCACAAAACCTCAATCTTGACCATTATGCCGGCATTCAATTGAGAACGCACCGTAGCGGCTTATGCCCAATCTAGTGTTATATAGAAATCAGGGCGTTTCCCCGACTGCAACTAGAACCGCTGTTATTGCATTGTTATAGTAACCATCAGCATTTGACAGCCGTACTGCTTTTTAACGTATGTATCGGGCAAATCCCCACTCCAACCAGAACCTTGGTTTGCAAGCGTCTGCCCTCACCAGTTTACATTCCCCTAGCCCATAATATAAGTTTATGCGTTCTCCTTTATATTCTTTCCTCCAAGATGTGAAAAATAAAAGAGAATACAATAAAATAATCTGTAAAATTAGTAATAAAGTTCGGTTATTTCTTTCGCAAACTCGTACTGAGTTCTATAAATGTTACATAAATCCAGCAATGATTAAATATTCCTATTACATAATTTTTAATGTTGCTCACATTTTGAGAACTTCTGGGGTATCCTCCCGCACCCGCCGCCTCCTTGAAGCTCACTTCTTTACGTTCTTTTAACGCTCTTGCTAATCGAAAATTCTGAGGCGCTTTTTGAATAAAAATCATGAATCGCTGACGGGAAAAAATTAATGAGAAACTTGGTGCTGCTCACAGTGATGAAGTATCCTTTACTCTTCATACTTTGAATGCTGATATTCATATTTATTAAAGTGATACACCATTAGAGACAACACTAGATTTACTCAATACTAACAAGCAGATTTTTAAAATATTCGATGACGAAATTTACCTTGGAGAGGTTGTACAATATCTCATGAAAGTATAAGGATAATAGAATGGCAAATGCAGAGAGCTGATTAGATTATGGTGTAAGTTAATTGGACACATAAATAATAATTCAATTGATTTCATATATGGAATCAACTACGAAAATGAGTTCCATATTTACTTGAATCTCTTTGCAACTAAATTATATGTTTAATAATATATTTCAATAAAAATATTTTCTATATTCTATGTACATGTCAAACATTTGTCAATTGTAATTGTTAAACATTCAAATACGGCTTGGCTTGGCCGGTCTCAATGAATTAATAACTTAGTTATTATTCTGAGGCTGTTTTTTATGAAACAGTTGACTATTTTTATTGTCTTTATATTTTTTAATATATATGTTTCATAGACAGTTTTCAACTTTTGAATTCAAATACGGATTTAAATGATGCCTCCACCATAAATTTCTTAACTTATTTCACTTAATTAAAATAAAAATATATAGCTAGGTCCAAGTAGGAAATATCCAAAATACCATCAGCTACTTTCGGATATAGAAATAATATTTTTTATTTATTTTTTAAGCGGTCTCAACTGCTGAGGTTATATGCCACCTCCTTACCTCGTTTTCGGTGGTATAAAAACAGCACGCAGTTTTCACTGGTATGAGTTTTTGCAAAGCGGTCACCCATCGATCTACTGACCGCGAGCAGTATTCCTTAACTTGCGGTATAGAGTGAGCCGGCATCAACGCTACCTGCCATAGTCGTTGCCTAATTATATTTGTAAAATTACTGCAATTATTTGTGAGAGCTGTAACCAAACTTTTATTTTTGCCTATCGTCACATCCTGTAAGGGAAGTATAGGCTAAAAATTTCAATGGATAAGTACGTTTTAGTGTCCCTAGAATACGAAAACTGATGAACTTAAAATTTGTATATTTTGTATTTTACATTATTTGTAATCTCTTAAAAAATGGTAAGTAGTATTTTGTGATACTTTAATGACCGTTTATGTCAATTTTTGTTATAAGAAATTTTAAATTTCTGTTTGAAATATTTTTCTATTTTAGCACCATTTAGAAATTGCATTATGTTAAATAAATATTGAATTTTGACTTATTCGTTTAAATCTGCTGATCTGTGCTCTTTGAAAAGATACAAAACAGCATATGATAGTTATTTCAGTACAAGTACGTAAAGCTAGTCTTTAGTCACGAATGGATCAAATGGGCCAAGAACCCAACAAATAAAACCCTACCTGTCAAAATATCATTTTACATTTTTTAGTATTTACACTAGGAAGACCGTAGATAGAATTTTGTTTGATATACGTGTTTAATAGTAGATTGTGTCATTAGGAGTAAATGTGATACTTTGGGTGCTGAGCATGTAAGTTTGAACGACGAGCGAAGCGAGTCAGACAATTACATGCGAAGCACCCAAAGACACATTTACTCCAAATAACACATGCTATTTTTTCTTCAAACATAGAAAATAAAATTATAAATATTATAAAATGCTCAAAACTTCAAAAAATATTCTGTCTTATCTAGCATTTCAAGTTGCCGTAGAATATGCTGTTTTGTTATTTTTGTTTATTTGTTTCATTTTTAACTGTCAAATTATTGAATTACAACCTAACTATTTTTCATAATATTTTACTTTGTCCGCCGCCGGCGTCAATGTGTTGCCAAGGATACACTTTTACGCCGGCGGCGACAATATTGAACTTCTGCTTGTTGAATACAAATACATAACAACGTACTTTTATGACGTTTGAAGAAAAAATGATTTATTTCGTTCGTGGGGTTGTTTCACTCGATGTCGCCTCGTTTCACAAACTTCTCCAGTTACACATAAATTGTCACTTTTAACATTTATACCATAAATAACTATTAATCCTGGTAACTATAGTTTTATTCGAAATTTTTGCAGGATTCCAATTACACGTGAGATTCAAAGCGCTATAACCTACCTCAATTTCATCTCTATTAATTTCACGTTATAACATGTTTTATATTAATTCGATTATAGTCCAAGATCTCATAAAATTTAAGTCTTTTTTTGGGAATACGCAGGTACAAGTGTCGCTCAAAGCAACTTAATACAATATTATTTCCTGTTGCCCAGAGTATCAGATAAATAAATAAAATTAAAAATTGTCTAGGTCTTCCTCGCCTGAAACTTTTCAATCTGCATGTTTATAAATTGCAATGAAACTTGAAGACACTAAGAAGCAAATTCATTTCACTTCATCAGAACAAAAAATTGAATTTTTGCGTCGTGGCCAACTGCGACGGTGCAGTCCGACCAATCAGCGGGTCGCGAGCCCCAGGCTAGTAATCAACTCTTTCGATGTAAATTCACCACCGCCCCAACCCCTTCCACCCCCTTGGAGCCGGGACTCCGAGAGAAATGAAATAAGGATTTTGTTCTTTAACTTATGCAGTTCTTTTTTGAAAGAACACTTTTACGAGCAGCATCTCTCTCAAGGCTTGCGGGATTCGATATTTTGCACAAAATGTAAATACCGGGTGATCCATAGGTGTTTAGTATTTTTTTATGCGATTATTTTAACTATAATATCTGTTTTACACGACACAATTTACTGGTCAATATATTGGCCATGTTTTCTTGTAAATTGTAATACGAGACTGCGTAAATTTTTTATTCGCCAATAAATTGGTCAATTTACTGTCGCATTAGAATATTTTTAGGGAAATCTAATTTTAGTCATGGCTAATCATTTAAACTTTTTTTATTATACCTGTATCATAATCCTTGTTAAACAAACTAAAAAAAAAAAAAAGTGCGAAAATGCAACAATAAATCACGCCTTGCCTTAAAGTTGCTAAGCAACAACACAAATAATTTTCTATTTATATCTGTTGAAATTGTCTTGATAAATTGTTTAAAAACGAAACGACATAGTAAAATAAACAATATATGCTAACCAATCTCCATGTAAACGATATACATCAAACGTTATACGCGCAAAATTATAAAACGAATTAAAATAAAAATAGCGTATAACACACGTGTATAAGTGCTTTTAAAGTACTAGCGCCGTTAAAAGCAATCCGGTTCGCGTCGTGCTCTTAAACTCGTCGTACGTGCTTTAAAAGTTTACTTATACACTCGTGTCATAATATACTATTATGCTCAGGTTAGTTACCATTTTTGTGCATATAGCTTAAACCAAAAATATTATTTATCCAACACCTCTCAATAATAATGGTGATTTCATTTGACAAATACATTTTTATCCAACACCTCTCAATAAATGCTCCATAACTATGGCGATATTAAACAAGGAAAGTAACAGATTGCCCACTAGAGGGTATAATTTTGAGGAAAGTCACTAGTGAGTATTTTTTTATTTATAACAATAATAATAACACACAACACCTTGGTAACAAAAATTTAAAGCATATGTCACTGGCAAATAATATTTCTTTAATAATTTTTTCATTTATTAAGAGGTGTTGGATAAAATGTTATACTTCACACGTGGGCAAAGTGGAATTACCCACTCGATAAAATTATCGCACTCAGCCTTTGGCTTCGTGTGCTAAAATTTATCTCGTGGGTAATTCCTTACTTGTAAACAAAAAGAACTATTGCATAGGTTGTTACTGCTCAAAATTATCACAATAAATAGATGGAAAACTTGACGTGTGTAAAACGAAATAAAATATTTTTGTTCTTGGCAATTTTTTAACAAAAAAAATTGCATTGTGTAAAACAGGCATAATCGAAAATATTTTCAGTTTTTAAAAATGCAACTTTATATTTTTTATTGGAATACCCAATATATTTTTGAATTTTTTAAAATATGTCCTCAATTTGGATGTCAAATCAATGACAATAAATAAAATCATAAGATTTAGATTTTGATTAGTTTTTATTATATCATTGTGAAATTTTTTATTAAAAATTCGAATGCATAAATTACCAGCTGATTACATTTTGGTAGCAATATATCCACCGAAAATGGTAGTTTATTTGAAGCCCTATCAGGTTTTGAATATC
This sequence comes from Poecilus cupreus, assembly GCA_963942605.1. Lineage (NCBI taxonomy): Eukaryota > Metazoa > Arthropoda > Insecta > Coleoptera > Carabidae > Poecilus > Poecilus cupreus. The sequence goes on from OZ012729.1 coordinate 16,021,407, forward strand.
TTAGTAAATAACTGAGTAGTCAAATAGTATTGGCTACAATTTAATTTGAAACTTTGTTTATATATTTTTTGTAACGTTTATGAATTAAAATGTTCGGGAAGTTATGTGTTACGCATATCAAATTCTAATGATTATTTTTTGACGTTTCTTTAAACCAATGAAATGCTTTATTGTATGTCACGTGTCTGCGTTTTAACCAATCCTGTCATTATTATACTGAGAATAATGGTCTTGTTATTATTCCCGGCAATATTCTCTGTAGCTTTTTTTGTTTTTGTTGACAGATGTCAAATGTCAGCTAGGTATCATCCACACAAGTAAAAAAGAGCAAAAAAGATAGATTTAGTGGCGTGCCTGATGATGAAATCAAAAAATAATCTATTTAAATATAACTCGAGAGTTCGATAAATTAGATAATAATTCTCCAGTATCTTTCTCAAACTTGTCGCCATTTGGCAACAAGTTTTCGAAAGATCTGTCAAATTATTTTCAATTTATTCTCACTCTCTTGTTATATTATTACTGACAATATCATTTTTAAATTGCATACTAAGACCATGCATTTTCAAATTACGAATTAATTAGATTTTGGTCGCTTGCCATCAACCGGAAGTGGCAGTTTAGCTAATTAAGATAGAGTAAAATTTGTCATATTCAAAAAGATGTAGAGTTCGTGTATAATTATTATTTGAAACTTTTATTTCTAGTTTGTACTGTTTAAAAGTTGTTTAGGTGGAAGATTATGTGTTAGCCACATTAGATTATTATTATTTGTATTACAATTTTATTTTGTCCTTGTATTACAATTTTATTTTTTAAATAGCTCCGTGGTAACGCATCGGACTGTGGATCATAAGATCTTCGGTTTGAACCTCACAGCCTATAAATTTTCAAAATTAAATTTCGAAAATTTTCACCTTATAAATTTATCCCTGTAGCTCCTTCACCACTACCCCTTGGAGGCCGTAGTTTGATGGCTGGTAACCGCACTTCACGCTCAAAAATTTATCATTACACCGCGATCTACTTTGATCAGAGTACCCCACCCACAAATAGGTATATAACATAATGATATATTTATTTAAATTTAAATTGTACGTCAGAGACGTAGATCAGATAAATTGTCAGAATCATCTGTTTTATTTATTTAAGCATGATGATGATATAAGCATAATGACGTCCTGTTATTATTAAGGGCTAAGTCTCAACATCTGCCACCGTTGGTACCACTTCTACTGGAGCAATGTTACCCTTCGCATTATCCTACTGACCTCTTCCTAATTTGCATACTGACCTAACCGGTTCTCACGGTCAGTACAAAGGGCCTCCGTGGGTCACCCTGGACATTTTTATAAAAATCTGACCCTTCTATTCTTCGCAACCGGTTTGGCGGGTGAAGGGTTAGCTAGCGGATATCGCGCAAGCTGTGCTATTGAAAATGTAACTGAAATTAGTGCTGGAATAACGGAATTTAGGGGTAGAATTGACGGCGACCGCAGGTTTACTGAGATGCTGTGTTAATTATTAGGTGTGTTGGATTCATTATAGAATAGCGCGATTGGGGATGGTATAGTGTTATTAATGCAATTATTTCTTGTAGAACAAAAAAATGTCATAATTTAAACGGGGGTAATGTTGAAAAACCTTGTGATTTTATCGATAAATTTTTATTTTGCACGAATTTTTACTTCCACCTATCTCTAGGTAAGGGAGGCATTGTTTTTGGTCAAAAATTTGCGTAGTAAGTTTTCAATGAATACGCACGTTTTATAGTCCCCACAATACAAATTTACTATTTTTGCGATGATGTATGTATGTATGTATGTGCGTGTGTGTGTAGTCTGAGGTAATTTTTTCGTCTCGCATAACTCAAATACTATAGTACCAAAAAATACAATTTTGTGTATGTTTGTTTTTTATATTTATATAAAGAGCTGACTAGATTTTGGATAAAATTGGTCAACCGGAAGTAGCAGTTTACTTGAAGCCCTTAGCACTTTTCCGTGAAAGAACACGGTTCAATTTTATTTTTCAACAATATATGTTATTTTATTATTTAATATATGTAGAATATTTAATTTTACATGTTTTGAAAACACTAATTTTATTAATTTTTATTAATTTTGGAGATAATCAAATATAAAGAAATAAATTTTTTATAAATCTTGCATTCCATGTACACCATGGAAACACTCAATTTTTTACGAAATGTGACACATGTCATTGTGATTGAGAAGCTGCTTTTTTAGTGAAATATATGTCAAAAATTTTTAATAAATATACGAAAGAAAATTAAATTTGTTAAATATAAATAGAAAATAAACAAATAAGAAGGTATGTTTCTGTATCATCAAATACTATTTTGTACCGTTTAAGAATTGTACTGGGCGGAAGGTTATGTGCTAGCCACATCAGATTTTTTTCTTAATAACAAACACGAAGACAATCTGCATGGTAAATGCCGACTCCGAAGGAGGAGAAGGAAAAAAAATTGAGACCTTAAAAATTTATGTAAGAAAATCAGAGAGGTCTTGAGGTACACGATGAGATAAATTATAAAAACAACGAAAAATTAAACTTGCAATATTAATTCTCACACTGACAGGAATACAAAAAAAATATAAATAATACATTTTGACACTTCCAGTTTGATTTATTGGTGGCATTTTGTTCCATGTGAAACAGAATTATAAATTTAATTATTATCTACTTATTTTGCACAGTAATTTAAATTACTAAAATATATAACAACACATCTAAAGATATTGAGAATATAAGAAATTAAAATTTATTTTTTTAATAATTTATATTGACAATACCTATTTCAAAAAAATATAATAATTATTTTGTAACATAAATCAGATTATAATAAATCACATAAATTAATAAGTATGTGCTATTAATAATAATATTTTTACCTTCCGCCTACTTTTAGGTAAAGGAGGTATTGGTTTTGGTAAAAATAATTGGGTAGTAAGTTTTCAATATATAAACATGTTTCAGGGTTCCATACAATACGATTTTACTATTTTCGGCTTGATGTCTGTATGTATGTATGTGGGTGTGTGGTCTGTGGTGATTTTTCCGTCTGGCCTAACTCAAATACCATAAATACAAAAATACTATTTTGTGTATTTTTGCTTCTTATATTTATATGAAGAGCTGGTTATATTTTAGACAAAATTGGTCAACAGTTACAGTTAACAGTTTACCGTGAAAAAACACGCTTAAATTTAATTTTTCAAAAATGTATACTATTTTAAAAATTGCACAATATTTTATTTTACATCTGTTTTGATTACACTAATTTTATTAATTTTTATTAGATTTAGAGATGATAAAATATAAAGAAATTAAATTTCATAAATCTTGCATTCCCTGTACATCATGGAAACACTTAAAAATTTTCAGTTTTTACGAAATGTGACACATGTCATTGTGATTGTGTAACTGTTTTCTTAGAGAAATATATGTCAAAAGATTAAATAAATATACGAAAGAAAATTAAATTTCTCAAATATAAATAGAAGCAGATGCAAAAAATATACTAATGTATTTGAGAGAGTTCACATTTTATTATATAAGCGGTAGATTGAACATTATAGTTCCAAAATATTTGAAAATAAGCAAAATTATTTACTACCAAATAGAAATATATGAAATATTGTATGTATAATGCCCATACAAATAGAACATGACATTTTTACATCCAATTAAAACAAAATCTCATTTTCCCCAAAAAGTGCAGATAGAACGTTATAATTCTCAGATGACGATATGTCACGTGCAATTATTAAAGCTTTAAATTAAAAAATATACGAGATGGAAAATACCCGCAGCTGATGGTGCCTCCACCAAAAAATCTGATCCTAATTCACCAGCATCTATTCCATATGAACCGCATATATATTTTAGTGTAATAAGTAAATGATCAGTATTGGATTTCTCGTAAATGTATCAGAGAGTGTTGTATCTTTTAAAAATTCCCTGAACAAAAGCGCAACGGCATCGTTCGATCGGACTGCGTGAAGCAGGCGCGTTAAAACATTTCGAAATTAATTTTTGTTTCTTATCTGGATGTTCCCCGCGCAGCGTCGCGGCGCCCATCAATTCCTTCTTTAATAACAAGAGTTCGTTCGTTCGCTGCGATCGCTCGCCGTTCGGTTCGTCGGTTGGCGGGCCCCATTAATCATTCCATCATATAATGGTGGAATGGCCATGGACTTGGCATTTCGTATCGATCTTCTATAAGAATTCACCCGAGAAAAATTTGTCTCAAGGAGTATCCTTCACAACTACTACAATTTAATTTGGAGGGAATTAAAAACTAAGATAGAGTCAAGCTCAGCAGCACCCTCTTCCTGCAATCTCTGCCTCAGCCGCAACACAACCATTCTTCTGCTAATGGTAGCGCTATTCGTCACCCCACGCGATGCAGAATACCGAAGCCATTAGGCGTTTTGTTCGCATTTTCAAACGTCTGTATTTGTTTGCGTTACGATGCTCTTCTCTTCAAAACACTTCAGTTATTGCTACAAGATGCAACAATGCCGCCATCAGCACCAAATGGAACCAGATATTTTCAATAACAATGCAGAATTTACTTGGTTATAATTACACTTAACGTATGTGTGACAGAATAGATGTTATCTTCTATATTTCATATATGAGCCCAGAAGCATATCATTTGGCTCAATGGGGAATTCGAAAGTTTTCTATTAAATTTTTGTTTCATTAGTTTGGGAAACTAGTAATGCAAATATGAAATTTTAAATGAAAAAAATTCGTATTAAGTGAGATAATTTTTCAAAGATTTCATCAAATTTTAAAGAATCAGTCTGTGACGTCATAACGCCTACAGCTAACTGCAGGATAAACAAGCCCGTGCTCATTGTTATCATGTTGTCAATGTCAACCTGTCAGTGTCTCACGAGTGTGTTTACAGTTTTTGTCTAATAATTATCAAGTATTTAAAGAAAATTAGTCAAAGCAACACATACCTGCAATCAGAGTATCAAAATGTTAAATAAATAAATAAATATATCATCACGCCTTTTACCCATTAAGGGTGTGGCACTCTGCTTACGCAGATCTCGGTAGGTGATATATTTTGGCGTATGAAATGCGGTTACCAGCCGTCAAGTCATAGCCCCCAAAGTTGTTAGTGGAGGGGGAACCACAGGGGTAAATTTAAATTTGTAACTGTCGGCAGTGGGATTCGAACTGAGGATCTCACGATCCACAGTCCGACACGTTACCACGGAGCTATTTACCCCATATCAAAATGTTCAAAAATAATATTTGAATTAACAAAAATATGCGCAAAACCAAACATATAGGCATGAAGTGAGCGGTAGGCGTTATGACGTCACAATTTTCAGGAGAGTTTACAATAGCCTAAAAATGCATTTTTCTGACATAGAGTTAGGAAATTTGTTTTTAAGCATGTTTTATTGTATTATCCTATTATATTGTGATGCAAACTATACAAAAAAGTGATTAGTTCGGATAAATTCAATGGGGTCCCACACCATTTTTTTTATGAAACTTTATTTAAATTGAAGACTATCTACACTTTTAAAACGTCTCATTTACAAAAAAAATTATTGTGGCTTAATGAATAATAATTAAGACTTTAAAAAGTGTAGATAGTCTTCAATTTAAATAAAGTTTCATAAAGAAAATCAAAAGAAAATGGTGAAAAACCCCATTATACTAGAGACTTTTAGAATAACTTTTAAAAAATTGTTCTGATTTTACAAAGAAAACAATGCTGTACGCAATTTATTTTTCAGAATAATTTAAGAAAAAATAACAACTGAAATGATAATAAATTAACAAAAATCATTAACTTAAAAATTTTACTGGACCCAAAGGTATTCACTGGTATCAGGTATACTGTTTTTGAATTAGAAAAATGTTTCAAATACATATTTTTTATTCCAATGAAATTTATTTACTAAGGTAGGCCCAAAAACCCAGGTAGACCTTCAAATAATCTACTACTTACTGTTGATTAAATGCTCCAAAAATCTAATCAATTCCTAACATAATACCTCGCTTACATATATGTATGTACGGGACGTAAAAATGATAAATTTGGCAAATTAAACAATTTTCCTTTGTATAATTTTGACTGGGCCAAATGATATGATTCCAGGCTCGTAAATTGTCTACTTTTTATAGGATATAGAAAATAAAATGTTTAAATTTTCATTAGGCAATAGTTCGATACCTATGAATTTTAGAACGAATGTTTTAATATAAAAATTTACAGCAACAAAAGCTGCACCAAATGAGCCAAAATTTATTGATATAATACATATCTGTCATGAAGGGACATAAAGTAAAAAAAAAATATTTCACCTGCATTACAAATATGTTCCTATAACTTTCATAGTGCAAATAAATTTTCCTCTCTCTTTTGCACTCACTTAACATGAAAGAAATACTTTAGCTTGATATTTGACAAATACACTCTCTTTTCTATGGTTAATAAGATATCAGCCTGTCACCGGACGCTGAGAGGCCATCTTGTCAGTAGTGCACTGAGACACGATAAATGGAATATTGATATCAATAGAAGTGTCGTTACTGTATTAATTCTTATACTGTGGTATAAGTATATATCATTATGTTTACTGATAAATAATTGATTCAAGTTGGTAATTATTTAAATCTTTATGATAAAGAAGAATATCATATGTCAAACTCAAGCAATACGACTGTTTAGGCGATTTCAACTGGCACCGGTTAGTACTTGGTCACAGGAATGGTTAGTAAATAGAGTAACCAATTTATTTCGACTGGCACTTATATAATGTCATATGTAACCGGTGACAGTTTTGATATGTCAAATCAGTAACATGCTCGAGAGCTCGGTTCGCCCAACATTTAGTATTCTGTTTTGTTGAATTTCACTTGTTATGATTTCAAACTAGTACGCTGTCATATTTTTCATGTTTTCTGTCAAATTTGATTAATGTCAAAATCTACCGCGCGTTTTCAGTAACCGTTTGGTCAGTGTGACGTCATTGTTTGAAACCAACCAAACACGTAACCGGCAAGTAACCAGTGCCAGTCGAAATCGCCTTTTGATTTGTATATTTTATTTTACAACTATCTCATGACAGAAATATATTATATAAATAAATTTAGGTTCATTTAATGTAGTTTTTGTGTTTGAATACTTTTTATATATGGGGTAAATAGCTCCGTTACAACGCATCGGGCTGTTAGTCATAAGATCCTCGTTTCGAGCCTCACAGCTCACAAATTTTCGAAAATTGTTACCACACAAAATTACCTCTGTGGATTTTCCACTACTACCATCTTTGGAGGATGTGATTTAACAGCTGGTAACCGCACTACAAGCTCAAAAATATATTATATACTACCGAGATCTGTTTTAAGCAAAGTGCCACACCCGGAAATGGGTAAATACATTTATTTATATTTGCACTTATTTTTTATTTGGAACGGACCAGCGCCTAATGAATATTTTAATATTGTATGTCCTATAAAAAAAGTAGACACCCTGTATATTTATGAAGTTTAGTTTATTAGTTATTTAAGGGAATAAGAGAAAGAAATTGGTGAAATTGTTCTTTATTTAATGTGAAAAACAACAGTAAAATCCTGTGAAAAGAATTGTCCTGGCCCGCTGAAAATTCTCTTCGCAATCCTTCTCATCCAATCCCATTTTTTCCACGTTGATCGCTCGCTGCTTAAGCCAGCAGAGGCAGCCGGGAGAACAGGGAAACTAAAACGGCAAGTAATGAAAATAGGGTAATTTGCATAGTAGCCCTTGCACAGAGCACGCCGTTTGTATCTGTGATTATACTTTAAATCAACGACAAGAAGAAAGAAGGAACGAAGACGCGCAGGAGGCGGTCACCTACCCTTTCGCCCTCTCCTCGCCCCTTCTCCACCCCTGCGATCTTCTTCTTCCTGCCCGCGCCCCCGTCGACAGGGATTTGTTTTTTATCTCCTCAACCTGCTGCTGGAGTTATCTTTTAGATTTGTGTAGGGGTAGACGCAGGACTTTCAAATGGGAAGAAGAAAAATCCGGAAGGGGTGATGGATTCGATTAAGGGGAGAGGAGAGGGGTGATTGATCGTTGCGTTGTTTTTTGCTGATCTTGAGACTTAGAGTAATTAAAATTATTATTACTTTCCACATCACCCTACACCTTACGGTAGAAGGGCTTTCGAACATTAAAAAATATTTTTTGAAAATTTTACATTTCGTGGTAATGCATCAGACTGTGGCTCATGAGATCCTCTGTTCGAATCCCACAGTCGGCAGTTGCTTTTTTAACTGTAGCATGGGATGTTTGTTTTCTTACATAAAATACACATCACCACACCAGTCAGCTGTATAGTGTCAACTGAAAATAAGTGCAATGGAAGAAGATGATTTGAATATGACGGCCATGTTAATTTCTTTAATAAAAATAACTGTTCGAATCCGATAATATTGCAACCCCAATTTTCAAATATATCTTCGTTAAATATTGGCGAACTGAAATCATTGTTCTTTATAAATCAATGTGAAAATAATGACATATCAAACAAACCTAGACGAAAATCCGTAGCCAGAAAGTGATCGGAACAAACAGGTTTGTATTCTTTTTGAGATAGGCTTCACAATGCACAAGAGCAATTGGTATTTTTTTTTCAATAATAATAGATCTTTAAAGATGAATTATATGTTGATACTGTCTGTTTTAGAATTAAAACACTCTGCCACTGAATAGTATCTTTTACTCTTACTAGTCATTGTTCAATATCACATTCGTATACAATTATTAAACACTACCATTGTACAACGAGCATGGAATGGTACTCATTTCCTACGAGTATGAAAGTTTGTAGCATTCGCCTTCGGCTCATGCTGCAAATCATACGAGTATGAAATGGACATTCCATACGAGTTGTACACTATACTTTTTCTACGACCACGATATTATTTCAAAATTAATTTAATTTTAATAATAAATTTGTCCCACTTTCACCATTCCAATATTTGACAATTCTAAATAAGTATCCTAACAATGGCACCTGCACTTAAATGAACTGATCTGTATTGAAATACTTACAAAAGAAATTCATTTCGCACGATGCTTGCAATGTACCTCATATCCCTAGCAACAACAAACATACAATGAGCAGATTTCTCAGTGGTCGTAGAAAAACATTATTTACTCTACACTAATACTTAAATACTGTCTATTTAAAATAATAATAAAAAGGGAATCTGAATAACGTAAATATAATTGTAAATTTTAAAACAATTCTATTAACATTGTTCCATGTAAATAATAAATTAATTTAGTTTATAAATGTTCTTTGCAGTCAAAAGCTTACAAAACAGTGCGAGAAAAACTCTGTGAAAATATAGAACATTTTCAATATTTTTTTTGTGCATTTTTCTGAATATTTTTCTGAAGGTTATTTTACTGTATGCTACGGTTAATTTTTTATCATAATTCTGTAACAGAAAAATGTACATAATTGAGAACAGAATCAACGTATCAGACGGCCTTAAGAAACCCCTGCCAAATCATTTCAGAACAATACTTAAGAACACATTTTGAAACTTGCATCATTTCTTCTTGTTACATAAATAACTGTATAGTAACGCATCGGACTGTGGATCATCAGACCCTCAGTTCGAATCCCACAGCCACCAGTTGCCAATTGAAATTGTTCTTCTTCGACTAACATCTTTGAAGGCAATAAGAACACATCCTGGTGTAACAATTAAATAATTGTAATTATTTAAGAAGGCTATATGTTCTAAATAATTTATTGCCATAATATGAGAGTTCCAATGATGTATTATAAATTAAACAAAAGTAAAAGTAGTCCGTGTCAAGGTTATATATCCGTGGTACATTGTGCGCCACCATATGACACAAGAATCGATAGAACTCGGTGTAGAGACAGTAGACACTTGCTACGTTACGTTCATGTTACGTTTACGTTCATTCATGAACCCGGAGCGTGTTACACTTTCCCCCGGAAAAGCTTAACCAACTTCAATTTGTAATTTTTTAAAGTTTAATAGGGTAAATAGCTCCGTGGTAACGTGTCGGACTGTGAATCGTGAGATCCTCAGTTCGAATCCCACAGCTGACAGTTGCCAATTTAAATTTACCCCTGTGGTTCCTCCTCCACTAACATCTTTGGGGGCTATGACTTGACGGCTGGTAACCGCACTTCATACGATAATAGTTATTTACTTTACAAGTGGGCAAAGTAAGGAATTACCCACGAGATAAATTTTAGGACACGAAGCCGAAGGTTGAGTGTGATAATTTTATCGAGTGGGTAATTCCACTTTGCCCACGTGTGAAGTATAACGTTTTATCCAACAACTCTTAATAAATGCAAAATTTATTAAAGAAATATTATTTAACAGTGACATATGTTTTAAATTTTTGAAATTAAAATGTCAATCGAAGTAGTTACCAAGGTGTTGTGTGTTATTATTATTGTTATAAATAAAAAAATACTCACTAGTGGATTTTCTCAAAATTATATCTACTAATGGGTAATCTGTTACTTTCCTTGTTTAAAATCACCATAGTTATAGAGCATTTATTGAGAGGTGTTGGATAATATATCACTTACCAAGATCTTCGTAAGCATAGTGCCACACCCATAATGGGTAAAAGGCGTGATGACATATTTATTTTATGTTTTATTTAATCTAATTTGCACCTTGGGGTTGTTGTTTGACGGCACGAAGGGTGCAACATCCGGTCTCAATCTATCGAATAATCAAAATTCGTTATCGCCGCATCCCTTGCAAACTACCCCTGTACCTGACAAGACAAACACATCATAAAAACTAAAAAGCGTCCCTTCTTAATACTGACCCTTAAAAATAAAAATAAGGGTTTATAAAAATCAACCCTTAACCGGTTATGACCAGGAGGGTCTAGTGACCGTTTAGGCTGATTTGCATACCAGTTTGACCAGTTCTTAATGTTGTCCCGTTGGCCGAAGGGTACGTGCAGACCAGGTAGGGTAGACAAAGGATAAAGGGTGGATTTTTTCAAAAATGCGATTTTTATTTTTGTGGTCATCGGGTGTACGATTTAGTAGAGGTAGGTAGGAGACAAGTTAGTTAGATTGAGGAACGCATAGAATAAAGTTAGTAGACGGACAGTGAAATTTAGGAAGTGCAAGTGAAAGTGAATTTAATTGTAAGGTATATTATCTCGATTTGATAGATTTTTTCGACTGCAGTGATGTCAAATTAAAACCCCCTATAGTTATTGCAATAATTTAATAATAATAATACTTGATTGAGAGTTTATAATGGTGTGTTAGTGCTTACATTGATGTATGGTTCTGAATGTTGGGTGTGGATGAAGAAGCATGAACGACGTATAACTGCTGTGGAAATGAGATATTTGAGAGGAGTATGTGGGTATACGAGACGTGATCGTATACGGAATATATTGGTGTATGGTGAGTGTGAGATTAAGAAGAATGTTGTTAAAGAAGTGGGAGTGAGTCAGTTGAGGTGGTTTGGCCATCTTGAGCGAATGCCGAATGAAAGGTTGTTAAAACTAATATATGCGGGTGAGATTGAAGGTGAACGATTGCGTGGACTTCCGATGAATAAATGGTTGGGTATGAATGATGGTTTGTTGCGAGAACAAATGATTCCGAGTGTGTAAAATAAGTGTGAATATCTGCTGTGAAAATGAGGAATTTGAGAGTGATCGTGTCCGGAATACATTGGTGTATGATGAGTGTGAGATTGAGAAGAATATTATTACGAAAGTGGGAGTGAGTCAGTTGAGGTAGTTTGGCCATCCCGAAATGTTAGTGAAACTAATATATAATTGCGTGGGCGTTCAAGGAATAATTAGTTAGGTATAATTTCAAGTGTGAAGAATAGACGAGGAGAAAGTGGCAATGCTTGAAGGATGATTGATTATGTTTCAAGGTTTGTGCTACCCTAATATATTAGATATAGCGTGGAAATATGTATGTAGGTGTAATAATAATAATAATAATAATAAATATATCATCATTCTGCTCTTACAGATCTCGGTAAATGATATATTTGTTTACGCGTAAAATATGGTTACCAGCCGTCAAAACAACAACCCACAAAGATATTATTGTTAAAGGAACCACAAGTGTAATTATAAAATGGAAGCTGTTGACAGTGGGATTCGAACTGAGGATCATTCAATGCTCACCACTGAGCTATTTACTCCAAAAATTATTTAGATAAACAATAAATAAATATTTTGAGAAGCTCGGCAAAAACAATATAATTAATTACTTTAGAGATAATTTATTTTGTTAATAGATTTTTCTTTAAATAACATAAATATTCCAAACATTTTTGTTATTTTAATATTTTATACTCTACAGGTGTTTCGTAGGTCTGTTTTTTTTTTAACTCTTTGTCTTGAGTCGTGTGTCCCACGTAAATGTTGGCATAGGCAATTAACATGTAAATCAGTTATTTGTAAATAAAAAGTGTCCGGCTAAAAATTATGCATCCAAATTTTATATCACAATACTGCCAATATCCCTACATCTTATTTAATACAGATGAATTTATTTTGATACCGCAATTTAATGAAATTAATAATAATAATTCTTAATTTTCCGCCTACTTTTTTTATTGCTACTGACGTATAGTGCTTGCAATTTGTTTTAAATATTTTAATCTGTCACTGTCATCATGAATACATTAATTGTCAATAAACGTGTAAATATTATTAGAATGTATTATGGGGGCGCAGTGCAAGACAAATATCTGAATACTTCACATGAATGAACGCCGAATGGTTTCCATCTCCAGAAAATGTCAGTGACAGATTAAAATATTTAAAACAAATTGCAAGCACTATACGCCAGTATCAATAAGAAGAGTAGGCGGAAAATTAGGAATTATTATTAATTTCATTAAATTGCGGTATCAAAATAAATTAATCTGTATTAAATAAGATGTAGGGATATTGGCAGTATTGTGATATAAAATTTGGATGCATAATTTTTTGCCGGACACTTTTTCAAAAAACTGATTTTACACGTTATTTGCCTATGCCAACATTTACATGGGACACACGGTATATCTTCTTACCGTACATATTTTGCGGGCAAACTAATACCTTTAGAGAAAAATAAATTCACAGGCTTATACAGCAAAGAGGGGGACATAATTGTACATTTTCTTAAATGGAAAAATATATGCACTTTGTATATAATCCGCTCTCTTGTTATTAGTTAGCCAGCAAAACTAATTGGTTACTTTAAAAACTCACCCTATATAGGTTGTTCCATTTGAGCACAACAATATATAACTTCTGATTTAAATTACTATTTTTTTTTCTTTACTATAAACTATTATTATTTTTGTAATACCTGTACTGTAAGTTACCCATTAATAACAAAATTTAAACACAGTAAGTGGAACTTTTATTGCACAATTGGTTTCCATGGTTACATCATTTGCTTACCGTCCGCGGTGTATGGTAAGTGAAACTTACCGTTCATGGTGGACGGTAAGTAAATATATAACATTCAAATTTTATTTTTAACCTCAATCTGACAGCTGTTAATTTTGATACCTATTTTTATTTTTCTTATATTTACGCAGGTATTGCAAAAAATAACTTACTAACCTCGAACTGTAAGTGATTTCTTAGGTCTCGAATGTTTAGGAAATCTCGATCCTACGGGTCTCGACATCCCAAACTACATTCTCGATCTTAAAACTATCACTTACAGTTCACGGTACGTAATATACTATTATGAACGCGATTTATTTTTCAATATGTTGTTACTTTATAACATTATACTTTTTTGAAGGGAATCTGATTTACTATCAAAATCAGTAAATATTTATAGTGTTCCATTAAAAACTATAAAGTTGCATATTGTTGTAATTATATAGATAATGATATATCAAGCAGATTTTATTTAAGGAGTATTATTCTATAACTTAAAATAGAACAGTTAAAAAAATAACAGACCAATAAATCACCCGATAATATAAAATGCATTGACCATGGCATGAAACTATTTCGTGTTAGTGAAACAAGACAGTGAATTACGAGCAAAAACAATTGTTCATCGCTGTAACCTTCCGTCAAATAAGTGCCCCATAGATAATGCAGAAAAAATTTTCTCTACATTTTTTCAATCGCTTGCCGTCATTTTGGAGTGCGCAAAACTATCAAAATTGCCTTCCACCCCAATTTATATATTTCCTCAATCATTAAAACTCTGCAATTTCTTTGTTCGGTGGGGGTGGCTCCGGGGGCGAATGGGCAGCGAGGGGTCGCGGGGGGCAGGGAGACGCGGAAGGGTGAAACGCGCCGCGCACAAAATGAAGAACGAGAAAGGCCCCGTTCGCTTTTTATGAATTATTTTACATAATAATAAAATATTCCGCATATTTCTTCTCTTCTTCTGCCTTTCGCTTGCCACTCAATAACGCAAAGAAATACGAATCGCTTCGTAAAGACGCAAAACAGAAATATTCAGCAAGAAATTCACTAAATTATTTTTCTACGACCATTTAGATATTTGCTTGTTATGTTTGTTATTGCTACAAAACCATAGACACCGTGAGGTATAAATTCTTATTTAACAGTTCTATCAAAAACGATGATATTGTCTCATAAACTTTGCGCCAATTCATAAACAATTTATATGCACCTCATATTTTTTTACTCGAAATTTCCGGTAAAAAATTTATAGACGATATTTTCGCAGTTCAATAATATCTGGGCGAGTAAAATTAAAAATTTCTGTTAACCACTTTCCATTTGACTTTACTTGATAATTAAGAAAATAGTATATTGAACAACTAGTGTTACAATTAGACATTATAAAACATATTTTTAATACTACTTTTCCTATTTCACGTTCACAAAGTCAATTAAAATAAATATAAATGAATACCTTTTCCTATAATATTAATAAAACATAGTGCTTTACAGTTTGGCTATTTGTATCATTAGTTCAATAAAATTAATAAGTAAGTAAGTAAGTACTTCAATAAAAACTAATTGCAATAATTTTACTTGCGCACTGACAGCCCCAAGTTTGACCAACTGACAATTTTACAAATAATAAATTCCCCAAAACAGATGTACAAAATTTAATTTTGTAGCATTGTTTTTGAGAAAATCAGTGTCACAAAATCTACTTTGTGAACGTGAAACAGGAAATAGTTATTTGTATCACAAGGTTGGAAACTGCTATTTTGAGAGTGCGAGTTTATTTTGATAGGACGAGCCGTAGGCGAGTCCTACAAATACGAGCACTCGCAAAATAGTTCCCAACCGAGGGATACACAAGATTTTTCGCGCCAACATTTATGTAAATTTAATAAATAAATTTAATTTATTATTCATTTTCTTATTGACAGGGAATTTTTTTATGTTGCTAACTTCACAATATTTGAATGTCAATTATGTTTATTTTCCAGTATCATAACCAAAAATATCTACATATTTTTATTTTTATTTTACACTGCAAATACAATTATAATTACTTACAAATATGTTTAAAATCCATAAATATTCTGTTTTCTTGTATTGTAAATACTCAATTGTAGATATATTGCCATAATATTTTTATGTCAATGTAATACTTTGACATTTCTAGCGTCAGAAGTTAGCTAAAATTAGTGAAGTGATGCCAACATATAACCATAAAAAGTTAGCAATTTTTGTCGAACTAGTACTACAAAAACATGATTTCCGACCGATTTAGAGATATGTAATTGTATCAATGACGGACGGCGGCGCGAAAATAATATTGTATAATTTATGTTTTGTAAATTGTTGCTAGGATACTCATTGTCATACAAAAATAGTAAAATTAGGACATCTTTATTATTAAAATAATAAATAATATCGTGGTCGCTTGGAATGTCTATTTCATGCTTGTGGTACAATATACTATTTTATTATTGGACATTATTTTATTTTTTAACAACAACACAACAACAATTAAAGCAATCATTATATGCGGTTTTAGTCTGGGTTATTATTTTCAACAAAGCAATCTTCCAAAATTCTTTCTCATGTTTTCTTAATACTTTTACGATTTGACAAAGATGCAGCGATTAAAGTTTCATAAAGAGTTTGGGCAAAAAGTCACTGTTTAATTATTAAAACTTCTGTCACTTTTCTTCTTAGCTGAAGGAATTTTCTCTAATCTGATGGGGTGAATTTAGAGCTGGGGTGTGTGCAAAAGAATTGCAACAAAATGTAATACAACTGCAAGAAATTTTCTATTCTTATTATGACTCTTCCAGATATAGATTTTGTAAATTTTTCAGATTTCACAATATTATTATTTATAGATTAATTGTGTTACGAATTTATTTGTTTATTTTTTTAAACAGTTGACTACTAAGAAAAGCTTTATTAATAAATTTAAAACCAGGGTTTATTTATAAACAATTTTTAACAAGTTTTAAATGTACAGAGTTAAAATATGGCGTATAGGAAGCTCGATGCTGTTTTTTTTTTATATTACTGTATCTGTTTACCTATTTACTTCACAGCAAAAGTGTAAGTCAAAAGTTGTTCAGAATTTTAAATTACATACTATAAAGCTAATTTGTATACTTAAATTAGATTTATCAATAAAATTATAATTAATCTTTTCTTTTAGAAAAATTATAATGCGGCCATTGAAAATGAAACAAGTACATTTTAGAAAAAATCTGGATTTATTTGTTACAGTGTTGTATTATTTTGAGTAAAAATTACACAGGAGATAGTAATGATGTAATGGCGAATATGAGAGTTTATTTCTTTCCATTCCTTTCTGTTAAATAAGTAAATAAACAGCTTTTTATGAAATGTCAAATATTTATAGTCTTTGTTAAAGTTTCCATGGTCTTGTTTTAATTTCACTAATAAACATTTTTGGCTTAAGGTCTGTAAAATTGTTATTATGTCAAAATTTGTTTGTTACATAGTTACTGTTTCAATTTATTTGTTTATGTTTTTCACTTGTTTTTCTGACGAAAAATAATTACGCACAGGGCATAGCATTTCGAAACGTTAACTTACAATAAAAATTTTACAGAACCAAAAATATTTTAATTTTTTTAAACTCAACAGTAACTCACTATCATTGTACTGTTCACCCCAACAAGTTGAAAAGTTACTAATTACTTTAAAAATTAGTTTAATAGTTATTCTAACTGAAAAAATATTACATAATATCTAAAGTTGAATTGAGACGGTCAAACTTATAAGATATATTATTTATACTGTATTTTAAAACATACAGGCTGATACCACTAGTTATGGGGTTTTTAAAGAGAATTGTTGTTGTCTCTGTTTTAGCGCTGTTCTAAAAATTATTTGATAAAAGAGTACTGTAAATAAAAGTTGTAGATACATTTATTTTTATATGATATTATATATTTATTTTTGAAGCATTTTTTTATAAAATAATTTTAGAACATTGTGCAGCGCTAAACTGAGACTAAAACATTTCTTTTAAAACATCCAGCCGTAGTTTTTATTGTTGAAATCTCAAATAAAGAATAAATCTAATTACTGCCATGACAGTCGGGCAGTCGGCCATATTGAATCCTCAACCTATAATTTTTCTCCCTCCCACAGAATCGAACACATGGCTCGGACACCCCACCCCCAGTATATTTTACTTCACACACACACGCACAGAAACGCACACCAATACAGTAAAGCTTCATTCACTGAACGCATAAATATAAAATAAAACTCAGAGTCGTCGAGTAGATGTAAATTCAATATTATGCATCTGAAGGGGTTCAACATGGTTGTATGGGGTTGTGAGAGGATTGGGAGGTATGGGGGTGGTTTGGGATGAGGATGATTCTTCGTTTGAAGTTGTACCCTTATTTTTACTACGCCCACTAGACATTTATAAATAAATAAATAGTTAGATAGTAACGCTTATATTTTATTTTTAATTACCTAAGTAGATTGTTCTTAAAAGATTTTAAAGAAAACATAAAGACTTCTTATATTTATAAAATTAAAATAAGAAATAATAAATGAATCCCGATTAATTCCTTTGATCTATTTTGAGTTATGCTTTTTGTTTTTCTTTAATTAAATTTACCGTCTCTATTTCCAATAATTCCAATATTCTTTAGCTTTGCCTTTTAGTTACAAAGAATTATTTGTTGCCCTGCATTAATTAACGATATTTATTTATTTAACAATCTTCACAATTGGAACAAAAATTACAAATATAAGTACTACTCGGATGCGCTATTTTTCTCCCTCTATATCATGTAAGGAAGGTATAAAGATCATGCTGAAAAATCGGTAGTGAAAAAAAGACAATCTAAAGTTAACAATTATACTAAAATGTTTCATTTAATAGTTATTTGTATCACAAGGTTGGAAACTGCTATTTTGAGAGTGCGAGTTTATTTTGATAGGACGAGCCGTAGGCGAGTTCTACAAATACGAGCACTCGCAAAATAGTTTCCAACCGAGGGATACACAAGATTTTTCGCGCCAACATTTATGTAAATTTAATAAATAAATTTTATTTATTACTCATTTTTTTAATGACAGGGAATTTTTGCTCTCAATATTTTAATGTCAATTATGTTTATTTTCCAATATCATAACCAAAAATATCTACATATTTTTATTTGGATTTTACACTGCAAATTCAATTATAATTACTTACAAATATATTTAAAATTCATAAATATTCTGTTTCCTTGTATTGCAAATACTGAATTGTAGATATATTGCCATAATATTTTTAAGTCAATGTAATATTTTGACATTTCTAGCGTCAGAAGTTAGCTAAAATTTGTGAAGTGATGCCAACATATAACCATAAAAAGTTAGCAATTTTTGTCGAACTAGTTCGACAAAAACATGATTTCCGACAGCTTTAAGAGATATGTAATTGTGTCAATGTCGGACGGCGGCGCGAAAAAGTAAATTTGTTGAGAATTTAAAAATGCATGCAATAAGCTCCACTTGGTTATATAAGTATTAATATTTCATGCTAAATCAATCAAATAAAAATTAATATTTATTAGAAAAATTGTAATACGGTCATGGAAAATTAAACCCAAACGAAAAATATTTGTGGAAAAAAATTTCAGAACTCAAAATAATGAAATAAATAGACTTTTGGATGTAGTTCTGTAGATTTAATTGTTATTTAAGTATCAAAGCACTGAAGTTATACTTTTTATCACAAATATGGAATTTATTTGCTGAGGCCCGTAGGGCCGAGGAAATAAACCATGTGAGTGATAAAAAGGAACTTCACTAAATTTTATTTGAAATCTAAAATTAGAAAAAACTGTAAAAAAAAATATTATATAGGTTAAATTTATACATCTGTCAGTTGTCAATTGGAACTGACAATCAGTGTTGCCAACCTCGAGAAGTGAAGTTATCGTAAATAACACTCGAAATTATGTGTTTTGTCCTCAATTTCTTCATCGGAATTAATTAGTTAATTCTTCTTGCACATATTGTTTCATTTTACGTATAAATTCACTATAATACATGCATCATATATCTGTCAAAATTATCCTTCCTATACAATAGTTAATTATTTTACGGATGATAACACTGCGTTGCTCAAAATCGTCGTAAAATGGGTTACTTTAGTAACAATTTCTGATCTTTTAATGACGATTTTTGAACACTTAAGTGCCGATTTCAAATAAAGTTTTTTTTTATTACATTGAAAAATAGATTTAGATTTATTTATTATGCCTATTTTATACAACTCAAATTATTGGTCAATAAATTGGTAAAATTTTCTTGTCAATTTATTTTTGTGTGTAGTACGACACTGCCTCAATTTTTTTGCCACCAATAAATTGGTCAACTTAATGACAAATTAAATCATGTTCTATTTTTCGACAATATTTTATTTTATTCTAGAGGATTTTAGATATTGCCAAGTATTCAAACTTGTTTATTATTTTTTTTTTTTTTTGTTAGTTTGTCATTATTGTACTTATAGCTTGAACCAAAAATATTAGTAGTTGATATGGTTTTTGTACTACTGAAACGGTCAAAATAAATTGACGGAAAACTTGATGTGTAAAATGATTGACAATTTTTTTTGTATTTGGCAATTTAATGACCAATAAATTGTGTCGTTTAAAACAGTGATTACAAATGTTGTGTTATTTTATGCAAAATTTTATATTAAAATTTTGTTGATATAATGGCGAATTTGAGAGTTCATTTCATTCTGATAAATAAATCTAAAACTCTTTTGTTAAATCTCAAATATTTTCCGTTTTTGTTATAATTTTATACATTATTATTTTACATGGGGTAAATAGCTCCGTGGTAACGTATCGGACTGTGGATCGTGAGATCCTTGGTTCGAATCCCACTGCCGACAGTTACAAATTTAAATTTACCCCTGTGGTTCCCCCTCCACTAACATCCTTGGGGGCTATGATTTGACGGCTGGTAACCGCACTTCATACGTAAAAATATATCACCTACCGAGATCTGCGCAAGCAGAGTGCCACACCCATAATGGGTAAAAGGCGTGATGATATATTTATTTATTATTTTACATACTGAACAACATTTGTGTTTACAATTTTGCTATAAAGTGCCACATTTAATTCTACATCCTGTATAAAAAAAGCGAATTATATTTAAGCCAATAATCAAATGAGAATTCCAGCTTCGTATTTCTTTCCCTACAATCAAGTCACCATTGCCAATTTTTCGCTCCCCCTGGAGGGAGAACACCCTCCCCCCACCCTCCAGCGCTCGGTAAAACAGTCAGTGTTGTATTATTGATTCCATCCAGACTTCTTACCGTTTTTTCTCGGGGCAGAGAGAGAAAGCAAGTCCACCGCTTTTTCTTTGTTTTAAATCGCGTTGGCAGTGCTGACTAATCCCCTCTTTGTCCAACCCATTCAAGAGGGTATGATCGTGTCTTTGTCTAACACGGGGGAGTGATGGGCAAGGCTTGCTTCGATGTTTTCGCGCGAGATGATTCGTTTTCATATTTTTTTGTTTGTTGTTGTTTATTTTTTTGATTTTAATTATTAAAATTTTATCTAGATGCTCTAGGAATATTCTTATTTTATTTTAAATACTGTTTAGAATTTTAAATATGCTTGTATTTAATTAATTAAATGAATTGCATAAATATTTAATGGTTTTAATTTTATTAACTTATTTTAGACGCTCCAATGTTCCAAATTAATATTAAATAATTTTTCAAATTAAATATTTAACTTACGGTTCTGGGGGCCTCATTTTAACTCACTGCAGGTACACCTGTAACAAAATATAAAATATATTAATCCATTTTTTTTTAACATTTATTTACAACTTACAAAATAGTACCAATGATTACAAAATTTAAATAAATATATTTTCACGGTATATAATACCTCCTACACATACCGGGTGTATCATAAAATTCTGGCCATAAGTTTTCAACATGATAAATCAGTTTTTGCTTGACAATTAATTTTAGACAAAAATGTTTCAAAAAAATGTAAATAATTCAATTCTACATTTAAATCAGAAATAACATTGCATTTTGCACGTTTTGTAACCAAAATAAGCGGATTTAAAATTGCATAAGAATTACTCTCATTAGTTCTTGAAACAAATAAACAAATGAAGGACGGTTTAATTGTCAAAAAAGTTTATTTTAAATTTGTGGTTGATTTATGTGACAAAATAAGGTATATTGTTTAGTCCACAGGAACAATAATTTTTTGAGTGAAAGTTCTATTATTTATTACAAATTAATATTATATATATATATTATAGTATATTATGTTACTAGGAGTTGAAACAGGACTTTATTACGGCCAACGCGTTAGCCGAGGCTATGCAAATTGAGCGAACTCCGAGTAACGTAAACTATTTTTTTTTTCAAGCATATTGAAGTAAACATTTTTCTGCCATTTGAAACAATAAAATATAAAATATTGCAGAACCACTCAAAAAAACTCTCAGACTGTAACTTGTGAAAGTTGGTCTTGCAGGTGTTGCCACAAGTGGTATATGAAACAACTAATATATTATTGTACGCCGTACAATTATATTTATATGATTGTTACAAAATGATTAACTTCTATATCGTAGGCATGTAGTAGCAAAATATGAATATTATAATACGCTTGAAAAAAAATAGTATATTATTCAATGAGCATATAATGCATGTTATTAGCTAATAACCATTATATGCGAATAGAATACTATACTTTATCCACAACATTTTTGTTTTGAAATATAAGATACGTAAAATTTTTGTTCTGACAAATACAAAAAATTGTTTGTTTATCAACATAGGTATCGCTGTTTTATCAACCATCACAAGGCAGGTATTGTTATAAAAAAAATTGAAATGATTTAATATTTTGCAGAAAATTTTAAAATCAATTATTCAGATACAGTTTCAGCTTAAAAAGAAAATAAAAATAAGAAAACCAATGTCTTTGGCTTTCTATGTGCAAAAAATTACTAAAAGTAATTTTGTTCTTACTGTTTTGACAGGTAAAATTTGAATTTAACAAAATGACTGAATAATATTATTTCATCGAACTATCAATATTACTTAATTATGTAAACAGTAACAAAGGTCATTAATTAATAAAAAGCGG
Source organism: Poecilus cupreus (assembly GCA_963942605.1). Taxonomy (NCBI): domain Eukaryota; kingdom Metazoa; phylum Arthropoda; class Insecta; order Coleoptera; family Carabidae; genus Poecilus; species Poecilus cupreus. The sequence continues at coordinate 16,044,048 of OZ012729.1, forward strand.
TTGAATTATAGATATATTATTTGACAGTTGTGTATAAAATAACTTTTCCTCATGTGAATAGTTATTCATTTTTAATAATAAGCCCTTAATAGTCACTTAAATCAATCACAAATTCATAGTAAACTAAACTGTTTTAACACAGATAAAGTGTCGTACATTTGATTGTGATTTAGTTTCAATTCCACTATCCGCTATCACTATAAAGAAGAAATTCTTATAAAACTTTTTATCCGATTATTTCGGTTATAAAACAATCAAAATAAAATATATTTCTAAATTCGATGTACAATTTAATTATCTATAATATTTATTTGACTCATTTTGGACTAAAATTCCCATGTTAAACGCCTATAGCAAGATTATATATTTGTGAAAGATACAAAATTTCGAAAGTTTTCTGTCTCTAAAATACATTTAATTTTCACAATATCACCCGTCTAATTTTTATATTCTATATTTAGAATTAGGATGTACTTATTGCGAGTTTTTTAGATTTTGGTGGCAATCGATAAACCAGAAGTGATAGTTAACTCGAAAGCCTCTCATATTTTTTCAATACATCTCAGGAAATAATTGATTTATTTTGATGCGTCTATAACTATGAGTGTTTTCGGGAGTATTATTTGCAAAATTTTCGTAGTTTTTTGTGAATGGCGCACAAAAGTCGACGCCACCAGTAAGGGTTGTATTCTTGAGGGTTTGTAAGGGTGCTATTTTGCAGGGTGAACATTACGCCATTCTTTCGCGTTTCGCTGTACTGTTCATGGACATCTCGTTCCCTCGTTCGCATTTTAAATGTCCTCTTAATTCTATTTTGATACTTATTTTTAACATTCCCTCGTTTAGCGAGTTTTCTTATTCTGCTCTGTTATTTAACTGAGTCTGTTGGACCGCTATCCACAATCTTAGGGGAATATTCTTATCGGTTAGTTTTTAACGGACGTTAAAAATTTTAACCAATGATAACAGATGTCCCTGAATAAAACACATATTTTTTGGTTAAAATTTTTAACAAGCTGTTAATAATTAACCCGTAAGTTACAGAATAGACCTTTACTGTTTTTGTATGAATTGTCAAATATGTATTTTTTTTTTCATTGTTTAGTAAGCAGTGTTGTGACAGATTATTTTAAAAATGATGTAGATCAAGATCAAGATCTTCACATTTAATGTGATCTAGATCAGATCATAGATCAATTTTTATGTATTTTGCCACAATTTTATTAATATTGGGGTAAAGAGCTCCGTGGTAACGCGTCGGACTGTGGATCGTGAGATCCCCAGTTCGAATCCCACAGTCGATAGTTGCCAATTTTTTACCCCTGTGGTTCCCCCTCCACTAACAACTTTGGGGGCTATGACTTGCCGGCTGGTAACCGCATTGCATGCAAAATATATCATCTACCGAGATCTGCGTAAGCAGAGTGCCACATCCATAATGGGTAAAAGGCGTGATGATATATTTTTTTACGCACTTTCTTTCATTATACAAATTATATTCAGACAAATTTTTTTTTCACGACATGGTAAGAAACCCCACCGTTCTTCTCCCGAAATAGTGAGGAAAATGTGTTGTTCCTCTCTAGAGAGGAAAATATAGAAGTGTTACCAATATGAATGTTATTTACAAAAAAAATTATTACAAAAATTATAAATAAATTCCTAATTTGATTGAAAATCCTTATTTTAGTGATATACAAAATTTAAATTATCTTACAATTATGTCTTATATTTTCTTTTTCTTATTAAATCACAATTTGACAAGTTATTAAAGATATTTCAGATTGGTCCATTGGCAACACTGTACACCAACTTGTGTCTGATAACTTTTAACGTGTCAGTTTGTCAGTTGTGTTCTCAAAGTATATTTTAGGTCCGAGCAAATCGTTTTTAGAAACATGTCGTGAAAAAAATGTTGTGTCTAACACGAGAGGAAAGCTTTTCTTCCACTCTCGATCGAAATGCCTAACTCGCTGCGCTCATGAGGCAACCTTCGAACTCGAGGGAGAAAAAGAAGCGCTTTCCACTCTAGTTTGACAAATAACTATTTCATGTTAGGAAAATATGTCAAATGATTTATTTTTGGAGTAAGCAAAGATCAAATCCGCTACCAATTGCTTAGGGAAGCATCCTATCCCCAGTACCGAAAAACATAATGTAAAACTTTCTAAGAAAATAAATCAATCTTAATTATAGTTCGATCGCATGTCTAATTAATCCTGTTTGATTTCCAGATGCTCAACTATTCCAGCCGCCCAAGATCAACGCACAGCGTAAACAGCAGCGAATCGATCGCGGAACATTGGTGGCGGTAATCCGAGACAAATCGTTGTTTTGAAACGAAACAGGCACCACACTAATTGTGTTTTGTTTAATTTCATTTGTTTTACTAATCAGATTCTTACGAGCTGGGAAGAAGAATAAGAATTAGGGTAGTTCATTTGTTTGTAAACATGTGAGGAACTCTTTTTCTTTTGTTGTGCAGGCAATTGTTTCTACAGCTACTTTCATCTTTTACTTATAGCACATTTTGAAAATGTATAAACTGTAATAGAATATTTATGAATTTGTTGTTCAATAAAAATAAAAATATAAATTATGTGTAATACTTTTTCCACCCCTAAGAATTTCCCCACATCTTCTTACAACCCTCTATAATATTTTTACGGCGTAATATAAAAAGACATAATCACCTATAAAAACAACTTAAAATTTTTACCCCTTTTATGCGAAAACTTTCATGTCAGTCTTATTATTATTTTAAAAGAAAATTTTCTTTTTATTCCACACATAAAATTGTTTATAGCTTATAATAAATATTGATAAAATAAATATTTGTTGTTCAAACATTTCTATTACCTTTATTTCATTTCAAACATTTATTACTACTTATTCTAACAAATTTAAAGTTTAAAACTTTGCAAATCAAAAAGTAAAAAGCATGAAAATTGATTTTCTTAAGGGTTTGTTTCTTTGCTAAATTTAATATTAGTTCTATAATTTCCCACAGCTACTGAAGTGGCAGTACCTGTCGGGTTAAAATATAAAAAGAATTGAAAAAGTAGCCATGATGTTTTGAAATAATATTTGTTTTATACTATTTATTGTATAATTTTAAATTAACAAATTAATTATTAACTTTGTACTTCGTAGTAGACTTCACATAAATAAAGTAATTAAACAATATTTGGCGAAATAAGATATTAAATGTGAATAAAATGTTAACAAAAACGCTTTTGAAAGAATAAGTATAAATTTTTATATGTAATAAAATAATCAGAAAAAAATGTATTAAATATTTGATGTTTTATAAATATTAAAGTAGTATTCACGTTCCAAAATAAGATATTTGCTGCCATCTATGATCAATAAACCATATTCAACCCCTAATTTAGTGGCGTTTCGCATTCCGCTTTACAGTAAAGCAACTCAAGCTGCATCCTGTCACATCCTGCAGCGACTTGACAACTAACCTCAAAATTTCATTCAAACAGTTTTAATTATTGTCAAAATGTTAACAACAATATTAAATAATATTCCTGTCCCGAAATTTGTTGTTATTCAAGGTAAACATCAATTTATTTGGCAGTAATAGCTAAATAATAAAATTTAACTACACGTGATTTTGACGTTTCAGATTCCATTGCTTTACCAGGCAGCGATATTCTTTTGTCCATCATCAAATCACACTTGGATTTAAAGAACCATGATATACATTTCTTCGCTTTTGAAAATACGCCAGAGAGAATTAAATCTAGATTCTTTGGGGACAAATTTCATGTTTATGATTATTTTACGGATAATAATGGGTGGATAGATAATTCTAATACAAAGAATTTCACTGAATTTATTGAAAAGAATAAATTGAAAGGTGTAATAGTTATAGATTCTCTATCTGTTTTTATTTTAGAATATGGTTTAAGCCAGGCTTATAGAATTTTGCACAAATTAGCCAACTTAACAGGTAGAATGATCTAGAAATTTTGGCACAATTTTTTTTTTAAAGTAATTGTTTTTTAGGAAGTATAGTTCAAATAGTTTCTGTATTACATTCAGATACATTAGAAAATTCGACAGACACTTTAAAGTACATTGAACACATATCAACATTAAATTTAAAATTGGATATAGTGGGAGAAAGTACTAGAGTTGAATTTAGACACAGGAAGAATGGGGGAAAGCTAGTCAAAAAAGTATGTTTTTAAACTTATATCTGAATTGTTATTTCAAAAAATAACAAATTTGTTTTATAGGTAGAAGAATATTACTTTGAAAATAACATTTTTCGAACAAAAGCTTTAGAAAAAATAGACCCAACCAAAATTTTAGGGCCAAATCAACCAGAAAAATTACCCGAAAATTTGTCGACGTTCAAAATAAGTTTAGATGAAAACGAAAAGAAATCAAGGGAAGAATTAACTCTACCCTACATAGCGTAAGTATTCGTAAATAAAATGTGAAATATTATTAACTATTTTATTGTTTATGTATTTAATTACAGAAAATCCAACCTAGGGCAACCTGGACAATCTGGAGGAAATGTTATCTATAATCTAGACGATGAAGATGACTGGGATGACGAAGATCCAGACGATGATCTAGATATTTAGGATTTTTACACATATTTTTGTATTAATTTAATAATAAATATATATTTAACTAATTAAGCAGCTTCTTGAATTTCATTTCCAATGCTTTCTTCAAAATTGTCACCAATGTTCTCAATTACTGAAATATTTTTAATTATTTATTTTATAGCACTCTACTATAACTACTTACTTTCTTCAATTTGTGAAGCAGTTTCCATTACTGAAATACTATTAATTAATAAATATGTAAAATTGCTGAGTACAAATTGTATATTTAGATACATTGTAATAAAAATTGTAATATGTACATGCGATCCCAGAGAATTTAAACAATATAAATGCGGTATAAACTATAAAAAGAAAATTACGTTCACCCTACAACATTTTCCGCTATTCTTGAAGCTGTTGTAACGAGAATTGAACCACTTTTTCTCCGAAATAATTCTCTTTTTGTATCAGATTTTTCTGCTAGGTAGTTCGAGTCTCTACCTGCAAAAATAATTAATATTAAAGTGATTTAATTCTCATACAACAATTCAAACTAATTCGAAACTGAGCAAGCCATAAAAAATTGAATCTAAGAAAACCATGGTTGTAAAAACAATTGAACAATAAAATCTAAGCATGCTGTGGGTAATAAAACAAACGAAAGTTCATATGTTTTGAAGGGTGCTATGGATAGAAAACAATGAAATAATTTCCATTTTAAATGTGACAAGCCATGAACGGAAAACAAATGAACAAAGGATAAGTTTTATTATTTAATGTGAAACAAATATTACATAAAACGAATATTTTGTATCTACTTATAAAATCGTATTAATAATGTCCAGATAATTAATTTGGATTCCAGTCTTACTTAAATATAAGTCGATACAAAAGCTTATAGAACTTAATAAAACTACCAATATAACAAACTTTTAAGATTCTTACTTCTTACTTTTCAGTTTTTCGGAAAGGTCGTCGAACTCGGGATCGGAAATGTTCAACATTAAATTATTTCCTGAGAGGTACACCCTATTCTGTGAGCTTGCAATCTAAAAAAAAGATAATTATGAAGTTTTTATATTTAAATATTTACAAATTAGTTCTTACAGTTCTTGAAATATTTTGAGCTGCTCTAATTTTTCTTAGTTTCAAGTACCCGGGGTTGACAGCAACAGCCTGTCCCAACATTTTGGCAGCTTCAGCTTCACCCTCAGCTTGTACGATCTTTTGCTGTTTCTCCTGTTTTGCTCTTTCGACGAAGAAGGCTGCTCTTTGAGCTTCTTGTTGAGCGACCTGTTTAGCCTCAACAGCAGCTGTGTATTCCTTTCCAAAAGACAATTCAGTGATGGAAACATCATCGAGAATAATGTTGAAGTCTTTTGCGCGCTCAACTAATTCACGGCGGACCAACAGCGAAACCTAGAGATAAATTAATTGTATCAATATAATACAGTATTTTAAATCGTTTTATTTTACTTGTTGACGCTGAGTAATCAATTGAGAAGCGTTGAATTTAGCTACAACTGATTTTAAGACCTCGTTACAAATGGAAGGAAGAACTTTTTCATCGTAGTCTTGGCCTAACTGTCGGTACATAGTTGGAAGTTTAAATGCATCTGGCCTAGATAAAACTCGAAGAGAAATGTTAACCATTTGCAGATCTTTTGAACCTGTTGGCGAAGAAATTTTCCTGGGGCGAGATCTAAAATATTTACACTATTATAGCTGTCACTTCAGTTAGAAATACAAAATTAACCTGATATCGTAGATGATAGGATACTGGAACCATGGCACACGGAAATGTAAACCTTCTGTGAAAATATCTGACTGGATTCCGCCAAGACGACTGAATATAATTGCACGATGACCACCTTCCACTAAAATTATTTCTCATGGTTACACAAGGACATAACACCTTAACCTCAAATTACACCTCAATTGCACAAGTCAAAATCATACTTAAATATTAATAAAATGTAAGTAACATGTTATTGGAAATATAGATCATGTATTACATAATAATAATTGATTATTAAATGCGTACTTACCCGTATACATAGACTGGGAAATGCCGTAAGCCGCTGCAGCTCCAACAGCCAACACTTTTAACCCAATTCCTAAACCTGGTGGGCCACCTTTTCCAAATTTGCTAGCAAGATCGTTTAACTTACTTTGTGCCATTTTGTCTTAATAATAATATTATAACACTGGAAATGGAAACTGGTTAGAATTTTGTGAACAACGTGCCTACCCAGCGGCCCCAACCACAGACCATACATACAAGACAAGCCAGCCCCATAGTAACTTTTATTACATGATTAGCAGCGCCTCTATATTTGCTAGAATGAACTAAAATACATTTTACTGGGTCGGTATTGCAGGTTACTATATATAATGGCATTAATATTATTTAAAAATGAAAACGCATGTAATAAAATTTATCTTCTAATATAATATATAAATATTTACAATGTTTTACAATAATTATCTTATAACTAATAACATAATAAATAATAAATTTATCAACTATATTTTTAAGACTGAATCTACGTTATGGAATATACATATAATTACTATTTCACAGCAATGATTCGTCTATCATTAACATACTCGTATACTAATCTGAATTATGGAATATCTATTTACTACATAGAAATATTGGGCAATATAATGTAAGAAAACTAATAGAGATAATAGAACATAAATATTGATGCATTTAATAATTATTAATAACAAATCATACTTGTACTCAGTGATATTTGTGAGTAGTTTGAATACTAACTCTTAAAAATAAATTATCTTTTTACTGTCCCACTGTCCGAAACTGATTGTAAAATATAGGTGACAAACACAGTATTCTTGAGCTAATAATTGCGTTTAAGATTTGGCAAATCCAATCGATTTATTTGCAACAAGCATTCACAACATATACCTTTAAGTTTTTGTAAACAAAATAACTTCTCTCTTTTTCACCAGCTGGAAGATCGTTTCTTGTACAACCCACATGGATGTATTTAGTCTGTGAAAAAAAATTAAGATGTAAAAAATACTTAAATATTAATCTTTGCATGTGGTTTGTAAGTGTATCGTAGTTAATAAATATAATGAACAAATACAGCATATAATATAGTAATATAAATAATGTTAGTTAGGTACTTACTGTTGCAATGCTTACTTCAATAATCACTGCAGGCACGTAGACATAAAAAGATTTCACCATATAACACTATTGAAAAACAAGCACGTATTGTATCCTGTAATGTCAGTAACAATCGGTGACCGTAAATTTCAATTTGACACTTCAAATATCCGAATTCATCCGAAGAGTTCCGAAGTGCGATAGTGGCGTCATCTATATGTGCTAGATTGAACTAAAACTCATGGAAGCGGCCGTACATTTAACTGTCTCCCCCCTGGCCCCAACAATATAAAGTTTCACCAAGAGAGGGCAGTACACACCTCTCAAATAATTACGACAGTGGACTAGGCGCGGAAATAAGTACATTTAAATGGGACCTTGCAGAGAATAACGGAGATGTAACAATAACACTCATAAATTTAAAATATAGCGTATTCTTTAATTGATATATTCATTAGAAATAGCACCAAAATGTGCTAATGTGTCAACTGTCAATAAAATTAAATCAAACGCCTACTGAATTGTGTAATATTATACTCACGGTTTATATTAAATTTAAATAAAAACTAGATATTTAAATACTCAAGCAACTATGTTGAAATAAAGATCATTAAAATTAGGTATAGTTGGGTCACAAATTGACAAAAAGTCCTTAACGTTTAACTTCCTAGAAATTGTTTAAAAATCTATTATATAATTATCAACAGTCCGTTAATATTAATTTATTTTTATATATTTTAATATTAAAAGAAATTTAATATTCTAGATATTAGTTTTTTTTGTTAATACATACATCATGCACAAAATATTAAATTAAAAATGAACTTCTTTACATTGAAAGATAAAAACAACTTATTATTATAAATAAAAACTCATTTAAAAACTTAAAGTGTCTGGCTGAGACCATCTGACTCGTTTAAGCGTTGAAATCGTGATGTTTGCAAAACTACAACGAATTTTTTGTGTCAAACGAGAAATCAATTTATTTTAAAACAGGAGAGAGAAGTTAAGCTGGGCATTTATAAGATTCACACGCTTTGTCATTCGGAATAAAAGCAAAACGACTGGGGAATTGAGAAAAAACGATTAAATTGTATATTACGGGCAAAAGGAATGTTATAAAACGTTATTTACTATACTATATTACTTACTATGTTGAAGAAAAAAAGTTCCGTTTAAAATTGTCCAAGAAGATACATTTATTGTTTAGATTTTCGATGCTGGTAGACAACCGAAAATTGAGAAAGAAACCAAGACTTCAAAATGAGCCTCGTTTTATATATAATCCAATTAAATTATGTACATTAGTTAAGTAAAGTATGAGGATTTCAAATTTTTACTCAGATTTTAAATATAATTTTTTTGATTGAAAGTTAGAGACGTTGAAAGTTTGATGACTTGAATTTCTCCCATATCTTTTCTTTAAATTTAGACTGTTTGTAAAATAGTTATTTTAAGAGATAGTTCTGTATAAATTTACACAAAAGTCAATTTAACTATGGTGAATACACAGATGAACACAGACTTAAATTATGTTTTGTCGTTTAGAAAATATGAGCTCACAAACAATTTTAGAGAATTATTTTCTCAATTTTTACCACATAAAAATTTGAATATTTAGACTACAGCACAGATGGCGCTAAAAACTGTTTTCGTAAGTTTCTGGTCAAAAAAAGGGATCGAACTACCAACCCTCTAAGATTTTTCGGATTTGAGGAAATTTTTAGTGTTTTTGTTCTAATTCTTTCACCACTTGTTCAAACATTCTAAAAATTCTAATGTTTATGAAACTTTTTATGTAGAGTCTAGGTTTCAGTTTTGAATCATACGATCTTTTTTAAATTATGGGGGAAAAATATTTTTGACAGAACTTTAAACAGCTATGAATTAAAAATTTAGAAGTGCCGTGATGAGTAGATGATATATTCATATCTTGAAAAAAAAAAGAGGAACAAAGAAATTATACCACTATAATCTCAGACCAGTTTGTGAACAAACATTTCTAAAATTAATTTAGATTGTATAAAAAATCTAAAAATAAGTTTATATGCCTAAAAATTCTTGAGGAATTTAAATTGATATATTTATTTATTAGATTTTTAGATTTAGGGCCGATATTTCCATCTACGAATAAAGTACCGAATAAATTATCCGCCGAATAAATGAAAATTGTCGCATCGAAATCATAGCTCAAATGATACTTATTGTGCTAGCTGAAATTTTTTGTTGCGTATTTTTTTATTTATCGACGAATAACTTATTCGGAAGTTTATTTGCAGATGGAAAGACCAGTCCTTAGCTGAATGAAGTGAGTAATTTTCAGTACTCTAAAAAGAGCATATAGCATTTTTCAGAATTCCTAATAATTGTATTTTTCATTTTATTGGATAAAATTAATGCGTATTTGAATAACAAAATGCAAAAGGAGTGTTATTCATTTGGGTTGCATAATATTTTCGGGGAAAATTATTTATTTATGTAGGGGCAATGTTGTCAAGCGGTAGATGTTTATTAATATTCTTTTGTAATCTTTCATTTTCAAACGATATTTTATTTTCAATTTTCATTTGCAAAATCATTAAGGGGTGTGGCGTATAGGCATTTTAATGTTATTTTACCCATTTACTTTACAGCAAAATTGTAAATACAAAAGTTGTTCAGAATTTAAAAATGCATGAAATAAGGCCTATTTTGTTACCAGAACATGAGTATTTCACGATATATCAATTAAATTAAGATCAATATTTATTAGAAAAACTGTAACACGACCGCAAAAAATCAAACAGAACAGAAATATATTTGACAGTTCAAAAAACAGATTTTGATCTATTTATTAACAGTGTTCTATTTCTTTTTGGGAGATACCTATTACGTAGAAGATAGTAAATGACATAATGCCGAATTTGAGAGTTCATTTATTTTTATTCAATAAATAATTTAATCTATTAATGTCAAATAGTAGTAGCATTTATACTTTTACTGTAAAGTGAATAGATTCAGCAATTTTAAAAAATAGCATAGAAATTTCAGTTTTACACTCTGTATGACAGGTTTATTTTTATAATTTTTTAATAATACACATCAGTAACAATAATAGCATATTATTATATGAGGGATTATGATAGTCATTACTTACGAAGATGTGATACAAATCATCCGAGTGAATAATGACCATAATTTCAAATATAATACTGTACTTTTTTTACTCTTATAAATTCGGAAATAACGTTTAGTACCTACTTTTGAAAATGATCGAAATCAGTTAAAAAATGACATCAAAATACACAATGACAACACTGTCAACCATCAGACGGCCATAGCTTGGTGATTCACATCACGGTTTTTAAATAAACAGGAATTGATTTCTGGTCCTGTGATTGGTTGAGAACAGAGAATTATGAATCCACAATTCACTATCGTGTACCTGTACTCTCACATTTATTCAGTTTTAAATTGCTCTTCACATAATCTGTCAACTTGCAGGTACGTTTTGGTGTTTTCAAGTTTCGGCGTTGCTTTTATTTGGCGTTGCACATTGAAGTCATGCAGTTGCATGGCTGCACGCTTGGCCTCCGCCCGCGGTCATTAGCGCCGCCGCCCCCAGGGCCCCCGGGCCGCCGCCCCAGCGGCAGACACCGACAACCAAGACTAAATTCATTAGTGCTTAATTACCGTGCCGGTTTGGTTTCAAACTGCTACTGGAATTGTGTAACGAGAGCAGGGATCTGTTGGAATGAAGTTTTCAAAATATTGTGCTATTCGTTTTACCTTTTAATTGTAATAGATATTTGTGAATAGATATTTATATACAAACTAGATACCGAAGTCAATATCAACATAAACAAACAACTTGAGAAGTGAAGCCGCGGCGGCCATTTGTTAGAAAGGTAATATTTGAATATGTGTAGTAAATAGGAAATAAAACTCAAATAAATTGCTATTAAATTAATTTTTTCCGAAATCGATACTAAAGTATACGATATTACTAAGCGAAGGTAGCCAAAATAGTATCTAAAGGTAAACTTTACACACTCTTATATCTAAATTTTACTTCACACACTCAAAATCGAATTACAAACCTAAAGTAAGAAACAAATTATTTTTTGATACTATTGGCGAATTTATTTATTATTTACCTTTGACAATAATTTATCGGATTTAATGCAGATCACATGCAGACTCAGAACATATAAAACAATAATGAAAATTATAACCAAAGACACTTTAAGAAAGAATACTTTTGATTATCACAGTCATCCCCGTTGCAACAGCTAGCTGAGGTTTTACAAATATATAAAGTTGTTTATTTATGTTTTTAATTAGGTAATAATTTAACGATTTCGAAAAAAATATAATGTATACCTAGGCAAGTATTTTTTATTACTCCTATGTTTTATTCTCCTCAGCTAACGCCTTGGAGTTATACTTTAGTGCCTTGATATAAAAATAACTATTTTTTGCCTATTAAAGAGGACACTTTACGGACTGCAAACAATTATTCATAATTTTCTAAAAAAAAAAAGTGAAACACAATTAAAAGATATATCCAGTTGAGAATTCTCGGTCTTATATTCATTGTAAATTGCTTCCTCCTCCACTAACATCTTTGGGGGCTATGACTTGATGGCTGGTAACCGCACTTCATACGAAAAAATATATCACTTACCGAGATCTGCGTAAGCAGAGTGCCACACCCATAATGGGTAAAAGGCGTGATGATATATTTATATATATTTATATTCATTGTACCCACTTTTACCAGCATTCGTGTATACAATAAATACTTAACCACTTACCGTCACCGTTACAGGGATTTCCCTAGAAATATTAGAGTTTATTGGATTGTGTATTTGCTTATTGTATTGTTTATTACTTTTTCCGTTGTATTCTTCTATTTATTTGCTGCCTCCTCCAATATTTGGGAATTATCAATGTGCATTACCAGAAATTTCAGATTGTTTATCACTAGACAAAGTCTTAAAAATATTGAAATATACAATTATATGCTACTTTTATAAAAATATGCGCAAGAATGCCTAAATATGCAATAATGCAATTAGTAATTAGAATTAATTAACTCTTATCAATGTAATTCGTCCAGATAATTGATATTATATAAAGATATGTAACAATTAAAATATATGCACTTTATATATAATCCGCTCTCTTATCACTATCAGGCAGATTCATAAAAGTGATTAGCGTTAAGTCCGTTTTTTTCATCATCTGTAACTTCGTTTCTAAATAAATTATATTATCAAAATTTGTCAAATTTTATGCTAACCAATCTTGATTACAATCTTAGTTATAATAATTATGTTCTGAGAATGGAAAATGAAGTTACGCATAATAATAAAAATGAAGTTAGCGCTAATCCCTTTTATGAATCTGTCTGTATGTTTTCTGGTGTAACATGAAATAAATATTTTTTCTAAGCAGAGTGCCACACTTAAAATAGACCAGCGGTATTTTTACCGCTTTAACAGTTTTAATAGCTCAAGTTCCCTCTCCCCATAATATCCGTCTCCCTCAGGATGTCTTGACAGCTCCACAGGTTATTTGTGAGATAATGAAGTGAAACCATAATTTGTCTATGCGTCTGTGCGCACACATTCGTCACTAGCTCGCATGTGTGGCACGGGGAGGTGAAGAGCGGGGCGGGGGCCTCGACCACACACAGCACATCGCGGGAACACTTCGCGGTTGGTTTCAGGCCACGCCGATGGCTTTCAGGAACGCCTGAAGCTGAAGTTGCAGATAGAGAGCGAGTCGTGGCGCTTGGAAAAGATGAGCGGTGACTAATTGATGCCGAAATGACAATTATGATAAAGATAGGCTCTGGGTGTCATCTGTTGCTGCGCCGGAGCGAAGAAGATAATTTTGTTGGTGGTCAATAAATAATTAGAAATCTTCACCTAACACAATTTGCTGGCTACATTTATTAACTGTTCAAAGTTCGGAACTAACTTATATCATCAGAGCAACTGGATGAAATTTGACGTCATATCATCATGCAAAAATAGAAATGGATAGATGTGAAAATATGTTTTTTGCCGATTGACACTTCACGGACTGCTAACAGTCTGTAAAGTGTCACTTTTATGCCTAGGCTGTATAAATATTTTACATAACAACCGCTCAACAAATGCATAGCAACCGTCAATAAATACATAGCATACATGCTTGACAACGTAATTTGACAGCAATAACATTCAAAACATCTATATAAAATAATCACTAAATTAATATTAATTCCAAATCTCAAAAAAATTATGTGTTCAACTCGGCATCAAACACAGATTTATAGTTTCGGGCTTCGGCAGCATTCATTCGTCAATGAAACGGCAGCCTCTGCTGTAAATATGGTATTTAGATGCCTAGTTAAACAAATAACTATGTATTCTACAAGACCAGGAGAGAAACTCCGTTTCTATAACACTGTTTTGGAAACTGGGCATTCTACTACTAAAAATTGTTATGAAATCACTAACATTCCATACGCGGCGTATGGAATATTTTCGACGAATCAGAACCGCTTATTAGCGCGACATATGAAGTATCTTGATTCAGTTACTATGGTCACGTCTGTTTGTTTTAATTTGATTTATTTGAGTTTGACGTTTTCAACAGTTTTATATTTGTATTTTTGTATAATTTTTATAGAAAGTATAGTCTACAACATGTAACGGAATGGCCTATCCCACGCTCGCAAACCGTAGCCCTCGCCTTTAGCTCGGGCTACAAACTTTTTGCTCGCGTGGAATATGTGCCATTCCATTACTTGTTGTAGAATATACTATTCTAGGATACCAAAATCATGACAGAAACAGCCAATGTTATATCTATGGGAGATTTGTGCACGTTCTTTCTCATCATGAGGGAAAGTGCTCCAAATAATGTGAAAGATAAACAACTACTTATCATAAATTACATTACAATTCAAATAATTTTGAAATACTTAAAATCCATCATAAATATTGGGATCATGAAAAAATAGTATATACACCGCAGGAGAGAATAGTATTTTTCCCTTGTCGTAATGTAGCCTTCACCTACGGCTTGTGCTTCAATTTATTACGCAGGAAAAAATCATACACTTCTCTCCCTTACTGTTTGTTATGTACACTATTTTCTAAGATTATTATATGTATACCGGGTGTCTACTCTTTTACAGGATATAGGAAAAACAATGGTAAAGTTTTCATTAGCCGATAGTTCGTACGCCATGAATTTTTGAACAAAAGTGCCAATACACAATGTGTTGAGAATCAAAAACTGCACCAAATGAGCCTAAATTTATTGACGTGACACATTTCTGTCATGAGATAGACGTAAAATAATATAGACAAATTTTAGTTGTTTCCAGAGAGCCATGGTAAACAAAACATACAAACAGTCGTATTGTTTGACTTTGACAAATTACATTAAGCATAGTTTCAATGATTATTGATTTGTTTAAATTATTTATAAATAGTAAATGTGTCCATGATTACTGAGAAATAATTTAAACAAGTCAATAATCATTAAAACTATGCTAAATGTCATCTGTCAAACTCAAATAATACGACTGTTTGTATGTTTTGTTTACCATGGCATTACATCAATAAGTTTAGGCTCATTTGGTGTAGTTTTTGTTGCTGTACATTTTTTATATTTGCAATTTTGTTCTAAAATTCATAGGGAACGAACTATATAATGAAAATTTTAACATAGTATTTCATATGTCCTATAAAAAAGTAGACACCTAATATATATTATGCAACAAGTACATAATTTTGGGTTTTATGGACGGGACAGTTTAGGGGCGAAGCGAGGCACTTAAAAGGGCGGGTCAATAAAACTCTATTCATACAATATTGACATAAAAAATTTTTACTTTCAAAATGTGCGTTTTTCCTAATGTTTAGTTACCAAGTTTTGTTTTTACTTTCTCGGACTAGTCCATATGGACGCTAAACAAAATCATAAACAAGTGATTATAAAACAGTCGAACATAATAGATTATTTGTATCATCCAGAAACTGCACTTTCACGTGTGCGAATATATTTTCACAGGCCGAGCAGAAGGCGAGGCTTGCAAATTACATGCATTAATTTAGTTGATATTTATTTATTAGTTGTGTATTGCAACTGAAAATATAATTATAATTACTTACATTTGAGCTTACATTTAACAATTTAGCTCTAAAATTGATGGAAATCCAAGAACCAAACACTAAATAAAACCAACGCTAGTTGATGCCAACCCTAATCTTGCAAAACTCCCTAGTTTTTGCCGACCTAAGCCTGAAACCAAACAGTTTCTGGACAATTTTGAAATGTGTAAAACTAGTGTTTTGGACGAAAGCACGAAAATGATTTGTTTTTTCATACTGCAATAAAATTTTCTGAAGAATTTATTTTTATGGTTTGCAATTACATATCATTCATCAATAACAATAAAAATGAGGCTGAGAAATCTGATTACGAATGACATAGTTCAAAACACGACGGCTCTGCAACTTCAAATCGCAATACCTACGGATGACAAGAATAATGAAAATTTACTTTTCAATTTTTATGGCATATTACCGAAGTAAATATAATTGATTTGATAATTAATTTAGCACAATTTGTATGTAAATATATCGGAAACTCAAAGCCGCAAGTCAATTTAAATCAACACTAATTATACCACTGTAATTAAGCAATTAAAAATCATTTACAAACCCTTTAGTCCTCGCCTTCACTAATTACTCTCATATCTTATCAGGATCTCTGATATTCAAATAATAACAATTCAATCACAAGCAGCCAAAAATTAGAATTCGTTATAAAATTGCTGCTATGTACAATTAATTTCTGAAACCCAAAATGTGTTATAAAAACAAAAGAATGACTAAACAAAACAAAAGCGTCCGAAAACAATAATCAGGAAATTCTTGTCCAAAGCTTGCTAGATCATCACTCGAGGACTGTGGTAGAATTTAGACAGTGGCGTGGAAAACCGATTTTTCTTACACAATTTTTAAGGTTTCCAAATTGCTTAACAAAGAATTAAATAACAGATCAGTAATTGCAGATCTCGACATAGTTATTAATTATTATAATACTACGGAATATATCAAACAACGAACATTAATTTTTGGTAATCATTTCTTACTCTTAATTTTATAGGTACTGAGTTATTAGATGATTGTGTTTAACAGCCAATAACTCCTATTGTACTACAAGTCCCGGGGATGCCCTTTGACGGCTGGTAATTGCGTCTCTCATATAGAAATGCATCATACTCTGAAATCTGTTTTTTGAAAATGCTGCAACATTTTAATACAACATTTTGCAGTGAAAAAAGTTCGTTGTTATGAACCTAACAAAGTAGCAGTAAGAAATATATTTCTTCTTAGTTCCAGATGGACCTGTACGAATAAAAAAATAATCCAAAATATAATGGTCTGAGGATGTATAAAAATTTATCTCAACACTTGAAAAATATTCGAAATATCAAACAGTTCAAAGGAAAATCCAAATAATATTTGATAAAAAAAATCTTATTATAATTTCGAGGAATTGTTTAATGATAATTATTAGAAACAATATTATTTATATTTGTGTAAATAGCTCCGTGGTAACGTGTCGGACTGTGGATCGTGAGATCCTCAGTTCGAATCCCACAGCTGACAGTTGCCAATTTACATTTACCCCTGTGGTTCCCACTCCACTAACATCTTTGAGGGCTATGATTTGACGGCTGTAACCGTACTTCATATGCAAAAATATATCACTTACCGAGATCTGCGCAAGCAGAGTGCTACACCCATAATGGGTAAAAGGCGTGATGATATATTTATTTTATTTATTTATTTTTGTGTAAACCTAATTTTGTACTTTACATTATTTTATATTTTTTGACAATTCCTATTACCATGTATCTGATTCCTGAAACATATAGTATATTACATGTGAGGTGGGAAATGTGTCATTCTGATATAGCGCAATGCTGTAATAATAATAATAAGTTTATTAATTAAAACTCCCACCGAACTATGTATACTATTTTATTCACAATCATCCTTAATTATCCAAATTAACTTCTCATTCTACTCGTATATCCAACAAACAAAGGTCATGTTTGGTAGCAGTCTATGAAAACTAATGTTTAAATTTGTTTCAATAATTTGACATTTGTCAACAGTTCAGGAGATTTAAATGTGACATTAAATTTCAATGTAGATCCTAATAAAACAGCATTACATTAAAATTTTATATTACTTTATAATAAAACTGCTTCTGTTCAATATTAATATTGTAATTATTGATGTTTTATTGTAACTATAAGCTTTTATCAATATGTTTGTTAGCACTGTTCAACTTACTTTCAGAGATTTATCACTGCGTTGCTAGGCAATTATATAAATACTTCTCACCCATGGGATAAATCTGTCACTTCCCACCCAAGAGGTTGTCATACTATTAAGGAATGACGTATTTCCAAACCTCTAAAAGGTTTCGAATTGACACATTACTATAGTGGTTGTGAATAATAGTTATTTACGATACAAGTACGTAAAATTAGTCTTTAGTCACGAAGAGTCAATTAAAATTTAAAACACGAGCATAGCGATTGTTTTAAGACCCCTGAGTGACTAAAGATGGGGGTGGAGGAAAGCCTTATTCTATGTATTCTATATTCTTTGTACCGGTGAATACAGTTTGTAGATTTTAATTATTGCTATTTTTAAATTATTTATTGTTTGTTTTAAATTATCAGCCTTCCGTGAAAGTGAAAAAAACATGGATATTGTATTTGAGTAAGAACATTTTTCTTATTAACTTTTCTTATATAATTTTTTAACTAAACTATTGCCAATACTTTAATCTATTAATTCACATAAAATTTGAACATTTTGATTAATAATTTGAATGTTATTCTTCTTAGAATTTGACCGTTGTCAAATGGCAACGCTAGGCGATATTTAGTATTTATTTATTTTTATGTTCTGTTATGTCTTTTTAAAGTTTCAGAAAAATTTAAAAATACAATTAATGCGGGTGCTAATATGGGTTAAAAAGATATAGTATAGTACAGGCTGCAATTTTTATTTGAAGTTTGTTTCTATATTTTGTACCATTTAGAAATTTACTTGTTACTCACTTGTAAACACCATTTACCCAAGCCCTCTATTGCTTTTGAAAATGAATCTTTACAAGTTACTAATTGACAGCTACATTGTAAAAATTTTACAAGTTAGTAAACAAAGTAAACAATGCACATTGCTATAGTAATGCTTACCAGGCTTATGCGAAATCATTTAAAATATTTTTTGACAGAACAGTTGTGTGTGACAGGACTTGGTTATAATTCTAATTTGATTTACAAATGAGTAACAAGTAAAATGTTGTACAATACACGCAAGGTAAATGTTTTTACTGCTTCAAGGAGGTGACAGGCTCGCCTGATCGGCTCGCCGGTCATTTTCTCCATTCAGCAGTAAAAACTGTTTTACCTTGCTTGTAATGTAAATAACTATAAAATTTGCTTGGGGTTATGTGTTAGGTTGCATCCTATTTTATTAATTAGGGTCGAAGCCCCACAAGGTGGATTGCGTCGCCGCCACTGGCCCCCAAATGGATTGATGGATACGTCGGTAAGAGTCTAACTTACCGACGGCGGGATCCTGCACACAAGTAAACTAATTTGTTCACGCTACAATCCCGAAACAGCTACTGTGCGTTGTTGAGCGAAGAAAAAATATCAAATTAAAATATAGCTGTATCATATCTTTCTATTGTATGGTGGATGCTAACTCCGGATGGCATTTTAACAGAGCGGCAAAGAACTGAGAAGTTCTGGGTACTTGCCTTTCAAATTGATTGTGGTTCCATTCCACGAATTTTATTGGAAAAAGCAGCAGTGTTATTCCAAAATAAGAACTACACAACTTTACATTTGGATGGGTAATAATTACACTTGACACATGTTTGACATATATAAGTTATTTGATTTTTTACAAAATATGGTTATCGAATTATTAAATATGACACCAGTTTATAATGGATTCAATTTACAAATTTAGATGTATAAATTTAATTACGCTGAGTTTACAAATGATCATAATAAAATATTGTTGTAACATGGATTCGGATATTGTTAAATAATATCTTTGATCACATATTGCAAATTTATAGTATATTAAAGAACGCGTTACATAATTATCATTTTATTTTGTGAGAAGTAAGTTTGTTACGGCGCGCAGCCCTTAAAAAAAATAAACTACAATTAAGAAACGAGTTCTTCATAATATTTTTTATATTTTGTTCCTTTCATGCTCTTTTTTATTAGGTAACAAATCTAAGTTTCAATATTCAGCGAATTTTCTGTTAGTTGGTGACACTTATGTGATGTTTGAAAATTCAACACCTAACCTTACCATGCCTATCTCTTCTTCTTAATGGGGTCTTTCACCATTTTTTTAATATTTTTTTTTATGAAACTTTATTTAAATTCAAGACTATCTACACTCTTAAAAAGTCTTAATTGTTATTCATTAAGCCACAATGATTTTTTATAAATGTTGTGACGTCATTGTAGAGGTGTTGCTGGATCTTAGACAGTACAGATTGTAAATAATAGTAGTCATATATTTTTTTACTTATTTTATTATTATTATTACAATAAAATAGAACATTTATGTGACTAAAATTATTTAAATCTCTACTGTTTGAGATCCACCAACAGCTCTATAATGACGTCACAACATTTAAAAAAAATCATTGTGATTTAGTGAATAACAATTAAGACTTTTTAAAATTGTAGATTGTCTTCAATTTAGATAAAGTTTCATAAAATAAAAATAAAGAAAAAAATGGTGAAAGACCCCATGCTTAACTTCTGCTTTCAAATTCAAAATTATACAAAAATAACGTTCTTACTATTTGTATTTAGTTATTTAGCGAAGTGTGACATTTGCTATTTTTTACATATTACATTTCAGTAGAGTTGCCAACCTGTAAAATATAAATTGTACTGCTCTATTATAACACTCGATTGTGCTGTTACGAAACTCCTTTGAGTGTCGAAACAAAATATAAAAAATTAGTGTTTAATAAATATGTCAAATATCTGAAGCCTCATCTTAATTGTCAGATTTCAAATTTAATAAATTCTGCGTGAAGCGTGAACCAGGATAATCGCAAATTTAAATTCTAACGCATAGAGGCACAAAAAGGATTAGCGCTAACTCCAGTTTTATTATTAGTCGTAATTTCATTATTCATTGTTAGAACATATTTATTTTAACTAAGGTTGTAGTTGAGATAGGTGAGCATAAAATTTGACACATTCTGTTAATTTAATTAATTTAGAAACTAAGTTACAGAAGCTGAAAAAATGGAGTTAACGTTAATATCTTTTGTGAATTTGCCTGTTTTTCTAAATCCAAATTTATAAATTAACCTAGTATAAACCAGCTATAAGGAACAATCTAAAAATTATATTTAATCCCAAAGCCTTAAAAAAGTAATAAAGAAATAGTATATTGTACAACCAACATGGAATAGTACTCATTTCCTACGTATATGAAATCATACGAGTATAAAATGGACATTCCATGCGAGTTGTACACTATACTGTTTCTACGATCACGATATTATATCCTAATTAATTTAATTTTAATATTATTCCAATATTTGACAATTCTAAATACTCGTAAGAATCCTAGCAATGACACCTATACTAAAATGAACTGACCTGTATTGAAATCCTCACAAAACAAATTCATTTCGCACGATGCTTGCAATGTACCTCATTTCCTAGCAACAACAAATATACAATGAGCAGATTTCTAAGTGATCGTAGAATAAAGTCTATATACTAAGTAGAAGCAAAATGGACAAAATTAAGATTACACAATTTATAAACCAAATCAGTAGCCAAGAATAAGATTGAATTCCTGAATTCTTCTATTAATAATGACAACTTAGTTATCGAAATACGGGCTAGATTTAATTTTTAGATGACTCTTCTAGATGAAAAAGCATGTGTATGACATCTAATTGATACACAGATAATTATAAAAAATCTACCTACCGAGATCTGCGTAAGCAGAGTGCCACACCCGTAATGGGTAAAAGGCGTGATTATATATTTATTTATTTATTTATTGTAATTAGGAGATATCATATAGAAACTTTGTAGCAAATGTAGTACTTTTTGTAAGAAAGAAATAAGCTGCTCAAGTAATTCAATTAAATTTTTTTTAATAATAGTGCAAAACAGTATGTAGAAATATTGATAGATACTTAACAAATTAATAATAATAGCATTAAATTGTCATCACTTTCATTATGATCAGCTACTTCATGTGATTATTGGCGCTACAGTTATTGGCTGAACACAATACGAACTTTTGCATCGGAATTTTCATACATAATCCATTAAGTGCTAGTTTGATTTCCGGAAATTTACCGCCTGAACTATTGAGTTTTTATTGCTACGAAAATTACGAGTCGAAGACGAATGGTGATAGAAGTAGTACAACAATTTTCAATAATTTAACAGTTCGCACATATGCATATGTTTGTATTTTTATTTAAATTCCATGACTGTCACTACAAATGAGCACTTTTATAAAATTTTAAACTTGGTTTTACATTATACCAAAGGTGTAAAATAAAATAGGATTAGTGACTTAGATGCAGAATTCAATTATTTTCAAGATTTGTTTGAAGTATTTTGTTTAAAATCAATAGGGAATGATATATCGCTATATGAAAAAATTAACATTGTATTTCCTATGTTACATAAATCAATTCACCAGCCTGTATAATTATTGTTTTGTGTGTCTTTGTCACATACACGCTTGTTCAATCGCTGGTTATTTTAACAACAAAAAAGGATAGATGATCACTTCACGGACGGAAATGTATACTTGAATCTGTCATTTCAGTATTAATTTTAGGTTATATTTTGAATGAAACTGCAGTTTCATATTTAATAGTAATAATAATAATAAAAGAAATCATAAGAAGATACCTGCAGTATCGTAAACCACAGTGGAGTATTATATTATTGTTACCTCGAAACACCTCGATATCGAACTGTCAAACTCAATCATCAAAATAATGTCAGGTCGTTGATTCTAAAACAATGGTCTTCGTTTGAAATTATTAAATTAATTCATTATCATAAGTATTCAATGTTGAAGTAATTTATAATAATGATATTAGCATGAATAAAATTGCTAGTCAATTTTTTTTTAATAAATAACTCTTAATTTGTAAGTATAAAAGTGTGCTAATAACTTGTTCATCATAACTGTTTGAGAATCTGTATGACGTCATGAAATATCCCTTACCATTAAAATCTTAACCCATACGAATATATTTGATGACGTACCAGTCATCACATCACGGACAAAGTGTATGTGGGTGTTATAGTATAACAACTGGGTGAATTTATTTTATATTAAGAAGGTTTATAATAGTTATTTATGTATCAAGGCACAAGTGAAAATAAACCATGTGAGTGATAAAAAGGAACTTCAGTGCCGAGGTACATATTAAGTTTTATTTGAAATCTAAAATTCGAAAAAACTGTAAAATAATTACAATATAGGTTGAGTTTATACATCTGTCAGTTGTTAATTGAAACTGACAGTGAGTGTTGCCAACCTCGAGAAGTGAAGTTATCGTAAATAACACTAAAAATTATGTGTTTTATCCTCAAATTTGTCAACGGAATTAATTAGTTAATTCTTCTTGTAAATTTTGTTTCATGTTACGTCCAAATTTACTATAGTACGTCAATATATCTACCAAAATTATCCTAATTGTATAATAATTATTTAACGGTTGTCAACACTGGGTTGCTCAAAATCGTCGTATAATGGGTTACTTTAGTGACGATTTCTGAGCTTTTAATGACGATTTTTGAGCACTTTAGTGCCGATTTCAAATAAAGTAATAAAACTCGTACAACAAATAGGTATACAATTATTTCGTTATTTATTGGAATAGATAAACAAGACACAAAAACTGTTACTTATACGGCGAGCAATGTAGCCACAGTACTACACCTGCCTCTATTAAATAATCGTACACTAAGATTAAATCAATTATTACGTTTTAAATTTATATGTAATTACGAATTGTTTCTATAATAAATTAACTGCAGAACAGCGAAATCAATTATTACAATTAAAAATTATAAATAATTACGAATTGTTTCTATAATAAATTAGCGGTATTTAACGGTATAAAAGGACTTAATAAAGTTAAAATTAATTAAGAGTGCCCCTTTATAATTAAATTACTGCTTGGCATTTTTATTTCAGTGCCATTTTTCAAATTTTCAATAAGCACAATGCTTAATAATTAATAAAAAATAAGTACCTCATATATCAGTCCTTTTATGCCAACAGAACACAATAACGTTGTCCGCTTCGTTGAAATGTTGCATCCAACAAGGATCTCAAAAAATAAATTGGATTTTTTCTAAGTGCACCGACGCATCTGAGCGAAAATGACCTTAAAGAAGTTGAGGAATAAGAAAGGGAGCGTGGTTTCTCCATCGCCAAGCGTGGATTCATTTTTCATTGAGAGCTTAAAGGGAAAGAAAATGAAGCAAGAAAACAAAGAATTCGAACCTGGTGCATACGGAGAGATAGCTCAAATTTGGATTGAATTTCATTTGAAGATTTTATCTGGTCAGTCAGTTAATGTTTGATTAGTAAACTACCACTTCAGTAATTAACCAAATTTACATTAAATTAAAAAATACTGTTCATAATTCTTCACCAGGAAAACAAGTGAACAACGTGAACAAGTAAATAGAAACACTAACTCAGTAACAACACATTATGATTTACAAAATATAGGAAACCATGTACAGTACTTTCAATGCTCTATTGTGCGTTGTTATATGTTTTTAATTATTCACTTTACAATAAAAATGTAAATACAAAACTTGTTCAGAATTTAAAAATGCATACAATGAGGTCTATTTGTTTACCTAAACATTAGTATTTCACGATATATCAATAAACTTCAAATCAATATTTATTAGGAAAGTTTTGACACGGCCATGGAAAATTGAACCAAAACGAAATATGTTTCACATTTCATAAAACACTTTTAGGGTTATTTAATTATTTATACACCTCTCTCAATAAATGCTCTGTAACTATGGTGATTTTAAACAAGGAAAGTAACAGATTACCCACTAGTGGGTATAATTTTGAGAAAAGTCTCTAGTGAGTAACTTTTTATTTATAGCAATAATAATAACACACTACAAATAATATTTCTTTAATAAATTTTGCATATATTAAGAGATGTTGGATAAAACGTTATACTTCACACGTGGGCAAAGTGGAATTACCCACTCGGTAAAATTATCTCACTCAGCCTTCGGCTTCGTGTGCTAAAATTACTCTTGTGGGTAATTCGTTACTTTGGCCACTTGTAAAGTATATAACTATTATCCAACACCTCTCAATAAATGCTCTGTAACTATGGTGATTTTAAATAAGGAAAGTAACAGATTACCCACTAGTGGTTATAATTTTGAGAAAAGTCACTAGTGAGTAATTTTCTATTTATAACAATAATAATAACACATAACACTTTGGTAACTACTTGGATTGACATTTTAATTTAGAAAATTTAAAGCACATGTCACTGTCAAATAATATTTCATTAATAAATTTTGCATTTATTAAGAGATGTTGGATAAAACGTTATACTTCACACGAAGGCAAAGTGGAATTATTCACTCGATAAAATTATCACACTCAGCATTCGGGCTTCGTTAGCTAAAATTTCTCTCATGGGTAATTCTTTACTTTGTCCAGTAAATAAATTACTATTATTTCAGAAAGAAATGGAAAGAATTGAAAATCTAATTCGCCGTAATATCATTACAAGTTTCTACGTTTGTACAGCAAATAATACAGCACTGTAATAAATAAATCTAAATCTGTTTTCCACCGATTCTGTTCTCTGAAATGTCAAATATTTTTCGGTTTTGTTTAATTTTTCATGGCCGTATTACAATTTTTTAATAAATATTAAATTAAATTGATATATGTAATCAAATGGATCTTTTAGCAATATTGCTTTATTTTTAAATTCTATACATCTTTTGTATTTACACTTTTGCTATAAAGTGAATAGGTAAAAAGATATAGCGATATTAAATTATATCATTGAAATCCCTATAGTCCACATTTAAATTTTACACCAGGTATATGCGGGAAGTAAGAAATAAGCAACTTAAATAATAAAAACAGTAACTTAGTAACAATAATTTAAGATTTATAAAACATAGGGAACCATGTCTTTTTCAACTCGTAGCCTTCATTATAAATATAATTATAAAATTTGATTTGAGATTTGTTATTTTGGGGATGTTCAGTATTTTTCGTTAATATTGACAAATATATTGCGTTAAATTAACAACTTGAACAAATATGACAATTTGTGTTGTCAATTCTAAATTTTCAACAAGAAAAATTGTTGTTTTCATTTATTTTCTACATTTATAAAAATTTAAAAAAAAGAGACTCGTCAATAATAACAAGTAAATTTAGCTAACTTATCAATTTGAAATTGTTAAAAAAAGTTTTTGTCCTTTATAGCAAATTAATTTGTTATAATAACTATGATTTATTGTTCTGCTTCAATATAATTACTAAAATATTTAGTAAAGAGCACATAAAAATAAATAATAATAATTACTATATTCACAAATATATTTAGTTACGAAATACACAAAAATAATTTGTTACTTGATAACAAATTTGAAACTTGTTAAATTTACAAAAATTAACGCTGAATCGTCTGGTACCAAAAATTTTATTAAAATTTTGCCAATTTTAACTATAAATTTTTTACTGTGTGTTATATAGCTTCTTTTATAAGCAAAATTTGCACATATTGATCTTGCTATAATTTTTGTTTCTTCAAAGTTTATTCAATGGCATTACTAGTCACAACAAATTGAACCAAAGTGGAACCATCCTGGAAAATTATTTATGTTTTTCCCAAGAAGATAAGAGATACTTTTAAACACTTTCAATTAAATATAACTCTTGGAAATAAACTGCAATATAATAAATATCGCTAGATTTTACTTCTTGTTCGTTCAGTAATCATTTGACAACAATATACCACACTAAAAAACGAAACTAAATATATAGATCAACAATAAATTAAAAGAGATGCATCCTCCCACAAAATCATCGCCGCCAATTAGGGCAAAACAACCTAAAAATTCCCTAAATTTCTCACTAATTTCCCTGTCCAAATCACTCACACGACTGACACAGTTTTCGGCATTCACACAAACTTACTACCATCTCATTATTTTTTCCGACATCGTAGCAAATCAATGAGATATGGACCCGCTATGCCAGAGCTAAAAATGAGTAAATGGTGTAAGTAATTGCCCGAGGAAAGATAAAAACGATGTTTGTTTGTTTTTTTGTCGAATGCGATTTTAGTTTTTGGGAAACTGAAGCGAATGCAGATGCAGATCATGAGAAATGGATTGTGGGAAGTAGATTGGAGTCCGACGGTAGATGTTCTGCTGTTTTATCGATCATCTATTGATTGTTATTTGTGGAAAGGCAAAGCATTATTATATGTTTTTATTACTGTTATTGTTGCTAAACTTAATTTAGATCTAGATGTGTCACTTATATCTCAATGTGATGTAGAATTCAAATGTGGAATATAGGGGTTTCTATGTTGTTGCTGTAAATTTTTACCTATTCACTTTACAGTAAAAGTGTAAATACAAAAGTTGTTCAGAATTTAAAATACATGCAATAAAATCCATTTGGTTATCTATATATTAGTATTTCACGATATATCAATCAAATTAAAATTAATATTTATTAGAAAAAATATGATACAGCCAAGGAAAATTAAACAAAAACGAAATATATTCATTCCAGAGAGAACATTTTTAGTAAATATACAATATTTGGGTAAAAATTCTATATAATATTTATTGAAATAACGACGTTTCGAAAGCAAAGTGCTGCCATCATAGATTTATTTATTACAGAGTTGTAAAATTTCTGCAGAAATTCGTAGATTGAAAAGATATAATGGCGAATTCAAGAGTTCATTTCTTTAAATTTACTTTTTGCCGATTGACATTAAAGGTGACACTTTACGGACTGCTGACAATCTGTAAAGTGTCACTTTTATGCCTAGGCTGTCAAAATATTTTACATAACAACCGCTCAAGAAACGCATAGCAACCGTCAATAAATTCATAGCAAGCGTTCAACACATGCATGACAACGTAAATTGACAGCAATAATCTTCAAAATTTCTATATAAAATAATCAATAAATTAATATTAATTCCAAATCGACAAAAAAATTATGTGTTTAACTCGGTATCAAACACAGATTTATAGCTTCGGCAGTCAATGAAACAGCAGCCTCTGTTGTAAATCTGGTATTTTGATGCCTAGTTAAACAAATAACTATTCTGGTAAATAAATGAAATGGAATGTCAAACATATTTCGTTTTTGTTCAATTTTCCAAGCCCGTGCTACAATTTTCCTAATGGATATAGATTTTAATTTGAATGATATATCGTGAAATATTAATATTTAGATAAACAAATGGACCTTATTGCATGCATTTTTAAATTTTGAATAACTTTTGTATTTACACTTTAAGTTTAGTAATTTAAAACAATATAAAAAAATAGCATTGAAATATGGTGTACTAAGATGTGATTCCTGTTTTTTTAAATGTACATTTCTGTATAATTTTACTTAGGTATTCATTTTATTACAAAGTATAAATACAAAAGTTGTTTCTAATTTAAAACAGCACACCGCCATGGAAAATTAAACAAAATCCAAATATACAGTTTCAGTTTCAGATATTTATTTATTTATTTGTTTAACAGAAAGAAATTAACTCTCACATTCTCCATTTTATGATTATATTCTTCAACGAAATTTTTACAGAAAATAATACAACACTGTAATAAATAAATCTAAATCTGTTTTCTGAAATATTAAATATATTTCGTTTTTGTTTAATTTTCCATGGCCGTATTATATTTCTCTAATAAATATTAATTTTAATTTAATTGATACCTACATCATGAAATACTAATATTTAGATAACCAAATGAGTCTTATTGCATGTATTTCAAATTCTGAACAACTTTTGTATTTACACTTTTACTGTAAAGTGAATAGGTATACAAAAAAATTAAACAGAACTCAGTTACCTTATCCAATTTTTTATACATATAAAAATAGTTTCCTAATTAGATCGTTTACAATTTTTTATAATTAACAATGCTTTACAAATCCAAGTAATTATTCTAAATTCTCTGAAACGAAAATAAATTATCTTCTAAATTCATTTTAAATTTACCTATTTTGATTGTGGCACTCTGCTTTCACAGATTTCGGTAAGTAATATATTTTTACAAATGAAGTGTAATTACCACTTTCAAACAAATAGTTATTTAAGTATCAAGGCTCTGAAGTTCAATTTTTTATCACGAATATGAAATTTAGTTGCCGAGGCCCGTAGGGCCGAGGAAAATAAATCATGTGAGTGATATAAAGGAACTTCAGTGCCGAGGTACATATTAAGCTTTATTTGAAATCTAAAATTCGAAAAAACTGTAAAAAAATTACAATATAGTTTAAGTTTATACATCTGTCAGTTGTCAATTGAAACTGACAGTCAGTGCTGCCAACCTCGAGAAGTGAAGTTATCGTAAATAACACTCAAAATGATGTGTTTTGTCCTCAATTTCGTCATCGGAATTAATTAGTTAATTCTTCTTGCAAATTTTGTTTCATGTTACGTTCAAATTTACTATAGTACGTATCCTAATTGTACAATTATCATTTAACGGTTGCCAACACTGGGTTGCTCAAAATCGTCGTATAATGGGTTACTTTAGTCACGATTTCTGTGCTTTCAATGACGATTTTTGAGCACTTTAGTGCCGATTTCAAATTATATTTATTTTTTGAGTTGTTGTCGATTATCCTGTATATTATTACTTGAACAATATTCAATTGTTTCTAAATATGCGCTTGAAACTCGGTAAAGCCACAGATATAATCTAGCAAATGTTCCTCTATATTCAAATCACATATATTAATTATTTATTTTCTAACATAATAATGAAAAATAAATGCTACCATCCTAATAACGAAGATATCATTAGCACCCTTATTACCAAAACCCAATTTTTCCCCCAAATAATTACTTCTAGAATGATTTCCGGTGAACTTTTTCTAACAAAAGGCGATCGTTGCAAGGTGTTAACTTACAGAAAAAAAATGATCATTCTACCTTACAAAGTAAATGACTTAAAAAAATGGACCAAATGGTTCATCAGCTCTTTTCACCTCATTATAAAGCAATAGTCACGTGGCTCACTGCGTGTCTCGTATCAAAAAAACATGCCGCCCATTCAAAAAGGCACTACGAAATTACATTTTTGATTTAGTTCAATTTTTGTTTTCTTCTTTGGATTCGTTGGTGTTGGGGATAGTATTCCATTGAGTGCTTATATCATTAATTTCAAATTCAGGTAGCTATGAAACCACATTGCTCTGACACTTTATTTTTTAGGAATTCCAAGCCTGCGAGACATAATGACGAAGAAGATTCATTCATGTAAACAAATTATTAAACGATCTTACATGAGAAAATTCTCCCTTACGAGAGATTTCATTTTTGTGAAAAAATTAATTGTAATCTCATGAATTTTTGCAACAATTTTAATTGATACATGTTTGCTATAAATAAGTTAATTTATTTATCCAACACCTCTCAATAAATACTCTATAACTATGGCGATTTTAAACAAGCAAAGTAACAGATTATCCACTAGTGGGTATAATTTTAAGGAAAGCCACTAGTGAGTATTTTTTATTTATAACAATAATAATAAAACACAACACCTTGGTAACTACTTCGATTGACATTTTAATTTAAAAAATTTAAAGCACTGTTAAATAATATTTTACATTTATTAAGAGATGTTGAATAAAACGTTACACTTCACACGTGGGCAAAGTGGAATTACCCACTCGATAAAATTTCTCTAGTGGATAATACCTTACTTTGCCCACTTGTAAAGTAAATAACTATTATTCATAACTTGCGGCGTAGATTCTACAGAAGATTTATATATTATTTCTTTGGTATTTGTATTTATATAAATTAATCTAATATAAATATTTTGCGGTACCTATAGAGACTTTATAGAACAATCGTTTAAACTTTTTAATAAAAGATGTTGATACCCAGAGAAAAGAAGAGCAAAATAATATAGAAAAGCTATCAGCATTAACACCACGGTAGATTTTAAATGAGAAAAGCAGTATAAAGTTAATTGGGCGGTTCAGATATGGCCACGAAGAAAGAGACAATAAATATGAATTACTGGACAATGACAGAAGATGCAGATTATGCAAAAGAAGAAACAATATGGCATTTTAGTAAATGAGCTATTGGACGATCAGAGTAGTCATTACGAGAAGAAAATAGTAGTTTATATACCAAGGGGCTGAAGTGCTTTATTTAATCTCGCGGGTGAAGTTTATTTCACGAGCCGTAGGCGAGGGAAATAATCACCTGAGGGACTAAAGGCACTTCAGTCCTGTGGTATATACACTTTTTTTGCACTTCCAACCCTCGTTTCAGCAATACATTATAAATGGTTAATTTTAAAGGATTTAAAAAATATATTTGTATGTTTAAAATGGATGGCTTTGATAACAATGAAAGTATTATTCAAATTTTGTTGGTTACCTAGATACCATAAACAAAGTGAAAATTTTTATTTTGAGTGACATTTCATTAAGGATAATTTTAAGAAGACACAGTGGAAATACTGCCGATAAAATCTAGAATAGTATACTGTACAACGAGCATGGAATGATACTCATTTCCTACGAGTATGAAAGTTTGTAGCATGAACCGAAGTCGAATGCTGCAAATCATACGAGTATGAAATGGACATTCCATGCGAGTTGTACACTATACTTTTTCTACGACCACGATATTATTTCAAAATTAAATTAATTTTAGTAATAAATTTGTCCCGCTTTCACCATTCCAACATTTGAAAATTCTAAATAAGTATCCTAGCAATGGCACCTGTACTTAAATAAACTCATCTGTTTGAAATACTCACAAAACGAATTCATTTCGCACGATGCTTACAATGTACCTCATATCCCTAGTAACAACAAACATACAATGAGCAGATTTCTCAGTGGTCGCAGAAAAAAAAATATGTAACAACAGTTGGAAGCTTTTAGCAAGTGGTGTGACAATAAAGAAGTTCAAAAATACACGGAAACTGCGCTGTTAGTATATTTTTATGAATGATATAAAATTGTGCAAGCTTTCATTTGGGCGAAATTCGATGTTGAAGGTAATGCTGGTGGATAGAAATAATACTTAGGTATATAAGCAATTTCCCGAAATTAATTACTTTCTTTAAAAGAAGATATAGTGGCTACATAACCTAAAAAATAAAATTCAGTAGAACAAGTTGACCAATTCTTAAAATATGCATTAGACAAGGTATTTTTAATGGTAAAAGTAATTAATTTTATCAAAAACGTTTAAATATACTCTGTAGTTATCAACTGTATAAAACTATTAATAATAAATGCATTTATATAAAATAATTTTAATAAATATTTTACTTGTTGCTGTGGTTACTTGTTTACTTGTCAATTTAATCCCTTAGGATTAAATTTCGAAATTTAATTCCTCCGAGATTAAAAGTGACACTTAAGAATAAATTAGAGCATTTGAACCCGGAAGTGCAAAAAAATTACTTTAACATGGAAAACTATACAAACAATTTTTGTAGCCCTAGAATGAAAATAAATAAATAATTAAGATCACGAAAAGTCTATATTGTATATAAGAACTACTTCTT
This sequence comes from Poecilus cupreus, assembly GCA_963942605.1. Lineage (NCBI taxonomy): Eukaryota > Metazoa > Arthropoda > Insecta > Coleoptera > Carabidae > Poecilus > Poecilus cupreus. Next base: position 16,076,707 of record OZ012729.1, read on the forward strand.
GTTGTGTGAATTATCAAAGAGATACATAAAGTGAAATATTCTACCAACAATTCATTTAGACATGCGGCTCTGCAATTACAGATCACAGGAATCTGCGAAGTTTTCATAAATAATTAAAGAATATGGCAATATATTTAACTAGTTGTCAAATATGAAATATTAGTACCTAATTATTGTTCTTCATTCATTTAAATAAAATAATTTCTTTCTCAGTTTAAAACATGATCAATACTGTATTTAAAGAATCTTTTAATTCATTTTTGCGTACAGCTATGTAATTGCAGATCATGGGAAATTGCGAAACTTTCTTAAATAGAAAAGTGATGAATATGGAAATATATTTAACTCGTTAACAAAGTTAATCTAATGTGATGCCCTGCAATTGGCCAACTCTCAAAAATTATTGTACAAACTAACATATCTATCATGCCAAATATATTAATATACACGGGAAAAAATACAGTAGAATTTACCGAACTATTTGGTAAACTAAGGTTATAATATGCATTTTTACCTCCCGCCTACCTCTAGGTAAGGGAGGTATTGTTTTTGGTCAAAAAATTGGGTAGTGAGTTTTCAATGAATAAGCACGTTTTATGGTCCCTACAATACGATTTTACTATTTTCGCGATGATGTCTGTATGTATGTATGTATGTATGTATGTATGTATGTATGTATGTATGTATGTATGTATGTATGTATGTATGTATGTGTGTGTGTGTGTAGTCTGTGGCAATTTTTTCGTCTCGCATAACTCAAATACTACAATACCAAAAAATACAATTTTGTGAATTATTGCTTCTTATATTTAAATGAAGAGCTGATTAGATTTTGGATAAAATTGGTCAACCGGAAGTAGCAGTTTGCTTGAAGCCCTTAACAGTTTTTCGTGAAAAACACGGTTAAATTTCCTTTTTCAACAATTTATGTTATTTTTAAAGTTGAAGAATATTTAATGTTACATGTTTTTTTATCACACTAATTTTATTAATTTTTATTAGATTTAGAGATAATAAAATATAAAGAAATTAGATTTTACAAATTTTGCATTCCTAGTACACCATGAAAACATTTAAAAATTTTCAATTTTTTACGAAATGTGACACATGTCATTGTGATTGTGAAGCTGTTTTCTTAGTGAAATATATGTCATAAAATTAAATAAATATACAAAAGAAAATTAAAATTCTCAAATATAAAGATAATAAACAAATAAGAAGGTATGTTTCTGTATCATCAAATACTATTTTGTACCGTTTAAGAGTAGTATTGGGCGGGAGGTTATGTGCTGGCCACATCAGATTTTTTTAAATGTCATAACAATTAAGAAACTAAACTCATATATTTACTAAGCAAGTATTTACAAAAAAGTTTGGTAAATTTTCAGAAAATGTTTCTTATATCCGCATTTCTCAGATTACCGATTTGTTCGATACATTTATTTATTTATTTATAGTAGAGTAAATGTTTTTTGAATTTTTTACACTAATAGTTATAATTTTACTCTACCTGGATCCAGAAACATAACAGAAAAGTTTATTGGTAATTTTGTCAAAATCATCAGTAGCATAGAATAACGAGAAATATGTGATATTAATAAAGAGATTATTATATACACAGTAAAAAATTGAGTTGCGATTTATTAATTTTGCAGTTGTTAAGTATTTTTAGTTAATATTGACAAATGTATTGCTTTAAACTAACAATTAGAACAAATATGACAATTTGTTAAATTAAAATTTTTGTCAATTCCGAATTTTTAACAAGAAAAATTGTTGTTTATATTTAATTGCTGGATATATAAAATTTTACAAATAGATTCTTCAATAATAACAAGTAAAAGCTAACTTATCAATTTAAAATTGTTTAAGAAAGTTTGTAACAACTTAAATTTTTATAACTATGATTTATTGTTCTGTTTCAATATAATTACTAAAATATTTAGTCAAAAGCACCTAAAAATAAATATTAATAATTATGATATTCGCAAATGTATTTAGTTAGGAAATACACAAAAATAATTTGTTACTTGCCAACAAATTTGAAACTTGATAAATTTATAAAAATGAACGTTGGATCTTCTGGGACTAAAATTTTTTCTTCCAAATTATACATTTTTTTATCAAGACACTTGAAATCGAACACAGCATGGCAGCATAGATGATAAATAAAACCATATTACAATTGGTACATTTGTTTTGTTATTTTATGACCTTGATGATATTAAAAAAATTACCGTTTCCGTAATTTTTTTTTTTTTTAGTTCCAAGTAGAATAAATTTATAAATATTAGTGTAAAATAATGCAAAATATTTCCTCTATAATAATAGTTATTTACTTTACAAGTGGGCAAAGTAAGGAATTACCCACGAGAGAAATCTTAGCTCACGAAGCCGAAGGCTGAGTGAGATAATTTTATCGAGTGGGTAATTCCACTTTGCTCACGTGGGAAGTATAACGTTTTATCCAATACTTCTTAATAAATGAAAAATGTATTAAAGAAATATTATTTGACAGTGACATATGCTTTAAATTTTTAAATTAAAATGTCAATCGAAGTAGTTACCAAGGTGTTGTGTGTTACTACTATTGTTATAAATAAAAAAATACTCACTAGTGGCTTTCCTCAAAATTATACCCACTAGTGGATAATCTGTTACTTTGCTTGTTTAAAATCGCCATAGTAATATAGCATTTATTGAGAGGTGTTGGATAAACTATTTAACTTTTTTATGTAAAATAATTCAGGAAGCCAATAACGGAACATTTCATAAATAGCATTCAAAACGCTAGGGTGTTGTAATAAAGATTATTTTAACTTTATTCCTTATTTGAGAATTTTCATTTGAGTCCAAATTCCGATTATTTCCATATAGTGATACCCTTGAACACAACTCAAGTTCAACTATATTTATTTATGTTTCTTTCAAACAACTCCTGCATTTTCTATTTCTAAGCCATCTATCGTGTGCAGATTTTCAACGCACAAATTCGCAAATCGTTAAGGCGGTCTGCGGTCTTTGTTGTTGTTGTACGACCGCCCGGGTGTTAGCTTGTAGGCAGAAACACTTGACTCCCAGAAGGCTGATCGTTCAAACAAAACCTGCCGCACACACTCGCCTGATGTGAAATGTGATACGAAGTTATATTGCAGTGTGAACCGACGGCAGGCGATGTGATACACTGACACCTGGTACGACCGAAAGTTCTGGAGTCAATATTCAAATGTAACTAGCTTGGATTGGTAGATAATGTTCGAAGAGATAGTTTAAAGCATACTATTGTATGGAGCAAAAATATTTTGATGGGCAAAGAATAAAACTATAAAATATACCTATATAAAATTGATTTTATTATTTAACTGATCACATCCCTACACTGATAAAAATGTTTTCTTGGAACAAACAGATTCATCTTAAATGAAGAGAAAAATTGATGTGAATAGTGCCAATCTGATTTCGTTTTCATTGAAAACTTTTGTAGGTTTAATAACTATTCTTGTATGAAAATGAATTTAGTTTTGAAGGAACATAGCAAAGTATTCAACTGGGACTCATTATGGGGCCGAAGCAGTTTGAATAGGAGTAGTTTTAATTCAAACTGATTTGAAACGATTTATTTTTCATTATCCTTAAAAACAAAATTTAATAGTTATTTACTTCACAAGTGGGCAAAGTAAAGAATTACTCACGTGTGAGGTATAACGTTTTATCCAACACTTCTTAATAAATGATAAATTTATTAAAGAAATATTATTTGACAGTGACATATGCTTTACATTTTTAAATTAGGATGTCAATCGAAGTAGTTACCAAGGTGTTGTGTGTTACTATTATTGTTATAAATAAAAAAAACACACTAGTGACTTTCCTCAAAATTATACCCACTAGTGGGTAATCTGTTACTTTGCTTGTTTAAAATCGCCATAGTTGTAGAGCATTTATTGAAAGGTGTTGGATAAAATATATTTAGTTTCTTACAACGCAGAAGAAAGAAGAAATAAAATTTATATTCAAAATTAATACTTTTTTCTAATTGAACCCAATTATTTTGCAAGAAATAATTTTTTTCAACGAATGCATACAAAAAGAAAACTGAAAGTTTTCTTGAAACAAGAAGTTATTTATATGAGTGTATGGTATGGAAGAGATGTAAACTCTGAAAATGTGGATAATAACATTACCGTAGAATTTACCAAACTATTTGGTAAGCTGAGAATATACGATGCATCTTCTGAAAATTTCATAACAATTAAGAAACCAAAAACGATTATTTGCTCAACAATTAGGAATATGTGCAAAAATGCTAGAGTGAAGATACCTACTCGTATAAATAAATGAATAAATAATGACAGATGACAGAAGATGAACTTTTATGCCGAAGAGAAGAAGAAAAAATACGGAAATTAAGAACATCATGTGTAAAATGTAGACGACAACTAAGAAAAAAAATCTGATGTGGCCAGCACATAACCTCCCGCCCAATACTACTCTTAAGCGGTACAAAATAGTATTTGATGATACAGAAACATACCTTCTTATTTGTTTATTTTCTATTTATATTTGAGAATTTTGATTTTCTTTCGTATATTTATTTAATTTTTTGACATATATTTCACTAAGAAAACAGCTTCACAATCACAATGACATGTGTCACATTTCGTAAAAAATTGAAAATTTTCCATGGTGTACTAGGAATGCAAGATTTGTGAAATCTAATTTCTTTATATTTTATTATCTCTAAATCTAATGAAAATTATTAAAATTAGTGTAATCAAAACAAATGTAGAATTAAATATTCTTCAACTTTAAAAATAACATAAATTGTTTTTCACGAAAAACTGTTAAGGGCTTCAAGTAAACTGCTACTTCCGGTCGACCAATTTTATCCAAAATCTAATCAGCTCTTCATTTAAATATAAGAAGCAATAATTCAAAAAATTGTATTTTTTGGTATTATAGTATTTGAGTTATGCGAGACGAAAAAATTGCCACAGACTACACACACACACACATACATACATACATACATACATACATACATACATACATACATACATACAGACATCATCGCGAAAATAGTAAAATCGTATTGTAGGGACCCTAAAACGTGCTTATTCATTGAAAACTCACTACCCAATTTTCTGACCAAAAACAATACCTCCCTTACCTAGAGGTAGGCGGGAGGTAAAAATAGATACAGGACGATCAAAGCACTAAAAAGGACTAGATGAAGAACATAATCGAAAAAAGGAAAATTAGTTTGATATGAAAAAATATGTAACTCATATTTCATACATGGATTCTATTAGCCGAAGTCTAAGATAGCTTTAATGACACTTTTCGCCGAGATTTGTATATACTATTTTATTTATAGTCAGAAATTATGAAATACATACCGAGTGTAGAACTGAAATGCAATTTTTATTATTTATATTGCTGTATCTTTTTACTTGATCACTTTACAGTTTACAATAAAAAGTGTTACTAGTACAGAACTTGTTCAAAATTTAAAAAAATTCATGTAATAAGGCCCACTTAAGACCTAAATATTAGTATTTAATTTAATTAATCAAATTAATATTAATATTTATTAGCAAAATAGTAACAAGGCCATGAAAAATTATACAAAAACGAAAAATATTTCACATTACATGAAACAGTTTTAGGTTTATTAATTTATATAGTGGAAAGAAAAGTAAAGAAATACACTTTCAATAATTACAATTTTCCACGCAATTCTAAAGAAAATAATTCAGTGTTATAATTAATAATTCTAAATTTGTTTTCTGAAATATCAAATATTTTTCTTTTTTGTTTAATTTTGCATAGTCGTGGTACAATTTTCCTGATAAATATTAATTTAAATTTAATTACTATATCGTTAAAGATTAATATTTAGGTAACCAATTGGACCTTATTGCATGCATTTTTAATTTCAGAACAATTTTTGTATTTATATTGTTGTTGGAAAGTGAGTAGGTAAAATAATACAATATTAAAAAATTAACATTGAAACTCCTATACACCATATTTCAATTATGTATTTTAATGGTTATTTATATACTATACTAGTATAACTATTCCATGGAGTAAAGTAAAGCGAATGAGTGAGGTAATAGACAAAAACGCATTAAATTACCTCACTCAGAGAGGTTATAGACAGAAACACATCAAATTAACTCACTGAGTGGCATAATATGTTAGATTACTCCACTAAAATTATGGGAATAATATGTTTATTATATCAGTGCCGTAGATAATAGATATTTATGTATCAAGGCACTAAAATTCAATTTTTTATCACGAATATGGAATTTAGTTGCCGAGGCCCATAGGGCCGAGGAAAATAAACCATGTGAGTGATAAAAAGGAACGTCAGTGCCGAGGTACATATTAAGTTTTATTTGAAATCTAAAATTCGAAAAAACTGTAAAAATATTACTATGTAGGTTAAGTTTATACACCTGTCAGTTGTCAATTGAAACTAACAGTCAGTGTTGCCAACCTCGAAAGTGAAGTTATCGTAAATAACACTCAAAATTATGTGTTTTGTTCTTAATTTCGTTATCGGAATTAATTAGTTAATTCTTCTTGCAAATTTTGTTTCATGTCACGTCCAAATTTACTATATAGTACGTCAATATATCTGCCAAAATTATCCTAATTGTACAATAATTATTTAACGGTTGCCAACACTGGGTTGCTCAAAATCGTCGTATAATAGGTTACTTTAGTGACGATTTCTGAGCTTTTAATGACAATTTTTGAGCACTTTAGTGCCGATTTCAAATAAATGAATTTTGTTTAGTGATATCTACATGCAAAATTTTAAGCTCTACAACATTTATTTGAAGCATTTAAATCTAATATAATTTGGGAAGCAATGCGCATGGAAAAATTGTTTGATGATATTTTCCATCAAAAATTCTGACTTGTAGCTCTGCAATTGCATGTCACAGTAAGCTATAAATATATCTCGTTAACAAAGATTCCAGCTACAATTTCTCCTTTCCGCACTTAATTGTGCAGTAGCATAAATAATTATCCTTCGTCTTCGTCCAACAAAGAAATCACCCGCCAAGTCTCCCGGGGTCCGTGGAACCATCTACGGATGTAAAGCACGTTTACACAGAAGCGAGGTGTATCGAAAGTTGATTCGACGTGCTACTGGAAGCTTCAGGTGTCCAGCAGTGGAACCCAACAATAGCCCTTTGTCATTTAGACACTAACAGAAAGGCAGAGACAGTATCTGTTAAAGAACTTTCAGTGAAATATACAAGTTGTGCTGAAATGTTATTGTTGGGTTTCTTGTCTTCTGGTGTTGGGTAAGATTTATTGGAGGTTCTAATTTATTACTAGGTGAAGACATCTTGGGTTTGTTACCAGAAAACGATTAGACACTTTGATTTAATTGATTGGTACAGAACTGAAAACATTGAAGTTTGGAAAAGATTATTAAGCCGAAAAATGTTAAGGAAAATAGTAAATAAATCACTATGTTATATTGGATTGCTTGGCTTTAGGTAAATTTATTTAAATTTGTTTCGTCGTTGACGACGTTTCGGCTATGGTTACAGCCAACTTCAGGTCTAAATTTACATTTACAAAATATATTTTGTTGAACGTCAGTTACATAATTAAAAGTTAAGTTAAGTTAAATTTATAAAAAAAAGATTTTATCACTAATAAATTACATTTTGTAATAAAATTTTTATATTGGAAGTGTACACTTCACGATTCTTGGAAGTGTACACTTCCAATATAAATTTAACTTAACTTAACTTTTAATTATGTAACTGACGTTCAACAAAATATATTTTGTAATGTAAATTTAGACCTGAAGATGGCTGTAACCATAGCCGAAACGTCGTCAACGACGAAACAAATTTAAATAAATTTACCTAAAGCCAAGCAATCCAATATAACATAGTGATTTATTTACTATTTTCCTGAAAACATTGATGTTTCATATTTGTACATGCTAAAAAATTATTTAAATTTAAATACCTGTATCTCTAACAATAGTGACGTTAATTTAATTATTTATTCAAACTTGGATTCCGTGAAAATTGTTTTGTATTATGGAGGTATTTCGAACAAAATAAAAATATTTACCAGAGATGGGCAAATTATTGAAAAATTGTAATTAATTACGTTTTTGTAATTACTGTCTAAATGTTAATTAAATTACAATCGTCAAATAACATTACTTTACAATCAAAATGTAATTAATTATTTAGTTCAATTACATGTAAAAAATGTAATTAAAATACATTTAATAATTACAAATTACAATTACTTTATATTTTTTATGGAAATATAAAGAACATCATCTTAAATAATTAAAATATAAATCAAAGACAATATATAGGCCCATAAAATTATTATAATTAATATATATATATATATATATATATATATATATATATATATATATATATATATATATATATATATATATATATATATATATAATTATAAACTTGAAGTCTCCAACAAAAACAAAACGTTCTGATTAATATTGTGGATTATGATTTGTTTTTTTGAAAAATTAAAAATCATCATAATTTAGTTGAGTTATTTAAAAAATTGAAGATCTCCGTATCTATTTGATTAGAAATTAAAACGGAAGTTTGATTTTATCTCAATCAAAAAGTCATAAAATTAGACATTTTGTTCATGAAAAATATAAAAACCAAGTAATTGTCAATATAATTGTAAATTATATGTAAAATTGCTAGAATTACTAATTACTTGTGTAATAAATGTAATTATTTACTGAACTTAAATTAATAATTACATTTCAGAAATATGAAATTACTTACGTAATTTAATTTAATTACTGCCCATCTCTGATATTTACCTATGAAATATTCCTTTTCTGTTGTTGGAGAATTTGTTTCTTATTTATCGTTGACGAGCAGACACCATTCCATAAAAATTACAGAAGTATGTTTGAGATTACCTTCAAATTGTTGATTACTGCAATTGTCACTTTACAGGGATGTCACTTATGAAAGATTTTGAAGAATTGTAAATTTCTAAAATGAATATATATAAATATTTAATAATCAATATACATAAAATAAATAATAACACTGAATATTTACCTATAAAATGTTTATGTGTAGAACTAGAGATTCGTTTTCCGTTGTTGGAGATTTTATTTCTTCTTTCACTACCAACCTTTTTCTTCTAATTTTGTGTTCTATTTTCTTAATAGGAATTATAAAGTTTGTGAAAAAAAATAGTTATCTTTTTTATGATCTAAAGAAAAGATAACCTATGAACATTTTTAAAAAGATCTGTCACAACACTGATTATCACACATCACATTTGAAACATTTACTAGAAGGAAAGCTATAGCATGGTGTGTAATGTGATTCTAAAAGATTATGAGCCTATAATAAATATTATACACTATAATTTTAATGTTTATATATTGAAAACTATTTTTACACTTACCGAAAAAATTATGATGATGATGTTTGTTACACGCAAATTTCTATAATTTTCTCTTCCGAACTTGAAGAGTTATCATCATCTTCTTTAGGTAATGGTTCTCTTGGATCATTCCAATATGGTAATGTAGCATAGACAACTTGATGACGATGTTCTACTGCAGGATCCATAATGTTATATTTATTGCTTATAAAAATGACCATTCCTTTCTATGTTATAATTTTATCCGGTCCAAATTTAACACCATATGCGTAGAATCTTCATTCTAATAAACGCAACATGTATGATATGTAGTAATAGGCTATTTCAAATTCTTCTTTTGTGATATATTTAAATGAACTCTTCTTACTACGACATGATTGGATGTCTAAATTCAAACAATTATACACTGGCACAATGTATTCGAGTAGATCGTTCATGTATATGGTATCTTCAAACTCCAGAAACACGTGTAAATGCACCAATCACTTGTATATTTTCATTAAAATCACTTTTGCACTCATCGTACACGTCCTTCAAACTAAATGTTACAAACAATAGCTTGCCTGGCCTCATACTTTGTAATTGATTACATTAATTATTTTCACGTATGTAAACACTTTTCACTAATAAAAAGTAAACAACTCAAAAATAAGTAATATTTCATGTTTTTTTTTTAAATTACAACTGTCCTATGTAATTAATTAAGTGATGTATATATTATTTTAAAAATCAACGCTGTTTTTTTTTATGGGAATAATAATAGTTATTTACGATACATGTACATAAAGCCTTTAGTCACGAATGGGCCAATTAAAACACGAGCGTAGCGAGTGTTTTAAGACCCCTGAGTAACTAAAGATGCATTACGTAAATGTATCATACAATGTTTTATCTACGATATAATGAAAAAACCCCAATAAATATAAAAAATATTTTTATTTAAGAATTAGGATCACAATATTAAATGAGAAGATTACCATGACACTTTTTTTGCAAATTGGGCGTATTTAAAAATTTTAATCACACGTTGTTCGGCAACCCGTGATTAAAAAGTCGTATTACTAAACAACCGTTTTGCAAACTTAAAACTAACAATTAAACATCAATTTTAACACTATCGTAGATAAAATAAATGTAAAACATTAATTTAGTGACGAAAATTAATTTTATTCGGACACATGCCAATTTTCAAAGTTCATACTTCAAAATTGTACCTACAATGTAACAATTTTAATACTTACAGTTTATGGAGGTAGAATGATGTTTTTTCTTACTTATTTTTCATTCTTTTTCTTTCTGTATGTTTGGTTTTTATTATAATGGTAATTATTCCGGACGGGTATACAGTAAAAAATAAAATTAACAAAATTTTAACAAAATTTTCAGTTCCAGACGATCCACCATCAGATTTCAAATTTCTTAGCAAATAACAAAATATTTATTTGTATATCGTAACTACATATATTTTGTGAATATAGTATTACTGATATTTATTTTTAAGTACTTTTTAGTAAATATTTTAGTTATTATATTGAAGCAGAAAAATAAAGCATAGTTTATAACAAATTAAGTTGTCACAATTTCAAATTGATAAGATAGTTATATTTACTTGTTATTATTGAGGAGCATATTTGTTAAATTTTATGAATCCAGAAACTAAATAAAAAATCTGTTGTGGACACCATAATATCTCCCGCCATAGATTTCTTATCGTATAATACATCAGGAACACGGACCACAGCTACCAAGAAACCCTCATCCTTTCAAAAAAAAAATGACATTTTTCAACCATTGTTTTCTTTTTCAAAAAACAGGTTAGCAGATTTAAACGAAAATATCAAAATATATTTTTTCTTTAACGTGTTGTAATTCGTAAATGGTGACAGTAAGAGGAAAATGTTTCAAACAAAAATTGTAGATAATAATATTTGAAACATTATTCTAATAACAAAATTTTCATTAAACTATAATTTATTGAGATATTTTAAAATAACTTAATAGGGCTTCAAGTAAACAACCACTTCCCGTTAATGGATTATCACCAAAAACTAATCAGCTCTTCCAAAGGGTACCTATACAATTGATATATACAAAATATCAAAATTTTCAGTTTAATAGTTTTTGAGAAACCGTAACTCCAGAGATCATCACAGACTGACAGACTGACAGACTGACAGACTGACAGACAGACAGAGACACACAGACATCATCGCGAAACTATTAAAATTGTATTCTAGTTCAATTAAAAAAAAATATTAATTTTGAGTATAAATTGTATGTATATATATATATATATATATATATATATATATATATATATACAGGGTGTTCATTTTTAAGTGGCTACCATTGCGATCTCGAGAACTAGAAGAGATACGAAGTTGGTTAAATTAGCAAAGAATCTCTATTTCACATAGGTATTTCAATGATAAACTGAAAAAAGAAATTCAACCAGTGGTTCTCAAAATATGGATACCAACTTTTCTATTTTAAATAGAAACATATATTTTTTATCTGTACATTCAATAGAGCTCTTTATTCTGAATCCAACGATATAAAATTTTCATTCAAAAATAATGAAAAAGAAGTCGTTTTAATTTTAAACAATTCGTTTTTATTTAAAAGGATATAATTTTAAATACTTTGATATATTCCTTCAAAACTAAATTAATTTTCATGCAAGAATATTTATTAAACCTAAAAAGTTTTCAATGAAAACGAAATCGGATTGGAACTATTCAAATCAATTTTTCTCTTCATTTAAGAGGAATCTGTTTGTTCCAAGAAAACATTTTTATCAGTGTGGAATTGACTGAAGCTAACTGCTTAAATTCGACTAACCTGACTTCTGTAGTCATATATAAAAAAGTATAATTTTGTTTTGGTATCTCAGGAACCACAAATTATATTAATCGTTCAAGATTGAGATAACCCAGGTCAATTATAGTTTTATGAAAACTAAATTAATGAAACGAAAGCTACAAAAATATGTACAATACATAATAATTTTCACTTTCAAATCGTTCATTTTATTGCGTTATTATAAGAATAATTTCTTTACGACTGCCTACTGATATTTTTACAATTTCTGTAGAACTGGCAAAATTTACAGCAACCATTCAGTCACAGGATGACAACTTTATGGGCCCTATAAAACAATAAAATGTCCCTATTCACTTCGAATTTCAAGGGATTTAGTACGCTTCTGTTGGGCATGTTTTCAAATAAAGCCCAAATATTTCACCCTGAGATTTTCCTATGAAACCATTTCGGTGCCGGGACCTAACGGAAATTTTACGGTAGATTTTTTTCTGGTCCTGGTTCAGACAGAAATTTAGTTATAATTATTATTATTATTATTATTATATTACTACTCTTAAACGGTACGAAATAGTATATGATGATACAGAAAAATGTCTTCTTAATTGTTTATTTTTTATTTATGTTTGAGAAATTTAATTTTCTTTCGTACATATATTTATTTAATTATTATACATATATTTCACTAAGAAAACAGTTTCACAATAACAATAACACACTGATAAAAATGTTTTCTTGGAACAAACAGATTACTCTTAAATGAAGAGAAAATTTTATTTGAATAGTGTCAATCCGATTTCGTTTCATTGAAAACTTTTACAGGTTTTATAAATATTCTACTATGAAAATTAAATAGTTTTGAAGGGACATATCAAAGTATTCAACTGAGACTCATTATGGGGACGAAGTAGTTTGAATAGAAGTATAGTTTTAATTCAAAATAATATCGTTTAAATAAAAACGTTTTGCTTAAAATTAAAACGACACCTTTTTCATTATTTAAAAAAACAATATTTAAAATATATTCATTTTCTTTCAATGCAGAAAAAAGAAGATAAATATAATTTATATTCAAAATTAATATTTATTTTGAATTGAAGTTAATCATTTTGTAAGAAATAAAATTTTCTTTAACGAATGTCTACATAAAGAAAACTGAAAATTATCTTGAAACTAAAAGTTATTTTTCAGTGCATGTGTTACAAAAAAAAAAAAATATTAAAATTTATAAGTGTTTTCATGGTATACATGTAATGCAAGATTTATGAAATTTAATTTCTTTATATTTCATTATCTCTAAATCTAATGAAAATTAATCAAATTAGTTTAATTAAAACAGATGTAGAATTAGGTATTGTACAATTTTTAAAATAATAACATAAATTGTCGAAAAATTAAATTTAACCGTGTTCTTCACGGAGAACTGCTACTTAGGATTGATCAATTTTACCCAAAATCTAATCAGCTCTTCATATAAATACAAGAAGCATAATACACAAAATTGTATGTTTTTATAGTATTTGAGTTATGCGAAAAAATCGGAACAGAGCACACCCACACACATATATTGACCAAAAACAATACCTCCCTTACTCAAAGGTAGACGGGAAGTAAAACAGCTATTTAGCGCAATAAAACAATTGACAATATTACGGGAACAGGACGCGCACTACACATAGAACTTTAAGATAAAGAAACGATGACAAGTGAACTAGCTAGTTTTGTTTATGTCTTGAAGAGGTGAAAGTCGATCGCGTTATAAATATATTGTCTGAAGTAGCTGTGATCACGTACGTTGGTAAATTATTCCACATATGAAAAATTCGATTGGAAATAAAGTGTTGGCGTTGTCTCTAGCGGAAATTCTCGCGGGTAAGTTTGGAGTTATGCCCTCTTAGATGTGTTGGTGTTTAGTGAAAATAATTCTATCATGTTTTCAGTGAAATTATTTTGCATTAAGCACACGAAATGTGAAAATAATACAAGGGACTGATATAGGTTTTATATAATCTGGCACATGTATCTATGTCCATATCTGCGAAGTGATTTCTTATAGGGTACATCATTGATTTGCTGCTTTTAGTTTTTTGGCGATTTGTAGTGTTGAGACCAAGACAGATCTGATGTTATTATTACACCAAGATCATTATAACTTGTGACAGATTTTAGAGCGATAGGGTTTTAATAATAGGGTGAGTGTTGATTGTTTTTTCCAATTCTAAGGACACCACATTTGTTCAAGTTAAGTGTGAGTAGCCATTTTTCACACCAATCTTCAATGTTTTGTAGATCCTCTTGTACGACAGTATTTGACGTCATCTGCGAAGAATGCACGTGAAGATTTTATGCTGTGTGGAAGAGCTGCGACGTAAATAAGGAAGAGCAGGGGCCTTGAATAATTCAACTAAGAACGGGGGTATAAAGGTGTGATTTCGTTGCGACGGTCAGAGATTACTGCTTAAAATTATATCGAGACGTTTTTGTCAACCATTTTCCCATTGTCTGGGGGCAGTGATAATTTGGTTTGGTATAAATATCTAGAGTAATATCGTCAAAGTATTTGTGGAATGCTTCTTTAAATCTACATGAAAGAGATTCAAAATTAAATCAAATTGCTCTCCATTGAGTCTAAAAATTCTACGAAACTTTTCATTATCGGCATCAAGATGAGATCTGTATAATTCGTGGGTTTCTTCTCGCAAGGAAAGCAATAACCCCTGAATATCATAATCTGCTTCATATTCTATCAAAACCAATGTCACAAGTGTTTCCGGATCCATTTTACAAGCACTTTTTACTTCACAACTTTATAAACGACTGTCGAAAGTCGAAACGTAAACGTCAAACGTTTCAAGAAACCTATGAGATCGTAATGGCTGGTCGTCATTAACGGACGTCGCGGCGGACCACGAACGCTGGCCGTCGCAACGAAATCTCACCTTACGAGAGTGAACTGTTTCGACCCTCACTGAGCAAGTTCTATGCATCAGGACAGTGGCGGATTCAGAAAATCTCTCAGGATGGGAACAAACAATGGTCAAATTTAGCGAGCAAATGTGGAACCTTATCAAAAGTTGAAGTCCAAGTAGATAACATCGACAGCTAGGTTAGAGTCAATCGATTTGGTCCAGGTGTTTACAAATTCTAGTAAATTTGTTAATGTAGATTTTTCTGGAATGAAACCTTGTTGCTCTCACGGAATCACTGCCCATGGTAGAAGAAATGGTCTGATTTTATCAACAATTATAGATCCCATAATTATACAGAGTGATTGAAAAAAGTCTTAACCCTCTATTGCATGAATTATTTTTTGTTAAATAAGGGCTCAAAAAATTATTTTTTACAAAAGAAATATTCATATATTTAAAATAAGTGTGTTACATAAGATTTTTTTCTTAAAAAAAAATTATTTTTTTTTAAAGTTTTGTTCACTATTGGTAACATTATGAACAAATTAAACTTACAATAGAACTTTGGTCTATTGGGTCGTGTTTGCGTACTATACAAAATTGTTTGATAAATAACCTCTTCTAGGAAAACAGTAGATAAAAAAAAAATTTTGGAAATTTCGTAAAGGTGTATTTAGCTGTAATATATCAGCAGGTAATAAGCTGCTTCCTTCTAATTTTACATTTTCTATCTCAGTTTTTGTAATTATCCTTTTTCATTTCAACTTTTTTTTAATGTTGGTCAAATTTGGAGGAATGACCTAATTGGCAATTGACAAAGTTTATATAATGTTCCCAAATGGTTACAACATGATTGCCATGAATGTAAACTGCATAAGAAAAGAAAAGAAGAATTTTAAATTTTATGTTCCCGATCGGGAACAGTATGCAATAGAGGGTTAACATGTTTGACAAAAAAATTATATAACAAACAAAGTTTTGCTTCTCTTAAAACACAAATATCAATCATAAAATCATACTCATCACATACAGAATGTCCAATAATTAATTTTTTTTAAATTGCTGATAAGAGTTAAGTATCCAAATTTTTAGAGATACACAGAAATTTTATTTGGATGAAATATTTATAATCATCCCGTAAACAAATTTTTGAATTATGAAAGCAGTAATCTAACAGTTTTTTATTTTATAAATTACAATAATTGAAACAGAAATTAAAAATTACTTAAGGGATGAAGAAAATGAAGAATGAAACTAACAATATTTTATAATAGTTCAACATGCCCGCTCTCTTCTTCAATACATTTATGTAGACGACGTCTAACACTTTTTGTTACATTTTTTAATTGTTTTTCTACTTTCTTCGTAAATTTTTCTAATCAGCTTTTATGGTGTTCGTGGTCGATTATAATAAACTGTATGTGATAAGTATATGATTTCATGATTGATATTTGGGTTCTAAGAGAAGCAAAAAATTTGATTTGCGATTTATTTTGCTGTTGTTAAGAATTTTTAGTTAATATTTACAAATATATTGTGTTAAATTAACAATTTTAATAAATATGACAATTTGTTAAATTAAAATTTAGTCAATTTTGAATTTTTAATAAGAAAATTTATTGTTTTCATTTATATGATGGATTTATAAAATTTAACAAGTAGACTCGTCAATAAAAATAAG
Organism: Poecilus cupreus; assembly: GCA_963942605.1. Classification (NCBI taxonomy): domain Eukaryota; kingdom Metazoa; phylum Arthropoda; class Insecta; order Coleoptera; family Carabidae; genus Poecilus; species Poecilus cupreus. The sequence continues at coordinate 16,093,564 of OZ012729.1, forward strand.
TAAATTTAGCTAACTTATAAATTTGAAATTGTTTAAGGAAGTTCATATCCTTGGTAATACTTTAATTTGTTATAATAACTATGATTTAGTGTTCTGCTTCAATATAATTACTAAAATATGTAGTCAATAGCACATAAAAATAAATGTTAATAATTACTATATTTACAAATATATTTTGTTACGAAATACACAAAAGTAATTTGTTACTTGCTGTCAAATTTGAAACTTGTTAAATTAACAAAAATTAACAGTGAATCGTCTGGGACTACAAATTTTGTTAATTGCAACTTCGCAAAAATTTGTGCAGATGGTACCAGATGATGTGCGAAGAAATGTAATTGCAACTTATAGTTATTTGAACGTAGGTATATCTAAAACTTTTTGGGGCATTTACTGATTTCGATGTTTTGCTCATATTTCAGGCGTGTGGATTTTAATCGGAAAATAGCTGTTTTGAGAACTCACGATGAAGATGATAATCATTAGTGGACTGTGATGAGAAGTAGTGATGCCAAAGATGATGTTTGTGTTTTATTTTCCTGAGAAGACTGTTAGGAATATAATAATTAATACTTCTACTAAAAAATTCATTCATGAAAATGTCTTAAAGGTAAATAAAAACGGTTCATTAATTCTTTATCTTCTTCTTAGCTTAAGATGTCAGACCACCGACACGAATTAAAAATAGATTTGACAGTTTTTGTTTCAATGACAAATGAATGTTGTCATAAACAACACACTGTGTAATTAAATGAATATGTATCAAATTTGTTCTACATTTACGGAGCATCCTGTACGTCGGAATTTTAGAGTAATGGCGGCCAGAATGAGATGTCTTAATACGGGGTTAATTAAACATCATTAGAAGTGTCTTCAGTCCTGATGCAGTAATTATTTAAATATAAGATAACTTTAAATAACTGTTTGTAAAGTATACCTAAATACTCTTAAAGATAAATATGTTTTATGTTTTATCTATCTTGAACAATAATACGTTTACTCCAATGGTTCCTCTTCTGATAACTTCTTTGGGGTTATAAATTACGCGAAAAAATGATCTGCAAAAGCAGAGCGCCACACTCAAAATGAATAAATTTCAAGAGAATATTAATTTTTATATTTATTTGAAATTCTGCCCTAAAAATTATTGGTTTTTTCCTCGCTGCCATTTTGAATCGCTATCCTATGGGAAATAATCTAATACATAGTCGATTAGATATCAATCATAATACATGCTCTAATTAGTGGGATCATATTTCACTTTATCGGAGAAAACATAAGCTAGTTTTAGAAATATTAACTCAACATTTGCATTTTCCTTTTGATGTTTCTGTTTTGAAATACATGCAATTTTGTAATCACCTGGAGTGGCTTTTGTTTCAGTACCGTATTGGGGTAAAATTAATCGAATTTAATTTATGTTTCTTTCATTTCTTAGAGAGAAATCAATACATCATTTATTATTATATATAAGAATAATTTCTATGTTGGATAGAAATAATTATTTCGAAATCTGTATTATTATTGGTATTGTGAAGGAAGAAAATTTTCGATAAGTTAAGAACTATTATGGTGGATAATACGATTTCTCTATTTTAAAGATTATTTGTACTTCTCTTATTATTGAGCTGTCAGATTGTCGAACTGTCAAAATATTTGGCAACTAATTTGAAGGATTTTTTTGTTTCACTTTAAATTCGTATGTATACCGGGAGTTTTTTTATCAGTGTACATAGGGTATGTGTCATTACCATTGTTACAGTTAAAGTGATTGATAGCAATGTATTAAAGCGTTTTTTTATGAGTGCACATAGGGAAAATAACATTGCTGTCATTTAACTATAACTATGGTAATGTCAATTGTCATATTGCCTAGCGATAAAAAAAACTCCCGGTATTTTAAATATATAAAAAAATATTATTTATTTCTAACTAATAAATATTACTTAACTTATTGATAAAACCTTATAATTACAATAAAACATTAATAATTTTATTATAAAGTAATATAAAATTCTAATGTAATAATGTTTTATTAGGATTTTAGTTTCTTGAACTGTTGACACATGTCAAATTATTGAAATAAATTTAAACATTTGTTTTCATAGACTACTACCATACATAACCTTTGTTTGTTGGATATACGAGTAGAATGAGAAGTTAATTTGGAGAATTAAGGATGATTGTGAATAAAATAGTATATTCGCACGTCATCAAAAATATAACTAGATATTGACGTCACTATGCAACAACGTTTATATGGGATACTAATTTTTGTTTAAATGAAAAATACAATGCGTGTTGCATCACACGTGCCGCCATTTTTATACGTGATTTGTTACAATTAACACAATGGTTGCTATTCACAGATCTATACTAAGTGCTACTAACTAAGGGCCGGTATTTCCAACCTCAGATAAACTATCGAATAAATTATCAATGGAATAAACAAAAAATATCGCATCAAAAGATGACAGCTAGAATAATAATCATCATTTAAGCTATGATTTTGATGTGACATTTTTTGTTTATTCTTTTGATAAATTTATTCTCTAGGTAACTGAGTTTGGAAATACCGGCCCTAGGACATTTTAAAATTTGGCACTATAACTTTGCAAAAGTTGTTGATTACCTTGGAGATCAACAATTTTTTCATAGCAACAGTGTTAAATCTTAAAATACCCTAGTTAGTAACCCTTAGTATAGACCTGTGAAAAGCAGCCATAATATTTATACATACATGTTATAAAACACTGGTTCACGAGGAGCACAAATTTTAACAACACAGTAAAGTCTGACAGTAAAGTGACAGTTCGATATGAATTTTGTATGTAAACGTGATCATTTATCAATAGCAACAACATAGCGAACAAAAATGAACTAGAATTATTTTTAATAATTTAAAATTCCATTAAAGGAATAAAATTAACTATAAAATCACTGTAAATTGTATTAATATATACTTTTCATAATGCCAGTATTTTTTACGTCTTTTTTGAAACATTAGCATACCTCAATAAACTTTACAAGTTATTTTTCACTTTATAAAGTTTTTTTCAGATTGATGAACTGCGTCTTCTCCAAAATCATTTTGAGTATATACATAGTTCGGTGGGAGTTTCATTACAGCCTGTCGCTCATATAATAAGCCCTCGGCTGAAATGAAACATTTCCCACCTGACATGTAATATACTATTACAAGCTTTGAAAGTTTTTTCATTCATGGTTTGTGTCTAAGAAATTATTGGTAACTTCATAAAAATACACCTTAGGTTGTGGTTTCATAAATAAAATGTTTTACTACATCTTTTCTCGACAATTTTTCACAGCAAATTATTTACAACCAATTCAAAATTTCCTACCAATAAATTCTAATCTCTTTACAGCCTCATCTCACCGCAAATAATTAACTTTCCACCCCCTTCCCTTCGAGAACATCGGCAACATTCCGAAAAATCAAGCAGGCCTAATGGAGGCACTAATCACAGAAATCTGAACATCAAAAGTTTTTAAACGTCACTAATAGCTTAAGTGTCCCCAATAAACAGCCCAACTTGCAAAAGTCAAGTTTCGGTGACAATTGACAGTAGTAAACAGTTGACAGGTGGTGACGTATTGGGGGCAATAACGTCGTAAACACCCCTAGGGGGGTGTAGGCTACTGACTCCCACCCCCTGCTAAGGGGGTGCGTAATTAGTTTATTACGGTGCTGCAGGTAGACGAAAATTTGTAAGGATGACATTTTAACGAAAAACTGTATTAGAAGAACCGAAAGTATTTGAGAAATGAGGGAGAGTAACAAAACCAAATTGCAGTAGTGCGCAGTCAAAATTGACAAAATTAAAAAAAAATTTTTAGTCCGAGACGGTCCACTGTTAATTTTTGTTAATTTAACAAAATTAACATTTGTTTGCAAGTAAAAAATAAGAAAATCTGATGTGGCCAGCACATAACCTCCCGCCCAATACTACTCTTAAACGGTACAAAATTGTATTTGATGATATAGAAACATACCTTCTTATTTGTTTATTTTCTATTTATATTTGAGAAATTTAATTTTATTTTGTATATTTATTTAATTTTTTGACATATATTTTACTAAGAAAACAGCTTCACAATAAAAATGACAGGTGTCACATTTCGTAAAAAAAAGAAAATTTTTAAGTGTTTCCATGGTGTACAAGGAATGCAAGATTAATAAAATTTTATTTCTTTATATTTTATTATCTCTAAATCTAATAAAAATTAATAAAATTAGTGTAATCAACATATCTAAAATTAAATATTCTACAACTTTCAAAATAACATAAATTTTAGAAAAAGGAAATTTAACCGTGTTTTTCACGAAAAACTCTTAAGGGCTTCAAGTAAACTGCTACTTCCGGTTGACCAATTTTATCCAAAATCTAATCAGCTCTTCATTTAAATATAAGAAGCGAAAATTCACAAAATTGTATTTTTTGGTAATATAGTATTTGAGTTAAGCGAGACGAAAAAATTGCCACAGACTATACACACACACACACACACACACACACACACACACACACACACTCACACATACACACACACATATATACATACATACATACATACATACATACATACATACATACATACATACATACATACAAACATACATACATACATACATACATACATATATACATATATACATACATACATACATACCGACATCATGGCGAAAATAGTAAAATCGTATTGTAGGGACCCTAAAACGTGCTTAATCATTGAAAACTCACTACACAATTATTTGACCAAAAACAATACCTTTCCTTTCCTAGAGGTAGGCGGGAGTTAAAAATAACGTTTTTTGCATATGAAATTGTCATTTGTTTATATTTTTAATATCAAATAATTGTTATACAATCCCATATCATATTTATATCTTTGAAATAAGAAAAAAAATTCTCTATCTAATGGACTAAATAGATGTGTTACCATTTATAAAAAAATTAATTTATACTACCGTTCGAGAACCACTGGTTGAATTTTCTATTTGTTATTTCTATTGAGGCCCTTTTTCCTGGTCATTTTTTGTACAGAACATTTTTCTCTAAAATTATTAGTTTTCACAAAAATGCGCCGGTTGTTTTAAAGCAAACACCCTGTATTTCTAAGAATTTTTCAATTATTCCCACATCCAAAATCCAATTTATTTAGGCAAGCACACGTTCGATACAAATCAAATTTCATTATTCATTTAGATACTTTATATTTCTCCACTTTTTCTGCTATATTTCGTAAAGCAATTTAGTTGCAGATTGAATCAAAACGTTACTTTCTCCTTACAAAACAACAGTTATCAATGTCATATTAAAATTATTTTTACCAAAAAAACGTAGTAACATTTCTTTCCGTCCGTGGTTCCCGTGAGAGAATAATTTTGGAATTTTTTGCGCGCTCCTGAATCTGAGTTTTGCTGCTATTATTTGGCGTTTATTTTTTGGATATTTGAGAATATATCCGTGGATAAACTAATTAAAATTCTGTAGAAAAAGGTTCGGAATAAATAGATTTGTAATTGAGTAACGAATTCGAACGCTCGTGCGAAAAAATTGTTCCAGTTAGGCTGTGATTTTTGAAGTAATTAAATCAGTTTTGGTCGTTTGTGTTGCAGGGTAATTAATAGATTTGATACACACGAAGAAAGTGCGACCAATTTTGACTTGTAGAGAACTTACATGTATTTTAATTCGTCTCTAAATAAGAACTTTAAAAAATTGATAAATATGAACAAACTGTTTTGAATATTGTGCTTCAAGTATACAACAAAAAATTCAGGACGATAAATATACAAGATACATATTTAATCATAAGGGGCCGATCTCAGTAGCATAGTGGCTATGTCACTATTGGGCTTCCAAATTATCACAATTCCTAAAAGGTACATGTCAAATTCATTTTGTATGATATCTTATGATGGCGAATGCTTGCATTAGTATTGGTAGTTTGCTTTTATTGACAGCAAAACTGTTGCTATACAGACTACAAATTTTCCTATTTTTATTGGAAAATTCAATCTTAACCTATAAGCTACAAAATCAATGAACCTTTCATTTTTACATCTTATTTAAATAATACGGCTTAAACAAATGTTATATTTACATTGAAATAATTACTAATTAATTTTTTTTTAAATAACAATTAATTTCAAAATACAATGAAATTTATGTACCTTATGGTTAGTTTAGCTTTCTACCACTAGTTAGCGTATTTTAATTTTGGAAGCCCAATAGCATACACAGTAAAAAAATTATTTGCGATTTATTAATTTTGAGGTTTTTAAGAATTTTTAGTTATTATTGACAATGATATTGCGTTAAATTAACAATTAGAACAAATATGACAATTTGTTAAAAAAAAAGTCAATTCTAAATTTTTAACAAGAAAATTTGTTGTTTTCATTTCTTTGCTGGATTTACAAAATTTAACAAATAGACTCAGCATTATAACAAGTAAATTTAGCTAACTAATCAATTTGAAATTATTAAAGAAAGTTTGTATCCTTTGTAACAACTTAATTTGTTATAATAACTATGATTTATTATTTTGCTTCAATATAATTACTAAAATATTTATTCAAAAGCACATAAATTAAATATTAATAATTATTATATTCACAAATATATTTAGTTATGAAATACACAAAAATAATTTGTTACTTGCTAACAAATTTGAAACTTGTTAAATTAACAAAAATTAACGGTGCACATCTGGGACTAAAAATTTTGTTATAAATGAGTAAATTTTAATTATTTTTTGCTGTGAAGCACACCGTAGGTGTGTTTTCGAATCCTACTAAAAAACATAAATTCATAATCATACACTCATAAAGCAGTTAGTCCGCTTCCCATTTTCATAACAAACAAAAAAAAAAAAATAATAATAATAATAATAAGGAAAACAAGAAAACAAAGATGCTAGTCAGATTCTGATGCCAACAAATATTCGTTGATAGAAGATGAAAGAAACTGTAGATTATGCTGAAGATAACTGTAAAGAAATGGAATCAGAGGACAACGAGCAACTAGATATACAAGAGACATGGATTAGAATTTTTTTTTTCTATTTTTAGTACCAAAACCAAACGTTTCTGAACTAATTATGATTTCAAAATGGGACTATAAAATCTGATGAATAAATAAATATATTGTCACGCCTTTTACCCATCATGGGTGTGGCGCTCTGCTTACGCAGATCTCGATAAATGAAAATTAGTACTACACCTCCAAGTTTTTTAAAGTTTTATGATTATGCACAAAAAATTAGCGTAATAATTATTTTCAATAATTTTAATATAAAGAAATAACCATTGCCTTGTATATCGCATCTGTTAAGTTTTCTTCTTCTATATCATCTGATTGATGATGATTCTATCACTTTAACTTCTCTTTAGTAGTGGTAAATAATTTATTTGTTACCTTGCGGTGTTCAAATTTCTACATTTTCTATAGTTACATCATCATTTGTGGTATTTTATTTATATTAAAAAGTAATACTAAGTACAAATTTTTGGTCTGTTTAGGTACACTCTCTTCATCCAATCGGTATCTGGGTTTTCTTCATGTACTATCTGTTGTGTTGATTTTTCATTTCTTAGGTCGCCTGTACAGTCTCTACTTAAGTGATTTATTGTCTCAAAATCTCTCCCAAATATTCTGCAATGTCTGTCTTCATCACTTACCCAGTAACTTCCTTCTATATTGTTTAATTGTAAATGCTTTAGACAAATACTAGAAGTATATTGGACAAACAAAATCTCGAACGAAGATTTATGTACAAAATGTCGAGAACCTGTAGAAAACATGATTAAAAGAAAGAAATGGAGATGGATAGGACACACACAAAAAAAGGAAATGAAGATATAACAAAACAAGCACTGAAATATAAAATGAAAAGAAAAAGAAGAAAAGGGCAACCAGATAAGACAGGTACACCGGGAATCGGATACACATAGATACATACATTACATAAAAATGAAAGCCAAAGATAAAAAGGAGTGGAAGAATATAATAGAAAAATGAAATAGAAGAATCGACAGCAAGGCTAGCAATCTTACACTCAAATAAAAATGCTAATAAATCATCTTAAGATGTTCTATGCTCCAAAGCAGCTGCAGGATTATTATTATTATTGTGTCTGCGTTCTATATAAGCGTTATTCGTACTTGATCTAGTTTCAGGTTGTTTGAACTGATGATCTGAATCAGTTTGTTCTATTACTTCGAATTTTATTATCTTCTAAATTGCTTCGTTATTTGTTATACCGTAATATATAACTGGCGCATCATTTCTTGACTATATAAATCTTTCATCTCCTGCAAAATATCCATTTAGTATTTATTCCAATCTCTTTCTTTGCACCATTTTACCAAGTTTGATTCTTTTGTATTCAATATTTTATCTCTCGACCTTCGTTTGTCTACTTTACCTGTATTTATGTTACAGAGTCCACCTTCTTCGCCTGTTCTCCCATTTAAATCTCCTCCTAGTTTCTCTCATATAATTTTTATATCTTTAATAATAGCTTGTAGTGTAATATTGTTGTAAACAGTAATTATTTTCCATATTCCCCTGTGATGATGCCCCTAGCTCTACCCTTTTTATGGATTCTTATTGCAAAGACGCATTTCCATAAAAATTCTTTTGGCAGCTTGAACTGTACAAAATTCATGTAATTTTACATTATCTACCAATGTAAATAATTCATAATTGTTTATGTAAAGTTACTGAATTATGTATATTTGTAAAATATTACATAAAGGGTAGGAAGATAAGTTGTATACGGAAGATAAAGAATCGGACCCATAACACTTTCTTGGGGTACACCCTATTTCACTAGGTGGAGATTAGTAACTGCGTTTTGATATTTATAACTTCTACTATTCTGTGATTTTGTTCGCTTATGGTGTTATGTTTCTCCAGAATAATTGGATACAGTTTTGTGAGTAGTGCTTTTTAATAGCGTGGATATAGTTGGTACCAGGCTCATTGGTCTAGAGGAAGTTACGCCGTCTGGATTTTTGCCAGGTTTTGGGATGAATTTTAAGAAATATGTGAAGTAATATTTACAGAATTTATATAAACTTGAAATATTTTACATATTTATTAAAATTTCTACATGCATCTTGAAACATTTACATAAATTATTAAATAATTACAGATTTTCCGTAGCATTACATTAAATAAGTATCTAGTTTATATAATATTGTAGCATTACATCATTTTAATATAAAATTTCCAAGTATAGTACATGAAAAAGAACATTTTTATGTAAATTACTTAACTAATAAACAAAACAAAAATAGTATTTTATGTACACCATATTTTCGATTCCTGTTAAAAGTTCTACTTTCTCATTTTTCCATCTTATTTCCTCTTCTAGATTTTTATCATAGCGTTGTTATCTCTAATTTCTTTTAGCAAATCAGTTTTTTTTAGCATTTATTAGTTCCGTTTAATATTTGTTCTGTGTCCATATTTTACTGATATTTAACTTCTTGTTTGTTTTTACTGGACTCCTTCCGGTTTATTAACTTTTTAAAATATGTCTTCATCTATTGTTTGGTTTATGTCTTCCTATTCTTTTTTTTTTTCTTTTGCGGAGATCTTTAGTAGCACTGGCGCTTTGAGTTCTTCTTCTGAATTTGTTGTTTATTTATATCCCCTGGTCGTTATTTATTTTATTACCTTTTAGTCTTGTGTTTTGCAGATATTATGTAATTCTTAAATTTGTTTGTTTAAACGGTAGGTGGCAAGTTTGCGTGAGGTCCATTTTTACAATCTTTAGCTTATAGATGTCGTTTAATGTATTTTTTTTCTTAACTGCTACTAAGTAATTTCAGCGAATCTGACTTAACCTCTTAAATTAACTTTTTAATTTACGAATTCATTAAATATTGAAAACAATTCATTAACAGTAAGTGGTAGATTATTTGAGGGCCTATCAATTTTCATATAAAAGCGGGAAATTTTAACATGCGAAACGGGAAATTTCATTTCAGGTAGTTGGCAACACTGCCTGCGGTGCAGTGGCGCGTGACGGTGTACGACAGGCAACTTCAGAACTTTATTAAAACAAGGATAAGAATATTTGCTCTGTTCTTTTCAAACTAAATATTTTTTTGCATTTGAATTAAATAGAAACAAAAATAAAGTCCAAAAATGAAAAACATCACAAATTCTTCAATATAATAATATTTCTTTTAAGAAATTTCTTCCCAGTTTCCAGAACTGTAACTTCTTCGTAAATAATCCCATGTAAATTATTAAACTGATTATTTTTTGACATTTCTTTAAACCAATCAAATGCTTTATTGTATGTCACGTGTCTGCGTTTTAACCAATCCTGTCATTATTATACTGAGAATAATGCTCTTGTGAATATTCCCGGCAATTTTCTCTGTAGCTTTTTTGTTTTTGTTGACAGATGTCAAATGTCAGATAGTTATCATCAACACAAGTAAAAATGAGCAAAAAATATAAATTTAGTGGCGTGCCTGATGATGAAATCAAAAAATAATCTAATTAAATATAACTCGAGAGTTCGATAAATTAGAAAATAATTCTCCAGTATCTTTCTCAAACTTGTCGCCATTTGGCAATAGCCACTCAAGCCCTACGGGCTTTCGTGGCTATTGCCTAGCAACAAGCTTTCGAAAGATCTGTCAAATTATTTTCAATTTATTCTCACTCTCTTGTTATATTATTACTGAGAAGAATCTTCATAAAATATTGTTTTTAGAGATATTCCATATTAACAATAATTCTAACACGATGACAAAAAAAAAACAGATGTTGATTGCGTTCTATTTATACATATTTATTAACCAAATCTAGATCTTATACTTAAACAATTAATTTATACTGTTTTTCTTTATCATCCGTTAGTATACATTTCTTATACTTTATACTTCAATTTTGACAAATTGTTTTATTGATATTTTTTTTCATTTCCAAGGTTTTATTCCCTGTATGTTTTTTTTAATATTTTTCAATTGTCAAAATTTTATATTACATTTTATGTATTTTTAATTTTCTGCTTTATTTATTATGTCCTTTATTAAGTATACGTTACATTGATGATAATTTATAATTAGTCTCAACTAAATGTAAGTCTTATTGTATCCTTTTAGTGTCATTTATCATTTTGTATTGTATTAGTGTCTTGAAGAAGGAATAAATTATTCCGAAAGCTCGACTATTTAAAAACAACAATTCTTCTTGTTAAAAATTCAGAATTGATAAAATTTCATTTTAACAAATTATCATATTTGTTCAAATTGTTGATTTAACGCAATATATTTGTCAATATTAAATAAAAATAATTAACAACCGCATAATTAACAAATCGCAAATCAATTTTTTTTACTGTGTAATGACAAACAATAACGTTTTATTCCACAAGTACTTTTATTGGAAATAAATTGTCTACCTATTACAAATGTTCAGACACCAATTATCAGGACATTATAAATTTAAAAAACATACTTACAACATGTTAGGATTAACAAAATAAGTTATTATATAACGTGTACAAATCAATTCTATGGTCTAATAGGATATGGTCAAAGTATAAAAATTACATGTGTTTATGATAAAATATGTGAATAAACATCCTATAGATTATAGTGTACTGGAATTAGTGTAAGTATGCTTTCTTACTTTGTAATACAAAGTATAAGGAAGTATTGGAATCATGAATAAAATCGCTGACGAGATTTTTGAGGAAATATATATTTTGACGTCCACTGAATCTGTTAAGACCAACTTCTTTATGATGTCTGTGTGTGAGGATGGATGGATGTCCATGTGCGCAATATCTCATGAACAAGACAAGATATGTAAACGAAACTTATAATTCATAAGTTTCATGAAAATATGAAGAGCTGAGTTAATTTTGAATGAAATGTTTATATAGAATTGCTTCGCAACACAGTCATAAATCTATGAAAGTAAGTTGAACAGTATTGATCAATAATTACAATAATTATAATAAGATTAAAAAATCCAACGTTTCGGTCATACTATGACCTTCATCAGGGAAAATTTAGCGTTTGATAATTTACAGTTAACATGGAACTTAAAAACTCAATTCTCGTCAATATAATAAGAATACACAATTACACGACACATTAAAATAATAAATAAATAAATAAAGTTAAAAATATAAATAATTTCACAGCAACAATTAAAACGTAACATATACTCAAAACAAAACTACTTTAACTTTATTTATTTATTTATTATTTTAATGTGTTGTGTAATTGTGTATTCTTATTATATTGACGAGAATTGAGTTTTTAAGTTCCATGTTAACTGTAAATTATCAAACGCTAAATTTTCCCTGATGAAGGTCATAGTATGACCGAAACGTTGGATTTTTAGCGAAATTAAATATTTTGACTGCATTCCGAAGAATTTTTTAATCTTATTCATCATCACAGTCGATTATCACCTTTTCCTTAATAATTATAATATTAATATTGAACAGAAGCATTTTTATTATAAAGAATTATAAAATTCTAATGCAGTACTGTTATATTAGGATTTGAGTTTCCTGAACTGTTGACAAATGTCAAATTATTGAAATAATTTTAAACTATTGTTTTCATAGACTACTATCTTACGCCACCTTTGTTTGTTGGATATACGAGTAGAATGAGAAGTTAATTTGGATAATTAAGGATTATTGTGAATAAAATAGTATACGTAGTTTCATTACAGCCTTGCGCTGTATCTGAGCCTCTCGGTCTTATAATAAGGCCTCGACTGGAATGAAACATTTCCCACCTCACATGTAATATACTATTCTTAAAATATTAAGTAAAATTATAGTAACGTGTAATTTCTCAGGGGGGAGGGAGGGGGCTAGAATCCCCTTCGCTATACCCAGGCAAATAAATTGAGTTCAACTTTCCCTTTGAAATATCAGAACAAATTCTTGTAAAAGTTATTCTAAAAGACGTAATTAGGCCAAATGATATGATTCCGGGCTCGTAACCCTTAATTAGTATCCTACGGGAAACTAAATAATGAAATGCTGTTTAGAAACTTCAGAAGAGACAACCTATTTTAAGATTTTGAAAGATGTAAAGGTTGATATTTAACATATATTATAGCAGAAACGTTTCCAAATTTTCACATATTTATGTTGATAAAAGTTGCACAAGCTAAATTTTACATTTGATGAACTTGATGAATTTTTAGGTAAATGAATGTCTATTTATTTATTTATTTAAACCACTCAGCAGGACTTACGTCCCAATTACCTCTGTAATTGGGACATAGTACAAAAAAGAAAATGCAATATAATGTATTAGAAACACATGGAGATAACAGAGAAATAATAAATAGAATGACAATTTGAAAAGAAAAACATCTATTCACAATCGTTTGAGATAATTAATTAACTTATGTTTGTAGGCTTTAAATTTATCAGTAAAAATTTCAATATTTTTACTCTTACAAATATCATTCAAGTATGAGCATATGCACCTATACGGCATTTTAGTTAGTACTTTGGCCAATGTAACATAAAATAAAGGTTTCTGTCTAGAATTACTTGAGCGGGGAACGTTAAAATTTATAAGAGATAAAAAATTAGAGTCATTGATGTTATTATTAATTAGATTGAAGAAAAATACGCATGACTGTAAAATGTAAAGTTAATTAAATAATTTGCATGAAAGTGCGACTAGGAAGATGGAAAACCTATGACATAAACCCACATCCTCCTACACCAAGCCATTGGAAAAAACGTAAAAAGCTTTTTCATCATTTGTGCAACAACTCAACCTACAACAACCAAGAACGGAAGGATTTCAACAATTAGTCAGTTTTCAACAGGAAGTGCTTATTGTAATCGATAGACCAATCATATCACTCAAGCAGAAAACACATTACAGGCATCCAACCATTCAATCAGCCTCCCACAATGTCAGGAAACCGATAATTCACTTGGCTGATTGCTATTTTCTATCGACTGCAATGACATGTACAGAATTCATTGTACGCGAAATTTAAATAAAAAGAGAAAAACAAAAAAATCACGGTTACAATAGACTTTTTTTAGAATGGCGAAAGTTATTTTATTGAAATGTTTCCGCTTTTGTCTCGAAATGGTTCGCGAATTTTGAAATCTATTAGGGTTTTTTTTCTTTGGCGATTTTTGCAGGTTTTGTCTAATTTTAATAAACGTTTGCCTTTCAATATGACTGGACAATATTTTGGATTTTATGTAATTTTAATTTTAATATGTTGTGGTCCAGTAAGCTACAATAAAATTAGGATCTGATGCAACTTCATTTAGTAGAACTTTCTAACTTTAAACACAAAAAGTAATTTCCCAAAATTACCATTTCAAATCCCCTTTCCAATCCACTTCATTATGTAGGTATGAATAATTCTCCTTAATTTTGTTAATTAATGCTAAAAACAATACTGAGTATAGTTTAATAATTATATAGGTATCGTAAGTTTCAGCTATGCATGATGCAACATTTACTTTTCTGTCCGTTACTATGGATACCAGCTACACCCATTACCGTATAGTTCCAGATAAAATGCAGCATAGATTATCAATGTTATTTCTCAAACTATATCCAAAATAATATCAAGTAACCATTCTTTTTATTTTGCCGGATTAATTTCTGTTTTTCACGCAACCTTGTTACCTAGCAATTTGACAAAAAACTGTTTTAAAAAAATCACGACACCGTAGATGGAGTGATGTTATTTTTAAAACAGTTTTCAAGCCAAATTGCTGTCATGTGACAAGGTTGAGTTGTAAAACTGAAATTTATCCGAAGAAAATAAAATGCTTGAGTGTAATTCGGCGAGATAATTTAACAACATTATTTATGAAAAGGTTTATTTAAAAGTGCATTTGGTGAAAATACAATTATTGTATATCATATTTTTGACATATAATGCAAATGATATTAATATAGTTAGTATTTTGATTTGGTTGCTAGGAGAAAGGTAAATAAAATATCACTTTCAAAAAGTTACCTTCCTATTTATCCGCTGTCAAAACGATAATAGTTATTTACTTTACAAGCAAAGTAAGAAATTACCCACGAGAGAAAAACCAAACACACATTTTACTAGTCTCCATAAACTGTAAGTATTAAAATTGTTACAAATTTGAAGTATGAACTTTGAAAATTGACATGTGTCCGAATAAAATTAATTTTCATCACTAAATTAATGTTTTACATTTATTTTATCTACGATAGTGTGTAAAATTGATATTTAGTCGTTAGTTATGGACTTTGAAAATTCACATGCGTTCGGGATGATAAAATATTTTTTCATTATTAAATAAATGTTTTACATTTATTTTATCTACGATAGTGTTAAAATTGATGTTTAATTGTTAGTTTTAAGTTTGCAAAACGGTTGTTTAGTACTACGACTTTTTAAATCATGGGTTGCCGAGCAACGTGTGATTAATAGTTATTTACTTTACAAGTGGGCAAACTAAGGAATTGCCCATGAGAGAAATTTTAGCACACGAAGCCGAAGATTGAGTGTGATAATTTTATCGAGAAGGTAATTCCACTTTTCCCACGTGTGAAGTATAACGTTTTATCCAACAACTCTTAATAAATGCAAAATTTATTAAAGAAATATTATTTGACAGTGACATATGCTTTAAATTTTTGAAATTAAAATGTCAATCGAAGTGGTTACCGAGGTGTTGTGTGTTATTATTATTGTTATAAATAAAAAAATACTCACTAGTGGATTCTCTCAAAATTATACCCACTAGTAGGTAATCTGTTACTTTCTTACTTTGCTTGTTTAAAATCGATATAGTTATAGAGCATTTATTGAGAGGTGTTGGATAAAATTGGTTTTCTTTATGGCTTACTTTATATTGGAGTTAAATTATCATAAGTAAACATTTTTAAATTGGAAACAGATTTACATACCAAATATTATTGTTAATATCTATCATTTGAAACTAATATTTTCGCAGCTTATTTGAAAATTAAAATGTACAGAATTTATTGTTTAAATATCCAGAACTTCTACTAAAATCTAATCAGCTCTGCGCATTGTCCTATAATCACTAAAATATTTATAGTAATACTGGAACGTTTAAGTTGTAGGATTTATAAAAGCGAACAACGAGCCTAAAACGAATAGATGATTTAAGGCCACCCTTATTTGTCTAAAACGTGTTTGTCGAGTGTTTGCTACGTACAAACATGTTCCACAATCTTGTTCAAACGTGATTTAATAATATTTAACAATGTATTGTTCAATTATTTGAAATTCTTTTACATTCACATATGTAATAGTGACATACAGAAATATGATATAAATATTTAAAGAAAAACTGTTTTGGGAATTAATGGGTTTGTATTATTTAATTTTCATATAATAATATGTTTAATATAACATTTAATTCAATGTATTCTTTTTTATATATCTTGTCAACAAAGGCAGGTGGCCCAACAAATGACTGTCTTTTTCATCTGTCAAACTCAAACAATACGACTGTTTGTATGTTTTGTTTACCATAGCACTCTGGAACCAGATAAAAATTGTACATTTTATTTTACGTCTATCTCATGACAGAAATGTATCGTATCAATAAATTTAGGCTCATTTGGTGCAGTTTTTGTTTCTGAATATATTTTATATTTACACTTTTGTCTAACTATCGCCTAATGAAAATTTCAGCATTGTATTTCCTATGTCCTATAAAAAAGAACACCCGGATTATTTAGAAATTCAATTAATGAAATGAAAATATTTAAACAAATATTGATGTACTTTTAATAGATTTGACATAAAGCCAATATTTACATACTAAATAACAATTAAACTGTATTTTAACAGGTAAAATAATAACAAATATTGATTAAATTTGATAGTAAAACATTTACGAGGTAATAAACGTTTCATATATGAAGTATATTGTTAAAAAACGTATAAAACATATGATTTCGAATCAACCATAATAAAAATTTCACATTTAAATAAAAACTAAAATTACACCAGGTACTGCATCGTTTCATTCGCCCGGGAACCGTCCAATCAGAAAGCTTACATGTCTTTTTGGGCGGAGTTAAAAGATTTAATTCAGATACGAAATATGGTAATTCAAATATGGAAATCTACCATCTAAAATATTAATAATACATGAGACATGAGAAGAAAAATTAATCATCGACTAATTTTGCATTTATCAAAGTTTAAGATCAAATAAATATTTTTTCCGATTCAACCATCATGCAAGAATATAAAGAAATGTTAATAGAGTTTTTATTCCATTTTTTTTTGTTTTTATACGCAATAATATGAAGTATTTGACCAAGTGATATATGTGGAAAATACAACAGAATATTGATTTGAAAAAAATGGGTGGGGCGTTTGATAGATGGGCGGAGTCAAGACAGCGTAGGTGTGACTTAAGTCAGAAAGTCAAAAGTTAAAAGTAAAGACTAGCAGACTCAGTCTAGAACGAATTTTGGATCCGTGCACACGGTCTTCTGAAAACATTTTTTTATTTTCTTTTAAGAAATAGTTGTAGTGTTTGTGACACATTTTTATCCAAGAGTTGTGATGAAAGAGAGTTAATTGTGAGTTCCGGGACACCCTGTGTGACTTAAGTTATTGGTTAAGACTTAAATATGACAGTGACCACCAATTTTGGAATTATGCATCGGCCGTGCTTTTCAGGATACCCTTTTCAAGGTTTGTTCAATACTTTTAATTATCCTTCATTATTTTAAGCCTAAACTTTTCCCTAGTAAATAGCGTACGATATTCAGACAAAAAAGGCGGATTTTCCCCCAATAAAATCGGTTTCCAAAACTGTAAATTTGGAACAAATCTCTACCACAATTTAAATCCATAATTCCCCAGAAACAACCCCTATTTTGCTAGCTAACTTTCACCATTCTGCACTGTAATATCACAGTGAAATATTGAGATTTATTTGTGTCGACTTAAGGGTAGTTAAAGATTGTAAACTTTATATTAGGGCTGTTTATGAGGGCTAATTTTTTGAACACAAGATATAATTTATAACTTTATTGGTTTATTAGGGGTTGCACTGAAATATAATAATACTCGGCAAAAACGAAAAACGAGCCTCAGAAAGTTTGATGTTGTAAGGCCACCTTTCTTTGTCCAACATTTGTACATTGTACACCAACTTAGTGTCTCTCTCAGCTCGCATCGTTAGTTAACATTCCATTATTATTATATTTCAGTGAAGGGTGGCAAAAATATTGTAACTTTTCCACACATTATATATCAAAGATGTTTAATTTAAAAGGTGCCACCACTGATATCTCGTGAACTATAAGAGATACGAAGTTTTGTTAAATTAAATAACAAATATCTATTTAACAAGTCTAGTACAATAAGCTTTTTGCCAAAGGTTCTCAAAATATGACCCACAACTTATTTATTATAAACAGCAACATACTTTTTTATTGGCTCATTGAATAGAACATTTTTTCTTTGAATTCAACGATATAAACACTTTTTTCACGACCGGGAGAGAAACTCGGTTTCTATGATACCAAAATCATAACGGAAACAACCAATTTCATATCTATGGGAGCTTTGTGCACTTTCTCTCCCGTCAAATAATATGAAAATTGAACAAAACTAAACAAATCATAGGTAACTATCATATAAATTATATTACAATTCAAATCATTTTGTTACATATAAAAACTATAATAAATATTTGTGTCGTGGAAAAAATAGTATATACACAGCAGAAGAAAAGTGTATTGTAGCCCTCGCCTACGACTCGTGCTTCAATTTACTACGCGGGAAAAATAATACACTTCTCTCCCTTAATGTATCTATAAAATACTATAATGTGAGAAGTACAAAATATTCAGGACTCAGTCAAAATTAATTTATTAATCAAAACCCAATGTTTCGCTAATATATTTGGCTTCTTTAGGGCAAATCACTAAAAAAGATAGTAACGCATTTAATCAATATTACAATAAATTATATTTTAATATAACAAAATAACTAAAAAAAAAAATTGCAAGTGAAATAAAATAGTAAAATACATATGTTTAACTCGCATTTTTTGTTATTTTATTATATTTGTATATGATATATTCATATCGTTGAATTCAGAAAAAAAAAATGTTTCAATCGAATGTTGCCATTTAAAATATAATGTAGTTTTCTATATTTTGCTCATTTTATTGTCTTGTTAAATAGAAATTGTATAGTTCCCATAGCAATAGTGGCACACCAAATAAAACACCCTATATATTTTTGTTTGCAAGATCTGCAACTGCAGCTGTTGAATCCGCACAAATTACTGTTTAAACCTAGGGTATTATTACTAGAATGTTTCAAGCGACGGTCCAACAACTTGTCTCTCATTCTGTTATTTTTGCGATTCCTCCAGGTCAGGGCCGGGTGAACCAGCTCGGCGGAGTGTTCATCAACGGTCGACCTCTCCCTAACCACATCCGTTTGAAGATAGTGGAGATGGCGGCCGCAGGAGTTCGACCCTGTGTCATCTCTCGTCAACTGAGAGTCAGTCATGGTTGTGTGTCGAAGATTCTTAATCGGTATCAGGTAAGAAAGGATTTTCGTAGCTTGTAGGACCTCTAGGATGTTGTTGGGTATGTTGAGAGGCGACCTGAATGTGGAATACTGTGTCCATAGAGTATTTTTATCAGTATGAGCCGGAATAATATTTCCGGAACTTAGTTTTATTACAGTGTCGAGAATTACACATTATACACAGGGTGAGAGTGTTTTATTTTGAATGAAATGTTGTAGGATACTCAATTTAAGTGTAACTATAAAATCTATTTTCTATAACACTGTTTTGAAAACTGGGCATTCCACTACTATAAATTGTTATGGAATCACTAACATTCCATACGCGGCGTATGGAATATTTTCGACGAATCAGAACCGCTTATTAGCGCGACATATGAAGTATCTTGATTCAGTTACTATGGTTACGTCTGTTTGTTTTAATTTGATTTATTTGAGTTTGACGTTTTCAACAGTTTTATATTTGTATTTTTGTATAATTTCCAAAACCTTTTTATAGAAAGTATAGTCTACAACATGTAACGGAATAGCTTATCCCACGCTCGCAAACTGTAGCCCTCGCCTTTGGCTCGGGCTACAAACTTTTTGCTCGCGTGGAATATGTGCCATTCCATTACTTGTTGTAGAATATACTATTACAACACTGTTAAAATCAACCAAACCAGTTGTATCATATTTTAAATAATAATCTATTTTTTACCACTCGCCACATCCTATAAGGGAGGTATAGGAATTCGGTAGTGAGTTTTCAGTGGATGAGCACGTTTTAGGATCTCTAGAATGCAATTTTAATAGTTTCGCGATGATGTCTGTATGGATCTCTGGAGTTACGGTTTCTCAAAAACTACTCAACTGAAATATTGATATTTTGTCACTGATTTCTATTTAAAATTAGATTGGGCTTAAGTCGCTAGGGTGCGTTCCCAATTGAACTCCACCATGAGGGTCAAAATTGATGTTTTGTGACACTTCAATATTTAAAGATGATAGAAATGACATGAAGAGAAGTGGTGGCGAGTGCGGTATAGAGACAGTGAAGGCAGAGCTTCAGATCGCGCATTTATACTAATAATATTTCATTAAAGTGATTTGAATTTTTCGCTCAAAAGTGTCACAAAACATCAATTTCACGCATTCAATTGGGAACGCTCTCATATGGCAGAATATGGTCTATGCCAAATCTAGGGTTATATAGAAATCAGTGTATTTTGTATATACATTAATTGTATCCCCTTTGGAAGAGCTGATTAGTATTTGGTGATGATCCAATAACCGGAAGTGGTAATTTACTTGAAGCCCTATCAAGTTATTTTATTAAGCTTGTATAAATCCTCCCATGTTTGGTATCAAATTAAAAGTTTCATGTACAAGATTTCAATTCAAATGTCAACAAATTATTTTGGTCGATTGCCTATTGTTTTTTTATAAATGTTATTTAAATCCTACCATGTTTGATATTAAATTAAAAGCCTCACGGAGGAAATTTAAACTCAAGTCTCAAGAAGGTATTTTGGAAGATCGTCAATTGTTTTTACCTCCCGTCACATCATGTGAGGGAGGTATAGGAATCATGCTAAAAATACGGTAGTGGGTTTTCAGTGGATGAGCACGTTTTAGGGTCCCTAGAATACGATTTTAATAGTTTCGCGATGATGTCTGTGTGTGTCTGTCTGTCAGACTGTCAGTTTATGTGGATCTCAGGAGTTACGGTTTCTCAAAAACTACTAAACTGAAAATTTGGATACTTTGTATATATCATTTGTATCTCCTTTGGAAGAGCTGATTAGGTTTTGGTGATAATCCAATAATCGGAAGTGGTAGTTTACATGAAGCCCTAACAAGTTATTTTAAAATATCTGAGTAAATTATAATTAAAAGACAATTTTTGTTATAATGTTTCAAAAATTATCTACAATTATTGTTTGAAATATTTTTCTCTTACTGTCTCCATTTACGAATTACAACACGTTACACAAAATTATATTTTAATAATTAGACGTTAGAATGTTGGTGGGAAAAAATGGAGAATGTCATTTTTTGAAATGTGTTATAATTGAAGAGTAATTTTTTTGAAGAGATGAGCGTTTCTTGTTGGTGGTCGTCCGTCTTCTTGGATTGTTTGATATGTATAGATTACAAGTCAAGAGGTATTGTGGTGCCCACAACAAATTTTTTATATTAGAAAATAATATATACATTGATATATTCAGGATAAGCTATTTCCTTCTCTACTTGTGATAGTTTTGTAAAATAGAAACTGCTTGCAAATTTAACCTATTTAACATTTCTCGAAATAGCAATGATGACACACTTATATTGGACATTTTGTATATGCTATTTTTTGAGGCAGCAGTTATTGAAATTTTAGGCCAATTGTTGCTTCTAAGGTTTCTATGAAAATTTACTCTGCAAAATTCTGAGAACCTCAGTTTACTAGCTGAATGATCTTGCAAAAATCTTAGGTATAGTTAATTATAATTTGATCGTGATATTCTAGAAATTAGCAATCTAATACAAAAAGACTGCGTTTCTTGCGCGCAATAAATTCTCATTAATCGTAGTGGTTAAATTTATCTTGTTCATCTTCATCAGCGACTTAAACTTTGTGAATATTCAAAGAGTGTCGAAAACATCAAAGCCAAATGTAAATTGGTATCAACAGAAAGAAGTGACATTTAATTCACTTAAGATGTGTTTTGTGCAGTCATTCACTTATTTTCCATTCGCTACACAGTATCCAATTAAAATAATGGTCAAGATAATTATAACAGTTAAATTAACAAATTAGTTGTGAATATTAATATTACCGTGAGAGCTGAAACATTTCTTCGAGCTTATTAGCAAACTTCATGCTGATTAAACCATTAAAACAATTTGTTACTTTTGGGGGACCTAGCATATTTGGGGGTTGTTGCTTGACAGCACTGATATTATTTGTTATTGTTGCATTACGATATGTAACTTTTGATCTAAAATAATTCAAGAACGTTTGTAAAAGTAAACTATAGTTTAGTTGTCTTTAGATCTCTGTAAAATGTTCCAGAATTTCTTTAGAGAAAATTGCTCCAAGTAAAAGAGATAAAAATTTAGAATAATATAGGAAATACAATGTTTTTTTTTTTTCAGATTATTTGTATTGTAATATAATTTCTGATAGTTATTTTTGATTTGTTTAATTTTTGTTCATTTTTGCACTTTATTTGAGCACTCACAACGGGAGAAAAAGTGCATAAATCTCTCATAGAAATAAAATTGGCTGCTTCTGTTATGATTTTAGTATCATAGAAACCAGTCGTGAAGAAACCAATTCTTTGGTCTAATTTCGTCACATTTCACCAATCACGTAGGGGAATTTTTAAGTGACAAAATAAAAATGCCCTACATACTACATATATCCATGACTACCACCATGTGTGATAAATTATTGCTAAAATACACGATATCACCCCGCGAAGTTAGCCAAAATAGTAGTTAAAGTAAAATTTTTACAGATTCATATGTCAAAATTTAACTTTACAAAATCTCTCAAACTTTAAGAACTACCTAAAATAACATTCTAATATCAGATTTAATGGATATCACATGCAGCCCACCGCCCACGCCTAAGAACATCTAAATAATAATGAAAATTATATACAAATATTTGATACTTTGACAGTATTTTTGCTATCACAACCATCCCCGTCGCAAAAGCTAGCTGACGTTTTACAAATACATAATTTTATCCAACACCTCTCAATAAATGCTCTATAACTATGGCGATTTTAAACAAGCAAAGTAACAGATTATCCACTAGTGGGTATAATTTTGAGAAAAGCCACTAGTGGGTATTTTTTTATTTATAACAATAATAATAGCATACAACACCTTGGTAACTACTTCGATTGACATTTTAATTTTGAAAATTTATAGCAAATAATATTTCTTTAATAAATATTTCTTTTATTAAGAGATATTGGATAAAACGTTATAATTCACACGTGGGCAAACTGGAATTACCCACTCGATAAAATTATCACACTTAGCCTTCGGCTTCGTGCTAAAATTTCTCTCGTGGGTAATTCCTCACTTTACCCACATGTAAAGTAAATAATTATTACACCTTCTGTAATACTTAAAATCAAGTTTGAAATTTTATAAAAATGCTCATTACTAGTTGTAGCTGAAATTTAAACAAAACTGAAATTTGTTTTGTATATGTTTGTATTTTTGTTTAAATTCCTAGGCTATGGCTATACTACAAATGACATGTTACAAATGGTGTAAAACTTAAATGCATACTTCAATTATCTACAATATTTGTTTGAATAGGGAATAGTATATTGTGTTATTAGGATTAGGAGTAAATATGATACTTTGAAGAAGAAAAAGGAGTTCCTGATAATGTTATCAATAAATTATTATCAGAACAATCTACGACTAGGTACTGGAAAGAATAAGAACTATTTATTAACCATACAAAAGGCCACAATTTTTGCTGACCTAGGCCGGAAAACAAGCAGTTTCTGGAAGATTTGAGTAGTGTAATAGTAGTAGTAATAAAAATAAAATGTTTTTTCTTAACAAAATATTTATTCAATCGTCGCAGCGTTAAAATTGATTATCTCTCGTTATTACAAATAATCCGCCGTGCTCATTGCCCCCCTCCCCCTCTAAAGTTTCCTTCATTTCTTCCTTGTGAACCAACCTCAGTGATCTTTAATTTATTTTAAGCTCGATTGCCTCATCTAATCCTAGATTGCGGTCTGATCGTTTCAAACTAAAAACGTCGTATCATTGACTTGAGACACAATTTCTTTTATTGCAAAATTAATCTCGAAAATTGTGTCATGTATCTATCTCACGCTTTGCGAAAAGTACCGTTTAAACTGTGTAAAAATTGGACTTGATCTAAGAACTGATTACACTAGGCAAAAACGACATGAGAAGAAAACAATCTGTAATTGGCAAACATAGTTTCTTGCAGCTCTGTTTTTCTTGAGGTTCGAAGACAGTATTTTTAAATCAACCGAAATTGTTGGCATTAAATCTATACTGTTTTTCATGGTTATTTTGGGCCTAAGTACGTATATTTGATAAGAATATTAGTTGCAATTCTCCTGAGAAATATCTTTTTATAAAACAAAATTGCATACATAATTTGCATGTAACTTGTAACAATATTGAAAGAACTACACTTTCGCTATTTTTTCTTTCATTACGCAACTGAAAAAACTGCAGATTCATTAAGAAATACTTTGTTAAATGTTTTGTTTTTCTTCCACAAAATAAACTGTGCCAGCTCGTATCTGGCAACCATTTTTATTTATGAATGAATTTTCTATGAATGAAAACTTAATACCGGAAATGCACATATTTAAATTTTATTATATTGTTTGGGAGAGTTAATTATGTTTTCTCGACATATAAAATAATAGTATATTATACGTTAAGGGAGAGAAATGTATGATTTTTTTTCCGCAGAGTAGATGGAAGCACGAGTCGTAGACAAGGGAAAAATACACATTTATGATGGATTTAAGTATTTCAAAATTATTTAAATTGTAATATAATTTATGATAGTAACCTTTAATTTGTTTAATTTTGTTCATTTTTTTCACATTATTTGAGCACTTTCCGCGACGGGCACGACGGGAGAGAAAGTGCACAAATCGCCCGTTCATTGGCTTCTTCTGTCATGATTTTGGTATTATAGAAACCGAGTTTCTCTCCCGGTCGTAAAGTAACCAATTATAATTTCGTTACATTTCTCCAATCACGAAATTTTTAAGTAATAAATTCCCACGACTAGTTTTCAACCAATCATAATGTAAAACACTTGAAAATTCAACCAATGGGAACAGTATTATACTGATAAAATCCAGTTACCCGGATTACTCCTGATAATTTTCCGCTACCAAGGAA
This sequence comes from Poecilus cupreus, assembly GCA_963942605.1. NCBI lineage: Eukaryota > Metazoa > Arthropoda > Insecta > Coleoptera > Carabidae > Poecilus > Poecilus cupreus. The sequence goes on from OZ012729.1 coordinate 16,119,060, forward strand.
ATAAATAATTATACGTGCAATAACTGTCAGTGTGACAATTAATATTTCAGTTACATTTAGCTTTGTCTTTGGAATTTATCTCATCAAATACCACGCGACCTCTCTTATTTTCTCACATAAATTTTTATTTTTAAGCACTTATTTTCTTTGCTTTTAAGCAAAACCGCTCACGCAAACTGACATTAGGTAAAACCCCTCCTCCTTCGGAGTCGGGATTTACCATGCAGTTTGCTTTCGTGATTGTTGCTAAGCAAATAAAAATTTGTGCTAAAATATACATTTATCGATAAAATCAGAAGGTCTTGTGATATTACCCTTGACAAAATGCCCATTACATATATCCATGACTACCATGTGTGATAAAATATTGATTACTTATTGTATTTTTGTTTATAATTTGTCAAAAATATTTTAGCTTATTTGAGAAATACACAGAAAAATATTTATAGTCAAAAGTGCAAATATTTTAATAAAATTTTTAGTCCCGGACGATTCACCGTTAATTTTTGTTAAGTTTCAGATTTGTAAGCAAATAACAAATTATTTTTCTGTATTTCATAACTGAATATATTTGTGAATGTAGTAATTATTAACATTTATTTTTATGCGCTTTTGACTTAATATTTTAGTAATTATATTGAAGCTGAACAATAAATCATAGTTATTATAACAAATTAAGTTATTGCAAAGGATACAAACTTTCTTTAACAATTTCAAATTGATAAATTAGTTAAATTTATTTGTTATTATTGACGAGTCTATTTGTTAAATTTTATAAATCCAGCAAATAAATTAAAACAACAATTTTTCTTGATAATAGTCAGAATTGAGAAAATTGTAATTTAACAATTGTCATATTTGTTCAAATTGTTAATTTAACACAATGTATTTGTCAGTATTAACTAAAAATACTTAACAACCGCAAAATTAACAAATCGTAAATTAAATTTTTACTTTGCAGTATAATAATAGTATATTATATTATAAGTGAGTAAAATTAGATATTATTCTTGAGTGGTAATGCTCCAGGACAATAATATCATTTCACTCACCTGTGATACACGACGTTTTATCTTACAGTAGCAGCTTTTTATATAATAATAGTTTATATCTATACTTATTTTAAATATATGAAAATAACGTTTTTCCGAAATCGATACTAAAGTACATGCACGGTATTTCACCGCGAAGTTAGCCAAAATAGTAGCTAAAGTAAAACTTTACAGACTCTTATATCAAAATTTAATTTTACGGATTCATCTGTCAAACTTTTAGCACTACCTAAAATAATATTCTATAATAATATTTGTGAATTTATTTATTATTTACCTTTGATAATAATTTATCAGATTTAAACCAGACTACATGCAGCCCACGTCTAAGAACATATAAATAATAATGTAAATTACACACAAATATTCGATACTTTGACAGTACTTTTGTTATCACAGCCATCCGCGACGCAACAGCTAGCTGACGTTTTACAAATACGTAATGCTATTTATTTATATTTTTAATTAATAATTTAACGATTTCGGAAAAAATATAATATACACCTCGCCACTAAAGTATTTTCTATTACTCATATGGTTTATTCGCAAAAAAATATCCTTTAGTGTCTTGATATACAAATAACGATTTGTTACAGTTGCTGGGGTTACTCTATTCAACTGACAGTTCTGTGTATAATAAAGCATTTTAGTCACTTGTACACCATGTGCACCAATGACTGCTATTGCAATATAATAGTATATTGTACAATAAACATGAAATGATACTCATTTCCTACGAGTATGAAAGTTTGTAGCATGAGCCGTAGGCGATTGCTGCAAATCATACAAGTATGAAATGGACATTCCTTTCGAGTTGTACACTATACTTTTTCTACAACCACGATATTATTTCCAAATTAATTTAATTTTAATAATAAATTTGTCCCGTTTTCACCATTTCAATATTTGACAATTCTAAATAAGTATCCTAGCAATACCACCTGTATTGAAATGAAACGACCTGTATTGAAATACAAAACAAATTCATTTCGCACGATGCTTGCAATGTACCTCATATCCCAAGCAACAACAAACATACAATGAGAAGATTTTTAAGTAGTAGTAGTAGGTAAAATTTGTTTTCAAGATTGATGCTTTTGGGTAGCAAATGAAATAACAAAATCCTTCGCCTTCGGCTCGTGATATGGATCATATCATTTGTTTTTAAAATGTTACGAAGCAACAATCTTTGGAAATACAAACTTTTCCTGCAAAATAATCTTCCTTTAATATAATAATAATAATAATTGAAATTAATTCAGTAACGTTGGGTGAAGGTCTAAAGACGACAACTTTATTTTGTTCAACCAAAAGTTCCTGAATTATTTTCGGGAAAAATACTTCAAATAAAACTTATAGACAACTAAATTTTCTATCAGTTTTACTTGAAACTTTTATCTCTAAAGAAAATTCAGCAACATTTGACGGAGGTCTAAATGCGACCAAGTATGTTTTACACTACCAAACATTCCTGAATTATTTTCAAACAAATATTTGAAATAAATTTGACATTTCTCTTTCAGGAGACAGGCTCAATTCGCCCAGGAGTGATCGGGGGAAGCAAACCTCGAGTAGCAACTCCAGAAGTCGAGTCTAGAATTGAATCCTACAAACGGGAAAACCCCGGGATGTTCAGTTGGGAAATAAGGGATCGTCTCGTCAAAGAAGGAATTTGTGATCGGGCATCAGCTCCTAGCGTTTCGGCGATCTCTAGGCTACTTAGAGGAAAAGACGGTGACGAAGATGGCGGCAAACGCGAGATAGATGGTGAGTATACATATATGTCAATAATATATTGCTTATTGTACACCAGAAGTTGAATTCTTCATGATTAGGTGATTCGTTTATCGTTTGCTTTGCAAGAGCAGAAATATTAATACATACAGCGATTCTATTTTCAAATTGCACACACACAAAAGGGTTGAAGTCGTCAATATTTAACGACTTCCGGTTCGAAATTAGTGCAACGAATTCTTCGAATATAGGCTTCAATATACAATGTCAAGATTCAGCTATCGAATTTAAACACTAAAAACTATATTATATACAATGTGTTTTAATTTTGAGACTCGTCTTTGGAATCTCTACAATTATGAGAGCTACGACTTTGGTTAAATTAGACAAAAGTTGTCATATTAGTCGCCCAATTTAATGATGAAAAAATGCATAGGTCACTAGATCTATTTTCGTTGATTTTTTCATTTTCAAATCATTTTGAAACTATCGCATATTTAGGAAAAATATTTCAAGTAAGAAAGGAACACGGTCCAACCAACATTGTAGAAATATATTTTCCCTGTGGATCACAGTCAAATACAAACTTATAATTTTTTAGACGGAATCAATAGTAAAATGTATCTGTAAAAATTCCTACGAGTAGGTATGAAATGGACATTCCATGCGAGTTGTACACTATACTTTTTCTACAACACGATATTATTTCCTAATTAATTAAATTTTAATAATAAATATATCCCGCTTTCATCATTCTAATATTTGACAATTCTAAATAGCAGTGGCACCTGTACTGAAATGAAATGGCACCTGTACTGAAATGTAATGACCTGTATTGATATACTCACAAAACATTTCGCACGATGCTTGCAATGTACCTCATTTCCTTAGTAACAACAAACATACAATGAGCAGATTTCTAAGTGGTCGAAGAGAATAGTTATTTGTTTAACTAGGCACCAAAATACCAGATTTACAGCAGAGGCTGCTGAAGCTGTAAATGTTTGTGGTGTTGAACACATTTTTTATTCATTTGGAATTAATATTAATTTAGTGATTCTTTTTAATATATATTTTGAAGAATATTTTTAATATATATTTTGAAGAATATCGCCATTTACATTTACATTTAGTTTGCCATACGTTTGTTGAACGCTTGCTATGCATTTGTTAACAATTACTATGCGTTTGTTGAGCGGTTGTTGTGTAATATATTTTTACAGCCTAGGGAGTAAAAGTGACTGCTAACAGTCTGTAAAATGTCAAGTTTAATATCAATCGACAAAAAACATATAATTTGTGATTTTAATTATGTATAATTTTATACACTTCTAATAATATTTTTCGTGAAAATAATTTTTGTTCGTCTGACAATGAGCTTATGAATTATTTTAACAGAAATAACTCAAGTTATTTACAAAATTAACGAATAAAATTTTATAAAAAATTAATAAAAGATCACTTAGTAGTCCTAGTACCATATAACATTTACAGAATTTACTACCAGGACTACTAAGTTGTTAAAAGTGATTCTTACTTTAGACGATCGTCAGTTATTTTTTTCAATTGTTAATTGAAACCTTTTGAGTTGGATATTAAATTAAAGGTCTCAAGGATCTTAAATACGTATTAAAATTAAAATCTGAACAATCAACTGTTTTTTTTTTTTATTAAAGTTATTTGAATCCTATCGAATTTGGTAACAAACTAAGGAGTCGAAATATAACTTTGGATATTGGCAATTGTTTTTACAATAGTTAATTACCGAATTTGGTATTAAATTAAACTTTCTCAGGAGAGAAAATATATTTTCGAGTCGCTTATCCATTGTTATATTTAGTTTAAATAAAATTAATAATGAACAATCTTGAATTCATGATTCAGATTTATAATTAAGTGAAAAACATCTTCGCTTGAAAAACATGGCACACCAAGAAAAATAAGAATAATCAACGAACAGCAACAAGAAAACAAAAACAAAAAATCGAACATCGCAGCAAAACTACCAACGATTTATTATAACTTAAGACGACAGTCGCCCAGAGTAATGTTCCTCTTTGAAAACATTGTTTCACTTGAAGAATTGTACTGGTCTGCTTGATATAATCATGAACGGATTTTCTCATATGAGACGTTGACAAATATTTAAAATGGCCGACGAATCAAAATGGCGGAAGGAGAACAGTTGATGAATTACGCTTGAGATACAATCGGATTATTTATTATGCCTAGTTTCATGGTGTTTATAGATTTCTTTAGTAAGAAATTGGGTTCAAATTTTATTCATTAATTTTTAGTAGTAGTAGTAAATATTTATTTTTTTCCTTGCGGTGTTCAACTTTACATTATCATATGTTAATTCCATTTATATATAATACTATGAAGGTATTGCTATGTACAAATATTTAATCTGTTTCTATCACTTTCTTCATCCAATCAGTGTCTGGGTTTTCTTCGTATAGTATCTGTTGTATAGATTTATTATTTCTCAGGTCTTCTGTACAGTCTCTTCGTAAGTGATTTATTGTTTCAAAGTCTCTTCCACATATTTTGTGTTTTCTGTCATCGTCTCTTGTCCAGTAATTATTTCTTTTTTCTTTGATATATTCATATCGAGTTTATTACTACAGCCATTTCTCGTATCCTTCGCGCCATCTTTCTTTATTGTGGACCTCTTCTTCATAAAACCTCTCGCCTCTCTTTTCCATGACTTCGTCAACTCCACTTCCATGTTTTTCTAGGTTTTCCCCTTTTTCTGCTATCAGTCGGTACCTATGTTTCCATTTTGTAGGGCCATCTTGAATCGATCATCCTTTTTACTTGAACGAACCATTTCAGTCTTCTTGTCTCTATTCTGAGGTTGATGTTTTCATCTTCTGTTTTCATCATTTTTTTGATTTTTATATTCGGGACCTTTTATAAGTGAGATATTCTGCAGATTATTCTCAATAAATCCATTTGAAGTGCTTCTAATTTCCTTTTTTCTTTGTTGCCTATTCTAAACCTTGCAATCATTTTCATATTTTTATTTTCTTTTGTCACATATAGTGGTCTGCTTGAGATCTTGAGGAATTTATTCATAATTCACTCTTCTCGACAAATCACAGAGCCAGAAATCCATAATTCACGGTTATTTTAAAGACGTGATGTGGATTACCAAGCAACAGCCGTCTAACAGTTGACATGTGTCAGTTGTCATTGTGTATTTTAATCTTGTCGTTTTTCAACGTGAGTTTTCAACGAATTTCGATCATTTTCAAAAGTGATTTCCGAATTTACATTCTTAACTCAGTCTAGATCTTTCCATACAATTTTGTCCACCATTTCTTCATCTTTCTATATCCGACTTTATATATCTGTTTCTCTTATAAAGTTTTGTTCATTTTGCTTCTCATTGGTTCTTTTGCTGCTTAATTTCTCCTTTTCTTGATATTTCTACCTAAACATATGAGAGACTTTTCCAATGTGTTCTTAGTTTCTTTTCATACTTCCTCGCTTTCTTAATTGATTCTGTCTTCATTTTGTACCGTTTTGTTTCTTCCTCTAATAAATATATCAGTGTTTGTTTATCTAGTCCAAGTATCCATCTAGTAGTATATTTTGATTGGATTCTTTTCTTTTTTGTTTAATTGTCTTCAACCCTTTAGACTCTACGTCATAATGCTCGCAATAAATTTATCGAAAAGTAACATTATTAATTTGAAGTGCTTTATATGTTCATTCTCTTCTCCGTTTCTGTAGAATGTGTACCACAAATATTTAAACGCTTTTACTTTTTCTACTTCTCTTTCTTCCCATAACCCATAACCCTGTTTCTTTTGTTTCCCTGCCACAACAATCTTAGTTTTTCCTGCGATTAGCACTGTCTTTTTCCTTAAGGTATTCATCAAGTCTCTTTATTAAATAATTAATTTTTGTTTCGTTTTCGCAACTACTACCAGGTCGTAAACACAAAATAATTGTAAAAGTGACAGAAAACTAAGCGCTTTTCAAATATTATTAAGCGTAATTTAAGGCAAATTGTCAAACTCTAATTTATTTACACCCCTTAATGACGAGCAGGGGCGTTACTAACTACTTAGCAGGCCGCTAGCAGCGCGCTAGACCCGCTATTATATATTGATATTGATTATAGCATATGGTGTAGTCATTCAGCCATTTTGATGACATATGGATGCTATTAAAGAGGGTGGTGGATTTTGACGTCAATAATTTGTTATGTTTTATTATTATAATGATCAGGGTGATTGTATATACGCCTCCTACCCTTAACAAAGGGTGAAATTAAAGATATGTATGACTATGCAACATTTTTAATAACACTTTTTACCAGCATTACAAAATTTAAACTTTCTAATCAACAAATTACTTTCATGTAATTACGGACTGACATCGATCACTTAATTAAAGAATTCCAAAGTATTTTAATTAATTTATTCGCATAATTAATAAAAACAATTCATTATTTGTAGTCACTGAAGCAGTTTTATAAAAAAAAACACATTAATGGAATTATTTTCTACGCGTATTATTGTACTTAGTTTCATTTTTAAATGAATGAATTAAAAATTATTTACATAAAATTATAATTTGTTTTCTGTAAGTCGGTTTCTTGACGATTGTGGAGATATTCGAATGAACGTATTTTTTATAAAAAACAGTGTTTTATCTTTGAAATTTCATCGCATTAGGGAGATAATTTCCGGAATAAATGGAAATTCAAGAAATAGGGAAAATGTAATTATAGTGCACGAGATTCTATCTTTACTTGTTCTTTTTCTGAGAAGTATATGTTAATGACAAATTTTAATTTTATACTACTTACTGTGAAAATATAATTGATTTCCTTCCGTAGGCCGTTTCATATTGCTTTAAAGACAATTTATTGGAGAAATAACAGACTTTACTTTAAAAGAAAAATAAATGTAACATCACGTCATTTACCCATTTTTGGTGTGGCATCCTCATTTCGCAGATTTCAATATGTGATATATTTTTGCGGGTGATCTGCGGTTACAAGCTGTCAAGTCACCCCACCCAAAGATGTTAGTGGAGAGGAAACAATAGGGGTAAAGTTAAATGGCCAATATCGATAGTGAGCTTCGAACTGAGGATCTCATGATCCACAGTTCGATGCGTTGCCATGGAGCTATTTACCTAAAACCTAAACGAATAATATAACACTATTTATTATTATAGATGTATAGCGTTATGGAAAAGTTAATTTATTTCAGGTTGAAAACAAAATAAATTCCAAAACTAAATGTAAATTTTGAATCCTGAAATTGTTCATTTTAAAAGTGTTATACCTTTGGTTAAAGATCTCGAGAACTAGGTATTAGAGCTACGACTTTGGTTAAATTAGACTAAAGTTGTCATATTAGTAGACTAATTTAATCATATTTTTGTTTTTACAAAAAAAAAAATACATAGGTCCCTTAAAACGGTACATATATTTACTATCCAATAAGCGATGTAAAATAGTATATTATTTAATGAGGGATTATGATAGTCATTATTCACCAAGATGAATCATTCGAGAGAATAATAACTATAACCCCGAATATAATATTGTACTTTTTCTACTCCTGTAAATTCGTAAATGACATTTAGCACATTTGAAAATGATCGAAATCGGTTGAAAACACATGTTTAAAAACGACAACATAAAAATATACAATGACCACTGACTACATGTCAACTGTCAGAGGGCCGGCTTTAAAATAAACAGGCATAATTGATTTCTAGTTCTGTGATTGGCTGAGCAGAGTGAATTTTGACTACTATAATTAATCGAAAAAATTGAAATAATGCGGATGTATTTAAACAGAAGTATAAAAAATATGTTTATTTGAAATCGATACTATAGGGTTCAAAAATCGTCATTAAAAGCTCAGAAATCGTCACTAAACCCATTAAACAACGATTTTGAGCAACGCAGTGTTGGCAACCGTAAAATAATTATTGTACAAGTAGGATAATTTTGGCAGATATATGACGATTTGTAGTCAATTTATATGTAAAATGAAATAATATGTGCAAGAAGAATTAACTAATTAATTCCGATGAAGAAATTGCGACTAAACACATAATTTTGAGTGCTATTTACGATAACTTCAATGTTCTAGGTTGGCATCACTGAGTGTCAGTTCCAATTGACGACTGACAGATGTATAAATTTAACCTAAATACAAATTTTTGCAGTTTTTTCTAATTTGAGATTTTAAATAAAATTTAATAAATACCGCGGCACTGAAGTTCCTTTTTATCACTTGGTATATATTTTCCTCGGCCCTACAAGGCTCGGCAAATAAATTCTATATTCGTTATAAAAAAATTAAACTTCAGTGCCTTGATACATAAATAACTATTTTCTGTGGTTTACATTGCAGATATAACACAAACTTATATTTTTTTAAATGGAACCAATAATAAAAAAAGTATTATATTGAAACAGCTTATATTTTTGTGCACTTCTAATAACATTTTACGTGAAAACAATTGAATAATAATTTTTGTTCTGCTGATAAATTATTTTTCCAAAAATAAATTAAGCTGCATTTAATTAAACAATTAAGATTAAATAAATAAATAATTATTACTAATTTACTTAATCGTCCTAGTACCATATAAAATAAATAAATTAGATAGACGTTATATTTGTAAAGGAGATATAAATAAATTACATGTTACTTATATTTTTAGAATAATTTACGAAAAATTTATGGCTATAAATTGCTACAACAAAGATATGCAACCTATGTAAATACAGCTAGACAGAATAAAAAATTGTTTTAGTTAAAAAATGTTCTACGCCAGTCCTGCACTATTATTTGATAGAATATCTATCAAATTTAATTTTTTTTTGCGGTGTCAGGATGAAAATAATTGGGTGCTAATGTCAGTCCATTTTTAAAACGGACAAATTTCGAACTACCATTAGCGCTGGTGCAGTGGAACATTTCACAAGAAAGTTGTTAAACCAAGACAGATGACAAATGACTTTTGTTCTTTTGTAACGCCGCCGTTTGTTTTGGGAAAAAAATACGCCTACCGCAAAAAAGAATTTCGCTAAGAAACAAGGAATCACGCGTTGCTATGCGGGCAGAAATGGATCTTGATGAAGCTAATATTCGCGGATATAGAATTACAGTGGAGATTCTTGTTTCGTTCTGATTGTGCGGTATTTAAAAAGTGAAAATATTCCACGTCAGGTAGCAGGTCTCTCGCTGTGCGTATATCATATCAACACTCCGGTTTCCATAGCAACAGACCGCGGTGTTTAATAATCAAATAATTACTAAGCATCTTTTGAAAGCTACCGGTTCTAAGCAAATTAAAAAGACAAAAACTTTGATTAATCGGTAACTTTCAATAATGAAACAACTTGTAACAATGAATATAGATTTTTTAGTTTGAAATAGAACTATTATCTTACCTTAGAGTCGAGTCTAGTGCTCAGAGATGGTTCCTAGAACAGAAGAGAAAATTAGGAAACTGCATACTAGGAATTTGTTAATAATTTTTAGATATTTGATAGAAAATTTCATAACTTTGGAGGTTATTGCAATATTGTAAAGAATTTTAGTTACTGGCTTTAAAATATTCCTACAACTTCTTGGGTAAAACAATTATCATGTTTATTTTATATATTTCGGAGTAATTCATCCAATATTTATTTCTGCTAGTAATTACATAAAACTACAGTTACTAACCAAATAAAGTTCGAGAAATTCAAATTTTCAATCCAGTTTTGATTATTTTCATTAGTTCTAAAGATATACGCTTTAAATTTTAGGTGTTTTTCAAATTTCATCTAGAATTTTTCTATCATATTCGACCCTTTTTAAAATATGTATTTCATGAGATATTACTTTGAAAATTTACAGGTTTATTAACTAAAGCATCCTGAATATGCTAGTAGAAACATATTTCACCTATCTTTCCCAATTTTCTAAATATAGGCGATGAAACATTTTCTGGCAACTTTTCTTTGAATTTCTGCCATATAAAAAGGAAAATATCTAAAGTATCAAGGCTTATATATAGTTGTAAACAAATTTTTCGTAAGTTTCACTTCACGAATAAAGAGATATGGTGGATATATAAATTAAAATATTTGAAAAAACTTAATCTCAAGATTTTCAGGATTTCAGGATATTTTCAAATTCTTACGTTAGCCTGAACCTCACAGTTTGAGGCAATTTTAGCTAAACCGGAAATTTCAGTCAAAAAGAAATGCTGATCAGTGATCAAAATCGAAAATCTATTTTCAGTAATAATATAACAAGAGAGTGAGAATAAATTGAAAATAATTTGACAGATCTTTCGAAAATTTGTTGCCAGGCAATAGCCACGAAAGCCCGTACGGCTTGAGTGGCTATTGCCAAATGGCGACAAGTTTGACAAAGATACTGGAGAATTATTTTATAATTTGTCGAACTCTCGAGTTATATTTAATTAGATTATTTTTTATTTCATCATCAGGCACGTCAGTAAATTTTTCTTTTTTGCTCATTTTTACTTGTGTTGATCTGACACCTGACATCTGTCAGCACAAACAAAAAAGCTACAGAGAATATTGCCGGGAATAATCACAAGAGCATTATTCTCAGTATAATAATGACAAGATTGGTTAAAACGCACACGTGACATACAATAAAGCATTTCATTGGTTTAAAGAAACGTCTAAAAATAATTAATAAAATATTTCTATATGCATCATTTTATAGAATTTAAAAGTGATATACAGAAATTTCAATGATATTTTTTTTAATATTGCATTTCATTTTTAACTATTTACTTTACAGCAAAAGTACAAATTCAAAAGTTGTTCAGAATTTAAAAATGCATGCAATCAATAAAGTGCATTCGATTACCTAAAAATTAGTATTTTACGATATATCAATCAAATTAAAATTTATGTTTATTAGAAACACCGCAATACGCCCATAAAAAATTAAATAAAAACGAAAAATATTTGATATTTCAGAAAACAGATTTAGATTTATTTGTTACAGTAGGTATTGTATTATTTTCTGAGGAAATTTCGTAGTAGATTGTAATGATATAATGGCGATTTTCACGATGATGTCTGTGTTTATGAATTAATGACTATCATTTTCAAATTAGATTTTGATAGTAATCCTTTATCTTAAAGTGGTAGTTTACGTGAAGGTCTATCAGGTTTTTTTTTGTCAATAAATAATCAAATTTATAAAGAAAAGTAAATTTAATTATCTGTTAAGGTTTTTGGGATACAGTTTCTCAAATTGGACCAAGTAAATTTGAAGTTTGTTTATCGTCTAATGTTTTCCAATCGGCTAGTACATCATCATTACAGCACTTTATTAATCCTCCTCCACCCAGTGGCGTGCGAGGGGGGCGGGGGCCGTCGGCTTCTTTGTAGATGCCGCGGGTGGCCTGGTGGCCGAAACCTGGCCACTTCGCTCGCCGCCTGTTACGCTTGCGTTAGCGTTACGTTATGCCGCCGCTGAAACCGACACCGAACACCTCTGGAGTGTGGGTACCTGACCGCAAGTTAGTGGTTTGGGTAATGGTTGATGGTAGTGGATGGTGGTTCACACCCTTGGTGGTAATTCAGGTGTTGATGACGAAGGGAAATGTGTCATTAAAGGAATTGATAAGGCGGATTTATTGTTTATGTATTAATTAAAGTGCAAGGAATTTGAATTTTCCCTTGTCATATTCTAATTATTATCAAAAAATTTTGACCTTCCTGCTGAAACCCAAGAAGCTCAAAAGAATATAGTATGACTATTCAAATATTTCCCTCGAAAAAATTCAACTAATCACGTTACAGTACTTTCTGAGTTTCAACCAATGACAATCGAATATCAGTGAATATTTTGCATATCGAGTATTTGCACAAGTGCGATACCCGAATATTTATAATAATTGAAAACACAATGAGGAATAGTTTAATTTCTACGTTTTAAAAGGATAATTATTCATTATAATTCTAAAATAGTCATTACAAAAACTATACCTGTTTTTATTAACAAAAAATCACAGGAAGTTTGTCATGAAATTTAGAACAATAAATAAAATTCTAAGATGTTCGAATGTCTGCCCTTCAATGTCAGTACAACAAATTAAATAAAATTCTAGTAACGGAAAGTTGATTAAGTGAAAAATAAAAATAATTAAAGATCTGACAGCAACTAATTTAATTATATGTTGGAATTTTTCTAATAAATACCTATTAATTTTAATTTAACTGATATATGGTGTAATAATAGTATTTAGCTAATCAAATCGGCCTTGTTGCATACATTTTATATACTGAACAACATTTTTTCTTACATTTTTGTTGTAAAGTAAATAGATAAAAACTACCAGAAATTAAAAAAAAATCATTGAAATCCCTATACGCCACATTTCATTTCATCGCCCGGTATATACCGTGAGTTTCAGCTAAGATTCAATAATTACGTTTCTGTGATTAATATAGTACTATAGTATAAGAATTCACTCAGTAGTGACACTTCAAATATTTCATGAACCCAATATTTCAGTGGTGCCCAACTGGGAGGAAGACGGCCGCTTAATGTCCGCTGATGGACTGATGTCTTAGTAACCATAAAAAAGAAAATATAGTATGTCAGTGTCAGGTGTGTCTGTCAAATATAAAGCCACAGTATTTCTTTCATGTTAAGTTAATAAAATTAGTGCAAAACAGAGAGCAAAACTTATTTGTGCCATGAAAATTGTAGAACTTTATAATGCAGGTGAAATAATATTTTTAAATTTTAATTTGCAACTGACAGTCAAATTGACATTCAAATGACATGAAGACCAAAGGTGCCCACAGCGAGTGTCGCTACTGTGTTAATTCTTATACTGAGATAATATACAACATACCATGTCAATACTAAAAGAACTTGTCACAATTAGAAGATTTTTACTAATTAAGAAAACATTCGAATAATTATTTGATACATTTATGATTATGGCTTGAAAAATCTATATATGTTTATAAATCAGTAAATTTAAAGTTCGTTAACATTTACAACCTATATAGGTAGTATTTTATCTGAAAGATAAAGATATCTAGTATCTAACAAAACAGACAAAAAACTGAATGTTGTATCTTAACTGAAACTCATGATTTTGATTTAGAATCTACAGACAACAATATATCATATTAAATTGTAATAATATCCAGAGGTGTACAATTATCTGTATCACTTTCATCAAACTTTGTTACCAGTTACCAAAATGAAACACCAGATAATAAATACAATGTCAAAAACAAAGGATTTTAATTCTATCTACTTAGTTTTGAGTATTTATATCAAAATGGTTATATCAAACAGGATTTAAGAACTTAGTACTGGCAAGATAAGAAAAGATCATTATTGACTAGCACAATCCAAGTGCTGAGTCAATAATGATTGTTTTCTCTGCCTTGGTATATTTTATAATATAATATTATTGCAAAAATCATAGCCATCATCTTTGAAGTATTTTTCATAGCTCATTCACATTTGAAATAAATTTAATTATTGTTTCATTCATGATTACAGATCTTTATAAACCAGGACAATAATGATTGCTTTCTCTACCTTGGTATATAAAATACTATTATTACAAGTATTATCGCCAACATTTTTCATTTATAACTCTTTCTTACCTCGTTCATATTTGAAATAAATTGACTTATTACATAATTTTGAAGTTTCGGGCTCTATTTTTTTTTTTCATTTTTGAGTTATTGAATGAATGGAATGGTTTTTGATTTATTTTAAGATTTAATGATACGTAGAAGAAGGTAGTGGGTATTCTAAAAATTTGTTTTTTTCTCTGCAGGAAAGTCAAGCGACGGTAACGACGGCAGCGACTGCGAAAGTGAACCGGGCATTCCTCTGAAACGTAAACAGCGTCGGTCGCGCACTACGTTCACAGCCCACCAGCTGGACGAGCTGGAGAAGGCGTTCGAACGCACCCAGTACCCGGACATCTACACCAGGGAGGAGCTAGCGCAAAGGACGAAACTCACCGAGGCCAGAATTCAAGTAAGATATTTGATATTATACAGACCGTCGCCCTTGGGCCTCTGCCAAACGTCGAGTAAATTTAGCGATTATTTTTTGACGTTTCTTAAAACCAATGAAATGCTTAGTTGTACGGCAAGTGCCTGCCTTTTAACCAATCCTGTCATTATTATACTGAGAATAAAGGTCTAATGATTATTCCCGGGAATAATCTCTGTAGCTTTTTTGTTTTTGTTGACAAATGTCAGTTGTCAAATAGTTATCATGAACACAAGATAGATTTAGTGCCGTGCCTGATGATGAAATAAAAAAAAAATAAATAAAAATGTCTGGCAACAAGTTTTCGAAAGAGAATATTTTTGTGTTTACTTAAATTTATTTTTAATTCCCTTTTGTTGCCTTCTACTATTATTTCCTGGTGTAACATCTTTATCATTATCTTGAACTACTGCTGCTAACGTTTTAAAAATTATATTATCATCATCCGAGCTACAGATGAAAAGGTATGTCTTATTAAAAAATCCAAATAAGAAACTACAAAGATACAAGAAGTACATACCGTTTTAGTCTTCATAAATTAAAGTTGTAATATAATTAAAAATTAAATCCAAAACTATAGTTGTAGTTGGTAAAAGATAACAGTGTAAAAATGAAGTTGTCTCAAGGATGAGCTGTATGTGACTGAAGTCACCGAACAAATGATAAACTGAACAAGACAATACAGCTCGATCGAGAAGAAACCTGCTAATTATACGCTATTTAAATTACAAGATTAAGGCAGATGGCTGCAGTGTACTATAAACAAAATTATTTTTGTAACACACAAAATATTGATATAAAAACAGCTTAAATTCTCAATATCAGTTCTGAAATTAATACTATGTGGATCAAGTTTAACATGAACCATTTCTGAAAACAGCCTCTTGTTATTAATGGCTTCAAAATCAAGAGAGTGGCACATATTAAACTAATGCAAATGCAAATTTGGTTTGCGATTTGTTAATTTTGCGGTTGTTAAGTTTTTTTAGTTAATATTGACAAATAAAATTAATAATTTGAACACATATGATAATTTGATATATTAAAAATTGTCAATTCTGAAATTTTAACAAGAAAAATTGTTGGTTTTATTTATTGCTGGATTTATAAAATTTAACAAATAGACTCGGCAATAATAACAAGTGAATTTAGCTAACTTATCAATTTGAAATTATTAATGAAAGTTTATATCCTTTGTAACAAAATATTTTGTTATAATGACATATTGTTCTGCTTTAATATAATTACTAAAATATTTAGTCAAAAGCACATAAAAATAAATGTTAATAATTACTATATTCACAACTATATTTAGTTACGAAATTCACAAAAATAATTTGTTGCTTGCTAACAAATTTGAAACTTGTTAAATTAACAAAAATTAACGGTGTATCGTCTGAGATTTCGTCTTTTATTATTGTATTGTTGTAATTGTTGATCTTCTCTGAATAGCATTTTGTTAATGAAACCTACCGGATAGTTATTTACTTTTATATTTTCTTTAACTTTCTGATATTTTCAAAAATATAAAGAAATTAAATTTCATAAATCTTGCATTCCATGTACACCATGGAAACACTTAAAAAATTAATTTTTTTTGCGAAATGTGACATATCATTGTGATTGAGAAGCTGTTTTCTTACTGAAATAAATGTTTAAAAATTAAATAAATATACAAAAGAAAATTAAATTTCTTAAGTATAAATAGGAAGTAAACAAATACGTTATTTTCCTGTATCATCAAATACTATTTTATTCCGTTTAAGAGTTGTATTGGGCGGGAGGTTATGTGCTGCTCACATCAGATTTTTAGGGGTCTTTTGTTAGAAAAGTTTAAGTAGATAAGTAGACGTATATATGCAATATAAATTACTTCTCTGTCATGTTTTAGATATACTTTGAAGGGGTATTACAATTGAATAAGTATACACTTTTTTTTGTTTAGTTTAAGGATAAATATGTATGTAAACGCAACATATCGTCAACCTATATTTTGCAGTTGTAACACTTACTCAAATAAACTTACTATTATTATTATATTTTACTCATGAGAGAAAAGTCATATAATTTAGTTTTCTACAAGTTTTGCTAGTAAAATAATTCTGCAAAGAGTTTTATTAAGTTTTCTTTTTTTCCAGGTGTGGTTTAGTAACCGTCGCGCACGTCTTCGAAAGCAGCTCGCTTCGAACTCTTCTGGGTACGGAGGCGGCATGTCTTTGGGGGTGGGCGTGGCGTACGGAGGTGGAGCAGGGGGTAGCTACCCCGGCGCCGGGCTGCCGCCGCCGCATACCGCCCCCGCGCCGGAGGGCGTCGCGGTGCCCAGTTTTACTACCGGGAGTGGAAGTGTCAGCGCCGCTGCGCAGCACAGTAAGTAGAAAAAATATCTCTTGGTTTAAATAGGAATATTTTACAATTAGACTTCAATGAAAACAGCGAGAGAACACGGCATTGGGGTTTTCCTTTTGGTAAACGGAAAACAATTAATATGTTAATTAACAGAAAAAGTATGCTTAATTATCTTTTAAATGCTAGATAGTTAAATAAATAGATACTTAATTTAAATAATAATAATAAAACAACATGAATCAGTGTTTCTTTCATCGCGAAAGTAATTAATAATAGTTATTTTCACACTTACTTTCAATTTCGATTATGATTAGACATAAAAAAGATTATTGTTATACCGCGTTAGTTTTTAAATGCCTTTAAACGAAAAAACAATATTTCTAAATCGATAAACAGGTTTAAAAATATGGAATGTTTAAAAACAAAAAGTGCCCAATATTTTTTATCGTGTAAATAACTAAATATATCATCACGCCATTTACCCATTTCTGGGTGTGAAACTCTGCTCAAAGCAGGTCTCGGTATTATGACATATTTTTGCACGTGAAGTACGGTTCCCAGCCGTCCAATTACGACCTCCAAAGATGGTATTGGGTTATATATTATAGTCAACAATTTTTCAGCTGTTTCTGATACGTTATCACGGAGCTATTTACCTCATATTTTTATTTATGTAATAATTACATATTTTAGGGTTTTACGGCCGAGGCAATTAAAATGGGGAATCAATAAAATCCTATTATGTATGAATGTGTTACATACACTATTTTTTGTTCGATTACATTGCATATTATTTTTCTTTAATTTAGAATGATATTTATATATCACATGCATTGAAATATAATAATATTGGAACGCTAGACAGCAAGTGTTTGGGCCATCCGTCTTTGTTGAAGTTGTTTTATATAGCAACTGTTCAACAAACTTATAGTAACCATTCTACAAAAAAGTGATAGACAAAGAAAGATGGCTTTACAACATCTGCCTCAGGATCGTTTTTGGCTTTCATAAAAGCCTACAAGTTAACGTTCCAGTATAACTTGATTTTCATAATCATTTTGACCATTTATTATGGAAGATATCATTCAAATAGAATATAAAATAGTATATTCTACACGTAATGGAATGGCACATATTCCACGCGAGCAAAAGTTTGTAGCCCGAGCCAAAGGCGAGGGCTACGGTTTGCGAGCGTGGGATAGACCATTGCGTTACATGTTGTAGACTATACTTTCTATAACAAGGTTTTGGAAATTATACAAAAATACAAATATAAAACTGTTGAAAACGTCAAACTCAAATAAATCAAATTAAAACAAACAGACGTAACCATAGTAACTGATTCAAGATACTTCATATGTCGCGCTAATAAGCGGTTCTGATTCGTCGAAAATATTCCATACGTCGCGTATGGAATGTTAGTGATTCCATAACAATTTTTAGTAGTGGAATGCCCAGTATCCAAAACAGTGTTATAGAAAAATATATAAATATCATTACGCTTTTTACCCATTAAGAGTGTGGCACTCTGTTAACACAGATCTCGGTAGGTGATATATTTTTGCGTATGAAATGCGGTTACCAGTCGTCAAGCCATAGCCTCCAAGGTTGTTAATGGAGGGGGAACAACAGGGGTAAATTTAAATTGGCAGTTGTCGGTAGTGGGATAATAATAATACTTCTATTTGTGTAATTAATATTACCATTACTAAAAATAATGTTCACATTTAATATTTACCTAGTAACGATGTGAAATTTATTTTGATAATTGGTTTTTTTGGAATATCCCATAGAGAAACCACTGATCTCTAAATATTTCATGAGTGGTTATAATACAGTCGAATATAAACATAAATATCAAGAGCTGTTCAGATATGTTCATAGTAATTAATTAATATTGCATATTTAGAATTTTTGAGTTATATTTCTATGACTGTGCAATTGCAAATCTTGGGCGAAGCAATTTTGTTTGTCATTTTCTCGTAAATCAATTTTAAAATTCATGTAATAATTAATTTAATTATTTCTGCTTACTTCACTTTTCCGGGTGCCCTGAATTAACATCTGGTACCTCTAATATTTATTAATTATTGAAGTCTGCATTAAGTAGAGTGCCTCACCCAAAATGGGTAAATATCTCGATAATACATTTATTTATTTTGTTTTATTTTGTGTTTCCAGTGAGCGACCTGTATTCTCCGCACGGTCACACACACAGCACTTCCCCAACGCTCCCCACATCCCACACCCTGACATCCCACACCTTGTCCCACCCTCTCCCACACACCTCGATGGGTATGGGGGTACCGTACCACCATACCCACCACCATACAAGCTCGGTGCCTGCATACCCGCCAAGCTCTGTAGCTGGAGCTACACTCCCAGATAATGCAAATTCGAACGCCTCTGGACTGCTGAGTGTAGGCAGTCCGAATCCAGTGGCGGCGAATGGAGGGTACCATCAGATGCCCCCTACGCCCAACAGTATGGTGACTATTATTGGGCCTAACAGCGGTAAGTGAAAAACGTTTGTTTCGCTTGATTAAGCAAAAACAATTAAAGTTATGTAAACTTAATTACACTCTCTAGCGAAATTGCAATTTTTTAAATTTCCTTATTAAATTAAACCTTGATTACTTCACCAGTACAAAAAACATCTGATGTGTACAGCACATAACTTACCGCCTAAACAACTTTTAAGCTGTACAAAAGAGGAAAATATTATTTAACGAGATATGCTCAAATTAACGACCAGCCACCAAAATCTTATCAGCTCGTAATTTCAACATCCAAGGGCCAAATATGAAATTCGAAAATGACGACGCAGCATAGGGATTTCAATGGCAAATTCTTAGTGTGCAATTATTTGCTCCCCTAAATATTTAAGAGCAAAAGTTTATTTATATTTTATCTAGACAAAAAAATTCTGCATCTATTGATACCATTGTTCATTAAATTTCCATTGTCCGGAAGAGAAGAAATCGTTTAAATTAAACTTATTATTAAATACCGTTGTTATAATGTACTCAGTAAAAGAAAAAGTAGAAATGATTAAATGGATTTATGCCGAAAATTAAAACAATCCAATAGCTGATTACAACAATGTAATTTGACAAATGGGGTAATAGGAAAAATGTTAGCGCGCTTGTTTTTGTTTATTGTTTTAATTGTTCCATGGTATCATTGATTTTTGTAAAAATGTTAAATTTAATTTCTTCGATTTCTCCTCTTCCGAAAAATGGAAATTTATGAACAATGGTATCAATAGATGCAGAATTTATTTCTCTACTGAAGATCTGAATAAACTTTTTCTCTAAAATAATTAGAGGAGCAATTAATAATTCTACGTTGATTGGAAGACATTCAGAAATGTCAGAATTCTGATTGGCTTAAACTTTATGAGGGAAATAGTCTACATAACATGTAACGTCACGAATGGTATTCGGATAATAATACAGTGAGTAAAAATGTATTCTTTCTTTAAATTGAGTTGCAAATAGATTCACTTCCACAGCAACAATGTAACAATTCAATTGTTTAAAATTGTTGAAAAAAATATTGATGAGATCACTAATGAAAAATGTCAGTATAATTCAACTGTTAGAAAATTGTAAATCCACAAAATCTATTGGACCATTTTTGACAGATGACATATGAGTTGAATTGTCATAGCTTCCCGAAAATTCTATGTCCTAAGCGGTACAAAATATAAAAAAAATTTCAATAAAAAATTGTACCCAAAACTATTCAGCATATTTTTAAACGTAACAAAATTTACTGTAACCCAATTATTTACCTAGATATGCAGAAGAATTTTAGTATATCTTCAAGTAAACTACCAAATCTAATTTGAAAATGATAGTCATTACTCATTAGAATACACAATTACACAAACGTCATCGTGAAAATATTGATATCGTAAACTATGTATCCTAAAACATGATTATCTGTTGAAAATTGACTACCGAAATATTTACTCCTCATAATACCTCCCTTACATATAGATATACCGAATGTAGAATTAAAATGTGGCCCATAGGGATTTCAATATATTTTTTTGATATTGCTGTAAATTTTTACCTATTCACTTTATAGCAAAGTGTAAATATAAAAATTGTTCAGAATTTAAAAATGCATGCAATAAAGGCCGTTTGGTTACCAAAATACTAGTATTTCACAATATATCAATCGAATTAATTGATACCGATCCCGGTGGCATAGGGTGCTATTGATAGGTCTATACTAAGGGCTACTAACTAGGGCATTTTAAAATTTGGCACTATTACTTTGCAAAAGTTGTTGATTACCTTGGAGATCAACAATTTTTTCATAGCAACAGTGTTAAATCTTAAAATGTCCTAGTTAGTAGCACTTAGTATAGAGATGCGAATAGCACCCTATGTCACTAACCTAGCACGCCAGGGGTCGTGGATTCGAATCCCAGTTAAGAGCTTGGTCGTTTAAGCTCACATATATTCATAATGATCCACTCATAAATGTGCACATGACCATAGTAGTTAGGTCGCTTCTCATCATCATGAAAAATTAATTAAATAGCAAAATTGTATCGGAACCATGAAAAATTAAACAGAACGGAGAATATTTGACATTTCATAAAACAGTTTTAAATTTATTTAATTTAACAGAAAGAAATGAACTCTCAAATTCGTCATTACATCATTATAATCTTATAATTCCATGGTCGTATTGTATTTTTTCTAATAGATATTAATTTTAATTTGATATACCGTGAAATACTAATGGCTATGGACCTTATTGAGGCATTTTTAAATTTTGAACAACTTTTGTATTTACATTTTTGCTGTAAAGTGAATAGCAATATTAAAAGTTGATTCATTCCTAGTACAATATTTAAATTTCGCGCTCTTTACAGGAAACAGCAACAGCGCCGATCAATCCTGCCCGGACCAATCAAATCTCCAAACTTCAAACTGGCAACTTGGTTCCAACGACATCCATCGTAACATTACTCCACCAGGAAGTAGCCAATCCTTGACTGCAGGTTTAAGTCAAATTGGGCAGCCACTGGCTGTTCATTCTCAAACTTTGGGCACTTTTGGGCACCAAAACGGCATTTCTAATGCGCCCATGCATGGGTTTTCGAGTCATCAGCCCAGCAAGACTTTCACGCATCAGCCCTTTTACTCCTGGTACTAATTTTTTGTGCGCTGCAGTATTACTACGCCGCGAAGAACTATTAAAAATAGAAATGTGTTTTTGGAAGATTGTAAGTGATTATTTGTATATAAAGACAATTATAAATCGTTATAGATTTTGTAAGTTGATCCAGTGATGATATTGTGTTTATGTTACCAATTGGTATTCATACTTTTTAAAGAGAATACATGTATTTATTTTTATGTAATTTATGTAGTATTTTTACTGTTAAGCCTAAGATTTAAGCACTTTTACTAATTTATCTGTACATATGTATATCACATATCTTCTTTTTTTTCCTGTACATATTACAAGATTTACAATTTATGATAAGTATAATATTTTATGATTGTATTATAAATTTTATAACTAAAATTTTTTGCACAATACTTATAAATTATTTGTGTTAAGGGTAAATTTCAAATTGTATTGCAAATTTTGCACTTTTGTTTGTATATGCACATGCAAACTTCATTAATGTCAAGTGTAATTTTAACTTAAATCAATAAAAAATAATGAAAACGGGTTTCGTTTTAATTATGCATTAAATTGTTTATTTCTCTTCAGCATATATTACACTGCTGGAGGAATAACAAATGGGATCCTTTTTAATTTTCACACGCCGATCTCGGTGGCGTAGTGGCTATGTCACTAGCCTAGCACGCCAGAGGTCGTGGGTTCGAATCCCACTGAAGAGCATGGTCGTTTGTGATGTTTACATAAATTCACAATCATCCAATCATGAGGCGGCATATGACCATAGTAGTTAGTCCGCCTCTCATCTTCGTAATAAAAAAAAAAAAAAAAAAAAAAAAAAAAAAAATTTTCATACGTATTATATCTGGTGTAGAATTGATGGTTATTTGGGATTTCAGTGCTTTTTAAAAATATTGTAAATTTTTACCTATTAACTTTTCAATAAAAGTGTAAATGTTGTGATCTTAGATCTCGCCGATCCAGTCATTTGGTGCTACTGCCGCACAGCAGTTGGTGGGTTACACTAAACTGATGAGTTTCGATAAGAAAGAAATGCGTCCATAGTTACCGATTGATTGAATTGGCCGGTCTCTGTGACTTATTAACTTAGTTATTATTCAGAGACTGATTTTTATGAAACATTGATAATTTTATTGTCTTTAAATTTTTATATATTATTTGTTTCATAGAGAGTTTTCTCTTTTTAAAAACAATAACTTCTGTTGAAGTATAAAAGCGGTAGCTGACTCTGGATGTATTAAGTTCCACTAACCAACCTGTTGGGATTTTATATCTCATTCGGTGCTACTGCATCACAGCAGTTGACGGGTTACACTACGCTGATGAGTTCCAATAACTACGAAACGCGTCCGTATTGATTGGATTGGCCGGTTTCTGTGCTTTAGTAACTTAGTTTTATATTCAGATACCGATTTTTATGATCTTTATGAAAATTGTCAAGTAGTCTGCTAATATTTATTTACAACAATTAGTATGTATTTGGGATGAAAAAACATAGTAATGGAAGGAACCAAATGGGATTAAAAGTAAATGAAGCAAAAACAAAAATAATGTCATTTGGAGAAATAATTGGCAACAGAGAACTGAAGATAAGTGATTTCAAATACGAACAAATTGAAAATAGTTATTTATTTTACAAGTGGGCAAAGTAAGGAATTACCCACGAGAGAAATTTTAGCACACGAAACCGAAGGCTGAGTGTGATAATTTTATCGAGTGGATAATTCCACTTTGCCCACGTACGAAGTATAACGTTTTATCCAACACCTCTTAATAAATGAAAAATTTATTAAAGAAATATTATTTAACAGTGACTTATGCTTTAAATTTTTTAATTAAAATGTCAATCGAAGTAGTTACCAAAGTGTTGTGTGTTATTATTATTGTTATAAATAAAAAAAAATACTCACTAGTGATTTTCCTCAAAATTATACCAACTAGTAAGTAATCTGTTACTTTGCTTGTTTAAAATCGCCATAGTTATAGAGCATTTATTGAGAGGTTTTGGTAAACATAATTATTTAGGCATTATAAAAACAAACAAAGGAGAAGCAGGAATCAGGGAAAAATAATAACAACAAAAGTTATAAACGCAAACAAAAAATTACTAGAAAATAAGATTTTTCTAGAGATGAGAAAATATCTGTTGTGCACACCACAATACCTCCCGTTATAGATTTCATATCGAACAATACAGGACCACCACTATCAAGAAACGCTATCCCTTCAACAAATTATAACACATGTCAAAAAATGACATTTTTCAACCGTTGTTTTGTTTTTTCAAAAAACACAGGTTAGCAGATTTAAACGAAAATATCAAAATATAATTTTTCTTTAACATGTTGTAATTCATAAATGGTGACAGTAAGAGGAAAATGTTTCAAACAATAATTGTAGATAATAATATTTAAAACATTATTATAATAACAAAATTTTCATTATACCATAATTTACTGAGATATTTTAAAATAACTTGATAGGGCTTCAAGTAAACTACCACTTTCGGTCATTGGATTATCACAAAAAACTAATCAGCTCTTCCAAAGGGTATATTTTTAATATATACAAAATATAAAAATTTTCAGTTTAGTAGTGCTTGAGAAACCGTAACTCCAGAGATCCACACAGACTGACAGACAGACAGACAGACATACAGACATCGCGAAACTATTAAAATCGTATTCTAGGGACACTAAAACGTGCTCATCCACTGATAACTTATTACGCAATTATTAGCATGATTCCTATACCTCCCTTACAGGATGAGGCGGGAGGTAAAAAAGAATATGAAGATTTGGAAATTTTTCGAACGAAAAATAATAGGAACAATATTAGTACTTACCCATAAAGATATCAAAAACAGAATGCAGGATAAGAATGAACTACGAAATAGAAGGAGATAAAGATTAGACAAAGTAAAAAAGAAAAGCAACAGAAAGTCTTATGGCTTGGACATATATATGGAGAGCAGAAGAAATGGATAAAATTAAATCAGAAGCAGAATGGAAATCAGGAGTAAAAACAAGAGGAGGCCGACCCAGATCAACATATCTCAAGGAATTAGAAAATTATTTTAAAAGCAGCAAAATTGAAAACTGGAAAACTAATACATAATGTAGGATATTGCGGAGAAACTAAACTACAAGGACTAAAGGAAAAGAAACGGAGATTAATTCACACCAACAAAAGGATCTAAGAGACCTTCATAAGAAGCGGCGTTACCACATAAGGGTGTATTATAAAACTAGGGTACTTATTATTGTATGTTGTACGAGCCCAGAATCATATCATTTGGAACAATTAAGAATTTTAGAATAACTTAAAAAAAAAAATTGTTCTGATCCTACAAAGGGAAAATTGATATCCTCAGTTTATTTGTATCTTGAATTCTGTTATTTTAATAATATTTTTATTTAATATTTTTATATTTTATTTATAACAACTCAAATAATAACAAATTAACAAAAATCACTAACATAAAGATTTCATTTGGTTCAGAGTTATTGTTCAGAACAATGTTTCAAATAAAAAATTGTAGGTAATATTATTCTACATCCTTATAATTCCAAAGAAATTTACTCTATCTCATTTATTTACTAAGATATGCCCAAAATTCCTAATAGGCCTTCAAATAATCTACCACTTACTGTTAATGAATTGTTCCCAAAATCTAATCAATATGTAACATAAACATAATACCTCCCTTACATATATGTATGTACGGGAGGTAAAAACAATAGAATTTAAGATATAAATATGGTGAATTAAACAATTATTATCCTTTGGTTTATTTTAACTGGGCCAAATGATATGATTCTGAGCTCATAGGTCTGCAACTTGCGTATCTTCTATGGTAAGCAATTCAACCGACATTTTATAGTTTCCGCGCTACCTACAAAAATACATTTAATTTAAAAGTATGCAACTATACCGTCAGATGTCTCTGTAAGTCCGCTTTACGCCTGAAATTTCTTCTACGCAATACGCACCAGTATAGAAAGTTATCGACCACCGAAACACAAATACATGCTTTTAAAAATTAACTTGTATATTTTATCATATTTCCTACAAAAATCTGATGAAAACAAATTTATTTACATTTGTCTAGCTGTAAATTTCTGTCTGAAAGATAAGAAAAGTTACACAAGCCATTTTTTGTCTAAAGAAACAGAAGATAAACAAAATATGGTTAACAAGATCAAAGTACGCTTTGAATTCCAGGAATTGGTATCAATTTTCCATTAGTCGTATAATAAAAATAATATTCTTGGGATATTATTTTTGATTCTGAAAAACATCAATTATAATTGAAAAAATTTGTATTTTGATCCATCATAATTTTAGCTTAAATATAAACTATTTAAATTTAATTCTAAACAATGTTTCATTAAAACATTATAAGCTAATCATTGAAGTGCTTATTTAATAGTCCACTTTTAAGTTTTATTTGTACAATAAATTATCTCATTCCCAAAATAAATAAATATAAATTCTTTATTTACTTTCTGTCAAAATCACACTGTTATCTCATGTATTCAACGTGCTAATCAAAAACAAATTCGCAAAAATAAACGACATTTATTCTAGGAGGTCATGACTTCGACATGAGGTCAGGTAAAAATCTATCACCATTCTTTTATTTCACAACCAGTTTTTTTTAATTTTTAAATAATAAAGTAAATATTACTGCCTGCAAATCGAACGTCATTTGTTTTGCAGAAAAGAACTGCAGTGAGGTAAGTAAAGTTAATAGATTATTAATATATTTCATCAGAATTCAGTATCGATGTTATTTTGTTATTATTTTATTTATTGCGAATTAGTTGATAATTAACTTAATAAAAATATTTATATTGATATGATCTTGTCCACTGAAATATTCTGAAGACTGGAATGCTAAATTCAAGGCTTTTATGAAAGTGAAAAACAAGTCTGAGACAGATACATGTCGTAGGGCCACTTTTCTTTGTCTAAAGCGTGCATTAAATTAAAATTTAAATTGTTTTGTAAAAGTTGTCATCTTTTAGGAATTTTTAAGAGTACTCCATATAACAATTTTTCGTTGTAAGTTTTACGTAACAAGACGACTCATCTTTCTCTCTCACACTTACGTCATTGTGTGAGAGAGAAAACTTTTAAAGTCTATTGAAAAGAAAAACTTCATCGTGTAAGGCACGCTTTACACCTGTCTGTAAAAGCGTTGCTATGTAAAAACATGTTGTACAGTTATATTAATTAATTGAATTCATTTCTATTATTTTATTATTTTCAGATTAAACCTTTTATTTAAAAAAATCATTGAATATTAATTAATTTTTATTTTCTTATAAACTTAACAACAAAGACAGGTAGTCCAACAGCCGACTAAATATCTCGGTTCGAATTTCCAATGTCAGTTAACGTTCCAGTATTATTATATTTCAGTGATCTTAAAATATATTTAGTAACAAATAATGTTTGATAATTTCGAAAAATGTTTATATTTTGATTTCAGTACATTAAGTGCATGTTGATAAATATTTATTATAATTTTTACCTAATAACATGGATATATATTAAATTTTGCAAATATATTTATTCGTAATTTCAATTTATATACTTTAATGTATTGTTATAAATAAATAGTATTATCTAAGTTTTACAATAAGGAACAAGATAACAAACAAAATAAAGTGTTTCTCGTTTAATTAAGAATACAAATATAATCAACTGCTAATTAAATAGGAAACGAAATTGGCATAGATAAAGTAATTAATAAATAACATTTCAACAACAAATCTTGTTAACATTTTCATCAGAATTTCGTGATCGAATTTGGGTTGTCTACAAAACTTTGTACCCTTGCATGATAGAGGAATGTCCACTCAGGGCCGTACTCATATAATTAAAAAAAAATTGTTTAATAATAAATATATTCCTCCTTCATCAGCATCTTAAAGGAGTTGTAATTTGACGGCAATGTACGCCTTTACCCAATGCACTGCATTACATCTAAATATAAATTTAAAATTATTCATTTGGACCTGTCGAAGAATTATGTTCAATAATTCGAAACGCTCTATTTAAATAAGTACATTTTAAATGTTAAATAATACTTATGCAATTTCCCGCCTCCCTTATCATATTAGAGAAAAATGTTTAAAATGAAAGTTGTGGAGATTTAATATCTTTTAATATTTTCATCTGAATCAATGAAGAAATTTCATTTTAATTTCTTAATAGAGGCAATAATGACGTTCCAAAATATCAAAAATTTAATTTTTATAATTAGTAACCGTAGAAATGAAATTGAATTCAAGCAAATATTAACGTTATTCATAATCAAAATAAGTAAGTAATTGCTATTAACATACCTAGCGATGTTATGAGTCATAACAGCCGCAGATGCCAGTTTGAAATCCGAGCTCGTAGAGCGAGGATTTTAAATCATCTAAGGTCTGTTATGACTCATAACATCCCTGGTTTGTTCAATAGTTTACCGGTTTTAGAATATGAACACGTTAACGTCATGAATAAATATACTTTTTGAAGTTCTTTTATGAATAACGTCTGTCATAATTTTAGAAGGTGATCAAGTAAGTCTGTTTGTTTTTATTTAACACCATGGTTACACTTATTTTGTATCATATTTATAAATAATTTTTTACTTAATCGTAAAATGTCTTCATGATGGTTAGATAAAAAGTAGATTTTGACAATGCTGAATTGCCTGAAAATATTTGGAACGCAGCAGGTGAAGCTCTGAACAGCTTAATTCCGTGTGTATTAATAAATAGCGTTATATTATCATTGTGTTTTATTTGCATTTTCTTGACTGTTTTGACAGCATAGAGACATGGTTTAGTCTCCTGAAACCGGTAAATAATACTGAAATTTGTATATAGTTTAAACGTCTTTGTAACCTTTATTAAAGAAATTAAATAAAATTGTTCGCTAATTCAGATGCAGATATTAAATTTACTCAACTTTTATTATTTAAAATATTTTTATCTAAACTAATTAGGAAAGCAGGAAATTGCTTAAGTATTATTTAACATGTAAAATGTCTATGATCGGCTAAGCCAGTCACCATCCTGTATAATAACTTGTTTCACAAGACGCAAATTGGCCAAGTTTACATATCAATAAATTGCCAAGTTATCCGCCAATTTATTGGGACAATTCCAGTAGTACCAATATGATATCAGCTGTCACCTAACCCACGAATATTTTTCGTTCAAACTATACGTACAAAAATGACATACGAACCAAAATATAAACAAGTTTTAGTGGCTGACAATGACTAAACTCCTTTACAATTTCCTTAAAAATTGTCAAATAATAGAACATGTTCAAATTCGTCAAAAAATTGGTCAATTGTCGAACTTATTGACCAATAAATTGCGTTGTGAAAAACAGGCATTAGAGAACTATAATCCAAAAGCACTTAATAATTTAAAAAATTTAATTTATTTTTTATTATGAGTGGATATTCGTTTGCCGCTTAATACTGTCCTGTTCTCTTAGCCCATGTATGCCCTGATAACTAAAAGATAACAATTTCAAAATTAGACAAGCATTCAACCAAAACGTAGCAAACGAACCCTAGATCAAAGTACAAACTTCTATACGAAATTTAAATTATCCTGATACGGGCCTGTGACCGTCTGAACGGTGAGATCCTAGCTATCTGTGACCACTGCACTGACCTTTCACCCGGATACAAATAAAATAAATAGTTGATGATTAATTTAGTTTAATTATTTATTAATTAGGTGCAAAGAATACTTCATGGAACGCCTTCAAAACTTGAATTCATGAATCTAATTCGTGATGTTCAGGTTGTATTTTGTGATTAGTGAGAATTAGATAATTAATTTTAATGGCTTTATTAATAGGTTTTGTTAAAATTATCACCAGTTTAAGGCATGCAATATTTTAAAAAATTTCCATTTACTTTGAAAATAGTTACTTTCCCCTTTCAACATTTTTTGAAATCTAAGAAGGTACAAATAAGAAATACCTCTTTTAGTTTGAATTTGACGTACCCGTAGCAAATTATTTCCATATCTTATTATCTAATATGTTTAAGAATACGAATGTAATAAATTTCTAAAAACGGACACGACAAAGTATATTTTTTTCCAGATTTCAGCGAATGATGTCAGATGAGATAAATATTTTTGAAGAAATCTTGGGCCACGTGTAGATCAGGAATTACAAAGTACTAAAATTAACTAATTAATTAACTTAATTAAGCCAAAAATTGATAACTCTAGCATTAATATTTCCTTGATCATTTTTTGTAACAAATAATTAAGATATTTTAATTAAGTCTGGTTTCTTTCAACTAGAACTATCGTTTATCGTAATAACATACAGAAACATCGTGATTTGTAACTTTGTGATGTATCATTTTTCTGTTGCATTTTTTGTTTAATTGTCGCTTATTAAACTTCGAATTTGATATCTATTAACTAGCATTATTAAGGAAAGAGATTTTACGACTGGTAACAGTCGTTCTTAGTTTTGGGAGAATAGCGGAAAGATTTTTCAGTATTTTATTTATTAAACTTCATTTCACAAGCATTAATGCAAAAACATAGAAAACGCTGTTTTCAACTATTCAAACTGACAAATTCATGTTAGTATTCTAACAAACACTTGATAAAGTGAAGCAGAAACTAAAGAAAAGATAATAGCAACAAATAGAGCTTTTCATGCAAAAAAAATATACAAGATTTGAACTAAAGTTACCGAACGATAAATAAGACTAATAACAAAGTACGCTGCTGGGACAATAACAATGGCAAACAAGATGAAGAAGACTTAAGTATATTGGAACAAAAAATATAACAAACATTATTAAAACCAATAAAGAATGAACTATGAAATAGAAATAGAGTTGAAAGTAGAAAAAAATCTAGGCTAGGAACATATAATCAGATGGCTTGGATATATATGGAGAGCAGAATAAAAGGATGCAATTAAATCAGTAGTAGAATGGAAACTAGGAGGAATAAGAAAACGATGCAGACTTCTAGCAACATGCCTAAAATAAGTTGAAGAATATTTAAAAGCAACAGGAATTAAAAACTGGCAAAGTAAAACAAAATATAGGAAAAACCTACATACATACATACATAACGTTACGCTGAATCCCACTCATTGGGATAGCATGAAACCTTAAATACAGTCAACGAACATTCACCCTCCTTGAAACATTCCTATTATGACACCACTTTCGCCTCGTCCACATTCATAGTGCGATTCATACATGCTCGTCTATTCTTCACATTCGAAATCATTCGTTCACGCAACAAACCATCAATCAATCATACTCAACCACTTATTCCTCGGACACCCACGCAATTGTTCACCTTCAATCTCACTCGCATATATTAGTTTTACCAACCTTTCATTCGACATTCACTCAACATGTCCAAACCACCTCAATTGACTCACTCCCACTTTCTTAATAACATTCTTTTCAATCTCACACTCACCATACACCAATGTATTCCGTATATGATCACGGCTCGTATACCCACATACTCCGTTCAAATATCTCATTTCTACAGCAGTTATACGTCGTTCATGCTTCTTCATCCACACCCAACATTCAGAACCATTCATCAATGTAGGCACTAACACACCATTATAAACACTCAATCAAGCATCTCTAGATACATTCAGGTTTCGAGCAATTGTACCCAGAGCATCCAATATCTTGCACCCTGCAGACACTCGCCTTTCAATCTTCGGGTCAATACGTCCATTCCTCGAAAACATACTACCCAAATATACAAAATCATTCGTTGTTCCAATCTCACACCATTCACTGAAACATTACTATCAGTCACCAAAATATTATTTTCATACAGAATCACTTTACATTTAACGGCATTCAATAACAGATTTAAACTAAAAGAATTTGAAGGAAAATAAGCGAAAATTGATTTAGTAAAAAAAAAAATTGGAGATCTGCAATTGCAGAGCTGCAGCTATCGCTCAAATATGATCTAAAAAATAAATGATACTTACACTTTTTTTAATTGCTACTTAATTTAAAAATTGTGTCAAGTTAGCAAGTTGTTCCTAAACATTCAAACATATCACGTTATTAGTGCTTGTTTATAATATTACGTCATAAAACAAAAGATAAAAGAAAATTTAGTGTTACTAAGCTCCATATCTCATGTGTGGTTCAAATGGTTAAGTGTTAACTTCTCACTTTCTGAAGATAAATATTTATTCATTTTTTAAGTAAATAAAAATGTTTTGGTTGAGAAAACATTTTGAATTTAAAGAAATTCATAATTTCGTTATTTTATATTAAAAAATACTTTACACTTAAAATGCATTATTAAATAAAAAAATGTCTTATAACTTCTCATGCCCATGTGAGGCACACTGCTTTTAGAGATAAAATTAAATTAAAAATTTACAAAATATCTAGAGGTTATTAAATAAACAAATTTATAAGGCATTATTCTTTTAAATACCTTATTGGTTTGACATACTGCTACCATATCTACACTGATACATAGTTTATTTTAAAAGTATCTGGCCGGCCAAATGAGTTGATATTCTAGATCTAGATTCTAGAGTCTAGACTAACGCAACCTTGGGAAGTAATCAGCATAAAATTAATAGGACCCTTGGCAAAATCATGGTAAACCTATTCCTATATCTTGCTTATAGTTTATTGTTTTGGCAAATTCTTTTATGTTTTCCTCTTGGGCGATATAATTCGAAAAGCATATTCATATTCATTTTTAGTGTCCATCAAAGTTTACATGGTCGTCATGGAAAAGTACAAAGTAAAATATAATATTTCAACACATTAAATTTTTAATAAATAATAATTAAACAATTGGAAAATAATATATTTTTTTCCAAAATCGATACTAAAGTACACGATATCACTCAGCGAAGTTAGCCAAAATAGTTAAAGTAAATCTTTAGACACTTATAAGTCAAAATTTAACTTTACGGACTCATCGGTCAAACTTTTAGCACTACCTAAAATATCAAACATATTATTCTATAATACTATTGATGAATTTATTTATTATTTACCCTTCATAATAATTTATCGGATTTTATGAAGAACACTTCTAAGAACATGTAAATAACAATGAAAATTATACACAAATATTTGACATATTGACAGTACTTCTCCCCGTCCCAACAGCTAGCTGCCGTTTTAGAAATACATAATGCTATTTATTTATGTTTTTAATTAATAATTCGTAATAAGAAATTATACTTTAGTGCCTTGACATACAAATACCTATTGTGCAACAAGATTAAAATTTGGCAAAATCCTAGCAATATAATGGAAGATTTGATTAAGGTTTCTGCAACCGGGCATAAATAATGTCAAAATATTTGACAGGAAAACATTACACATTTGTTTGTCATTTTGTTTTATTCCATGGCAAGCACTATTAAATAGTAATTTTGTATTTTTTCATATTTAATTTCTCGAGTTACTAACTATAGTACATGAATTTTGTTGACTGATTTACATTTGAAATTTTAAGCTCTAAAACATTTATTTGAAGCATTTTTGACTAAAATAATTTGGGAAGCAATGCGCATGAAAAAACGGATTTCCCATGTTAAACGCCTATGGCCTGATTTTCGTGTTACACCCTGTATATACCGGGTGTTGACCGCGACCCCGGAACATAGGACTTTAACATGTAAAATCATACTTTCGTAATTTCCTGCTTAACAAATTATATTAGACAAAAAAGTTTCAAATAAAGTTGAGAGATCATAAAATTCTACATCAGAATCAATAAACAGAATTACATTTACGTGCCCTATAACGCCAGAAATTAAATATGAAAATATAAAAAATTAGCTCAAAAATCGGGTTAGCCTTGGAAATGAAACAAAATTCCTAAAAAAAATAGTCAATTATGCAATTTATAATAACAATTAATAAAAAATACAATTTTCATTTCCAATTGAATACAATTTTGTTTCATTTCCAAGGCTATCCCGATTTTTGAGCTAATTTTTTATATTTTCATATTTAATTTCTGGCGTTATAGGGCACGTAAATGTAATTCTGTTTATTGATTCTGATGTAGAATTTTATGATCTCTCAACTTTATTTGAAACTTTTTTGTCTAATATAATTTGTTAAGCAGGAAATTACGAAAGTATGATTTTACATGTTAAAGTCCTATGTTCCGGGGTCGCGGTCAACACCCTGTATACATGAAACATTCAATTCACAGGTACAGTACACATATTTTATTGGCGTTAATTGTTTATTATATTTCATCAATAAAACGTTTCCTATACTTCCACTTTTTCTCAGAATATTCTGTAAATATAACAATGTCTGAAATTGATTGTAGCTCTTCACAAAACACTACCATCTACTTCTATAAAACACTACTAATACAATTATTTAGTTCTATTTAAAATACTTGAAATAATAAAACTGGGGCGGAATATTTTTATCGCTTCTGATTTATTATTTACAATCATGGTAATATTGTCTTATTCATGATATAGTACACGTAGACAGAGCTGTCATTGAGAAAAACTCACAATAAATTTCAAATAAATATGTTGGACTTTCGCACGTGCCATAAATAAATTACACAACAAACACATTCAATTTTTTTCTCGTAAAAGACAAAAAGAATTTCCTATCCTATCAGGTTTTTTTCAGAATGCCTTCCTTGTTTTTTGAATCTAAATCACAGTTTAGGTTTTATAAGAGTTAAAGTTCATAACGAACATTATACAAGGTCAACTGTGCACGCTTTCATCAGAGGATTTCAGATTGTAAATTAGTTTTTATTTTTAACATATTAGAATACATTGTACGACAAGCATGCATTGGACATTCCAAGCCAGATGTACACTATGCTTTTTCTACTACCACGATATTATTTCCTAATTAATTTATACTTTACTAATAAAATTGTCTTCATTTTAGTACTTTAGTATGATAATGCGTATCCTATCAACTAGCTACAAAACTAAAACTAAACAATAACATTTATATAAATGTCAAGTTTAAAGATTTTATAAGATAAAAATGGAAAGTGATAACTAAGAAATATTTAATTTAACACCCCCCAGATATTATAGAAAACGAGAAAATAACAACTATTAAATTATTACCGGAAATTTCGAAAAAAATTGGGATTCGATATAGTTTTTTACATTACTAGTAAGGTAAAACAGTTTTTACTGCTGAATGGAGGAAATGACAGGCGAAGCCTGTCACATCCTTGAAGCAGTAAAAACAGTTACCTTGCGTGTATTGTACAACATTTAACTTTTTACTCATTTGAAAATAAAATTAAAATTATAATCAAACCATGTCAGTTACACACAACTGTTCTGTCAAAAATTATTTGAAATGATTTCGCATAAGCCTTGTAAGCATTACTGTGGCAACGTGCATTGTTTACCTTGTTTACTAACTTGTAAAATATTTACAATGCAGCTATCAATTAGTAACCTGTAAAGATTCATTTTCAAAGGCAATAGAGGGTTTGGGTAAATGGTGTTTACAAGTGAGTAACAAGTAAAATAATTATTTATAGTGCACAGCTTCCGCTTGTGTGAAACAGGTAATATTCCTCTTCACCCTATCGGTCTAAAAAAAAAAAAAAAAACAATATCCTAAAATATCGTATAGGTTCGAATATATGAATTAACAAATTACAATTTCTTCCGTCAATATTTATTCTTTTCAATCGATTGACAAATATTTACTGATCAACTGAATCTTGAGACTGGCTGGCATTTGTTATTTTTAACTCCAGATGAAATGAATCGTTTGTTTTGTTGTCACGTAGACGTTAGACGCAAGGTAACTTATCGTAAGTTAACGTAAAAGGCTCGTCCTTGACTTTCATAGGACGACTTCGATCTTCGATTCTACGAAGCTGTTTTGACGACACCGCCTATTGTTTTTGGCTTTAAAAATAGCGACAAACTTATAAACTATAGTCTGCGTCAAGCATTGAACTGTGGATCGAACGGCCCGAGGTTCGATCCTCACATCTTATTCGCTCATAAAACTTATTATTTTCATCGTACATCACAACTCTGCAATTGAAGATCCCCATAAAACAGTTCTTAGTTGTTAAGATTATGTTTCTGTCTCTAAAGGTGGATTCAATTCAAATTCATATCAAGAATTTTTACATGAATAAATGTTAATTATTTGAGTTTTTCGCGCTTCTGTGGATGTGGCGCTTTGGCAGTTGGTTGTGTGATATTGTTGCGCTAATACCAAGTTAATGAAATACCCAGAACTGGATAGAAATCATGGTAAAACACTAACAGCCGAATTCACCAACATATCATTGATTAGTGTTTAACGATCAACATGATCCATGAATAAAGTAACTATGATCACCTGATTCATGAAATGCGAGCCGAAAGAGACAGGCAATACGTGGGAAACCTATCTTTGTCGTACAGTCTGTTTTGAAAGTTTATAAGAAAATATAAAGAAATTAACTTTCAAGTATTTTGAAATAAAATATTTAATATAAATATTAAATAATACATTAATAAAATAGTATATTGAACAACTAGTGTTACAATTAGACATTGTAACACGAGTTGTTCATACTACTTTTCCCATTTCACGTTCATAAATTCAATAAAAATAAAAATAAAATAAAATTGTACGACATGTTTAATATACTACTGGTCACCAAGGGGCTTGGCCCGCGGGGCCTATCGGGTCCCAGGCCGCAACCCCGACACAGGTACTCCGATTCAATAATTTCACGGGTGCAATTCCGCAAAAACAGTTGCACAAAATTCCATTTTGCAGCATTGTTTTTATTTGTTTTGTTTTTGACAGTGCATATAATTTTCCATTTAAAAATTACTCTTTTTATTAAAAATAAATTAATACATATATAAGTATTACTTTTTACAACAATTTACTGAATATTTTTATTTGATATTGTAAATGTGGACACACTGAAATATAATAATACTGGAGTACTAACTGCAGTTGTATATGAGAGCAGGGAGAGATCGAGACCGACTAGTGGATAAAGTAATATTTTATTCAATCCTTATTTTTCAAGTATTATTTTAGTATCGAGAATTCAGTGGATAAAAACCGTTGTTAAAAGTGTCCTTTTAATAGTTACTTAGCAAGTTCTGACACTAGAGTTAAAAGTATCGAAGCAACCTGTTAAAAGTGATTTTATTGTTACTTATAACAAGTTACTAACGATTTGTATCAATAATAGTTATTTACTTTACAAGTGGGCAAAGTAAGGAATTACCCACGAGAGAAATTTTAGCCCACGAAGCCGAAGGCTGAGTGAGATAATTTTATCGAGTGGGTAATTCCACTTTGCCCACGTGTGAAGTATAACGTTTTATCCAACATTTCTTAATAAATGAAAAATTTATTAAAGAAATATTATTTGACAGTGACATATGCTTTAAATTTTTAAATTAAAATGTCAATTGAAGTAGTTACCAAGGTGTTGTGTGTTATTATTATTGTTATAAATAAAAAAATACTCACTAGTGGCTTTCCTCAAAATTATACCCACTAGTGGATAATCTGTTACTTTGCTTGTTTAAAATCGCCATAGTTATAGAGCATTTATTGAGAGGTATTGGATAAATAAACAAATATAACAATACCTGTCTAAATATTCTACATTTTCTAGTATGTATTATACACTAGGAAGATTCTAATAAAATTTTGTATGATATCCGTGTTAAAAGAGATTTATTCGTTCATGTGGTAGTTTCCCACTCATTCATAAAATGTCACTTTTAACACTTATATCATAAAGTAACTATTAAAAGTGAAAATTTTTAAAATTAATATGAGAATTTAACGCTCCTATAATTGTTATTTAAAATAAGTTGAATTATTTAAGAGCTATTTTTTTCACATTGTTATTATTAATCACTTTATATATTTTCGGTGAGTTACAAATAGTCATGATTAGTCTTATCTGAATTAGATACCGATACACTTCCCAAAACCACAGATATCAAAACAACGATCAAAACGAGTGATCAGCGCTGAATTCATGGAATCAGTTGATCACTGAATTTGATTACAAGGTTAGTTCTATTTTTAATGGTGAATTGGATTGATTTACGGACCGCGTTGATCAATTTATTTTTTCTTAAATTAATTGTCAACTTTTAGTTTTTCACGATACTACGGACGTTGTGATTTGGCAGTTGGTTATTTCAAATTATCAAAAATCTTCCACTGTGTATTTATTTGTTTAGTTCGTTCCAACAAGTTTTTGTTTATTTAGTATATTTTGTTTGTCTAAAAATCTTCCTAGAGCAAGGTAATTTAAATTGGTAAACAAAACAACATCTCTGAATCAAATTACAGTGTTGCCATCCTAGGCAGCTCGTAATAACTATGCACCACAGCATACCTGCATAACTATACTTCGCCAATGAAAGGGAAGCGAAAAAAGACGTTCTGGTAATTACATGTACTGGTTCACCTGCTTATATGTTCATAGCAATGAAAAACATCCTAAAAGACTAACGTCATAATATACGGGCAGGCGATTTTATAACATTTGTTTTATACAAATAAATATTTAAAGAAATGTGCAATGAGTAACAATATTGGAAACAATAAGAAACGAAGTAATAAGAAAACAACTGCAATAGATTTCATAGAAACAAGGCAACTAGCATGGTTGAACCGTATGATAAGAATAAAAGAATCGGGACTGGTGCGGGAAATTTGAATGAAAAACGTGAAGGAAAAGAAGAAATGTGGAAGACCAAAAGACACCTGGAATACCATCAATAAGACTGAAGAAAAGGAACGTTACAATGCAGGATCCATGATGGATGGCGATAAATAAAAAACGATGGCCGAAATTTGTGAGCGATTAAGAGAATTTGTATACCCTTTACCTTACAGTAGAAGGGTTCTTGACTATGTAGCGGCTGTTGAATTTAAATGTAGAATATATGGATTTCAATTCTATTTTTACTTTCTTATACAAAGTATAAGGAAGTATTGGAATCACGAAAAAAATCGCTGACGAGATTTTTGCGGGTATACATATTTTGACGTCCACCGAATCCGTTAAGACCAATTTCTCAATGATGTCTGTGTGTGAGGATGGATGGATGGATGTCCGTGTGCGCAATATCTCATGAACGAGACAAGATATGTAAACGATACTTGGAATTTTGTAAAAATATATAATTCCATTTGAAAATATAAAGTTACATATCATTGCGAGAAGATGGAACAGCCAGTAGAAAAACTTATACTGTAGATACATGGGAATTTTAATGTAAAATAAACTTTGTCTAAAAAATGTTCGACAATATTTATAATAATCGCATAAATTAAAAATACAGACTGATGGACCACTCTTTATACATAAGAAAGTATCTTAATTCTTAATGCTGTTTTGATTTGATAGAATTTATAAGTTTCATGAAAAAATGAAGAGCTGAGTTGATTTCGAATGAAATTGAAAAACCGGAAGAGGAAGTTTACTGGACATACAAAACAACAATATCAATTTTTTTTCTAAAATAGAATCAGCTGTGAGAAAAAGTTTCAAATGAAAGATGTTAGCAACAATATTTGGTATATAAAATGTTATTTGCACTTTTCTTGTACATGCTTCTAATTTTGAGAAAAACTAATTTATATATTTAATAATATATTTCAATAATCTTAGTTACAATGAGAACAAAAACTAAAACATTTTTAATATCTATGTGTCAATAAATGTGTCAATTAATTGTAAATTGTCAAAAATATGTGTCTTGTGAAATATAAAATTAATATTTGTATTATTAGTTAGAAAGTTTTGAAGACTAGATATTAATTGATATCTATTTTACAACAAATTCATAGTTACAATGAGAACAAACGATTAAACAGGTTTAACATCTGTATATCAAATAATTGTCAAAATAAAGTCATACGCAAGGAACAAGTCAAACGTGTTCAGCTGTTTTTATTTGTATAAGAAAGTAGTGTGTTTGCCACACCAGATTTTTTTGATATTGCAGTAAATTTTTACTTACTCTTTCAGCAAATATTTGAAAAAAAAAATTGTACAGAATTTAAAAATACATGCATAAGTCCTATTTGGTTACCTAAATGTTAGTATTTCACGAAATATGAATCAAATTAAAATCAATATTTATGAGGAAAATATAAAAACAATGGTTGCTATTCACAGGTCTATACTAAGGGCTACTAATTATGGTATTTTAAGATTTAACACTGTTATTATGAAAAAATTGTTGATCTCCAAGGTAATCAACTACTTTTCCAAAGTAATAGTGCCAAATTTTAATATGTCCTACTTAATAGCCCTTAGTGTAGATCTGTGTCCTGTGAATAGCAGCCAATGTATTCATTATTTTCTACGGAAATTTCATATAAAATTGTAATGATATAATGACGAATTTGAGAGTTTATTTCTTTCCATTTTTGTCTGGCATTAATACATAACCCTAATATTGTTATTAATGTCAAATAGTTTTCGGTTTTGTTTTATTTTCCATGAACATGTTACAATTTTCTTAATAAATATTAATTTTAATTTGATTAATAAAACGTGAAATACTTATATTTAGTTA
Source organism: Poecilus cupreus (assembly GCA_963942605.1). Lineage (NCBI taxonomy): Eukaryota > Metazoa > Arthropoda > Insecta > Coleoptera > Carabidae > Poecilus > Poecilus cupreus. The sequence goes on from OZ012729.1 coordinate 16,160,032, forward strand.
ACCAAATTACGTTTTTTTTAAATTCTGAACAACTTTTGTATTTACACTTTTGCTGTAAAGTAAATAGGTATAAAATTTAGACCAATAAAAAAAAATTGAATTGAAATCTATATATTCCACATTTTAATTCTACACCCGGTATATTCAGAAATATCGGTCGGTAACACTTTTTTTCCGTTTCATTTCACATTTCCCCTAAAAGTGGTCATTGCTGACTGCGGGGGTCGATCTGAGAATCTCATGATCCGTAATCGGATACGATACATTACAAGCTATAATAATTTTTATAAGGAATTTAATATTAGGATATTTAATTGTTATAAATTTGTTATTGCTACAGATACATTATTAGCATATTACATTGTAAACATATTTTCATATTTAACGGTAACCATAGACAACGTGAGGTATAAATTCATATCTAACAGCTCTGTCAGAAACTATATTATTTCACAAACTTATGTCACCTCATATTATTAAACTAAAAATTTCCGACATCAGACGTTACTTTTGCAACATCTATAATATCTGGACGTGTTAAATTAAAAATTTCTTCGCAAACTTTTTGCATTGTTATCTTATAAAATTTTAATATTTATGATAAATTATATCGTTTAATTGTTGTTTTGTAGATAGTAAGCAGTAAAATGAACACATCATTATTATAAAGTGTATAAAAAGAGTTTTTGGACTTCTATACAACCCAATTTAAACCGAGTATAAATTTGACAAGAAGCCAAATGGATCAGGACACTTTCAACATTGAATTTCTTTAATTGTTCTTCTACATTGACGTCAAAAAATAACCGAACTTTAAACTTAAATTCTTAAATGTCATTTTTAAAATAGATTTATTTTTCTTTCTCAGCTTCTATAATACAATCAAAAACATACAAATTTATTTCAACAATATAGTAAATACCTTATATGTATATTTCTATAGCAGCTCTGAAATTGCAGATCTCTATGGTCGATATTTTTATCAAGAAACGAGTCTTGAATTCATATATCAAGTTTCTAGAATTACCTAGTAATTTTATTGAAAGGAGAGGTTGTTAAGTAGGTATATCAAGGTCTTGTTACGATCACAGCAAAGTACTACGTGACCTGCTATACGTCTGACAGTACCAATATTGATTTGAAATCTATCGCTATTTGTTGATAAAATAATAACACTGGTTGACGTCATCATATATTAATATTTACTGTGAATTATATGTTTTCTTGTTGAAAGAATTAGATATTTTTGGAAAAAAAATTGACCCAAAAATAAAGTAAATATTTTAAGAAATTTATTTCATTCATAAATAATTCTTTGAAATCATTTGTAAATCTTAGAAATATTATTACTAATTTATGTCTATATATTTTCATATTAACAAAGACAAATACATTTATGAATATATCTTAATAATTATCGTTGATTTCCCTACGTCATTACAAAAATAATAAATCCATCGAATGAGTCATCAATACCTTGTCAATATTAACAAAAGAAGTATAATTATAAACAAGCAATTTGTTTTATGGATTCTCAGGTAGCTATGATACTCCAAGTTGACAACTGAAAACACTGTAGATAAAATATTACTGTAACTAAAGTTATAAATAAAAGAAGCACGTATTAAGGACAACGTACTCCACGTAAATATTTGTGTGGCAGTAGCGGCGTGAAAATGAATTGTAGGAGGGGCACCTTTAATATTCGTAATAAAATAAATACCAAACAAGAAAGGAATTCCGAGAAATGCACAGAAACTATGATAAACTGTAAATTATCTCTTTTAAATTTACTACTGCAAAATTATAATCTGTGCCCTTGAAAATGTGTTAGTAACTTAAATAAAGACTAAAAATAAATTAAATAGTCTAAAAAAAAATTTTACGTCACGTATTATTGAACATTTTGGTTGTCAAGAGGCCGAAATGTAAATAAAAAATGTTTTAAGCATAAACAAAATGGTCAAATAAATGACATTTGTTATCAAAGAACCAAAACAATTATTATTTTCATCAAATAACAATGAATTTGTATTTTAAATTTTATTCAATAACTCTTTGCTGATTTTTGGGCGTGACACTCCCCTTACTATTCTACATATGCTGTGCGGTTTCCAGCCGTCAAATAAAAGTGCCTCAACAAGCTAGGAATAGAGGAACCACAGAGTTAATTTTTATTGGTTATTGGAATTGAATTGTAGATCTCATGTTCTATGGTTTATAATATTTGGTGAGACATCGGGAACTGCAATCGCAGATCCAATCAGCAAACTGATTTATGCGTGCCTACAACTCTAACTGCAAGTTAAAGAAATAAAAATGGAATAAGATCTGCAATCACAGAACTGTTTTATTCGGAAATATATAATAAAATTTTGCCCATTTTTGGGCATTACACTCCGCTTATATTTCTACATGTGGTGTGCAATTGTCGGCCGTCAAATTAGAATCCCTAAGCGTTTTAAGAATAGAAGAACTACAGAGATAATTTTTATAGGTTATTGGAATCGAATTGTGGATCTCGTTCTGGATGAAACAAATGTCAAAAATTACGAAGAGGAATATTGTACATTAACCGAAAACACAAAAGTCGAATGTTGGACATATTACGAAAATTGTTACAAATCCCGAAAATATATTTGTCGAATCGCTTGGATATTATTACAAACCCCGAAAATACATTCGAATATTACAAATCTCGAAAATACATTTGTCGAAAACGAATAATACCAAATGTCGTAGTTCCATCTAGTGAGCAATGATTACAATACGACATTTGGTATTGTTGGCTTTCGACAAATGAATTTTCGAGATTTGTAACATTTGACATTTGCAATATTTCCAACATTCGACAATTGTATTTTCGGTAAATGTACAAACTCTAAATTTAATTTTCGACATTTGTATATTCGGGAATAGTATATTCTACAACAAGTAATGGAATGACATATATTCCATACGAGCAAAAACTTTGTAGTCTGAACCGAAGGAGAGGACTACGGTTTGCGAGTGTGGGATATGCCATTCCGTCACAAGTTGTAGACTATACTTTCTATAACAAGATTTTGTAAATTATACAAAAAATACAAATATAAAACTGTTATAACGTCAAACTCAAATAAATAAAATTAAAACAAACAGACGTAACTATAGTAACTGAATCAAGATACTTCATATATCGCGCTAATATGCGGCTTTGATTTGTCGAATTGCGTTCCCTATGGTGAAACATCGAAATCCGCAATTGTAGAACCAAGCAGCAAATTTATTTATACGTGCCTACAACTCTAACTGCAAGTTAAAGAAACCAAAATTGAATAATATCTGCAATCACAGAACAACTGTTTCAGTCAGAAATTTATTCTAAAATCTTGCCCATTTTTGGGTATAATCTCCGTTTATTTTTCTAAAAATGATGTTCGGTTACCGGACGTCAAATTAAAGTCCCCCAAACGTGTTAGGAATGAAGGAACCCCAGAGATAATTTTTATTGGCTGTTGGAATCGAATTGAAGATATTATGTTCTACGGTTTGTCGGTTTATAATATTTTGTAAGACTTCGAGATATGCAACTGCAGATCTCAGAAGCTAATCGATTTATACATTCCTGCAACTAGATTTAATTTTCAAAATCAAATATTTAATGAGAACTACTTCACCCAGAAATATGTTTCAAAATTTTGTGTGACACTCTTCTTCAGCAAATCTCAATAAATGTTATTTTTATACATAAAATGTAGTTACCGGCCGTCAAATTGGGGTCCCCAAACATTTTAGGTGCATAGAACCATTTGTTGAGAGAGCGAGATCTGCAATTGCAGTTACCCGATTTATACATGCCTGCAACCAACTACAAGCTGATGAGACAAAAACAACAAAATTAAAACAAGTTGTGTTGATAAGCCATAATTACTAAATTTTTCAATCAACATTTGATTGCAACAACTAAATCTAGTTGCCATTGACACTTCTTACAATTGTTTATATCCGACGGTAGCCGATTAGCACCGACTATTCTCGAACAAGTGTTTTAAGTGCTACACATGGTGGATATATGTACGTAGGTCGAAGCGCGTATACTCAGTATACGACAGTTCTCGCGAAGTTGAATTAGTAGAGAATTATGGAACATTGTTTACAATTTGTACAAGTGCTTCTGCAAGTTAGAAGAAAGTATTCTTGAAGTTTTTTGCTAGAAGACTGTATAGTCTTTGTCTCTATTTTGAAGAATTCAATCGAGAGTTCGATAGCTAAGAAAGAGGACCTTTTGTGAGGCGTATTCCCCAAAGAAGTAAGTTACAATTTAAAGATATTTCATTAACAATACATTGAAAAACTGTTTTGTTTCTTTATTATTTACTAACTTAAACGTTATTTTAAACACATTTTGAAGTGAATGAATTAATACTGCAAGATTGCTACAAGAATATACAAAATTATTTTGTTTATTTACTATTTACTTTGACTGTTTTGGATTAGAAACCAGATACCGGTTGTACCGTTAGAAACGACTTGTATCTTTAATATGACTTTTGAGTTTGAAAGTATGTCAAAAATATTGCAAATATTTTGAAAAACTTGCAAATTTTTTGACATTTTAGAAAGATTTTTAACACAATTTCTCGTGTGATGTGTTTTAGCACTGTACAATGTTCTATAATGATTTATCGGATTTGATGCAGAACACGTCTAATAATATAATAAAAATAATGAAAATTATAACTAAATTTGACACTTTGACAGTACTTTTGTTATCACAGCCAACCTCGTCCCAACAGCTAGCTGACGTTTTACAAATACATAATGCATATATTTATGTTTTTAATTAATAATTTAACGATTTCATATAGTTTCCTTATTCGTAATAAAAAATTAAACTTTAGTGCTTTGATATACAAATATCTATTTCTGTAACTTTTATTCCAAGCATTTTTTATAAAATAATTTTAGAACACTTCGTTCAATATACTCAAGAACAGAGCTTGTGGTACTAGCCAATAAGTTTGTGTACTTGTTTCTGCAGTTGCAGATCTCTAACCTACAAGCTAGACCATACATATTTTTAAAATAATTATTGAAAAATTACCACCTACTACTTATTTGATTATTATGAGTTGCACTCGAATTAGTGGTACGATTCTGCAACTGCAGATCTTTCTACTTCACATCAAACGTCACATGCTACATAACTAACTAAGAATTCATACCCAAAATCTATATTAAAAACTGAATTGCGCTTTATTTCAATTAGTACCATGGTTCTGCAATTGCAGATCTTTCCGTTTCACGTAAAGTTTTCAGCTAAAAAACGTCACATGCTACGTAATTAATTAATGTAATGATTCATCTCTAAAATCCCAATTAAAAACTGAACTAATTTGGATAATTATATACGTTTTTGTTTAGTCATAGTCATACGACAATTTGAAATCAAGCTAGCTTATGATTCATTATCCCGGTAATGTTTAATTCTGCTGGGAAATACTAAAAAATGTGAACATCAATAAAACAAACAAAAATTTGCATTTATCGTTTGTTCATTTGATTATCACGTGCTGTAATAGTGTTAGTTTATTTCTAGTTACCAAGCAACGGAAACTTTTAAAAAAACTTGTTTTAATGATGCAACATGAAAACTTGATCTTGAACGTTCGTTTTTTAAAGAAATTAATAGTTGAAAGGTGTTATTATTATTTATTCTAGTTTAAGTATGTCATAAATTTATATTGTTTGCAATTAGATCAAATAATAATTAGCAGCATTGTAATGTTTTCTTGTTTTATAAAGATTAAGAAAATTTATTGAATACATTAATATTAATCGGTCGCTCAAAAGGGTGTAAATTAATTGTTTGAGATTTAATTTAATTATTAATATTTCCGGGCGACAATGTGGGTTGTAATTGTTCTCCATTAAATTTGAATCAATGTTAGGAGCAGCCAGAAATATTTAGAGGAATGTTACTGTGTATATTTTTAGATAATAGCGTTAATTTTTTTTCAAACGTCATAAAAGTACGTTGTATTTTATCCAACAAGCAGAAGTTCAATATTGTCGCCGCCGACATAAAAGTGTCTACTTGGCAACACTTCTACTCCGGCGGCGGACAAAGTAAAATATCATGAAAAATAGTTAGGTTGTAATTCAATAATTTGACAAATAATAATGAAACAGCCGATCTCGGTGGCGTAGTGGCTATGTCACTAGCCTAGCACGCCAGAGGTCGTGGGTTCGAATCCCACTGAAGAGCATGGTCGTTTGTGATGTTTACATAAATTCACAATCATCCTCTCATGAGGCGGCATATGACCATAGTAGTTAGTCCGCCTCCCATCTTCGTAATAAAAAAAAATAAAAATAATGAAACAAATAAATAAAAATAACAAAACAGCATCTTTTATGGCAACTAAAATGCTGGATAAGATATTTTTTGAAGTTTTGGGTATTTTTTTAATGATTTATAATCAAGGGCGTACTGTCTATGTATCTAGTGTGTGCCATCAATAATTTTGTAATTATAATTCTATTTCTGTGTTTGAAGTAAAAATAGCAAGTGTTATTCGGAGTAAATGTGTTTGTTCGTCGTTCAAACTTACATGCTCAGCAAACAAAGTATCACATTCTTCCTAATAACACAATATGCTATTAAATATAATCTACTTTTATAAAAGGAATTTCTAGTAAAAATGTTTGAATTATCTATGTTTACTTGTTAGCTACATGTAAAATAAAATTATTACATTTAGCGCTCAAGTTATACCAGGTCTCCTGAAAGATCTTTTGCGTGCCCTTCCGTCAAAATACAACCCCCAAAGATGTTAGTAAAAAGTAAATCTATTCGCAAACAATCTATAAAATTTCGTCACATCAATCGCTTTGCCAAAACAAAATCAATCAATAAATATTGCAAACAGATAGCAGTTACCTAGTAAACTGCGATTGACCCCATTTTGTAAACATTTGAGCAATTATAGTTTTTGTATTCAGTTGTTTTTAACACCCATAATCCTTGACAGAGAATATTTGATTTCGACATTGATGATAACCTGAGAAGTTATCAGCCACTCTTTTGGTGTGTGTACATCAGGCTTTGGGAATTAACATGCCGACCATAATCTGGACATTCTTACGAAATTGATAATAATATTAATGTGTTTTGAAATTAGGCTGGTTTTATGAATGGAATTATTTATTTTGTTACATCATTTTAATTACTTTTAAAATGATTTTTTAGGTATATCAAGAGAAATATGCGAACTATGCTTTATGATCCAAATGATATATAAATGCAGATCCCTTTTATTTTCAATATTGCGCTTTAAAAGTAACATCAAAATTTGTGGATTCAGCAGATAATGTATTTTATTATGTAATTTGCGTTTGCGACGATCTGCAGTTGCAGATCTGATTGGCCACTTGCTTATAACGAGAAATATAAAACTTCTTTTAATGAAACAGATGATCTGCAATTGGAGATTTTTTATTTTCACGACGATTTTGGTTATAACGACAGCTTGTTTATAACGAGAAATATGCGAACTATGCTTTATAATCCAGATGATAAGCAATTGCAGATCTTCTTATTTAAAAGTCTTTTATAAAATTAAATCGAAATTTATTGTTGCAAATATGTTTTAAAATGTAATAGGCCTGTGAAACGATCTGCAGTTGCCGATCAAACCTGTAGCTGATTTATAACAAAAAATATGCGAACTGTTTTTCATGGCCCTGATGAGCTGCAATGGGGTCTTTCACCATTTTTTATTTATTTTATTTTATGAAACTTTATTTAAATTGAAGACTAACTACACTTTTAAAAATTCTTAATTGTTATTCATTAAGCCACAATGATTTTTTTTAAATGTTGTGACGTCATTGTCTGGATCTAAAACAGTTCAGATTGTAAATAATTGTAGTCATATATTTTTTTACTTATTTCATTATTAATATTACAATAAAATAGAACATTTATGTAACGAAAATTATTTAAATCTCTTAAGTTTGAGATCCACCAACACCTCTATAGTGACGACACAATATTTTAAAAAAATCATTGTGGCTTAATGAATAACAATTAAGACTTTTTAAAAGTGTAGATAGTCTTCAATTTAAATAAAGTTTCATAAGAAAATTTTTAAAAATGGTGAAAGACCCCATTGTAGATCGTATTGATTTCAATTTTGCGCTTTACAAAATTAAATCCAAATTTGTTGATGCAAATGATATATGCTGACCAGATGATCTGCGGTTGCAGATATAACCAGCAACTTGCTTAAAACGAGAAATTTGTATAAAAATACCAAGCTGATTAACACAGTTGATCTGCAATAAGAGATCTGTTCGTTTTTAATATTGCACAATATTAAATTGAAATTTGATAATGCAGATACCTATGTATTTCATAATAAAATCTGCCGCGTAAACGATATGCAATTGCAGAGAGAATTTCAATAATGTATAACATTAATATATTAATGTCTGCTACCTATATCTGAAATATATTATGTATTACCATTAGTAACTTATTCCCCAAGGTATGCTAAATTAATTCATTATTTTGTGTTCTAATTAGATTAGAATGAATAATGTACAATATGAATTAATTATTTCAAGTTATTTTTGGCTGCTAAATACGTCACAGGCTTTTATACTACGTCATTTTATGCATTTTATATGTAAATCGTATTTTTGTGTCTATTTCAACACTGAAGGCAAAAAGTTGTTTTAAATAATAATAATATAATTAATAGCATGTTTTTTAATTTCCGATTTTTTTATGGTTAAAAATATAACAAGAAATTTTTTTTATCGCTTGAAGTCTTGGGTAATTTTTTTTATGTATATACTTTTTATAAAGATATGTTTTGCAAAATATCAAAATAATTATAGTCTTAAATTTAAACAGACATTGGTCTGTAGTTATACAAAAAACTTATAATACGCTTCAATAACTTTCATAACAAGTATTTGATTGGACTTCTGTGCCCTATAATTGCATTATAGTACCTATGGTTTGTGCACTAATATGTTTTCCTATATCGAAAGTTTCAGCTAAAATACAAAATTTACTTTATTATCATTAATATATTAACTATAAATATAAGTTTATATATCACCCTACTGTTTCAGATAAAATGCAACAGAGGTTGTACATGTTAAATAAATTTGTAATCATAATGTAAAGATGAGTATTAATGAAGAAATCATTTAAATTGCTACTTGGTAAAATTGTGGTTATAGTTTAAAAAATGTTTATAATAGTTCATTTAACATTGACATCTATGTTGTATTTTAACTGTAACAAAAACTACGGTATACAAAGAGTATAAACTGAAATGTGACGTACAGGGTTTTCAAAGTTTTTTTTTTATATTACTTTAAATTTTTAGCTGTTAACTTTATAGCAAAATTGTAAATACAAATGTTCAGCAATTCAAAATTGTGTTGCAATGGGAGTACCTAAATATTAGTATTTCACGATATATCAATCAAATTAAAATCAATATTTATTAGGAAAATTATAACATGCCATGAAAAATTAAACAAAGGCGAAAAAGAATTGACATTTAATAAAACACTTTTAGGTTTATTGAACAAAAAGAAATCAACTCTCAAATTCACCATTATATCCTTATAATCCTTTACAAAATTTCTACAGAAAATAATGCAACAATAAATCTAAATCTGAAATTTCAAATATTTTTAGTTGTTATCTCCCGCCACATACTATGAAGGAGGTATAGGAATCATGCTAAAAATTCAGTAGTGAGTTTTCAGTGGATGAGCACGTTTTATGGTTTTTAGAATTCGATTTTAATAGTTTCACGATGATGTCTGTTTGTGTCTGTCAGTCTGTGTGGATCCCTGAAGTTACCGTTTTCCAAAAATTAATAAATAGAATATTTTGGTATTTTGTATATTTAAATTGTATCCCCTTGGGAAGAGCTGATTAGTTTTGGTGATAAACCAATAACCGGAAGTGGTAGTTTACTTGAAGCCCTATCAAGTTATTATAAAATATCTCAATAAATTATGGTTTAATAACCATTTTTGTATTGGAATAATATTTCAAATATTATTATCTATAATTGTTCTTACAAACATTTTTCTCTTAGTGTCACCATTTACGAATCATAACATATTAAAGAAAAATTATATTTGGCATTTTCGTTTACATCTACTAACCTGTGCTTTTTGAAAACGCGAAAACAAAACAAGGGTTGAAATAATAATTTTTTGACATATGTCATAATTGAAATTGTTTTGAAGGGATGAGCGTTTCTTGGTAGTCGTGGTCCATATTGCTGCATTGTTTGATAAGAAATCTTTGACGGGAGGTATTGTGGTGCCCACAATTTTCCATGGCCGTTTTACACATTTCTAATAAATATTGATTTTAATTTGACTGATACATCGTGAAATAATAATATTGCATGCATTTTTAAATTCTGAACAACTTTTGTGTTTACACTTTTGCAGTAAAGTAAATATGTAAAAATATATGCCTCATTTAGCTAAAACTCACGAAATCTATATGTTTTAAGATATAATTTACATAGGTATTATAACAATGTTTATTTGCTTCAAAAGAACTTGAATCATTGTATAATGTATAATAAAATGTGACTCTTGTTAATTTTCTTTTTTATTCTTTCCAGAAATACGAAAATGTCGAGCACCATCACAGAGACCGAACGCAGGACCGTCCCGCAGATTTCCCGCCCGGAAATATCCCCGGAGAAAATCCTGAAAAAGCGCGAAAATTTCACCCGTACTACATCAATAGAAAAACTGAAGAAATTCAACAGTTATATCTGTTCCCAACATTACTACATTTTACCCAGTCTACTACTCTGGCTGAAAACATCACAGACAATCCTAACCTCAAATATGGAAAAGTGCATGTTTTATGTGAAATCTATGTTTTTGATTTCTACTTTTAATAAGTGTTTATACGAAAAAACAAAAGACAATTCCTTCGCGGCTTTCTTCAAACTTACTACCAAAGATGTTCTTCCAATTTTGAATGAATTATTAATAAGAACAAATGAACTAATCGTTGTGCTGTATGAAGAAATCAAGAGATTAGCTTTAGTATCGACTATATATTTAGGTGTTTCCTTAATTTTCTGCCAGTTAATTGGCGTAATTGGATTAATATTTTTTAAGATACCTCCACTTGGATTAGTTTTCCTAATAGGTTGTGTTTTATATATGGCTAGAATTGCAGTAATTGTTATGTTTAAAACAAAAGAAAAGGTAGAGACGACCAATGAAAGAACAGTCGAAGAAAAGAAGCAAATTCGCAAACGGCTAACTTTCATTGGGAAAACGATTAGCAATGTGAAATTATTCTAAGTTTTAATTTATTTATTATTATTTAACGATCGAAGTATGTTTTGAGACTGTCTTATGAATTTTATAAGTGCCATATTGACACTATTTTGTATGGGTAATACATTATTACTTACTTAGATTGTAGTAATATTTTCTATGATATTTGTGATAGTGAAAATGCAATAAATAGTTTAAGTTTTAATATTTATATAAAATCGACAAATGAAAAAATAAACAAAATATTTTTACAAAATAATCAAGCCTCTTTATTTCCCTGATAAACGCAATCTGTGATAATTTTTTTGAACTGCGCAATATTTCCAAAATAAATTACAAATATTTAAAAATAAATTTTACTTTGTTTGGTAATTATAAATAATCTGTAATCATATTGTAAATATTTAAAATTTTATTTAACAAATACTTGATAAAATATTTGAATTAATTTTTTATCCAACGTCTCGAAATAAATGCTCTATTACTATGGCGATTTTAAACAAGGAAAGTAACAGATTACCCACTAGTGGGTATAATTTTTAGAAAAGTCACTAGTGAGTAATTTTTTATTTATATCAATAATAATAACACACAACACCTTGGTAACTACTTCGATACACATTTTAATTTAGAAAATTTAAAGCCTATGTCACTGTTAAATAATATTTCTTTAATAAATTTTGCTTTTATCAAGAGATGTTAAATAAAACGTTATACAAGTGGGCGAAGTAAGGAATTACCCACGAGATAAATTTTATTGAAAAGTAAATAAGTATTATTTGAAACGTATGAATAAACAGAAATACAATGCTTGTTTCAGCCATTTTTTTTTTTAAAGAAAAGTTTTGCCAATTCCACGTTTTTATCTGAAAACTTTTTTAGTGTTACATTTTATTGCAAACAAGATGTTGTCTACGTCATCAAAACAAATGCAACTGTTAAAAAACTTTGTTGTGACCTTTACATACGCTCCTTTGAATAATTGGATCAATTTCCATTTCTTTCTTTTAAATCCTCGTAGTTAGGTTTCTCCACATCTTCCTATGCTACTTTAAAAGTTTCTACTATTCCTTTAGCCATGTTGATCTATGTCTGTCTAGTATTCTTCTTCCTCCTGGACTCCATTCTACTACTGATCCTATTCTTCTGCTATCATATACGAGCCCAGAATCATATCATTTGACCCAGTTAAAATCATACAAAGACAAATTGTTTAATTCACCCTATTTATATCGTAAATTCTATCATTTTTACCTCCCGTACATACATATGTGTAAGGGAGGTATTATGTTTATGATTCGAATTGATTAGATTTTGAGATCAATTCATCAACAGTAAGTGGTAGATTATTTGAAGGCCTATCAGGGTTTTGGGCATATCTTAGTAAATAATTGAGATAGAGTAATTTTATTGGAATCAAAAAGGTGTTGAATAATAATACCTACATTTTTTGTATATGCTGTCGTCATCAGATTCAAAAACAGTATTCATGGTACCAGCCAATACCTTTGGGCCAAAAGAAAATTGTTGTTAGTGATTTTTGTTAATTTGTTACATTAAGTTGTAATTTTCCTTACAGTATAATTTTAAAATAATAGCATTTGAGTTATATGTAAATAAATGGAGTACAATAATTTTCCCTTTGTAAGATCAAAACATTTTTTTAACTTATTCTAAAAGTCTTAATTGGGTCAAATGATATGATTTTGGGCTAGTATATTTTCAAGTTATCTGACTCTCTGTTATTCGATCTTATCCCAATGTCTTTCAACACTTGTTCTATTTCATAATAGTTTATTCTGATTCTGCATTCGTTCTCTGATTGCTTCTAATATTGTTTATATTATTTTTCGTTCAATTTTTCTTAAATTTTCATCTTTTCATAACTTTGCCATAGTCTGAGCAGCGTACTTTGTTTTTGGTTATATTACCCTTCGGTAAATTCTCATTTTTATACCTAGTTTCTTTTTAGTAATTTTTAATTTCGGTTGCTTTTAATTCTGTAGTCATGCTTCATTCTTCATTCTACTACTGATTTAATTACATACTTTTCTGCTGCTCACAATAGATTTTCAACCCATCTGACTCTCTGTTGCTAGATCTTTTCTGAATTCTTATTCTGTATTCGTTTTCTGATATTTATTGTTCCTAATATTGCTCGTTTTTCGTTGCATAATTCTTAAATCTTTTTCGTCTTTTTGTGTCATAGTCTCAGCAGCGTACATTGTTATTGGTTTTATTATAGTTCGGTAAATTATCATTTTTGTATCTTTAGATATTTTTTGTTTGCTTGAATAGCTCCTATCGGTTGCGTTCTTCACATAATCCCCACAAACTTTAAGATAAATTTTTAGCCAATATTATTCTATATCTTTTTTAATATAACATAATTTGTTATACAGGGTGTTTCAGGACTAGTGTAACAAACTTTAACAGCTTATTCTTGAGGTCATTTTGAGCCAAAAATGTCATATGAATATATGTTCTATTCCTTCTAGTTACCAAAATACAAGAGGTTGAAGTTCCACCAATAACACGAAATTTTCTAATTTTTGTAATCAAGGTACTTTCGGAAAACAAAAGTTTTATTGGAAAGTCATACCTTATTATTTGTCTTAATTAATTTTATTTATTAATATTAACGAATATAATTTAGAGAGCAAAACACACAAAGACACAACTAAATAGACTAATAAATAAATTCGAAACACAGAACAACATAACAACAACATAGGAAGGTTGGCGTCTGTTTGGGTGTCTGTCTTGGTATTCTCTAGACGCGTAACGGGTATTACCATTACATAATCCATAAATAAAAATCATATCTGCATATTCAGCAGTACTATAACCATCCATTATGAAACAAAAATACAATCAAAAGTACAACAATTTTTAATTAAGACAAATAAGGTATGATTTTCAATAAGACTCTTGTTTTCCGAAAGTACCTTGATTACAAAAATTAGAAAATATCATGTTATTTATGGAACTTCAACCTCTTGTATTTTGGTAACTAGAAGAAATAGAACCTATATTCATATAACATTTTTGGCTCAAAATGACCTCAAGAATAAGCTGTTAAAGTTTGTTACACTAGTCTTGAAACACCCTGTATATTATTTATTTGCTGAGATATGTCAAAAATCTAGATAGACCTATAAGTAAACAACTACTGTCAATTAATCTATTCAACTGGTATTATGAACATATAAAATCTAAATATGAAATTTTACGTTAATAGCTTCGTTTATTTTTGAGTTACCATGGACGAAAAAATCGCCACACAAACACACATACACATACACATGTCATCGATATCGATTTGAAAATTACATAATACTTAAACTAAATACCTGGCTTTTCCTATCATTACTGTAATATATCATTTGTAAGTAGTCTAAAACATTTATCAAATTAATTTATGGATATATCAATAAAGTATGTATTATTTCATTGTTTTCGAATCAACTAAAGACAATTGCTTCTTACAATGTCATTGTTGACAGTAAAATGCATGCTTGACTTTATTTCAAGGATGAAAAGAGCGCGATTTCTTTTTGTGGACCTAAAATAGAAAAGTCAAATGTGTTTGTCTGGGAAAACCAAGTGTGAGATTAATTTTATCGTTTGGGACATGATTGGTGGTGCTGAAAAATAGTTTAACGGGGAAAAAAATAACCTTAAAATTATCTTGAATTTTGCGCCTGTTGTTCTACAATGTTCTAGACAAGAATGTAAAGTTGGAGGCGATTTAATTTATAATTTGATGAATTTGTATTTTGTAGGTGGCTGACATAACTTTCTAATCATAGTATTACAACTAGATAATTATTAAATAGATTTCTTATCAAACTATGTAAGTACACGAACCACCATCAAGAAACGCTCATCCCTTTAAAGAAATTACTTTTTTTCACGACATGGTAGGAAACCCCACCGTTCTTCTCCCGAAATAGTGAGGAAAATGTGTTGTTCCTCTCTAGAGAGGAAAATATAAAAGTGTTACCAATATGAATGTTATTTATAAAAAATATATTATTAAAATTATAAATCAATTCCTAATTTTATTGAAAATCCTTATTTTAGTGATATACATACTTTAAATTATCTTACAATTATGTCTTATATTTTTCTTTTTCTTATTAAATCACAGTTTGACAACTTATTGAAAATATTTAAGATTGGTTCATTGGCAACACTGCTACACCGCCTTGTGTGTGATAACCTAACTTTTAACGTGTCAGTCTGTCAGTTGTGTTCTTGAAGTATATTTTAAGTAAAAGTAAATCGTTTTTAGAAACATGTCGTGAAAAAAATGCTGTGTCCAACACGAGAGGAAAGCTTTTCTTCCACTCTCGAACGAACTCGAAGGAGAATAAGAAGCGCTTTTCTCTGTAGTATGACAAATAACTATTCAATTATGACACATGTCAAAAAATGACTTTTTTCAATAGTTGTTTTGTTTTTTAAAAAGCAAAGGGTAGCAGATTTATACAAAAATGTCAAAATATAATTTTTCTTAAACGTGTTTTTATTCCGTAATGCTAACAGTAAGAGTAAAATGTTTCAATAATTGTAGATAATAATATTTGTTACATTATTCTAATAAAAAAAATTATTAAATAATTTAGTGAGTTATTTCCAAATAACTTGATATGGCTTTAAGTAAACTACCATTCCCAGTTATTGGATTATCACCAAAAACTAATCAGCTCTTCCCAAGGGAATATAATTGATATTTGCAAAATATCTAAATTTTATGTTGAGTAGTTTTTGAGAAACCGTACTCTAGACAGACAGAGCGACACAGACACACACAAACAAATCGTAATCTAGGGACCCTAAAACATGTTTAATCACTGATAAATCATTACCAAATTTTTAGCATGATTCCTATACTTCCATTACAGGTATATGCAGGAGGTTAAAAAGTACAATTGAGTATATTTCTGCAAATATTTTTATACAAAATAATAAATACATGTTTATAAAATAGGGAAACCATAAATCAATAGTTTAAAAAGTATATACAAACAGAAAATTAAGGGCGAACAATAGTCATCAGTTAACAACGACTAATTAAGCTAAAAGCCTCAATATAAATTTAGATTATTTGAATTAATAACGAAAAGATAGAACAATTCAATAAGTTTCAATATCTTGGAACGTTAATGGAAAATAATGGTAAGCAGGACATTGACATAAATGAGAGAATAGACAAAACGGAAAAATCCTTCATGCAATGAATCACAGCTTCAGAAGAGTGAAAAAATAAATCAGTAGAAAAACAAATACTATTGGGATATGACATGTAGCGATATACCATCTAGCGTTTTATTTTTGAAAACAAAGTAGAGTAAAGATTCCATTAGAAATACATTACGTCAAACGGGAATAACGATTTTTGAGATAAAAAATAAGCGAAATTGTAGTTAAACGTCGCGAAAATCGAAACATAAAGTGTACTGTGCAGTAAAAGGGTGTAATAGTAAGTCCCATAAAAATCTGGATGTTATATTCCATTATTTTCAGAAGCTGGATAAACGTTTTATTTATAAAGTAAACTAATATGGAGTGGGAAAAATCCTTGGAAAAACTAACAAAAGTAAACAACATGAATGCTTTTACAATAAATAATATGCTATGAATATTTTGTATCAGACGGTTATGTATATCTAAGTAGTAAAATTTAAGGTTATAATATGAATTTGCTCCGAAATCTTTTCACTTTGTATTTATGTTCATAAATTGAATCTGTAATAAAAGTTAATGTTCCTTATATTTGTTCATTTTGCGTTATTTGTTTATTTAATTGATTATATCAAGAAACGTACAACTAACCTATAACAGTACAACAACGTAGCAATGCAGTTTTTGCATTTTTCACCCAAAACCAGCCATGCAGAAACAAACAACATCATCACTTGTTCATCTCCTGCAATATTCCTATTAATTTGATGTGGATCATCTCGTAAATTCGACGTTGACATACAGAAAGCTACTACACCCACAGCCACCTTTTTATCACTCACATGGTTTATTTTCCTCGGCCCTACGGCCTCGGCAACTAAATTCCATATTCGTGATAAAAAATTGAACTTCAGTGCCTTGATACAAAAATAACTATTATTTATTTTAATGGTAAATGTACAATTTGTTACAGTCAGAAATACGGTTTGAATGGGGTATTTTGAAACATTCCTATTAATTTTTACCTCCCGCCTACCTCTAGGTAAGGGAGGTATTGTTTTTGGTCAGAAAATTGGGTAGTGAGTTTTTAATGAATTAGCACGTTTTAGGGTTCCTACAATACGATTTTACTATTTTCGCGATGATGTATGTATGTATGTATGTATGTATGTGTGTGTGTGTGTGTGTGTAGTCTGTGGCAATTTTTTCGTCTCGCATAACTCAAATACTATAATACCAAAAAATACAATTTTTTGAATTATTGTTTCTTATATTTAAATGAAGAGCTGATTAGATTTTGGATGAAATTGGTCAACCGAAAGTAGCAGTTTACTTGAAGCCCTTAACAGTTTTTCGTGAAAAACACGGTTAAATTTCCTTTTTCAACAATTTATGTAATTTTGAAAGTTGAAGAATATTTAATTCTACATTTGTTTTGATTACACTAATTTTAATAATTTTCATTAGATTTAGAGATAATAAAATATAAAGAAATTAGATTTCACAAATCTTGCATTCCTAGTACACCATGGAAATTTTTAAATTTTTTACGAAATGCGACACATGTCATTGTGATTGTGAAGCTGTTTTCTTAGTGAAATATATGTCAAAAAATTAAATAAATATACGAAAGAAAATTAAAATTCTCAAATATAAATAGAAAATAAACAAATAAGAAGGTATGTTTCTGTATCATCAAATACTATTTTGTACCGTTTAAGAGTAGTATTGGGCGGGAGGTTATGTGCTGGCCACATCAGATTTTTTTTTATTATTTTAGATGACATAAATACGGATATGAAATTTTATATAAAGAAAATATTAAGCATGTTTTTTTTTTTAATTTCATCAAAATTTAAATAATCTTCCGTGACGTCATAACGCCTATAAACAACTTCAGCATGAACTAGTCTGTGATCATTGTTGCAAATGTCAAACTGTCAGTGTCTCACTAGTTTTTTTACTGTTGTTCCTTAATAATTATCAACTATTTGAAGAAATTTGTTCAAAACAACACATACCAGGAATCAGAATATTGAAAGGTGAATTAATAAAAATACACGCAATAAGCCCTATTCCTTCTTTTAAACTAATAAGCTTAACGTGAGCAGTAGGAGTTATGACGTCACAATGTTCAAGGACGTAAAAATTAAAAACTTTTAACATAAAATTATGAATGAAAACTTATTACCTATTAAGCAAGTTTTATTGTATTTTCCTATTATAGTATAATGTAGCAAAGAAATTAATTTAATTATACAGGAGTAGCCGATTCCTGCGGTAACAGTTTGGGAACCGCTGTGCATGGCGCCGGCGTCGATAGCCGAACTCGTCGGGTTCCGCCGCGACGCCACTCAATGCGCACACTCTCTCCCATCGCTCGCGGCGTCTCTCTCACTCGCAGCACGGCGTCTGTTATTTTTAACGCACACCCGTCCTGCGAAGCGGGCTTCAGTCAGAGTTCGCAGTTCGAGCCCCTGACAAATGCCAGTCGCTATGAAACGTCGCCCACAGACGTTCACCAAATGTCAACAAAGTCTAGAAAATCAAACGTCACTCGAAATCGCGATACCTGCGACGGTAGAAACAATCGACAAACATTAGGTGACAAGTGAGGTTTTTTTTTGATTTGTGACAACTTTAGTGTGTGTGACGTCGTCATACGTCATCAGTCTGTGATTTGTGTCGTCATCATCAGTGATTAGATTAAATGGACTAGCGGGCACAATAAGAATAAGGTTATTACACTGTGATCAACTTAGAATTTAAATTAAACGAAGATAGCGAAGGGTGGATGAAGCATCGAAGTGTGGTTACGTCATTGTGTTGTGTTTTGTTTTCCACGAAAATGCAACAAAGAACTGGGGAAACATCCGAAAATGTGTTGTCATAACCACGGACGATTGGAAAATTAATTTAATAGTTCTGTTTTCTTGTTATTGTTGTTATTTTGTGCTGTGAATTTGAAAGGCCTCCTGTACGTGTTTTTTATAAAAATATTTATAAAAAGTTGCCTTATATTCAAATATCATAAGGGTCTAATCATAATACATAAAACAGTAGTACTTTTGTATATTATCGTATATACTAGCAATAAGATTTATACAAAATAAACCATTTTTAAACATTTCTTTATTAAGAATAATGCACCAAGAGCTTACTATTAATCAATATCATTAATCGACTTAAAAATCAGCCTAAATTTTTTATGACAACGGCTTTACACGTTAAATTAATCTTCACTAAGCTTCCTTTAACTAAATACTCGCTAAAATCACTCGAATTTACACTAATTAGATTAGAATATTCGACCACAACGTAGACTAAATAAAGTGACAACGTATTGCTTTTTCCAATGGGGTAAAAGAACAATGGTGGGTGTATTTCGAAGAAAATAATATCGCAAACCGTTCGGGAGGTTACAGTGTTACCATGCCTGTAAGAAGAGGACACGTAGCGCCCAGGACTACCCTCATTGAGACGATCATCCGCAAGTTTGACACCGATAGTAAGTCATTTCATTTTTACTATTTCTACACTGAGAAAAAAATTGTACCTTCAGTCAAAACAGCTGAATACTTCAATAATTTTTACTGAATATGGTTAAATCGTCCTTTGTTTTATTATGACATGAAATGATGTCTAGGTTATGTTTTTGAGGAAAAACAAATAATAATATTTTCTATTTTAATACACATTAAAATATTTTGAAAATCTGTTCAAGCCGAATATTTACAAATAGTTTTAAGTTACGGAACCTTGTCACAAAACGTGATTGACATGTCAGTTTCTTAGTAACTAACTTTTAGTTGCTTGAACTGAGACCGTCAGTCAATTCTAATGACTTTTCAGTTAATTTAGGCGATGGTTACCTGATGTATTTAATTGTTTCTCGATTAACTAAAATACTCAGTAATTCAGTATTTTATCACTGAGGTTCTCAGTTATGCCTGGTAGTCGATCGGTCTCTATTTTTTTTATTTTACTTCATCATTTTTAATATTTCGGATTTATTTGAAGCAAAGTTTATTTTAAATTATATATCAACATTTGGGTGGATCGAAAAAAGGATATTTTTCCAAATCGTGGAGACCCCCTCCCCCTCCCTTAGATTTTTATAAAAATAAGAAGATTTCCGCACCTTTCAGACCAATTTAATGCATTGTGGTCAAGCGCCATAACCTGAAAAATAACCATATTTGCAATTTTTTACATTTTTATGTATAAAAAACGTAGTTATGCTTAAATTAAGTGCTTAATGACATGTATAGACGCATTTTGAGGTACTCTTATCGACTATTAAGCTTATTTGCATATCCTATTGCGATTGTTAAACGTATAAAGCTCCGTAAAATGCTAAAATTCACATGTCATTAAGAACTTGATTTAAGCATACCTACATTTTTTACAAATGAAAATGTAAAAGAAGTTCAAAATTGGTAATTTTTGATGTCTCGGAGCTTATTTTAACAATAAATAAATTTATAATTAAATAATTTATAATAATAAAAAGTTGATAAACTAAGTGAAAGAAGTAAATAATATTTATTAAAGATCTGACAGCAACTAGCCTAAGCCTTCACACATAATTCATAGAACTCTTTCTCTGTGTTTATTTATTAATAAAAATAAGAATAGTTACTGTATTGGTCCTTTTAGGACTATAATGAATAAGAACTGTTAAAAATATCTAGGGTGCTTCATTAAAAAAAATAAACTTGCATATCATTGCACGAATAAATAGAAAAACATGCTACAGATCCATAGGAATTTTAATTTTAAATAATTTTTTTTTAATCGGTAATATTTAATCATAGTAAGAGCACAGTATAAAAATTTACACAGTAACGACAAAAACTGTCAGCACATTTGATCTAGATGTCGCATTTACCGATGACCACGAACCGAGCGGCCATATTGGCAGTAGCAGAATATGGCAGTAAATTTATATAGCTGTCAGTTGCAAGTGGGCTAAATGTAAAAAACTTATTTCACTTCCTGCACTACAAAAGTTCTTTCAATTCTTCATAGTGCAAATAAGTTTACCTCTATGTCTTGCACTCATTTTATGAACTTAACATGAAAGAAATATTGTGGCTTAATATTTGACAGATACAACTAAATCTGACACTGATATACTCTCTTTTCTTGGATTACTAAGATATCAGCCTATCAGTAAACACTGAGCGGCCATCTTCGCGGTAGCGCATCACTGAAATATGGGGATCATAAAATATTTGAAGTACCGCAACTATATGAATTCTTACACTCTGGTACGTGGTATGTATATGTAACTCAATCACCGGAAACGGAAAGGCTTGATAATCGCCTTAAAACGATAATTTTTTTCTTGATTATTTACATATTTAAATAGTCATAAAGGCAACGGCTTGGCAGGTAGCGTTAAAGACGGATTACTCGATAACCCAAGTTAAGCAATGCTGCCCGCGGTTAGTAGTTGGATGGGTGACCGTTTTACGAAAACCCATACCAGTGAACATTGCGTGCCGTTGTTACACTACCAAAAACGAGGGACCGAGGCGGCATATAACCTCAGCAGTTAAGACCCCTTAATAATAATTTAAAAAATAGTCAATAGTTATATCACGAGTGCTAAGAATTTAATCGATTAAATTTGACATGTCTATCTTATGTACAAAATTTTGCTTAAAAAGTGTTTGAGTACATAATAATTTGAAAAAATTGCGAGACCGCAGGTCGAGGGATTTTATCTTAAATTATTATGTACGATTACACTTTTTTTAAAGCAAAATTTTATAAATAAGCTAGACATCAAATTTAATCGATTCAATTTTAAGCACGAGGGGTATATGTCAAGATTATTTCATGAATTCATAGTATAAACTTTATTATTTGCCGAAAAATTGTACTAAAACGTTGATTTTGACACATTTTCACATAAGTAAATCGGTACACACATGAGCAAAATGCACCATAAAATTTTGTTGTTATATTGTAATTATAGCAAATTGTTTGTATTTCTTTTTACTTGTCAAATAAATGTCAATAATTAATAAATAAAAATAGCTTGAATTGAATAATTCAGCATGTTTAAAGGCATATAATACCAGTAAAGGTAAAAAACATGTAAGTATCTTGCTTCTGTAACTAATTATCCGGCTAAATATGCCTTCAAAATGTTCAAAAATCGCATATAAAATCTAGCTTCAATTTAATCGCGAATAAACAGCATGGTGCTGTTTAATCACTTATCTAAAATGCACAGCAATGGAAAATGAGACATTCTGATTGGTCAAATTTGTAATGGTAGAAATAATCATATGTATTTTACATAATATAAAAGTGTAATCAAACGAATTTTATTTCGAACCCGTGGTTATCCACACAAATATATTTTGTATGATTCACTTAACTTATTGTTCTTACTTATTAAAATAAGCTTTAGAATTTATTGATGACAGCTGCAGCATTGCATTTGTTTTGAAACAACTTTCAACTGTTATTAAATAAGATACCTAAGCAGCTTTTATTTGAATTGTTATTAGACATTTAAAATTTGCTGCAAAAGGATTGGTAAACAAAATTGTGTTAATAATTATCTTACCCCCGTGGTTCTCCCTCCACTAAAACCTTTAGGGGTTGTTACTTAACGAACCTGCACACGTAAAAAGTATTAATCCGAGATCTGTGAAAGCAAAGTGTCACACTCAAAATGGGTAAATGGAGAGATGATATATTTATTTTTTGATAATCCATTTAATTCATCTTTAAAATTATATTGTTAAATTTTACTCAAATTCAAAGGCAAGATAATTGTAAACACATGACATCATCGCAAAAAATCTTCCCAGCAAAACAAATAAACTATTATAACTCTTCTAAAAGCAAACACACATTATCAAAACCATCCTGCTGTATGAGAACAATCTTTTTTTCCCAGGCTTGCCAATCTCTCATTCGTATTTTGGCCAGACATCAGGGCTACCAACGTACGATTCTTTCATGCGGAAATGATAAGATTTTGTCGAATGTAACTAGTTTTTTAACAGGGTATGCTAGAAAAACTACTTGAACAGAAATTTAATTCACCCAATATTTGGCTTCATTAGATTTTGGGGTACTGCACACAAAACCATTATTAATTAAATTCGGAACTATATTATTGCAATCTTCTACGAAATTTCTACAGAAAATAACACACCACTGTAATATTAAATATCTAAATTTGTGTTTTGGAATGTCAAATATTTTCCGTTTTTGTTTGATTTCCCAATGTAGTGTTACAATTTTTCTAATAAAAATTAATTTTAATTAGATTATGATACATACATACATATATACATAACATTACGCTATATCCCATTTAGTGGGGTAGCACAAAACCATAAACACAGTCAACCAACAATCAATCTCCTCCAAACATTCCTATCCTGACACACCACTTTTGCCTCGTCCACATTCATAGTGCTCTTTTATTCTTCACACTCGGAATCATTTGTTCACGCAAGAAACCATCAATCATACCCAACCAGTTATTCCTCGGGCGCCCACGCAATCGTTCACCTTCAATCTCACCCACATATATTAGCTTCGCCAACCTTTCATTCGACATTCGCTCAACATGTCCAAACCACCTCAACTGACTCACTCCCACTTTCTTAACAACATTCTTCTCAATCTCACACTCACTATACACCAATGTATTCCGTATACGATCACGTCTCGAATACCCACACACTCCTCTCAAATATCTCATTTAATTAATTTAAATATGATGCATTATAAAATTCTGAACAGCACATGTATTTAATGTAAAATGAATAGGTAAAAACATATAGCACACACCCTATATATGCGGAAGGCAGAAAGAAAATTATCAAATTTAATATGTCAATTTTACGATAATTTGTCACATTATGGAAATACAGGGTAAACGCTTTACTTTACTTAACCCTGTGGTTTACCATTTTCTTTTTCTTTTCTTCAAGTTCTTTGTCTGAACTGCAAGCGCAAAAAGTGGGTTAATGGCGTTATGATATATTTTATTTATTTATCCAACACCTCTCAATAAATGCTCTATTACTATGGCGATTTTAAATAAGGAAAGTAACAGATTACCCACTAGTGGGTATAATTTTAAGAAAAGTCACTAGTGAGTTTTTCTTATTATTTAAAACATTAATAATAACACACAACACCTTGGTAACTACTTCGATTGACATTTTAATTTAGAAAATTTAAAGCATGTCACTGTCAAATAATATTTCTTTAATAAATTTTGTATTTATTATGAGATGTTGGATAAAACGTTATACTTCACACGTGGGCAAAGTGGAATTACCCACTCGATAAAATTATCACACTCAGCTTTCGGCTTCGTGTGCTAAAATTTCTTTCGTGGGTAATTCCTTACTTTGCCCACTTGTAAAGCAAATAACTATTACTTTTATATTGTGAAATTAGATAAAACATATACGATATACGTAATATAATAAAATACAATATTATACTTACATCGTAAATTTATATTTCAACATTATTTTCAACGCTGAAGAATGTATTATAAATCGTTATGTTTTGGTGGCGAAAACAGTAATATAGAGTACTTCAATATAAAGTTATTCTCGATTACTGTACAAGAATTAGGTTATAAATTTGCTTATTGTACATTAATGACAAAATAAATATAGTGGCTGGTATTCAAGTAGTCATTACAGATAAATTTCTTTGAAAATTCGATTATTACAGGTATAAAAACAAGCAATCGATACCCACGGAGGAAATTCAAATATTTTCCATGATAAACTTGGCGTTGAACCGCAAAGGAAAATATTTTCCTGTTTGGGGAAAATGAGTGACCTAATTCAAGAAATCACACTTGTATTTATTAATCATTTACTACATAGGTGAGTTAGGTTATTTATTTTATTCATGGAATGATTGAGATAGTGCATGTTGATAAGAAAATCGTTAAATTTGTTCGACGGTTTTTCATGGAATTTCTAACCATTGCAGTTTTTCTCTAATTTATATTTAATAATGATTGGTGTTTTTAACTGTAATTTATACTTCTTCAAACGCTGATTTCTGCCTTGCGTGAAAATCACGGATATATTAATTGGTTTGTTACAAACTTAACTAAATATATTGCTCATATAATGGCGTCTTCGAAAAAACACGATTTGAAGAAATAGCTTGTATAATATAAATATATAAAAATATATCACGCCATTTACCTATTTTGTGATATATTTTCCCAACCGTCGAGGCACGATCCCACCCCAAAGATATAAGTAGGTATAAAATATTGTAAAATGTGTAAATTAAAATATAATAATTATAACTTTAATGTTAATCTTTATTCTAGAACTAAAAGTTTCACTTTTAGATATAGAATACCAATAAAGGTAAAAAAAGCATGTAAGTATCTTAAATAACAATAACTGGGTTTAAGTTCTGTAAATACTAAATATTTATTAATAACACAACGTTTCAAGAGCAAAGTGCTGCCTTCTTCAGGTGAAATATAAAATATAAAACAATAAATAAATGTTATTGTTATTTGCTATACTATGAGTTCTGAAAACTTTTTTCAATATGTAAGTATCTTGCTTCTGCAACTAATTATCCGATTAAATATGCCTGCAAAATTTTCCAAATTTGTATATAAAAGCTAGCTTTAATTTAATCGTGATTAAAGAGCTAGGTGCTATGTAATCACTTATTTAAAATTTACAGCGATGGAAAATTACACATTCTGATTGGTCAAATTTGTAATGAATGAAATAATCATTCTTATTTGATTAAAAATTACATACAATCTTATAATTTTAGGTATTTTCATTTTAAAATTTATTACAAGTCGCGCAACTGATATGACGTCAAATTGGTGGACCATACATTGAGGTAGAACATAGCATAGGTCATAGAACATTGCTTGTCGGATATCGAATGATATAACATATATTTTACTAGTATATTTACGTACGGTTGATTTCATGCAAATATTTCAAATAAAACTATAGTTTCCATACCAGGAATAAATAGTTATTCGTTTAACTAGGTTCCAAAATGCCAGATTTACAGCAGAGGCTACCGTTTCATTGACGAGACGAAGCCATGGCAGTGAATGTTGTAAAATAATTTCAGAATATTGTATAGCGCTAAAACACTTTTCTTAAAAAAACCGAAAAACAGAGCTTGTGATACCAGTTATTATATTTTTCCGATTAGGAATTAATATACATTTAGAGACTATTTTTAAACGTATTTTTAACGTATTTTACAACAAAAGTATAAATACAAATTAAAAAATTGTAATACGGCCGTGGGAAACTAAACAAATAAGAAAAATATTTGACATTTCATAATTTTATTTTAATTGATATATCGCGAACTATTGACATATAGTTAAATAGCCACTGGTATTGTTGCATGTATTTTTTATTTCTTAATAATTATTGTAGTGGCACTTATGTTGTAAAGAGAATATGTAAAAAGATACAGCAATGTAAAAAATAACCTTCTACACCTAATATGCTATAAGAGAATAAAAAATTTAGTCACAGACCCCTTTGTATCAAAACTTAGGGACTTAATAATTATACTGTTCGTATTTCGATAAATCTTTCATTTATTTAATAACAAAATAAAAATTACACAAAGCTACATTTTAGCTCGATAGTTTTTCAAATTTTAAGGTTATATTCTAAAGTCCGCCTCGGATGAAAATAAACGATATTGAAATTTAAAAATGTATTTTTAGGAGTTAAATGCTCTGTGGCTGATATCCAAGATTTTTTCTCACGACTGTCCAACATAACACAGTTTGACATTGACATAAAATTTGACAAATTTGCGGAAAAATGGAATTTTAAATGAACGACGGCGAAACAAATGATATCATTATTTTTTAGCACCGCGCTAGTTAATTACGACATGGATTAGTTTAATTAGATTAGGGTGGAAAATAATTATTGTTTACCTAAGGTTGAAAAGAGTCCCTTAGTCCAGAAGGGGCCAGATGATGTTTTTGTCCTGAAATATATAAAAATAAATTAATTAATATTGTAATATTGTTAATAGTTAAAATATTCTTTAGGAAAATTTCATATATTTCGTACGATAAGTTTGTTATTTCTATTAAAATTAATATCTTGCTCATTTATAATAATAAACTTGTGCAATTTATCAACAAATACTTCAAATATATTACATATATTCTACTTATTCATTCATGTAATCCAAAGTAGATTAACATGAATTCATATCAAACTTGAACTAGTTCTAAGAATATGACAAGTTATAATTTTTGGCACTTAATTCAAATTTAAAAATATACATTTTAATGTTACTAACAGGAAGCAAAAATATTAACTTGATGTTTATTGTTTCCGGTGTTAATATAATTTTCGCATATTTGCAGAGGTTAAAGTTTCCTTTTACATTCTTATACAAATAGTTTCCTGTCAACATAATTATGTTTCTTTGTGATGTTCAGAGTTAATTAGATTTTGGAGGAAGTTTACTGGACACACAAAAAATAATCAATTTATTTCAAACAATACCAATATTTGGAAAATAATTGTTTTAGTTCGGAGAAAAATAATTTGTATATTTAACATTAACAATAACCATAATTGCTATGAGAACAAACAAATATGTGCACGGAAAAAATGGATTGTTCAAATAGCAAAAACTTATTTTACGTATAGTGACAGCAATTTAGATATTTACAATAACATAACATCACGCTATATCCCACTCAGTGGGGTAGCACAAACCCAGAAACACAGTCAACCAACAATCAATCTCCTCCAAACATTCCTATCCTGACACACCACTTTCGCCTCGTCCACATTCATAGTGCGATTCATACATGCTCGTTCATTCTTCACACTTGGAATCATTCGATCACGTAACAAACCATCAATCATACCTAACCAGTTATTCCGCGGACGCCCACGCAATCATTCACCTTCAATTTTACTTACATATATTAGCTTCACCAACCTTTCATTTGACATTCGCTCAATATGTCCAAACCACCTCAACTGACTCACTCCCATTTTCTTAACAACATTCTTCTCAATCTCACACTCAACATACACCAATGTATTCCGAATACGATCACGTCTCGTATACCCACACACTCCTCTCAAATATCTTATTTCTACAGCAGTTATACGTCGTTCATGCTTCTTCATCCACACCCAACATTCAGAAACACACCATTATAAACACTCAATCGAGTATCTCTAGATACATTCACGTTTCGAGCAAATATACCCAGAGCACCCAATACATTGCACCCTGCAGACACTCGCCTTTCAATCTCCCGGTCTATACGTCCATCCCTCGAGAACATCTACCCAAATATACAAATTCATTCACTTGCTCCAGTCTCACACCATTCATGAAACATTACAATCAGTCACCAAATCATTCTTCTCAAACACCAACACTTTACATTTATCGACATTCAATAGCAGATTTAAACCTTTCCCTACTTCATTTATGCTCACAATCATTCTTCTCAATTGTTCCTCAGTTCCACCCAATACAACAACATCATCCGCATAAGCTAATGCAGGCACTATACGTCCACCAATACGTACACCATCAGTTCCATTCAATGTATTTCGTAACAACACATCCATATACAAATTAAACAACCAAAGAGACATTCCATAACCCTGTTACACCAAGATCTATACGAAACCAATCACTCAATCTACCATCAACTCTCACCGCAGCCTCACTTCCTTCATACAACGCTCGAATCGCTCCCAACAAATTACCATCTATACCATACTCTACAAGTACATCCCACATGGTCTCTCGAAGAACACTATCATACGCTAAAATATTTATATTTAAATTAGTAATATGATATTATTTTCGATTGCAGCTACAACAATCTAAATGTTTCTGTCATAAATTAATTACTACGTATACCACTGATTATAGCTATTACATTACCAAATAGTTCAACTAGAGAATAAAAAGTTGATATTTTAATTATTCCAAGCTCAGTGATTTCTTTTCATAGGTTTGCGTTATGAATAAAGTTTACAAGTAATATGACCTTTTTGCTGTGAAGAACTACAAATGCAAGAAACTGTAAATAATGTCTGTTTGTTTGGATCAAAATAGATGGGTCATTGTAGTACCTGTATTCATCCTTATATTGTTATTCGGAAATTATAATTTACTTGTGTGATCCATCTCTATTTTCAGCCATATGTCCTGTTTTTATAGAATTTTCAAATAAAACACTTGACTAGGTGTTTGGAAACAAACCCTTAGTTCTTATGAAAAAAAAATCACATCCATAAAGTAATTTAAATGTCAACTTTCATGCTCTAGTTAACCCTTTCGTGACCAAAAAGAGGTGTTTAACATACTTCACAGATTTATTTTTAAAACGGATTAACGATATACTTTTATCATTTGCCGTTTCATGTATTTTTATCCATTATTGGTCTGACGTTCCATTTACAATTGTTAGAAATCCATGCCATGAAATATATGAAAATAACAATTAAATATCACATTGCAGTATGATATACAGGTTGTAACACCAAAACCGATCACCGCCTTTATTTTCTTTATTAATACTATAGAATAAAGTTGTAGGAGACCAAGGGGGACATCCTATCAGAGAAAAAAATATTTTTTAAAACCAGTGCTTCTCAAGTTACAACACAAAGTTATATATATTTTTAATGGGATTATACATATTTTTTATTTCTATTTGATAGTGTATTTTTTTCTAAATGCAACCATATATAAGCTTTATATAATTACATAATAAATATATTGGAAAAAAAATGCGTTTTAAATTTAAATAGTTGTTTCTTTTTATTATTAATGTACATAAAGCTATATGGATGAAACAAGCAACAACAGAAAACAAAATATAGCTGCTGTAAAATAATAATTGATGTTCTAATTATTATATACTGTAAGCTATATTTCTTTTTTCATCCATAGCCAACTGTACATTAATTGTCCGTTACTATTAACAACGGACGCGAAATAGGGTAAAAAACAATAATTTTGACACTTGAGAATTGACATTATTTTTTCAAAACCAATTGTTTTGTTTATCAAATGTCAATCCCATAGTCACTGTCAATTTACAATAAAACTGTTTAAAATTTGTAATTAAAATTTTCTACGGTTACACAAAAAATAGTGTGTACACTTTGTCCGCGAAATTGTCCCGGGGTAACGCGTCGGATTGTGGATCGTAAGATCCTCAGTTCGAATCCTACAGCTGTATGTTCCTGAAGTTATGAAACACCCTGTATGTATTAATTTTTTTTTATTTATTTGACGAATAACTTATTCGGAAGTTTATTCGTAGATGGAAATATTGGCCCTTAAAGTAAAATTTCTCTGAAATGGTACAGTAAGCTTTGTAATTTGATTGCAAGTTGGCCTTGTAACCCGCAGTATATTTTCTGTCCCGGTACAAAAATTCAAAAAAACAATTTCAAAACAAAATTAAAGCACGGGCCTTCATTTCTTATTAACATCAAACTAGCACCCAGAGGACAATTACCTCCAAGATCGCAATACCATAGAAATTCCATTTAAAACAATGAGCAAATTTAAATTCACTCACAATTGTGAAGGCTGCAACAGAGGGACAAAATTAAACATCACTCATTCACTCATCGTCCAGCGCGACACCGCGCGAAATTAGTTTTAAATATTTAGGGGTTAATTTGTGCACAGCCAAGGATGACGCGATTCTTTATGTTTGGAAAGATTGCTCTGTTATTATTTTATAAAATTAAAATGGAGGTGCGACTGTTTTAGGGGTGGAAATATAGGGGAGGTGGACTGTTAATCTTGTGGAGTGACAATCGACGTAGGCGGAATATTTTGCACTCATGGTATTGAGTTCTAGATGAAATGTCATGGATAAAACAAATGAACACCACGAAGGGTGGAATTATTACTTGTTTATACTTCATATATTACTGACATTGGAATACTTCTATAGGTTTTAATATTCAATGAGAAAATTTAAGTATGATTAAACTATATTGTGCGTTGTGAAATATTCCTGAATTAATTTTTAGGGAGATGATTCAGTGAAAGATAATTCTTATCTATTCACTTTAAAACTAAGGTGACCTATTTAGTTACCAAATTGTTAGTGTGTTTCGATATATCACTCAAATTTAAATCAATATTTATTAGAAAAATTGTAACAGTCATGGAAAATTAGACAAAAACAAAAATTATGTAATATTTCAAAAGTAGGTTAATAGTTATTTGTTTAACTAGGCATCAAAATACCAGATTTACAGCAAAGGCTGCCGTTTCATTGACGAGGCGAAGCCGAGGCAGTGAATGCTGCCGAAGCTATAAATCTGTGTTTGATGCCGAGTTGAACACATATTTTTTTGCAGATTTGGAATTAATATAAATTTAGTGATAATTTAACATAGATATATTGAAGGTTATCGTTGTCAAATTTCGTTGCCATTCGTGTGTTAATCGGTTGCTATGTATTTATTGACGGTTGCTATACGTTTGTTGAGCGGTTGCTATGTAAAATATTTTTGCAGCCTAGGCATACAAGTGACACTTTACAGACTGTTAGCAGTCCGTGAAGTGTCATCTTTAATGTCAATCGGCAAAAAAATTATTTATTTATTTAACAGCTAGAAATGGAATGATGTGAACTCTAAAATTCACCATTATATCATTACAATTACAATCTCTACGAAATTTCCATAGAAAATAATACAACATTAATAAATAAATCTAAATCTGTTTTCTGAAATGTCAAATATTTTTTGTTTTGTTTCATTTCCCATGGCCGTGTTACAATTTTCCTAATATAATTTGAATTTAAAATGTGTAATATATCGTGAAATACTAACATTTAGGTAACCATTTGGGCCTTATTGTATGTATTTTTTAATTCTGAACAACTTTTGTATTTACACTTTTGTTGCAAAATGAATAGGTAAAATTTACAGCAATATTTAAAAAGTTGTATTGTAATCCCTATATTCACATTTCAATTCTACACCCGGTATATATGTTACTGTAAAAGCCCGAGTTACGGTAAATCCAGTAAAACCTAAGAATTAACAACTCGTAACGGTAACAGTCCAACAGTTCAGTTAAATCGTAGGATTTACCTCAAAAACACGATAAATAAATTAACCTAACCTATCAAAGTCCATAAATTGGTTAATCTGAGGTTTTACCAGTAAATCATTACATTTACCAACTCATGTCGGTTAATTCTAAGCTTTGCTGTTAAAACCTAAGATGAACCAATATACGGCCTTTTACAGTAACATATATCACATATACACAACTTTTAGAATTATTGAACACAATTCTTCATCTAGTAACAAATGAATAACATAAGTAAATAGAAACAGTAACTGTAAGAATATTAAATTATGATTTATGAAACAGTGGAAGCCATATCTTGTTCAACTCGCAGCCTTCATTCTGATCCACTGATAGATTTTTAAAGTTTCTCTTATGAGTCTGCTATTGGCACATTTAACTTGCTTTAATTTGAGTTTCTTCAAAATTTATTCAATGGCATGAGTAGCCACAGCAGATTGCTCTGGTTGGTTAGAACGAATGGCCTGTTTGTGTTCTGTAATTCTTGTTGTAATCATTCTGCTGGTCTGTCCAACGTAACATTTTCCACATTCACATAGAATTTTGTAAATTCCACACGACATAGTTCGCACTCTTTAACATACGTTGTAATTTGGGATGTGGAACAAAAGAAACTAAGATGATATTTTTTGACACTATTGTTCCAATTTTATTTGTAATATTTTGGACGTATGTCAGAGAATCAAACAAACGTTTATTATTATCTTCTAACGCAAGGTCTTCTGCTTTTCTTAATCGCCAAAGGTTGGTAGTTCTGTTCAACAAACTCTTCAAGGTACCAAATTCTTGAAAGGCAAGGTTGGTATGTGTAGGATTTTTATAAACTGATTAAGTCATGGTTCTATAATTTTTTCTGTCAAAATTACATCAAGGTAAGGGATAGTGCCCTTTACTTGTATCTATTTAGACAACTTGATATTATTATGTCTACTATTAATATGGGTTTTAAGATATATTGTCCATGAGGCCATACAGCAAAAATATCGTCCACATATTTAGAGAGATGGTGTAACTGGAGAATAATCCAGAGGATTTTCTTCAAATTATTCTACAGGATGTTTCATACCGCACGGAAAAGATTTAAAGTAAGCTAATGGGGCCCAAAATAATGTCTTTTCCTTAATAAGTTTTGGCAAAAACTTAATAACAAAAAAAAATACAGTTAATGAGCACTTGTTACAAACTGCGACAGTTAAATATGTTTTAAATAGAAACTTGGAATACTTTAAAGTTGGTTGAATAATGTTTAGTTAAAAAAAATAGTATTGTATTATTACAAAAGTTACTACTATTTAAATTTTTCTTTCATTATTCAAAAATTGCTGTCCACATGGTGGAGAATCACTTTGAAACAAAAACACAACTGAAAAACTAGTTGCTGTTGAAATACATTTAAATTTCAATTCTTTAAACGTCAGTATAATAAAATATAGTTAAGTGCAAAATTGTTAATACTTTCAGTAACGAAGAATATGTAGACATAATTATGGTTTATGGAATAAGTTCATTAATTATAAAATATCCACAATTCACTGCTTTTGCCATTATTTTTCGTCGGGTGCATAATTTAAAATTAAAATGACAGCAAATTGTCAGATATGAAAGAAACATATTTCTATGGAAATGAAAAAATAATGATTATTTTCAGCGGTATTCAATAGGTGGGCGTTAATTTGCATAACTTTTTGGTTATTTAATTTTTGTCAAAAGTTTATTAAAATAAAACATTATTTTGGGCCCCCATAGTTACACTTTTAATCTTTTCCGTACGTTATGAATCATCCTGTATATTACAGAACAAAACTACTATAAATCATAAGTAATTTTTTACAAAGTTACTGTTTATATATTTGTTTATGTTATTCATTTATTTTTCTGATGAACATTTATGTACAACAATTCTAAATCTATTGAAATAAAATATTTTTAAAGAATATTACTCAAAATTCTTTCATAATTTTACTAAGAGTTTTAAAAGTTTTTAAAACAGATTAATTTAATGTGTGCTGTCAAATAATTTTAGAGAAAAATTTTATTTGAAGCTTTTTTCCTTAAAGGAAAGGTTTAACAGCTGTCTAAAACTAATTAAATTTATTTTGTGCTGTCACATGTTTGTAATTATTTAGAAGACAAATACATCAAGGATAACATGCGGAATATTAAATTTTTTCACGACATTCCAGGAAACCCCACCGTTATTCTCCCGAAATAGTGAGGAAAGTGTATTTTTCCTCTTTAGAGAGGAAAATATAGAAGTGTTTCCAATATGAATGTTATTTACAAAATATGTATTGTAACAATTAAAAATAAATGCCTAATTTTATTGAAAATCTTTATTTTAGTGATATACATACTTTAAATTGTCTTACAATTATGTCTAATTTGACAGCTTTAATTTATATTTAAGATTTGTTCATTGTAAACACTGCTACACCGCCATGTCTCTGAAAACTTGTTAACGTGTCAGTTGTGTTGTCAAAGTGTATTTTAAGTCCAACCAAATTGTTTTTAGAAACATGTCGTGAAAAAAAATGTTGTGTCTAACAAGAGAGTATAGGCCCTTCTTCTTATTTTAGAAACAAGTACTGTTTCGAATGAAATATTTTTGTACAATCGGACGTGAAATAAGCATTTCGCAGCCGCAAAATAGACCGAGAAATTGAATTTCGCAGCAGTTGTTATGGTAACAATCATTTTGACACTTGAGAATTGACATTATTTTTCCAAACTAATTGTTTTGTTTATTAAATGTCAATCCCATAGCCACTTTCTATTTACAATAAAGCTGTTTAAAATTTGTAATTACATATTTTTACGGTTGCACAAAAAATAGTGTGTACACCTTGTCCGCGAAATCCTTTATCGCCCTCGAGATTGTCCTGCCTCGGCCGCAAGCGGCCTCGGCGACAATTTTTCTCTCGGTATGCTAAAGAGTGATTTCGCGGCCTTATTATACATATAAATATTATAGACAAAATTATTCATACCACATATGTTGGCGCCTCCGCCAATTTTTTAAAGTTAGAAACTTCCATAATTTAATTAACTAAACCTATGTAATTAACAGTAATTATTATACATATTGCAGACTAGATCATATCAAATATTTTTGACAAGTGATTGAGTCAGTGGTCCCTAAATAACTTCAAAATACAGTGAAATTAGGTGGTCCTCAAACTCTTCTACAAAATAAATATCCTATGAAGGAATCTAATAATTATTTAAAATGACAAACATAAACCTTCATTAAGCGCTGTAAAATATTCCTGAATTGAACAACATTTCCTATCAGTTTTATTCGAAACATTTTTCTATAAAATAATTTAGAAGCGCTTGAATAGTATAAAAATATGGGTCCTACTGGGTTCCGCCCTACTGATATCCATCTTTGTGCTACTCTAGTTATTAGTAATTCAGAATTCGGAATTCTCAACTCGTTCGATTTTTCCCGTCACGCCTTCGTTTCCGTCTGCTCTACAACTTGACAAAAGTCACAACAGAACTTGAGACTCCACGTGACGCAAAAAGATCAATATTGGCGCATTATAATGTACACCTCCACGTTCTCGGCCACGCGAGCGGGCAGAAGGCGCCGGGCTGTGAAGCCGACCGACCAAGCGGGAATTCCCGCGATGCTTAGCGGGAAATGTGGGCAGGAGGAGTGGTTACTGCGGCGAATGTTTTATTAATTTATTGAGCAACTATTGGAAGAAGTAAAGGCGGGTTTGTGAGCCCCGAAGAGAAGTTTGGATGCTGAGTTGAGGATTCTCCTGGGAATGGGAATGCATGTTATGTGTTCTGCTAATGCTCGTGGCTCTAGATTATAGATGGTTAAATGTACAAGAACCTTCAGTTTAAGGGTGACAATTTGTTTAGAACTGAACAACCCTCAAAGATGTTAGAGGACAAGGAGCAACAGGAATACAATTAAATGTAGGGACTAGTGTTTCATCAAGACAAGAAATTTTGTGAATATTTTATCGAGTGGGTAATGGGGTCATACACTTTTAAAAAAAAGTTGTGTATTTTTACGAATTATAAAAATTTAAATCATTTCAGTCACATATTATTCAATATTTCTTATAATTTTTTAACTTTTCATTCATAATTTCCTTTATGAAGTTTCACGGTTGCAAAATCGTGATGCCATCTTGTAATAGAATATACAGCATGGCAAGGCAAAAGAAGTGTTGATAACAAATAATAACACTCCGATAAATTAAATTAGGTATTCGTTAATTATAACGTTTTTAGACAAAGAGTTTAGGACGTGTTAAAATAAAAATGCTTCGATGTACAATATTTTGTCGCTTGTCGGTAATGTCGGTAGTCTCATTATCACATCTGTCATCTCAAGTCATATGTTGCAGTTAACAACGATTTTCAAATTAAACTTATGTTTATTATATTTGTTATATTATTTTGCCCAGATAATGTTAATAAACTATATTTATAAAAACCTCTCAGTAAATAATAATGACTGATAACAGTTAATTTGACAGTTGGTGTAGTTCCTCGCTCTCCGCAAGAGCGTGTTTCGTAGAATTACAAGATGACGTCAAGAAGCGAAAAATTTGAAATGGGATGTCAATTTCAAAAAATCGTATCTTAATAACTAAATGCCTTTTAATATTAAAATTAGTATCTATATTTATAATTTTACTCAAACTTACTGAAAAAAAAAATGAAAAAGGTGTATGACCCCATTTAACTTTACCCTCGAGTGAAATATAACGTTTTATCCAACATCTGTTAATAAATGCAAATTTTGTTAAAGAAATATTATTTGACAGTGACATATGCTTTAAATTTTCTAAATTAAAATGTCAATAGAAGTAGTTACCAAAGTGTTGTGTGTTATTATTATTGTTATAAATAGAAAATTACTCAATAGTGACTTTTCTCAAAATTATACCAACTAGTAGGTAATCTGTTACTTTCCTTGTTTCGCCATAGTTACAGAGCATTTATTGAGAGTTGTTGGATAATAATTATTTACAAGTGGGCAAAGTAAGGAATTACCCACGAAAGAAATTTGGTGTTGGATAAAAATATATATTTATAGATCCTTTGAAATTACTGATTACTTCAATTAACATTTGTATTATTAGTTAATTAATATTTTAAAATAGTTGTTAATAGTTATTTACTTTACAAGTGGGCAAAGTAAGGAATTACCCACGAGAGAAATCTTAGCTCACGAAGTCGAAGGCTGAGTGAGATAATTTTATCGAGTGGGTAATTCCACTTTGCCCACGTGTGAAGTATAACGTTTTATCCAACACTTCTTAATAAATGAAAAATTTATTAAAGAAATATTATTTGACAGTGACATATGCTTTAAATTTTTAAATTAAAATGTCAATCGAAGTAGTTACCAAGGTGTTGTGTGTTATTACTATTGTTATAAATAAAAAAATACTCACTAGTGGCTTTCCTCAAAATTATACCCACTAGTGGATAATCTGTTACTTTGCTTGTTTAAAATCGCCCTAGTAATATAGCATTTATTGAGAGGTGTTGGATAAACAGATTTAACATCTATGTGTCAAATAATTGCTAAAATAAAGTCATACGCAAGAGACGAGTTATACGTGTTCAGTTGGATTTATATGTATAAGAAAGTAGTGTGATGACCACACTAGTTTTTTAAATAAATAATTATGCAAAATACATCCCTCAGCATGACAAATTATATTATCTTACAAGTAAGAAACTCACAAATATAATAATTACCAAAACCCGTTAAAAACAAATAATTTTTATTTTTGTTCATTTCTTTGGAGTGTGTTTGCTTCAATTGCTGGTGTGACCGCCTCGTCTGTGTAAGTGAATAGATGTCAATATTGATTCGACACACTGTACACACACTAATTGACTGTGTATCACGTTAGCCGGGACGATGAAGTAATTATTCGCTTGACAATTAATCTAGACAACAATATTTGCGGCCACGAGTCCATTCGCAACGAGCTACAATGTTTACTTTGAGTGGTCAACAGAAACGATGGCGACGCCGCTTTGATGCAATATTTTCATTAAGGATATCGCAGACTTTACAGGGTTGGACTGAGGATGATTTTAAGATTTATTTTTAATATTTGCAAAGATTTTGAGTTGTATTGTGGGGATTCTTGATAGCACATAATTATGTCGAATTATATAAATAAATAAATAAATATATCATCACGCCTTTTACCCATTATGGGTGTGACACTCTGCTTACACAGATATCGGTAAGTGATATATTTTTGCATGTGAAATGCGGTTAGTGGAAGGGGAACCACAGGAGTAAATGTAAATTGGCAACTGTCAGTTGTGAGATTCGAACTGAGGATCTCACGATCCACAGTCCGACACGTTACCACGGAGCTATTTACCCCATATTATTATGTGTTTTGTTTTTATATAAGCAGTGATATTTGTCTTTTTTATAGCACGTCTTTATTATTAGTGTATTCACTTTGAGAGGGAGATCATAGCAGAACATAAATAATATTTTATAGGCTCGAAATATTTATGTGGACGGAAATAGCCTAGCAATATGGCATTATTGACATCTTTTGGAGTAATGAATTTGTTTGCTTTATAATATCGAGAGGGGTTAATAATGAATTATTATTGGCCTATACGTAACTTACTAGATATTTATGTAACATGTACATAATTTAGCGTTTTATGGACAATAGCTTAGGGGGCGTACAACCGCAACATTATCTTGCATTATTTTTCTTTGAGCAGATATTTCCAAACTTAGTTACCTAGAGAATAAATTTATCAATAGAATAAACGAAAAATATCACATCAAAATCATAGTTTAAATGATGATTATTATTCTACCTGTCATCTTTCGATGTGATATTTTTTGTTTATTCCATTGATAGTTTATTCTATAGTTTATCTGAGGTTGGAAATACCAGCCCTTAGTAACTATATTTAACATATGACATTGATATGAAGAATTCAGTAATTGCCAAGATGGGGTAAATAGCTCAGTGGCAACGTATCGGACTGTGGATCGCGAGATCCTCAGTTCGAATCCCACTTCCGACAGTTGTCAATTTAAATTTACCCCTGTGGTTCTCTCTCCACTAACAACTTTGGGGGCTATGACTTGACGGCTGATAACCGCATTTCATACGCCAAAATATATCACTTACCGAGATCTGCGTAAGCAGAGTGCCACACCCGCAATGGGTAAAAGGCGTGATGATATATTTATAATAATTGCCAAGTGTGTTTATTTCTGTTGCTTGATTACCAAATTATTTTATTTATTTTGTCATTTTTCACAACAAATGCCATTATTTGAGTACCTACTTTCCCTCACGACGGGAGAGAAACAGCACAAATTTCCCGTTGATATGAAATTGGCTGTTTCTATGATACAGAAATTAAAACAGAACAGCCAATTTAGTATCTACGGGAGATTGGTGAGGGAAAATGCTCAAATAATGTGAAATATGAACAAAATTAAATAAAACGAAGGTAACTCTTATAAATTATATTACAATTTAATTAATTTTGAAATACCTAACAAGCATCATAAATATTGGGGTCGTGAAAAAACTAGTACCCGCCAAATACTGTAAGGGAGGTATAGGAATCATGCTAAAAATTCGGTAATGAGTTTTCAGTGGATGAGCACGTTTCAGGGTGTCTAGAATACGATTATAATATTTGCGCGATGATTTCTGTGTGTGTATGTGCCTGTCTGTCTGTCAGTCTGTCAGTCTGTGTGGATCTCTAGAGTTACGGTTTCTCAAAAACTACTAAACTAAAAATTTTGATATTTTGTATATATCAATTGTATCCTCTTTGGAAGAACTGATTAGTTTGTGGTGATAACCCAATAACCGGAAATGATAGTTAACTTGAAGCCCTATCAAGTTATTTTAAATGACAATTTTTGTTGTTACGAGTATAATAATATTTCAATTATTATTATCTACAATTATTGTTTGAAACATTTTTCTCTTACTGTCTCCATTTACGAATTACAACACGTTAAAGAATATTATATTTTAACATTTTCGTTTAAATCTATTAACCTATCCTTTTTGAAATAACTAAACGCTTGAAAAATGTCTATTTTGACATGTGTCATAAGTGAAAATTCAATTTTTTATGGGATGAGGGTTTCTTGATAGTGGTGGTCCGTGTTCCTGTATTACTTAATAAGAAATCTAAAGCGGAAGGTATGATGGTGTCCACAAAAGATTTGTTGAATATCCATATCAAAATGCTTAGCTTATTAGTAATATAAAACTCGTAAAATTGGATTTAACAGCTAGTAGTAAAAAAATAATTTATAAATCACGATAGAAAAGATCATTATTGACGCTTGGTCAATAATGGTTATTTTCGTAACCTAGGTGTATAATATACTATTAAAATACATACGTGTGCTGTCAAATAACAGCCTCCAAAGATGTTAGTGAAACTGAAAAGAAGACAAACAAAATATTCTCCCTCTTCAAGGAAGACCTATTAAAAGTAAATTTCCAAAAATATCCTCGTCTTTCCTAATCATAACATCATCATTTTATTAATAAAATAATATAAAACAAAATAATATCGACCTTAACCGACTTAATCCGTATTTCTTAATAGGTTAAATCCGACTAATTATAATTTTAACGGCCCGTTAAACGCCTGTTATCCGCGAAGCTAACATAATTATCTGCGTAAGTTTTTTTCTATAGCTGCTCTTTGTGATCTATAAAAATAATCGTTTAGGAAGCTTCATCTATTAAAAGATAGCATAGATGAGCGATATACGAACGCAGCAAGAGAGAAAGAGACGGGATAGTCTGAAATCTAACGACACTTGCCAAATAAGCGATATGTAAATTCGATGTTTGTTTATCTGATTAAAATAGGACTACTACAGCACCTGTGAATGTAACTTATTTTAGGGAACTGTTTCTAAAATTTAATTGGCTCGATTATCACTGTGGATACTATTTTCTTTGATGTACGTTCAGAATAATTAAAGAAAATGTACACATTTAGTAATTAAGCAACAATAACTGCCTGAATAGACGTAAATTGGGAGGACAATTTAATTTTTTTTTTTTTTTTACTTTCAACACATACAGGTTGTTTCATAATTTCAGGTACATACATTAATGGTATATGTTATTTGATATGCTGATTATGAATCAAAAAATTTTTTTTTTTAAATCGCAAAATTATTTTTCATGTTACCCAGTCCAAAATTTTTTGTTGCCACTGCCACTGGATGGATGTTAATGTTAATAATTATCGTTTCATTAAAAATAATTAAATTTTTGTTTATTTTACTAGTATTATGTAATTTAAATTGTTGATTACCTACTTCATTGTTTGTGGTTAATAGGAAATCGAATACAGTGCAGTACTACAAAAAATGTTTTAGGTAAACAACCCTTAATTTTTCGTATTGAAAAAAAATTTAGATTCGTAATCAGCATATCAAACAACACATACCCCTAACGTATGTACTCGAAGTTATGAAACAACCTGTATGTCGTATGAAATTTTATCTACGATCTTCCTAGTGTATTACTAAATACTTAAAAATATAGAATAATATTTTCACAGGTAGGGTTATATTTATAGATTTATTGATACAAATCATTAGCAACGTGTTAAAAGAAACAATAAATCACTTTTATCCAACACCTCTCAATAAATGCTCTATAACTATGGCGATTTTAAACAAGCAAAGTAACAGATTATCCAAGAGTGGGTATAATTTTCAGTAAAGCCACTAGTGAGTATTTTGTTATTTATAACAATAATAATAACACACAACACTTTGGTAACTACTTCGATAGACATTTTAATTAAAAAATTTAAAGCATATGTCACTGTCAAATATTATTTCTTTAATACATTTTTCATTTATTAAGTAGTGTTGGATAAAACATTATACTTCACATGTGGGCAAA
Source organism: Poecilus cupreus (assembly GCA_963942605.1). Taxonomy (NCBI): domain Eukaryota; kingdom Metazoa; phylum Arthropoda; class Insecta; order Coleoptera; family Carabidae; genus Poecilus; species Poecilus cupreus. The sequence continues at coordinate 16,202,643 of OZ012729.1, forward strand.
GTGGAATTACACACTCGATAAAATTATCTCACTCAGCCTTCGGCTTCGTGAACTAAAATTTCTCTCGTGGGTAATTCCTTACTTTGCCCACTTGTAAAGTAAATAACTATTAACATGTTAGAAAGTGACACTTTTAACTTGCTAAGCAACCGTTATAAGGGCCAATTTTAACGGTCGTAGATAAATAGGGATTTGTCTATATCTAATAATGTATGTTTTCTGAAAAAAAAAAAAACGCGTTACTAAATTGGCTTACTAGTGTGGAATCTTTCGTCTAATTTAACCGAAGTCATGTCTTATAGTCCCCTAGATCCCAATGGAGAGTCTTCAATTTGAATGAAACTGTAGGTTATTAAAAACTATTAGTTTATATAAAAAATAAACAAATCATTTTGTATGTCATCTGGATAGAACAAAAGAACTTGAAAATCTGCAAGAAGTTATTAACACCTTTGTTTACTTTGAAGTTAACGATTTTCTCCGCTAGGCGTCTCTGTATTCGCTGCCATAGATACCATTTGTTTACATTAGAAAACCTTACAGCGAACAGACTCCTTAATACACAATAAATCAACAGAAAATTGCTTGTAAAATAAATTTACTGCTAAAATTATTTATATTAACTTAGATTTTAGACAGAGTTGGTCGTAAACCATTTTAGAAAATGATTGAGGTTATAATTTGCCTGGCAGAGACATCTGTTGTTAGAAAATAAATATTACAAATTCCAAGAAATGGTAATTGATTTTTATGCAAATTAATTCTGAGCAAAACATTCCTTGTTGTACGCTGAATTTATTAAAACATAATTCTCAAAACTAAATCAATATTTATATGAATACTTTTGCGCCTTCACCAGAAGTAATATTAACAATACATTGAAGCGCAATTCAATCCAGTTTTATTTTATTTCTGCTTGTATCCGTGACCTAAAATCTATACATGGTAACGATGTTTTCTACCACTTTGTGTAAGGGTTGTTCAGTCGTAAAGCTGGCGCCTGTCGTCTAGCCTAGAGCAAGTTTATTAAGCTGGTAGATTTATATTGTTTTAGTTAATTTTTGCGGCACAATTTGAGTCAGAAAGTCAGGATATTTTGTGTGGAGAACGAACGTAAAATTAGTCTATTTTCACCTGCTATTTGTGCGTTGTAATCGTAAAATTATTAACTGTTTCGTAAATAAACTAAATTACTAAACATTAATTTTAATTTGAAATATTAATTTTTGTAGATTGGGGAAGTTACAAAGGAATAAATAATAAATAATTAAAAAGGAATTTATACCCAAATAATTACATATTCCTTTATTTATTACTTTCTGATCTCACGCATTATTGTTTTTACAACGCCGTTATTTACTATTAATATTAGCAACTTTTCATTTATGTTATAACAATTTTAATCACGAAAAGAATTGCTGACGATATTTTTGCGGAAATACATAATTTGGCATCCACTGAATCCATTAAGACCAATTTCTCAATGATGTCTGTGTGTGAAGATGGATGGATGGATGTCCGTGTGCGCAATATCTTATGAAAGAAACAAAATATGTAAACGAAACTTGGAATTTATAAGTTTCATGAGAAAATGAAGAGCTGAGTTGATTTTTAATGAAATCGAAAAACCGGAAGAATAAGTTTACTGAACATACAAAACAGTAAATTCCATTTTTTCAAAAATAGAATCATCTTTGAGAAAAAGTAATTACTATTACTATTCCAAATATTTGAAATATAAAATATAATTTGAACTTTACATGTACTTGCTTCTAATTTTGAGAAAAACTAAATTATATATTTGAGAATATATTTAAATAATCGTTACAATGAGAACAAAAACTTTTTTTCATTTTTCATATCTATGTGTCAAACGCGTCAAATAATTGAGAAAGTGCCAAAAAGTGTCTTGTTAAAAAATATAAAAGTAATATTTGTATTATTAGTTAGAAAATTTTGAGGACTAGATATTAATTGATTTCTATTTTAAAATTAATTCATAGTTACAATGAGAACAAAAAATTAAATAAGTGACATCTATATATCAAATAATTGTCAAAATAAAGTCATACGCAATGAACAAGCCATACGTGTTTAGTGGCGTTTTATTTGTATAAGAAAGTAGTGTGGTGTCCACACCAGATTTTTAAAATGTAATAATTACATTGAGATATATTTGACATAAGAATAGATATTCAGTTATTAGAACTATGTTTACGGAAATTCCAAATCCTTCAAATTCTATACTTAACCCTCTATTGCATACTGTTCCCGATTGGGAACATAAAATCTAAAATTCTTCTTTTCTTTTCTTATGCAGTTTACATTCATGGCAATCATGTTGTAACTATTTGAGAACATTATATACACTTTGTCAATTGCCAATTAGGTCATTCTTCCCATTGTGACCAACATAAAAAAAAATTTGAAGTGAAAAAAGGATAATTACAGAAACTAAGTTATAAAATATATAATTTGAAGGAAGCAGCTTATTACCTGCTGATATATTACAGCTAAATACACCTTTACAAAATTTCCAAAAATTTTGTATAGTACACAAAGACGACCCAATAGACCAAAGTTTTATTGTAAGTTGAATTTGTTCATAATGTTCCCAATAGTGAACAAAACTTAAAAAAATATTTTTTTTATTTTAAGAAAAAAATTTTTGTAACACTTAGTTGAAATATATGAATATTTCTTTTGTGAAAAATAATTATTTTGAGCCCTAATTTAAAATAAAAATAATTTCATGCAATAGAGGGTTAAAATAAATCAAATATTGTTTTGTGTCCAGTAAACGTCCATCAAATCCTAAGCAGCTCTGCGCATTGTTATGAAACTTATAACGTCCCTATATATATTATTAAATCTTTGGTAAAAACGAATTAAGCACTTTTGCTCAAAAAGTTGCCATACTAACTTTACTTGAGATTCTTCTTACTAACATCTTTGAAGCCCGTGATATAACGGCTGGTAGCCGAATTTAACGCCTATAAATATATCACATTTCAAGATCTACGAAAACAGAACGGCATGCTCAAAATTTTAATCTAGAAGTCTTATCAAAAACAATCAGGTTTATCACATTACCAATAGATTATAGGATGAAATAAAACCGGATAATGGTCACAGAACCCCTACTAAATGATTAGTGCGTCTCTTAATGTCCTACTAATGAAACTGAGCTGTCGTATGGTTTCAATCAGTGACAAGTGGCCGATATAAACCAAATTACTCAAACAGAATAAATGTTTCCGTGAAACCATAATTGAATTTGATTAGAACACAAAGCTACTCGCTACGAAGTCGAACAAATTAAAATTTTATGGAGTGTCATTGTAAAATCCACTCTCGTGCTCTTGTTTCCAATCTTTTCCTACGCCTACGCTATCGATTATTTCAAACATGAAACTTCTGTAAAATATATGACGATCTGCTAAATCACCCTGCAAAATTTTGCTGGGGTGACATTAATTAAAAGTAAAGCTGCCAAATTAGGCGTTTGTGTAGTTCTATTTTTTGCATAACCAGAGGTAAATAACTTCAGAGTAATCGGGTTCATGCAAACCTTACAAAGTGTATGAATTAGTACCAAGGTATGTGAAAGCAAAATTGTTGGTATATTTATTTATCAAGCACTACAACCAATTTTTCCCAAAAGATTTATTGTAAAAACTACCGTACATGAATTAATTATTTCATAAAATTTATTACAAAATGTCGCTCCTTGCCAAAAATCATTTCATTTATTTTTATTTCCTACCCGGCACCTCCACCCTTTTCCATCCCAGAAGCTTATTTATAAATCAAAGTTATGAATTATTTTTTACTTTCTTATACAAAGTATTAGAATCATAAAATAAATCGTGACGAAATTTTTGGGGAAATACATGTATTGAGGTCTCCTGAATCAATTTTGACCATTTGCTCAACGATGTCTGTTTGTGTGGATGGATGTATGACCGAATGTGCAATATCTCATGAACGATGAAAATACGCAGAGCTGAGTTGATTTTACACGAAATTGAAAAACCGGAAGAGGAAATTTATTGTACACACAAAGCAATAAATTCCACAAGAGATTTGAAATATAATAGTTTTTTATCATATAAGTGTTAAAAATGACATTTTATGAGTAAGTGGGGAAGTTTGTGAAACAAGACGAAGCCAATTGAAGCAATCCCACGAACGAAATAAAGAACTTTTAACTTGTATATTATTCAAAAATTAATCTACGATCTTCCTAGTGTATTAGTATTTTGATCTGGCTGTTAGGAGAAAGGTAAATAACGTTTACGATATAAGTGGGATAAGAGCATTATTAAGATACGCCTCGTTGTGCAATCACATAAGTATACTAATAATGTATTATCACACGTGTTTTGTACAATATTTTATCTACGCCCACCCAAAGTTAAAAAATTTAAATAATTTGATTTTATTTTTTTACAAGTAGAAAATAAATCCAAGTAGTTGCTGTAAAAATGGTTTCAAATCCATGACGACCACATAATTTTTTTAAGCATTTCGAGAAAATTAGTGATTTAGAAAGTATTTCGTCGGATATAGAGGAAAAAGCTTTAAAACTTATTAATTAATTTAAAGAATTGTATTATCAACATTTATAATAAATAGTACTTTAATGAAAACGAGTGCTTTAATGACGCTCTTAATCCACGCAAAATGAGTTGGTTAAGTGACATTTAACTTACGGGCGTAGATAAATTACAATTTATCTCTTGTAAAAAGTTAGGTACCTTCCTATTTATCCGCTGTTAAAACAATAAAATTGTTTTTTTCTTAATGGCTTACTTTATATTGGAGTTAAATTATCAGCAACAAAAACTGCACTAAATGAGCCTATACTTATTGATATGATACATTTTTGTCATGAGATAGACTTAAAATGTACAATTTTTAGCTGTTTCCAGAGTGCCATGGTAAACAAAACATACAAACAGTCGTATTGTTTGAGTTTGATAAATGACATTTGGCATAGCTTTAATGATTATTGACTTGTTTAAATTATTTATGAATGGTAAATGTGTCCATGATTACTAAGAAATAATTTGAACAACACAAAAATCATTAAAACTGTCAAACTCAAACAATACGACTGGCTGCTGTATGTTTTGTTTACCATGGCACTCTGGAAGTAACTAAAATTGTAAATATTATTTTATGTCTTTATCATGACAGAAATGTATTACATCAATAAATTTAGGCCCATTTGGTGCAGTTTTTATTATTGAATATTTTTTATATTTACACTTTTGTTTTTAAATTCATAAGGAACGAACTATCGCATACTGAAAATTTTAACATTGTATTTCCTATGTCCTATTGTCAAGTAGACACCCGGTATATGCCAATTAATTGTCAAAGTATAAGCAACAAAGAAATCATATATGTTTAGTTGGTTTTATACATAGAACTAATAAAATGTATGTAAGGAATATGCACAAAGATAGTCTGTAACCAACACAGTGTAATAGAGATAGAGAGATGAAACTGACGTGACGGGTGGCAAGATGACAAGAACTTGGTTTGACGTGTGAGTAGAATACTATTTTGATAGACCTTTGTGCGAGCTTTTGTCATTCATTTAGAATTTTGTCAATTATTTATGTCATATTTAAATATATCAAATATGGTAATGTCCTGTTATGCATAAAAAACAGGCTATAAAAGACGGTGTTCTATTTGACAGGTAAATATGTCACTTTAGGTAAGAACACTCTATATATAGATATTTATTACAGTTTTCCAAAAAATGTAGATTTAAGCAAGAAATGGATATTAACTATTAAACGAGAAAATTTTCAACCTAATGAAACTACATGAATTTGCGAGAAACATTTTCTTAATGTTTACATACAACAGTTTAATGCCAATATAAGAGAGAGATAGTCATATCTAAAATTACGCAGTGGAAGAAGAACATCACTTTCGTATCACGTGCTGGGTGGCATGAAAATGTGCTATTCTTCTCCCACTGCGTAATTTTAGATATGACAATCTCTCTCTTATGTTGGTTACAGATTTCTGTATTAAAAGCATAGCCAACGCTCCATCCATATATATTATTAAATCTATGGTTTTATATGTAAAAAGTAGTGTGTTGACCACACCAGATTTATTTTAATCGGTGTTGTATATTTCAATGCGAACCTTATAGCGTATGATTACCAAATATTAATGATAGCCGCATGATATGGATTGACCAGTTATTCCGCCACAAAAAATAATCTCAACTTTTGAGAGTCATAGTTCAGCTCTTGTCTGCATAGTGATCAATAGTAGATAACAACAGAACACTACAAGCCGCAAAAAGGTGTCACGCGAAGCCGCGATCACACCCGGAAACAGGCCGGACTTTGCGTCGGCGGACTTACACCCCTGCGCCTACAGCCTACAGCCCTGATGTAAAGGAAATAGGGTTGCTTCAACTACTTGCTAATATAATGCGGACATTCGCAGCATTTTGTTTTGGGGAGGGGTGTGTGGATAAATGTTGTGACGTCATGAATGGACTGGTGCATTGCGACAGAGACGGAGAATCAATTGGACAGAGGAAAGAAATGTTTTATTTTGTGATTGGATATTTGTTGTAGGTAATAAATCTGATGTGTGTGGTCTTATACGCAACGTTTAGTCAAATTAATTAGATTTTAAGTCAAACAGAACAATTACATTTAATACAAGCATTTCACAAATATTTCTCGAAACTTTTGTTTGAGAAATGCATAGATTTTGGGTTGTACAATAGCGTAATCAGTTTGTTATATTTAGTACAGCGTTTGAACAAAATATATAGGTCTTTTTAGGTGGCATTGAAAGTTTATAAAATCGAAATAGTCGATCTAACAAACTAGAAAAGAAATAACAGTTTTCTTAAGCTTAAAAACGAATGAAATAAACACTAATATTTCTCTCGAAAAATTTCAACCAATCACGTTGCAGTATTTTCTGAATTTCGACCAATGACAATGGAATACAGTGAATATTTTGCATATCGAGTGTTTGCACAAGTGCGATAGCCGAATATTTATAATAATTGTAAACACAATGAGGAATAGTTTAATTTCTTCGTTTTAAAAGGATAAAAGGGGTAATATCTTCAATTTTTCAATCAATTTCTTCAAAAGAATTACTTTCAAAACGCTGATGACTCATTTTTAACGTAATTTGACAAATGACATTTATCAAAGTCTGACGTTTATGGTACAGATTAAAATAAATATATGTTCAATTATTTAAAACTATGGCTGAAATCATTCTCGAGAAATATTCGTCTAATATATCCCTCGTGCATAGCAAATACAATCAGAATATTTTCTCTCGTGCACATTCGAGCACTCGACAAAATATTTAGGTATTTGCCATGCACTTGGGATATAACTACTGAATATTTATTGTATATTAGGTAGGTGTTTATTGCTCTAAAGTAACTAAAATAGTCGAGTTTAAAGAAGGAAATTTTAATATAAGTAAATTAAGCATAGTCTTATGTCCGTAATAATAGTAATAAAAACTAAATCAAATCTAACAATTTTATGGTATTTTCTATTTGAAATAAAATTTATTGCATTAACGTGACTTTTGTGAAATGTCGGGCGATATAACTTATATTTACAAGCATATTTATATACAATTGATATCATGCAGAAATTTAGAACAAAACTACAGATTCCAGGATTAATAGTTATTTGTTTAACTAGGCAGCAAAATACCATATTTGAAGCAGAGACTGCCGTTTCATTGACGAGGCAATGAATGCTGCCGAAGCTATAAATCTGTGTTAGGTGCCGAGTTGAACACATATTTTTTGCCGAATTGGAATTAGTTTTTTTTTTTTTGTAAAGCGGTCTCAATTGCTTAGGTTATATGCCGCCTCGGAACCTCGTTTTCGGTGGTGTGACAACGGCTTGCAGTATTCGCTGGTATAGGTTTTCGCAAAGCGGTCACCCATCCAACTACTAACCGCGGGCAGCCTTGCGTTATCAATTGAACCGGATTCAACGCTCTCTGCCATGTAGTTGCCCTGGAATTAGTATTAATTTAGTGATTATTTGTAATACATATTTTGGAAGTTTTCTATGTCAAATTACGTTGCCATGCGTTTGTTGAATGGTTGCTATGTAAAATATTTTTAAACTTTGGGCTTAAAAGTGACACTTTGCATACTGTTAGCAGTCTGTAAAGTATCACCTTTAATGTCAATCGGCAAAAAAAAATTTATATTCGATTGTATTATAATAATTTGTTTCTGATATTTTGCTATATATGCACTACTTTATAATAGTGAAATAAAAAGGCCTATTGTTAATATAAATAAGAAAATAAATTTTATTAATTTACATACATACATAAATAATATCACGCTATGTAGCACGAACCCAGAAACACAGTCAACTAACATTCAATCTCCTCCAAACATTCCTATCCTGATACACCACTTTCGCCTCGTCCACATTCATAGTGCGATTCATACATACTCGTTTATTCTTCACACTCGGAATCATTCGTTCACGCAACAAACCATCAATCATACTCAACCAGTTATTCCTCGGACGCCCACGCAATCGTTCACCTTCAATCTCACCTACATATATTAGTTTCACCAACCTCGCAGAAGGATATCGTGTACTTTAGTATCGATTTCGGTAAAAAAATATTATTTTCATGCTATTTTATTTATTTCTTCCATAATAACAAGTTACAATGATTGAGATATGAAATGACAGCTTGCAATTTTTTTTTTCGGAACAAATATTAAATAATAAACAACTTGTTAATCAAACAATATAAAAAAGTACACTTCGAAATTATCAAATTTTTATTATGTCAACGGCATTTATTAAATTTAAAGAAAATAATCTGTAATGCAATCAAACATAAATTATTGTTTGTAGCACGCACATTATAGGGTTTTATTGATTCGAAATTATGTACTTGGCACATAAATATCTATTATATCATAATAGAAAAGCATAGGAACTTAGTTTTAAATATACAATGTGTAAAATTACAAGAAATATTATTTGTATGTACCTCTTTCTTTTTAAATACGTCCATCTTTCTTCCACCAAAATTACGTCACGTATACCTTCTTCTAATTCATAGCATTTAATTTCATGTAATCTATAAATAATTCATTGATTCAAAATACTCATATTTTATTTTCTTGTTTCGAATCATTCACAGTAGCTTTGTTTTGTTTCTTTAAAATTAAAACAATCATGTTTGACAGCGACAAAAGACGAGCATTTCTCAAATGTTTCTCAGTTGTTTGACTACAAATAAAAATGTATAAGTGACACCACGAAACATCAAACAAAAAACTGTCACGGAAACAAATCTCTGTCACCAAGCAGTCTATAAAAATACTTCCGCTCATTCCATACTCCTGCGTGTAATTTATAGCCCGTAGGAACCCAGTGCTGCCATCTATTAGTCCAATGCTAATCACACATTTTAATATTCATTACATATTTCAGGCCCATTAATCATTCGTAGTAATTTGGAAGTTGTAGGTTCTTCTATTGAGTTGTAAGTTTCATAAAGACATTTATTAGGTGGCATTAATTATAATTTTAATCGCTGCAGAATTTTTTCGCCGCCACAAACCACAATGACCCCGCATTGACATTCAAATTAACGCCGCCTTCAAGCCAGATACACACTGGGAAAATGAGGCGCATGCGGCATTTTATATAAATTATAAACGGAAAATAAAGGCAAACAAAAGAGATTTTTGCGGTAGCCAATTTTGGCAGATTTACAAAGTATGTTGTTGTTGATCGACTGACCGATACGCGTCTCTAGAAATGCTTTTGAAAGCTGCGTAATAATATTTATTTGTACAGCAAGTATACAAACATATTTATCTATAACACTGTTTTGGAAACTACACATTGTACAACTAAAAACTGTATTGGAACAACTATCATTCCATACGCCGCGCATCAGAGCCGCATATTAGCGCGATATATGAAGTATCTTGATTCAGTTACGATGGTTACGTCTGTTTGTTTTAATTTTATTTATTTGAGATTGACGTTTTCAACAGTTTTATATTTGTAATTTTTGTATAATTTTCAAAGTCTTGTTATAGAAAGTATAGTCTACAACTTGTAACGGAATGGCATAACCCACACTCGCAAACCGTAGACTACAAACTTTTTGCTCGTGTGGAATATGTGCCTTTCCATTACTTGTTGTAGAATGTACTATTCCACTACTAGTCTAACAACGTTCCATTATTGGCTTCATTGTTAGTCGTGAAATTGTTTTTCTCTACCGCTTCTTAAATAATGGTCAATAATGATTTTTCACTTCGGAAGAATTATCAATTTTTAGAGAAATTTAAGATTCTGAATTTAATTAATTCACTAAATGGAAGTAAATTATTAATAATTATGACTATGCTTTACTTTTTATATTGGAAAATATGTTTTTATACATTTATTTATTGTAATATTTATTGTTAAATTCTCTAAAACGTAAATGTTTATTATATATTATATTTATCTTATTTATTTTTATTTATGTACGAAGATGGGTAGCGAACTAACTATTTAGGTCATACGCCGTCTCATGAGTGGATGATTGTGAATTTTACGAACACAAACAATCATGCTCTTCAGTGCGATTCGAACCCACGACCGACAGATTAAAATATTTAAAACAAATTGCAAGCACTATGCGTCAGTAGCAACAAAAAGAGTAGACGGATAATTAGGAATTATTATTATTAATTTCATTAAATTACGGTATCAAAATAAATTACTCTGTATTAAATAAGATGTAGGGATATTGGCAGTATTGTGATATAAAAATTGGATGCATAATTTTTGCCGGACACTTTTTATTTACAAAAAACTGATTTTACATGTTAATTGACTATGCCAACATGTACGTGGGACACATGATATATGCACTGATTTTTTGGTAAATATGTACTATATATGCACAAATATGACAATATATGCAGCAAAATATGTACAAAAAAAAAATCTTAAATTATTAGATAAAAAGTATAAATGATTGCATTATGAATTTTATTGCACACTACAGTCTTAATCCTGATTCACAATTAACAAATATACTACTAATATACATATAAACTAAGTCTAGAAACTTGATATTATAAGATTATGACATATTTACATAATTACAATAACAAATTATTCAAAATTAAAAAAAAAAGTGAAATGTAAGAAAAAGATATATCCAGCTGAGAATTCCCGGTCTTATATTCATTGTACCCACTTTTACCAGTATTCGTGTATACAATGAATACCTACCGTTACCGTTACAGATATTTCCCTAGAAATGTTAGAGTTTATTGGTTTGTGTATTTGCTTATTGTAGTGTTTATTGCTTTTTTTCACGACATGGTACGAAACCCCACCGTTCTTCTCCCTAAATAGTGAGGAAAATGTGTTGTTCCTCTCTAGAGAGGAAAATATGGAAGTGCTGCCAATATGAAAGTTATTTATAAAAAATATATTATAAAAATTATAAATAAATTCCTAATTTTATTGAAAACGCTTATTTTAGTGATATACATACTTTATATAATCTTACAATTATGTCTTATATATTTCTTTTCGTTATTAAATCACAATTTGACAACTTATAAAATATATTTAAGATTGGTTCATTGGCAACACTGCTACACCGCCTTGTGTCTGATAACCTAACTTTTAACGTGCCAATCTGTCAGTTGTGTTCTTAAAGTGTGTGTTAGGTCCGAGCAAATCGTTTTTAGAAACATGTAGTGAAAAAAAATGTTGTGTCTAACACGAGAGGAAAGCTCTTCTTCCACTCTCGTTCGAAATGCCTCACTCGCTGCGCTCATGAGGCAAACTTCGAACTCGAGGGGGAAAAAGAAGCGCTTTCCTCTCTAGTTTGACAAATAACTATTTCCGTTGCATTCTTCTATTTATTACGGCCTCCTCCAATATTTTGAAATTATTAATGTGCATTACCAGAAATTTCAGAATGTTTATCACTAGACAAGGTCTTAAAAATATTGAAATATACAATTATATGCAACTTTCGTAAAAATATGCATAGAAATGTCCAAATATGCAATATATGCAATAATTAACTCTAATCAATGTAATTCGTCCAGAAAATTGATTTAATTTAAAGATATACAAAAGTTAAAATATATGTACTTTGCAGATAATCCGCTCTCTAGTAATGACAATATGGAAATCTAACTACCAAAGAGTTAGTCTTTGAAATATTTTAATGTCGTAGATAGTTTCGACAGCAACGATTTATAAAAATATCTTTCATGAAACGTATTCACGTTAAACGATAACAATTAAAGCTTTTTTATATTTAGAAGCTCCTATCGCTGATGACTTGTTTATTATAGCACATTTAGGGAATATTAACGATGAACGTATTGATTATCTTGACAAAATGCGACGGCGCTACCTATGAGAAATTAATTTATTGACGAAAAAATAGGTCACAAAAAACTAATGTCAACCCTGACGGAAAAAAGACTTCTTTATAGTAGCCCCGGAAAATATTGAAGATATATAGCGCCCTTTCATTCCCTGGATTTAGAGCAAATACCTTGGATATATCTCAGTTAGGAGACAGTTTTTCCTGATAGAAATAAATAACTTTGAGAAGAATTTCGTTGACTTTTCATACATATGAATTTATATGTAAGTGACTAATTTTAACAACATGTTTCACATACCGAGTGTCTACTGTTTTGTTTTTTTGTGCTATAGAAAATACAATGTTAATATATTTATTTAATGATAGATGGCATTTCACAGAGTTTTAAGACAGTGACAGTAATTTGACATCATCCGTTGCTTTTATCTTGGTTTAAATGTGGTTTACATAAAACTATTAAATTTGTGTTTGATGCCGAGTTGAACATATAATTTTTTTGCCGATTTGGAATTAATATTAATTTACTGATTATTTTATATAGATATTTTGAAGGTTATTGCTGTCAAAATACGGTGCCATGCATGTGTTGAACGGTTGCTATGTATTTATTGACAGTTGCTATGCGTTTGTTGAGCGGTTGTTATGTATGTAGGCCTAAAAGTTACACTTTACAGACTGTTAGCAGTCCGTGAAGTGTTATCTTTAATGTCAATCGGCAAAAAACGTTTTTAAATGTAATATAATTTATATACGTAGATAGTAATATTTGTACAAGCATGGAATGGTACTCATTTCCTACGAGTATGAAATGCACATTCCATGCGAGTTGTACACTATACTTTTTCTACGACCACGATAATATGTCTTAATTAATTTAATTTTAATAATAAATTTGTGCCGCTTTCACCATTCCAATATTTGATAATTCTAAATAAGTATCTTAACAATGGCACCTGTACTGAAAAGAAATGATCTGTATTGAAATACAAAACAAATTCATTTCGCACGGTGCTTGCAATGTACCTCATATCCCTAGCAACGACAAATATACAATGAGCAGATTTTTAAGTGGTCGTAGAAGAATAGTATATTGTACAACGAGCATGGAATGGTACTCATTTCCTACGAGTATGAAAGGTTGTAGCATGAGCCAAAGGCGAATGCTGCAAATCATACGAGTATGAAATGGACATTCCATGCGAATTGTACACTATACTTTTTCTACGACCACAATATTATTTCCTAATCAAATTAATTTTAATAATAAATTTGTCTCGCTTCCACCATTCCAATATTTGACAATTCTAAATATGTATCCTAGCAATAGCACCTGTACTTAAATGGAATGACCTGTATTGAAATACTAACAAAACAAATTCATTTCGCACGATGCTTGCAATGTACCTCATATTCCTAGCAACTACAAACATACTATGAGCAGATTTCTAAGAGTTCTTAGAAAAATATGTTAATAAACGTTTGTTGATATTAACAAAAATTGTCATAAATACTTGATTTATCTATATATTTATGAAAAATTTTATCGTTTTTCAAATAAAGTACCACTTCATTTTGGAAAATTTTTACCATAATCAAATGGGCTCTTCTTTAGGGTGTACAATTGCAAATTTTATAATTTTGTTTTCAGTAGTACTTGAGAAAATGTGTCTGAACAAAATTGTGCACATACATTCACCCATCCACACGAACGTACACACACACAGACCTTCGTGAAAATAGTATAAATAAGTTCTAAGGGTACTAAAACGTGCTTAATGACTAAAATCTGACATTGAATTTTTCACGATCCCATTACCTCCTTTTTGGCGGTAGGTAAAAATAAATAAAAATAAAATAAAGAAACCAGAAACCGTAAAAGCCTGTCACTCATCGCCTCCCAAAATAATTCCACGCCTTAAATTATGAGGTACCCCTTAAAATTCGCAGACAAAAACAATAAACAACCGAAATTGTTTTTTAACAAGGCAATTGAAATAACATTGCCAACGACGTTTAACGTCGAATGACGACGAAAATGAAATCGTAAGGTGATTGTTTACGTTTAAACCGTCCGGCGTTGCGACGGCGAGCGTCGAGCGTCTGCGCATGTGCGCCAAAGTCACGCTTAGGAGCTCAGCTGATGCATGATGCATCAATAATAAACACGCGGACTTTGGATCATGAGAAGATCGGATTCGATCGGGGAGACTATTAAATTTTCAATATAAATTTTACCAAATATTTTGCAGGATAACTGCTTCAAATAAATCCAGAGAAACTTTAGTTACTTTTAGGATATATACCAAGTGGTGACTTTTTTAATGTTACATAGGAAAAACAATGCTAATTTTGTATTGTAGCGTTAGTTCTAGACTAAAAGTGTAAATACAAAAATATTTAGAATGGAAAACTGCATCTAATAAACCTAAATTATGTTAATTAAATTGATTTTCTTCACGAAATACAAGCAAAAGAAAGAAAATTCACAATTTGACCCTACCTAGTTACAGATTTCCATGAGAAATATTACAAATAACTTATACATTTTTGTTGACAGATCTGTCAATATATTTTTAATATTTCCAACTATTGTACAATACACGTATGATAATGCATTATTAATATACTTATGTGATTACACATGCGTATCTTAATAATGCTCTTATCCCACTTATATCGTAAATATCTATTAAAGCACTAAAGACTTTAAATGCTTACTTATATTCTTGTTTCATAATATAATATTAAATGATATATTATTTGAAATAAAAAAAAAAGTTTAATAATTATTTCAGTAATTATAGTTGCTATGAGGTCAAACAAATAACTAGAACATCTATTCTATATGTCAAACATATGTCAAGTGTAATTATTAAACATTAAAAGTGGTGTGATTAGTTGCTAGCAGCAAACAAAATATGTATCTTGTGCAATTCTTTCCCGCTGACTCTTTTGGCACAAGTTTTACATTTCGCGATGGTATCGTATGCGAACACAGCACAATGTAAACAAGTGGCGAATGACAACATTCTGAAAATATATTGCATTCCACAGTACTACTATCTTTATATTTCCTAGTATTAATTATACCTAACGGGTACTACGAAGAACGACCTATTTCTCGACACAGGACATTCCGAAGTGTGTTGTCGTTCTTCCAGAGGATGTTGGCTGGTTTTATTTCATTAATTGTCGAAGGACGATTGCGTGGAAGAATTTTCTAGCGGAAATTATGTCCTTAACTTATTTCGCATGAACATCCTTGTTGAACATCTTTGGGCAGTGTTGTTTAGCGGAACTACTGTTACAATAAATGATGATATATAAAACAGAGAAAATTATGTCTTCTTCAGTAGCGTACTTACGGGAAGAGAGGGGGATCTTATAGAAGATAAATAAACACCATTGTCGATGAATGTTTTTGTAAAAAAATAGTTATTTACGTATCAAGGCACTGAAGTTTTTTTTTTATCACGAATGCGGAATTTATTTTCTATAACACTGTTTTGGAAACTAGGCATTCCACTACTAAAAATTGTTATGGAATCACTAACATTCCATACGCCGTGTATGGAATATTTTCGACGAATCAGAGCCGCACATTAGCGCGATATATGAAGCATCTTGATTTTGTTACTATGGTTACGTCTGTTTGATTTAATTTTATTTATTTGAGTTTGACGTTTTCAACAGTTTTATATTTGTATTTTTGTATAATTTCCAAAACTTTTTTATAGAAAGTATAGTCTACAACATGTAACGTAATGGCATATCCCACACTCGCAAACCAAACTTTTTTGCTCGCGTGAAATATGTGCCATTCCATTACTTGTTGTAGAATAAACTATTCTATAACACTGTTTTGGAAACTACGCATATAAAGTATTTTGATTCAGTTATTATGGTTACGTCTATTTGTTTTAATTAAATTCTTTGAGTTTGACGTTTTCAACAGTTTTATATTTGTATTATTTGTATTTTTTATTTTATATCCAAAATCTTGTTATAGAAAGTATAGTCTACAACATGTAACGGAATGGCATATTCCACACTCGCAAACCGTAGCCCTCACCTTCGGCTCGGACTACAAACTTTTTGCTCGCATGGAATATGTGCCATTCCATTACTTGTTGTAGAATATACTATTCTTCATTCATTTTAAAATATCTATTTGTCTTCATGCTAAATAAATATTAAAATCTTTTTTCACGACATTCGAAACCCTATCTTTCTTCTCCTGAAAAAGTGAGGAAAATGTGTGTTTCCTCTCTAGAGAGAAAAATATAAAAGTGTTACCAATATGAATATTATTTTCAAAAAATATATTCTGAAAATTATAAAAAAAATTCCTAATTTTACTGAAATACTTTAAATTATCTTACAATTATATCTTATATTTTTCTTTTTCTAGTTTAAATCACATTTTGACAACTTAAATTTAGATCTTAGATTGGTTCTTTGGCAACATTGTTACACCGCCTTGCGCCTGGTAACCTAACTTTTACGTGTCAGATTTGTGTTGTGTAGTCAAAGTGTATTTAAGGTCCGAGCAAATCGTTTTTCGAAACATGTCGTGAAAAAAATGGTGTCTAACACTAGAAGAAAGCGCTTTTTCCACTCTCGCTCGAGTTGCTTCATGAGCATAGCGAAAACTTCGAATTTAAGTGGCAAAAAAAAGCGCTTTCCTTTCTGGTTTGGCAAATAACTATTCATTTATTACTATAAGTTTTGAAAGCTTTACAAAAGATTGTTGTGTGTCCAATAATTTTCGATTCTTCATTTTGCTCAATCATTAACATATATCAATGCGAGATCAGCTCTAAGAAGAGTGTAAAACCCGAAGTGAGTAAATAGTACGAATATAATTATGAAAGCTTGCCGTGAAACTGTAATGTTATTGTCATAATTCGCAAAAATGTGGTGCTACTGCTGACGAATTGATTTTAGATTGGAATTCTTGTGTTTTTATTAAAAAATAACTTAAATTGCAATTTGTTCATAGTTGAAATGACAAATCGTGAATTAATTCTGTTGACTTGCAAAAATGTAAATTTTCCAGAGATTTAAATTCAGCGGATTTTCGTGTCCATCAAGCAACTGAAACACTGGAAAATTAATCTTTCCAGACGTTGATGGAACGACTTTCTAACTTACAGAAAACAAGAGAAACAACTTGCATTATTATTAGATTTGTTCCTTCGCCCATACAACAAATAAGAAGTTAAAATAATTATATATTCATGTCCATCAGGCTCTTCTTGAAGGTTAGTGACCAACAGGAATCTTTAACATCTGCCTGCGCAGGTCTTTGACGCTCTGGATGTTCTCTTGAACTCGGTTTTAATTATGATGTTTTTGAATCACATGCAGACCACGTGTGTGTACGCGCGTGTTATTTTGCTTTAGGGATTTTTATGTCTTCAGATTGCGTGAGGTGAGTGAAGCTAATTATCCACACAGAATAAAGTCTTTCGACTAGAAGATGTTTAGTGACGTTAATCTGCAACCGCCAATCGTAACGGAGAAATCTAAAGGGTAGAACTGAGGATGATAGTCTTCATTTAGAAATATTTGAAACTTTTTAGGTTGGCACGAAATGGACGCGAAAATTACTCACTAGGTATGCCTTTAACCTAAAAAAATCGAATGTATTCAACATATAATCTTCCTCTTAAATAACTTTTAAACGGTACAAATTAAAAATGATGCAGGAACATGGACCACCACTAACAAGAAACTTATGACACATGTTAAAAAATAGACATTTTTTCTTGCAAAGGAGATTTTCAGTTTGGTAGTTTTTGAGAAACCATAAATCCAGAGATATCTACTATTTTACATCTTTTAATATAACAAATTTATTCCAACTCATTTATTTACTGAGTACTAAAGTATAATATTATTACGAATAAATTATAAGTAAAAAAAAAAATACTTTAGTACCACGGTATACATTATATTTTTTTCGAAATCGTTAAATTATTAATTAAAAACTTAAAATAAATAAATAAATATATCATCACGCCTTTTACCCATTATGGGTGTGGCACTCTGCTTACGCAGATCTCGGTAAGTGATATATTTTTGCTTATGAAGTGCGGTTACCAGCCGTCAAATCATAACCCCCAGAGATGTTAGTGGAGGGGGAACCACAGGGGTAAATTTAAATTGGCAACTGTCAGGTGTGGGATTCGAACTGAGGATCTCACGATCCACAGTCCGACACGTTACCACGGAGCTATTTACCCTATTAAAAACTTAAATAAATATAATAATATATTGTCAAAATTATTATCAAAGGTAAATAATACATAAATTCACCAATAGTATTATAGAATAATTTGTTCGTTTGATATAAGAATCTGTAAAGTTTAACTTTATCTACTATTTTGGCTAACTTCGCGTAGTAATATCGTGTGCTTTAGTATCGATTTCGGAAAAAAATATTTTATTAAAAATTTTTTTTTGTAAAACTTTAGTATGAAGTATAACTGAGAAGTTTCCATGCAGATGGAACAACTGGGCGTTATTGGAAATAGAACTATTTTTTCAGTGGTACTAAAACAATGATGAACAAATTATATTTATGTGGAATTTACCTGTAGGTAAACTCGTTTCTTTAGCATTCTTAATTAACAAACCCTAAGACTATACTTTTTGAATCATCCTGCATAGAAAATGTTAGTTTTCATGAAGATGTAGATTTACATTGGGAGCAATTTTTATTTGAAACTCTTTTTTTTTTGGATATTATGTGTTTGAGACATCAGATTCTAATGCCAATATTATTTTTAAATGTCATATTGGATGTTTAAATTACGAGCTGATTAGATTTTACATATCTCAGCAAATAACTGAGTTAGAGAAAATTTTGTTATAATATAAAATATTAGTAACTACAATTTTAGTAAATTTTTCTTTTATTTTGTATTACTTAGAGAGTATTTTCTCGACTATTTAATGCCGAACTACAATGGGGTCTTTCACCATTTTTTTAAATTAAACTTTATTTTAATTGAAGACTATCTACACTTTTTAAAAGTCTTAATTGTTATTCATTAAGACACATTAGGTTTGTTCCAAGTGGTCATTTCTGACAAGTTTGTGACATGTTTGTGACAAATTTCAGTACGCCTGCGAAAAATGTAAACAAGTTAAGTTTGAAACATAGACTGGAACGGTGAATGGAATGAAGCGCATGTGCATGCTCATATTTTGTTTTGACAGCTAATCTTAAATATAAATATAAATAAAGAAATTCATACATTTTTCGCCACAAAAAAGAAATGTTTCAAAGTTAACTTGTTTACATTTTTCGCAGGCGCACTGAAATTTGTCACAAACTTGTCAGAAATGACCACTTGGAACAAACCTAATGATTTTTAAAAAATGTTGTGATGTCATTGGAGAGGTGTTGCTGGATCTAAAACAGTTCATATTGTAAATAATTATAGTCATATATTTGTTTACTTATTTTATTATTATTATTACAATAAAATAGAACATTTATGTCACAAAAATTATTTAAATCTCTACTGTTTGAGATCCACCAACATCTCTATAATGACGTCACAACATTTAAAAAAAATCATTGTGGCTTAATGAATAACAATTAAGACTTTGTAAAAATGT
Source organism: Poecilus cupreus (assembly GCA_963942605.1). Taxonomy (NCBI): domain Eukaryota; kingdom Metazoa; phylum Arthropoda; class Insecta; order Coleoptera; family Carabidae; genus Poecilus; species Poecilus cupreus. The sequence continues at coordinate 16,222,710 of OZ012729.1, forward strand.
AGATAGTCTTCAATTAAAATAAAGTTTCATAAAAAAAAATTATAAAAAAATGGTGAAAGACTCCATTTCACAAATTTTCGTGTCATTTTGGGGTGTGGAACATTCGATAATTTTACCGTCTAAAGGAATCGAACTGAGGTTCTCCGCAGGGTCTAATTTCCTAACTACCACTTCTTTTCCATCCAATTCCAAAGCCACCCCGTTCAAATCGATCGGCTCGGCGACTGACACGAAACGAACATTCACTCCAGTAGGGGTGGGTAACCGCGGGGGCGGTAGAGGGCGAAGCAAGGGGTGAGGTGCACCACTGGGTAGCCGGTAGTGAAAATGTATTGTTAGTTTGGCGGTAGAGGTGGTTGTGAAAGTTTGGTTGGGTGTAGGGTGTTTTAGGGGTGAGATAACAGTAAGTATGAATGGAAAATACTGATTTGATGATAAGATATAAACATAGTAGAAACAATATTGTTAAAGAGCAGTTATTTTGTAAAGAATGTAGATATTTATATATATTTGTAGAACTATAATAAAAGTTAAAATAAAGTATTTTAAATTTTACAAATATGAATTTTGTAAGCATATAGACATTTATTATTTAAATTTTAATAATTTTGAAACATAAATGATGCAACTAGCAGCACGAACAACTTTGGGGATTATAATTTGACGGCTATAAATGGGGTCTTTCACCATTTTTTAAAATATTTTTAATGAAACTTTATCTATATTGAAGACTATCTACACTTTTAAAAAGTCTTAATTGTTATTCATTAAGCCACAATGATTTTTTTTTAAATATTGTGACGTCATAGTAGATGTATTGCTGGATCTAAAACAGTAGAGATTTAAATAATTTTTGTAACATAAATGTTCTATTTTATTGTAATAATAATAATAAAATAAGTAAAAATAATATATACTTGAATTCTAACATATTCATTTAAATCTGCTGACCTGTGTTTTTTAAGAAAAAAACAAAATACTATGTAACATATGCCATATTTTGACATATGTCGTAATTGAAAAGTACATTTCAAAAAGAGATAGGTGTTGTTTGTGTATTGTTTGATTAGAAATATATGATGAAGGCCCACATCATTTTCTTTCTTTTTACAAAATGTATATCTATATCTTTATTCATTATAAGAACCCATTTTTATTTCTATTTTAATCACATTGGCTGCTCGCAGGTCTATACTAAGGGCACTGATTTCTATAAAACACTATATTGGGCATAGGCCATATTCTATCATCTGAGAGCGTTCCCAATTAAAATGGTGAAATTAAGGTCTTGTGACACTTTTGTAAAGTAAAGTGCACAATCTGAAGCTCTGCTTTCTCTCTCTCTACACTGCGCTCGCCACCACCTCTCTTTAGGTCATTCTACGAAGTATGGTCATACCCATAAACAAGAGAGATAGATTTTAAATATTGAAGTATTACAAAACCTCAATTTTGACCATCATGGCGGCGTTCTATTGGGAACGCACCGTAACGGCTTATGCCCAATCTAGTGTTATATAGAAATCAGTGCCTAAGTGCTACTAACTAGTGCATTTTCAGATTTAACACTGTTGCTATGAAAAAATTGTTGATCTGCAAGGTAATCAACAACTTTTGCAAAGTAACAGTGTCAAATTGTATTTTCGTCACAATTTTTATTCATCTCTATTTCCAGCAATTTTTGTTAATAAATGCTTATTGGTGTATAATTTGATAAAAAAATCTACTGCGGGAGACAATGTGTTCACCACATTAGTTTTTAAACTCGTAAATTATGTATAATTATGATGTGTCCCCATTGCGATTTGCAATTGCAGATCTCTCTAGATCTGGTTAAAGAATTTATTGTATTTATTACAAAACATTATTGAGGTAAATAGCTCTGTGGTTACATATCGAACAAGCGAATCATACAATCCTCAGTTCGAATCCCGCAGGCGACAGTTATTTGTTTAACTTTACCCCTGTGGTTTCCACTTCACTAATATCTTTGGGGGCGTGACTTTATGTCTGGTAACCGTACTTAGCGTGAAACTTGATTAAAAGGCATGATGATATATTTATATTTATTATTTATTAATATTGACAAATAAATACATGAAACTCAGCCGTCAAATCAGGAACCCTACGAGAAAAAGCTAAAAGAGGAGCATCCAAATTTATTTTCAAATATTGGAAAATTATCGAATAATCTTTTAAATCACATGTCGTTGCTTAAACATATCAATATTTTCAAAATCTGATTTATTAAAATGCGAATAAAAGGTTTTCTCGTCTACAATGCGGCTCTCTCATAGATAACTAGATTCCAATTCAGCAGTAGTACCAACAATCGCACCTGAAAATCCCTAAAGACAAACACAGACCATCGTCTTCTTTTATTTCTATTTTATCGCAGACCGCTTTAATATTTAATCGCAAAACAAGAGAGCAGCGCAAGAAACTACCGTCAAAGGTGAATTTATTGGTTCTAAAAATGTTTGTGAACCCACAAATGGTTTTGTTGGCAACACTGCATATGTAGGAGGAAACTTATAGCACTGTAAAAATGTTACGATCTGCGAAGCGGCTATTTTCAAAATATTAAAATTGTGCTACAATTTTATTTCTTTAATTATGAATTCGTTTCCTTACTTAAAATAGCTGGTTTATGACGGATTAAAATAGTTGTTTACGAATGTTGTGAATTGGATTTTAATTAGAATCAAATTGCAAATTAAATTTTATTTTTATTCCAGGTAGAAGATCAAGTAGTTTATGTGTAAATAGCATCAAAATGGGTGACAGTGCTGTCAAAATAAATCATCATAATTTGCGAGAAGCCCAAGAAAAGAAGGCACAAGAAAGAAAACGAAATATTCTGTATTTAATCCACAGTTTTCTCAAAGAATGCAGTTTGGAAAATACCGCAGAATCTTTAGAAAAAGAAGCTCATCTAACTACAAATTTTCAGGTTTGCGACAATATTGATCTGGACACAATATTACAAGAGTATACGAGCTACTATTTTTCTAAATTTGGCAAATACCCAAAAATATGTAAAAAGGCTACTTCTCAAATAGACCTCACAGATAAAAAGAAACACAATAGGCCAATATCACGTCCTAAATCCTTAATGGTTGTTCAAGAAGATCAATCTAAAAGTCTTTCAGATGAATTTGAAATATCGGTTAAACAAATTAATAAAAACTCTGATATGTCAAATATATACAGTAATCTGGAAGAGGAAGCTCCAACACTTCCAGAATCACTATCCTGGATTAATCTGGATGATTATCCAGCGGAATGGAAAGAAATGGTACAGGTAATCTCCAAAGAAATAATTCCAAAAAACCTGGGCATCAAATGGAACGACTGCATCGGTCTTGATATGGTGGTTTCTTTACTACAAGAAGCAATTGTTTACCCATTAGAGTATCCCCAATTTTTTGGACACGTTACTCCATGGAAAGGTATATTACTTTATGGTCCTCCAGGAACTGGAAAAACACTAGTAGCCAAAGCTTTAGCATGCGAGTCAAGCAAAATTGTTGTTAACGTTTCTCCCAGCACTTTCGTGTCAAAATGGAGAGGTGAATCCGAAAAATTAGTAAAATGCTTATTTGAAATAGCAAAAAAGTGTTCACCTTGCACTGTCTTCATCGACGAGATAGATGCGCTTGCTTCCCGAAGAGAGGAACAGCAACACGAAGCTTCCAGAAGATTTAAAAGCGAATTGTTAACACAGATGGATGGTATTTTAAATAATGACCAACAAATTTTTATATTAGCAACTACAAATCTACCGTGGGAAGTAGACTCCGCTATTCTGCGAAGGTTTGACAAGAAAATGTTTGTTGATTTGCCCAGCAATGATGCTAGAATTCAAATGTTTCATAAGTACCTCAATCTTGATAACATTAAATCTGATGTTTCAAATGAAAATCTGCAGAAGTTCGCGGATGAAACTAAGTATTTTTCGGGGAACGATATAAAGTTAATTTGTAAGAATGCGGCAATGGCTGTCGTAAGGAGATACATACAAAAGGTTAAAGTGCCTTGTGTAAAATATGGATCATTTGATACTAGATGTATTCCTACTATTCAAGATATTCATGAGGCCATTAAAAATGCTAGATCGTCTTCTGGGTGCTATAGAGATAAATATTTACAGTGGCAAAATAATTATGGCGGAATATAATGTAATTTTGATGCTAATCTATGCTTTTTGCTATTTTATATATTAGTATAGCCAAGAATTGAAATTAAATTTAACCTTAGTTCGAAAGATATTTTGACCTGATCTTTTCATCTCTGAATAAATTGTTGCAGTCTACAATATAGATAACAAATGTATGTATATTTTTTTGATTAAATAAAATTATACAAGATATTGGTTTATTTCTCTTAATTCCTATTAATAAAATACTTCATTTCCACGAATTTTTACATGCGCTAGGCACTAACACACCATTATACTCGCGCAATCGGGCATATATACGTACACACATACATACAGGGTGAGTTTTTTAAAGCAACTAATCAATTTTGCTGGATTACTAATAACTTAAAAAAAATGCACAGGCTTATACAACAAGGATGCATAATTCTATGATTGGCAAAATAATACTATGAGAATGAAAACCATATTTTCTTAAATGGAAAGGGGTACTTCTTTTTATTGGAATGGATAGCCCAAAGAATTTAACATGCCCCTAAAATTGTAATTAATGTTACAAAGTTAAAAATCTGCACATCTGCAGCACATAACCTCCCGCCCAATACAATGCTTAAACGGTATAAAATAGTATTTGATGATACAGAAACATACCTTCTTATTTGTTTATTTTCTATTTATATTTTGAGAAATTTAATTTAATTTTGTATATTTATTTATTTAATTTTTTGACTAAGAAAACAGCTTTACAATCACAATAATATGTGTCACATTTCATAAAAAATTTAATTTTTTTAAGTGTTTCCATAGTATACATGGAATGAAAGTTTTATGAAATCTAAATTCTTTATATTTTATTATCTCTAAATCTAATGAAAATTAATAAAATTAGTGTAATCAAAACACATGTAAAATTAAATATTCTACAACTTTCAAACTAACATAAATTGTCGAAAAAGGAAATTTCACGAAAAACTGTTAAGGGCTTCAAGTAAACTGTTACTTCCGGTTGACCAATTTTATCCAAAATATAATCAGCTGTTCATTTAAATATAAGAAGCAAAAATTCACAAAATTGTATTTTTTTGGTATTATAGTATTTGAGTTATGCGAGACGAAAAAATTGCCACAGACTACACACACACACATACATACATACATAGAGACATCATTGCGAAAATAGTAAAATCGTATTGTAGGGACCCTAAAACGTGCTTATTCATTGAAAACTCACTACCCAATTTTTTGACCAAAAACAATACCTCCCTTATCTAGAGGTAGGCGGGAGGTAAATAACATTTTTAATATGGAAAATAAAACTACAGGTAGGCTGCTACCGTAGGGGTAAATTTACATAGATACTGTCAGTTGTGGGATTCGAACTGAGGATCTCACGTTCTACAGTTCGATGCGTTACAAGTTTGTTACCCCAATTATATAAATATATAAATAAAATAGACCATAATAGAATAGTTATGTGTATATCAAGGCACTAAAGTATATTTTATCGCCTCAGATAATAAACCATATGAGTAATAAAAAATGTTTTAGTGCCGAGGTATGCATTATTTTTTTTCCAAATCGTTAAATTATAATTAAAAACAATTAAATAGAAAAACGCCAGCTAGCTGTTGTGACGGGGATGGCCTTGATAACAAAAATACTGTCAAAGTGTAAAATTTGGTTATAATTTTCATTATTTTTTATATATTCTTACACGTGTTCTGCATGTGATCTGCATTAAATTCGATAAATTAGTATCAATGGTAAATAATAAATATATTCACCAATAGTATTACAGAAAAATTTGTGTGTTATTTTAGGTTTGTAAGTCAAGTTTGACATAAGAGTCTGTAAAGTTTAATTTTAGCTACTATTTTGGCTCTTTTCGCTTCGTAATATCGTGTATTTTAGTCGCATTTATTCTTATCTACATAAATGTACGATATATACAAAATAAAATTACAACTGATTATTTTTATGTACCTCTTTCAATTCAAGTATGTTCATCTGTTTCCTACCAAACATACGTCACGTATACCTACCCCTAATTATTAATAATTAATTTCGCGTAAACTACGAGTACAAATAAATTAACGATATTTAAAATGTGAGTATTTTACATTCTTGTTTAAAATCATTCATTTTAAAATACAACATTTGCTCATATACTTCTACTAGATGTTCTACCGTTCTGAGTCAAATGCATTCACTATACCTTGAATCATACTATACTAGCCTACCTACACAATATTCAAATAAATCTACAAACAATTCTGCTTTGAAAGAATGTAAATTGTCAAGGTTCATTGAATCAGTTCAAGAATTCGTTTGAGAATTCCTGGTTTATTTTGATTCTGCTCCAAATTTTAGTTCCACATCGTTGCCAAATATTTTAACCAAAGTAACAAAAGACGTCTTCAATAACATTTTAAAGAGAGACAAATAAAATATTAAAGATTTGTTGTGAATAAATTAGCATGATTCACCAAATATAAATGTTGAAAAACATACCTTGAAGTATTTACACCCAGGTCTTCAAACACTCGAATATCACTTCCGCACTGAGTTTAAAGAAAAGAAAAATTATAAATCACAATAAAATAAATACGTCTTTACTGAGTAAAATACAAAATCGCACTGATCAAATGTTGTTGTGTGCTAGTGACGTATGATTCCAGACAAAACCTGCTACTCTCGACTTAGAAGGAATTACTAAGCATGATTTAAAGAAGTCGACAAAATATTTTGATTGAAATGCACGAGTTTCTTTCCAGTTTTTGCGAACTTCTACGTTTCGACTTGATTCTGTGCGATTATACTTTAGTGAGTGTCAATTTTTAGTCGAGGTAAGACGTATTCTACAATGTTACTAAAATAATATTTATTTATTCGCTGAAACATGTGCTATATTTTATTGAGTTAATTCTTAGTGTAATGGTGTCTTGACCGCAGAGTAAGTGACCTATTTTTTGCACTATTTAATTCCAATGTCCTATTTTATTTTATTTTTGGATGTATTTGTGTTGGTCTATTTTTATTTTCCTACACAATTCTTTAGATTTTATCTGATAGCAGCTAAATTTAAACTGATTTGTACAATGTTGATTATACAAGGTGTTCAATTTAATTGTGCCACTATGGCTAGTTCGGCGTATAAGACACACGAGATACGTTAAATTAACAAGGAAGTTATATTTTACTATTCCAATGAGCTAACTATCTTATTTTAAATCAAAACGAATTTTTGTAATTACTTATTCGACTTTGGAGTCCATAGAATACGATTTCACTATTTTCACGATGTCGTCTGTCTGTCCGTGTGTATAATGAGTGTTTTTTTAATAAACCCTAAAGCCGTAGAACTCATGCCCGACAAACTCGAATCACAATACTCATTATTTTACCTCCCGCCTACCTCCAGTAAGGGAGGTATTGTTTTTTGTCAAGAAATTGGATAGTGAGTTTTCAATGAATAAGTACGTTTTAGGGCCCCTACAATACGATTTTATTATTTTCGCCATGATGTCTGTATGTATGTATGTGACAATTTTTCACCTCGCATAACTCAAATACAATAATATCAAAAAATACAATTTTGTGTATTTTTGCTTCTTATATTTAAATGAAGAGCTGATTAGATTTTGGATATAATTGGTCAACCGGAAGTAGCAGTTTACTTGAAGCCCTTAACAGTTTTTCGTGAAAAACACGGTTAAATTTCCTTTTTTAACAATTTATGTTATTTTGAAAGTTGTAGATTATTAATTTTACATGTTTTGATTACACTAATTTTATTAATTTTCATTAGATTTGGAGATAATAAAATATAAAGAAAATGAATTTCATAAATCTTGCATTCCATGTACACCATGGGAACACTTGAAAATTTTAAATTTTTTACGAAATGTGACATTTGTCATTGGCTGGTACCACAAGCCCTGTTTTTGGATGTTTTCAGAGCAGTGTTTTAAGCTCGGTCTTAGCGCTGTACAATGTTCTAAAATTATTTTATAAAAAACTACTTCAAATAAAAGTGGTAGAGAATATATTTTTCTGTAACTAAAGGAAATTGAAACTACGTTTTATTTGAAATCGGCACAGTGTTCAAAAATCGTCGTTGAAAGCTTAGAATTCCTCACTAAAGTAACCTATTATACGACGATTTTGAGCAACGCAGTGTTGGCAACCATAAAATAATTATTGTACAATTAGGATTATTTTGACAGATATATGACGTATTGTAGTAAATTTATACGTAAAATGATACAATATGTGCAAGAAGAATTAACGAATTAATTGCGATGAAGATATTGAGGACAAAATACAAAATTTTAAGTGTTATTTCCGATAACTTCAATGTTCGAGGTTGGCAACACTGAGTGTCAATTCCAATTGATAACTGACAGATGTATAAACTTTACCTATACAGGATGTCCCAGATTTAAACGGCCTAACTTAATCCATAGATGAAACACCTAAAATAAGGTGACAAGTTCATTTGAGCAAATGTCCGTAAATGCTTAATTCCAGAGATATTCATGTTTTTCTTATCGAGTAGCGCTACTTTAAAAAATCACCTTTATACTGAAATATCCAATATTATGGTATTGAGATGTTACGTATTAAATTAATAATAAATTGTTTATTACCTAATTTCAATACAAAATTTAGTTTGCTTGCACTGATGTCTGGGAAAAAATGAGAAACTATCAATGAATTTAAAGAAATTTATTGTTTAAAATAATAAAGTAATAACATAACTTCATAAACTATTTTTTTTTTTTTTTATAATATTTGTTCAAAATGTTCACCTGCAGCACGTACACAGGCACGACAATGATCTGCCACTGCATTTCGCAAATTTGAATAATTTTTCTACGTAGTGAGTCTAAATTATTTTTCGGTTCTTCATAGACTTTTTCTTTTGTGGCACTTTAAAAAAATTTCTTATATTCATTGATAGTTTCTCATTTTTTCCTTGACATTACTGCAAGCAAACTAAATTTTGTATAAAAATTAGGTAATAACCAATTTATTATTAATTTAATTTAATTATTATGTTTCACCTCAATAAGATAATACTAGATATTTCGTTATGAAGTTGATTTTTTAAAGTAGCGCTACTAAATAAGAAAAACATGAATATCTCTGGAATAAAGCATTTACGAACATTTGCTCAAATGAACTTGTCTCCCTATTTTTAGGTGTTTAATCTGAATTTTAAGTTAGGCCGTTTAAATCTGGGACAACCTGTATAATAACTTTTTATAGTTTTTTTCTAATTTTAAATTTCAAATAAAATTTAATATGTACCGTGTCAGTGAAGTTCCTTTTTATCACTTACACTAAAAAGTTTAGTGCCTTGACACATAAATAACTATTATTATTTGTAACAATTTTTCATGTAGTCTTTATTAAAAGATCTACGATTTTTCTGCTAACTTTTGAGGTTTCCTGTTCTACCCCACATAATACACACCACCAAAAACCTAACAAAATAGTAATCTACTTAAATACCCGTCACAAATGCCAGCCGGGGCCATGGGCGCCCGTCAGCGTCGACGAGGGGGCAAGGCATCGATACAACAAAATGAAAATCCCAATTACCGGCAATCGATGCCAATATCCCCGTTGGGGGAGGGGATGCGTCTGACATTTCAGCGGTCAACCAGCGGTGTCCGTTGCGCCGGGGGCAGGGGCGGGCAGGAAGTAATCACGTGCCACGCGCGGTAATCAGGGAAAAGTGCTTTCAACAGATATGGACTCAAAAAAATTGATAAAAGCGGCCTTAAATAAATCCTCACGCCATTTACCCATTTTGGATTACCAGTCGTCAAGTCACTGCACCCAAAAATATTAGTGGAAACACAGAACTAAAATTAAAATGGCAACTACAATGAGAAAAAAATTGTACCGTTCAGTCAATTTAACTGAAGAATTCAGTCAAAACTTCTGAATACTTCAGTAATTTTTACTGTACGAGCCCAGAATCATATTACTTAGCACAGTTAAAATCAAATAAAGCAAAATTATTTAATTCACTATATTCATATCTTAAATTCTATCGTTTTTACCTCTCGAACATACATATATGTAAGAGAGATATTATGTTTATGCTACGAATTGATTAGATTTTGGGAAAAATTCATCTACAGTAAATGGTAGATTATTTGAAGGCCTATCAGGTTTTTGGGCATATCTTAATAAATAAATGAGATAGAGTAAATTTCATTAAAATCAAAAAGATATAGAATAATATTACCTACAATTTTAATTTGAAACATTTTTCTTTATTTTGTTGTCATCATATTCAAAAACAGTGTTCGTGGTAACAGCCAACTTCTCTGGGCCAAATGAAATCTTTATGTTAGTTACTTTTATCCAACACCTCTCAATAAATGATATATAACTATGGCGATTTTAAACAAGCAAAGTAACAAGTAATTCCTTACTTTGCCCACTTGTAACAGATTATCCACTAGTGGGTATAATTTTGAGGAAAGCCACTAGTGAGTATTTTTTTATTTATAACAATAATAATAACACACAACACCTTGGTAACTACTTCGATTGACATTTTAATTTAAAAATTTAAAGCATATGGCACTGTCAAATAATATTTCTTTAATAAATTTTTTCATTTTTTAAGAAGTGTTGGATAAAACGTTATACTTCACATGTGGGCAAAGTGGAATTACCTACTCGATAAAATTATCTCACTCAGCCTTCGGCTTCGTGAGCTAAAATTTCTCTCGTGGGTAATTCCTTACTTTGCCCACTTGTAAAGTAAATAACTATTGTTTATTTTCATTTCAATTGTTATATTTCCTTAAAATATTCTTTAATATAACACAATTTGAGATACGAATAAATTGAGTACAATAATGATTCCTTTGGAAGATCAGAACAATTTTTTTTGAATTATTTTAAAAGTCTTAATTAGACCAAATGATATACTCATAAAAATAACTTCTTGTTTTAAGAAAATTTTAGTTTTCCTTTTGTATGCATTCGTTGAAGAATTTTATTTTCCTATCTTTTTTCTGCATTGAAAGAAAATGAATATATTTTAAATTTCGTTTTTAATAATAATGAAAAACAAGTCGTTTTAATTTTAAACAAAACATTTTTAATTATAACGATATCATTTTGAATTGAAACTAATGTTATTCAAACTATTTCATCCCCATATTGAATCTCAGTTGAATACTTTGATATGTTTCTTATAATTTTCATACAAGAATATTTATTAAACCTACAAAAGTTTTCAATGAAAACGAAATCATGGCACTACACAAATCAATTTTTTTCTTCATATAAAAGGAATCCGTTTGTTCCAAGAAAAATGTTTTTCTGTATATGAATCTGGGCTCGTATATGGTGCTCAAATCGTTCTTTTTTTTTTACTGTGACATAAAATGATAGCGAGCTTGTTTTTAAAGAAATGCAAATTATTATATTTAATATTTAAACATTTTGAAAATTTTATAAAAAATATTCAAACAATTACAAATCTGTACAAGCTGAATAATAAGTATAAATAATTTTATCCAACACCTCTCAATAAATGCTCTATAAATATGGCGATTTTAAACACGCAAAGTAACAGATTACTCACTAGAGGGTATAATTTTGAGGAAAGTCACTAGTGAGTATTTTTTTATTTATAACAATATTAATAACACACAACACCTTGGTAACTATTTCGATTGACATTTTAATTTAAAATTTAAAGCATATGTCACTGTCAAATAATATTTCTTTCTCTCGTGGGTAATTCCTTACTTTGCCCACTTGTAAAGTAAATAACTATTAAGTAACGGAACCTTGTCACAAAATGTGACTGACTTTGTAAGTGCTTCGTAACTAATACATAGTCAATCTACTGAATTTTCAGTTATTTTAACTGAGAAATGTCAATTTCGCGCTGTCAGCCATTCAGTTGTTTCTCGAATAATTGAAATATTCATTAAATCAAACTAAGATTTTCAGTTAACCATAAAACACAACTAAATTTGTCAATTAAATTGATTAAATTGGCATTAGGGTGACAGAACTCCTTTTTTTACTGAATTTTTTATGTCATTTGTGCTAACTCGATTGAGGATCCCACGAACCGTTACCACATAGCTACTTATGTCTTATTAATTTTGATTCACTCCGCGATAAAAATAATTATAATTGGATGTAATTGACGGTAACTCCAGTAAGAAGTCTTTGACCTTTTCCAGTTTATAATCAATGTCTCAAGAACGAGCTTCTCCTGTTAAGGATTTAAAAACACTTAAAAGAATTGAAGAGCCTGTAACAGTATGCCATTTGGCGAGAAATAAAAGCTCTGCCCGGCGATATATCAGAGCTTTAAGCTGGAGGAGTCAGCTTAAAACACGGAGCCAAAAAGCAAAAAGTTTTTCTGGTGAAATTTATGACATATGATACCAAACTGTGTTCTTCATACCGAGAGTTTTTTTTATACGCATATATAGTATGTGTCATTACCATAGTTACAGATTAAGTGATTGGTATCAATGTATTAAAGCCTTTTTTACTTATAAAATTTAAGGAAGTATTGGAATCATGAAAAAAATCGTTGAGGAGATTTTAGTGAAAATATTTATTTTGAAGTCCACTGAATCCGTTAAGACCAATTTCTCAATGATGTCTGTGTGTGAGGATGGATGGATGGATGTCCGTGTGCGCAATATATCATGAACGAGATAAGATATATCAACGAAACTTGGAATTTATAAATTTCATGAAAATGCAAAGTTGATTGAATGAAATTGAAAAATTGGAAGAGGGAGTTTGCTGGACACAAAACAATATATTTAATTTTTTTCAAAAATAGAAACAGCTGTGAAAAAAGTTTCAAATGAAATATTAAGCAAATATATTTGGTGTATAAAATGCTATTTGCATTTTTCTTGTACATGCTTTTAATTTTGAGAAAAACTAAATTTTATATTTAATAATATATTTCAATAATATTTTTAATATTTTTAAATAATAGTGAAGTGTCAAAAAATATGTGTCGATTGAAATATTTTAAAAACAATATTATATTATTAGTTAGAAAGTTTTAAGTACTGAATATTTTAAAATAAAATCATAATTACAATGAGAACATAAAATTAAATAGGTTCAACATATACTATATGTCAAATAATTGTCAATACGAAAGGACCAAGTCAAAAGTGTTCAGTTGGTTTTATATGTATAAGAAAGTAGTGTGGTGCCCACACCAAATTTTTTTAAAAGTAAACGTAGGCATATAAAAATAACTTCTTGTATCAAGAAAATTTTCAGATTTTCTTTTGTATGCATTCGTTAAAAAAAATTTTATTTCTTACAAAATGATTTAGTTCAATTCAAAAAAATATTAATTTTGAATATAAATTTTATTTATCTTCTTTTTTCTGCTTTGAAAGAATATGAATATATTTTAAATTTTGTTTTTAAAAATAATGAAAAAGAACTCATTTTAATTTTAAACAAAACGTTTTTATAACGATATCATTTTGAATTAAAACAACTTCATTTCAAACTACTTCCTCTCCAAAATGAGTCTCAGAATACTTTGATATGTTCCTTCAAAACTAAATTCATTTTCATACTAGAATATTTATTAAATCTACAAAAGTTCATTGGAAACAAAATCAGATTGGCACTATTCAAATCAATTTTTCTCTTCATTTAAGAGGAATCTGTTTGTTTCAAGAAAACATTTTTATTAGTGTAGATAAAAAGATTTTTAGTTTAAATTTTTTTATTTAGTACTAGACTTCTGGAAGTTTTTAACTTATTAAAACATAATTGTAATTTGCAATTAATAAAAAAACATAATTCCTACCAATTAATGTACAAGTACTAAAGTAGTAATTAAAATAAATTTTTTATTAGCATAAACTTGGAATGTTTATTTTATTATAATGAATTATTATTTGTAATCTATGTAAATTATCCCTGTGTTTACGCTTTAATACATTGCTGGAAAATACTTTAATTGTAACTATGATAATGATTTATACCCTATGCATATTGATAAAAGACTCACCATATTTTTCAAAAAGCGTAATAAAAATATTATGTTATCATTTATTATTATAATTTGTAATAAATAAAAGATTTCAATCTGTATTTTATTTATTTTTAGTTTATTATTATACCTATATAAACTTTATAATTATGTTTTATGACATTGCGCAGAGCTTCTTGTGGAGTCTTTTACCAATTATGGGTGTGGCACTCTGCATACGCAGATCTCGATAAGTGATATATTTTTGCGTATGAAGTGCGGCAACTAGCCGTCAAATCACAGCCCCCAAAGGTGTTAGTGTAGTGGAAACCACAAGGGATAATTTGCAATGGTAATTGTCGGCTGTGGGGTTCGAACTGGTGATCTCACGATCCACAGTCCGATGCCTAACCAAATAGCTATTTACCCCATTACTGTACCTCATTTTTTGTTAGGAAAACAAGAGCATAACATAAACAATCTAAAGAAAAACCTTGAATCAAAAGACAATTATAAACATTTATTTCATACTGTATTACATTTGCATGTTTACCGTACTGATTTCAGTCTGGTAAATGGAACTTTACCGGTTTGTAATTTTTGTAGTATCGTTGCTAAGCAATGTTTTGATTGGATTTGATCCACAATATCGTTTTCCGTATTCACTTTTGAAAAAAGTTATTAGTATGTCAACAAAACAAAACTGGTTGCTATAATTTTTTTTCTTCAAACGGTCAAAAAGTACGTTGTTATATATTTGTATTTAACAAGCAGAAGTTCAATATTATCGCCGCCGCCGTAAAAGTGTCTCCTTGGAAACACTTCTACTCCGGCGGCAGACAAAGAAAATATTGTGAAAAATAGTAAGGTTGTAATTCAATAATTTGACAATTAAAAATGTAGGTAACAAACAAAAATAACAAAACAACATATTCTATTGCAGCTAGAAATGCTGAATAAGGCAGAATATTTTTGAAGTTTTGAGCATTTATTTAATGATTTATAATTCTAGTTTATGTGTTTGAGGAAAAAAATAGCATGTGTTATTTGGAGTAAATGTGACTTTGGGTGCTTCGCATTTAATGGTCCGACTCGCTTCGCTCGTCGTTCAAACTTACATGCTCAGCACACAAAGTATCACATTTACTCCTAGTCCTAATAAAACATTATACTATTTTATTAAGACCAAGACTGACTAATTTAAAAAACGAAAAACATAATAGAGCTAGTGTTTCCCCTGAGGTAATTTTGTGTGACATATTATCATAAAACTATTTATTTAAAATATTAATTGTTCTTAATTTTTTTCATGGATTTTCCTTTTTGTGGTTTTCAATTCCACAACTGTTTTAATTATAATAATTTTTATCATTTTTCTTGATAATTTCACGACGATAGCATGGAAGTACCGCGACGCCCACTTAGGCTCAAATAGACAAAACAAAATTATCAGTAATATTCATTTCCTTCTTCTTAAAAGTGTAATATTATCGCGAAAATGTAAGCAGTCTAAAAGACAATATTTAGATACTCCAGTAGCATGTGTTTGATATATGATAAGACCTGAGTGATACTGGTATCCGTTTCCTGTTTGAATCCTTGTTTAGCTACAATTTGAATGTCAGTAGTAATCAGTGGCTTACGCTAGAAGAATGTGCGCAATTTTCATGAATCAAAGTAGAGTATGATGTGTGATGCGCAAGTCTACATCTCGAGATTTGGCGTTGTGATTGATTCGAAATCTAAAACTAAGTTGAAACTGACTTCAGGTTTGTCAAATTTATTTGAATTATTGGCTAATGGTATTTAAACATGTAGATATGTTGCTGCAAAATGATACACATTTTTATAGCATTTTCTGTTCTTAATTTTTTTTACGAAGATGGGAATTGTACTAACTATTATCACAGTATGATCCCAATATTTCAGTGGTGCGCTACCGAAAAGATGGCCGCTCGGTGCCCTCTAATTGGCTGACGATATCTTAGTAACCATAGAAAAGGGAGTATATTATGTTAGTGTAGTGTCAGTTGTATCTGTCAAATATAAAGCTACAGTATTTCTTTCATGTTAAGTTCCTAAAATGAGTGCAAAGCAAAGAGGTGAACTAAATTGTACGAAAAATTTTAGGAACTTAGATAGTGCAGATGTAACAGGTACCTGGCACTGATTTGTAGTATTACTGGAACGCGTACTGCCATGCTATCCCTGTATGGAAGACGCAAGCCGAGAGAGATAGTTTGCGTCAGGGTATCTCCAACAGTAGGTTTGTTCCAAGTGGTGAAACAGAGATTGGAACGGCGAATGGAATGAAGCGCATGTGCATGCTCATTTTTTGTTTTGACAGTTAACCTTAAATATACATATAAATAAAGAAATTCATACATTTGTCGCCACAAAAAAAAATGAAGCTTATGTTTCAAAGTTAACTTGTTTACATTTTCCGCAGGCGGAGTGAAATTGTCACAAACATGCCACAAACTTGTCAGAAATCACCACTTGGAACAAACCTAGTAACTAATATTTCTGCACCTGCGTAACTATAGTTACATCACGTACAGACTGAGACAAAAGTTAGTCGCTGTTTTTAAGAAATTGCACTGCAGACATTTATTATAAATGGTAAATTAAAAATAAGTGTTTTCAGAATAAAAAAAAATGGTGCGACATTGTAGCATAAAGCTTTGCAAAGCTGTATGGCAACCAAATACACAATTATCCTTGTTTAAGTACATAATGAATACTTTAACCAAAAACTTTTGACATTTGTTTAATCTTTTCATATAATGTAAAATTGTAGTGTATTTCACAATATAATCATTAAAGTGTATATAAATACATCAGTTTGACAATGAGAAACAATGGCATTATTTCTTTCTCTCATTTGAATTTCAGTTTTCCTATAAATAATGAATGCTACAACACAAACTTTGTAAACGTACTGTACGACAAGGATAGAGATACCTGAGGGTAGCTTTCTCTTTCGGCTCGCATTAACACCGCTAGTGCGTGTTCCAGTATTATTATATTTCAGTATGTACCAAGAGGTAACTTCCTTCTCACAAAATAAAATGACAATTATGAAACTCGTTCTTTAATATACTATTTCAACACTGAAAAGAATCAAAAATTATCTGCGTTCTTATTTGGCTCAGGAAACTGATCCTAGTATTTTATATTTTTAAACCAATCAGAAATGAGAATTTTTGACTTTTCAATCAAATTTCAATTATACTGGAAATCCTTCTCCTGATATGCAAGAGAAGCCTTTCCAATATAATCGGTATTTGATTGGTCATGCACGGTGCATAATTTCCAATATTATCAATATTTGTTTGGTAGATGCGTCAAAAATTCTCACCTGTCCTTTTGTTTGGTAAAAATACATCGTGTATAATTTTTAGAAATCACTTTGACTAGATGTAGGTAATGGGTAAGAATAATGTCCAGAAATTTAATTATGAATGGAATTACAATTAAATACACAATTCTGATCTAATATCCATAATAATACCACAGTATAAGAATTCATACACTAGCGGCACTTCAAATATTTCATGATCCCAATATTTCAGTGGTGCGCAGCCGGGAAGATGGCCGCTTGTGTTCGCTGATAACTTAGTAAGCATAGAAAAGAGAATATAATATGTCAGTGTTAGTTTCAGTTGTATGTCAAATATCAAGTCACAGTACTTCTGTCATGTTAAGTTCATAAAATGAGTGCAAAACAGAGAGGTAAACTTATTTTTCGCGCCGCCGTCCGTCATTGACACAATTACATTACTCTAAAACGGTCGGAAATCATGTTTTTGTCGTACTAGTTCGACAAAAATTGCTAACTTTTTATGGTTATATGTTGGCATCACTTCACTATTTAGCTAACTTCTGACGCTAGAAATGTCAAAGTATTACATTGACATAAAAATATTATGGCAATATATCTACAATTGAGTATTTACAATACAAGAAAACAGAATATTTATGGATTTTAAACATATTTGTAAGTAATTATAATTGTATTTGCAGTGTAAAATAAAAATAAAAATATGTAGATATTTTTGGTTATGATACTGGAAAATAAACATAATTGACATTCAAATATTGTGAAGTTAGCAACATAAAAAAATTCCCTGTCATTAAGAAAATGAGTAATAAATTAAATTTATTTATTAAATTTACATAAATGTTTGCGCGAAAAATCTTGTGTATCCCTCGGTTGGAAACTATTTTGCGAGTGCTCGTATTTGCAGGACTCGCCTATTAAAATTAACTCGCACTCTTAAAATAGCAGTTTCCAACCTTGTGATACAAATAACTATTGTCAAACTAGAGAGGAAAGCGCTTCTTTTTCCCCCTCGAGTTCGAAGAATGCCTCATGAGCGCAGCGAATGAGGCATTTCGAACGAGAGTGGAAGAAGAGCTTTCCTCTCGTGTTAGACACAACATTTTTTTCACGACATGTTTCTAAAAACGATTTGCTCGGACCTAAAATACATTTTGAGAACACAACTGACAGACTGACACGTTAAAAGTTAGGTTATCAGACACAAGGCGGTGCAGCAGTGTTGCCAATGAACCAATCTTAAATATCTTTAATAAGTTGTCAAATTTGTAATTAAATAAGAAAAAGAAAAATACAAGACATAATTGTAAGACAATTTAAAGTATGTATATCACTAAAATAAGTATTTTCAATAAAATTAGGAATTTATTTATAATTTTTATAATATATTTTTTGTAAATAACATTTATATTGGTAACACTTCTATACTTTCCTCTCTAGAGAGGAACAACACATTTTCTTCACTATTTCGGGAGAAGAACGGTGGGGTTTCCTACCATGTCGTGAAAAAACTTATTTGTACCATGAAAAATTATAGGAACTTTTGTAATACAGATGAAATAATATTTTTAGATTTTATCCCCTTTGCAACTGATACCTATTCAAATTTACCGCCGTATGCCGCAGCTCCAAATATGGCCGCTCGGCTCAAGGTCAATGGTGCCGACAGCGAGTGTCGCTACTGTGTGAATACTGTGGTAATACATTCATGACAGATTAGTAAATATTACATCTTAGCTGACACTAACGGTAATGGACCCAGTTGCACCACTCACTTAAAATTTCGTCGCATCAGCCAAATTTCAGCACTTAAATTGACTTAAGGAATCCTTAAATTAAGTGTCCGACATTGGTCACTTAACGTTTACTTAACAAAGGAACTGTTAAGTATTTGTTTTTGTGGAGAGGATGAATGTTTGAAATGTCACAAACAATAAACAAATCTTCTTGACAGTTTGTATTAAACTTACTAGATTATAACACTAGAAAATGAAAATTTCGTTAACATTAGAATGCCCGGACAGGTCAAAATGACCTTTTATACAATTTAAGATATTCTTAGTCACAGACATTCTGGACATTCTAATGTTAAGCTACCAAAGATTCTTCTTCGTTTTTGAAATTTAGTTTAGATCTCTAGTTTTAGATACAGAATGTAAAACTAAGCAATGCCTAAATTCAACGTGAGCAATAAACTTAAGATATAAGGATTCCTTAGTAATAAGTAATGCTTAGTAAAGTTTAATTTTAAGGAAATGCGGTGCAACTGGGCATTATGTTTCAATTATCATATTATTGGAAGCAGATATAAGAAGAATATTTTCGTCTTCCTTTTGAAATTTTTTGCAGCTGTTATCACATTTGAAATTAATTGTTGTTTTGTGAGTCCAGTACTCTTACACCAAAGTCTAATCAACTCTTTGTATGATCATGAAACCTACAATTATGAAGTTTCGTTCCTCCATCATCTTTTCTCGTTCATAAGTTATTGGCATACACATCTCGCCAATTGTCTTGTACTTCCTAATACTATGCGTATACTCATAACATTTTGTTTCGTTACAATTTTCTATGACAGTCTCCTTCTTCTTGCAGACAGATCCTTCGTGGTAGCCAACAGCCGAGGAGAACAATGTCACATCATCTACTGTTCGGACGGCTTCTGCCGATTGACGGGGTACTCGAGAGCAGAAGTGATGCAGAGGCCCGCCTCCTGCGAGTTCTTGTGCGGGCCTCTGACGTCACAGCAGGCCGCCGCTGGACTCAGGGACGCCTTGGCGGAAGGCGTCGAAAGACATACGGAGATACTCTACTACAAGAAAGACGGTAAGTCAGATATTGTACGGTTTTTGGATATTGATAGAGAAGTAGGGTAGCACCAACCCAAAAACACAGTAAATCAACAATCAATCTCCCCAAACATTCCTATCCTGACGCACCATTTTCGTCTTGTCCACATTCATAGTGCGATTCATACATGCTCGTCTCGGAATCATTCGTTCATGCAACAAACGAAACACTTATTTCTTGGACGCCCACGCAATCGTTCACATTCAATCTCACCTGTATATATTAATTTCATCAACCTTTCTTTCGACATTCGCTTAAAATATCCATACCACCTCAACTGACTTACTACCATTTTCGCTTAATAAACAACACCAAACGTACAAAAATGAAAAAAAAAACATAAACAATTTTTATGATTGGCAATGATTAAATTTCGTAAAATATGTCTAAAATAGAAAATATTCTAATTCGTCAATAAATTTACCAATTTATTAATGAAGAGAAAATTGACGCAGTGTCGTATTACACACAACAATAAATTGTCAAGATTAATTGAACAATTTATTAACCAATAAATTGCTTCGTATAAAACAGGCATAAGAATTGTTAATGGTAGACTCACTTGATTTTTGGCAAGAAAATAATTCACTTACCCAAATTCGCAAAAGCTGAAGTACTGCACCCAAAAAGGGTAAATGACGTGATGATATATCTATTTATTTAATGCCCGGTATTATAAAGAAATTTAACTGTCAAATAAATTTACTTTTAAAGTAAATTTATTTGTTTGTAACAAAAGCAGATAATTTAAAATTATTAATGACTTACTTAACATTGCCGTCAAAAATTTAATTGTCATTTGAAATTTAGTTTGGAAGTAAATATAACTAGAGATTAAATTTCTTTATAATACCGGGAATAAGTGTATCAAACATCACGCAGTACACTATCGTATTG
The DNA here is from genome assembly GCA_963942605.1 of Poecilus cupreus. NCBI lineage: Eukaryota > Metazoa > Arthropoda > Insecta > Coleoptera > Carabidae > Poecilus > Poecilus cupreus. The sequence goes on from OZ012729.1 coordinate 16,243,974, forward strand.
CTGGTTGCAGTGAAAACCTGCAAAAAAATCCTGCTGAACTATTCGAAAGTGCACCATCTACCGTACAAAACAGTTTTAATAAAAATAAAAAAACTTTTTGGCATCCACGCTGTCGGCATCTTCTATCACAAGATAAATTCGCACACGAAGTTGACCGAAACGGTACGCTCTTCGCTCGGCTTTCAGGAGGCTGAGCCCGTGACGTCACAGTTTCCCGGTTCGTGACGTCACAGCTCGCGCGAGAACAGATGACGATCTCAGCTCGTACTACCGCAGAACTGGCATTATTTATATCCCGCCCAAACAGACACAGACACGAGTTGGTTGTCTCTTTCCTACAAGTATAAATAGCATAAGTTTGTCCTTCTCTCAGTCACCCACACTTGTAAAGGTAACAAGCAATCATATGCATGGCATACTGCGATATTGAAAGAAGAGAAGAATGACAGATAAATTAAGGAATTTAAATTGCTTGCACACACAATATCTCATGTCCTTGAACTACAAATAAAATGAAACGAATATGTAAAAAAGCAATCTTGAAATGTCTATACCGGGTGGTCCATCGGTCTATATTTTCTATTTCATCCGATTATTTTAAATATTTCTGAAAAATGTTTTATCTTCGAACGGCATAAAAGTACTTTGCTATGTATTAGTATTCAACACTGATTTCTATATATAACACTAGATTGGACATAGGCCATATTCTGCCATCTGAGGGCGTTCCTAATTGAACAGGTGAAATTGATGTTTTGTGACACTTTTGTAAAGTACAGTCTGCCTTCACTCTCTCTACGCCGCGCTCGCCACCACCTCTCTTTAGGTCATACCACGATGTATAGTCATACCCATAGGCAAAAAAGATAGATTTTTATATATTAAACTATTTCAAAACCTCCATTTTGATCATTATGGCGGCGTTCAACTGAGAACGCACCATAGAGGGTTATGCCCAATCTAGTGTTATATAGAAATCAGTGTTACTAATACACTAGGAAGATCGTAGATAAAATTTTGTATGATTAATGTATTAAAAGTGATTTATTTGTTTCGTGGGTTTGTTTCACTCCTCTTTGCCTCGTTTCGCAAACTTCCCCACTTATATAGGTACTCATAAAATATCACTTTTAACAGTAGTATAATTAATTTCAGTGTGTGATTATTAGTAAAAACATGCATAGTTTCTGTACAGATTATTTCAGGATGAAAAAAAAAATGAAAAATATCTGTTTTAAAGAGAAAAAAAAAATTGTAAAAATATGTAGGCTATTCCAGGACTTATATCATAAATTAAAAAAATATATTAGGTTATCAAAATGATATAATTTTCAGCAAGAAACGATAATATTTATTTATGTTTCTTGTAAAACCAGAAAACATAAACAAAATATCGCTTACGTATTATATTTTCTCAGCTGTTTATAGCTCTTTTACAAACAACAAGGTTTCTGGAATTATGAAACCGTACGTCACATTTTTGGGGGTTGTTTATTGACGGTACTGTACATAGAAAAATATCATATACCAAGATTTACTCTCTGTAAAATATGGCACTAACAATTGAATAAATTTCCCTCATATAAATAAACAAATCATTTGGTTCAATTTCGTCATGTAGAAAAATTTAGAAAATGCCCTAATGGGTTTTACCGGATTTTATTTATAAATCTAGATTTATAAATTTAATTTATAAATTGTAAAATACTCGTACATGTACTCGTAAATGCCTTTACTGGTTGATGCTGGATTTAAAAATTTAAAGACATATTAAATGACAAAACGTCCTTTATTCATGCCTACCATGTACGACAAAATATTGATTTTTATTGTATTTTTATTTGAAATCGGCGCTAAAGTGCTCAAAATTCGTCATTAAAAGCTAAGAAATCGTCACTAAAGTAACCAATTATACGACGATTTTGAGCAACCCAGTGTTGGCAACCGTTAAATAATTATTGTACAATTAGGATAATTTTGGCAGATATGTTAACGTTCTATAGTAAATTTGGACGTAACTTGAAACAAAATTTGCAAGAAGAATTAACTAATTAATTCCGATCACGAAATTGAGGACAAAAGACATAATTTTGAGTGTTATTTACGATAACTTCACTTCTCGAGGTTGGCTACACTGACTGCCAATTTCAATTGACAAGTGACAGATGTATAAACTTAACCTATATTGTAATTTTTTTACAGTTTTTTCGGCAACTAAATTCTATATTCGTGATAAAAAATTGAACTCACTGCCTTGATACATAAATAACTATTGTTTACAATTTGTCAAAAATTATAATTATTTTTTGTGTTAGCTCATTTGGGAAATAATCTAATAGTATAGAAGAAAGCCCTTCGAACATTTTGCGCCTTTTATGCTCTTTTTTAAATAAAAATTTAGGGAATTTAGTGTTAGTTGCTGGTACTGATGTGACGTTTGAAAATTCAACACCTAACCTTACTTTTGTAAGCAAACATTTATGACATTTCTCTTTCTTTCCTATATCTTCTTCTTCTTACTATTCTTAACTTCTGCTTTTAAATTCGAGATTATACAAAAATAACATTCTTATAATTTGTATTTATTTATTTAGCTAAATGTGACATTTGATATTTTTTGACACATAAAATTGCAGAAGAGTTACCAACCTTCAAAATATAAATTGTATTGCTCTATTATAGCACGCAATTGAACTGTTACGAAACTCCTATAAGTGTCTTAACAGCTTTGTTATAGAAACAAAATATAAAAAATATATTTCGGATCCAATATTAGGTTACATTTCTTCTCACGATTGTTGTTTTTGGGTAACATTCCTCGACAAATGGAATGACAAAATTCCTTGCCTTTTTTTTAAATCGTTACCAAGCAACAATCTTTTTCTAATACAAATTTTTCCGATAGTAGTTATTTACTTTACACGTGGGCAAAGTGGAATTACCCACTCGATAAAATTATCACACTCAGCCTTCGGCTTCGTGTGCTAAAATTTCTCTCGTGGGTAATTCCTTACTTTGCCCACTTGTAAAGTATAACGTTTTATCCAACACCTCTTAATAAATGAAAAAAATATTAAAGAAATATTATTTGACAGTGACATATGCTTTAAATTTTTAAATTAAAATGTCAATCGAAGTAGTTACCAAGGTGTTGTGTGTTATTATTATTGTTATAAATAAAGAATTACTCACTAGTGGCTTTCCTTAAAATTATACCCACTAGTGGATAATCTATTACTTTGCTTGTTTAAAATCGCCATAGTTATAGAGCATTTATTGAGAGGTGTTGGATAAAATAATAGGTTTGTTCCAAGTGGTCATTTCTGACAAGTTTGTGACATGTTTGTGACAAATTTCAGTGCGCCTGCGAAAAATGTAAACAAGTTAACTTTGAAACATTTTTTTTTTTTGTGGCGAAAAATGTATTAATTCCTTTATTTATATTTATATTTAAGGTTAGCTGTCAAAACAAAACATGAGCATGCACATACGCTTCATTCCATTCGCCGTTCCAGTCTATGTTTCAAATTTAACTTGTTTACTTTTTTCGCAGGCGCACTGAAATTTGTCACAAACATGTCAGAAATGAACACTTGGAACAAACCTAATGTCCATTCTAAACTACAGTTACCAGCTGTCAAAACCTGGCAGCTGCTGATGAGCTACCTACCAGTCCTTAAGACCAGAAGATATAATAGAGCTGTTTTCACGTTTTATGTCAAAATATCCAAACAAATTCATTCAAAATATTTTGAAAGGTCAGTCAATATATATAGCGTGTAACAAACAAATTTCCTAATGAAATTTTCAAAAACAAAATCATTCCACCGCAAGACAGATGTTGTTTTCATGACTTATTTGTTAGAAACCACAACATTCGTTTGTTTTTAAAAAAATGGGAAAACAAACATAATTTCTGTTATAAATAAAATTGGTTTTTCAAGAAATAATAATTTAGTTTCGTACGCCCCCAAAGGTAACCCAATTATTTCACAGAAAAAAGTTTCGAATAAAACTTATAAACAATTTAATTTACTATAACTTTAATTAGAAACATTTTTCTGTAAACTAATTATTTCTCAATTTACAGCCGAAAATATATAAAATCACCCTTAACCTCAAAATCGAATTTGCATTTTAATTTCTTTTGGGTAACATTTTTATAACTGCTGCTTCATATACTTTTAGTTCGAACCACTGGTGAACAAACTCATAATGAAATCGACCGGTTTCCCGCTCACTAGAAAACTAGGACTACAGGGGGGAAGAAGGGAAAAAGGGAAAGCTGTGTACGAAAATTCGATATTGCATGCATAATGTTATTATAACTACGGACATCTTCGCTTATTGCTAAAATCAATGCCTGTTCGTCCACTAACTGGACTCTAGATTTGACAGGGTGGAGTTGGCCCTATTACCCTTGAAATCCAATTTGGCGCGGAACAATTAAAATGTACAAAGTTATTTTTATCTAGGGAAGCCATCTAATACTGGGATTTTCTTGAATTACAAGAAAAGTAATAATACAGATTTCCCGGGCAACTTATACCAAGAAAATTACAAAGCAGATATTTGTTTGTAAACTTTTCTTGGAACTTTTACTTTTCTTTTTCCATGAAAATCTTGCTTTCGTAATAAAATAACTTGTAAGCCTGTACGACACCATCAACTTTAATGTCAATTTTTTTATCTTCAATTTTAATTGAGTATTTCATACACGGAAATTAATTCAATATTTTATTAAATTTTAATGTACATGAAAAAATACAACTTGTTCTATTCTCATCATAGTTTGTCATTTGAAGCTACTGCAAAATTTTCATTGTGTTTTTACTTTTTGTTGTGCATTGTAAATATTATGCATTAAAGAAGAGAAGTGTACGATTTTTTTTTTTTGTGGAATAAAGTTAATGTACAAGCCGTTGACGAGGGCTGCAATACGATGAAGGAAAAAGTGCATTTCTCTCCTACGATGTATACGACCCCAATATTTATAATGGTTACTATGTATTTTAAAAATACTTCATTTTTTTTATTTGAATTATGATACAATTTAAGATAGTTACCTTTGATTTGTTTTGTTTTATTCATTTTTCACAACAAATGCCTTTTTTCACGACCGGGGAAAAAACTCGGTTTCTATGATACCAAAAGCATGACTAACTGCCAATTTCATGTCTTCGGGAAATTTGTGCACTTTCTCTCCCGTCGTGAGGCAAAAGTGCTCAAATAATGTAAAAAATGAACAAAATTAAACAAATCAAAGGTAACTATTATAAATTATATTACAATTCAGATAATTTTGAAATACATAAAAACCATCATAAATATTAGGGTCGTGAAAAAAATAGTCTATATACAACGCAGGAGAGAAGTGTATTTGTCGTATTGTAGCCCTCGCCTACGACTCGTGCTTCAATTTTCTCCGCGGGAAAAGTCTTTTCTCCCTTTATATATAATATACTTTTATTTGAACAGTTTCCTTCCCGACGGGAGAGAAAGTACACAAATCAAAATGGCTCTATATGATCTAACCCGATAAAGTAAAAATAATATACAATAAACATGGCAACCAAACAACAAATATCAATTTTTTTTATGTCAACGTCATGTGTCAAATGTAATTGTCATTCTAAGCAAAGAAAATAATCTTCAATACAGTCGACCATAAACTATTCTTTCCAAATTTAACACGTACATAACAAAGCTTCTCCTAAATAATTTACTTGTTACATAATAGTTATTTATGTATCAAGGCCCTGAAGTTCAATTTTTTATCACGAGTATGGAATTTAGTTATCAAGGCCCGTAGGGCCGAGGAAATAAAACTATGTATTAAGTTTTATTTGAAATCTAAAATTTGAAAAAACTGTAAAAAAATTACAATATTGGTTAAGTTTATACATCTGTTAGTTGTTATTTGAAACTGACACTCAAAATTATGTGATTTGTCCTCAATTTCGTCATCGGAATTAATTAGTTAATTCTTCTTGCAAATTTTGTTTCATGTTACGTCCAAATTTACTAATAGTACGTTAATATATCTGCCTATATTATCTTAATTGTACAATAATTATTATATAGTTTAATGACGATTTTTGAGCACTTTAGTGCCGATTTCAAATAAATTTCTATTATCTTCAACATTTAATAATAATAATATTATTGCTGCTATAAAGCTAAATATGTTTTTCATCCCTGACACATTGAAATTAAAAAAATACAGTTTTTCCAGTAATGCCGGATAAAAATTTAGCAAAACACTCACTAAACAATCTCAAATAATTTCTATATGAAATACAATCTTATAACAATTCATTATTTAACACTGTTAAAACGCCATTACTCATTTCTCGGTGTTTTAATTATTACAACTATATTTAATAGCATTGTATATTCGGAAACAGTGAAAACATATTTTTCATCTATGTTTGATTTTGACTCATATAAACACAGAAATATAGTAATATTGGAACGCTCACTTGTAGTTTTTTGTGAAACCTAAAATATTGTCAGGTAGATAGATATTGTAAGGCTACCCTTCTTCGTCTAACACTAGTTTTTAGAGCGGTTTCTATGCGTTTTATGAGCGGTTGTCATATATTGTACAGTATTGTCCAGAAGTAAATAGCTCCGTGGTAACGCATCGGACTGAGGATCGTGAGATTCTCGGTTCAAATCTCATAGCCAACAGCTGCCAATTTAAATTTACCCCTGTGGTACTCCCTCCACTAACAACTTTCGGGGCTATGACTTGACGGCTGGTAACCGCATTTCATACGCAAAAATATATCACCTACCGAGATCTGCGCAAGAAGAGTGCCACACCCATAATGGGTAAAAGGCGTGATGATATATTTATTACATTCTTTTATTTGTCCAGAAATGATAAATAATATTGAGTAGTTTATTGTTTAATTATTTCTTTTAATTCACATACATAATAGTTAATTGAACTCATTTCTATTAATGTATTATTTAGTGTTTGTATTAAATATTTTATTTAAAAATCATTGAATGTTAATTTCTTAATATTTTCTTATAAGCTATTCTGACGAGAAAGATAGGTTGCCCAAATATTGCCAGAAACTCTCCACTCTCATTTTCAACATCAGACGAGTTTTTCAGTATTACTATAATTTAGTGTTTTAAAAATAAAACAAATAGAATTTCTTACTTATTATGACGTCAACCAAGTGTAAAATATTGATAGAATACACATGCCCGTCTAACAAATAATAGAAAAATGTTGCATACAGTAACATTTGACCTTCAATTATTAGCATGTAGAAAACGCACATTAAATTTGAAACACAAAAATTGACATTAAAATGTACACTAATATTGACTGTGTTATACTGCATTTAAATTGTTAATTAATTTTATCGCCAATTGTCAAATAATATACCTATAATACAACCGCTTTTTAAAAATTAATTAATGACCTTTGTTACTGTTGCTAATGAAATAATATTGACAGTTCGATGTAATAATATTATTAATTCGTTATGTCAAATTCAAATCTAAATGATTTTTAAGTAATTTCTTCCGCCCAAAGCCCAAAGTCATTAGTTTTCTAATTTTCCATACTTTTATTTTCTTTTTAAGCTTAAATTGTAACTGAATAATCGATTTTAAGATTTTCTGCTAAATGTCAAATCACTTCAAAATTTTGTTACGACAGCGGTTCCTACATTTGTCTATCAAACAATTTTTTTTAATTTGTCACAAGCAAAAATTCTTCTTATATTATAATTTTAAAACAAATATGTCTTGTGTTGTGGATAAACTCGCAGGTAATGGCTATTACTCATTCGAATGATTTACATCACTCGCCTTCGCTCGATGCAAACTTCATTCTCATGAGTAATAGCATTCATTACATACTCATTGACTAATATTCTAATAAACACATTAAAATTATTTACCTTATACATTTTTGAAAGCGACAACTCTGCAACCGCAGTTCTCCTCAGTAGATATTAAATAAGGACAGCGAAAATTTTCTACATTTCATATTTCCAAGTAAATCTCTCGCTCCAAAATATAATATTTTGTAAAAATTATCACAATCTCCCTGAATGCGGCCCTGTCCCGGCGTCCACTGCCCACAACGGCGTCCATTTGATCCACGCGTCAGCGACGGTAACTACAACTACTACCCATCCGTGTGATGCAGCCAAACACATCAGTGTTGCCACAACACTGGCCCAGAAAACACTCTCCAACTTTCTCTCCTGTAGTTAGTTCTCTCTTCGTAGTTGTACTCTCTTCTTCGTGATTCGTGAGCGTGAGTCAGTCTCTCGGAAGAGAGAATGAATCGTGACTTACCTGAGAAGTTAGCGGTAAATTACGCCGGTAAATTACGTTGATTCAAATGGCTAATGTTGATTGGTGGTGAAGATGAATTGTTGGTGTAAAATATTTTAAGATTGACTTTAAAGTGTGATAGAAAATATATTTTTAAAGATTTTATAGTGTTTACGCTCTAAAATATGAGGTTAGTAATTGTTATTTTAGCTATTAAATAAAATGGTGTTGTTGGAGACACGTAAGCTAGTTGAAAACAAAGAGAGTAAAACTTCCATGTTCAATAGAAATCGATTTAAACTTCTTTCCTGATAAATAATTAATGTCATAAACGTTTCTCAATGCAATGAGAACTAGATAATTGCACTGGTCATGATAAACATGATTGCTACGTTCATCCAATCAATAAAACAAATTATTGTTATTACTTTTCGTTATTATTCGTTCAACAATATTTGCATAAATTCATGAATTCATAATTTTTCAGTGCGATTAATTTTTTATGTTGATAAATAAAATACAGTGTGTTAATTAAAATCGGCGCATAGGCATTTAACTTGGGAAATTAGTTCTTCTTTCGCAAAAGACTTTATATTATTTTGGACAAAAATACTTCAAATAAATATTATATGCCCGATATCATAAAGAAATTTAACTGTCACTTAAATATACTTCTAACGGCCTATATTTCCATCTACGAATAAACTTCCGAATAAGTTCTTCCTCGAATAAATAAAAAATACGCATCAAAAAAATGACAGCTAGAACAATAAGTATCATTTGAGATATGATTTCATTTATTCGACGAATAATTTATTCGGTACTTTATTCGTGGATGGAAATGTCGGCCCCAAAGTAAATTTATTTGTTTTTAATAAGTATACATCATTTCAAATTATTTTATTACTTACTGGCTGTCAAAAATTTGCTTGTCGTTTGGATAATTTAATGTAAATTTAGTATGGAAGTAAATTTAACTGGAGTTTAAATTTCTTTATAATACCTGGCAATATAGAATTAATTTCTGCATCTAACTATAGAATAGCATATTCTACAACAAGTAATGGAATGGCACATATTCCACGCGAGCAAAAAGTTTGTAGTCTGAGCCGAAGGCGAGGGCTACGGTTTGCGAGTGTGGGATATGCCATTCCGTTACATGTTGTAGACTATACTTTCTATAAGATTTTGGAAATTATATAAAAAATACAAATATAAAACTGTTGAAAACGTCAAACTCAAATATATCAAATTAAAACAAACAGACGTAACCATAGTAACTGAATCAAGATTCTTCATTTATCGAGGCTCTGATTCGTCGAAAATATTCCATACGCGGCGTATGGAATGTTAGTGATTCCATAACAATTTTTAGTTGTAGAATGCGTAGTTTCCAAAACAGTGTTATAGAAAGTTAAATTTTGCGCTTGCATTTCTCAACGCAAAATTGATGTTTTCTGAGGAATTTTATTTTGTCCCCAAAAATAACAAACGGTAAAATTTTTGTAAAAAAAAAATAAACATTGAGGGAGAGCAGTATATGATTTGTTCCCGCGAAGTAAATTGAAGCATGAGCCGTAGGCGAGGGCTACAATACGACAAGAGAAAAATACCCTATTCTCCTGCGGTGTATATACTATGTTTTTCACGACCCCAGTATTTATGATGGTTATTATGTATAATATTTCAATTATTTGAATTATAATATAGGTAATTTATAATAGTTACCTTTAATTTGTTTAATTTTGTTCATTTTTAACATTATTTGAGCACATGATTTTGGTATCATAGAAACTGAGTTTCTCTCCCGGGCGTAACACAAGTTTTTTTTTTTTTGTTTACTGATTCAGCACTATGGATATGAAGTAAAAGAACAGCTACTAAAAACTAAGACATAAATGTAATGCGTGCGTTTATTTTAATGAAATTAGATGATTGTATTTTCATTTATAATTATTCGTCAAAAAATATTGGCTGGTACCATGAGCTCTGTTTTTTAATAAAAAAAAAAGTACTTTATATAAAAGATGTAGGTAATATATTTCTCTGTAACATTTTTTGAAGCATTTTAAAAAAAATAATTCTAGAACATTGTACAGCGCTAAAATTGAAACTAAAACATTTCTCTTCAAACATCCAAAAGGCGAGCTCGTGGTACCAGCTGTGTATAATTTAAGCGCAAAATATTTATGTCGCTTAACTTTGCGCTCTAAACATACAAATTGCTATTGTGTTTGTATTTTTGCAGCGTTGTCCAGAGTAACACCATTTTATAAGATGTAGCTTTCTATAATGAGACAACACTCTTTTTGACTTTAACATGTCACACAATTTTTCGTAATTTTGTTTGAATCAAATGACTATCGCTATAAATAAGCAAATTTCAACAAACTATAATTTGATTTTCTCGATTGTGAAATGTCAAAAAACTAACCTAGATGCAGAAGTCCCTACAACATTTATTTGAAATATTTTTGCCTAAACTAATATGAGTAAAACTGATTTCCAATGTTGAACGTCTATGGCCCGTTTTTTAATTAACACACTGTATATGTGCGGGACGAATACATCGGTTTAAAAGAGATTTTGAGTCGGAATTATTTTTATCTTCTACACCACATGACAATTAAGAGCACCACGAATGTGTTTGAGAAAAAAACTTAAACAGTCTCGTACAGAAAATTAAATTTAAATTCTGGACCACCTATATTCTACCACGAAAATATCAGGTTATTTCTAAACGTGTTGATTACAACAATGGATTACTGACAACAATACAACGGTTTTCATAATCAAGTTTTGTTGATTGTTGCCGAATTAAAATTCCATAAATCTACTTCTATTGTTGCCACTGTCACTACAGTACCAAAACTTTGTGATTGTATGAAGTTTCGGTATTCATATCAGTTGATTTCAACAATTAGATACTGTCAAAAGTTTCTGAAACTTCTTACAAAATGATTAATGCATAAAATCTTGCGGAAAGTTCCTACTGTGTAAATTCCCAAAAAAATGTTTGTATTAAATAAGTTAAATAGTTAAATTATAGTGTATATAGTTCTAAAAATAAATTAGAATATACATTTTTTGGAGGTATTTGTGTAGGTGGAACTAATTTATTTTATGCTTTTTCGTGCGATCTTTATTTAATTATTAAGGATGAATCAGATGACACGAATGAGAGTGACAGTATTTAATTACTGGACTATAAAATTGCTTTTTTGCATGTTATAATTTTAATTGTTGTTTCGTGACATAATGAAAGCAGATTAAACAGAATTGTTGCAATATTTTACTTGTCAAAACGTCAAAAGTTGAACAATACGAATAAAAGTAATTGGAATAGCTTCATAAATATATTCGTAAGTTTCATTAATTCAAAAATCTCATCGGACACATTTTCTGTGAATCTTGAGATCGTCAGTTCGAAACCTACCATCGATAAAGAATGATAGTCCCTCTGCATTAACATATGGGGGGTCTCAGCTTGACGGCTGGTAACAGCACATCACGCACAGTTTTACTTACCGAGATCTGCGCCATGATAATGATTTATTATAGTTATTATTATTTGTTTAATGTATTAACTTATATTAACAATTAACAAACAGTTAGAAATATACTCAAACTAGCGTCCTTGAGTACTGCAAGATGTCATGTAAATATAGTTATTTATGTATCAAGACACTGAAGTTTAATTTTTTATCACGAATATGGAAAATAAAGCATGTGAGTGAGAAAAAGGAACTTTAGTGCCACGGTACATATTAAATTTTAACTGGGTTGCTAAAAATCGTGGTATAATGGGTTACTTTAGTGACGATTTCTGAGCTTTTAATGACGATTTTGGCGTTCTTTAGTGCCGATTTCAAATAAAATATATTATCATGCCAAATACCCTTTTCTTGGCATTGCCACTGAAATATAATAATACTGGAACGCTAACTGACACAGAAAATGCGAACCCAGAGATACAGTTAGTTGTTGGGTCATCTGTTTTTATCATACAGTCTGCTTAAAAAGTTTATAAATAATTATAAAGAAATTAACATGCAATGATTTTGAAATTAAATGTTTAATGTAAAAATTAAAAAATACGCACTGAATAGAAATGAGTTCGAGTTCAATTAACTATTAAATATGTTAATTTCAAATAATTAAACAAAACACTGTTAAGCATTATATATCACTTTTGGACAAAACTGTGCAACCGGGACAGAAACTCAGTTTTTGTGATACCAAATTCGTGACTGAAATGATTTGTGTTCAAATAATGGCATTCGTTGTGAATAATTAACAAAATAAAACAAATCAAAAGTAATTATCATAAATTATATTTCAATTCAAATAGTTTTTAAATATTTTTTATTATACCTGCATCATAAACCGTGTTTAAAACACGCTACAGCGTTCATAAACGCGAGATTAAAACACGCCGTGCTTTAAAGGTTGCTAAGCAACAACAAAAATAATTACTATTAATATCTGTCAAAACTGTAAACGTAAACAATAAATGCTAACCAATCTCCATGTAAACGACATACGTCAAACGTCACACGCGCAAAATTATGAATTGAACCAAATCAAAATGTTGCTTTCCAGTTTTTTCCAGAGTATGATGCAGGTATAATAAAAAATAGCGTATGACACACGTGTATAAGTGCTTTTAAAGCACTCGCGACGCAAAAAGCACTCCGCTTCGCGTCGTGCTCTTAAACTCGTCGTACGTGCTTTAAAAGCTTACTTATACACTTGTATCATAATAAAATAAATAAATATATCATCACGCCTTTTACCCATTAAGGGTGTGGCACTCTGCTTACGCAGATCTCGGTAGGTGATATATTTTTGCGTATGAAATGCGGTTACCAGCCGTCAAGTCATAGCCCCCAAAGTTGTTAGTGGAGGAGGAACCACAGGGGTAAATTTAAATTTGTAACTGTCGGCAGTGGGATTCGAACTGAGGATCTCACGATCCACAGTCCGACACGTTACCACGGAGCTATTTACCCCATAATATACTATTTTATTTACCTGCACCATAATCCGTGTTTAAAACATGCTACAGTGAACGTAAACGCAAGATTAAAACACGCCGTGCTTTAAAGGTTCCTAAGCAACAATAATAATATTTACTATTAATATCTGTCAAAACTGTAAACGTAAACAACAAATGCTAACCAGTCTCCATGTAAACGATATACGTCAAACGTCACACGCGCAAAATTATGAAATGAATCAAAATCAAAATGTTGCATTCCAGTCTTTTCCAGAGTATGATGCAGGTATAATAAAAAATAGCGTATGACACACGTGTATAAGTGCTTTTAAAGCACTAGCGACGTTAAAAGCACTCCGCATCGCGTCGTGCTCTGAAACTCGTCGTACGTGCTTTAAAAGCTTACTTATACACTTGTATGATAATATACTATTAAATAGGTACATTTGTATCCATTATAAATATTGAGGTGATGAAAAAAATAGTATATACACCCCAGAAGAGAAGTGTATTTTTCCCTCGTGGTTCAATTTTACTCCGCGAAAAAAAAAAACATACACTTCTCTCCCTCAATGTATAAAATACTTTTTATCACTTTTGGACAAAACTGTGCACAAACGCATAATCGTTCTACAAATAAGTGTTAGACAAAGAAGGATGGCCCTACGACAGCTATCTGTCTCAGACTTGTTTTTCGATTTCGTAAAAACCTACAAGTTAACATTCCAGTATTACCATATTTCAGTAGGTATGGCACTCTGCCTAATGCAGATCTTAATATTACGATACACATATTTTTGCACGTGTGGTGTGGTTACCAGCCGTCAAATCACGTCCTCCATGAATGCTAGTGAAAGAAGAGCTATAGGTATAAATAATTTTACGTTATGAAAATTTTCGGAATTTATTTTCTTATGATCCCCAGTCCAATACGACCACGGAATTTTTTCTAATTCGTTTCCATGTTTCAGGATCAAAGTTCTTGTGCAGCGAAGTGATAGCGCCCATTCGAAGCGAAGTGGATGACATCTCCCTCATCATCATCAACTTCGAAGACCTGACGAACGCTCCGCCAGTTTTAGACGCCGCCGTGACGCCCAAAACCGGACGTCTGAGCAAATGTAAGTTGTGTCGTAATGTAAATCATTCTTACCTGTCCTATAAATCAGGTCGAGAAAAGGGATTTAGATATTGATTTATAGGGGATTAGGGATGTATTTTAAGAGTGCTGGACATGTGTGGAGGGTGATAATAGGATTATTTAATTGGTAACCTATTGATTGGGAAGATGAATCTATTCCTATATACATAACTTTATGATATCTGAATAAAATAGTACGAAATTATAAATAATAGTTTAATAAATATCAAAGAATTCGTTTGTTATGTGTAAGTTTAATTATCGGTATTTGTTTATAAGTTATAGCATTATTTTTTTTAAATAAATTGCAAATTTTTCTCTCGTTTGACTAAATGTTTCACCATGTTTTAAATTTTTTTTTTTAAATTCATTTAAATTGAAGACTATCTACACTTTTAAAAATTCTTAATTGTTATTCATTAAGCCACAATGATTTTTTTAAATGTTGTGACGTCATTGTAGAGGTGTTGCTGGATCTAAAACAGTACATATTGTAAATAATTGTAATCATACATTTTTTTACTTATTATTATTACAATAAAACATTTATGTGACAAAAAATATTTAAATCTCTACTGTTTGAGATCCACCAACGCCTCTATAATGACGTCACAACATTTTTAAAAATCATTGTGGCTTAATGAATAACAATTAAGACTTTATAAAAGTGTAGATAGTCTTCAATTTAGTTTCATAAAAAGAAAATAAAACAAAAATGGTGAAAGACCCCAAAAGTGTGCCAAATATAAAAATAGAAACATTTTTTTTCTATGACCATTTAGTAATCTGCTCATTGTATGTTTGTTGTTGCTAGGGAAATGAGGTACATTATAAGCATCGTGCGAAATGAATTTGTTTTGTATTTCAATACAGGTCATTACATTTCAGTACATGTGCCATTGCTTATTTAGAATTATGAAATATTGGAATAGTGAGAGCGGGACAAAAGAATTATTAAAATTAAATTAATTAGGAAATAATATCGTGGGCGTAGAAAAAGTATAGTGTACAACTCGCATGGAATGTCCATTTCATACTTGTATGAAATGAGTACCATTTCATGTCTGTTGTACAATATACTATTAATTATCTCTTTTAGTTCTTGAGATATTGGTCCTGCAACAGTCTTAATACATAAATACGTAAATATTTAAGTTACTATTGCTCAAAATCTGCTAAAAAACATTTTTTTGTAAAGTTCGGTTCAAGTATAAAAGAATAGGGTAAATAATCGCACTCTAAATATAAAGACCAACCCTTTAAGATTTTCCGCAGTCTGGGCAATTTTTTATTTTAATCAAATTTTAATCAAATTGTGAAATTTTTAGCTTTGTACTTTGTACTTTGGACATTTTGGAGTTATTCTTCATAATGGGACATTTGAGAAAAAAAATTAATGAGGTATATCTTAAGATCTATACAAAATATATAGCTTCGGTTTTAATTTTGAAAATTCTAAGAAGATATATTCAGGATTTTAATAATTTTAGGTCTCAAAACCCGCACATTTTTGAACGAATATACTTCATTAAAAGTACTTGAAAACTATGTTTATAGAAGAAACTATGAAGAATTCAATATTTTGTAATTATAAGATTTTGAGTTATGAAGCAACAAATTGGGCTAAATAATCAAAATCCAAATGCATTTTTACTCCTGCACGTATACAGGGCTTGTCCCATCGGTCTGTATTTTTTATTTTATGCGATTATTATAAATATTACCGAAAATTGTTTCAGACAAAATTTATTTAACATTAAAATGCCCATGTATCTGCAGTATAAGTTTTTCTGAAAGTTTCCTGAAAGCCTATCAGATTTTTTAGGAATAATTCAGTAAAAAATAATATTGGCTACAATTTTAATTCCAAATTTATTTATGTGTGTGTGTGTATGTGTGTGAGTTTTCGTCCACGATGACTTAAAATTTATTTAAGCTATTAATGTCAAATTTCAAATTTTTATTTTATGTCAATTTTTCAAGCTGATTATATTTAGGGAGCAATCCATTAACCGGAAGTAACAGTTTACTTGAAGGCCAATCAGGTTTTTTTGGGCATATCTCATATGTACGTAAAAAGATGTAAAATAATATTGGATACAATTTTTATTTGATACTTTTTTATTATACTGGGTGTTTTTTAAAACAACCAATCCGATTTGCTTATAATTTTAGAGAAAAAATAAATACACAGGCTTATACAACAAGGAGGGGACATAATTGTACGGTTGCTAAAATAAAATTATTAGGAGGTTGTGGGGGAGGGGGAGTAATAAAAGTTATATTTTATTAAATAAAAGGGGTACTGTTTTTTTTTTTTTGTTGGAATACAATGTTAAAAGTATTTGCTTTTCAACTTTGTAACTTATTCCTATACCTAAAATTAAAATTAAGGTTACAAATATCAAAGAAACATTAACATTCTTAATATGGAAAATAAAACTTTAGGTAGGCCGTTGAACAATACGAGTTATTGTTTTTTTTATTGGTACTCCTGTCAACAATGGCTTTACATCGACAACAATTGTCGATAAATTGATGACAGTAGTATCAATAATAAAAATAATACCTTGATTTGTTCCAGTTTTGTTCAACGGCCTACCTGAGTTATGTTTTCAATATTAAATATGTTAATGTTTCTTTGAACTTTGTTACTGTAATTTTAATTTTAGGTATAGGAACATGTTAGATCGTTGAAAAGGGAATACCTACTTCTAGCTATCCAATACAATAAAAAAAAAAAAATACACAGTACACCTTTCCATTTAAGAAAATATAACCTTCATTACTCCCTCTATCCTTGCTATATAAGCCTATGTATTTATATATTAGCTAATCATCAAAACTGATTGGTTGCTTTAAAAAACTCACCCAGTATATTTTCTACCATTTCGAAATTAAAATTAATTATTGGTAGAATGTTCTCCCTATAAAGTGTTTATTGTCCAAATTTATAATTATTCTTTCGGTGCAGTCGACAGAGCACGAGCGTCATTTCGCCAAGGCTTACGATTCGGTTCGAATATCCGATCAAGAGGTTTAAGACTGACAGGATATCTGACGCCTCCCAGTGACGTCACGCAAGCGGAAGAGGAAGCTGAAACACTGGAACAATGGTGAGTATAAACTACACACACTTAAGAAAATCAGCAGTTCGACAAGGTTGAGAATCCTTACATGATTCTACATAATTTTATTATGTTATTTCAAACACCTACCCGCCAAATAATTGAGTTATACACGTCATATATTTATTTTAAGGTTAAGAGTATTATTTTCATCTGAATATTATTTATATTTCAGTTTTATTTCCAGGATTTTACCAAAAATAAGGTACATTACTTTGTTCTTGCTAGTTGTATTACATTATTCCTTTGTAAAATAATTCACATGAACGTATCGTAACTTTTCGAAACATGCCTTAAATCTCTTCACTATCTAATTTAGTAGGAACCCATAAATAAATCAAACCCCTACAACATTTAATTACCAACCTTACAAATAAATATACCCCCAAAATCAAGAAACTAAAGTCCTCTTCGGTCTATTTTTAGTCCTTCGTATAGATAGCAATCGACGATGGCAGGAGTGTGGAATGTAAATCAGGATCTGACTCCTGCTAAGGATTTTGATCCTGAAAGGAGATAAGAGTGAATAGGGCAAGGTTCAGTAGAGAATTTCGATTTTGTATGATTGATTGGGCCTTGATTAAGATTAAAATTACGATGCAGTAAAGCTACTAATGCAAATTTTATTATTTACCACTACGTTAAATTACCTATAGATTTATTACTTCCTTCAGATATTTAATGGTTAGATTTCAGAAATTTACTGTGGGTTATAAATCTACTAGGGCCTCACTAAACAATCATAGATACTAAATTAGTCAAATATCATTTTGTTGTATGGATAAGTTCATTTTATTTTATTTATGATAAGTTTATTTCATTGGCTTCCACTAATACCTGTAGATACAAAATATCTTAATTATACATATTCAGTGCCATGCACAAAATGGGTAAATAATGATGAAATGATATATTTTTTATTTACATTTAAGATTATTTCATTAATTTACAAATTTTCTAGTAGAATAACTAATAGTTATTTACTTTTCAAGTAGGCAAAGTAAGGAATGGGGTCTTTCACCATTTTTTTTAATATTTTTTTATGAAACTTTATCTATATTGAAGACTATCTACACTTTTAAAAAGTCTTAATTGTTATTCAATAAGCCACAATGATTTTTTAAAAATGTTGTGACGTCATAGTATAGATCTAAAACAGTAGAGATTTAAATAATTTTTGTTACATAAATGTTCTATTTTATTGTAATAATAATAATAAAATAAGTAAAAAAATATATGACAATTACTTACAATCTATACTGTTTTAGATCCAGCAACACATCTACTATGACTAATTTATTAAAGAAATATGATTTGACAGTGACATATTGCTTTAAATTTTCTAAATTAAAATGTCAATCGAAGTAGTTACCAAGGTGTTGTGTGTTGTTATTATTGTTATGAATAGAAAATTACTCACTCTTGTCTTTTCTCAAAATTATACCAATAGTGAGTTACTTTCCTTGTTTAAAATCGTTATAGTTATTATAGAAGATTTATTGAGAGGTGCTGGATAATAGTTATTTATGTATCAATGCACTAAAATTTAACTTTTTGTCACGAATATGGAGTTTATTTGCCGAAGCACGGAGAGCCGAGGAAAATAAACCATGTGAGTGATAAAAAGGAACTTCAGTGCCGCGGTACATATTAAATTTTATTTGAAATCTAAAATTAGAAAAAACTGTTAAAAAATTATTATATTATAGATTAAGTTTATACATCTGTCAGTTGTCAATTGCAACTGACAATCAGTGTTGCCAACCTCGAACATTGAAGCTATCGCTAATAACACTCGAAATTAAACGATTTGTACTCAATTTCTTCATTGGAATTAATTAGTTAATTCTTCTTGCACATATTGTTTCATTTTACTTATAAATTTACTACAATACTTCATATATTTGTCAAAATTATTATACTTGTATAATAATTATTTTACGTAGCTCAAAACCGTCGTATAATGGGTTACTTTAGATTTCTGAGCTTTTAATGACGATTTTTGAGCACTTAAGTGCCAATTTCAAATAAATAATTTTTTTCATAGGTAATATACCGAGTGCCAAGAATTTATCAGTAAATTTTTAATTAGTTGTTGTGTAGAAAAGGACAACCGAATGTCAAAAATGATATAATATGCCAATAGGGTAACTAGAGGGATTTAAGTGAAAATTTTGACACGAATTGTCGGTTCTACACAGGAAATATGAAGAAATTTACCAAATAAATTCATGACTAGAGTTATATTCGATTTTTTTCCTGAATTTAAATAAAATTAATCAAACTAATTATTTAACCGCTTCCCTAAGATATGGTGCATGGGTTTTATCGTTGTAAAATCGTACTCTTGGTACAAATGAAGTAATCTGATTGGCTTATAATGTAATGACTGAAATTATCCGTAATAAATATGTAAATATGTGAGTCGTGTGTGCGACGTGCAATTACCAGTCGTCAATACAACTTCCCAAGTTCTTAATAGCAATGTAACAACAGGAGCAAACTTTTAAACAGCCAAATTTCACCGAATAACTTCTCCTTTGGAGTGGGGAGGGGGCTTGATTTTTCGGCTGCTACTATACTTTTCAAATTTAGCAATGAATGAATGGGGTGATGATAAATTTATTTGTTATTTAATACCATATCTTTGAACTATGTATTAAATTTTTATAAATTCTAGTAGATGGTAAAAGGCATAATACTCGCCTCAGAAGCGATCGCACGCCAGTTAAAACATCGATCAGTTTGTAAATATGAACAGAAATTATTTGCTATTGTAAATGATATAATAATAATAATGGCGATCTTGGTGGTGTATTGGCTATGTCACTCGCGTAGCACGCCAGAGGTCGTGGGTTCGAATCCCGCTGAAGAGCATGGTCACATAAATTAATAATCATTGACTCTTGAGGCGGCATATGACCATAGTAGTTAGTCCGCTTCCCAACAAAAGGAAAATAATAATAATAATAATAGATTGTTTTACAAGTTAAAGGGAACCACTTTTCTTACGCGTCGTAGAATATGCTGCATCCTTTGGTATCCTTTATGACGTTTTATGAAATTGTATGGACTCATCTATGAAAACATAAAATCAATTCATAGTAACCACAAACAAAACGTCAATATCTACAAGTAAATACGAAAAAATTTCAAAAATGTATTTAGAAAATGCTGAATATATGTAGGTTTATGTGCACAACTCATTAATATTTTGGAAGCATCAAATGAAACTACCTTAAATTTGCTTCCTACACAATCTTGGGAGAAGTATGAAAATTTAGCAGGTTGGACAATTAATATTTTGAAAAATAAACTAACTGTGTAATTATTGCGTTCAGTTGATGATCAAAGTTGTTTAATAGATGTTGTTCCGTTTACCAATGAATAAAGTGTTGCTAACGATTAAAATGTAGTTAACGATTAAAATCGTTAATTACTTTACTGCTTTCTACGTATTAAAATTACTGTTTTCCATTAGGTACATAAAAAAATAATAAGTAGCTACTTCTGTTATTCTTCTCTATGCCAAAGGTTTTTATTCCTCTTTGATTATTGTTGGTGGTCTTTCATTTAATGTTCCCATCTGTATCAAATCGCTTAAAAGTTAAATAGATATATACGGTATAGTGATTTTTATAACGTAACAGGTATAATGTGGCCTTTATTGATCCCACTGCAAAATGTATGTAAAAAATCTGTTGTGGGCAGCACAATACCTCCCGCCACAGATTTCTCATCAAAGCATGCAGGAACACGGACCACCACTATCAAGAAACGCTCATCCCTTCAAATTATGATACATGTCAAAAAATGACACTTTTCAACAGTTGAAAAAAACAAAGGTTAGCAGATTTAAACGAAAATATCAAAATATAATTTTTCTTTAACGTTTATTTCATAAACGGTAACACACAAATAAACAGATAAAAATGTTTCAAACAATAATTACAGATAATAATATTTGAAACATTATTCTAATAACAAAATTTTCATTCAACCATAATTTACTGAGATATTTTAAAATAACTTGATAGAGCTTCAAGTAAACTACCACTTCCAGTTATTGGATTATCACCAAAAACTAATTAGCTCTTCCAAAGGGAATACAATTGATATATACAAAATATCAAAATTTTCAGTTTAGTAGTTTTTGAGAAACCATAACTCCAGAGATCCACACAGATTGACAGACAGACAGACACACACACAGACATCATCGCGAAACTATTAAAATCGTATTCTATGGATCCTAAAACGTGCTCATCCACTGAAAACTCATTGCGCAATTTTTAGCATGATTCCTATACCTCCCTTACAGGATGTGGCGGGAGATAAAAATGGAAATTTACGGGAAAACTTGATGTTATATCTTTATTTACATCTATTTCAACAGACCATGCATAACACTAAAGAAAATATATTTAACATTCAGCAAATATACAATATAGAAAAAATACCGATCCCCTGTTGCAGCCTCTTAGTTATTGGGGCGTAAAGCTGCAAAAAATAATTTTCAGGGACCAAACTGAAAAAATTATAAATTAGTATACCTAAATACATCACCTAGGGTTAAAATTTACATTTTAGGATAACAACAAAAAAAACACGGGTGTTTTATACTTACTTTTGCACCATCTGATTCATTAGAAATGTGTGTTTGCTTTCTGCATTAGAAATGTTAGAATCAATCTCTTGTATTTCGTCTTCTGATTTCACATCGTTTTCATCTTTGCTCTCGATAATTAAAATATCACACAACTCATTTTCAGTTTAAAACACCGAGACGTGTTAATTATAAAATCAACGTAACTGGTATAGTGGGGTCAACAGAGCCCCTAATTGTTATTATCTCCTTAATTATGAAATATATAGATTCGTGTGACCGTCACTAATTCGAGTGTGTCGATTAATGAAGCTACTGAAAAACTCAAACATTTACTTTAAATTTTTAGCACTAAACAACTAGATTTAAAAACACTGGGATCTTCAGCGACTATTCCAGTTAAGGGTTATAGAATTTCTTCATCTCACGAAACTAAAATTGCTTGATGAACAATATTCTCATCCAT
The DNA here is from genome assembly GCA_963942605.1 of Poecilus cupreus. Classification (NCBI taxonomy): domain Eukaryota; kingdom Metazoa; phylum Arthropoda; class Insecta; order Coleoptera; family Carabidae; genus Poecilus; species Poecilus cupreus. Next base: position 16,266,624 of record OZ012729.1, read on the forward strand.
CCTTCTAAGAGTAAATCTGCAGCATTTCAGAAGTGTTACCGATTGACTCAAACTCTCGCGGTGGGAGATGCAGATGGGACACTAGCCTACTACTTCCAGTTTAATTATAAATCATTCTCAAGGTCACTAGTAGCCGGATTTAAATACAGATGGCACGCGTGTCAAACACGAAACAGCTATGCTAAGTGACGGACGATTCAGAAACATTCCGCGAATTTCCTCAGTTGGTTTGATCGGTTCGTAAATATTTTGAACTTGAAATGAAAGTGAAGTTTTAATTGTTCGCAATATATTTTTTTACGGTTTTTTAAACGGATTTATAACTGTTTGGGTCAAAAATAAATTGTTGTTGTGTGTTTTGTAAATAATTCGTGGTACGTAATTTGGTGAGTTATTTATGTTACTTTACGCTCAAAATTCGAAAAAGTGTTTCAAAATATTTGATTTAGGGTAATACTATAATTACACAGTAAACATTTGATTTGCGGTTGTTAAGTATTTTTAGTTAATATTGACAAATTTATTGTGTTAAATCAACAATTAAAAAAAATATGACAATTTGTTAAATTAAAATTTTGTCAATTCTTAATTTTTAACAAGAAAAATAGTTGTTTTTATTTATTTACTGGATTTATAAAATTTAACAATAGACTCGTCAATAATAACAAAAAAATTTAGCTAATTTATCAATTTGAAATTGTTAAAGAAAATTAGTATCGTTTGTAGCAACTTAATTTGTTATGATAACTATGATTTATTGTTCTTCTTCAATATAATTACTAAAATATTTAGGCAAAAGCACATAAAAATAAATGTTAATAATTACTACATTCATAAATATTTTTTGTTGCGAAATACACAAAAATAATTTGTTACTTGCTTTCAAATTTGAAACTTGTTAAATTAACAAATATTAACGGTTTTGTCAATTTACTATAAATTTGTTACTATGTAGTGATGTGACAGCATCAATTCTAAAATTATTTTTAGGTATTTATAACAAATTGACTACTCATTTATTTCCGAATTATTTTAAAGTATAATACAAATGGAAAATTTAGCGCTTTCCAAATTTTATTTCAAGTATTTCTCTCAATTACTTTAGAGGAAAACGTTTCATATAAAAAAAATTTAGTACTGTCCAACATTTACTTAAAGCATTTTTCTCTAAAATATTTCAAGAACATTCGATAACCCAAACTTGATAACAACTGTAAATATATAGAGATAAATTTTGTTGTAATGTATTATTATGTTCTATTATTTACTTATATTACTTTGAATGAGAAAGGATTGTGACAAAATATTCATTTAAGCACTTATTTATGATTGATAATTTATTATAATTGTATGAAACATGACATGAAATGAAAACATATTTCGATGAACATTACACTAAGAATCTATACTTATTTAGATATAAAACATGAACTCTATATTTCGGTGCCTAAAATTTACCTTGAAAAGGGAAAAGTCACCACATTGCCAATTAAAAATTATTTTCAATACAATTCAGCGCCTCCACCATAAATGCAAACCTATTTGTATAACAATCAAAAGATAAATTTATGATAAAATATATTTTTAAAAGTGTTTTAATATTTAGGAGAACTTGAAACAAAGCAGATTTATTTACTTAGCATGTCATTCTTCTTAACAATTCTAAAAGTTGTTTAGATTTCGTTACATTTATAGCTTGTACTATTATTTATCAGTGTCAAACATTCCTATATTATTTTATAGCAAAATGCTTCAAATATAAATGATAAAAAATAGTTTTCTTTAAGTTTTACTTGAAACATTTATATCCAAAATAATTCAGGAACGTTTGGCAGTGCAAAATAAAACTATTCGCATTTAGACCTCCATCAAACATTTTTGAATTTATAGTAAAATGCTTCAAATAAAAACAATAGAAACTTAGTTTTTTACAAGTTTTACTTGAAGAATTTTTCTCTAAAATAATTTAGAAACTTCTGACAGCGATAAAAAAACTAGTCGCCTCTAGAACTCTGACAAACGTTCCTCAATTATTTTAGAACAAAAATTTTCAAATGAAAACAACACAAAATTATTATCTTTCACGACCTGGAGTAAAACTCGATTTGTTTGGTTCCAAATTTATGACAGAAACAACCAATTTCATATCTACGTGAGATTTGTGCACTGTCTCTCCCGTCGTGAGGAAAAGTGCTCAAATATTATGAGAAAAGAACAAAATTAAATAAATCAAAGGTAATTACCATAATTATATTACAATTCAAATAATTTTTAATTACATAAAAACCATCATAAATATTGGAGTCGTGAAAAAATAGTATATACACCGCAGGAGAGAAGTGTATTTTTTCCTTGTCGTATTGTAGCCTTCGCCTACGACTTGTGCTTAAATTTACACCGCGGGAAAAAATCATACATTTCTGTCCCTTAATATATAATGTACTATTATGTATGATCGTTGTTAAAAGTGGCCCTTTTAACGGTAGCTTATCAAGGTAAATGTGCCACTTTCTGACACTCGTGTTAAAAGTAACGTAGCAACGTGTTAAAAGTGACTTTATTGTTACCTTTGATAAATATCATATCATAAATAACTATTTTCTATAAATTTAACTTGAAATGTTTTTCTCTAATTCAGAAACATCTGACAGTATAAATAAAAGTAGTCGCCTTTAGACCTTCGTCAAATATTTTTTGAATTTTTGAAAAGGGCTTGAAATAAACACGATAGAAAACATATTTAGTTATGTTCCTTAATATTCATAATCCAAAATGTGTTTCAAAATATTGATTTTGGGTAACATTACAATAAATTAGTGGCGTGACAGCATCAATTCTAAAATTATTCTTAGATATTTATAACAGACTGCTAGTATTGCTCATTTATTCCCGAACTATTTCAGAGTATAATAGTGATGGAAAATTTATCGTTTTGCCATTTTTAATTGAAGAAATTTTCTCTAAAATAATTCAGGAAAGTTTGGCAACGCAAAATATGTTATTCGCCTTTATACCATCGTAACACGTTCATATATTAATTTGGAACAAAATGCTTCTAATGAAAACGATAAATTTTTTTTTTTAAGTCTGACAGCGATAAAACTATTCGCTTAAGTCTCTGTCAAACGTTCTTGGATTATTTTAGAGTAAAATGTTTCAAACAAAATTAAAGAAAATTTTTTTATAAGTTTTACTTGAAGCATTTTTCTCTAAAATAATTTAGAAACGTCTGAAAGCAATAAATAAAAATTAGTCACCTTTAGAAGACCTACGTTAAACGTTCCTGAATTATTTTAGAACAAAATGTTTTAAATAAAACCGATACAAAATTAATTTTTTACAAGTTTACTTGAAGCAATTTTCTCTAAAATAATTCAAGAGTACTTGATAGCGATAAATAAAACTAGTTATCTTTACATTTCCCTCAAACGTTCTTGGATTAACTGGGACCAAATATTTCAATTAGACATACATACATAACATCACGCTATGTCCCACTTAGTGGGGCAGTACGAACCCAGAAACACAGTCAACCAACAATCAATCTCCTCTAAACATTCCTATCCTGACACACCACATGCTCGTCTATTCTTCTCACTCGGAATCATTCGTTCACGCAACAAACCATCAATCATACCCAACCAGTTATTCCTCGGACGCCCACGCAATGCTTCACCTTCAATCTCACCCACATATATTAGTTTCTTTCAATCCACATTCGCTCAACATGTCCAAACCACCTCAATTGACTCACTCCCATTTTCTTGACAACATTCTCCTCAATCTCACACTCATCATACACCAATGTATTCTGTACACGATCACGTCTCGTATACCCACACACTCCTCTCAAATATCTCATTTCTACAGCAGTTATACGTCGTTCATGCTTCTTCATCCACACCCAACATTCAGAACCATACATCAATGGAGGTACTAACATACCACTATAAACACTCAATCGAGTATCTCTTGATACATTAACGTTTCGAGCAAATGTACTCAGAGCACCCAATACTTTGCACCCTGCAGACACTCGCCTTTCAATCTCCCGGTCAGTACGTTCATCCCTCGATAATATACTACCCAAATATACAAATTCATTCCCTTGTTCCAGTCTCACACCATTCACTGAAACATTACAATCAGTCACCAAATCATTCTTCTCAAACACCAACATCATATCATATCAACTTTCAATAGCAGATTTAAACCTTTCAATTAGACACGATAGAAAATTCAATTTTCTACAGGTTTTACTTGAAGTATTTTCCTTTAAAATAATTCAGGAACATCTAACAGCGCAATTTAAAGCTAGTAGTTTGTAGACTCCCGTCAAACGTTCTGGAATTATTTTAAAGCAAAATGCGTCAAATAAAAACGGTAGAAAATGAAGTTTTCTACAAGTTTTACTTGAATCATTTTTCTCTAAAATAAAATGGCTGATAGCTATTAAATACTGAAATATAGGAATACTGGAACGCTAATTTATAGGCTTTTATGAAAACGAAAACACATAGATATTGTAAGGCTACCCTTTTTTATCTAACACTTGTTTGTAGAATGGCGTTTGTTGAGCAGTAGTTATGTAGAACATTGTACAACAAAAACAGATGTCCCAACAAATAGCTGTCTCTCTCGGTTCGCATTTTCAACGATAGTTAGCATTCCAATGGGGTCTTTCACCATTTTTAAAAATATTTTTTTATGAAACTTTATCTATATTGAAGACTATCTATACTTTTAAAAAGTCTTAATTGTTATTCATTAAGCTACAATGATTTAAAAAAAAATGTTGTGACGTCGTAGTAGAGGTGTTGCTGGATCTAAAACAGTAGAGATTTAAATAATTTTTGTTACATAAATGTTCTATTTTATTGTAATAATAATAATAAAATAAGTAAAAAAATATATGACTACAATTATTTACAATCTGTACTGTTTTAGATCCAGCGACACCTCTACTATGACGTCACAAGATTTTTTTTTAAATCATTGTGTCTTAATGAATAACAATTAAGACTTTTTAAAAGTGTAGATAGTCTTCAATATAGATAAATAAAAAAATAAAAAAAAATGGTGAAAGACCCCATTGTTAAATGTGTTATATATAAATGATTTCATCTTCTTCTTCATTTGCAGCCCGCTGACATCAAACAGCCCAACACCTATCCTCGAGCAAACATGGGTGTCAAAAACCGACGTGCCTAGCAAGGATCCAGGGGTGGGGGGTGTGTCAGGATCCGGAGTGGGGGGCGACCACCTCCCCCCCATGCCGCCTGCGCGTGCGCGCGACTACACGGCGCTCAGCATCTCTCAGAGCGCCCCGGCATCCAAGCAAACCAGCTTCGAACGAGGAGAAAGTGTCGACCGGGCCAGGCCGGTCCTGCCCTCTGCTGCTGCTGGTAATAGTAATGCAATGCAGAGGAGGATTAGGGGTAATTGTGCATGTTGCCTTGCAGTGGGTCCGGTGGCAAAGGCCCTCGCTCGCGCAACCACGGACGCCTCGGCCACCTCCGGGCCTCCAGCAACTCCGGGGGCGGGTCCGCATGTCACCCACGCGACCAGTCTGGATGCCATTGCTCGCCGGCAACACTTCCGGAGCGGGAGCACGGCGCCTGCGCGCTGCGCCACCATCAGCGTGTGTAAGTATCTCACGATGTGACGACTTAAAGGCCAGCCAACTAGAAATCAATTTAACTTCTACTGTATAATCACTATTAAAATAGTTCAAGTGTTGAATTATAGCGTCACTTGAGCAACCATGACGCCATAAAACCACGTGTAAATCTATATTTAGCGGGAAATAGCTATAAATAAACGAGAAATGGGTTAGTGATTGCAGAAAGTAATAGAAAAATAAATATAGCTTCAGGCATGTATATGAAATGACGACATTCATGACGTCAATAAACTCAGATTTTATAAACACGGTCAAAGGTTATTTAACAGCAAAACTAAGTCCATCATCTCTTCATTCTTGCGACGTTTCTATACATACTTAAGTGAAAATCCTTGAATCCGTTCAAGAAATTTATCTGTCTTTTCTGAAGTCTTATGTCCGGTTTTGTAAAGAAATTTAACTGATGTAAATTTAATAAATTTAACTGGAGTTTTACAAGGTCCGGTTGTATAAAACGTTGTTAACTGCGTTGTGAAAGTAACAACGTGATTAACCAAGGAAATGGATTTATAAGATAATTTTTAATGGGTTAATCACGTTGTTACATTAACAACGGAGTTAACAACACCTTATGCATCCGGGTCTAAATTTCGTTATGAAACCGAGCATTAGTTTATTAAATTGTGTTGTATTATAAAAGAATTCTTATTTATACGTTTATGCCAGTTAGAAATGAAATTACAAAAATCAATAGTTTAATCAGTTTATATCATATTTATGATTTTGAGAAATAGATATGGCTCGAAACTACAAAAAATTATTAAAAATACGTACTTTTAAGTGTGAACCAATTAACAGAAGAGTTTTTATATTCTCATTAAATATGCAGGATGTTCTCTTTAAATGCTATTTCAAGAATAGTAAGACCTACGAGGTTGGTTATTGCAAAATATACTAACATGACATTTTTCATATGTTGTTTTGTTTCTTTTCAAAGAGTACAGCTTAGCAGATGCCAAAATTCAATATTTCGTTACCATATTGTAATTGTTAAATAATGCTAATAAGAGAAAAACGTTTCAAACCGAAATTGTAAACAATAACATTTGATATATTATTCTAATCAGTCTAATTTACTAAGATATTTTAAAACAACCTGATAAGGCTTTTAAGTAAACTACTACTTCCTGTTTTTGGGTTATCACCAAAAACTAATCATTTTTTCCTATGACGATTCAAATGTAAAATACAAAACAAAAATAACCAGTTTTTAAAAAATATGAACTCTAGAGATACACACATCAATCCATTCATACACACGCACAAAAAATATTTAAATCATATTCTAGGTACTCTATCGCTATCCATTGTAAACTCAATACTGAATTTTTAGTACTTACATACATACATACATATATAACAGCACGCTATGTCCCACTTAGTGGAGTAGCACGAACCCAGAAACACAGTCAACCAACAATCAATCTCCTCCAAACATTCCACCACTTTCGCCTCGTCCACATTCATAGTGCGATTCATACATGCTCGTTTATTCTTCACACTCGGAATCATTCGTATGCGCAACAAACCATCAATCATACCCAACCAGTTATTCCTCGGACGCCCACGTAATCGTTCACCTTCAATCTCACCCACATATATTAGTTTCACCACCCTTTCGACATTTGCTCAACATGTCCAAACCACCTCAACTGACTCACTCCCACTTTCTTAATAACATTCTTCTCAAACTCACACTCATCATACACCAATGTATTCCCTATACGATCACTTCTCGTATCCCACACACTTCTCTCAAATATCTCATTTCTACAGCAGTTATACGTCGTTCATGCTTCTTCATCCACACTCAACATTCAGAACTTATATATTTGTAGCCGAGACTGTTCAACTCCTAGTGCCATATACAATTTTTTTCTTCAAGCATTCCGAAGTATGAGGTATATAAAATGTCATTTGTGATATGTGGAACAACTAAAATACTATTGTATACCGTACAATAATATTTATGATTGTATTAGTAACAATATGATCAACTTTTATATCGTATGTGTAGTAACAAAATGTGGATATTATAATACGCTTGTATCAAAAATTTGTTTTTCTTCAAGTGTATTAAAATATTTATATTTTGCAACTATATAGAAGTTAATCATTTTGTTATCTATACAATAATAATGTTAGTTGTTTTATGTGCCACTGGTGGCAGCACCTACAAGGGCAGCTCTGACGACTGACAGTTGTATTACATAGATCTGTCACATTTTATATTTTATTGTTTGCTTGAAGAAAAAAATAGTGTATCTCACTCGGAGTTGAACATTCTTTTTGTGTTTCGCTCAATTTACATAGCTTCGTCTGCAAATACATAAGCTCAACACAAAAAGACCTATTTCAACTCCTAGTAACATAATTCATTATTTAGCTCATTGCTATTGTCTTGTAAAATAGAAATTATGTTCTATTTTAATCAACCTCATAGCTCTCATACTTCTCGAAATATCTAACAATGGTAGCACACTTAAATTGAACATTCTATTTTACAATAAATTCCACTAACAATTGCGAATTCTTATCAAACAAATTCATAGAAACAAAATAGCAATGAAAGCCACAAATTCTAGTGTATCAATGACCCATATGCAAAGAGCTTTTTTAACTTTTAGTGACAAAACAGGAACTGGAGTCGTTGCGCGACAAGCCAAGTTTCTTGCAAGGTAATAACCGAGTCGAGGTTTAATCGTTTGGTTATTTTTCAACCACTTTAGTACGATTTGAAGCTCAGCTCATCACTAAGTCAGTCGACATCATTTCATATATCATCCCCCGATATTCCACCTCTACTTATTTACTGATTTAGACATCCAAAAATAATTATTCATTGACAATTCGATTTAGTTTACAATCTATCTTAATTTTAGTTAATTAATTTGATACGTCGAATTATCTGTCACCTGTCAAAGTATTGAACGTCAAACTGTCGATGTAATTAAATAAGTTATAAATATTAAAATGAATATGTTATCCCTTTGGAAATCTAGATTCGGTAAATATTAAATTAAATCATACCCTGTCATATTTCATTAAATAAATTGTAGAAAACATGTTTCATAAAGGACTAGATTTCAAATGGTCGTATGGTACGTATCACCAAAACCTAAACGATCGTAATAAAATGATTAAGCAGCCCTTATATTAAAAGTACAAAGAACCTTTCACGCTTATACCGCTAATTGCTGAATATTTCTCAGAATACGTTATAGCTTTTGCAATACGTTTTCATTAATATTATATAATTCGGATTTTATAAGTATATATTAAATAAATATTATATCTACATATTATTATCCTTATATTACCCCATTAACATTGTTCGAATGTATAGAATGTAGCCTGGTTTAAAATTTCCTATTTAACCCATTAATGGCCAGAACTATTTTTCTTTAAATATTGATTTCATACTTCCATATATTGGTAACTTGAAAGAGTAATTATGTATAAAATATTTTACATTTATTTATACAAAAAATGTCAAATGAATAACATGCTATAATTTCTCCAGTTTAAAATGTCAGCCAGGCAAAAACATTTTAAAGTAAGACATCTTTACGTGTGATTTAACATACGCTGTGCATTATTGAGATAAAATGTTATTTACAAAAGACATTTTCTAGCTGTACCTATTATTTAACAACAGATTAGCAAATTTAAATGAAAATCTTAAAATATAATTTTTTAACGTGTTGTAATTCGTAAATAGAGACAATAAGAGAAAAATGTTCCAAACAATAATTGTAGACATTAATATTTAAAACATTATTCTAACTAAAATTGTCATTAAAACATAATTTATTGAGATATTTAAAAATAACTTGACAGGACTTCAAGTATACTATCACTTCCGGTTATTGAATTATCACCAAAAACTAATCAGCTTTTCCCAAGGAGATACAGTTGATATATACAAAATATAAAAAAATTATGTTTAGTAGTTTTTGAGAAACCGTAATTCCAGAGATTCACACAAATCGACATACAAACTGACAGACAGACAGATATACAGACAGACAGACAGGCATACAAACAGACAGACACAAACACAGACATTGTCTGGAAACTATTAAAATAGTTTTCTAGGGACCCTAAAACGTGCTCATCCGCTGAAATCTCACTACAGAATGTGGCTAGAGATAAAAACAATTTATAATACATATAAGTCTTATAACTAAAGAATAAAGATAGTTCTAGTACTATGTTATGTAAATTATTTCATTGTCCGTATGACTTATTTAAATATTGTTTTTATAATAATTTATTGTTGATGTTAACATCTTTAATTTCATTGGGTGTAAATAATTTAGATAGCTATAATTATTTATAATACTGGAGTGCAGCAGTATTGTAATAAATATTGATGTATTAGTTGTAAAAGTAATAATTTTATTTAATATTGTTACCTATTATTTTTGATAGGACTTTGTGCTAAACTTGAGAAACCAGGGATTGAATTCACATTTTTATTTATGACAGGTATAATTTAAGGTTTCTTTATAATAGTAATTCGTAATTGATAGTTGTTTAATCGTATTATTACGATTTTTTGGGTTTTGGTGAAATCTACTATAAAATATTTGAAATTTAGTTATAGGCATACGCTTACTTTTGTAATTATATAGAAAATAGTTGTTAATACTATTAATTATTACACATTTTATGTAAATATTACAGAGTTTGTAGGGTGGTGTTTTACGTAGACATTTTGTAATAGAAAATGTATTTTTATCAATTAAAGGATTTTAGAAATCCCAGTGCGTCGAACCATGTACATTTAATAATATTTATTTACTCTAGATTAATTTAAATCGATAAATAATTGTGTAAGTGTGCAATTCCATGCAGTATAAGCTAATTTTTATTTGTTACTGTTGCATATTAATGGTAAAATGTATAAATAGCATAAAATACTCATTCCCAAGAACATCAGGCTTATGTACATATGCTTAATGCTTATAAAATTTCTATTATTATCGCACCAGATTTCATGCACCTGATTAAAAAAAAATATATTTGCCAACATATCTGTCATGAATTCTAAAGTTTGGTATTTTTTTACAGCGCAAAAACAAAAGTTTCCAAATGTTTCTTCAGAAAGTGACCTTCAAAAATTCCGGACTTCGCACGAAAGGAAGAGTCCAAGCCTTAGTAATCCTTCAGAATCTGCGAAACAAAAAGTAAGTCCTTGAACTAATAAATTAGTTTAAAAATATGGGTTCCTCCTTCCTCGTCATGTATTCTGTAAGATGGTGCAAGGTTTACTTCATTTTATTCTAAAATAAAGTAACATAGAAGTGACAAAGGTGGAACGAAAAGTTAAATTCAATAACCTGGAATTCGAAAAATAGCAAGGATAATGAAATTCTGTTTTAAAATTTGGAATTCTAGTATTTTTCTTCATAATACAGTATAAATTTATTTAATTGAATTGTAAAATAAAGTATTTAGTAACGTAGAAATAAAAACTGGTCAATATTAAATAAAATCTAATTTAGTAAGCTGTCACTCAAAACAAATAAAGATAATTAAATTCTGTTTAAAAATTCAGATTCTTCCAACTGTTTTTAATATAATAATATAAGTTTAAAACCAATTCCTTCTAAAATAAAACATTCATAAATATAGTAGTGAAAATTGATGGAACATATTTTGAATTATAAAAATTGTTAACTTATATTGGGCATCCAAAATTAAAATACGCTAACTAGTGGTAGAAAGCTAAACTAACCATACAGTCCATAAATTTCATTGTATTTTGAAACTAATTGTTATTTTTTTTAAATTAATGACAATAGTAGTCATTTTAAGAGTAATGTAAGTATTACATTTGTTTAAACCGTATTATTTAAATAAGATGTAAAAATGAAAGATACATTGTATTTGTTGATTATAGGTTAAGATTGAATTTTCTCCAAAGAAACCTATAAAAATAGGAAAATTTGCAGTGTGTATGGCAACAGTTCTGCTGTCAATAAAAATGTACTACCAATACAAAAGCACGCATTCGCTATCATAAGATATCATACAAAATGAATTTGACATGTACCTTATGCGAATTGTGATCAACGCCATCTCTTGATAATTGGGGAGCCCAATAACTAAAAAACTAATAAAAAAAAATTTAAGTATGCTTTAAAATTTGAATTCCTGAATTAATATACAGGCTGTAGAATTGAAATATGGGGTATAAGGATTTCATTACTAATTTTTTTTTAATTGTTGCTGTATCATTTTACGTATTCAGTTTACAGCAAAAGTGCAAATACAAAATGTGATCAAATTTCAAAATGCATTCAATAAGGCCCATTTGGTTACCTAAATATTAGTATTTAACGGAAATAAATGAATTCTTAAATTGATCATTATATTATTACATTTTCTACAATATTTCCAGAGAAAAACTTTTCAAATTTCTATATCTTAGTTACCGTTGTTACAGTTGCATATATTTGTATGTTGTCATTATAATACTATATTATACATTAAGGAAGAAAAGTATATGATTTTGTCCCGCGGAGTAAATTGAAGCACGAGCCGTAGGGCTACAATACAACAATACATATTTATGATGGTTTTTATGTATTTCAAAATTATTTGAATTGTAATATAATTTATGCTAGTTACCTTTGATTTAATTTCCTTCATCTCTCACATTATTTGAGCACTTTCCCTCACGACGGGAGAGAAAGCGCACAAATTTCCTGTAGATACGAAACTGGCTGTTTCTGTCATGATTTTGATATCACAGAAACCGAGTTTCTCTCCCGGTCGTGAAAAAAAGATCATTTTTTGTCATTAATTAAAAATGAGTTATTTTCAATTCATTGAACCAATATATTTAATTTGTTCCCTACAAATTATACTCTCGACAAAATTAATACAACACTAATAAATAATTGAAATGTCAAATATTGTTTGTTTTTGTTTAACTTTCCATAGCCATATGAGCATTTATCTAATAAATATTTAATTTAATATGGTAGATATATCATGAAATACTAATATTTAGGTAAGCCTTATTTCATGCATTTTTAAATTTCGAAACAACATTAAGTATTTACATTTTTGCTGTAAAGTGATTATGTAAAAGATACAGCAATATACATAAAAATAGAATTGAAATTGTTATACTCCACATTACAAGTTTAAACCGCTGCACCACTTTTTTTATAATTGATTATTTCAAAATTGGGCAATCTTCTAGTGGATTTTTTTAATGATTAAAATCTCAGATATAAGATACCCTAAAAACTTCAAACTGCACCTTCATATCTATCATATAACTCGAGATATACTCAAAATGATTTTGGAGAAGACGCACGTCATCAAAAATATTATTAGATAATGACATCACTATGCAACAACGTTTACATGGAATACTTATTTTTGTTGAAATGAAAATGCAATGCGTGTTGCATCACATGTGCCGCCATTTTTAAACGTGAATTGTTGCAATAAACACAATATATTTATACATACATATTATAAAACACTGGATCACGAAGAACACAAATTTTAATAACAAAGTAAAGTCTGACAGTAAAGTGGCAGTTCGATATGAATTTTGTATGTAAACATGATCATTTACCAATAGCAACAACATAGCGAACAAAAATGAACTAGAATTATTTTTAATAATTTAAAATTCCATTAAAGGAATAAAATTGGCTGAAAAATCACTGTACATTGCATTAATATATACATTTCTTAATGCTAGTATTTTTTATGTCCTTTTATTTTAAACATTAGCATACCTCAATAAACTTTACAAGTAATTTTTCACTTTATAAAGTTTTTTTTCAGGTTGATGACGTGCGTCTTCTCCAAAATCATTTTGAGTATACAACAGTTTAAATATAGGTTAAGTTACGGAACAGTTTATTCCATTACAAAAAAAATGGCCAAAAATATGAAACCAGAACGGCTAGAACCATCACCATTCCATTTTACGAAACAAATTACATACGTATTTGTGATATTCAAGTATTTTTCCACTGATTGGCGATTTAGAACAAAAAAACTGAAAATAGCATGAGATCCAATTTTGTATTATACGAGTAAAATCTCTCTTTAATAATATTTCCATGCAATGTTTTACTAATTATTACAATAATTATAAACAAAATTGCGAGAAATTCTTTAGAGAAAACAGCTTTTCGATATCTGTTTTAGTTTTTGAATTATGGTGTCTTAAATATTTCTTACTAATTGCTAAATTTTGTTTCTGTTATTTTTTAGTTTTCCATCCAAGATAATGGGTCCGCAAAATATTTTCAAAGCGGAATCCACACCCCAAAGATGGGTGAAAAAGTGGCCCAGGTAAGTCAATCATAATTATAATTTATTTATAAATTATTTAAGCCTCCCTTATATTACAAACATCATTTATCTTCGAGAAAGTTTAAAGTAATTTAGCATCGTGCGTTTCAGTTGATTGATAGCTACAATTAATTTCTGGATATTTGATCTCTAAAATAACATTTATTTACATAATTATAATTATCGCTGTAAGCTAGTACAGTACTATAACAAATGAAAAATAATTAGTTTTAACACATGCAAATTATGCGCATGCTGTAAAAGTCCTGATAAAAAACACAATTAAATTTACAATTATAATAAGACCATTCCACCAACCCCTAATGAAATCGTTATGGCGCCATACCAACTTAATAAAGCTAAAGTTAACAGTTCGTGCAACTGCCTGAAATCCCTAAATAGCCAAACATTAAGTCGTATCGGTCCGGCTTATCTGACACAAACCGTCAATTATAATGTTCGCATTTATGTCGAGAAATTAAAAGCCTTAACTAATCGCTACGTATCACCGGAAAATGCTCCCATGGGCGTGCCGCCGAAGGGGCACATTTGAAATATCTAATATTTTTTTGAGCCTTATTATTTTTTATTGCAAGCATCTTGTCTTTGACCCCAATTATAAAATATCATCGTCTGTTCTGTCAAGAACAATTGACAAAAATATTCCAGGTTTTTGACAAAATCAATGTGAAATATTTATAAACGATTAGACGTGGTCTTTCAAATCTAGTTAGCTGGGTATCGACCAAACATACGCACAACGGAAAGCGATACTGTTTTGTTATTTATTCTGTTATCGATTGTTTACGTCATTTTATATAAAACCGTTACGAGTGATAATGTTTCTAATACTGATATCTTCTAAATTATTCATCGTAGAATAATAATTAATATCAATAGATATCTAATAAGTAGAGAACGGATTTTTTGCATAAAAAAAACTTAATTACCTATATGGGTTTACATATGCACAATTTTTTTGGGAAATATGCATTCACTATCACAATATATGCAGCAAAATATGTAAAAAAAAGTCTGAAATTATTAAATAAAAAGTATAAATGATGGCATTATGAATTTTATTGCACAAAACAGTCTTAATACTTATTCACAATTAATTAATATACTACGAATATACATACACATAAACTAAGTCTAGAAAATTAAACATAATATTAAGAAATAATGGCATATTATATAATTACAATAACAAATTTTGCAAAATTTTCTAAAAGTTAAAAATAAGTAAAAGAATTCTCGGTTTTATATTCATTGTATGTACAACATACCTACTTTTACTAGCATTCGTATATGCAATAAATACTTACAGTTACCGTTACGGGGATTTCCCTAAAAATATTACAGTTAATTGGTTTGCGTATTTGTTTAATTTATTGTTTATTACTTCTTTTGTTATATTCTTATATTTATTGCGGTCTCCACCAATATTTTGGGAATTCAATGCAACAAGCTATTAATAGTTATTTACGATACAAGTACGTAAAGCTAGTCTTTAGTCACGAATGGGTCAATTAAAACACGAGCGTAGCGAGTGTTTTAAGACCCCTGAGTGACTAAAGACGCTTTACGTATGTGTATCGTACAATATTTTATCTACGATATAATAAAAAATCCCAAAAAATATTTAAAAAATATTTTTATTTATGAAGTAGGATCACAATATTAAATGAGAAGTTTGCCATGATAACAAAATTTTTGCAAATTTGGCGTGCTTTAAAAATTTTAATCACTCGTTGCTTGGCAACCCGTGACTGCCCGTGACTTATGGGATCGCGTTACTAAACAACCGTTTTACAAACTTGAAACTAACAGTTAAACATCAATTTTACACACTATCGTAGATAAAAGGACTTTATCTTAATTTTGCTTGTTAGCAATTAAGTATTTTGTACTTACGTCTTGCAATTTTTTTACATTTTTTATATTTTGTTAATTGTAATATGTGGGAACCTGTTATTGGTATTTGTGTACTGTTGGTTCTCCTATTCTTTATAAATAAAATAAATAAAAATAAATTACTAGAATATTCATATTTTTCACCACTAGACAGTCTTAAAAATACTGAAATATGGTATTATATGCAACTTTTGTAAAAATATGCAAAAGTATGCCCAAATATGCAATATGTGCAAATAGTAATTAGCATTAATTAACTCTGATCAATGTAATTCGTCCAGATAATTGATTTTATTTAAAGATATGCAAAAATTAAACATATGCACTTTGCATATAATCCACTCTCTCTCTACTAATACGTACATCTCTTCAACCTTCGATAAAGTAATATTCCAAAGTTGAGTTAAATTTCATATTCCAATTACAATTATTGACAATTCAAGTAGTTCTATTTGTCATATTTCATATTTCATTTTCTACTGAGATATACAGGATAAGTTTTTAAAGCATCCAATCAGTTTTGATGGCTAACTAATAACATTAGAGAAAAATAGCTTATACAGAAAGGAGAGGGACTTATGTTATTATTGGTAAAATAAAATTGCTAGAGTGATGTGATGGGGGAATGTAAATTACATTGTCTTAAATGGAAAGGAGTACTTTTTTTTATTGAAATGGAGAGCCCGAAGTATTCCTTTTTCAATGATATAACATAATCCTATACCTAAAATTTAAATTAAGCTCACAAAGTTAAAGAAACATTAACATCTTTGGTAAATAGAATTTCAGGTAGGCTGTTGAACAAAAACAATATTGTTTTTTATTGGGTACTCCTGTCAACAATGGCATTGCATCGACAACAATTGTTAAACTTTTTTTGCATAAATTCAGATATGCCTAATTCAATCAAACGAGGTATGGAAACTATGGAAACCTTCAGGAAACTCAAAAAGAGACCAGAGTAGTAGCGAGACAACTTATGATCCTTGCAGTTTGTTAATTCATTAATTTTGTGCCAGAAATCAGATAACTGTCCTCCCTCGGCCTCCTTACTTGCTAAACCTGACAATTTTTTCTTATTTCCTAAAATAATATCAGTGCTGAAAGGAAGCCAGTTGCAGACTATTGATGACATCAAAGTAAATGTATCACTGATCTTAAAAAGGCATTTTATATTAATCTATTCAGGACTGCTTTTCGGAATAGAAACACCGCTGGGAAAAGTGTCTGAATAATGGAGGGGAGTACTTTGAAGGGGCAAGGAACAATAATGTACAAAATTAATAATAAAGTTTATAAGAAAATAATTTTTTTAACAAATCTCATTCATGCAAGTGATAATATACTTAAGAATTGATTAAATTAGGGGTATATATTTCCAACGGATTTCTAGAGTTTTTAAAAAAGTTCCTTGCATTTACAACATTATTATCTTTACAAAGTTGAAAACTTGAGGTAAAGGTACTCATAAAACTTGAAGCCATAACAAAAAAGAAATATTATACATAACAACTTACGGATAGTAGTTACTTGTATATTTTATTAGGAAGAAGAAAGTTCTCCAGGTTTTCATAAGATAACTTTGTTAATATTACATTTACATTGTGGAGTACATGACAAAAATTCAGGTTTCTTATATAATATTTTAGCCAAGAAAATGAAATATGCATATTTCTATATCGGTGAATTATTTAACAATACTTGCTGAAGTTTAACTTTTTATCACGAATATGGAATTTATTAGCCGAGGCCCGTAGGGCCGAGGATAATAAACCATGTGAGTGATAAAAAGGAACTTCAGTGCCGCGGTACATACTAAATTTTATTAGAAATCTAAAATTAGAAAAAACTGTAAAAAAATTATTATATAGGATAAGTTTATACATCTGTCAGTTGTCAATTGAAACTGACACTCAGTATAGCCAACCTCGAACAGTGAAATAACATTCAAAATTATGTGTTTTGTCCTCAATTTCGTCATCGGAATTAATTGATTAATTCTTCTTGCACATATTGTTTCATTTTACTTATGAATTTTCTACTATACGTCATATATCTGGCAAAATTATCCTGTTTGTATAATTATTATTTAACGGTTGCCAACACTACGTTGTTCAAAATCGTCGTATAATGGGTTACTTCAGTGATGATTTCTGAGTTTTTAATGACGATTTTTTGAGAACTTTAGTGCCGACTTCAAATAAATATTTTGCCGATTGACATTAAAGATGACACTTCACGGACTGCTAACAGTCAGTAAAGTATCACTTTTATGCCTTGGCTGTAAAATTATTTTAGATAAAAACCACTCAACAAACGCATAGCAACCGTCAATAAATACATAGCAACCGCTCAACACAAGTATGGCAACGTAATTTGACAGCAATAATCTAAATAAATAAAAATTGGTAAGTTATGTTGTTGCTATGCGTTTGTTGAGCGGTTGTTATGTAAAATATTTTTATAGTCTAGGTATAAAAGTGATACTTTACAGACTGTTAGAAGTACATGTAGTGCCATCTTTAATGTTAATCGGCAAAAAATAAATATAATAGGTCTTGTCTTAGTAGCAAATAGCGCATTATATATAAACAAGAAAAATTATAAATGTCACTATTTGCTTTATTCGATTTGATGAAGATGGAAGACACGAAAATCAATGAGAAATTTCATTCCTTTTTGGAGAAAGCATTTAAAATGCACCTGAAGAAGCATCCTTGAGTTTTCTCCCGGAAAAGTCGATAGAGAGATATAATAAGTATTACCACTTATTCTGAGAATGGAGAACAAATAAACTGATAATAGAATCGAAATTCGTAATGGCTACTAGGCTGTAAAGTAAACGATTTTGAGTGCAGCAATTTTAAATAACAATAAATAATTATAGTCACAGACCCTTATGTATTCTTTGAAGGTTTCAACCCTGTAATATTCACCTAGGAAGCGAGCCAACTGCCCAATCAATAATTTCCTAGAAATGTTCAGTAATTTAAATATTACTTTCAATATAATGTTTAAAAAATTAAATATGCATTTTATGTCAAGGACAAAACTACATTTCCATCATTTTATTTATTAATAATTCCAACTACTAATCAATACTTTCTAGATATTACAGATAAGCTAATTGTTGTCAATACATTGTTATATTAAAATATAGGTACATGTTTCTTTGTTAAACAATACAGACACATCCACACGTCACGTAAAAAAATTGCCACAGTATTCAAATGAAACAATCCTATAAAATAAACAAGTCCTGGAATCACCATGGCTCATTCTTGCGTGTGTCACGAATCACATCACGCATTTTCAACCCGCGAGGGGAAACTACCCCTTGCCTAGAAAAGAGTTGGCTAGGTTTCATGCCAGTATGTATAACTTGGCAAAACACCCTGTGTTATGGATTACTCGACTAGCTATTGGAGGGGAAAGGGAGGGGATCACCTACCGCCCCCTGGAGTTGTAATACGCCCGCTCTATTACCGTCAGAGGGGAATTAGGAGAATTATGGGAGTTGTTGTTATAAAACAAATACTGTTAATAATTATTTGTATAATGTATTCAAGTGAAAGACTAGAGTTATTAAAGCAGTTTTGTTGTGGAGCAATTTGACGGCTGGTAACAGAATTTTTTTAATGCCCGGTTGCACCAACGTTAGTTAAATTTTAAACTTGGTATAATAAATAAAAGCAAATCGAAGTTATATGTCATGTAGTAGTAGAAAACTAAACTAACCATAAGGTACATAAATTTCATTGCATTTTGAAAGAAATTGTTATTTTTAAAAAATTAATAACAATAGTAGTTGTTTTAAGAGTATTCCAATGCAAGTATAATATTTGTTTAAGCCGTATTATTTAATTAAGATGTAAAAATGAAAGGTTTATTGTATTTGTAGATTATAGGTTAAGATTGAATTTTCTCCAAAAAACCTACAAAAACAGGAAAATTTGCAGTGTGTATGGCTGCCAATAAAATCGAACTACCAATACTAATGCAAGCATTCGCCATCATAAGATAGCATACAAGATGATTTTGACATGTACCTTTTGCGAATTGTGATCAACGCCATCTCTTGATAATTTGAAAGCCCAATTGAGATTGATGTCAAAAATTAGATACGCTCTTTTTTATTTAAACCAATTTAACTAACGTTGATGCAACCGGGAATAAGTATATCCTGCAATTTCAGAGCTGTGGTTAGCATGAAAATAGTTTACATTTAAATCCACAAAACACAACTTGTCCAATTATTAATTTGGACTGTGGATCGTGAGTTCCTCTATTCGAATCCTACAACCGAAGTTACCATTTTAAATTTACCCTTTTCGTTTCCTCTGGGAGCCTTGACTTGACGTCTGATAGTCGCGTTTCATACGAAAATGTTTCATCTACCAAGATCTGCGTAAGCAGATTGCCACACCCTTTACTCGATAAAAGGCGTGATGTTTTATATTTATATGTAGGTTGTATAATATATATTAGAATCTGAAATTGCATCTGTCTCATAAAGAAAGAGCTATTTGTGTAAAAATATTTCTTTTCGTTCTATCTACGGTTACAGATCTTTACTAACAGTAGAATCTTTTACCTAGACCTGAAATTGCAGATGGTTACAATCAAAGTTGGGCAATATAATTTTTTTTTCATGACTGGGAAAGCCAATTTAATATCTATGGGAGATTTGTGCACTTTCTCTCTGGAAAATGAACAAAATTGAACAAGTTAAAGGTAACTAAGATTAAATTACAATTTAAAAAATTTTGAAATTCATAAAAACCATCATACCCCAATGGTCGTAAAAAAATAGTATATATATCGCAGGAGAGAAGTGTAATTTTCCCTTATCGTAGTGTAGCCCTCGCCTACGGCTCATGCTTCAATTTACTCCCCGGGAAAAAAATCAAACACGTATCTCCCTTAATGTACAATATACTTTAGTATAATCACTTGTTTATGATATTATTTACCTGCCATAAAGTAGTTCTTTCCGAACTAGTCCCATAAAGCACATAACTTAGTATGCTGATTATCAAAATAAACAACAAAATAAATTTCATTATTTTATGAAGTAATTAATTAAGAACAACATTTGTAGTAATAGTAATATTAACTACACATTTAGTAATATTTTGATGCTATTTGAATGATTTCTTCCATAATAACATAACAGGATATTTAAGATGTGAAATGACCTACAATTTAATAATATAATAAATTACTTGATAACCAAACAGTAGCAAAAAAGCACACTTCGAAACTGTCAAATTTTTTATTTCAACATCATGTGTCAAATATAAATACCATTCTAAGCTAGAGAAAAATTATCTACAATGCAGTCAAACATACAATATTTATAAGTAACACATAAATATAATAGGGTTGAATGTCTCGATTTGCTGCGCTCGCTTGGCCCCTACACTGTCTCATCCATAATACCAAAATAATGTATTGTTTCTCGAAATAGAAACTCAATAATAAATAAAATTTGCGATTCTTAGGTGGAACTTAAAAGTTATTAATTTTCAAAATAAAAATTATTGAGAATATTTTTAGAGATCGTTTGATTTAACAATTGTTATCTGTCCCATCCAGATCTGAAATTGCAGATTTGCACTCCCAAGACTAAGCAAAATGAAACGTAATAATATTTGAATTTGTGTAAAACGAAAACAAAATAATGAATAAAACAATTGGTTCAAAATATGGTGGCAGCGCGCTCTGCTAAAACGTTTCTTCTGTTGTTCTCTTTTAAATAATAAAATATAGAGGTGTTTTACTCAGGGATTACATGTAAATCAGGGAGGGTGAGTCAGGTCTAAAAATAAACTTCAAATGTTCTGCGAATTTTTATGATTAAATCTCGCTTATACCAACGAGTTGCTAAGTAAACAACATCGATTTTAGAAATGTTTTCGTATTGGAATAATATTCAAAACTTATTTATATACTTGCTTACTATATTTCGCGGTCTGTATTGAGGCTACAAAATGCTTATTTTGCTTCCGGTTGCACAAAAAAAAAAACTCCAGTTAAATTTACTATCATACGAAATTTATATCAAGTTATCCAAATGACAATCAACTTCCTGACGATAATATTAAGTAAGTCATAATAGTTATTTGTTAAACTAGAGAGAAAAGCGCTTCTTTTTCCTATTCGAGCTCGAAGTTTGCGAATGAGGCAATTTGAACGAGAGTGGAAGAAGTGCTTTCTTCTCGTGTTAAACACAACATTTTTTTCACGACATGTTTCTAAAAACGATTTCATCGGAACTAAAATACACTTTGACAACACAACACACAACTGACACGTAAAAATTTAGGTTATCAGATGCCATGCGGTGTAACAGTGTTGCCAATGAACAAATCTTAAATCTTATGGCTGATTTATATTGGATTTAATTTACAAATTTTGATTTAGAAATTTAATTTTAAAAATATAAAATACATAGAAATGCCTTTATTGGTTTATGCTGGATTTACAAATTTATAGATTTATAATTTACATTTAAAATATCACCATATTTTTTATTCTAAATAAAAATTTCCAAATTCAACCAATCAATTTGACTGGGAAACAAAAAATAATTTTGACAACAGTAAAATATGTCAAGATTGTGATTGTTTTATTTGTGATCATTATAAAATTTTGTTGTAATATGTTTGCGGAAAGTGTTGAATATGATATTAATTCAATATCCTTCATTGAAGAACATCACATATGGCAAGTTAAGGATATTTTGTTGTTGTTTAAAGCATATGTCAAAAAGCTGAAGTCTAATCTTGATTGGCAGATTTCAAATTTAATAAATTCAGTCTGAATCAGGAGGTAAATCGCAAATTTCAAATCTAAAGCTGTAAATTAAATCCAGTATAAACTAGCCATAAATTTAAGTTGTCAAATTGTGATTTAATCTAGAAAAAGAAAAATATAAGACATATTTGTAAGATAATTTAAAGTACGTATATCACTAAAATAAGGATTTTCAATAAAATTAGGAATTTATTTATAATTTTCACAATACATTTTTGTAAATAACATTCATATTGGTAACACTTCTATATTTTCCTCTCTAGTGTAAAAGTAAATATAAGTTATAATACCGGACATAAAACTGTATTATGACATTTCAAATATTTTTCGTTTAATTTTCCAAGGCTGTATTACAATTTTTGCAATAAATATTAACTTTAATTTAAAATAATATTTAAATTCTGCAAATAAAAAAAATTGCTTGAAATCTCTCTAGACCACATTTCAGTTCTATCTCCGGTATATCTTTAATTTACTGTAACATAATATTTAGATTTATTCTGAACCAAGAAATAAAATAAGCAAATATATCAGTATACACTCCCTTAATACGGCCCTGTTTAGCCCTGACCCCAAAATTCCCAAAGCCATCTAACCAATCCAACAATTTCCAACTATCTCCAACGAGAAAAAATCGACTTTCCTTCTAGCCTGCTCCGGTCCTGCATGCACCCCTGCACGAAAACCACCCCGAGACCTCGGCCAACATTTCCACAGCACACCCCGACCGTGCGTCCGTATCAACACACACTCACACACTGACAGCTCACACACACACGTGCATTTCAAATATAACAGTCTATTCGTTGTCCGATTCAGTCAAAAGTTTTCATTCGCCGTCTTTTGTCCTCCGGTAGAGGGCTCTGCAGTCGAGGGAAACTACCCTATCTTGAGTCGTATCTAATGTTTTATAAACGGCCGTCAACTGTTTGTCATAACTCATAATAAAATACGAAAGTGAAACGTTATTATTCAGTGAGGTGATTTGAAAATGAGGTGTTTGTTTTTAAAAGTTATAGGTTATGTTTAACAATGTGATGTACGTAAATAATATTAAATAAAGTGACATGATGTTTACGATTGCGAAGTTGAAGAAAAAGATTAAATCGACACTTCTTGCTCTGAATTTAAAAATAGATTTGAAAAGACAAATAATTCTGCGAAAAATTATAAAATAATATTTTTATATTAACCTAAATAAGTTGTTACCAAGCAATAATATTTTTATAAAAGCCGTGATTAATTAGCACGCTTGTCCAAGAGTCAATTACTATTAAGCTTCTCCAAATACTTAATTTAATATATTTTAATACACCACTTTAAAAATTGTGATAATTTTTTATCAAAGCCAAACTGTTAATTCTTATAAATTCTATTTAAAATAACCTCCCGCCAAACGAATAAATCTCTAGCAATAAACTCACGAAAATCGACAATAATGTTAACCGAAAACAAAAGAAATATTTCCGTATCCATCACATCGCGCAGTAACACGCCCGCTGACTCAAAACTAAGGGCTGAAGATCTCGAAATCCTAAAACAAATTGTCGACGACGTTAGTGACATCGAAAACACCAGAAGTGACAATGAAATAAATGAGCTTTTAGTGCGCAAAGATCGGTTTGAATTTCCCGCCAAATATGGCAGTCAGAACCACAACAAAAACCACATTAAATATGAGTCAATTGTTCACCTGGATGACACTTCTCGACTTACCATTGAAAGTGAGAAGAGAAAGGAAAGAATTAAGAAGACAATTGATGAGGTAAAGTTTTTAATTTTTATGGTACGGGGCTGAGTGAGAACAAATTTTATTTGGTACGGACCTGGGCGATTGAAGTGCGCATGCGTCCGGTCTTGGCATTAAAAACATCTGCAGTATTGGCACTGCTTTCCCTCAGTCAAAGCACGGTATATCGGCTTTTGCAGGACTGTATTCACAAGATTTCCCAAAGTATTTAGTATCCAATAAAAAAACACTTAAGTCATCATTTTTGTTACATAAAAGGGCGTGTAGAATTTAAATGTGGCGTATTGGGATTGCAATGCTTTTTTTAAATTACTTAATCTTTTTACATATTCACTTTACAGCGAAAACGTAAATATGTTCAGAATTTAAAAACCTAACCTAAATGTTAGTATTTCACGATATATCAATCAAATTAAAATTAATATTTATTACGAGAATAATTGCAATATATCATATGTCCGTGAAAAATTAAACAAAAACCAAATAGTACATTGCGCAACAAATGCAGAAAGTTAGCTATTTCACGCTAGTTGTGAGAGTTTTTGCACGAGACGAAGTCGAATGCTGAAATCACACGAGCGTGAAATAGGTAATTCTGCACGAGTTACACACTATATTTTTTCTACAATCACTTTTTGTCAAGATTTAATAATAGTAATTATTGCTCTTCAGAAGCAGGAAATGACATCTCAAAGTGAAACTATTTGACGTTTATGATTAAAGCATGAAAACGGCGCAAACGCAGATGTGCGCAGTGTTACCAACTATAAATCTAAAGTAATGGCATATTTTATTTAAAAATTGATATTGTATTTTTTTGTAATCTCAATATTGAATTCGAAGATTTGTATAAACTCTCAAATAATTAATAATTATTTTATAATATATAAATGTAATTATACTTGACATATTAATATCATACAGTGTTATATTATTAGTAAGTTGGTAACACTTGCATGTGGAATAATTGCGCACGCTTTTCCACAGGACTGTGCGAAATATACAATTTTCAAGCTTTGTTCAGTGTGGAGAAAGTGTAATTTTCAAATTATGTATTACAGTGTTTTATTTTATATAATTGTAATGAAATTATAGCGAATTTGGGAGTTCATTTTTTTCTATTAACTAAGAGCCGATCTCTTCATCGTATAAACTCTGAATAAAACTATTTGTGACCGTGACCGTGTTACATTTTTCTTAACACATATAAATGTTTATTTGACTGATTTATCGTGAAATACTAATATTTAGATGACCAAAAGGGCCTTATCGCATGTATTTTTAAATTCTGAACATCTTTTATATTTACTTTTGCTTTCAAGTCAATAAGTTATAATTTACAGCACTGATTTCTATATAACACTAGATTGGGCATAAGTCGGTTTTGTGCGTTCCCAATTGAACGCCGCCATGATGGTCAAAATTGGAGTTTTGTGATACTTCAATATTTAAAAATCTATCTCTATTGTTTATGGGTATGACCATACTTCGTGATATGACCTAAAGAGAGGTGGTGGCGAGCGCGGTGTAGAGGGAGTGAAGGCAGACCTTCAAATTGCGCACTTTACTTTAAGAAAGTGTCACAAAACCTCAATTTCACCCATTCAATTGGGAACGCTCTCAGATGGCAGAATATGGCCTATGCCCAATCTAGTGCTATATAGAAATCAGTGATTTACAGCAATAACATAGCATGTCCCGTTTCAGTTATACACTCGGCATATTCGCAATATGTTGCTCTGAAATTGCAGATTATGCAGTTGTCAGCTGTCAAATTAATTAATTTATCATAAAGAAATGTACCATTTTTATCTGTCGGTCCTTTTTTGGAATATATCTCGGTTTGATCTAATTTTTCGTGAGCAGTGCCGTCAAAATACGACCCCCTAAGATGTTTATTTATACTTTAATTCATGAGATCTTCAGTTCGATCCCCGCAACTGTCAAATTTTGAATATTTCGAATAAATTCCTTATATTTTTACCATATATAAGGCACTTCCACCAAAATTTATTTGGGGCATTGCTATTTGACGGAATGACACACGTATAATTACATCACACCAAATCTGCTCGAAGCAGAGTGCCACACCCCTAAATGATTAACTGAAGTGAAGATATAATATGGAATATATTTACCTTAAACGTTTTATAAATATATTTCATTAGAATTTTATTTTATGACCAAAACTATATATAGAATTTAATATTAGGTCTGCCTTAACCTAGATCAAAGGCTGACACCATTTCTTCATAAAACATTAACATCTTAACTATTTAGAATATATACCATTCATTCAAAACATTTCTACTATTCTACAATACTCATTTTGTAGTTTCTCGTTATTAAATATTTTGCAAATACTTCACCATTCAAACTAACTCTACTATTATGAATTACTATTGTTAATTCTATCGTCTATTACATCTCATTCTGAGAAAGATGCAAAATAAGCTAACAACAAGGTAGACGAAGATGGCAAATACAAGACCTGGGTATATATTTGCAGAGATGAGGATGGTTCTCTGTTTTCCTGAAGATTTCGATAAGGGTTAGCAGCTGAAGTGTTCGCAGAAATATTTATTAAAATATTCCTGATAAACTACTGAAAAATTGCAGTAATTTGCTGAAACTTTACGTTTATGGTTGTATACGTAAGTTAATGTATGTGTTTATGTTAATTTCGTGGCCTATTTTTTAAATTACACTGCATGATATTACTTTGTAAATGAAATAAAGTACTTTAAATGTCACCAAATCTGTTGAATATTCCTGGAATTATGTTTTGTTTTATATGATTCCCAGTTGAACATAATTAAAGAAGTAAAATAGTTTAAAAATTCGACGAAATCATTTGGAATTCGTTTATAGATTAGTCTAGTTTAAACGCCGATTATATTTTTGGCTGCCAAGTGTTTTCAAATATTTTTTATAACATTTAGAAAGTTGACGTTAATTGGCTAACTTTAATATTAAAATACCCTTTCATCTACATTGCAAAATTTAATTTTCTGTCATTAATGTATTACAGTTTATACCGTGTGTCCCACGTAAAGGTTGGCATAGGCAAATAACATGTAAAATCAGTTTTTTGTAAATAAAAAGTGTCCGGCAAAAAATTATGCATCCAAATTTTATATCACAATACTGCCAATATCCCTACATCATATTTAATACAGATTACTTTATTTTGATACCGCAATTGAATGAAATTAATAATAATAATTCCTAATTTTCGCCTACTCTTTTTATTGCTGCTGACGTATAGTGCCTGCAATTTGTTTTAAATATTTTAATCTGTCACTGTCATCAAGAATACATTAAATGTCGAGAACCGTGTAAATATTATTAGAATGTATTATAGGGGCGCAGTGCAAGACAAATATCTGAATACACCACAGGAATGAACGCTGAATAATTTCCATCGCCAGAAATTGACAGTGACAGATTAAAATATTTAAAACAAATTGCAGGCACTATACGTCAGTAGCAATAAAAAGAGTAGGCGAAAATTAGGAATTATTATTATTAATTTCATTCAATTGCGGTATCAAAATAAAGTAATCTGTATTAAATATGATGTAGGGATATTGGCAGTATTGTGATATAAAATTTGGATGCATAATTTTTTGCCGGACACTTTTTATTTACAAAAAACTGATTTTACATGTTATTTGCCTATGCCAACCTTTACGTGGGACACACGGTATATCACCGTATAGTTCCAAATAAAATATAACATAGCTTGTCAAAGATAATAGTTATTTATATTACTAGTGAGATAAAAGCTTTATTAACCCATGAATGTGTATTCACACGAATGTATTATGCCTTTTTCTAATTCATGTTTTATTTAAAACAAGTAAATTATTAGTAATAATTTATTTATTCAAAATCAAAGGAGCAGAATAGATCGAATATTTTTGTTTCTATGAATATTTTGATAACAGCCCGTCATATCATATAATATACCCATAAATCAACCGTTTTATATCAATTAATGATCTATATTTGAAATCGGCACTAAAGTGCACAAAAATCGCCATTAAAAGCTCAGAAATCGTCACTAAAGTAACCCATTATACGACGATTTTGAGCATCCCCGTGTTGGCAACCGTTAAATAATTATTGTACAATTAGGATAATTTTGACAAATATATTAACGTACTATAGTAAATTTAGACGTAACATGAAACAAAATTTGCAAGAAGAATTAACTAATTAATTCCGATGACGAAGTTGAGGACAAAACACAATTTTGAGTGTTATTTACGATAACTTCACTGCTCGAGGTTGGCAACACTGACTGTCAGTTTCAATTGACAATGTATAAACTTAACCTATATTGTAATTTTTTTACAGTTTTTTCGAATTTTAGATTTCAAATCAAATTTAATATGTACCTTGGCACTGAAGTTCTTTTTTATCACTCACATGGTTTATTTTTCTCGGCCCTACGGGCCTCGGCAACTAAATTCCATATTCGTGATAAAAAATTGAACTTCAGTGCCATGATACATAAAAATAACTATTATTTATGTTTCTATTATTAATTTAACGATTTCGGAAAATAATATTGTAATGTATACCTTGGCACTAAAGTATTTTTTATTACTCACATGGTTTATATTCCATATTCGTAATAAAAAATTATACTTTAGTGTTTCGATATACAAATACATATACATTTCTATGAAATAATATTATTCATTCGTTATGTCAAATTCAAATCTTACCTGTCCAAAGAATAAAATCAAAATGACTTTTGGGTAATTTTATTCATATAAAAAAAAAGACACTAGTAAATAAATATTAATCCAACATTCCTCACTCAGTGGAAGAATATTAGAGAAATCACAGGGAAAATAATTACTGATTAAATTCACTAAATTCATTGTTATAAATGTCTCTGGACTTCTTCGGAATTAAATTCAGACATGCTTCTTGTGCTTTTAATCAGATATTTAGAGGTATTTCACATTTTCATCTATATTTTACCTTTTTACCTCCCGTCTACCTCTAGGTAAGGGAGGTATTGTTTTTGGTCAAAAAATTGGGTAGTGAGTTTTCAATGAATAAGTACGTTTTAGGGTCCCTACAGTACGATTTTACTATTTTCACGATGATGTCTGTATGTATGTATGTATGTATGTATGTATGTGTGTGTGTGTAGTCTGTGGCAATTTTTTCGTCTCGCATAACTCAAATACTATAATACCAAAAAATACAATTTTGTAAATTTTTGCTTCTTATATTTAAATGCAGAGCTGATTAGATTTTGGATAAAATTGGTAAACCGGAAGTAGCAGTTTACTTGAAGCCCTTAACAGTTTTTGTTGAAAAACACGGTTAAATTTCCTTTTTCAACAATTTATGTTATTTTGTAAGTTGAAGAATATTTCATTTTACATGTGTTTTGATTACACTAATTTTATGAATTTTAATTAGATTTAGAGATAGTAAACTATAAAGAAATTCGATTTCACAAATCTTGCATTCCTAGTACACCATGGACACATTTAAAAATTTTCAATTTTTTACGAAATGTGACACATGTTATTGTGATTGTGAAGCTGTTTTCTTAGTGAATTATATGTCAAAAAATTAAATAAATATACGAAAGAAAATTAAAATTCTCAAATATAAATAGAAAATATACAAATAAGAAGGTATGTTTCTGTATCATCAAGTACTATTTTGTATCGTTTAAGAGTAGTATTGGGCGGGAGGTTATGTGCTGCCACATCAGATTTTTTTTTTCGAGTGTACAATTTCCAGTGGCAGATCAGAAACAACCATTCCATGGCTACTTTGTAATTTCTATATTTTATAAATAGCATATCAAATGTCCTGTCAGTGTCACCCTTCGGATTCGTGGCTAAACTTTTTCTATCGTGACAAATATGTCACATTCCACACTAGTACAATAAATTACTATTTTGCCGAACAGTTTCAATAATTTATGCTTGTTTTTAATTTGACATAACCTGCCAATATCGCGTAGAATGTTTGACAGCCAACTATATAAATTCCATTTGACATTTTATTTCGATTTGTTTTATTTACTTAACTTCAAACAGCCGCTTCAATGAAGGTCAAATTTTATTTAACTTTCATAAATCTTGTAACAATAAAACTATACATTTCGTGACTCTTTGTTTAGAAATATTGACCATGTTGTGCTTATATTTATTTCTCTACACCAACGCTAACACCAGTAAATACTATATTTAAAATTATACGTTCTGGCATGAAACTAGGTTCTTGAGCAGGTCACAATTAGGTTATCGATTACAATGATTGCATAGAGACACGAATGTTTAAAAATGCATTCGAACGAGCAACATTTCTAACTTTGTTGTGCATTATTTATTAGTTCTTTGTCTCGCTGAATACAATTAATGTTTTTATTCTATACATAGAAAAATTATTTTATTTGAAATCGGCAACTAAAGTGCTCAAAAATTGTCATTAGCAGCTCAGAAATCTTCACTAAAGTAACGCATTATACGACGATTTTGAGCAGCCCAGTGTTGGCAACCGTTAAATAATTATTGTACAATTAGGATAATTTTGGCAGATATATTGACGTACTATAGTAAATTTTGACGTAATATTAATCAAAATTTGCAAGAAGAGTTAACTAATTAATTCCGAAGACGAAATTGACGACAAAACACAATTGACAGATGTATAAACTTAACCTATATAGTAATTTTTTTAGTTTTTTTGAATTTTAGATTTCAAATAAAACTTAATATGTACCTCGGCATTATCACACACATGGTTTATTAAAATTAAAAATTAAACTTCAGTGCCTTGATACATAAATATTACGATTTTGAGCAACGGTCTTACATTATAGTTATTTACGAAAAAAGTGTTAAAAATGACATTTTATAAGTAAGTGGGGAAGTTTGTGAAACGAGGTGTAGCCGAGTGAAACAACCCTACAAACTAAGTAAATCGCTATTAACACGTAAATCATGCAAAATTTTATCTATGATCTTCCTAGTGTATTAGTAAATACTAAAAAATGTAGAATGATATTTTGATAGGTAGGAATATATTTGTTGATTTATTGATACAAATCGTTATCAACGTGTTAAAAGTACAAATAAAATCACTTTTAATACGTTGCTATGTTACTTTTTACACTAATGTCAGAAAGTGACACTTTTAACTTGCTAAGCTTGCACTTTTAACAACGGTCGTAGATAAAATAATTATTGTACAAGTAGGATAATTTTGGCAAATATATGACGTATTGTAGTATATTTATACGTAAAATGAAACAACATGTGCAAGAAGAACAAACTAATTAATTTAGATGAAGAAATTAGGAACAAATCACATCACTTTGAGTGTTCTTTTCGATAACTTCATTATCCGATATTGGCAAGACTGATATTTGACATAACTGGCGACTGACAAATATGTAAACTTAACCTATAAAATATTTTTAATTTATACATTTCTAATAAAATTTAATATGTATCGCGGCACTGAAGTTCCTTTTTATCACTCAAATGGTATATTTTCCTCGGAGCTAAAGGCCTCGGCAAATAAATTTCACATTCGTGATAAAAAGTAAAACTTTAGTGCCTTTATACATAATAGTTATTTTATATCGAAGCACTAAAGTATAATTTTTTATTACGAATATGGTATAAACCATGTGAGTAATAAAAAATACTTTAGTGCCGAGGTATACATTACATTTTTTTCCGAAATCGTTAAATTAATAATAAAAACATAAATAAATAGCATTATGTATTTGTAAAACGTCATCTAGCTGTTGCAACAGGGATGGCTGTGATAACAAAAGTACTGTCAAAGTGTCAAATTTGCTTATAATTTCCATTATTTTTATATATGTATTCTTAGACGTGTTCTGCAGGTGATCTGTATTAAATTCGATAAATTATTATCAATGGTAAATAATAACTAAATTCACCAATAAGGTAGTTGTTTGTTATTTTAGGTTTGTAATTCAAGTTTGACATAAGAGTCTGTAAAGTTTAACTTTAGCTACTATTTTGGCAAACTTCTCGTAGCAATATCGTGTACTTTAGTATCGATACCTATTATTTTGAAAACGAAATCTTTTCCTGGAAGCATTTCTATGCATCATTAGTTTGATGTTCAACTCTCATTTATTATTTTCTTTTTCTCATCCTTATTCCGCTCTCGTTCTTGTGAATCCTCTTAAATATTCCTTTATCGTTTTCCAGAACGCAATATATCTATCAACGTTGTATTATATAAGTTTATGCTTTGAATAACAAGTCAACAACGCAAAGAATCAATGTAGGAAAATCCTTTTGTTGAATTTGAAAATTGAAATTTTCTTAAACTGAAATTATACTGCAGTTAATTTTAATTATTTTAGGGATTATATATAACATCTCCTGAGAATTATAATGTCCTGATATCCTATGTGAACAAATGCAAACAAATGATAAAGGTGACAGATAGTTTTGTTACTTCCATTAATAAGTGTTTGTTTTCGTAATTGTTTAATTACTTATTAATAAATAATGGCTTTGTAGTTACAAGGATTAACAAATTTAGACTATTTTAATCCTACTGTTATGTATGGAGAGTGTAGAAGAAATTTCAATTCAATAATACAAAGATTTTCACAAAAACAAACACATATTAACGTACTGTACAGCTTTCTTGTGGTGCGGTTCACGTCACTATCTTCTTTCTCACTTTCTCCCACTATTGCTGATTTGATTCATACTATCAATCACCTGTATCATTTGTTTATATTTGTTTATTGCATGGCCTACTTCAATATTGTAAAATTATTTCTGATTTTTAATACCATTTTTCTAAAAATAATTGTTATACAACCTTATATCACATTTATATCGATGAAATCATAAAAAAATTATCTTTCTAATGGACTAAAAATTTTTATAGGTTAGTATTTCAAAAAATTACATTTTATTCTATCGTTTGAGAACCAATGGTTTAATTTTCTGTTTATTTCTATTAAATAGGGCCCTTTTTCCTGGTCATTTTTTGTATATAACATTTTTCTCTAATGTCATTAGTTCGCCCAAAAAAGCGCTGGTTATTTTAAAGGAAACAACCTGTATTGTTATTTATGATTCTAAATACAGAGAGTTTTTTTTATTAATTCTCGTACTTATTCTTCTTTACGTTATTTATATCTATAAATATGATGACAAGTTCATTTAACATTGATAACCTATGTCGCATTTTATATATTAAACTGGTATCCATTCATGACAAAATAAATGTAAGATAAATATATCACAATTCATAGTTGCTGTAGGAACAAGTACATAAGTATTTATTCTATATGTCAAACATATGTCCAGTGCAGTTATTAAACTTCAAATTCAGATATATTTTATGAAAAAGTCGTTATAAGTATGTTGGATATAAAATGCGTTTTTCTTAGAACAGTGGCAGGTTTGACCTTTTTGAATTTTATACTTGGAATGTAAATGAAAAAGTTGTTCAGAATTGAATTCTGCGTCCAGTGAATATTAATTTGTTTCGGAATTATTTTTTATGCTCGAGTAAAAAGCAAAAGAAAAATTGTTTTTCTTAACACAATTACAGATTGAGAAGTCTATAGAAAAAGGTGAAAGTTATTATTTTTATATGGTATTAAATATTGAATCGTTTTAATTTTGTATACTTTACTTGGCGGACCTGGGATTTGGGCTAAAATTTTACCTCCCGCCTACCTCTAGCTAAGGGAGGTATTAATTTTGATCAAAAAATTGTGTAGTGAGTTTTCAATGAATAAGCATGTTTTGGGCTCCCTACAATACGATTTTAATATTTTCGCCATGATGTCTGTATGTATGTATGTATGTATGTGTGTATGTGTGTATGTGTGTATGAGTGTACGTGGGTGTGTGTGTGTGTGTTTGTGTGTGTGTATATGTGGTCTGTGCCAATTTTTTCGTCTCGTATAACTCATATACTATAATACCAAAAATACAATTTTGTGTATTTTTGAAGATATTTATATGAAGCGTTGATTAGAATTTGGATAAAATTGGTCAATCGGAAATAGTAGTGTACTACAAGCCCTTAATAGTTTTCCGTGAAAAAACAGTAAAATTTTATTTTTCAACAATTTGTTATTTTAAAAATTTAAAAATATTTAAATCTGTTTTGATTACACAAATTTTATTAATTTTAATTAGAATTAGAGATAATAAAATATAAAGAAATTCAATTTCATAAATCTTGTATTCCATGGAAACACTTTAAAATTTTAAATTTTTTTCGAGCCGTTAAAATGTCATTGTGTTTGAGAAGTACTTTTCTTAGTGTAATGTTTGAAAGAAAAATAAATTTCTTAAATATAAATAGAAAATAAATAAATATACCCCTGTGGTTCCCCCTCTACTAACATATTTAGGGGCTATGATTTGACGACTGGTAACCGCACTTCATACGTAAAAATATATCACTTACCGAGATCTGCATAAGCAGAGTGCCACATACACAATGGGTAAAAGGCGTGATAATATATTTATTTGATATATTTATTAAATAAGGAGGTATTATCCTGTATTATCAAATATTATTTTGTACCGTTTAAGAGTTGTATTGGGCGGGAGGTTATGTGCTGGCCACATCAGATTTTTGATAATAAATGTTAGACGGAGGGAGTATCATATAATCAATTTTTTTGTTTATAATTTAATATTTGTGTATGTAATGCCCACACTAACGAAAAAAATATTTCGGAAAACCCAATTACTAAATAATTAGATTCTTCTACTTTAATGGTATACACGGTAAATGCTTATATATCTAATAAGGATTTTGCAATTTATATTGTACATTTCCTCTAATAATTAATGAAATATGATTTGTTCCCGGAAATGTCATTTGATATGATCGCGTCACTGCGGTTTCTGTTATTTCAATCGAAATGACAGTCCAATTATATCAGAAATATCATAACATCCAAAATTATCTGACATTTCATCTGCTGAACCTATTAAACGCAATAAATAAAAAATATTTTCGTGCAGACTTTATTCGTTGACGTCACAACTACAAACCAAAACAGTCTCTCTATAAATACAACTTAAAAACACCCATAAAAAAAGAAAAAAGTTGCCTCATAACTCAAGAGATACTCGTACATCCCAAAACAAAGCAACAAAACAGAAGAACAGCAAGAAAAACAAGACACATCATGGCGCCAGTGGTAGGCTATGCAGACTGTCATTTATTTCGTTTGACAGGCCATCAACTAAGGTGGCCACGGACGCGATTCTCAAATGTTTAGCATTGGAAAGTCTTGGTTGTTGCTTTTATTAAGTGTGACACATTACTCACATTTCACAAACTGGGGAGGGAATCAATAAGGCCTTCCAGACAGTTGAGAGCGCATGCGTTAAAGACAGGAAATGGGTATCACGTCGGGAGGAATCGGGAGAGATCGTGGTGATTTTGAAAAGGTCTGTTTACACGTTGAAAGGGATGAAAATCAAATACAAATTCTATTGTTTCAAGTTTCAATTTCTGGAAAAGCTTTCTTGATTTTTCAGGAAAAAACACAAATGGATAAATGATTTTATTAATTGTCATTGACCGTAATTGTAGTTGTCTAGATAATCGGAAATTAATGTACTTTTAATTTGATGAAAAAACGTTATTAACACAAAAATCGTCGTTCATTAGGAAACCATTTTCTTAACTATCCAAATTAATTAATTTTTTTTTAAATACCATTATTCTTTAAGACTTTTTCTACATTAAGCAGCTCTGCAATTACATATTAATTCGCTTTATTAGATTATATAGGGATATCTATCGTTTTAAAAAGACATTTATTTCATATTATTTAATCCAATATTTTTTGTGTGAAGAGAAACCTCAACCTAAAATAATTTCTGTGTCATCCTTTATACAGATTAAATCCTGAGAACCAAAACGACAAGTCATCGCCTTATATCGCTCTTAAACCTGATTTTAAAATTTATTTTCGCGCATCCACCAAAAAATGTCTTCGTACCATTTTACAAAATTCCAAACAGGGCGGTTCCACTGTCGCATATCTCAGTAACGTAAGAAACAATTTACCAGCCGTCAAATCAAGGCACAAAAAGATATTGGATTTTAGCAAATACCACCTATTACACAATTTAAGCGTTTAAATGGAGGTATAGGAATTATGCTAAAAATTCGGTAGGTAGTAGATTTTCAATAGATACTCTTATTTTATCCAACACCTCACAATAAATGCTCTATAACTATGGCGATTTTAAACAAGAAAAGTAGCAGATTACCCACTAGTGGGTATAATTTTGAGAAAAGCCACTAGTGAGTATTTTTTTATTTATAACAATAATAATAACACACACTTTGGTAACTTCTTCGATTGACTTGACATTTTAATTTAAAAAATTTAATGCATATGTCACTGTCAAATAATATTTCCTTAATAGTTTTTTTGGTATTGAGAGATGTTGGATAAAACGTTATACTTCACACGTGGGCAAAGTTGATTTTCCCACTCGATAAATTATCACACTCAGCCTTCGGCTTCGTGAGCTAAAATTTCTCTCGTGGGTAATTCCTTACTTTGCCCACTTGTAAAGTAAATAACTATTAATGTCTCTAGCATTCGATTTTAAAAGTATCGCGACGAAGTCTGTGTGTGTGTTTGTGGATGGATGATTGAATGGATGTGTGGATTCCTGGAGTTACAGTTTCTCAATAACTAATAATTTTTGTACTTTGTATTCCCTTAAAATGAGCGGCTTGTAACAAGTTTTGTTATCAAAATAATAATTCAAATGTTATTATCTACAATTTCTGTTTGAAACAATTTTTCTCTCTCTTGCACCATACAATACATTTAAGAAATATTGAATTTGATATATTCATTAAAATCTGCTGCCCTGTACTTTTAAAAAGAAACAAAACATGATTTTTGTTACATGTATCATAATTGAAAAGTGCTTTTTAAGAAGGATAGGTGGCTTTTTGGAGTACTTTATGGTTGTAATTTCTTTCCATAGGAACTATTGGTCTGTTTCCAGATATCTAGTATATTGTTGAATTTGAAAATGTCTGGCTTAAAATAGATGGATTACTGCAGTAAAGTTATAATCTTCGAATACCAACACTGGAATGTATACAGGTACTGTAATGACTCATCTATTTTGAGCCAAATATTCTAATGTGTTTGCGGAATTTTCAAGTCCAGTGCTTGGTTGAGTATGTACAGTATTATTCAGTATCTAACATTCACTTGCATTTTGCAAAATATTGTAAGATCAGAAGTGAGAAATTTGATAATCTCTGCGAGGTGTTTACCTGTCTCTGGTAAAGAATGGATAATATACCTGTCCTTCATTTCGTATCGTTTAACTTTCTCATTCAACCAGCGAGAACGTATGTCGATTTTTCATTCGGTTCTGGTACCTTTGGAGGGGTTACGGGGCATAACTTCTGAATAATACTGTACCTATATTATACGTTGGCAAGAACAGACATTACTTAGGGTTTCATTCGCTAGTTGAACTATACTGATTGATAAAAAACCTATTGTGGTCACCAACGTCATTTTTGTACAAAATTCATATCTTTATTCGTTGTAAGAACACATTTTTATTTCTATTTTTTTTACAATATTTATTTTATTTCTAAAACATTACAAAATCTATTATTCGGTGCTCTCCATTCGAGCAGCTTTATTGTTGATAGATGCTTATTGGTATGCATAATTTAATAAAATCTACGGCAGAATAATAGATGTTTTATTTGTAGTTTAAAATTGACTATTTTTCTTATATACAATAATAGCTGGTTTCACAAGCTCGTTTTTTGGTATTCTAAGAGAAGTGTTTTAGCACGGTGCAATGTTTTAAAATTATTACTTTCTTAAGCTCTGTGTCCACGATGATAGAAATCTCAGACATAGTTCTATATCATAAATAGTGAACTTGTATGCCTACAGATGAATATATGAAGTTAGCTTCAGTCATTTCTACCAATACTAAAAACTAATAAAATATAACTTCAGAAATTATTCTGACATAAGTAAATTAAATTTGTTTATACGTAAAATGAATAAAAAATTCATTTAATGTTTCAGAAACTGTTTAAAAATTCTGAATTTCTGCTTTGACCGCAAATTTTTCAGCTTTTAAACATCAAACGTCAAAATTTTAATTTGGTAACCTCTATATGAAATTAGCAGCTTGTGTGAAAAAATGGGACAGAACGCGTTTTTCATCATAGTTTTCTATTCGAGTTTTTCGTCCAAGTTGGTAGTGTCCACGATCCGAATTTTCGATTCGAGAACTATGTCCTAGATTTTGGACCCATTTCTATCACCGTGGACACAGGTCTTTATGCAAAATGTAAGGAATATTGGAATCATAAAAAGAAATTCTGGCATGTGAAAAAAGTATTTTTATTAGTCATATGGTTTGTTCTCCTCGGCTATCGCTTAGGAGGAGAATAGTTTTTTTTGTTAATAACGTTCATATTTCACTTTTTTTTTCCTCACTAGAAAGAAAAAACATATTTTCCTCACTATTTCGGAAGAAGAACAGTTAGATTTCCTGGCATGTGGTGAATAATAGTTATTTACTTTATAAGTGGGCAAAGTAAGGAATTACCCACGAGAGATATTTTAGCTCATGAAGCCGAAGGCTGAGTGAGATAATTTTATCGAGTGGTTAATTCCACTTTACCCACGTGTGAAGTATAACGTTTTATCCAATACTTCTTAATAAATGACAGTGACATATGCTTTAAATTTTTTAATTAAAATGTCAATCGAAGTAGTTACGAAGGTGTCGTGTGTTATTATTATTGTTAAATAATAAAATACTCACTAGTGGCTTTCCTCAAAATTATACTCACTAGTGGATAATCTGTTACTTTGCTTGTTTAAAATCGCCATAGTTTTAGAGCATTTATTGAGAGGTGTTGGATAAAATATATTATCTACCAATTTTATTTGATGTATTTTTTATAAAATAATTGTAGAACATTAACATCGCTAAAACACTTCTTTTAGATTATCCAAAAATAGAGCCAATATTGCAATGTTGTTTCTCTCGAATTATTATTAATTTAATGCATTTGTTGATATTTAAAGATCAAGAGTATTTTTATTCTAATTCTACTTTACATATCCAATATACGAGTATCATATAAGACCTATAAGAGTAAAGCTACCGAAGAATAAGTATAAGTAGCACCTCCACCATTTCCCGTAACCCTAGTTCCATAATCGAAGCATCGATTATCCATTGCCCTTAAATATTCAATCACACTCTTATCACTGCATCTCCTACACGTCCATCCCACTAATTCAATTCCCAAATCGCAATCGTTATTCATTTCACATCGCAAATGGCGGCCACATTCCTCGCGTGCCGCCCAAACATCCGAACATTTACCGGCAAGTGAGCATCGGGTTGCGTGTCGCCATGCTTATTGCGCATTCATTAAGAGTTATTTGACACAGGAAACAGGAGAACTAACGGCAGGACTAACAAATGAGGAGCAAGTTCGAGGTAGACATCCGGTGGTGGTTGGAGACGTTTGACGGTCGAATTGAATCGAATTGATTGGGGAAGTTCTGAGTGAATAGAATGATTAGAAGCAGGAACATAATTAGCGCTATTAAAATCGGATTGTGTGATTTAATAAGAGTTATTTGTTTAACTAGGCTCCTAAATACTATGTTTATAGCAGAGGCTGCCGAAATCTGTGTTTGGTGCCTTGTTGAACACAGACTCATCTGTCAAACTTGAATTACAAACCTATTAATCTATAATACTATTGGTGCAATTATTTATTATTTGTCTTTGATAACTAAAAAAATCTGATGTGGCCTGCACATAACCTCCCGCCCAATACTACTCTTAAACGGTATAAAATATTATTCGATGATACAGAAACATACCTTTTTAATTGTTTATTTTCTATTTATATTTGAGAATTTTAATTTCCTTTCGTATATTTAATTAATTTTTTGACATATATTTCACTAAGAAAACAGCTTCACAATCACAATGACATGTCACATTTAGTAAAAAATTGAAAATTTTTAAGTGTTTCCATTGTGTACAAGGGATGCAAGATTTATGAAATCTAATTTCTTTATATTTTATTATCTCTAAATCTAATGAAAATTTATAAAATTAGTGTAAAGAAAAAACAAGTAAAATTAAATATTCTTCAACTTTCAAAATAACATAAATTGTTGAAAAAGGAAATTTAAACGAGTTTTTCACGAAAAACTGTTAAGGGCTTCAAGTAAACTGCTACTTTCTTACCTAGAGGTAGGCGGGAGGTAAAAACTAAAGGATTTTTTATTACTCATTTGGTAAATTCCATATTCGTGATAAAAAATTATACTTTACTGCCTTGATATACAAATAACTGTTTTCTACGACCACTACTGAAAATTACATTTTCACAACTCTAAATAAAGCTTGAAAATTGTATATTTCGCACTATTGTGTAAAATAACGTTGGCAATTACTCCACACGCAAATAATATAATATTCATATATCAAGTATAATTACATTTACGTATCATAAAATAATTAATAATTATTTCAGAGTTTATATAAATCTTCGTTTTCAATATTGAGATAACGAAGAAACTACAATATAATTTTTTAATAAAATAAAATAAATAAATATATCATCACGCCTTTTACCCATTATGGATGTAGCTCTCTGCTTACGCAGATCTCAGTAAGTGATATATTTTTACGTATGAAGTGCGGTTACCAGCCGTCAAAGATGTTAATGGAGAGGGAACCACAGGGGTAATTTTAATTTGGAAACTGTAAGCTGTGGGATTCGAACTGAGGATCTTACAATCCACAGTCCGACGCTTTAATGTCTGTTTTAAAAGTTATCGCCATCAAATTTAGTTTCTATGCGTTTGTTGAACGGTTGCTATGTAAAAACAAATTTGTTATTTATACTATATTTTCATAAAATATAATTCAGTTGTCTTGTGAAAATTCCTAATTAATTTATTACATAAAGTGGAAAGTGATAGATATTTTTTAACTCGTTTTAAATTCTTTTATTCACAACTATCCAATAATATACCCATAATTCAACCGTTGTTTATCATTTAATGACCTTTGTTACTGTTGCTAAAGAAATAATGTTGACAGTTCGTTATGTCAAATTCAAATGTTACCTGTCAAAAGAGTAAAATCAAAATTACAGTCAAGTAATTTATCCACATAAAAAGCCAAAGACACTAATTTTCTCATTTTTCATACTTTTATTTTCTTTTTAAGCTTAAACTGTAGCTGAATAATCGGTTTTAAGATTTTCTGCTGAAAGTAAAATAAATATAAATATAAATATAAATAAATAAATATATCATCACGCCTTTTACCCAGTATGTGTGGCACTCTGCTTACGCAGATCTCGGTAAGTGATATATTTTTTCGTATGAAGTGCGGTTACCAACCGTCAAACCATAGCCCCCAAGGATGTTAGTGGAGGAGGAACCACAGGGGTAAATTGAAATTGGCAACTGTCAGCTGTGGGATTCGAAATGAGGATCACACGATCCACAGTCCGACACGTTAAAATCACTTTAAATTTTGTTACAACAGTACCAAGCCTAGAGATGGTTGCTACCACAACGGTTCCTACTTTTGTTTATATTGTTAAATAATAGTATATTACATGTGAGGTGGGAAATGTTTCATTTCAGCCGAGGGTTTATTATATGACCGAGAGGCTCAGATATAGCGCAAGGCTGTAATGAAACTCCCGCCGAACTATGTATACTATTTTAATCACAATCATCCTTAATTATCCAAATTAACTTCTCAATCTACTAGTATAGTATTCTAATCGCATGTAATGCCTATTAGGTACTTCATTATCATGGTTATGAGTATCAGCATACATTACATGCTCATTGAATAATATACTACAACAAACATTGACTTTTTGTTTATGTAACGCCGTCTCAATAATGGCTTATGGATTTTCTTCATTCCAAAGGCGACAATTTTGCTTGCTTATTTAATTAAAAATGAGCCTTATAGCTAAACAAAATTTTCGAAATAAATTTGCATAAATTGCAAACGTAGTTCTGGCCAAGGTGCCCCTTAGTTCTGACGTAAGTCTATCCATGGTGAAATGGTAAACCAAACAGCACAAAACAGCTGTCAACTGTCAAATTGTCTGTCGCTGGAAAAAGTGTTACCAATTCGAAGAACAATAAATAAATAAATAAATATATCATCACGCCTTTTATCCATCATGGGTGTGGCACTCTGCTTACGCAGATCTCGGTACGTGATATATTTTTACGTATGAAATGCGGTTACCAGCCGTCAAGTCATAGCCTCCAAAGCTGTTAGTGGAGGAGGAACCACGGGGGTACATTTAAATTGGTAACTGTCTGCTGTGGGATTCGAACTGAGGATCTCACGATCCGCAGTCCGATGCTCGAAATAAGAAGAACAAACCAGTAAAAAAACACCCGTTACATTTCTTCATAGCCATTCATTTTTAAAATATCTATAAATCTTTTCTTTCCTTCTATTTATCTTATTTCTACTCTTTTTTCTGTAATTATGT
The DNA here is from genome assembly GCA_963942605.1 of Poecilus cupreus. Taxonomy (NCBI): domain Eukaryota; kingdom Metazoa; phylum Arthropoda; class Insecta; order Coleoptera; family Carabidae; genus Poecilus; species Poecilus cupreus. The sequence goes on from OZ012729.1 coordinate 16,309,736, forward strand.
CATCCAAGTATCTCCTATATCTTGGTCATTCAGTAGCTCACTTTTCTTGTCCAAATTTCTCGACAGTTTAGTTTAAGATGCATCAGAATTTACATAATCTACATTTCTTTTCTTCTAAATCTACCGTTAGCAGTAATTACAGCAGTTGTCTTTGGTGGAAGTTCAAGAATGCGTCGATGATATAGCAGGAATGTTATCAAAGAAGAAAGTACGAATTTTCATTTAAAAGAAGCAAAAAGGGTGCATAGAAACCTGTCGTAAAATACGAACTTACTTGCTAGTTTGAAATATTTAGTTTTATTGTTTCCTAGCTAAATATGAGGGTAATTTACACATCTATAGCGAAACTGTCTGTTTTATATAGCAAAGGAATCAATCTAACTTCAATTTCAATTAAAACAAAAACTGATTTAAACTTTTCTGAAGTAAAACAAGTGAAAAACAAGCTTTACTGCTTCATGCAATCAAGCTATTCAGTTCAATACTTATGTCTCGCGAATTACAAAACATAAAAGAAACATAAGTCCTACAAAACAAAGAAATCGTAACATGTACTCAATACTAGAAATATACTTCAAAAAGGTGTAGTAAGCTTTGAGAACTGTTTTAATAGAGAAATATTTCTGTTGTGGTGGAAATAATATCAAGTAAATTTGAAATAAATGATTGCGATGGGATGTGTGGTAGAGAATAGAAAAGTGTTGAGTGTAAAAGCTAAGAATTGCGTGAGAAATGGAATGGATGGAGTTAAGAAAAAGGTAATCATCTTGCAATTTCTTTCTTGAACACAATCGGGAAGCCTTTCCGTAGTTTCAGTGCACAATTCTTTAAAGTAATTAAGGTTTAACTGCATTGAATTTAATCTTGAGCTTAATATTGCGCTTGTGTGCTGAAGAGTTATTGCGAATACGACAATAAATTTGCTGTAAAGTTAGCGAAATGAAGATGAAATTGCTATGAAAATAAATATTTATAGAGCCATAATTCAATCACTAATAAAGGAAGGAATTTGAGATCCAAGGAAATTAATACTTTCTTAATATAAATTTCTGCTAAATCATTAATAATTTTTTTAGTAGCACTTCCACCAAAATTCTCAAATGTCTCCACAGGAATATTGCAGATTTATTTAACATATTATTCGCTCCAATTTTTCATCTGAAAAAATTGGAGAAAACTGCATATAATAATAATTTTTATTTGGCAAAAATCAGCGAGTGCTGTTCTTTCATTTAACCTTTACAAAAAATAAAATAAAAATAAATATATCATCACGCCTTTTACCCATTATGGGTGTAGCACTCTGCTTACGCAGATCTCGGTAAGTGCTGTTACTAGCCGTCAAGTCATAGCCCCCAAAGATGTTAGTGAAGGAGGAACCACAGGGATAAATTTCAATTGGCAACTGTCAGTTGTGGGATTCGAACTGAGGATCTCACGATCCACAATCCGACACATTACCACGGAGCTATTTACCCCATTTTTTAACTTTTACAATAGATGTATAAGAGATTTGACATATTGTATCTGTTTTTAATTTATTTTTTGCATGATTGGTCTTTCTTATCAATTTACCATGCCAACGGTAAGTTGTGTTTACCGATAACTAGGTTAAAGAGAACGGAAAGTATTTTAATTACCGTTTGCTGAACGGTAAATATAATTATCTTGAATATTTTTGATGATTCTTAAAACCAATGAAATTCTTCATTGTATTTTACGTGTCTGGGTTTAGCCAATCCTGTCATTATTGTACTGATAATAAAGCTATGTGATTATTCTGTAGCTTTTGTTTTTGTTAACAAATGTTAGTTAGTTAGGTTAGGTTAGCATGGCAGTGGTTCATAACACATGTTAAGAGCGTTATCTAATTTTGTTTTGAATTTGGGGATCAAAAAACAATCAGTAATAATATAGCAAAAGTGTGAGAATAAATTGAAAATAGTTTGAGAAAGATACTATAGAATTTATCGAACTCTCGAGTTATATTTAATTAGATTATTTTTAATAACTATTATATTCAACAATAATTGGTTTATAATACTGTTTAGCGGCAATAAAGTGACTTGTTATGGACTAGTCATAATGATAAGGTAATAAGGCCTATTATCAAAATAAATGACAAAATAAATTTTATTAATTTATTAGGTTAATAATTAAATAGTGACATCATTTTAGTAATGGTAATATTCATTACATAATTAGAATTATATATTAATATAATTTTGATGTTGTTAGGGTGATTTCTTCCACAATAGCAGGACAGAATGATTGTGATATGAAATGACAGCTTACACAATTTTTTCAAAACAAATCATAGTAATCAATAAAGGACTCGATAACAAACAATACAAAAAGCACACTTGGAAACTATCAATTTTATTTATATCAACGACATGTGTCATAAATGTCATTCTAAGCTAGAGAAAAATAATTTGTAACACAGTCAAACATAAAATATTGTGTGTAACTCGTACATAATATGGTTTTATTATTATCCACAACTGTCAAATAATATACCCACAATTCAACCGTTTTTCAATCAATTAATGACCTTTATTACTGTTGCTAATGAAATAATATTAACAGTTCGATGAAATAATATTGTTAATTCGTTTTGTTAAATTCAAATTTTACCTGTCAAAAGGGTAAAATCTAAATGCCACATTAAAGGCCAAAAACAGTAGTTTTCTAATTTTTCATACATTTTTCTTTCTTTTCAAGCTTAAAATGTAGTTGAATAATCTGTTTTAAGATTTTCTGCTAAATGTCAAATCACTTTAAAATTTCGTTACAATAGTACCTAGCCTAGGGATGGTTGCTACAACAACTATTCCTACATTTGTCTATGTTGATATACATACAATTTTTTGTATTTGTCATAAGGACTTATCTTATAATTTCAAAACAAATATGTCTTTTGAAGACGAAATTTTGTGGATAATAGTTATTTACTTTACAAGTGGGCAAAGTATGGAATTACGAAAGAACTTTTAGCACACGAAGCCGAAGGCTGAGTGTGATGATTTTATTGAGTGGGTAATTCCATTTACCCAGGGTTGAAGTATAACGTTTTATCCAAAACCTCTTAATAAATGCAAAATTTATTAAAGAAATATTATTTGACGGTGACATATGATTAAATTTTCTAAATTAAAATATCAATCGAAGTAGTTACCAAGGTGTTGTGTGTAAATATTATTGTTGCAAATAAAAAATACACACTAGAGACTTTTCTCATAATTATACCCACTATTGGGTAATATGTTACTTTCCTTGTTTAAAATTGCCATAGTTATAGAACATTTATTGAGAGGTGTTGGATAAAGTATACTATTCTACTATCTACTCTCATGTAATGGCTATTACTCATTCGAATGATTTACATCATTCTCATTCGCTCGTGATGCAAACTTCATTCTCATGAGTAATAGCATACATTACATGCTCATTGAATAATATACTACCATTACATTTAAAAACAGTTTTATTTTCAACAGCAAGACGCTATCCTTATAAAATCTGCAGTGAGTACTGTTAAAATATAGTTAAACATATTTCATACATTTTTAAGGTTGGCAGCACTGTATATAAGATAAAGTACTCCTGGAAAAAAGTGTCATGTCATGGTCAATATACAATAAACAACTAATATCTGTTTCAATTTCCTTCAAGACATAAAAAATCAATTTTTCAAGAAGAATTCCCCTTGGAGTAATAAACCAAGGATCAGGACATTTCTTCCTATCCCTGGAACTTCATTTTAGGCTGTCGGGTAGATATAAAATTCCATTTATCACAATTGACGCCGCCTATTAAATATTTCAAATATTAGAGTTCAACCTTCGATTTATGGGGTAAATAGCTCCGTGGTAACGTGTCGGACTGTGGATCGTGAGATCCTCAGTTCGAATCCCACAGCTGACAGTTGCCAATTTAAATTTACCCCTGTGGTTTCCCCTCGGCTAACATCTTTGGAGGCTATGATTTGACGGCTGGTAACCGCACTTCATACACAAAAATAAATAACATACCAAGATCTGTGTAAGCAGAGTGCCACACCCATAATTGGTAAAAGGCGTGATGATATATTTATTTATTTTATTTATATCCTTCGATTATCGTTCAAAAATAAATATTAATACTAACACTAAGCTCACTAGCAGGACTTTTAACTAATTAAACTCTTAATTGTTTGTTTATGTTAATTATAAAATAGAAAAATAATTATTTAACTTAATGACATTTTATACTAATTATGATAAATAGTTTTTATCAGATAACAGTTTAATTTTATAAAGTATTTCAGCGTAACAAATTAATTATCCTAATTATGCAGTTGAACAGATAATAATGTTAATTATTAACCATGACTTTAATTAATATATTTTGCAGTGACCTGCTGTCCATAGGGGATGATGTATTTATTATATTTTGTAATTAAAATAAATGTAATACTCTATTAATATTAACAACTATTCATTAACAATACCTAGAATCAATTCACATTTTCGAACTAATTTATTATTACAATTCAGTGTAAATGAAATTTATATTTATGAGGTAACATTTCAGGACTTGAAGTAAATAAATTATCCTTAGTCGAAGGATAACTGCGTGAGCTCAGCAGGAGTGAGTGTTTTTCCATGTAACGGACATAATTACTACGTGACGGATAGAAGAGCCAATAGAATTATTTTTTCTATAGTTTCAGATTGTTTGCGTATTTGAACTAAGCTTATTTATTGTTTGCTATTGGTTGAAGGCTTAGAGATATTTATTTAGTATCAAATAGTTGATTTGTGAAAGAAGCAAAGGTATTTCATTATTTTCCTAGAGCTTTTATTATTAAAATTATACAATAAAAATTTATATTCAAGTTAAGAAACGAACAGGAAATCCAATATTTCTCTTTAATTTACTCTATCTTCATTTCTTTGAAATTTATAAACTTTCAAAGTTGGACGACTTTTAAACATTTCTCGCTATACTTTTCATCATCTTTGCTGTTTTATAGAATTTGTATTTCATAAGATATTATAACAAAACTTCACGTATTATTAAATTTTATATCTAGGATTTAGTTTATAGATCATCATACATTTCAAGATAATTTTCGTTAGGTAATAGCCAAGAATTTATCGGCAAAATTTTGAATAGTTGTTGCATAGAAACGGACTGCCGAGTTATGAGGAATTTTACCAAATAGCGCCATAGTAAATAACCCAATAAGAGGCTTACACGTCATCTATTTTAACCAATCAAAGCATTATATCAGCGAGAAAATAATTCATATGTCACTTGACATATTTTCAGCCAATCAATATTGAGAATCTCCTTAGTTACATGTGTACCACAGCGATAATATTATACAAATGATTATTTTTTAACGTTTCTTAAAACCAATGAAATGCATTATTGTATGTCACGTGTCTGCGTTTTAACAAATACTGTCATTATTATACTGAGAATAATGCTCTTGTGATTAGTCCCGGCAATATTCTCTGTAGCTTTTTTGTTTTTGTTGACAGATGTCAAATGTCAGATAGTTCTCATCAACACAAGTAAAAATGAGCAAAAAAGATAGATTTAGTGGCGTGCCTGATGATGAAATCAAAAAATAATCTAATTAAATATAACTCGAGAGTTCGATAAATTAGAAAATAAATCTCCAGTATCTTTCTCAAACTTGTCGCCATTTGGCAATAGCCACGAAAGCCCGTAGGGCAACAAGTTTTCGAAAGATCTGTCAAATTATTTTCAATTTATTCTCACTTTCTTGTTATATTATTACTGAAAATATCACCTTGTTTTGGTCTGTTACTAAGGAAAATTTTTGACAGCTACAAGTAATTTTGGAATTACATGTATCAAAATGTGTTATAATTGTACACAGGTGACAACTTAATTTGTTTTAATAACTATGATTTATTGTTCTTCTTCAATATAATTACTGAAATATTTAAGCAAAAGCACATAAAAATAAATGTCAATAATTACTATATTTAGTTACGAAATACACAAAAATAATTTCTTACTTGATAACTAATTTTATCCAACACCTCTCAATAAATGCTCTATTACTATGGCGATTTTAAACAAGCAAAGTAACAGATTATCCACTAGTGGGTATAATTTTGAAGAAAGCCACTAGTGAGTATTTTTTATTTATAACAATAATAATAACACACAACACCTTGGTAACTACTTCGATTGACATTTTAATTTAAAATTTTAAAGCATATGTCACTGTCAAATAATATTTCTTTAATAAATTTTTGGTATTAAGAGATGTTGGATAAAACGTTATACTTCACACGTGGGCAAAGTGGAATTACCTACGAGAGAAATTTAACTCACGAAGCCGAAGGCTGAGTAAAATAATTTTATCGAGTGGGTAATTCCACTTTGTCCACGTGTGAAGTATAACGTTTTATCCAACATCTCTTAATACCAAAAAATTTATTAAAGAAATATTATTTGACAGTGACATATGATTTAAACTTTGGTCACTTGTAAAGTATATAACTTTTAAGCTTGTTAAATTAACAAAAACTAACGGTGGACCGTCTGTGACTAAATAGTTTGTTAAAATTATGTCAATTTTGACTACAAATTTTTTACTGTGTGATGTCTGAAAAAAATAATTAAATCGAACTAATACAAAATGTCGCGCCATAAGTTCCCCAATGTTACTAAATAAATCATGTTGCAATACCTTTCCCTACTATGTAGAAATTATATTTTAGACGTGAAACATCTAATAAATTCATAGTTACATGTCATATTCGTCAGAATTAGGTCATAAACTTGAAATCATTCAGTCAATGTGGGTCAGCAAACATTATCGTACGCCATTTCTCAATATATAACAGATAAATAAAATTCATTGCTTAAATTTCCCAATATACAGGCGATGAAATTTAGCTCAATTAGCTTTACATATTCAGTTTTATTATCATTGGCAGCACATGTACAAAATTGAAGGCAAATATTTATTGCAACAACAATAAAGCAACTTAAAAGTGTCTTCAAGACATGCTTGCCAACTGGAAAGGTGCCAAAATTCAAGCCTTTCATTATTTTGTAGTTTTTGCAGGAAATTCTTTCCGCATACCTATAAAAACTATTTTGATATTCGCATGAAATTTTGAATAAATTTGACAGCCAAATTTTTCAAACATCTTCGCGGAATTTAATAAGGAGTACATTGAGCGAAGCTAACAACTAAAAAAATATAATAATTGCTGGGGATGATTAATAGTATATTGAACAACTAGTGTTATAATGATCTTTTTTGTAATACGAGTATAGTTTGCGAAAACGAGCCGCAGGTGAGTTACGCAAAATACGAGCATTACAATTAGGTATTGTAACACGAGTTGTTCATACTACTTTTCCTATTTCACGTTCATAAATTCAATAAAAATAATATATATATAATTGTACGGCATGTTTAATATACCACTGGTTACCAAGGGGCTATGCCCGCGGGGCCTATCGGGTCCCAGGCCGCAACCCCAACGCAGGGGCTCCGATTCAATAATTTTACGTGAGCAATGACAGCGCCAAGTTTGACAGACTGTTAATTTTATAAATAATAAATTCCCCAAAAACAGTTGCACAAAATTCAATTTTATAGCATTGTTTTTGAGAAAAACAGTGTCACAAAATTGACTTTGTGTACGTGAAATAGGAAAAATTGTTTGAGGTATCGTGTAAAAGATACCTCACACTTGGTAACAGAAGGTAACGTAACTGACATACGACAAGGATAGCGTAGTCTTTGGCCACCATAGAATATTTTAACTCGATTCCGAGGAGTTTTTAGAAAATAACTTCTGATCAAATGGCGGTAAATATGCGTGCAGGCAGTACTCAAACTCGTATTTAACAATAACAAAATTATATAATATTTAATAACGAACAATAAATTATATAAAGAATAGTTATTTGTTTAACTAGGCATCAAAGATTTACAGCAGAGGCAGCCGTTTCATTGATGAAGCCGAGGCTAATGAATGCTGGCGAAGCTATAAATCTGTGTTTGATGCCGAGTTGAACACATAATTTTTTTGCCGATTTGGAATTAATGTTAATTTAGTGATTATTTTATATACGATATTTTGAAGGTTTTTGCTGTCAAATTACGTTGCCATGCATATGTTGAACGGTTGTTATGTATTTGTTAAGGGTTGCTATTCGTTTGTTGAGCGGTTGTTATGTAATTGTATTTTATGTATCTAGAACGAAAAGTGAATCTTTAAGGTATGAGCAAGTTGTTTACGGCCGAGACGGGTAGCCGAGGCCGTAATTACTTGCGAGGACCTTAAAGTCACTTTTCGTTCGCGGTACATACAAAATTTTATTTCATACTGGTTACTAAAGTTGTGAAATTATAGAATTTATTAACAGAAATTATCAAAAATTCATATAAATATGAGTTGATATAAGTAGGCTAAATAACAATTTTCTATAGGAACAAGTATTTGTTTATAAATAATGAACCAATTAAAAGTCAAATTTTACTTTAAAGTCCTAGGACTTTAAAGTTTCACTTTTCGTACGATAAATAGTTCGAAAAATGTAACATAAGTAACCAGTATGAAATAAAATATTTTTACAGCCTAGGCACAAAAGTGATACTTCACAGACTGTTAGAAGTCCGTGAAGTGTCATCTTTAATGTCAATTGGCAAAAAATACCTTTTCCCAAAATCGATTCTAACGTACTCGATATCACTCCATGAATAGTAGCTAACTTAAAACTTATTTTTCTATAATACTATTGGTGAATTTATTTAATATTTACCTTTTATAACTAAAAAAAACTGAAGGATTTTTATTATATATTCATGTGGTAAATTCCATATTCGTAATAAAAAATTATACTTTAGTGTCTTGATATATAAATAACTATTTTCTACGACCACTCCTGAAAATTACACTTTCTCAACTCTAAATAAAGCTTGAAAATTGTATATTTCGCACTATTATGTAAAATAACGTTGGCAATTACTCTACACAAATAATATAATATTCATATGTCAAGTATAATTTCATTTACATTTCATAAAATAAGTAATAATTATTTCAGAGTTTATATAAATCTTCGTTTTCAATATTGAGATTACGAAGAAACTACAATAACAATTTTTTAATAATATATGTCTATTTAGTTTTTATATTGAAAGGTATTTATAGTTGGTAACACTGCGCACATATGTGCTTCCGCCATGGTCATGCTTGTAATCATAAACGTCAAATAATTTCAGTATTTGAGACGCCATTTCTTGTTTCAGTAGAATTAGAATTATTATTAGTTAGATAAATCTTGACAAATGTATGATCGTAGAAAAAGTATAGTGCGCAATTTATGCAGAATTACATATTTCACGCTCGTGTGATTTCAGCATTCAACGTACTAAAACTCTTACAACTCCCGTGAAATTGATAACTTTCAGCACTTGTTGCACAATATACTATTACGAGCGGAAATAATTCGACGCTATATAATACAAAGTATCGTTTTCTCACAAACTTTTACAATAACTTTCAAAGATCGAGGCTGATATTAACATTCGCTTTTAACAATGCTTATACATAGAACTAAAATCTACTTCCATGAACTCACAAAATAAACTTTACAAAAACTATGTATACAATCGAGATAAGCCCTTAAACTGTGTAGTAATTCTTTGAACAATATTTACTACTCTCGCATAAGACACTGGTTAAAAATTTTCTACAGCATATTGACATCCGCGAACAACTAAAAATGAACCATTACCATTTAGTTCGAAATCGCTGAAAATTGTTTGCAATCTTTAATCGTAATAAACGTAAATACCGTTTATTGCATATGTTTCGACAGCTTAATGATATAATAAAACAAGCAGAAAGAGCATTTGCTGCATTTTCCGTAGAAATATTGGAAAATTATTTTCTTTATGGCTTCCGCTTTCATCGTTAATATCCCAACATTAAATTCTTCAGTGAATACGAATATGAAATGAAAATATGCAGGTCTTTTACACAGCATCAAAATATGAAAATTTTATAATTTAATGTGTTGTTAAAAAAGGCATTGAATGGAACGATTAATGTACGTATTGATGGACATATTCGCTGGTACCACAAGCTCTATTATTGGGTGTTTTAAGAGAAGTGTTTTATCCTATTATTATGCTCTAAAGTTATTTTATAAAAGAAATTATGGGGTAAATTGCTCCGTGGTAGCGCATCGGACTGTGGATCATGAGATCCTCAGATCGAATCCCATTGCCGACAGTTGCCAATTTAAATTTACCCCTGTGGTTCCTCACTAACTAACAACTTTGGGGGCTATGAATTGACGGCCGGTAACCGCATTTCATACGCAAAAATATATCACTTACCGAGATCTGCGCAAGCAGAGTGCCACATCCATAATGGGTAAAGGCGTGATAATATATTTTATTTGAAATCGGCATTAAAGTACTCAAAAATCGTCATTAAAAGCTCAGAAATCGTCACTAAAGTAACCCATTATACGTCGATTTTGAGCAACCCAGTGTTGGCAACCGTTAAATAATTATTGTACAAGTAGGATAATTTTGGCAGATATATTGACGTACTATAGTAAATTTATACGTAACATGAAACAGAATCTGCAAGAAGAATTAGCTAATTAATTCTGATGACGAAATTGAGGATAAAACTCATAATTTTGAGTGTTATTTACGATAACTTCACTGTTTGAGGTTGGCAACACTGAGTGTCAGTTTCAATTGACAACTGACAGATGTATAAAATTAACCTATGTAATATATTTTTTACAGTTTTTTCTAGTTTTAGATTTCAATTAAAATTTAATATGTACCGCGGCACTGAAGTTCCATGTTATCACTCTCATGATTTATTTCCCTCGGCCATACGGGCCGCAGCAACTAAATTCCATATTCGTGATAAAAAGTTAAACTTCAATGCCTTGATACATAAATAACTATATTTTATTTATTTTATTTAATAATTCAAATAGAAGTGACAGATTATATTTTTCTCCGTAGCTTCTATTCGAAGTATTTTTTTATAAAATAAATTTAGAACATTGTACAGTGCTAAAACATTTCTCTAAAAACACCCAAAAACAGAACTTGTGGTACCAGCTACAGTGCCTGCGTTTAACTTATACGGATGATGTGTTTGATGAAACTAAGGAGCAATTGAGAAGAATGATTGTGCGCATAAATCAAGTTGAGAAAGTTTTAAATCTGTTACTAAAATGAATGTCGACCTATATAAATTGTTGCTGTTTGAAAAGAGTGATTTAGTGACTGATTGTAATGTTTCATTGAATGTTGTGAGAGTGGAACAAGTGAATAAATTTGTATACCGGGAAATTGAAAGATGGGTGTCTGCAGTGTGTTAGGTATTGGGCGTGAGTGCTCTGGATACATTTGGTCGAAACTTGATTGTATGTTGAGATGCTTGATTGAGTGTTTATAATGGTATATTAGTGCCTACATTGACATATGCAGATGTTACATGTTAGCTCGGTACCTTGTTTTCGGTGGTGTGACAACGACACGCAGTGTTCGAAAAACGGTCACCCATCAAACTACTGACCGCGGGCAGTGGTGCTTAACTTGCCTTATCGAGGGTACAATGAAACCAACCATGGCAGTTGCCTGGGTGTGAGATTGAGAAGAATGTTGTTAAGAAAGTGAGAGTCAGTCAGTTGAGGTGGTTTGGCTATCTCGAAAGATTTTTGGTGAAATATTGCGTGGAAGTTTGAGGAATAAGTGGTTAAGTATGATTGATGGTTTGTTGCGTGAACGAATGATTCCAAGTGTGAAGAATAGACGAGCATGTATGAATATAGACAAGGCGAATGTGATGGAATGTTTGGAGGAGATTGATTGTTGATTGATTGTATTTCAGGGTGGCTCAGCCGATGAAAGGCATTTTACATATTAAATAATACTTATGCAATTTCCTGCTTGCCTAATCGTTTTAGAGAAAAATGTATCAAATAACAATTGAAGAGATTTAAAATCTGACCTGAATCAGTAAACAAACTTCATTTTACTTACTTAATAAAAGCGAGAAAGACGTTCAAAAATATAAAAAAAATTAGTGTTAATAATGAGTAAAGTAATGTTATTCATAATCAAAGTAAGCAACTAAACATTTCCATGGTCACTCATCATATGATTTTTTTTATGTTTTTGAACATCTTTTCAGCCTTTATTTTAGAAGTAAAATGAAATTTGTTCACTGGTTCAAGAGCAGATTTTAAATTCCTTTTAATTGAAACACTTTTCTCTAAAATGATTAGGGAAGCAGAAAATTGCATAAGTAGTGTAACAGGTACCTCGCACTTGGTACCAAGAGGTAACTGACATACGAAAGGGTTTTACTTGTTTAAATAAATAACCAAGGGTAGCGTAATCGCTGGCCACCACGGAATATTTTAACTCGATTCCGAAGAGTATTTAGAAAAAGACTTCTGATCAAATGGCGGGAAATATGCGCATAGGCGGGAATCAAACACGTGTTCAACAATAACAAAATTATATAATATTTTATAACGAACAAGCAAAATAAATTATATAAATCAAATACTTTTACGAGCTGCATAATTCGACGGTATATAATCCAAAGTAACGCTTACTCACTAACTTTTACATTAACTTTCAAAGATCGAAACTGAGATAACATTCGCTATTAACAATACTCATACATAAAACTTAAATCTACTTACATGAACTCACAAAATAAACTTCACAAAATCTATTCATACAACCTAGAAAAACCCTCAAACTGTGTAGTAATTATTTGAACATTTCACAAGAAAAGCCAAAATGCAAGTGGTGCTTACTGCCAAGGTTCACAATTTATTACTTAAGGGATGGGACAGTGGCACTCAAAATAACTCTAACTGGGCACTACTCTCGCATAAGACTCTGGTTAAATGTTTCCAACACCATATTGACATCCGCTGATTAGGCGGGAACTGAACTGAAATACTAAAGAAGTGGAATTTTCCACGAACAACTAACAATGAACCATTTACTTAGTTTGAAATCTCTTAATATCGTTTGCAAACTTTAATCGTAATAAACGCAAATACCATTTATTTCAATATTGTTGTACTTATCAAATGCCTATGATCAGCTTATTCAGTTACCATCCTGAATGTATGTCTAAAAAAAGGATGACTAAAATAATTGCTCTAAATATACTTCCAGGAGAAAGCATATAATAAAGAGGCTTCAAGTTTCAAAGTTGAAATCAACCGTTTTATTGAAAGAGTATATAGACAATTCAAAATATTTAAAGTTACTTACATTTTTAATGCGCCAAAATTCTTCAAAAAAACAGTGACATTTTGCAGATCAATGATAATTATATCAAACAAACGGTAGTGAAAAACCAATTCATGACTGCAAAAGTGGTCAATAATGCTTTGATGATAGGCTAGCTGTCAGAAAAATACATATTTTTAACAGACGAAAAAGTTGGCCATTTAAATTACACCCCTAAATTCTACCCATAAGGGTAGGAAAATAGGGAATGATTGATTGTTCACCCACTAAATATTTACCTGTAACTGATTCTACCACATACAACTTTGAACTTGGTTATCTGATAAAAAAAAAATACCCATAAGGGTTGAAAAATAGGTAGTCACAAAAAAATTAAAGCTTTTAACAAAAAATCGAACCGACGAAAAACTGAAAAGCGAAAACTAAAAAAACTAATTTAGAGTCGGCACCAAAAAAATAATCAAAGAACGCCGACTCGGAATTAGTTTATTTTGTTTTTCGCTGTTTCTGTTTTTCGTGGGTTCAATTTTTTGTTAAAAAGTCTTTTATAAAATTCAGCGGAAAATAGATTTTTGCTAACACCCTTTTCGCAGCCGATTCCATGGTTTAAATAAATAAATATTTTTTTCTTATTAAGTAAACTTCCAACTAAATCTAAATCAGCTTTGCGCATTGTCCAAAACTTACAAATATGAAGTTCCGTTATTCTATTTTTTCTCGACATGTATTTCCGCAAAAATCTCGTTATCGATTATTTCATTATTCCGATACTTCCTTGCACTGTGTAACAAGAAAGCAAAAATGGGGTAAATGAAATCTTATCAAGTCAGTATTTTACAGAAGTCCTTTCAATATCTCCTTGTCACAGAAGGAAATTTAATTTTCCTTTTATTTTGCTCATTTCCTCTTCGGAAATTGATATTTCCTGTATAGATAGAAAGGGTTTTTATTCAGTTTCTTCCATACAACTCTTTGTTAATAATAATATAAATACTGTCACTCCCCTTAGTGCAGATGTATTTTTGCACATCTTTGTGGTCAAATAATAATAACATTCAACAATGTTAATATTTGTTTGTTTGTTCGTCCAGTGTTTTGTGTTTATGTTTCATTTGTTTAAAATTGTCAGGGCCATAATTGGATCACGGAAAAAAGGCCGTCGTTCATGGGTATTAATCTTGAGGGTCCAGCATCTCAGGTCAGTTTTTTGTTTGTTTTTTGTTTTTTCTTGTTCTTGCTCTTCTATAGGTAGATACCTACCTAAATCTGTAGGACGACCCTGATGTTGAGTCACTAATTTTTATATTCAGCCATTTGTTTTTTGTGCATTTTCTTGTTGTGACAATTGAAGGTAGTGGCATTGTTTTCGCATGATCTATTCAATTGTTTGAAACCTCTATAAATGATTAGATACATATATTATTTATGGAATATCGACCTTGCTTGGAAATATAATAACAAGTTTTAAAATAATTACATTTTGTTTGGAAGCATGAAAATATATTAATTAGTTAATGAATTACCTAATTAAATATACCCCAAGGGGCCCTATTTAATTTTTATTGCAGAATTCATGACTACAAATATTTCATTTATTAAATTATTCATTATTTTAAAATTCCATTCAATAAATATATATTTTATCTACGATAGTGTGTAAAATTGATGTTTAACTGTTAGTTTCAAGTTTGTAAAACGGTTGTTTAGTAACACGATCCCATTAGTCACGGGCAGTCACGGGTTACCAAGCAACGAGTGATTAAAATTTTTAAACACGCCAAATTAGCAAAAATTTTGTTATCATGGCAAACTTCTCATTTAATATTGTGATCCTACTTCATAAATAAAAATATTTTTTTATATTTTTTGGGGTTTTTCATTATATCGTAGATAAAATTTTGTACGATACACATACGTAAAGCGTCTTTAGTCACTCAGGGGACTTAAAACACTCGCTACGCTCGTGTTTTAATTCACCCATTCGTGACTAAAGACTAGCTTTACGTACTTGTATCGTAAATAACTATTACGGTACGAAGAATAACATAATTATTTATTAATGAAGTAGAATCTATGCATGACTTCATACTGATGCCGTTAATCTCAAATTGAGTTACTGGAGCGATAAAATAAAAAAAAAATATATTATAAAAAACCTCTGAATTGATTTCTATAAAAATATACAAAGTTTCGAATTATTGCACATAATTCTTAATTAGAAAAACAAAGTAATAACAAACTTTTCGGTTTATATTATTTATTTGTTTTTCTGATGAAAAATTTTCTAAAATATTTCGAAATATTTATTTGTTAAGCTTTACGGTTTACGATATTCGTTTATTTTTGTATAGCTAATTAGCCATTAAAAGGCAGATTCATAAAAGGGATTAGCGTTAACTCCATTTTTTCATCATGTGTAACTTCGTTTTTAAATTAATTATATTGATAGCAAGATTTATAATAATAAAATAAATATAAATATATTATAACGCCACATACCTATCTCTGAGTATGACACCCTACTTGATTAATAGTTATTTACTTTACAAGTGGGCAAAATAAGGAATTACCCACGAGAGAAATTTTAGCACACGAAGCTGAAGGCTGAGTGTGATAATTTTATCAAGAGGGTAATTCCACTTTGCCCACGTGTGAAGTATAACGTTTTATCCAACACCTCTTAATAAATGAAAAATTTATTAAAGAAATATTATTTGACAGTGACATATGCTTTAAATTTTTAAATTAAAAAGTCAATCGAAGTAGTTACCAAGGTGTTGTGTGTTATTAATATTGTTATAGATAAAAAAATACTCACTAGTGACTTTCCTCAAAATTATACCCACTAGTGGGTAATCTATTACTTTCCTTGTTTAAAATCGCCATAGTTATAGAGCATTTATTAAGAGGTGTTAGATAAAAATATTTATATAACCCACAAATGTATTCATGGAGGGGGAATCACAGGGTTAAAGTTTTTATCCCGTTGTCTTCTAATTTTAATTCGCAGATTCTAAATTTCCTGATAAAAATCTGTCATATCTATTAGGTTATTGAAAGTTATATGCTCGTTTTATGTTATTCAGACTGTCAAATAAGAGTTGTTTGATTAACTAGGCACTAATATACCAGATTTACAACAGAGGCTGCCGTTTCATTGACGGAGAAAGCCGAGGCAATGAATGCTGCCGAATTTATTATTCGTTTATTAAGCGGTGTCTATGTTAAAAACAATTGTGTTATTTATATTTTCTTAAAATTGCATTCTCTTGCTTTGTAAAAAAATCCTAATCAATTTATTAAATAAAATGGAAAGTGACAAATATGTTTTAACTCGTTCTAATAGAATATTATTATGTGAGGGATTATGATAGTCATTATTCACGAAGATAAAGTTTGCCCCACGAGCCGTAGTCGAGAGATGCAAATGATCCTAGTGAATAATGACCATAATCCCAAATATAATACAATACTTTTTCTACTCCTGTAAATTCGGAAATCACTTTTGAAAATGATCGAAATTCGTTGAAAACACGTTGAAAAACGTCAACATAAAAATACATAATGACAATTGACTACATGTCAACTGTCAGACGGCCGTTGCTTGGTGATCCACATCACGTCTTTAAAATAACCATGAATTATAGATTTCTGGCTCTATTATTGGTTGAGAAGAGTGAATTATGGGTACTATAATTCATCGAAAAAATTTAAATTATGGGGATATATTTATACAGGGGTAGAATTTTTTTTAAATCGTAGGATACCAGATACACATCTATATTTGGAAGATGCAAATTACAGCTATATTGACAAAATATAGAAATATCAAATTTGTGGTTTACTGTTATCTTTGAAAAAAAAAAATCTCTTTTAATATCAATCGGTAAAAAATAAATCAAATATGTTCCTGATTTAAACCTCTCTTAAATATTTCGCGCAGCATCCCTGCAAGCCTGTAGATTTTCCTGCTGTGAACCAGTCTCCGATCCCCCCCGACGAGCTCCGACCATCCACGAAGCTCATCCGATCCGCTCGCAGGATTCAAGTAGGCTGCGTCAAGCTTCGCGGATCGGTTCTACCGCTTGCTGTTCGATTTTATCGCTTCAACCGGAAATACTTAGTACTATATCCGATTAGAAACACGCGACAGTATTTAATAACAGTGTACATGTGCATAGTGCCCCCTAGTTTTACAGTGTACCGCGCTAGTGGTTTTCAATCCTTTGTGGCTTGTATTTTTTGCATTGTTTTGAATGTGATTACGGGTCGTTTATGCAACGGAGTGAGAAAGGCTTCGGTGGGTGAGGGATTGACAATTGTTGATTTGTTTTCGTACGCTCACTTGTCTTATTGATTGTTTTGGTTACGATTTTCAAAGATAAACAATTATTTATAACAGAAGTCTGCACTGGATTGAATAGTTTATTTGCGTTTGGTTCAAATGTTTTAAACAACAAATTTTCCCTAAAATAATTTCGTAATATTTGACAGCAAACAATAGTTTTATCAACAAGTTATTAACCTTTATTCAGCGTGCAACTAGGGATCAATAAAGTTCATTTATTGCTACAGTTCAAATACTGTCAACTTACTATTTACTATAAAAATTATTAACAAACTACAACAAAGCATGATTGCATGAAATATGAATTATTTTATGAGGCACGCCAACAAATATTATTCATTTCTATCTAAATTAACATCGCTCAAATTTCTCATTACTTGTAATGACTAAATTATAAGTATTAAAATACTACGCGTAATTTCCTACGAATTAAAAATTTATTGCTATCCTTATTAAAGACTTTACTATGGCTAGAAACCCATACAATTGATGGCCACTCAAATATTAATGCATTATTGATTACGCCTGTCAGAATGTGTAGTATACGAATGTTTCTGTGTCATACTATTGCGTTTTTTTAGTTCGAAATGTCAAGTGATGTTATCAGTTTGTATTCATATTAGATTAGATGCTAGAAAGTTCTGTTTTCGATGTGTAGAATTGAAACTTGAATGACAATGATTTGAAGTTAATAGGTATACAACCATCGACTTGGAACAAGTATATAAAATAGAAATTTTCTGAAACGCTTTTTGTAAATAATTTATTATAAGTTAAGTTTGATTAAAAGACTAGAAACTAGAGACAAAAACTTGTTGAAAAATAATTCCCTATCAGTTAAATTTGAAGCATTTTTTTCTAAACTTACTCAGATTATACATTATACAGATTGCCTTGTTCATATTCATACATGCTCGTCTATTATTCACATTCAAAATCACTAATTAATTAATCTTATTCCTTGGACGCCCACGCAATCGTTCACCCTCAATCTCACCCGCATAAATTAGTTTCACCAACCTTTTAAGATGTCCAAACCACCTCAACTAACTTACTCCCACGTTCTTAACAATAGATTACACTCACTCACTCATTAACGTATTCCAATCTCGTCTCAAATACCTCATTTCCACATCACGTAAACATCATTCATGCTTCTTCGTCCACAATCAATATTCACTAGAAACTAACACACCATTATAAACACTCAAGCATCTTTAGATACTTTCACGTTTCGAGCAAATATACTTAGAGCACCCAATACGATGTTTACTATATTATACAGTGCGAAATGCGAAAAAACTACAATACATCATATCATGGGAATTTGCGCCTCCACCAAAAAATATTTCAAATTACAATATTTTATATTTTAATTAATATCTGGAAAATCAACAGTTATTATTATACATGTTTTAGTATATCAAATAAACTAGACCTTACTAAATATTTTTGACAAGATTTTAAACCAGTGGTCCCGAAACAACCACTCAAATGAGTATCGAAACACTTTGAAATTTACCTCAAAAATTATTTATTATATTAATGATTTAAAGAGGACCCACTTAATTTTATTATGCGCTGTCAAACGTTGCTGAATTATTTTAGTGATTATTTTTTGACGTTTCTTTAAACCAATGAAATGCTTTATTGTATGTCACGTGTCTGCGTTTTATCCAATCCTGTCATTATTACACTGAGAATAATGCTCTTGTGATTATTCCCGGCAATAATCTCTGTAGCTCTGTTTTTGTTGACAGATGTCAAATGTCAGATAGGTATCATCAACACAAGTAAAAATGAGCAAAAAAGATAGATTTAGTGCTGTGCCTGATAATGAAATAAAAAAATTATCTAATTAAATATAACTCGAGAGTTCGATAAATTAGAAAATAATTCTCTAGTATCTTTCTCAAACTTGTTGCCATTTGGCAATAGTCACTCAAACATTACGAGCTTTCGTGGCTATTGCCTGGCAACAAGTTTTCGAAAGATCTGTCAAATTATTTTCAATTTATTGTCACTCTCTTGGTATATTACTACTGAAAAAAGCTTCAAATGAAAATTGAAGAAAACTAAATTTTCTATCAGTTTTATTTGAAGCAATCATCAAGGAATATTAGGGAGGCGAAAATATAATTAGCAATCAAAGTTATTTGTATTTCTCATTAGGCTTTAATGCTGTTTCAACAGTATTCACAAGTGTATTTAACAGTATTCAGAAAATCAATCACTGTTATAACCTTTAAAATATGTATTATAATTTATAACATCAAAGGCATATTCATCCACTTGGATAAACTTTAAAGCTCTTTAACTATTAATGACACAAGTAAGAGGATCAATAACCACATATGTTTGTGCCCATTAGCACAGATGCACCATAAATCTTTTTTATTTCTCTCTTTTTCATTCTACAGTAAAATTAAACAGTTTTTATTACCAGAGCAATTTCTAGATTGCATATGAGTCATCAATATTGCTCTTGTATATCGACTGTAAAGTTTTATTTGACTGTCGAACTGGGAGTTTCAAAATGGCAACAATGGGGTCCATCACCATTATAAAAAAATATTTATGAAAAGGATGAATTTATTTGCAATGTTGATAAATATAAATTCACTTGAAAATTCTTGTATATTTTTCCAAAAACATTTACAATTCAAAAACTGTCTAATTAATTATAATAATTGTTTTTTTTTCTCTAACTATTCTTTAATTCATTTCATATAAAATGTCAAAATATTTTGACAGCTTGATTAGTTGTCAGCTAGGATTCTTTATTCTTGTCGCGTACAATTAAATTTTATTTAAATTGAAGACTATCTACACTTTTAAAAAGTATTAATTGTTATTTATTAAGCCGCAATGATATTTTTAAAATGTTGTGACGTTATTGTAAAGGTATTGGTGGATCTCAAATAGCAGGGATTGTAAATAATTGTGGTGACATAAATATTCTATTTTATTGTTTAGGAAATTATTAAATAGATTTAAAATTACTTTTCGTGGTAAATAATTAAAATATACATGAATCCATTTATTTTAGGAAGAAATATGAATAAACTGTAAGATTATTTCAGTCAAATGTTTGATTACCATTGATACATTTTGCTAACCTATGTCATTCAACAAGTCTTTAATTTCGTTGAGTCGACCTAAAGTAATATTTATTAGTTAAAAATAAATAATGTATTATGTATGTATTTAAAATAAACTTACGAATTCAAGGTAAAACAAAAAAAACCTTCAAATTAGTTGCCAACTATTTTGACACTTCCATAATCTGACAGCTCAATAATAAGAGAAGTGCAAAGAATTCAAAATAGGATAAAATACTTTGACGTCATTATTAGGAACTTTAAAACTCAAATACCTTAATAATCAATAATTTTTTTTTCTTCTATTATATCTAGTATGAGATTTTTGGGTCTAGTCGTAATATAAATGACTTGCCATTTTATGACTCAAGTAAAGAAGTTTATTAAATGCTAGTAATGTTTCTATTATCTCAGTACAGTATCTGACACCCTGGTGAAGACTTCTGATATAAATTAATTGTATTTTAATATATTGAAAAGATTTTTAGAACTCATTTTAGCAAAATTATAAAAGACCTTTTATTAAGTTCTGTAAATGTTTTATGTAAATACGACGTTTTCAATTATTGTGCATAACACTTTATCATTTGTTTTCTTGATACAAAATTGTGTACAATAATTCAAAACATCGTATCTAAAGGCCGGTATTTCCAAACTAAGATAAACTATAGAAGAAATATATCAATGAAATAAATAATAGTTATTTGTCAAACTAGAGAGGAAAGCGCTTCTTTTTCTCTCTCGAGTTCGAAGTTTGCCTCATGAGCGCAACGAGTGAGGCATTTCGAACGAGAGTGGAAGAAGAGCTTTCCTCTCATGTTAGACACAACATTTTTTTCACGGCATGTTTCTTAAAACGATTTGCTCGGACCTAATATACATTTGAGAACACAACTGACAGACTAATATGTTAAAAGTTAGGTTATCAGACACAAGGCGGTGTAGCAGTGTTGCCAATAAACCAATCTTAAATATCTTTAATAAGTTGTCAAATTGTGATTTAATAAGAAAAAGAAAAATATGAGACATATTTGTAAGATAATTTAAAGTATGTATATCACTAAAATAATGATTTTCAATAAAATTTGAAATTTATTTATAATTTTTATAATATATATTTTGTAAATAACATTCATATTGGTAACACTTCTATATTTTCGTCTCTAGAGAGGAACAACACATTTTCATCACTATTTCGGGAGAAGAACGGTGGGGTTTCCTACCATGTCGTAAAAAAAAAGTATTGCATCAAAATATGACAGCTAGAATAATAAGCATCATTTAAGCTATGATTTTCATGCGATATTTTTTGTTTATTCTATTGATAAATTTATTCTGTAGTTAATTGAGTTTGGAAATATCGGTCCTAAATAAAATATTTACAGAACTTAATCCAAGAGTCTTTTATAAATTTAATTGTATTTTATTTGTTTACAGGAAGAAAATAATATTTTTATAAATTAATCAATGTTTTATAACGTAACAAATATTTATATATAAAAAAACAAAATAAACAAAAGAAAAATAGAGTACCGGTGTTAATAATAATAAATAAAAATAGTAAAATATATGTCTACTAATCAACTATTAAATCTTATGATAAATTTACATTTTATTAATAATATATTTATTACAATTTTTGTACATAAATTTAACTTATTCCTGCCCTAAATTTCACTGTCCAGTATATTACGATTATTAAGAAAAAAATGATAATAATTGAGTTACATTCCGAAACAAATGATACCTAAAACAACTCGTAACAAAACAAATTTTATTTAATATTTTATCGGGTATTGTTGTACAAATAGTTGTGTAAAATGGCTGTGTTAATTTACGTAAAATTACGTAACGTGAAACTTTGAATTTGGAACAAGGTATCGAGTGAGATTTAATATAAATTTTTAGCTACATATCTAAGTTTAAATTAAAGCTCAAACAAAATGCAATCTAATATAAACAGTATTAATATTATTTAGAATTCGTTCCTAATATATAAAAGTTTTATACTATCTTGTTGTCTATATTATTCCGTATAATAAAATAAGTAAAACAATCAACTAACTCTAAACAAAATGGAAGATAGTCGTCTATTAAAACCAACGGATATTCCTCTAATTATAACCACACATAATTCATCTCCCGAGCAATCAAAAACTTCAGAAACAAACAGAAGTTTGAAACGGAAAAACAGTGAAAAACGTAAGCCTCGGAATATGGGATCTGGTTCTCTCAAATACGAGATTGGCACAAGAAATAATTCTATTATAAATATACCTACTAAATGGTCCAGTGTTCGTATAAAAGGAACTGGGTTTATAGACTCAAGAAAGAGTGTGGTGAAAATTGAATCGTGTAATGGAATGCCCAATTTGGCACTCAGTGGGAAAGAGTACAGCGGACTGAAAAGCCCCAACCCGGCGCCAATTAAAAATTTTGGAGAGGTAATTTGATGTTAGTTTATGGGCGCTACCAAAGGTTCCTGATTAATTTTAAAAAGAAATACTTCAAATAAAACAAAAAATATTTTTTCCGAAATCGATACTAAAGTACATGATATTACTCCGAAGTTAGCCAAAGTATGTCAAAATTTTGCTTTATAGACCCGGCTGTCAAACTTAATTACAAATCTAAAATAACAATAGTTCTACCGGGTGTCTGTCTTAAAGGTGTACATAGGAGATTAACATGGTAAATCAGTTTTTTGCGTGCTGTTGCTCGGTGTTCTATCGGACAACAATCATTGTGGTACCAATCGAAAGATATCATTTTTCTGAACCAAACGATGTAAAATACACTGCTATTCAGTGGTAATTTGGTTCCGTAAATAAATTTTTAAATTTTGAGAATTCTCTGGTTTATTCAATTTTTATCGTAAATAAATATAGTCATCCATGACTGTTTTGTTTTGATTTCTGTCAAGCTATTTATTTGATGTTTCTGACTTTTGGACTTGTTTAAGACTATTTGTAAAAACATGGCTAGTTATACTACTGAAGAGCGTATTTTTATAGTAAAACTATTTTTTGGAGGAAACAGTTAGCTCAGAGTGCGAGATCTATTTTCTATTAAGTTTATGAATCGACCGAATCCAAGTGCAACCACAAATGCCAGTATCCATGAAACACACGTGAGCTTAGTAATTGCAATTTAGCAAGAGCAGAAGAACGTGCTTTATTGGAAGAAAGGGTTTTAGGAATGATAAATGTAGATCCTTCGTATAGCACTATATTTTTTGGAAATGAATTGGGTGTACATCGTTCATATTTTTTTAAAAAAAAGTTCTTTTTATTTCTACAAAATGCACTGCAATCAAGAACTTTTTTCCATTTGACGTAGAAAGTGGAAAAATATTTTGTGAAGATATACAAAACAGAGCTAATAAAAATGAAATTTTTTGTCATCGATTTAAAAAAAACTTAACTCTTAATAAATTAATATTATTTAAAGAAAACTGGTTTTTAGACTTTAATTTATTTAATAAAATCTTTACGCAAAAATTATAAAAGTACGCTTGTCATTACTGAATATAACCATATTTTACAAATTGACAGAAACGTCAAATAAATAGCTTGACAGAAATCAAAACAAAACAGTCATAGGTAACTACATTTATTTTTGATAAAAACTGAATAAATCGCAGGATTTTCAAAATTTAAAAATTAATTTACGGAACCAAATTACTACTAAATTGTAATGTATTTTACATCATTTGATTCAGAAAAATGATATCTTTCGATTGGTAGTACAATCTTTGTTGTCCGATAGAACACCGAGCAACAGCACGCAAAAAACTGATTTCCCATGTTAATCTCCTATGTACACCTTTAAGACAGACACCCGGTATACGTTACAAGTGGGCAAAGTAGGGAATTACCCACAACAGAAATTTTAGTACACGAAGCGGAAGAGGTGAGTAATTCCACTTTACCCTCGTGTGAAGTATAACATTTTATCCATCACATCTTAATAAATGCAATATTTATTAAATAAATATTATTTGACAATGCTATATTTTTCTAAATTAAAATACCAATCGTAGTAGTTATTAAGGTGTTGTGTGTTATTATTATTGTTATAAATAGAAAATTACTCACTAGTGACTTTTCTCAAAATTATACCCACTAGTACTGTTACTTTCCTTGTTTAGAATCTCCAAGGTTATACCCACAAGTAGGTAATCTGTTACTTTCTTTGTTTAGAATCTCCAAGGTTATACCCACAAGTAGGTAATCTGTTACTTTCTTTGTTTAGAATCTCCAAGGTTAGACAAATTATTCTATAATACTATTGGTAAATTTATTTATCCGCAACTGCCCAATAATACATCCAAAATTCAACCGTTTTTTATCAATTAATGAACCTTGTTACCGTTGGAGATAAAATAATTGACAGTTCGATGAAATAATATTATTCATTCCTCATGTCAAATTCAAATTTTACCTGTCAAAAGAGTTATTTTTTCCTCATAAAAAGTCAAAGACATTAGTTTTCTCATTTTTGATACTCTTATTTTCTTTTTAAGCTTAAAATGTAGCTGAATAATAACAATTTTTTGTTTTGTCCGAGCAAAAATTCTACGTATCTTATAATATCCAAACAAATATTTGTCGAAATGTTGTGTGTAAAGTATAGAATTCTACTTGAATGTAATGATTATTACACATTCTAATGATTTGCAAGATGAGTAATAGCATTCTACATGCTCATTCAATAATATACTATTATTTTACCTTGGATAATTATTTCTTGGATTTAATGCACATCACAAGCAGACCACGTCGAAGAACATATAAAAAATTATGAAAATTATAATCAAATTTTAAACTTCGTGTGTACTTTTGTTATCACAATCATCCCCGTCGCAACAACTAGCTGACGTTTTACAAATACATAATTCTATTTATTTATGTTTTTTATTAATAATTTAACGATTTCGGAAAAATATAATATATACCTCGGCACAAAAGTATTTTTTAGTACTCATATGGTTTGTTCTCCTAAGCGATAGCCGTAATAAAAAATTATACTTTAGTGCCTTGATATACAAATTATTATTATAGAAGTTTTATTTGAAGCTTTCAGAACTTTTGGCGGCGCAAAATAAAGTTAGTTGTCTTTGTCTTTAGACCTCCGTCAAACGTTCCTGAAATATTTTAAGGAAAAATATCTCAAATAAAACTGATACAAAATATAGTTTTCCTAAAATAATTTAAGAGCATTTGCTAGCGCAAAATACAGTTAGTCATCTTTAGACCTCCATCAAACATTCCTGAATTATTTTAAAATAAAATTAATCAAACAAAACTGATAGAAAATTTTGTTTGAAGAATTTTTCTGTAAAATAATTCAGGAACATTTGGCGGCGCAAAATAAATTTAGTCGTCTTCAGACCTCCGTCAAACGGTCCTGAATTATTTGAGAGAGAAATACTTCAAATAAATCTGACAGAAAACTAAACTAATTTAGGATCGTTTGACAGCTTAAATTGCTAAGCCTCACCGAATTTTCAGATAACTGTAATCATTAAAAATTTGTAATTAATCTCTGGAATTAAAATTATATTTTTGATACATCAAACGATACCGAGATTAAAATTATCGGAAAATACGATTAATCCTTAATCCAGCTCTGTAGTGTGGGAGTATTTTTCCTGAAAATCACAAAAATATGTTTTTACAATGTGTTGAAATATTATTTACCTCTGTGTTTTGTTTTTTTATCTTTTATTTTTTGTGTGTTGTTATTTCCTATTATTAAAATAAGAATATTATTTTTTTCTTTTGATACCTTGCCAAAATATATTTTCGTTATTTTACAATTAAGAAATATTTTGTGTGTAAGAATTAATTTGGCACCTCCACCAAGAAATTCTAATTTAATAAATAAACATGTCACACTTAATTTAAAAAATTCGGATGTGGCATTCTGCTTGGTCTGCAGATCTTATGGTTATAATAATAACCCTCTAAAATGTAGTTAACAATGCCGAATAAAAAAATCGTTATCTCTGCAACTAATTGTGTTTTTACTCATTATTATCTTGGTTTCTTCTCAAGGGCCATTTCTCATTCTTTGTGTCTGTTTTGTCTTCTTAATTAATGCATTCTTCCCACACTTTTTCCAGAGATTAACTTAGATTTAGGGCAGTTTGTAAAACAAGTAACTTTAGTTCTGGAACTCGTTGTAGATAGTAGAGTTTTTAAAACAATTGATTTAAATTTTTGTTTAATTACGAATGGTGGATACGAAAGTAGGTAGATAGTTTGGGCATCTTTTCTATTTTGTTCGCATTCTTGGAGACTTTTTTCTTCAAATTTAGATTATTTTTAAAAATGAATACTGAATGATCCATCGGTTTGCATTTTTTGCGATTTTACCGAAAAAATTTTAACGTTGTTTTGAATTAAAATGTCGACAAATGTGAAGAACATGAAAAAGAAATTACCGTAGAATTTTCGGAATGATTTGGTAATGCATTTTCTGAAAATATAACAATTAAAAACTAACCGCGATTATTTATTAAGCAATTAGAAGTATTTACAAAAAGCTTTGGTAAATTTTCAGAATATGCATATTATATTCTCAGTTTACTAAATAATACGTTAAATTCTAAGGAAGTTTTTACTTTCGTGTATAAGTTTTCCTACTGGGTGATATGCAGATTTATATTTTTTCATTGAACATTTATATTGCAAAATTTTATTTTTCTTTAAAACAATTCTTATTCACGATATTCTTAAAATGATCATTGCAGAACCTATTCATGTTTTTATTAATAAATAATGACACACAAAAAGTATTCCATGAATTGTATGCAAATGTGTAAAAAATTTGATTAGTTGCTGTTAGATCTTCAATAATGATTATTAGCTTCTTTCCTTAGTTTATAAACTTTTCGCTTTGTTTTTAATTTAGATTGTTGTATTGATGTTGAAGGGGCCAAGGGCAGACATTCGGAAACATCTTTTATAAATTTATTTATCCACGACCGTTATTAAAAGTGGCCCTTTTAACGGTTGCTTAGCAAGTTAAAAGTGTCACTTTCTGTCACTAGTGCTAAAGTAACATAACGATTTATATAAATAAATGAACAAATCTAACCTTACCTGTCAAAATATTCTATATTTTTTAGTATTTACTAATACCCTAGGAAAATTGTAGATAAAATTTTGTATGATATACGTGTTAAAAGTAATTTATTTCGTTCGTGGAGTTGTTTCATTCGGCTACGCTTCGTTTCACAAACTAACCACATACTCATAAAATGTAATTTTTAGTACTTATAAATAACTAATATTATTCTTAATTTATGGACTAGTTTTTGTTTGTGATTGATTATTAATACAAAATATTCTTTACGGATCATTTTAGGACTATAATAACTGTTTTAAAGTGTAACAAAATATTTTTTAAATTTTTCAGAATTGTATAGATTATAAACGCCACAGTAAATAACATAATCAGAGGCTTACACGTCATCTATTTTGACCAATCAAAGCAATATATCAGCGAATATACGGGTCCCAGCAGTGTATCCCATTACTATGACAATTTTGTAAATAAATAATTCTTTTCACTTAAATGCCAGTGTCATTTTTTCGCAAAATGTGTAATAATTTACGTTTTGGAAATGGTTCCATTAATAAAATTAATGAAAATAGTGTTTCTTGTTAAATAATCTATTCAAATACCACTCGAGGTAAATATTTTTTTAAGAGAATTTTTTGTGCTGACTTGCAAATTATTACAAATTTCGCTCATCAAAAATATCTCAAATACCACTCGACCTTCGGTCTCGTGGTGTTTTTAACGAAATTTTTGAATCGCGAAATTTTGACGTAATAATTTGCAAAACCACAAAAAAAAATTTGAAAAAATATTCACCTCTAGTGGTATTACCCTTAAATATTCCATTAATAATCATTGATTGTGAGCTTGAAACAAATTTTGTTTTATGAAATCTGTCAATTTTAACTACGAACAATTAAATAAGTGTACCTGATGTTTTGTTTTTTGTATTTTTGACTCAGCTCCCTGATGAAGACTTAAATGAAGTAAGTCGATGCATTGGTGTGTAATTGAATTCCTTCAAGAACTTTCATCTTTCATTTCACATTCACTCAAGAAATCTATATGTATAAATAGGTATATAAAGTTGCATAGCATTACTCGAAAATGAAACACCCGATAGGAAAACTTTACTGCAGATTATGTAGATATTTTAAGTTAAAGTAAAATTTATATAAATGAAATTGCAGTAATATTTAAAATAATCAAGTAAAATAAAAAAAATCTGGTGTTACCAGCACATAACCTCCCGTCCAATACTGCTCTTAAACGGTACAAAATAGTATTTGATGATACAGAAACATACCTTCTTAT
Source organism: Poecilus cupreus (assembly GCA_963942605.1). Classification (NCBI taxonomy): domain Eukaryota; kingdom Metazoa; phylum Arthropoda; class Insecta; order Coleoptera; family Carabidae; genus Poecilus; species Poecilus cupreus. The sequence goes on from OZ012729.1 coordinate 16,338,879, forward strand.
TTATTTCTTATCTATTTATATGTGAAAAGTTTAATTTTATTTTGTCTATTTATTTAATTTTTTGACTTATATTTCGATAAGAAACTGTTTTCTTATCTTCTTTTCTTAGCTTCACAATTATAATGATATGTGTCACATTTCGTGATTCCATGATACATACACACACACAAGGAATGCAAGATTTATGAAATCTAATTTCTTTATATTTTATTATCTATAAATCTAATAAAAATTAATAAAATTAGTGTAATCAAAACAAATGTAATAGTTATTTACGATACAAGTACGTAAAGCTAGTCTTTAGTCACGAATGGGTCAATTAAAACACGAGCGTAGCGAGTGTTTTAAGACCCCTGAGTGACTAAAGACGCTTTACGTATGTGTATCGTACAAAATTTGATCTACGATATAAAGAAAAACCCCAAAAAATATTTAAAAAAATATTTTTATTTATGAAGTAAGATCATAATATTAAATGAGAAGTTTGCCATGATAACAAAATTTTTGCAAATTTGGCGTGTTTAAAAATTTTAATCACTCGTTGCTTGGCAACCCGTGACTGCCCGTGACTTATGGGATCGTGTTACTAAACAACCGTTTTACAAACTTGAAACTAACAGTTAAACATCAATTTTACACACTATCGTAAATAAAATTAAATATTCTACAAGTTAAAAAATGAAATTTAACAATGTCTTCAAGAAAAACTGTTAAAGCTTCAAGTAAACTGCTATTTCCGGTTGATCAATTTTATCCAAAATCTAATCAGTTCTTCATTTATATATAAGAAGCAAAAATTCACAAAATTGTATTTTTTGGTATTAGAGTATTTGAGTTATGTGAGACGAATAAATTGCCACAGACTAAATACACACATACATACATACATACATACATACATACATACATACATACATACATACGTACAGGCATACATGCAGACAGCATGGCGAAAATAATGAAATCGTATTGTAGGGACCGTAAAACGTACTTTTTCATTGAAAACTCACTACACAATTTTTTGACCCGTACCTAGAGGTAGGCGGGAGGTAAAAATATAGACTGATGGATCTTTCGGTATATCACGCCAATTACCAATTTCTGCGTGTGGCACTCTGCTCTGCACAGACCTCGTGACGTATTTCTGCGCGTTCAATGACGTCAAGGCACAAGTTTAAATTATTTTATTGTATTAATTACTGTCAAAAGCATTTATATGATATAGTAGCTGTCATCCACAGTGACCTAAATCTAGCATCTTCTTAACATCTTCTTCTTCGTTGCAGGTGCTATCGCTTGGAGCAGACATCCTCCCCGAATACAAGCTGCAGTCACCACGCATTCACAACTGGACCATCCTGCACTACTCGCCGTTCAAGGCCGTGTGGGACTGGATCATCCTCATCCTGGTCATGTACACCGCCATCTTCACGCCCTACGTGGCAGCTTTCCTCCTCAATGAGCCCACCTTCTCAAACCGCAAGTCCAAGAAGTACGAGGAGGACCCTATCGTCATTATTGATCTCATCGGTAAGTGAAATCGAAAGGACTTGAGATGGTAGAGGTGGAATATTCACTACGTCAATAATGCGCGGGAGTATTACTGCTTCTGTTTGATAATTTGTTATAATTGGGGGCAAGAACTACAATAGTTATTTGTGTATCAAGTGTGGATAGAGCATTGTTTGTTGCACGCGGCGAGAAATTGTTGATCGAGGCGAAGCCGAGATCAACAACTCGACAAGTGCACCGAACAAGCTCTATCCGACGAGATACACACAATATTTTTTCTACAATCGTTTACCAATGTCAAGCTGTAGAAAAAAATTAATTTTCAAAATTATCTTTGGTCCCGCCTATAACAATTCAGTAAAATTGTAGTTACCCATGTCACCGTAATCATGACAACGTTTATGAACAAAATAAAAATTTTCAAAGAAATCATAATTTGACACATGGAGTACATTTGACATATGGAGTACATTTGACATAGAGTCTACAGAGTGAATACGTTTATGGTGATTAAGTTGAAGTGTATGTACGTATATGCCAACTGTATTTGCAATAGCAAGGTTATTACCAGAAAAATCCAATGCATCATTTACTAGTGCGACAATATGTCACTTTGTCGCCCTAGAGCGACAATTTTGAACATTTCCTAACTAAAAATGGAATAACAATGTCGATATTGTGCAACGATTGTAGAAAATAGTGTATTGTATACAAGCAGCATGGAATGGTACTCATTTCCTACGAGTATGATGCAAATCTTACGGGTATGAAATGGACATTTCATGCGAGTTGTACACTATACTTTTTCTACGACCACGATATTATTTCCTAATTAATTTATATTTTAATAATAAATTTGTCCCGCTTTCACCATTCCAATATTTGACAATTCTAAACAAGTATCCTAGCATTGGCACCTGTACTGAAATGAAGTGACCTGTATTGAAATAATCACAAAACAAATTAATTTCGCACGATGCTTGCAATGTACCTCATTTCTCCAGCAACATCAAACATACACTGAGCAGATTTCTTAGTGGTCGTACTATAGTATATTGTACAACGAGCATGGAATGGTACTCATTTCCTACGAGTATGAAAGTATGTAGCATGAGCCGAAGGCGAATGCTGCAAATCATACGAGTAAGAAATAGACATTCCATGCGAGTTGTACACTATACTTTTTCTACGACAACGATATTATTTCAAAATTAATGTAATTTTATTAATAAATTTGTTCCGCTTTCACCATTCCAATATTTGACACTTCTAAATAAGTATCCTAGCAATGGCACCTGTACTTAAATGAACTAATCTGTATTGAAATACTCACAAAACAAATTAATTTCGCACGATGCTTGCAATGTACCTCATTTCTCCAGCAACATCAAACATACACTGAGCAGATTTCTAAGTGGTCGTACAATAGTATATTGTACAACGAGCATGGAATGGTACTCATTTCCCACGAATATGAAAGTTTGTAGCATTCGCCATCGGCTCATGCTGCAAATCAAACGAGTATGAAATAGACATTCCATGCGAGTTGTACACTATACTTTTTCTACGACCACGATATTATTTCAAAATTAATTTAATTTTAATAACAAATTTGTTCCGCTTTCACCATTCCAATATTTGACACTTCTAAATAAGTATCCTAGCAATGGCACCTGTACTTAAATGAACTGATCTGTATTGAAATACTCACAAAATAAATTCATTTCGCACGATGCTTGCAATGTACCTCATATCCCTAGCAACAACAAACATACAATAAGCAGATTTCTCAGTGGTCGTAGAAAAAAATATAATTTCACACAAATACTTGTTAATTGAAACTATTGAAATAGTGAAAATATATATATACCGGGTGGAGCATCATACCTGTGTACATAGGCGATTAACATGCAAAAACAGTTTTTCCGTGCGCATTGCTCCCCAAATTATTTTAGGCAAAAATGCTTCAAATACACGTTGTAGAGCATAAAATTCTGCATCTAAATCAATAAACAGAATTACTTTTACTTGCTTTGTAACGACAGAAATTAAATATGAAAACATGGAAAATTACGTTGAAAATATCAAATAGCCATGGAATTGAAACAAAAATAAATAAATGCTTCTCGTTTTTCTGTCTATTTGATATTTTACCCGTCAAATTAATCATTCATCTGTCAAATGTCAAAAATTTATTTATTTTTGTTTCAATTCCATGGCTATTTGATATTTTTAACGCAATTTTCCATGTTTTCATATTTAATTTCTGTCGTTACAAAGCAAGTAAAAGTAATTCTGTTTATTGATTTAGATGCAGAATTTTATGCTCTACAACATGTATTTGAAGCATTTTTGCCTAAAATAATTTGGGGAGCAATGCGCACGGAAAAACTGTTTTTGCATGTTAATCGCCTATGTACACAGGTATGATGCTCCACCCGGTATATATATATATATATATATATATATATATATATATATATATATATAATACGAAATATTATATTGAAGAACGCGTTTCATAAATGTCATTTTGTTTTGTGAGAAGCAAGTTTGAGTTCTTTATACTATTTTTTATATTTTGCGCCTTTTATGCTCTTTTTTCATTAAAAAATTCATGTTTCAAAATTCAGGGAATTTTGTGTTAGTTGATGACACGGATATAACTTCACCTCACCTTTTCTATCTGTTCTTCTTCTTACTATTCTTAACTTCTGCTTTTAAATTCAAAATTATACAATACAACATATACAAAAATAAGATTCTTACAATTTGTATTTATTTATTTAGCGAAGTGTGACATTGATATTTTTTGACATATAGGATTTCAGTTGAGTTACCAACCTTGAAAATATAAATGGTACTGCTCTATTATAACACTCGATTGAGCTGTTACGAAACTCCTTTGCGTATCGTAACAGCTTTGTTATAGAAACAAAATAAGAAAAGTACATAAATTCACACAGTAAACTATTACTGAAAGTTGGTCATTGCATATCACTAGCAATGTTGTGTGATATGAAAGCTCGCTGACCAATCAGATGCGTCTGCAACTATGTGATATGATTTTATCAGACGTTGCGATAACTGAGCGAACTAGCCTAAAAATTTGGATTTAAAAGTTTGACAGTTGCAGATAATTTACTGAATTTAAACGGATTAAGATGGTTGGACTCTGATTTATCAGATTTTGACATTGGTGAATTTTGATAGCAATGATGTTGACATAATCTGGTTTAATATTTTTATGTAAATTTTTGTTTTGTTTTTTACTTAATTCTGATCGTCGAAAAAGTATCGTATATAACACGTGCTGAAAGGGTATTTCAGCACTACTTATACAATATACTATTTTTTTTTTTTTTTATTTATGAAGATGAGCGGCGGACTAACTACTATGGTCATATGCCGCCTCATGACTGGATGATTAAGAAAGTATGTGAACAACACAAACGACCATGCTCTTCAGTGGGATTCGAACCCACAACCCCTGGCGTGCTAGGAAATATACTATTTAAATCTTTACTTGTTTATTTTAAAACTATTGAAATAGTGGAAATATATTTTAAATTGCTGAGATGAAATTTATTTGAATTTGAATGTATGCAAATAATTAAAAACAAACGAAAATGAACTGCAATGTGTAAATTATTTTAACATTTTGCGTCTCTAAGAGGTGTTATGCCTGTTTTACAAGACGCAATTGGATCCTTCACTAAAATTACAAAATTTCAAATAAAACATCTACAGCATGTCCCAATTAAAGTATGAATGCATTGGAATCTCGAGAACAGTAAGAGCTGCGAGGCTGATTATATTAGACAAAAGTTGCCCCATTAGTAGAGTAGTTTGAACATGTTTTTTATTTTTCAATTGAACATATAGGTCCCATGATATAATACGAGATTCTGGTTTGCACTTTCTTATGTCACTTTTAACTGACTGTTGTAAATTTACAGAAGTACTCAAAAATTTTTTATATCTAAACATTTACGAGTTCCTGGTATCAACTTTTATTTTTCATATGGAGATCATCATAGTAAGTCATGGTATTTTTTAATAGAGATTTTTATTTTGCTTTACAACAATATGAAACACTAATAATATATTTTTATAATTAATATAAAAATTAAAGAAATTTGCTATTTATAATAAAATTGAAATAAAAAAGTGCTATGGAAACATTTAATAATATATAATAGAATCTCGCTATAATTATAATCGGATGATTATATTTATTAAAAAAATAAAAACAAGTATTAAAGAGTCTTATCAACTAGAATATAATACCTTAAAATTAGTTGCTTAAGTTAGCTAAATTTATGGAAAGATGCAGCGGTCAACTGAGGTTGACAGGTGCAGTTACTTAACAGTATGATGAAATATTATCTGAAGTGTCATCATAATTCCATCGAGTTAGATTCCACGAATTGGCCCAATCATAGTTAACACTAAACAAATTTCATTGTACTTATTTAATAAAGGGTAAAAAGAAATCCAAAAATTTCAAAAAATCAGTTTTTAATCAGTTACAGGTATAATTGAAAAGATTTTTGGTTTAGGTTCTGTAAAATCTTTTCATTTATTGCACTGGGTTCTACTTTTACTTGTTACTCACTTGTAAACGCTATTTACCCAAGCCCTCTATTGCCTTTGAAAATGAATCTTTACAAGTTACTTATTGACAGTTGTATTGTAAAAATTTTACAGGTTAGTGAACAAGGTAAACAATGCACGTTGCCACAGTAATGCTTACAAGGCTATTGCGAAATCATTTAAAATAATTTTTGACAGAACAGTTGTGTGTAACTGGCAGGATTTGGTTATAATTTTAATTTGATTTACAAATCAGTAACAAGTAAAATGTTGTACAATACACGCAAGGTAACTGTTTTTACTGCTTCAAGGAGGTGACAGGCTCGCCTAATCGGCTCGCTGGTCATTTCCTCCATTCAGCAGTAAAAACTGTTTTACCCCTGCTTGAAATGTAAATTACTATATCCTAGAAATACTTTTCTATAACACTGTGTTGAAAACTGGGCATTCCACTACTATAAATTGTTATGGAATTACTAACATTTCATACGCGGCGTATGGAATATTTTCGACGAATCAGAGCCGCTTATTAGCGCGACATATGAAGTATCTTGATTCAGTTATGGTTACGTCTGTTTGTTTTAATTTTCTTTATTTAATATTTACGTTTTCAACAGTTTTATATGTATATTTTTGTATAATTTCCAAAACCTTTTTATAGAAAGTATAGTCTACAACATGTAACGGAATGGCCTATCCCATGCTCGCAAACCGTTGCCTTCGCCTTTGGCTCGGGCTACAAACTTTTTGCTCGCGTGGAATATGTGCCATTCCATTACTTGTTGCAGAATATACTATTCTTATTTGGAACATGGAATGTTTCTTTCATTCGAATTGACCATTTTTAATAATCCATGTATCTATGTTTACTAATTAAACAAACCGCTTTAATATATTGCTATCAATCACTTTAGCTGTAACTATGATATGATTCCTACGACCCTAAGTTTACTGATAAAAAAAACTTCCTTTATCTAATTTTTAAACTTCGTTTAAAAATTTGCAGGTCCTCTTCTATAATGCTACCCTACAAACTCATTGTTTATATAGGATAGAACAGTACAACGTCAAACATAAATCTTTAAATAAGTGAAATAAGAAATCTAATTCAAATGGACCTGCCGAGAAAGTTAGAAAGCTCCCGAATCAATTTCGCGTAGTACATATTATATGATACATTTCGTCAAGCATCAGAGCTTACAGTAAAGCTCCCCGAAGCACAGCTTTACTATTTATAGAAGGGCTACGAAACAATGCTTTAGTATTCTGCTCTTGTTTCCACAAAATAAGCCGTGGAAAATTGTTTCGCTATTTTGAAGATGAAAAAATAAATTGTTTGAGAGTAATGGTATTGATTGAATCATTCATTTTTAATGAATTGTTTACTTTGTTTGATGTTCACCATGGAGATAATCGTTGCTTGATATTGGTTGAGATAAAACTGTTACAATAGAATTATTTTTAGAAGTTAACATTGCTTTTCTTGATGTTTTATGAACGAATTTGGGCATTTCATTAAATCTACAAAAAATATTCTATAAACGTAATGTACAAGTTTACTTGCGTTATAAATATATTACGACGTACATACAATGAATATCCCTTCATTCTTTTGACAAATATGTAATTTTATTTGTTTAATCCTGCTATTGAAACTTGTTGTTTCTTACTGGGATATATAGCTCGAAACCTTCTGTTTGGTCCACTCAACTCATTCCTATGGCAACGGGATGGGTAATGACAGGTAAGTGGGCGAAATTTCTTTCGCTCATTACTTTCGCCCACTCACCTGTCATTACCAAATTGAGTGATTCGTAACATTGAGTATGTGGACCACAAGGATAGGGGCGCGTACTTTGCAATAGCAGAATTGAACAAAACGATATACAACACTCGGGAAAAAACGAATTCGCTCACTTTTGTGTCTTTGACGCCTCGTATTCAAAACTGACACATTCGTGAGTGAAATTAGTTTCTTCACTCGTACTATTTATTGTCATCTTCTTCATGAAAATCAGAAATAAAGTTATCACATCTTTTATATTTATTAGTTGATTCGTTCATCTAGGTATATCATATTTTAATTAATATACTCACTTCAACATTTCATTATTAATATACTACATTTATTAAATTAAATACTTCCGAAATATTATTGCTTTTAACAGTGACAGTTCTCCAATAAACAAATTGTTTCATAATTTACAGAGTACCAACATTCGGTAAACTTGCAGTTAGTAAACTTTCATTATTAAAATGATTGAAAAACACTTCCCAAGTAAACTAGAAGTAAACTTGCAAGTAAGGTTCAGCTTACCAAAAGAGTTAACCATCGATTCTAAAACCGGGCCTAAGTCTTCTACTACTGGTTTAATTTTATCCTTTTCTTCTACTCTTCATGTAGCCAAGCCACAGTGTAAGAATTCACACATTAACGATACTTCAGGTATTTCATGATCCCAATATTTCAGTGGTGCGCTACTGAAAAGATGGCCGCTCAGAGTCCGCTGATAGACTAATATCTTAGTACCCATAGAAAAGAGAATATAGATTGATAAGTATCGGAGTCAGCTGTATCTGTCAAATATCAAGCCACGGTATTTCTTTCATATTAAGTTCATAAAATGAGTGCAAAACAACAGATATGTAAACTTATTTGTACCATGAAAAATTGTAGAAACAGACCGCTATTCAAATTTACCGCCGTAAATTAGTACTACCAATATGGCCGCTCCACTCAAGGTCATCGGACAATGCGACATAAAGATCAAAAGTGCCGACAGCGTGTGTCGCTACTGTGTGAATTCTTATATTGTGACAAAGCTATTCTAACTCTTGTTCTAGTTCATATTTCATTCATATTATGTATTTATTTTCTGATATCTTGATTGGTCCTAATATTGCTCGTTCCGTTATTCTTAAATCTTTAATTAAATTTTTGTTTATTACTTTTTTTTGGGTGGGAAGCTCTATTTGTTGTCATTATCTTTTCTTTGATTTTTGCTTCTCTTTCTCCTGTATTCGTTAGCATAAATGCCGGAATATGATACCTCGTTGAGAAAATAACCGAGCTTTATTTTTTTATACTGTATTATTGATTTACAGATTATTAGTCCTTTGTTCCGTACAAAGTACTCCCCTCCCCTATTTACACCCTTTCCCATCTGTGTTTCCATTTCGCAAAGCAGTCCTGGGTAGCTTAATTTAAAATGCCTTTTTAAGATCAGTGACGCATTTACTTTGATGTCATCAATAGTCTGGAAACGGCGTACTTTTTGCACTGATTTTAATTTCGAAAATAAGAAAAAATCGCAAGATGCCAGGTCTGGCGAATTAGGGAGGACAGTCATCTGATTTTTTGTACAAAACTAACGAATTGACAACACTGAGTGTGCGGACGCTTTGTCCTTGGTACAAGAACTATGAACTATCTCGCCACAACTCTTGTCTTTTTCTTTGATTCTGTAAAAGTTTTCCCCAGTTTTTAGTTTTTATGATGCACCGTTACTCCAGAAAATCGCTACTAATTCTTAAACACGTAGAGCTCACATAATAATATCAACAAAACAAAATATCAACAATCCAAGAACTTATGGTTACATGGGAGGTTATATGCAGCGCAATGCTGCCAACTGTATAGCACTAAATATCTCCGTTAATTCGTAATAGGGGATTCGGATATATGCCGTTTAAGTTCTTTTTTCCATTAGCTTGGGTTACTAATAATACAAATATGTAATTTTAACTAAAAAAGAAACATTTATTAAGTGAGATATTTAAAAAAAAATTAAAAAATATATCATGCCTTTTACCCATTATGGGTGTGGCACTCTGCTTGCGCAAATCTCGGTAAGTGATATATTTCTGCGTATGATGTGCGGTTACCAGCCATAAAAAATAGCCCCCGAAGACGTTAGTGGAGGAGTAAATTTAAATTGGCAACTGTCAGCAGTGGGATTCGAACTGAGGATCTCACGATCCACAGTCCGACGCGATACCACGGAGCTATTTACCCCATATATTTTTTTTAATTTCATCGAATTTTAAATAATAAGGTTATAACGTCACAACGCCTACAACTAACTTTAGCATCTTAAATAAACCCGTGCTTATGGTTTCATGTTGTCAATGTCTATCTGTCAGTGTCTCATTGGTTTGTTTGTAGTTTTTGTTAATATTTATTTGAAGAACAGCACATACCAGGAATCAGAATATCATAATGTTCAAATAATGTTTGAATTAACATAACCATGCGCAACACCGAACATATAGACATGACGTTAGCGGTAGGCGTTGTGACGTCACAATTTTCAGGAGAATTTACAGTAGCCTAAATACAAGGGGAGTTCAAATATAACCCGGAATTTTATTCTCAAAAACAAACTAATGGCCCTAGCGACAATTTCTTCTTAAAATTCTTGTAATCGGGTAACTAGAAGGCTTGCTTAATGTCATTGTCACTGGGTTTTTGATAAGATGGAGTCCCTATACTGTGCTTGAAGTATTTGCAAAATATCATTTGGTTTGACACCCTCATTCACAAGAAATCTATTATGAATTGCGCAACGGAAATATAAACTGCCTGCTTTGTCATTTTGACAATTAGTAAATAAAAACAATTGAAGTGACGATGACATTATGCACGCCTTCTAGATACCCCATTGCAAGAATGTTAAGAAGGAATTGCCGCTAGGACTATTCGTTTGGTTTTGAGAATAAAATTCCGGGGTATGTTTGAACTCCCCTCGTATTGCAGTTTTCTTACATAAAATTATGAATGAAAACTTGTTTTTTAGCCAGTATTATTGTATTTTTCCTTTGTATTCTGATGTAATTATACTTTTGATAAATTCAATACCCCATTAAATGTTTGATTATTTTCTGAGTGGATCTGATATACATTTGTCGTCTTGTTTATTTCTCTGTTTTCAATGGTTTTCCAGTTATTATAACAAGAATAAAATATGCAATTTAATTGAAAGAAATCCTTCTTTACTTTCAGTGGACGTCACCTTCATCATCGATATCCTAATCAACTTCCGGACGACCTACGTTAACGGTTCCGATGAGGTAGTGTCCCACCCGGGGAAGATAGCAGTGCACTACCTTCGAGGATGGTTTCTCATCGACTTGGTGGCTGCTATACCCTTCGACCTTCTAATCTTCGGCAGCGACACCGACGAGGTATGTAGCTGTGGAATTGGTAGAGGATTACGATTGAGGAAACAGGAAATATATTATAGTACCATCACGCTGTTTACCCATAATTGGGAATGGCGCTCTGTGTGTTGCAGATCTTAAGGAATAGTTTTAAAAGGAGGAAACTGAGGAATTAACAAAATTAGAATAAATAAATATAGTATTTGATGCTTCCTTGTATTGCTAATTAAATAAATACCCTGAGTTTCAGATAAGATGCAATATTTACAAATCTAATATTAATGTATATACATATTACTGTGAATACCAGTTATACAGGATGTCCCAGATTTAAACGGCCTAACTTAAAATTAAGATTAAACACCTAAAAATAGGGTGACAAGTTCATTTGAGCAAATGTCCGCAAATGCTTTATTCCAGAGATATTCATGTTTTTCCTATTGTGTAGCGCTACTTTAAAAAATCAACTTAATAACGAAATATCCAATATTATCTTATTGAGGTGAAACATAATAATTAAATGAAATTAATAATAAATTGTTTATTAACTAGTTTCAATACAAATATTTAGTTTGCTTGCAATGATGTCTGGGAAAAAATGAGAAACTATCAATGAATTTAAAGAAATTTATTGTTTAGAATAATAAAGTAATAACATAACTTCATAAACTATTTTTTTTTAATAATATTTGTTCAAAATGTTCACCTACAGCACGGAAACAGGCACGACAATGATCTGCCACTGCATTGGTTGCTGCGTGACATTGCTCAGGAGATATGGTTTCGCAAACTTGAATAATTTTTCTACGTAGTGAGTCTAATTTATTTACCGGTTCTTCATAGTCTTTTTCTATTATGACACCATAAAAAAATTTATTTAAATTCATTGATAGTTTCTCATTTTTTCCTTGACATTAGTGCAAGCAAACTAAATTTTGTATTGAAATTAGGTAATAACCAATTTATTATTAATTTAATTTAATTATTATGTCTCACCTCAATAAGATAATACTGGATATTTCGTTAGGAAGTTGATTTTTTAAAGTAGCGCTACTCAATAGGTAAAACATGAATATCTCTGAAATAAAGCATTTACGGACATTTGCTCAAATGAACTTGTCACCCTATTTTTAGGTGATTAATCTTAATTTTAAGTTAGGCCGTTTAAATCTGGGACACCTGTATACATCACCGTAGTGTTCCAGATAAAATTCAAAATAGGTTGTCAATGTTGCTGCGGTTTTAAATCTTTTCTGTTTCTTATGATTCATATCTAAATATCCATCGCTTTTAAATTTTGTAAATATTCTCGAAACTGTGGAAGGATTTAATATAAGACGTTCAGGAGATAAATTATCAAAGTTATCACAAACATTTCTTGAATAACCCAGAAATATTCCTGCAGTGGCTACACGTGCCATTGAATAAATTTTGAAGAAATAAAAATTATAGCAACATCGATATGTGCCAATGGCAGACTCATATGAGAAGCTATAGAAATCTACAGTGAATCAAAATGAGGCTACCTCTATTTTATGTCATTATTTCTTCTATACATAGTTACTTTTTCTATTCATTTGTTTTACCGATGAAGAATTATCTGCAATAATTCGAAACGTTGCATTAAAATAAAAAATTTGTCAGAATTAATCCAATAGTATATTGTGTTATTAGGAGTAAATGTGATACTTTGCGTACTGAACATGTAAGTTTGAGCGACAAGCGAAGCGAGTCGTACAATTACATGTGAAGCACCCAAAGTAACATTTACTTCGAATAACACATGATATATTTTATCCAGCATTTCTAGTTGCCAGGGAATATGCAGTTTTATTATTTTTGTTTATTTGTTTGATTTGTAACTGTCAAATTATTTAAAAATTCCTGGCGGGCCTAGATAAAATGTACAATATACGTGTGATAATGCATTATTAATATACCTTTGTGATTACACAACTCGGATATCGTCTCGTTGTGCAAATTTCACATGTATATCTTTTGCTCTTTATTTTATTTTTGTACTCAAAAGTTGACAATAATTTCTTTAATTTTGTTTAAAATATATTTATATTGTATGGTTAGGTGGAAGAACAGCCTTTGGCTGAACCTCGCCATTGAGTTAGAGTCGATAAATATTTATTTATTTATAATGCTCTTATCCCACTTATATCATAAATATCTATTACAAAACTTAATCCAAGAGTCTTTTATCATGTTACTATGAGTTTTGAAACTTCATCTTACAAACAGAATTGTACCAAGTAACCATTCGTCCATCATTAGTAACCGTCTCTAAATTATGGTTCATGTAACATTGAAAACTTTTGTTTGCATTTTATGTGGAACAATGCGATAATAAGCATAGTTGGTATCCATAGTAATACATTAATGACGGAAAAGTAAATGGCGCATCTTATCTGAAACTCACGGTATATAATTACTAAATAATTGAACTGTTTATAATAATTCCCAGTTGCCAAAGCATTGTTAACAGAAAAAATTGAGTTCAATACTAATTATTGTTTACTATCACGCTATTATTTTCTGCTAAAAAATGAATAATTAAAACTGCAAATCATAAATGTAAAATTTTTTGTCATCCATCTTGGATATTGTTAACATTTAACTAACAATGCTTTGTGCATCTGGAGCTAGATGTTTCCCAGGTAAGTTAAGACGTAACTATAGATGTATTACGCATTGTATAAACAAAAGAAAATGCTAAATTATTATTATTTCTTTTAATTTATATTAGATTAATAAAAAATTAGATACATGTACAGTGTGTTCGCAAAGTATTGGCAATATTGCATGTTGGATGAAGCTGAACTCTTGTATAAAATTTCATCCAAAATGTTAATAGCATTTAATGACTTTCTAACTTTCGTAATTCTTTCTGTTTCTTTCTTTTGGACGACTCCAAAATTACGTTTTTAAATTGCAAAGTCTAATACTTGTAAATATCGTAGACGATCTGTACATTTCTTTTTCTTTTTGTTCTGTTTTTTCAACGAAAGTTCTTAGTGTGAAATATTTTAAAAATTCACGAAATTTTTTTCTAGTTGGGCTTGGACAAAGACGAGGTAGATTAAAATCATCATAGATTTTTACAGTATTCAAAAGATCATTTAATGATTTGGAAATGTTTATCGCACGAGCACTCGTTATTCAATTATTGCTGGTATTATCACGGCTTGCGGCTTTTTTACGAGTATACACTTTGCTATCTGCTATTTCTTCTCTTCTTCACTTTCATCTTGTGTCTTCATCTTCACTTATCTACAGAACAAACTCTCTGCAACTTATTTTTCTAAAACTCTTTCTTTGGACATTTCGATAAATGTTTTAAAACCAGATTTTTTACTGAAAATATACAACGAATATAGTCCGAACGATGTAACTTGGCGAGTTGAAGTAATTAAGAATAGAACAGTACAGAAAAGAATTTTTTTTGTAAAAAAATACAATATAGGTTAAGTTTATACATCTGTCAGTTGTCAATTGAAACTGACAGTCAGTGTTGGCAACCTCGAGAAGTAAAGTTATCGTAAATAACACTCAAAATTTATGTGTTTTGACCTCAATTTCGTCATCGGAATTAATTATTAAATTTTTCTTGCAAATTTTGTTTCATGTTACGTCCAAATTTACTATAGTACGTTAATATATCTGCCAAAATTATCCTAATTGTACAATAATTATTTAACGGTTGCCAACACTGGGTTGCTCAAAATCGTGGTATAATGGATTACTATAGTGACGATTTCTGAGCTTTTAATTGCGATTTTTGAGCACTTTAGTGCCGATTTCAAATAAAAGCATATTTTTGATAAAACGCTTCATAAGAATAGTGGATCAAACTGTATTCCTCTTGCTCGCCAAGTTACATCGACAATAAGTGTTATAGTCTACTTGTAATAGGTAAATTATAGATTTCAAATCAAAAGATTCTTATTGTAAAACACAAAAATGCATATACAAAACGTTTCAATTATTTTTGTAGTATTTTTCGAAATAAATTTGTTTATTTCTCGTATTGTTCTAATTTGAATAAAAAGATATCTCCCAGGGATGCGTCGACCTAAATAAATATTTGTAAATTCGTCATTTGTTGTTTTGAATCAATTAATTTAAAACATTTTATCCATTGTCTAACACTTATAAAATTAAGTTCTATTTTTGTTTTACTTTATATTTCATACTTCTTACTTCTAAATTATAATAAATTATTAATCTTCTCAAAAAGCAAACAATGAACTATTGATTGCGTAGAAAAATACTATTCCCTTGACAAATGAAATGAATATCATGAATTATATGCGCTGCAGAATAAAACACGATCACAAAGCAAAATAAAGACAGAAACGTCAACACAAAACACAAACATATGAATAATTTAAATAGCTTTTTATATCCCAAAGGTGGTAATTTGTTTTACATATTTGTCCAGTGTGACATGCTATATTAGATAATGAGTTTTGATCAATATCAGAAAACTATATGAATTGTTCGATTCCAAGAAAGAAATTATGTTTCCTCTAATTTATATCTGTTTATTCCCTCTTTATAAATTTTTAAATAACACATTATTAATCAAATATATTTTCAAACTTAGAAGTTTAATATTGAGTAGAAGATCAACAAAATTTAATAAAATTGTATTAAAATTGTTTATTTATATTTTAATTACTATAGCGGAAATTAAAAGATTGCTATCCAGCGGACAGTAAAGTAGAGCAAAAGCCGGTAAAGAAAATATCAAAAACATTAAACTGGTAGAATCATAATAAACTAAATATTAAAGTAATGAAAGAAGTCACAATATTCAGTAGTTGTATCCCTCGTGCAAGGCAAATACATGAATATTTTTTCGAGTGCACGAACGTGCACGAGAGAAAATATTCTGATTGTATTTGCCATGCACGAGGGATATATTAGACGAATATTTCTCGAGAAAGATTTCAGTCATTATTTTAAATTATTGAACATACATTTATTTTAATGTCACATAAACGTCAGACTTTGATAAATGTCATTTGTCAAATTACTTTAAAATGTGTTATCAGCGTTTTGAAAGCAATTTTTTTGAAAAAATTGATAGAAAAATTGAAGATATTATCCCTTTTGTCTTTTTAAAACGAAGAAATTAAACTATTCCTCATTGTGTTTACAATTATTATAAATATTCGGGTATCGCACTTGTGCAAATACTCGATATGCAAAATTTTTACTGTATTCGATTATCATTGGTCAAAATTCAGAAAATACTGCAACGTGATTGGTTGAATTTTTCGAAGGAAATATTTAACAATAATTTAATAATATCGATTAATATCCACATTTTTCTTCATCTATAACATCTTCTTGTTCATCGAACTTAACCCAAATGAAGAACACATACCCTTTGGAATGCAAAGTGAATAGAAACGATAAAACAACTATACTCCATTTGACAATTTTTTTAATGGAACCAATTGTAAAAAATCTGTTGTGGGCACTACAATACCTCCCGCCATAGATTTCTTATCGAACAATGCAGAAACACGGACCATCACTATCAAGAAACGCTCATCCCTTCAAAAAAATATGACACGTCAATAAATGACATTTTTCAACCGTTGGTTTGTTTTTTCAAAAACACAGGTTGGCACAGATTTAAACGAAAATATCAAAATATAATTTTTCTTTAACGTGTTGTAATTCGTAAATGGTGACAGTAAGAAAAAAATGTTTCAAACAATAATTCTAGATAATAATATTTGAAACATAATTCTAATAACAAAATTTTCATTAAACCATAATTTACTGAGATTTAAAAATAACTTGATGGGGCTTCAAGTAAACTACCACTTGCGGTTATTGGATTATCGCTAAAAACTAATCAGCTCTTCCAAAGAGGATGCAATTGATATATACAATTTATCAAAATTTTCAATTTAGTAGTTTTTGAGAAACCGTAACTTCAGAGATCCACACATACTGACAGACTGACAGACAGGCAGACAGACAGACACACACACAGGCATTATCGCGAAGCTATTAAAATCGTATTCTAGGGACTCTAAGATTCCTATACCTCCCTTACAGGATGTGGCGGGAGGTAAAAATTGTATACACACTAAACAGTTACGTAAAAAAGCCAACGAAATAAATAAATATAAAGTTTTCTCATTAAAATGCACTGAAATATAATTTGAAACAATTTGTATTATGACGTCACTTCCGTGTAAACTCCTGAAAAAGCCGTTCGTAAATATGCTGCTTTCATTTTGTCATTTTCATTTCGTTCATTAATATTATCTTTTCGACTTTTCTTCTCGTACTGAAAGCAATCTAAATGAGAAGATTTTTTAATTTAAGTTCTATAAAATCTTCTCATTTATACCATGAGGTTTGAAAGGTTTTTCAACTTATTAATATACTTTAAGACACTGCTTATAATTTTTGAAATATGTTCCATGAAATTAGTATAGTTAGTGCTTAAGCTAATTAGACGGCATGTACATATATTTAAATGCTAGCTTAGATTGCGGAACTGATCAAATATTGTTAAGACGAGAAGAAACTGTCTCCTTTAAATTATTTTGCTAGTAACATAACATTTTGTTGGAATCAACGCAGTCCTAAACATTATAGTGACTACTTCCTTCCAACAAAATGGTTGCAGAGCTAACGGTCTAGTAACAGTTTGGAATGCGCTTTAGTCACATCCTTGTGTGTTTGTAATCACACATTTAACGCAAATTTTGGAGCCGAAATGCTTTTTTACCTCTTTGACCTTGGTGTGGTAGAGTGGACTGTATTAAACTATTTTGTTGCAGACTACAACATTAATTGGGCTGCTGAAAACTGCCCGGTTGCTTCGGCTTGTAAGAGTTGCCAGAAAAATTGATAGATATTCGGAATACGGTGCAGCTGTTTTGCTTCTCCTGATGGCCACTTTTGTGCTCATTGCCCATTGGTTGGCCTGCATATGGTAAGACGACGTCAAGAGTAATGATATTTACTTTAGGTAGAGTAAGCAACTGATTAGATTTTGGTGGAGGCGCCAAATATACACGGAAAAATATTTACAGGACCATTTGGTAAATTGAGGATATAAAATGCATTTTCTGAAAATTTTACAAACATTTTTGTAACGTTTTGAAGTCAATGACATCTATGTGTTCAGGCGATAACTCATG
This sequence comes from Poecilus cupreus, assembly GCA_963942605.1. Lineage (NCBI taxonomy): Eukaryota > Metazoa > Arthropoda > Insecta > Coleoptera > Carabidae > Poecilus > Poecilus cupreus. The sequence goes on from OZ012729.1 coordinate 16,357,331, forward strand.
AACGAAAAACTCGGACATGGTCAACACATAAAAAATCTAATCAGCTAGTAACAAGAACATTCAAAATTAAATTGAAATTTGTAATGTTCAGTGATTGTTGAAAGATTGGAACAAGTATATTTGGGTAGTATGTTTTCGAGGGATGGACGTATTGATCGGAAGATTGCAAAGCGGGTGTCTGTAGGGTGCAAGGTATTGGGTGCTCTGAGTACAATTGAAACTTGAGTGTATTTAGAGATGCTAGATTGAGTGTTTACAGGGGTGTGTTATTGCCATGCATTGATGTATGGTTCTGAATGTTGAGTATGAGTAAAGAAGCGACGTATAACTGTTGTGGAAATGAAGTATTTGAGAGGAGACTGATTGTGTCCGGACCACTATTCTGTAACTTAGAGCTAAGAGCTAGCTCTATAACTATGACTTCATAGCAACAGTGACTGTTTCTATAATCAGAATAACAACTGTTTCTATCCTAGGAATTTTGTAATGCATAAGTTTTAAAAATTTAGGTTGGTAGCAAATTTGATTCTTTTTGCGTTTATTTATTCTTACAATTTTTTTTACAGGTTTATTTATCGTTTTTCTTTGGTTTTATGCTCTTTTATTAGTTTAAGTTCGGTTTTTTAATGTTTGAATATTTTATTTAGTTTTATAAATTTCTATACTAATGAAAATTAAAATCTATAAACTGAACCATATAATTAATAGAACTAAAAATAAAAGATAATATAATGATGAACTAACATAACTAACGATAATGTTTGGAGGAGATTGATTGTACTTTGTTCTTACAGGTACGCTATTGGCAACTACGAACGACCGGACTCAACATTCGGATGGTTGGACTCTCTGGCTCGGGATACCGATCAAAATTACTACAATAAAACCTTAGGCGGACCCTCAATTAAAAGCAGATATGTAACAGCGCTGTATTTCACGTTTACAACCTTAACAAGTGTAGGATTCGGCAACGTCGCTCCAAACACCGACGCTGAGAAGATTTTTACCATCTGCGTGATGCTTGTTGGATGTAAGAGATGTTAAACGTTCTATTTTATCTACAAACACTGTTAAGCGTGCATTACACGATGAAGTTTTTCTTTTCAAGTGACTTTAAAAGTTTTTTCTTTCGTACAATGACGTAAGTGTAAGAGTGATAGATGATTCGACTTATAACGAAAAACTTCAATATGTGATACTTTTACTTCAAAAGTTCCTAAAATATTTTGCCGTGCGTTTCCGCATTGCTGCTTTTACCGCATTACCAACTTAGTGCATTTTTTGAAAGAGGCGAAGTAGCTGTCAAATGTCATTTGTATTTATATTTTTGATGTGTAGAAGTGTTTGATTCACATTAATCTTAAAATGACACAATGGAATAGAAAAGAAATTGAAATCTTGGTGGATATATACAATTATCCATCTTTGTTGGTTTAATCATACTTCGTAATAATATTATTTATAATTCGAGCGTAAAGTATTTGGCATTTAACACGATTGAAATTTCGCCTTTGCGCTCTAAATGTAAAAATAGTTATTTTATGTTCTTTCAGCTACTTTACCAGTGTTCGTAGATAATAATATATTATGATACAATTGTATAAGTATGCTTTTAAAGCAAGTACGACGAGTTTAAGAGCACGACGCGAAGCAGAGTGCTTTTAACTTCGCTTGTGCTATTATACCTGCACCATAATCTGAAAAAAAAAACTGAAAAGCAATATTCTGATTTTCATTCATTTCATAATTTTGCGCGTGTATAGTATATTGAACAACTAGTGTTACAATTAGGCATTGTAGCACGAGTTGTTCATACTACTTTTCCTATTTCACGTTCATAAATTCCATGAAAATAAAATAAAATTGTACGGCATGTTTAATATACCACTGGTCACCAAAGGCTTTGCCCGCGGGGCCTATCAGGTCCCAGACCGCAACCCCGACGCAGAGGCTCCGATTCAATAAATTTACGTGAGCAATGACAGCCTCAAGTTTGACAGACTGTTAATTTTACAAATAATAAATTCCCCAAAAGCAGTTGCACAAAATTCAATTTTGTAGCATTGTTTTTGAGAAAAACAATGTCACAAAATTGACTTTGTGTACGTGAAATAGGAAAAGTAATATTTGTACCTCTTCCCAGCCCTGATGTACGCCAGCATCTTCGGCAACGTTTCCGCCATCATCCAACGCCTCTACAGTGGAACCGCTCGCTACCACACCCAAATGCTTCGAGTGAGAGAGTTCATCAGGTTCCATCAGATTCCAAATCCTCTACGACAACGCCTGGAGGAGTATTTCCAACACGCGTGGACCTATACCAACGGCATTGACATGAACTCTGTTCTGAAGGGGTTTCCTGAGTGCCTGCAAGCGGATATTTGTCTGCATTTGAATAGGAACCTTCTGCAGAACTGTAGCGTGTTCGACGGCGCCAGCCCCGGGTGTTTGAGGTGAGAGAAGTTTGTAGTTTGAGGAATGTTTTGGGTTTTGACGGGTTATAAATGTTAACTGTAGTTGTAGATCTCTTCTGTAGTCAGTTTTGATTAGTTTATTATTAGCGCAATAGATAGCTATTTAGGGAGTTTTAAAAAGCAGTTTTCCTTTTCTCCTGATGAAATTTTATCAGAGAAAATGCTATGGTGGTTGGTATTAAAGTAATATTTAATTATAGAGCACTCTCCCTAAAGTTCAAGACGACTCATGCGCCACCTGGTGATACTTTAGTGCATAAAGGAGACGTCCTAACTTCGCTGTACTTCATTTCAAGAGGATCCATTGAAATACTCAAAGATGACATTGTCATGGCAATATTAGGTTTGTACGATTTCACACTAACCTTTTTACTTCCTTATATGAAAAATTGTGACTTTTGTACATTGGGCATTGAACTAATCATAAAGTACATATATTTCATTGTATTTTGAAATTAATTGTTTTTTTTTTTTTTTATTAATAACGATAGTAGTTATTTTAAGAGTATTCCAATGTAAGTATTACATTTGTTTAAGCCTTATTATTTAAATAAGATGTAACAAAGTACATTGTATTTGTAGATTATAGGTTAAGATGGAATTTTTTCTAAAAAAACATATAAAAATAAGAAAATTTGCAGTGCGTATGGCAATAGTTCTGCTGCAATAAAAGCTAATTATCAACACTAAAGCAAGCATTCGCCATCATAAGTTATCATACAAAATGAATTTGACATGTACCTTTCGTGATTTGTGATCAACGCCATCTCTTGATAATTTATATGTGCAATACATATAAATACAGGTTGTCACATAACTTCAGGTACATATTAGAAGGGCATATAGTTCTTAATATCCTGATTACGGAACAAAAAGAATTTTTTCAAAATTCAAAAATTAGTTTTTGAGGTTTTTAAAGGAAACAGTTTTTGGACACTGGTTGAATAGGTAGTTTTAATTTTAAATATTACGTTGTATTATATCTAATTAATAAGAAATGTTTGCATAATACAATAATTTCATTAGGTTTGTGTTTCTTATAACACTGTTTTATATTATGGTATCCAGGGGTACAAAAAAATGTTCTTTTTAAGTGAACTACTCTTAATTATAGGAATTTTGAAAATTATTTTTGTTCCGTAATCAGGACATTAAGAAATATATGCCCTTCTAATATGCACCTGAAATTATGGGACAGTCTGTGTAGTTGAACTTAAGTTATGTCCAAGTATGTCAATATATGGAAATAGTCAGAATTTGGACTCAAAAAAAAAAATACTCGAAATATATTAATGTTATTTATTATTAAAGCATTATAAGAACTTTATGTTGTCCAAAGATCTAACATCGAAGAATTACAGGCATAATCATATACTTAAACAAAGTGTACAATAAGTTAGAATGTTATTCTCTACAAATATTTATATCTTGATTATCGGAGCACAGAATACGGAATTGAATATTAATTTTATATTCCAAATAATATTACTAACATAAAATTTTCGCAGCTGATTTGATATTCGAAATAAATTCATTTTATTATTTTGTGCGTCAAATAAATTTCCACTTCCGGTTTTACATTTATTACCAAAATCAGTTCCCATTTTCATAAAAAGGAACTCCAAACATGCATATCCGTAAAAAACTCAATATCAATGTTTTTCATCATTGCTATACATCCTTCTGCAACGTATAAGAAAGTAAATATATATAAATACATGTTTTTATGAAGTCTGAATCCGTTTTGACCATTTTCTCAATGATTTTGAATAACGAGTAACGAAATTTCTTGCAACAGGGAAATTTGATATTTTCGGGGAGAATCCTTGCATCCACCACAGTTGGGGAAAATCCAGCAGCAATGTAAGGGCGCTAACCTATTGCGACCTCCACAAAATCCATCGGAACGACCTGCTAGATGTTATGGAATTGTACCCGGAGTTCTACAACTATTTCATGAACAATTTAGAAATAACTTTCAACCTTAGAGACGTAAGATATCCCTTTGTGTTTTCCTGACAGGATAATACAATTTTTCTGATTCCTTTAGGACGACCAAGCGGGTGTTGTTCCAAAGGGGCATTTTTATACTCGATCAAGCTCACACGACAGGGAAAGCAGATTCTTTAGGAATAATTACTCTAGGTCAAATGGAGGTCATTCTTCGAGGGGGAATTCAGTGCAGGACCGGCAGGAATCTCTCCATAGCGACGAATCAGAATCAGGTTAGTTGACGACAATGAAATAGTTAAACTGTTTTATTTAAATGCTAAATTTTAGGGCATGGAATTTTGGAATTTTCTACAGATAAAGCTGGCCAAGACGTGACACCTCTTAACCTAGATTTTGGAGAGGAGAAGAGACGATCCTCAACTTTGAATTCGATCACGGGTAAACTTTTGGCTGCAGCGCAACTATTCAGTTTTGTTAATTCATTTATTATTAAATAGATTTTTGACTCTCTGGATGCTTCCAAAATCACATAGTCGTGTGTTCTGGAAGGATCCACCAGTTTCCATTACTTATTAATGCTTGATCCCCCTAATTAAAGCTCCCTCTTCAAGTTCAACAATCCCTGATGATTTTCTAGTTTTGTTTGAGTTCTTAATGCGATTTGTGCAAATGTTGGTGGTGCAATGCTCTTAAACCAAGGCCAATGGAATGCTCGAGAATGTATGTGTATGTTTAGGCATGTTTTCACAACTAAAGCGAAGCTTCCCGGACTTGAGGGCTCATAAAACACATCAACCGCTGATTGGTGAGTATGCGAATATAACCTCAATGTTGTCAATCTGTGTTGTTCATGTTGTCATTGTGCGAGGACTCGGAATTTCTCTAGACTTTTAGATGGGCCAAATTTAAACTGTTTACAAATTTATATATTCGTTTTTGTAGTATTTCTTCTTCTAAATTTTTGTCTACATTTTGTTCGGTCTATCTTAGGTAGAACAAGTACATCATTCAACTTTGTACAGATACAAATAAATCGTAAGTTTGGGGTTTGCTTAGAAAGGCATTTAGTTGAACTCTTTAAGCGTTAGGATTAGATTATTTGTAGTACTCTTTTAGTGCATGTAACTGTCTTAGAATTTCTTCGTACTTTACATAGAAATGCCAGTTACAGCTACGAGGGGTTTGATAAGTGCAGGAAATATCAAAGTCAAAGTCGTCTTATTTAAATTAGTGGATGGCTGCCCAGACTAAATGGATTAATATAGGCAACTGCCCAGGGTGTTCAATTCTGGAAGGCACTAGTGGATTTTCGAACCTTTCAATTTTTTTTCTTATATGAGGTAAATAGTTTCGCGGTAACGCATCGGACTGGGGATCTTAAGATCCTGCAAGCCAACAAATTTTTGATAATAAATTTCGATTATTTTCACCAAATAAAATTACCTCTGTAGTTCCTTCACCATTACCATTCTTCCCAATCTCACAATCACGATAACCCAACGTATTTCGAACACGATCACTCTCTTCTCAAATACTTCATTTCCATAGCAGTTATACATTGTTCATGCTTTTTCAACTATACCCATATTCAAAACCATAAATCAACGTAGATATTAACATACCACTATAAATACTCAATCGAGCATCTCTAGTTACATATTAACGTTTCGAATATATGTGCCCAGAGCACCCAGTACCGACACTCGTCATTACATTACAATCAACACTTTAAATTTAAGAACATTCAATAAGATTTAAACCTTTTCCTAATTCGTTTATTCTTACAATCATTCTTCTCAATTGCACTTCAGTTTTATCCAATACAATACAATAACATCATTTGCATAAGTTAACGCAAGCACTATACGTTCACCAATACTTACAGAATTCGTTTCAGTTAATGCCTTTTCCATCCATAAACATATGGCGACTTTTCAGAACCCTGTGTTACACCAATATCTACAGGATAAGTTTTTAAAGCAACCAATCAGTTTTGCTGGATAACTTGTAACTTTAGAGAAAGTAGTATATTATACATTAAGGGAGAGAAGTGTATGATTTTTTCCCGTGGAGTAGATTGAAATACGACAAGGGACAAATATACTTCTCTCCTGTGGTGTATATACTATTTTTTTCACGACCCCAATATTAAGATGGTTTTTAAGTATTTCAAAATTATTTGATTTCTAATATAATTGATGATAGTTACCTTTGATTTGTTTAATTTTGTTCATTTTTCATATTATTTGAGTACATTTCCTCACGACGGAAGAGCAAGTGCACAAATCTCCAGATGATATGAAAATAGCTGTTTCTGCCATGATTTTTATATCATAGAAACCGAGTTTCTCTTCCGGTCATGAAAAAATAAATTCACAGGCTTACACAGCAAGGAGGGCGATATAATTGTAAGATTAACAAAATTAAATTATTAGGAGGGTGTGGTGGGGGAATGTAAGTTACATTTTCTTAAATGGAAATTGGTGCTTTTTTATTGGATTGAATAGCATGAATTCTTCTCTTTTCGATGATATAACATGTTCCTATAGGTACCTAAAATTAAGGTCACAAAGTTCAAAAAACATTAACATCTTTCAAATGAAAAATTGAACTACAGGTAAACTGATGAACAAAAGAAATTATTGTTTCTTATTTACTGATAATCATATCTAGTTTGTCAACAATTGTTGTCAATGCAAAGCCATTGTTGGCAGGAAAATCAATAGAAAACTAATAACTTGTTTTGTTCAAGAGTCTACATAAAGTTCATTTTTCCATTTTAAAAATGTAATTTTTTTTTACTTTGTGACATTAATTTTAGGTATAGAATCATGTATCGTTAAAAAGAGAATAATTCGTGCTACCTATTCCAATATAAAGAAGTACCCCTTTCCATTTATGAAAATGTAACTTTCATTCCCTTATCCCTCCCGCCACATTCCCTTAATAATTTTATTTTACTAATCATACAATTATGTCCCGCTCCTTGCTGTATAAGCCTGTGTATTTCTTACTTATCTGAAGTTATTATTTAGCCAGCAAAAGTGATTGGGTGTTTTAAAAAACTCATCTGTATACCAATCACTCGATCTACCATCAACTCTCACCGCAACCTCCCTTCTTCACATAGTCTCTCGAAGAACACTGTCAAACGCTTTCTTTAAACCGAGAACGCCAAAGAACACCTTTTTGTGTTTATCAAACTTAAAATTTTGACTGGATTGATGGATAAAATAGATTTTTCTCTATACTTATCAAACCTCTCGTATAATATTTTGCATACTTCATAAATCAAAGTTAGAGCCATTTACACTAGAATAACGAAAAACAATTACAAAGTGTTTAACTGGCTCTAACTGTAGTAGAAGAAATAAAGTTTTGGTGTTGATTGCATGTGATGTTTACAGCACAAACTCCGCCAACAACGCACAAAATCCGCACAATCCGGCGACAGAGCTCCATCGGCGCATACCAGGACCAATCACAAACCTACCACCCGCCTCCAACCAGCCACTCGGTGCCGGTGTCAGGGAGCACCAGCTACTTCACCAGCACGCCTAGCCCTCCGACGGCGGCGGACAGCGCCCACGCGTACACCACGGCGCCGAGCACGGCGGAGGTGCCCCGGGCAGTCACCGAGCCCCCCGACGCCAGTCGGACGCTTGGCTACATCGCGCAGATCGAGCAGAACCTCGTGTCGCAGCTGAATGCAGAGTTCGATGGTGTTCAACATTCCAGGGCCAAGCCCGATGAACATTCTGATATTTTAGTGATAAGTAGGAACCAATTTGAAGGCATGAACCAGAGGATAGACCAGCTGAGCAGGCGGGTGCATTCGATGGAGCAGAACCTAGCCACGGATGTCAGACTGATTTTGCATCTGCTGCAGGGTAAAGACGGCGCGGGGAAACCGCCCAAGGAGGTAGGAATGTTTTTGTTTTACTGGTTGTTGCGCATGCTTTCTGCACTCCCTCACAAATCCAACATTGTTTTTTAACTAAAAGAACCTTTGGAGAATGAACCAAGGGAGACTAGATTTTACACTAGAAAAAATTACAAATATACCAATTACTATTGAACATCCCTCGCATCGTACTGAACAACAAAGCTAAAAGAAAATTAATAAATGTGGGATTAAAACAAAGGAATTAATAAAGATTTAAGTGAGTAATGTTATATTTAATGACAAAATAAATACACTTTCAAGAAATTATTCCAAATACAAAATCTATCACGTAATTATTAATTTTTGACATTTTTTCATCACCAAGATACTATTGTTTTTTCTTATCTACTTGGCTCACGGTCTTTTGCAATATCTCATGAACGCAGGAAATGTTTGATTGACTCCAGCCCATAGATTTAATAATATATATATATATATATATATATATATATATATATATATATATATATATATATATATATATATATATATATAAATATGGATAGAGCGTGGGCTATGCATCTGTAAACAACATAAATGAAAGATAGTCATATACAAAATTACGCAGTGGGAGAAGAACAGCACATTTTCATGCCACCCGTCACGTGGTATGAATGTGCTGTTATTCTCCCACTGCGTAATTTTAGATATGACTATCTCTCTCTTATGTTGGCATTAAACTGCTGAATCTAAAAATCAAGAAAATGTTTCCCACAAATTCATATTATAGTTTCACCAGTTTGAAATTTTCTCCTTAATAGTTAATATCCATTTCTTGCATAATTCCAAGTTGTAATAAACTGTAATAAATATGTATATATACAGCGCTCTAACCTAAAAGTGACATATTTACCTGTCAAATGAGACACCGTCTTTTGTAGTCCGTTTTGTACAATTATATGCACAACAGGATTTTACCATATTTAATATATATAAATAATTGACAAAATTATAAATTAGGGACAAAAGCTCGCACAAAAGTCTATCAAAATAGTATTCTACTCACACGTCAAACGTCAAACCAAGTTCTTGTCTTCTTGAGACGAAAGTCACGTGACGGGTGGACTTTTATCTCTGTATACACTATCACGCTGTGTTGGTTACAGACTATCTTTGTCAATACTCCTTCCATACATTTTATTAATTCTATGCTAATACTCCTTTGCTCTCACATAAATATAAGAATTTTTGTTTAAAGTTCTGTAAAGTTCCATGTTTCGAAATACTACACGTATTTCTTCGTCAGAAAAAACAAGTAAATAACATAAACAAATGAGTAGAAACAGAAACTTCTTACACCATTCAAACACCTGGTTTTTTGTTAAGGTGGATTCCCCACACTGTGCTTGAGGTCTTTGCAAAATATCACTTGTATGACACCCTCATTCACAAGACAAGAGTTGCGCAAAGAAAACATGAACTGACGATGACATTATGTACGGCTTCTAAATACTCCATTGCAAGAATGTTAAAAAGATATTGCCGCTAGGACCATTTGTTTGGTTCTGAGAATAAAATTCCGGTTCATATCTGAACTCCCCTTGTATTGTTACAGTGCTCTTTGTTAATCTGTTTTTAATCAAATCAATTTTAAAAAGATTAAAACTGGATGATGTCTTAAATTAGTTGATGATTACCTAAAGCCCTGTTCAGACATGGACACACAGAGGACACATTCAAGCCACACACAGGCAACAGTTGCTCAAGGAAGAAGAAGTACTGAGACACACGGAAGACACAAAAATTTGAGCTGTTCACACATGGAATTTGTTTGTGCCTTCAAAATTAAAGCAAAAGAGGCACTAACAATTAGTTTTTGTTATTTCTCGATTTTTCTTTATACAATCAAACATAAGATTATACTCAAAAACTAAGCCAAATTAATAAAACCAAAAGAAAAATTACAATCGACAATAATCAACAATAACAAAAGAAATTGCTAGCGACAGAAGAAAGATTTTTTGAAGTTATCAGTGAATTTGAACTTGTACTTTTCCAAGACACATTGAAGCCACAAATTATCGGCGCCTCTTTTTGACAGACGACACACACCGCACTTCTTCTTCATTGTGCTACTGTTGCCTATGTGTGGCATGAATGTGTCCATGTCGGCACAGGGCTTAACGAAACATTGTTGCATTTTTCCTCCCAAAGCGCTCACCCTGAAATCCCTTAAACCTAGAATGTTCTATAATTAAAACGCTTCGTTTCTTTGCTGCGCTGCTATTATTATTTTGCACACAACAACACTACTAATAAATCAAGCATATTGCGTAAAGTTTCCATTTCTGCACAGTGTTAAAAACACACAATTCTTGTCTGGAGTATGTGCATGTTTAGTGCGCTTTAAGTGTAAGCTGTATTATCGCCGACTGAAGCAACCTTTGGCAGGTGCCAGAATACGAGAACGTCCAGTTCGATGGCAGTCGAGGAAGTCGTTCATCTTTCCAACGCTCCTCGAGCGAACCTAAACCCGCGTCTCCCACCGGCGCCCCTCCGGGGCAGGCGCCCAAGCCGCAGAGCCAATCCTTGCACAGGTTCGTCGAAATCCCCCATAGCCGCCATGTTGAACATAGATATCTTCTTAACCTCTTATGCATTTGGTACACTGGTCGAAGAGCATCGGAAAGCATCGGTAGAGACTCCTCTGTTTCCATCATAAAGCTCTTCGAAGAAACAAACGTGTCTCATTTCATACGTATCTTTTATGTCTAATTTCACGTTAGTGTGGGTTAACTAAACAGTGACCCATGCATAAAGCGTTGTTAATGTAACAACGTGGTTAACCGACGGTATAGGAACATGTCACTGATATTCGGGCCTATACTGTATAAAGTTGCTACCGTAATAGACTAAGAGCCTACCTGCCAGACATTCGTCAAAGTATAAAGGCTGAAATTTTGTGTGTGTATTCTCACTATTGTAGGTAACAATGTACGGGGGTTACAAATCATGACTAATGGTGCCTTACACAGATATCAGGTAATAAATGTGCGCAAAAAATGGGCTTACTTAATAAAACAAAATAAATGTGTCAAAATGAAATGGGCGCATAAACTATAAACGAAATATGACAAATTTATATCAAAATCGTGTAACACTTATGGAATAATTAGTAGTAAAGTATATATATATTTTTTTTATGTATATTTTGCAGTAAAGCGATATAACGAATTGAACATATTTTAACGTCACAGGTACTTGCATTGTGCTATTGGCCAGAAATATGAAAATTGCAAATCGCGCGTCTGCCGCTGCGCCCAACGCCTATTGTGGGCTAAAATAGAACTACGAAATGTCATTTCATATTTTTGTTTGTTGGTATTTAAGATTATATTTGTTGGGCTTCTATTACTTGTTTCATAATTTTACTGTTTTATTGTGGTGTTGAAAATCTATTGATTAAAATTGTGTGTTGAGGTTAGGTTACATCACTACTAGCGCCACTGTTCTCAAACTTTTGTTGTTAATACTCTTAAAGTTGTCAAAGAAATTTTGTCTTAGTTTATATTAAGTTTAATTGTGGTAAATTAAGACTTATAATAAGAAAATTTTATTTTTATATTAAAAAATATATATCTACTATAATGGAAAATCGTTGTTTTAGTGCCACTGGAGTAGTATCTGTGACGTCACACAAACGTCACACAAACTTTGAAAAATCATATCTTGGGTAATATATGAAATTTTCACATCGGGTTTTCACTGATCGTCATATATTCTAATAAAGTTTCATAAAAAAATTGGTTTATGGGCCCATTATGAAGTTTCGTTTCCTCATAAATGCAATGTTATTTTAGTTCAACGTTTTTCCGCCGATAGCGCTAGTAGTTCAAGAAGTTAGAAAACTTTCTTCCGAATGTACATTTTGACGCACTAGATGGTTTTGCTGGAAGAGATAAAATAAGTCATTTTTTTAAGTACTGCGATTGTTACGACAAGTTAGGTTTTAAAACGCGCCCTTAATACATAATACAGACAAAATTGTTGATTTGTTTTTGACTCGCCATCCTTGCTGATACGATAAAGCTTTGAATTTAAAATAAATAAATATATCATCACGCCTTTTACCCATTATGAGTGTGGCACTCTGCTTACGCAGATCTAGGTAAGTGATACATTTTTTCGTATGAAATGCGGTTACCAGCCATCAAGTCATAGCCCCCAAAGTTGCTAGTGGAGGGGTAAATTTAAATTGACAACTGTCGGCAGTGGGATTTGAACTGAGGATCTCACGATCCACAGTCCGATACGTTACCACGGAGCTATTTACCCCATATTGAATATAACTCGAATATTAGCAATTTAAACCTTCTCGGGCATTGTAAAGTGGCTCGACTAGCGCCTCGTCACTTAGCAACGTCTTCGAATATTATAAATCGCATAATATTCTTGTTATATTAATAGCTATAACTTTTCTTGTAACACAGAAATTCGCTATCATCGATGAAACATAAAACAATGAAAGAAAGTCTGTTGTTTCGATGCTCTCTGATGCCCTTCGACCAGTGTGCCATAGGCGTAATAGTGAGAAGTTTGACGAATAATATTCGTGAACATGGCGGCGTTTGTGTTGTCCTCCATAACCTCTAACGTGTACACTTGGTGTGCAGGTTTTCCCCGTTCACCAAACCCACAGACTGTGATCGTACGGCCGCGGTGCCAGTAATGCCGGCGGTGGGTGATCCATGGTCGGCGACAGAGGGGCAGTTCGCAGCGGGCGTCCAGCCGGACCTGCTGCCACTGCCCCCCGGCGCCAGCCCCACTGCCGCCGCCGCTGTGCCCCCGCCACCTGCGCCCAAAGATGAGAAGTTTGCTCCCATCGCCAAACTTGAATCCTTGGACGAATTAGATTTAGTAAGAATCGAACCTGACACACGATCATTCGGTGCTATTTGTCGATCACTCTATTACTGATTAACCAAATTTGGTCAGATGATGCTTAAGAAGCTTTCGTATGCAGTCAGCTCCTTAAGTTGAAATTCGGGCCATAACTTAAACAATAAATGATAAAGGAAGTATCTCGACTGGATATAATTATTTAGTAAAACAACTAGTTGAAGATGCAGTCAATATAATTAAAATTTACTTACACACCGACCATTAACAGTCGAATCGAATATTTAATTATATTGACTGTTTCTCCAACTAGTAGTTTTATTTATTAAACAATAAATACAATAAATCATAACCTGTTGCGGATTTTGGATGGGGTATTTACCCCCTCAAACTTTTGTTTTGTATGTGGCACTCTGCTTTCGTAGATCTCGATACAGTTCCGTCAAATTACAACCCCCAAAGAAGTTAATAGAAGTAGGGACAAAGATAAAAGTGGCAACAACAAAAAAAATATTTTTTTTTTAGTTTTTTAGTGATTTCGAGGAAAACAAAATAAGGTGCTAGGGGGGCATCTATAATAAAAATTAGATAAATTGAGGGGGTCCATTTGCCGGGGAGTTATCTGCTGGCCATCAAATTATTCTCATTTGTTTTCAATGAATTGAAATGTGCCTGAAATTACAAATTTTCTTTTTCTTTTGATCCATTGTTGAAATCTCCAGAATGTTCCATCTACCGGGTGTTGAATTGAATTATGTAACATAGGAAATACTGTGCTAATTTTTAAATATAGTGATTGCTGCTTTCCTAATTAAATTAGACCAAAATAGAAAATACAATAAATGTTTAGAATTAAAAATTGCATCCAACAAGAATCTATATGTTGCTTAATTCTTTATTATACAATAGTAAAAAGCAAACGAAAAACTTATTTTATAAAGAAAATTACTTATTGAGGGGTCTGTGAAAATAATTAATCAAAATTATTTTTACATGAATAGAAAAAGTATAGTATTACATTTGGGATTATGGTCATTATTCACTTTGATGATTTGCATCTCGTGAATAATGACTATCATAATCCCTCATATCATAATATACTATTATTTCATACTTTATCACATTTGCATGTTCACCAGAATGGTAAATGGGACTTTACAGTATTGTACAATATTTTAATAGGATATGATCCACAATATCGTTTTCCGCATTATTTTTGTAAAATGTTAGAAATGTCAACAAAACAAAATTTGCTGCTATCATTTTTTTATTTAGACCAAGACGACCTGATTGTTTTTGAAAGAAAGAAAATAAACTTTCGTCCAAAATTTCGACACAGGTATGAAATATACTATTGTACGTTATACTTCTATTAATGATTTTCATTAAACTCATTTTGAAATTGCTTTGTCGCCTAGCCGGGAAACATCTTAGTCATACCGTAAAAACTCTTTACAGCACTTATATCGTACATAATTATAACGGACTTAGCCCGTAAAAAGAATATTTACCACTAGATATAGAGCTCAATAATAGTAGGTTTACGATTCAGTATGTCGTAAAAATATGTGCTGCAATACCTAATAAGTTTCATTATTTATAACAACGATATTTTGTTTATTTCAAGATTTGAAGTCGTATGATTCAGCTTAAAGAGAGTTGACTGTGTATCAGATAACTGAACTGCTGCTAAGCTTAGCTGCGCTTGCAATAATTGGCTTAAAACTACCCCAAAAGCTTGATGAACATGATGTCGATGAATGGTGCCGATAGAATGAAGTGCTGCGTTTTAAATAATTAATAATAATTAGTTATTTTTGCAGGAATCACCTCAACTGAGTCCAAAGAAGTCCCAAAAACCTTAAGTCAATTTATTACTTAGAATTAAGTAACTGAATAAGTATAAATAAGTTTAGATAAAGTCAACACATTCACGCAAAACAAATACGAAACGATACACAAGAGAAACATTAGAAGGAACTGAACAAAAGACGAGTATACAACAAATGAGAATCGCACTGTGTAGATATGCGATGCCTGTGTAAAAAGCAATTTGCTTGTAAATTCACAAAGTTTGATACTTTTAGACAACCTACCCGATCCTGATGAATACGGCCCTGGAAAACTACCCCAATGTACCTCAAGACACTCATTATTGCATGGTGCAACTTTTATTTCGTTAATTCTTCGCTATTGAATTTGAAACATCTTTTAGGAAACATTTTTATTTGTAATTTTTGAAATATTTAAAGTCCGTCCATCTATAACAAAGGGAAAATCTAAATTTAAACCTGATTATTTAAATATATATATTCTCCTGAAAAAGTTGCACCAAATATGCATACAAGAATAAATTTATACCTATTGGAATTTTTGAACATGGACAAAATCTTTGGATTCTAAAAGATATTACTAGATATTAGTGCTTTTTTACATTTCTTTAACTCATGGTTACCTGCCAAACAGTTTTTAAACTAGAAATTATTTTGAAATCACTGCTGGTTTGCAATTTTGACCAATAAAAATAATTTGCCAAGTTTCATTATTATATTTAAGACAAAATAGTTTATTAATTTTCATAAAAATACTATTCAAATCGCTAGAGCATCATTTTGTAGTTCAGCTGCATAGCATCACGAAATATACATTGTAACTTATTTTATTTATTGTCACCGTAGGTTAGAAACAGACGAAAAGACAACTGGAACGTTTAATCATCATTTTTCATTGATTTGTCACGTTAATAATTAATCGTATACAGCGAAAAGATATAACAAAGCTCTAGTCTAGAAACAATCATATAAAATAAAGATATTCTGACAATATTTCACCTTTACTAGAATAAAATCATACTCGGAGTAGTACGATTATTATTTATTATTTAGAACTACTTTTTATGAAAAGAAACAGCGTAGTCAAATGGCGGCGTAGTAAGAAAAAACTACTTTAAATTTAAATTATAATCGTACTACAATTCCAATCCATAACCTGTAGTAATTGTCGAATGCTTGCAGCTAAAGTCGACAAAAATATTTCCTATGCAAGTGAAATCGCTTATATTTAAACTGGGTACCAAATACCGCACAATCACCATCAATTTTTAGGTTATGTATCATATTTATTTTCATTTGCGGTATTTTCTACACATTTAAATGTAAATTGTGAGCAATATTTGCTTTGGACAGGCGGACAAATGTATCATTGTTAAAATCTGTGTATATCTGTAAATTTTGCTATGAAATTAAAACACCATTATGCATATATTATTAATTATGTTCAGTATTCAGAAATAAAAGCCAGTGTTGAATGATTCTAGTTGGTGAACAAGTTTAAAAAGACAGATTATATTATAGGTTAGTTGTAAGTAGTAATTAATTTAATTGCAACACTAATAAATGCCTTACACACAGGGATGAACTTAAAATTTCATTTCTCATTCTAATTTGAGGTTATGTTGAGGTTTTGGTTACAATTCTGCACCGATTCATCCCTGTATTATCATACAATTGTGATTTTAAAATAGTTTTACCATAATATTAACCTAATAAATATTTTATTCTAGTATCTTAATAATTATTAAAGAAATATTGCAGATTTCACACATTGTATACTATATTCACTCTACACGTTTAAAAAATTAAAGATTGTACATTTTTGTTTGGATTGATAGTTGGCCCGTTGTTTCTGAATATTGGCGCATTAATGCCCCTTACTCAAATTTTTACTATACATTATGAGCCGGCACAAAAATATTGTTTCTTTTTCACATAATATACATACATAAATAAATTTATAAGTGATTTTTATGATGTACCTAATATTATCATTGATTATTATATTATGATTACATTCTTGTAACGTCCAAACAATAAAAAATATTTAAAATTAGCTTTTTTTACTTTCAGAACCAGTTGTACTTTTTTTGAACGCACTATACTTATTTTCAAATACATTTGTTTGTTATAACATTTCGTAATCTGTATATTTCTTCAATAAATGATAAAAATATATGGGCAATTGATAATAAAATGCGAGGAATTCAATGTTTAGTTCCATTTTTAATTAGCCGAATTCTTTTTAATGTTACAGGTTCTTAAAGTTACGTTAGGTTCCGTGTCTTTTTTCACAAAATTTTCTTTCAGGTTTGACTGTACATAAATTTTGTATTTCTTAAGATAAAACAGTCATTTGTTTATTTAAATATGTTGGAGACTAATTAAAATGAATTTGAAATATCTTTTTTTCGTTTTAGAACTATAGCCAATCGAAAAAAAAATTGGTAAGTTTTCTTTCAATTTTCGCCACATAAAATGTCAAATATCTCAACAACTAAAGCTCAAACAGCGTAGAAATATTTTTTTCTATAAGTTTCGAGTGAAAATATTAGGACGAGGCATGAAAATTAAAATTCTAAGA
The DNA here is from genome assembly GCA_963942605.1 of Poecilus cupreus. Lineage (NCBI taxonomy): Eukaryota > Metazoa > Arthropoda > Insecta > Coleoptera > Carabidae > Poecilus > Poecilus cupreus. The sequence continues at coordinate 16,374,959 of OZ012729.1, forward strand.
GATGAATTTTTTTTGCAAAATATTAAACCTTCACCCCTTAGTATTTTCTGGATTTTGAACTATTTACAACCTTAGTTAAAATAATAATGTTCTGAGAATGGAAAATGTAGTTACGAGTAATAATAAAAGTTGGCGCTAATTCCTTTTATGAATCTGCCTGTAAATTTTTACACTGAAACGTCAATCAAAAATATGAAAACATAACCGACAAACTTTTCTATAAAGAATACATATTTTGAAAGATATTTCAATTATTTTCTTTCGTTTTTGAGATACAGTTCTTTAAAGTTAACCTCATTTTATTATACTCGTATAATCTATAAACCTTACCTTTTGTAATAGTTTGAGACCGCAAGCTGGACTCTAGCTTACTGTCAAACAAAATAAATTACCAGCAAAACATAAAAATAAATAACAACATTCAAGTATATGAAACGGTTATTTATTAAATCATATTACAAATTACTTTTTATTTGAGTAAAAGCTGCATTAGAATTCTTTACTTTTTTATATTATCAAAGAATCTTTTGAACATCAAAACATTCTTTCCGTTAGCATCTTCATAACCTGGTGCGGTGGCCTTCACCTTCGCGTACCACTTGGAGACGTTCTTGTAGGGTGAGAAGTCAAAGTCAGCGACCTCGTAGCTCGATACAGTAGCCACGATTGTCAGGTCAGCTAGGGTTAGGGTATCTCCAGCCACGTAGTCGGACTTCTCGAGGAAGCCGTCCAAGAACTTGAAGGCCTCTTCGATTTTGGTGAGCTTGGCCGGGTCGAAGGAGGCGCCTCCGAAGATCACTGGGTACTATAAATAAATATACAAATATATTATTACAGATTTCGGTAAGTGATATGTTATTACACGTGGAGTGCGGTTACCAGCCGTTAGGATGTTAGTGGAGGGGAACTACAGGGGTAACTGTCAGGGTTATATTCCATTTGGCAATGTGTGAGAGAGTAATAAGTCAAAGTCAAAGACATTCCAGTGACGCGCCAATAAATGTTTGCTCAAGAAGAGTCGAAAAGACTTAATTAGATAAAGAGAGTTTACCTCCTTGTCACTGCGAACTCATTATAACTGAATTAGTACAAGCTCAAGTGAGGGTAAAGTAGTGCGATACATCATCACTTTTAAAATGAAATATCCTGTACTGTTTCGTTCTAGGTATAAAATAAGCGGCATTCTATAAGCATCCTACTAAAGTTATACCTTATTTTTCTGGTGGATTTATTTACCGCATAGCTGACAAAAATCCAATATTACTCTTGTAAATTTTCATTTATTACTTCCTTTCATTCTCAAATGGAGTATAAGATAGTATATTGCACAACGAGCATGGAATGGTACTCATTATATACGAGTATGAAATGGGCATTCTAAGCGAGATTTACACTATATTTTTTCTATGAGCACGATATTATTTCCTAATAAATTTATTTTTTCCTAGCAACTAGCTACAAAACAAAAATTATTAGTTATTTACTTAACAAGTAGGCAATATGAGTGTGATAATTTTATCGAGTGGGTAATTCTACGTGTGAAGTATAACGCTTTATCCAACATCTCTTAATAAATGAAAAATTTATTAAAGAAATATTATTTGACAGTGGCATATGCTTTAAATTTTCTAAATTAAAATGTCAATCGAAGTAGTTACCAAGGTGTTGGTGTTGTGTATTATTATTATATTATTTATGTTATAAATAGAAGTGACTTTTCTCAATCTGTTACTTTCCTTGTTTAAAATCGACATAGTTATAGAGAATTGAGAGGTGTTGGATAAACAATATTATTTTTCATAATTATGAAAGTAAGTTTTTATGAGGTTCATAAATTAAAGTCTATTACAAAATATGGATTGGCGATAAGTTTTTAAAACATCATCGTTTTTGACAGAACTGTTAGATATAAATTAACACCTCAATTTTTCTAAAGTTACTGTAAGATATGAAAAAGTGTTTATTCACTATAGTAATATGTCAATTCCTAACCTTTTAGAGGTTGGGAAATACGTCATTCTTTACTAATTATGACAACCTCTTGGGTGAGAAGTGACAGATTTATCACATGGGTGGGAAGTGTTTATATAGAATTACCTAGCAACACAGTCATAAATCTCTGAAAGTAAGTTGAACAGTGCTGTCAAACATATTGGTAAAACCTTATAATTACAATAAAACATCAATAATTACAATATTAATATTGAACAGAAGCATTTTTATTATAAAGTAATATAAAATTATAATGCAATGCTGTTTTATTAGGATTTGAGTTTCTTGAACTGTTGACACATGTCAAATTATTGAAAATCACCTTTGTTTGTTGGATATACAAGTAGAATGAGAAGTTAATTTGAATAATTAAGGATTATTGTGAATAATAGTATACAAAATTCGGTGGGAGTTTCATTACAGCCTTGCGCTATATCCGAGCCTCTGGGTCATATAATAAGCCCTCGGCTGGAATGAAACTTTTCCCACCTCACATGTAATATACTATTACAATGTACTATGTATTCGTAGCAATAACATACAACAAGCAAATATCTTAATGGTCGTAAAAAATTAATTAGATTCTTTAAATTGATACATTTCCGTAGTAACGAGCTATCAGTGGCTGAATTGTTTAGTATAACTTTAGTAAGACGTGGGCGCGAGTTTTCAATATCGTTGTTGAGAGAACCGATTCGGAATATAGTAGCATCCGCTAAATTTATGTCTGGGGTAATTTTAGATATTATGTTCGAAACTTGTGTCGTGAGATTAGTAGGATCTTCTTCCGGTATACCTACTATAATGACATTGCGCTCTCTTTCCTGTCTATCATTTATTTCTTTAATAATAGATTCAGTACTAATAATGTCGGTGTTTGAACTAGGATCGCAGAATTTCTTCTCAATCTCAGTTAATTTCTTCTCAAGAGTTGATATTACTTCTTTGAGTGAATTTAAAGTAACAGATTCGTTTAAACAAAAATTACAAAGATTTTTTACTGACTTCGTTGCTTTTCTTGTTAGACGAATAACATCATCAAAAGTTAGTTGCAGGCAGGCAAGGTAAGTCAGCCGTGACAAGAAATAGTAATTTTTAGATCCTTTGTGACTTGTTTGTTGCAATTAGGGCAAGTGTTTGTCATTTTTATTGAAAACGAACTTGCACGAGTAGAGCCAAATGAATAGATTCTTATAATGATTCACGTAGACCACCGGCGATCAATTAGTAAACATAATTGAACCTGCTAGTGCAAATAATACATACGAAGCACCGAAACTGAACCTTATTGACTTGGGTTATTGAATTCAAGTTTTTAAAAAGTTGAAAAATGGATCACTCACTGTTAATATTGAGATCAGTTTTTTCGTACTTTGAGAATACACACAATTGCGAAGAACTGAGATAATAAACACTATTAGAACCACTCTGATTACAAATTTATTGCAAAATTTGCAGCAGCAACCACATAAACGTCAATCTTCTACGAAAAAACAGTAGTAGTAGTGCTCTTTTACAGAAGGACCATGAGGATTTAACCTCGGTTTTAAATTAGTCCTTGGTCCATTTGTTCATCCTAGAAACCATGTTGTGACGTACCACATTCGGTCAGTCGAGGTTCGAATCTACCGGTAGTACCGGTCGACAAGTGTGTAAGTCGTAAAAATATCGCAATATCAAATATTTAATCACACTCAGATGCAATAGTCTGACCACTTGTTCATCTTAAATGTAGATCTAGTCGCACAAGAACCTCACTGATGCTACTTTGGTTACACTGTAAATCCATTTGAAAATGAGAAAGAGTAATAATTGTTAGCGCGCCACTGGAATGTTTTTAACAAACAGATTTATCGCTCTTTTTCATTCACAAATGTAATATAGTAACCAAAGACCGTCGCACAGATTGAAATTCTAACTGCACAAAGACGAATAAGTACCATAGTTCTTGAAGTCCTGGTCCTCCTAGGACTGTCATATGCCATTGATGATGATGATAAGAAACCATATTACAAAAAAATTATTTAAGAAAAACTAGACTTTATTAACAGTTTAATACTGTACAATACAAAAAGAAAAAAACAAACAAATAAAATACAAATTATTCAAGTTCATTTCTTGGTCGCGGCATCAAACCAAGCTTTGAAAGCAAGGACGTTCTTTCCATTGGCTTCTTCATAACCTGGCGCAGTAGCTTTAACTTTAGCCAACCATCTGGTTATATTCTTATACGCTTTCAAATCAAAGTCAATGATTTCCAAAGTTGTAATAGACGAGGTGATAGCAAGATCCGCCAATGTCAAAGTGTTACCAGCAACGTAGTCAGATTTTTCCAGAAAGCCGTCCAGCAATTTTAAACCCTCTTCCATGCGGGTCAGTTTGGCTGGATCGTAAGATGCTCCAGCGAATAATACTGGATACTACAATGGAAATTTGTGCGTGAAAAATTATGCCAATTTTATAATTTGAGAAAGTGCCAAGAAGAGAGAAGAGATTATGTTTATGACATATGAATTTGCTGTACACTTTAACAGTGAAATGAACCACATCGTGACGAAAATGTAATTGAAAATTACAGTCGAATTATTTTAGAAACAACAAATAAACAAATTTTGCTTATCGTTGCGAATGAAGAAAAATGTGAAGAGAGATGAACAGCAGAGAAAAGCCTCGGGAATAATTTTATATATAAAATTCTGGTGTGCGTGTATTGATAATTCTCCTTTTCTTAAACGGCTTTACTGATTTTGATGATTTTTTTTGTACTTATGGGGTCACCTGGATGTTTTTTTACCTATAGTTGGACCCGATAGATGGCACTGTTGTCGAGATCCAGAATGTTTTTTTTTTATTTATATTTATGACTTATGCTTATACATTTGAAAATGCAGATGACACACTGATTTCTATATAACACTAGATTGGGCATAGGCCATATTCTACCGTCTGAGAGCGTTCCCAATTGAACGTGAGAAATTGATGTTTTGTGACACTTTTATAAAGAAAAGTGCGGAACCAGAAGTTCTGGCTTCACTCTCTCTACACCGCGCTCGCCACCATTTCTCTTTAGGTCATACCACGAAGTATAGTCATAGACAAGAGAGATAGGTTTTTTAAATATTGAAGTATCACAAAACCTAAATTTTGACCATCATGAACGGCGTTCAATTGGGAACGCACCGTAGCAGCTTATGCCCAATCTAGTGTTATATAGAAATCAGTGAGGTGACCTTATAAGTACACAAAAAAAAATTATCAAAATCTGTCAAACCGTTTAGGAGAAGAAGAATTACGAACACCGGAAATTTATAAGAAATATATATATATATATATATATATATATATATATATATATATATATATATATATATTTTGCTAGCGAGGTGTGTGGCAGGGCAATGTTTGCCTGCCGGGTCCGCTAGTATATTTAAATGTGCCGTATACGGATTTCAACTTTTTTTTAACATTGTTATATCTTTTTACCTATTCACCTTACAGCAAAAATGTAAATACAAAAGTTGTTCAGAATTTAATAATGAATGTAATAAAGCCCATTTGGTTACCTGAATATTAGTATTTTACAATATATCAATTTAAAATTCGTATTTATTGGACAAAAAGTAACACGGCCAAGGAAAATTTAACAAAAACGAAAAATAATAGACATTTCTAAAAAACAGATTTATTATAGTGTGGAATTATTTTCTGTAGAAATTTCGTGGAAGTGGTATATAATAATACTTGAACGTTAACTGACGTTGAAAATGCGAGTTGAGAGAGACAGCTAGTTGTTGGGCTATCTGTCTTTGTTGTACAATGTTTTTACATAGCAACTGCTCAACAAACGCATAGAAACCGTTCTACCAACAAGTGTTAGACAAAGAAAGGTTGCCTTACAACGTCTATCTGTTTCAGGATCGATTTTCGCTTTTATAAAAGCCAACAAGTTAGCGTTCCAGTATTACTATATTTCAGTGATTGTAATAATAATGGGAAATTTAAGAGTTAATTTATTCTGCTAAGGCCGATCTTTCCATCCACAAATAAATACCGAATAATTTTTTCGCCGATTAGATGAAAAACGTCGCATCAAAATCATAAATCAAATGGTAGTAATTGTTCTAGCTGTCATTTTTTGATGCGTATTTTTTTATTTATTTAACGAATAACTTATTCGGAAGTTTATCCGTAGATGAAAATACCAGCCTTTAAATAAATAAATAACTATAACCGTTTAATGAAATGTCAATATTTTTCGTTTTTAATTTTCCATGGCTGTGATACAATTTTCCTAATAAATATTAATTTTAATTTTATTGATATATCGTGAAATACTAATGTAACCAAATAACCTTTATTGCACGCATTTTTAGTTGTGATTCGGTTCTGAACAGCTTTCGTATTTATACTTTTGCTGTTATGTGAGTAGGTAAAAAGATAAAACAATATTAAAAAATAGCATTGTAATCCCTATAATTGGAAATCAATTCCCTACAGCCTGTATATTTCAAAATATTTAAAATTTCCGCATCAAACCATAACATAACATAGCAGGCTATGACTTCCGAAACAATTGAATAGTTTAGCTGTAGCATATGGCAGATGATGCGCATATAATTAAGCAAGATTTTTTAATTAATTTACAGCAAAAGAATCAAGTATAATACATTTAATAGTATATTGTGTCATTAGGAGTAAATGTGATACTTTGGGCGCTTCGCTCGTCGTTCAATTACATGCGAAGCACCCAAAGACACATTCACTCCGAATAACACATGCTATTTTTTTCTTCAAACATAGAAAATAAAATTATAAATATTATAAAAAGTTCAAAACTTCAAAAAATATTCTGTCTTATCTAGCATTTCAAGTTGCCGTAGAATATGCTGTTTTGTTATTTGTTTCATTTTTAACTGTCAAATTATTGAATTACAACCTAACTATTTTTCATAATATTTTACTTTGTCCGCCGCCGGTGTAAATGTGTTGCCAAGGAAACACATTTACGCCGGCGGCGACAATATTGAACTTCTGCTTGTTGAATACAAATACGTAACAACGTACTTTTATGACGTTTGAAGAAAAAAACATTTTATCCAACACCTCTCAATAAATGCTATATTACTATGGCGATTTTAAACAAGCAAAGTAACAGATTATCCACTAGTGGATATAATTTTGAGGAAATCCACTAGTGAGTATTTTTTTATTTATAACAATAGTAATAACACACAACACCTTGGTAACTACTTCGGTTGACATTTTAATTTAAAAATTTAAAGCATATGTCACTGTCAAATAATATTTCTTTCATAAATTTTTCATTTATTAAGAAGTGTTGGATAAAACGTTATACTTCACACGTGGGCAAAGTGGAATTACCCACTCGATAAAATTATCTCACTCAGCCTTCGGCTTCGTGAGCTAAGATTTCTCTCGTGGGTAATTCCTTACTTTGCCCACTTGTAAAGTAAATAACTATTAAATATTCGCATTTATCTTTAACATAGTAGGCTATGACTTCCGAAACAAATGAATACTGTAGGCAGTGACACTGATAGATGGCACACATACTATTTAATAAGATTTTTGGTTGAAAATCTTTATAAATAATCAAATAATGTATTTAAATAATGTGCCGCGAACATAAAATACTCGTTCAGATTGATAACGGACCATTCTGAACTTAATCAAACGGAATGTAATTAGTAACTCTGTGTCTGTTGGATGTGATGGTGTTTTAGTGTTTTGTGTATTTCCAGAAAATTTTCGAAGACTTCTTTGCCTGATTACAACAATCTCCGCTTGATTACAACAATTGAAATTCTACATCCAACTCAACTTTGAAAAAGGTAAGAGTTGTATTATTGTAATCAATATAAATCGCAGTACTGTGAATGGAAATGGGGTTAACCAAACATGCAAATGGATTCAATTGAGTAATAGTCGTAGGCGATAAATGTTTTAATGAATAAATTAGAACTCATGTGTTTTATGAATGCAAGATTGACATACTAGAAGCACATATCATGATTTGTTAGTCAACAGCATGACTTTGCAAAAACTGTTGATGTTTCCAGATGATTCATTCATGTTATTTTTAAAAGCAAATCGAATTAGAATGACTGACGCTTACAGTTCGTGCAGTTAGCAATTAACAAATTGTAAACTGCCCTAAAAAATTGTTAATACTTACGTAATAGTCGGCAAACCGGGCGTACAAGGTACCGATGTCAAAGTACAATCTCTGGTCCACCAAAGCGCGTTTCTTGACGTCCTTGGGGTACAAAGAATCGGTTTTGGCGTACTGGTCAGCCAGATAGGTCATGATGGCGCGGCTAACAAAAACAAGAGTTATTTTTTGCTGGAAAAAGAGTTGTGAGAGATGAGTACCTTTCCCAAAGAGCGAATCCATTGTCGTCCAAAGTTGGAACAGTGTGTTGTGGATTAATCTGGAAGGAAACAAATAATTATTTATTGCCCATATAATATACTATTTAATTTCCGGTATTATTTAAACTTCAGTTCTTTATTCCAAACTAAATTTATATCAAGTTATCAAAATAACAATTAAATTTTTGACGGCAATGTTAAGTTATAAAATAATTTAAAATCATCTGCATTTGTTAAATAGTAATGAAGTATATTAAACATCAATTTTACACACTATCGTAGATTAAAAAATAAAGGACATAGATAAAATAAATAAGGGATCTCCAAGGTCTGTAGCATCCACCGCTGTAACATCTTCTCTACTATCTTCTAGATTGTGATTTGACTTTCCTTCACCTTCCGAGATCTGCTTTAAGCAGTGTGCTACATCCCGAAATTAACTATACGATTATTGAACTCTATCTTAATTGTAATAGTTGTCTGTTTAACTAAGCACCAAAATACCAGATATACAGCATAGGCAATGAATAATGCCGAAGCTAAATCTGTGTTTGGTGCCGTGTTGAACATAATAGCTGGAACTACAAGCTCTGTTTTTGGGTGTTTTAAGAGAAGTGTTTTATTCGCGGTTTTAGTGCTGTATAGTGTTCTAAATTTATTTTGTAAAGAAATGCTTCAAATCGAAGAGAAATGTATTATCTACCAGTTTTATTTTAAGTATTTTTTATAAAATATTTTTAGAACATTGTAAGTGCTAAAACCGAAGCTAAAACACCCAAAAACGGAGCTCGTGGTACCAGTCATTTTTTGCCCTTTTGGAATTAATATTAATTTAGCGATTATTTTTAATACATATTTTGAAGGTAATCGCTATCAAATTACGTTTCCATACAATTGTTGAACGGTTGTTATGCATTTGTAGACGGTTATTATGCCTTGAGCGGTTGCTAGGTAAAATATTTTTACAGCCTAGGAAGCAATAGAATATTTTTATGGGCTGTTATCTTAAAACCATAGCAACATACATATTTATTGTATATGTCTTGCCCACTAATGAAGTTTTGAATAACAGATTTGTAATGTAAATTATTGTTAACAAGTTAAAGTATTTTTTTTATATATTTATTAAAGATGTAACAAGCAAAAATTCCACAAAATATGCTTACATATGTAAAAATATGTAGCCATTTTTAAATTTGTTTTAATTACAAAATATAAGTAAAATTCCCACCAAATAGAATAAATGAAAAAAAATTAACATCAGCAAATAATTAATTCCACCAATTTCAATGCCAAAAACCGGTTCCTATTCTCATGCCTTGTATTTTATTACACCTGTATCATCTTCTATCTTTTTATAGAAATATACTACAAGCTATATTTTGTCCAACGAGAATACATCCAAAAAATACATAATTTTCATGAAGCTGTCCTTAACTTAAACAGACACGAAAACCTTGGCTAGTACCATGAGTTCTGTTTTTGGGTATTCAAAAAGAAGTGTTTTGGCGTTGAACGATTTTCTAAAATTATTTTATGTTCGACTGTATTATAATCACTTGTTTATGATATTGTTTAACGTCCATAAAGTGGACTAGATAAAATAATAATTATTTATGTTTCTAGAACGAAAAGTGAAACTTTAAGGTACTAGCAAGTTGTTTACGGCCGAGGCGCTAGTCGAGGTCTAAATTACTTGCGAAGGCCTTAAAGTCACTTTTCGTTCGAGGTACATACAAAATTTTATTTCATACTGGTTATTACAGTTGTTAAATTATAGTATTTATTAACAGAAATTATCCAAAATTCGTAGAAATATGAGTTGATATAAGTAGGCTAAATAACAATTTCTATAGGAACAAGTATTTGTTTATAAATAAAGAACAAATTAAAAGTCAAATTTTACTTTACAGTCCTAGGACTTTAAAGTTTCACTTTTCGTACGATAAATGTAACATAAGTAACCAGTATGAAATAAAAACAATAAACTACTTGGTAACCAAACAACAGAAAAAATCACACTTTGAATTTTGAATTTATCAAATTATTTCATGTCAACGTCATGTGTCAAATATAATCGTCATACTAAGATAATAAAAATAATCTGCGATGCACTCAAATATAAAATATTATGTTGAAGTGAAGTAAAGCCTACTTGTTGATAGATAAATTAAATATTACGGATATGGAGGCAGTATATCTCTGAGTTAAAAGATGTTAAGACTCATTAAAAGTCAATTTTATTTTTACTTACAAAATGTTTTAACAATTTTGACAAAAATGCTGAAATTGTGACAAAGTTGTTTAATAAAATGCAAACCACGTGTAATTTCAATGACAGAAATGACGACAGCCTCAAAATACATGGAAAACTAGAGGATAAAAATTAAAATAAATGTAACACATACATAATAGCATTATAGGGTTTATAAGAAAAATGCGTCGAATAAAAGTTACAGAGAAATATATTATCTACCACTTTTATTTGATTTATTTTTTATAAAAAATTTTAGGACTGTACTGCACTAAGAAACTTCCCTTCTCTACCCAAAAACAGAGCTCGTAGTATCAGCCAATGTTTTCGTATGTTTTAATTTTTAAAGGCTAGATTCATGATAATTGTACAACTTAAAAACAGAGCTCATGGTACCAACCATTATATCCCAGTGCATTTTAATTAACATCTTTTCACAATGCCGACAAATTATGCCGGTCACAACGCCATTAGAACCTAGAGTAAAACGAGTACATTCCCAGGAAAAAATATTACAAGGCCAAATAGAATTCCGAAACAGTGACTCATGACAACAATGTGTTTCACAAGGTTAATAATTATTAGCTCATTATAATTGTGTACAGTCAAGAGAGAATTGAGGATTTTTTACATAATTTTTACACGCTATGTGTAAAAGTACCGTTTTTGGACCAAGGCTTCCCGTAAATATGGGTTGGGGATTTTGCAAGACATTGTGGTTAGATATATTTTAAAATATGTAGTAGTATTGTCAACCAGGATGTGGTAATTTACTTGAAAGCCTATCATAAGTTTGCGATAAACGTTACATTTAAAAAGATTTGAATTAAGTACTACGTGTCTACTTTTATCTTGCATTTGTTGTGGTTTTTGTCGGTACCGCAAAGAAAAGTTAACATTTTATCGCTATCGTTGACAATATGTACAATTAAATATCTACACAATTATGCGCAGTTATTTTATTGCGATTATGCTAATTCTAAACAAACATGTTTTACATGATACATGCATTAATGTTTTTAAAGAGATGCTACATATATTTATCTTTCCTACTCAATTTAAAACGGTGTAACCTTGACCAGACAGAACGAAAGAAAGTTGTTACTGCCTTTCAGGTCGTTGAACGTAGGTGAACTAGAACTTATAATTAGTTTACTATAAGTTAATTTAATATGAAACGAATTACGGAAATTTTAGGAGAGCATTTATTCACCCTGACAATATATGGTTTTCTTTCTTTTGGAATTGTTTAAAGGGATAGCGGCATTTGTTAAAAACAGTCCAATTATATTTAAACAGAATCTAGCTTTCTTTTTTTATACGAAGACGGTAAGCGGACTAACCACTTTGGTCATATGCCGCCTCATGAGTGGATGATTCTGAATTTATGTCAACATTACAAACCAACATGCTTTTCACTGGGCTTCGAACCCACTACATCTTATGCTTATCTTCTTTCTTACCTTGATGAATTCAGGGGTCAGATGTTCTCCTTTCATGAGGTCTAAGAGCTTTAGGTTGAGTTCAACACCAATAGCTTTTGCTGCAAGTAGAACAGCACGGCAAGGTGCACTGCCGGGAATGTAGTACAAATCAATAGGCATGGTACTGAAAAAGAAAATATTCGACACTTATTACAAGAACAACTTCCATCCAATCTTTTGTGGGCGTGGAATTCTGCCTAAAGCAGATCTCGAAGATATTCGGGGGCTCTAATTTGACGGCATTGCTTTAAGAAGAGTGCCACGTCCATAATCAACAAATGATAAGTTTAAAGTTTAATTCGATAACACATATTTATTCTTATTTTGTGTTTCAAATAATAGTAATCCACTTTTAGATTTGTAGTTATCGTCGAAAACAAATATAGATAAGATTGTAATAGTTAAATAATTGTAAACATTACATTATTGTATCACTAATGTATATAGATTTATTTAAAAAAATATTTATAAAATCATGTGTAGCTTCTTTGATGTATGTTTCTTGTTTGAATCTAATTATAAAACTTCCGCAACTAAAAATTGCCAAAAACTTAATTATTATTGTCGAAAAACCACTGCTACCTTTCAATAAATACTAAAAATAATTAAAATAATAATAATTCAACTTACAAATATATTTTTTAACTCCACAACTCACAAGACAACAAATGGATCACGACTAACTCGAACACCGGTTCCGGCACTATATATGAAATCTTTTTTTAGTGCCCCCCACTATTTTATCTGACTGTAGCGAAAGTACAGTCTTGGGAAGAATGACATGGCATTATTTAATAGATAGAGTAGAAAATGAAATTCATTCGGAGGGTATTCCGTCGTAATAGTTCTAGAATTTATGAGTCAAATAAAAATTAATTGCTAGCAATGATATTTGTTATATTTGTAAATAATTGTTTTAGATAAACAGGGCGTATATTTATCGTTTCTACAAATAGAGACGACGGTAAATGTATTTATTTATTTATTAATAAAGATTAGAGGTATATTTTCAGAAAATATTTATTCATATTTATTTATTTTACAATGACACTTACTATTACCTATATTTATAAAAATATGAAACAGTTTAAGAACTATTATAAACAATGATTCCACAAAATTCCTAATTCACTGTATTTAAGATAACAAATATTATTTTATTTTTGGATGTTATACAAGAAAATGGTAATCAAAGGTCAAAATTTAAATAATTTTGCCATTGCAGTATGCATGATTAAAATATAATTAACGTTTTTAAAGTTGCTTAAAAATAATTGTAAATATATTTTGCACACTTAGATAAAGTACAATCATTTTGTATGTCCTCAACAACTCGTTCCAAGGTTAATCATGATTAGTATAGCGGTCAATTTATCTCAATGATTAAAATGACAAGCAAGAAGTAAATTTTATCGAACAATTTTGTTGTTCCTTAAAAAGGAAATTTTTTGTTGGTCGTATCCCAAAATTTCTTGTAAAACTTGATCAGAATGTTGTCCTAAAGTAGGAGGAGGCAGCCGAATAGAATTACCTCCTTCAGAATATTTAACAGGAGGGCCAACAATCTTCACATTTCCTGCTGTTGGATGATTCACCTCTTCTATTAATCCAATTTCTTTAATATGTGGATCATTAAATGTCTCTTTTAAATTATTTACTGGCCCACATGGAAAAGTAGCTCCTTCGAAAAGTTCTCCCCATTCAGAATTTGTTTTAGTTTGAAGTTGTTTTCGCAATAGACCTATCAACTCATTCCGATTTTGAACTCTATCTTTATTAGTTAAAAACTTAGTATTTTCAGCTAATTCTGGTAAATTTATCCTCCGACAAAAATCTTGAAACTGTTTATCAGAGCCTGTACCAATTGTAAAGTACCCATTTTTCGTTGGAAAAGCTTGGTAAGGTACTATACTTTCATGAGCAGTACCGTGTCTTGTAGCATCCATTCCAGCTATCAAATAATTCGACCCTATATTAATTAAACTTGCTACTTGTGTTGATAGCAAGTTACAATCAATTTTTTGACCTCTTCCAGTTTTAAAACGGTTTATCAAAGCTGCCATAATCGCGCCATGAGCATACAATCCGGTTGCAATATCAGTAACTGCCACTCCTACTTTCGCAGGCTCTCCATCTTTTGGTCCAGTTATATGCAGCAATCCGCCAACAGAAGCTGCTACCACATCATACCCAGGTCGATTTGAATACGGACCATCTGGCCCATAACCAGTTATTGAACAGTAAATCAACTGTGGTGCTTTTTCTTTCAAAGTATTATACCCTATACCAAGTTCATCTAGCTTTCCTGGAACATAATTTTCTACCAAAACATCAGATTTCCTGGCGAGATCATAGATGATCTCTTTGCCGGACTGTGATTTCAAATCAACAGCTAGACTTCTTTTGTTTCGGTTCAAACAGAGGAAGTAGCAAGATTCATTTGTTTTTCCAACAAAAGGTGGACCCCATTTGCGAGCCTCGTCACCTCCGTGAGGGCTCTCGATTTTGATGACATCAGCACCTAGGTCTCCTAAAATCATAGTGCAGTATGGTCCAGCTACTATTCTTGTTAGATCTAAGATTCTTACACCAGATAGAGGTGAGTTGGTAGAACACCACGCCCTTTGAAAATATTTTTTTGTTTTCGTAAATATTTTAACATTTTTGCGAACTAACGAATACATGGTTTAATCAACAAGAGTTTGTGCTTATCAGTACTAATTTATTATATAAAAATCATGTGTAAACAATTAACCTAATTTAGATTTTTTAATAAAAAAAATAATTACCTGGTTTTGGCACTAGTTTTACACTTTTAACACAGATAAGTTATTGTCGTAATTTATTATTAACATGTTTAATTAATAAATACTTTTCGAATCACGAAAACAAACATAGCCTCTTCTTCATCTTCTGGAGATCAGCTGTCCAATATTTTGGTTTTGAAATTATGAACTATCATTTCGGATGTAAGAAATTTTTATAAATTGCTGAAAATATATAAGTTTTGAAGGGGGTAGCGAGGATATAATAATAATGGGAAATACATTTTATATGATTTTTATTAAATATATTTAAAATTCTACAATTTTCACATATGTATTTTATGCATTTTTATTGCAATACTGCGTTGAACTATTATCATTTAAAGATCTTTTTATTTATAAAAATCTGTCTATTACGTCAAAATACGAACATTTTTTGCCAAACTATATTTATTATCCTTTCCAAATCCCATTTTTTTACAAATTGTTTACAATTGAACTAATATTTGCATTAAAATCACAAATAAATATGGTTTACAAAACAGTCTTCGATAATATAAAATTCCTGGTCTCAAATATCACACTGATCTTCAACGAGAATTCATCTTGATAATTACTTAATTTTACTAGTCTTTAATAGATCACAAATTTATACAACTAATTTGTAGGAACGTTAAAGAATTTCATTTGTAATATTTTATTTCTCTACATTTGCAGTCTGGTAAAATATGTTTAGTATTAACAATTATCATTAGAATGGCATATTCCAATAATGTTTTCAGATTTATTAACAATTATTATATTTCTTAATAATAATACTTAGTTTTAAACAAATTAAAATGGTAAAACTTATTGTTACGCTTAATTAAATATACGATAAAAAAATTAGAAATCCCTGAAACCAGTGATCATTATCTATACAATTTGTTAATAAATCAGACAATAATCAAATACTGAAAACAAAATAATCTAAACAAAAATACAAATGATCAATTCTAAATTAATGTCATTCATCAATTAGCTGTACAGCGGTTGATAAAATTGATTTCTCTGATGCTGCTGTTTGCAGCAATATTGACCAATGCAGACGCTCATCCAGATCAGCAAAAATAGACTTAAGCAACTCACCACTGCTGCTGCAGCTATTAAAGACACTAAAGGCATGGAGGAAGTTTGGCATTCTTCCTCCCATTGGTCCGGGGTCAACATTATCGGCTCTAAAAGGGACAAAACTTTGCTCAAGGGACATTGGAA
Organism: Poecilus cupreus; assembly: GCA_963942605.1. Lineage (NCBI taxonomy): Eukaryota > Metazoa > Arthropoda > Insecta > Coleoptera > Carabidae > Poecilus > Poecilus cupreus. The sequence goes on from OZ012729.1 coordinate 16,391,101, forward strand.
CTCACAGCCCAGTATTGAGATTGGATGTGCTTCGGTATCGTTCTTGTAAAATGCCTGAAAAATCAGAAAGTTTTTTTTTACAAAACTAACTCTCTCACATGGTTGGTGACTTTTTTATATTACGTAGGAAATACAATGCTATTTTCGTATTGTAGCGATTGTATGTTCCCTATGGATTTTAGACTAAAAGTGTAAATATAAAAAAAAGTGTTTAGAATGAAAAACTGCATCTATTAACTTAAAGTTATTTTAATCAAATCGGTCTAATTCAGGAAATAAAAGCAAAAGAAAATTCACAATTTGAGCCTACCTAATTACAGATTGCCATAAGAAATAAAACAAATAACTTGATCATTTTTTGTGACAGATCTGTCAAAATATTTGTGTGACCATTTTTTCGTCCACGAAGACTTAAAATTTAATAAAGCTATCAATGCTTAAATAAATGTCAAATATCATGTTTAGATTTTAATCAAAGACCTATCAGGTTTTTTGTTTTTGGACATCAGTAAATGAAAAAAATTAAGTAAATCTTTCATATAAAAAAAAAATCTGATGTGGGCGGGAGGTTATGTGCTGACCTCCCGCCCAATACTACTCTTAAATGGTACAAAATAGTATTTGATGATACAGAAACATACCTTATTTATTTATTTTCTATTTATCTTTGAGAATTTTAATTTTCTTTCGTATATTGATATATATTTCACTAAGAAAACAGCTTCACAATCACAATGACATGTGTCACATTTCGTAAAAAATTGAAAATTTTTAAATGTTTCCATGGTGTACTTGGAATGCAAGATTTTTTAAAATCTAATTTCTTTATATTTTATTATCTCTAAATCTAATGAAAATTAATAAAATTAGTGTAATCAAAACACATGTAAAATTAAATATTCTTCAACTTTCAAAATAACATAAATTGTTGAAAAAGGAAATTTAACCGTGTTTTTCACGAAAAACTGTTAAGGGCTTCCAGTAAACTGCTACTTCCGGTTGACCAATTTTATCCAAAATCTAATCAGCTCTTCATTTAAATATAAGAAGCAATAATTCACAAAATTGTATTTTTTGGTTTTATAGTATTTGAGTTATGCGAGACGAAAAAATTTCCACAGACTACACACACACATACATACATACATACATACATACATACAGACATCATCGCGAAAATAGTAAAATCGTATTGTAGGGACCCTAAAACGTGCTTATTCATTGAAAACTCACTACCCAATTTTTTGACCAAAAACAATACCTCCCTTACCTAGAGGTAGGCGGGAGGTAAAAATATTGGCTACAATTTTTATTTAAAGTTTTTTTCTATATTTTATATCGTTTAGAAATTAAAATTTGCAAGATTATTTTTGTAAAGTTTTGAGTAACAGGCTATCAAACGTGACAATTTTGGTAAACCGCAGATATGTAGAAATGATTGCTATTTTACAATAGTTGTCTGATTATTTATGTCATGGATATTGTACACCGTGTAAAACTTATTGCAAAAAAGATACATCGAAATGCTTTGTACACAGAAATATAAAACAGCTATCAGATAAATTGCAAAATCAACGAAATTCAATAGCATCACGTATAAGGAACCTTTGACCATCGAAACTATTCAAATATCATAATCAAATATAAATATTTAACATCAAAAATTAAATACAATCATAGACTGTAAATATTTTTGAATCTAGCGATAAAGAGAATATACTTACAGAAACGTAATGCCCTGCTACATCGGAATGTCTAAGTTCTAAAATAATTGTGCTGCCATAGGGAGGGCAATGGGGCTCAAAGGCCCCTAAAGCCATCAAAACATTCGCCACAGTTATATCATGAGCTGAATACACCCACATTTTTCTATCAGGAACTAATAGACCTTTTGATTTGTTCACAAAACGACTTGTGATTTCATTCAGTAATAACCCAACTTTTAAGCGCTGTAAAACAGGTGTGTAACAATGAATTTTAAAAAATAAATGTGCCCAAGGTAGCATCTTATCCGGATACACATTTTTAGTCCATTCTGGAAGAGGAAATTTGTATAAATCTTCAATAAACAAATTGATGTAAAGAGCTTCAAGTTTTTGAATATCTCGAATACGTTTTCCTGTTTTGTTTGATAAATAATTATAAAGAGGTTCTAATTCAAAATCAATTCTTTTAAACTCATCATCCTCTAAAAGTTTTGACAATTCCACATCATAAGCTGGGCATTTTTTCTTTTGGCTTAAAATCTAAAAGTAAACAAGTGGCATTGACAAAAAAGAGAAAATTTTAAGTAATTTTACCGAATCCATTTTTTCTGGAATAGTATGGACAGGTATCGGTTGCCAATGTATTTTTGGGTTCCACATGTCAGAATCTACAGGTGAATACAAGCCAGCCAAATTTGATTCAGCGGACATCAAGGTCCTGTCTACATCGGTGGAGCGAACATAAATATCTTTCAAAGAATACTTTTCTGGAAGAAATCCTGAGTAACGTTTTCTTAGCCATTGTCCTAATTCGTAATGTTGCCTTTTTCCTATCTATAGATTCAGCAATAATTAAAAAAACGTGGAAGAATTAATTAACAACTTTCACTTACATTTGTAAGTTGCCCGAAGCCTACTGGCCAGTAAGATAAATTTTTATAAGGGTCTGTAGGATATGGATTTAGTGGTGTCCGATCTCCATGTCTGTATAACTAAATTTTCAATTAATTTATTACAAATTACAATATTGCGAATAACTTACTATGTTGACGAACATCAGCTGATCTTCGGCAAGAATTAAGGTAATTGGTAAAAGAATAAACTGAAGAAAAACTATACCCGCTTTTCTACACATTTTAAAATGATCACAGCCTTATTTAATTTTGACAAATTTTCAAAACATATATTTCACTTCAAATAACTTTTGGTTGTACTCTTGGTTCAAAACGGTTGTTAGTATTCAAATAACATCGTAAACTATTCAAAAATAGTTAAGTATCAAATATAGTTGTTTATTATCATTGTATACAAATTAAAGTTCTTATCACTATTTAACAATAGATAATGTAGCGGCGCTCAAAATAGTCAAAGTATATATTGGGCCACAGATTACAAATATACTCTTGGGCAATGAAGAAATGACAATAACATACAACTTTCAAACGAACATGGAACAAATGACAAACGAGCTAATAAGGTAGCGCCCTCAATTTAGGTGGAACTAATCTGACAAAACAGTGTTTTTCTTCTAATATTTTTGTAAATAATCTGTGTAATACGATCAAAATAACCAATAAAATTATATTACATTTATGGTTTATAACATATTTTTTAACAAATAATATTTTTTTCAAGACTACACGCGACGAATTTCAAAACCCAATGACATTGTACAAAATTGAATACGTACTCTTTTTTTTACTCCTGTATAAATATATCCCCATTATTTCATTTTTTTTTTATGAATTATAGTACCCAGAATTCACGACAGTGAATTATGATACATAATTCACTCTTCTTAACCAATCACTGAGCCAGAAATTCATAATTCACTGTTATTTTAAAGATGATGTGGATCACCAAGCAACGGCCATCTGACAGTTGACATGTAGTCAGTTATCATTCTGTATTTTTATGTTGACGTTTTTCAACGAATTTCGATTTCCTAATTTACATGAGTAGAAAAAGTGTAATATTATATTCGGGATTATTGGCCATTATTCCGTCGGATGATTTAAACTTCATCTTCGTATAATAATACTATTACGTATCTGTCTGCAGAAAACTAATTTTTGAAAATATTTAACAATTTATACTAGTAAAATACATTTAAATGAAACCATGTATATTATTTTCCGACTTAAAATAATTTTGCGAGTGCGACAATTTTTTACTTCAAGTTCTATTTCTCTAAAAATTGTTATTAAATTAATTCGATCAGTTTCATTTGCATCACACACATCTTCATGATTTTCTAATATAGACAGAATTTTTGTAAAAGTTTTGGTAACATCAGCAATTTCGCTACAATTCAGCATTTTTGCTGATAATTTACTGAAGCACATTTCTTCAACACGTGCTTACTTCTTCCTTTTCGAAAATTTGTAGCAGATATTTCCAAATTAATTAAACAATCATATTTAAAATATTGTTCTTCTAAAACTTCGTCAGTTTCATTCGAATCAGATTCAGTAAAGGCCCAGAATAATGATAAAGAAATGCACTTAGCTTTTGATGACGATAAAGAAAGTTTTGTAACGTTAAAAGATATTCTGCTATTCAGTTCCCGAACATTGAGCAAACAGCAAAAAGCTATAATAAATATCCATAGTAAACTATAAAAATATTTCATGAATATAATATTTGTCTTCCCTTCTATTTTTAACAGCCTAATTAAATTCTTTTACTAAATTAGGTCGAAGTTATGCTGGGAACTAAAGGAACAAGAGTTCTTGCAGCTAGTTCTGAAGCTTTTACTTTTCGGACGAATTCTGACATAAGGAATAAAATCTTGCTGCTGAAATATAACAATAATTTAATAGTGCTTAAAAATAGTACTTTACGCTGCAGAACACGTGAGCACCACCTAACGAGCGATTATGTAAAGTTCGGGTTACAGTTACAATGTTTTATGATATACTTAATCGTATAACATAAGTTTTAAAGGTTGAAAGGATAAAATAATATTGGGATAAACATTTTATATGATTTTTATTAAAAATATTTAAAATTTTACAATTTTCATATATGTATTTTATGCATTTCGTTGCAATACTGCGTTGAACTATCATCATTTAAATATAGATCTTTTTATTTGTTAAATCAATTATAGCATACACATTTAATACATGTCACTATTTATTTATAAAAATACATCTATTACGTCAAAATAAGAACAATATTTGCCAAACTATATTTATTATCCTTTCCAAATCCCATTTCTTAACAAATTATTTACAATTGAACTAAAATTTGCATTAAAATTACAAATAAATATGGCTTACAAAACACAGTCTTTGTTAACGTAAAATTCCTGATTACAAAAATCTCAAATATCACACTGATCTTCAACGAGAATTCATTTTGATAAGTACTTAATTTTACTAGTCTTTAACAATCCATAAAAATCACAAATTTAAACAACCAATTTGTAGGAACGGTAAAGAATTTCATTTGTAATATTTTCTTTCTCTACATTTGCAGTCTGGTAAAATATATTTATCATTAACAACTATCTTTAGAATGGCATATTCCAATAATGTTTTCTGATTTATTAACAATTATTATATTTCTTAACAATAATACTTAGATTTAAACAAATTAAAATGGTAAAACTTATTGTTACGCTTAATTAAATCTTCGAAATAAAATTAGAAACCACTGAAACCAGTAATCATCTTTTTGGTAACTACTTAAAATTTGTTAATAAATCAGACAAAAATCAAATACTGAAAACAAAATAAACTAAACAAAAATACAACTAATCAATTCTCAATTAATGTCGTCACTTAGCGGTTGATAAAACTGATTCCTATGATGTCGCTGTTTGTAGCAATATCGCTCAATACAGATGGCCACACAGATCAGCAAAAGTAGACTTAAGCTACTCACCACCACTCCTGCGGTTATTGTAGACACTAAAGGCATGGAGGAAGTTTGACATTCTTCCTCCCATTCGTCCGGGGTCAACATTATCGGCTCCAAAAGGGACAAAACTTTGCTCAAGGGACATTGGAACTCACAGCCCAGTATTGAGATTGGATGTGCTTCGGTATCGTTCTTGTAAAATGCCTGAAAATTCAAAAAGCTTTTTTTTTACATAACTAACTCTCGCACATGCATATCGGGTGGTTGGTGACTTTTTTATATTACACAGGAAATACAACGCTATTTTCGTATTGTATCGATAGTTTATTCCAAATTTTAGACTAAAAGTGTAAATATAAAAAAAAATGTAGAATGAAACACGGCATCTAGTAAACTTAAAATTATTTGAATCAAATTGGTCTAATTCAGGAAATAAAAGAAAAGGAAAATTCACAATTTAAGCCTAAATACAGATTTTCATGAGAAATGTAACAATTAACTTGATCATTTTTGTTGACAGACCTGTCTACATATTTTTAAAATCATTTATCGCATTGTATTTTTTTATTGTGCTATATTTTTAATATCAAATATCAATAATGAATCAGCAACAAATAGAGCAATTAGGAAATATTAAAAATAAATTACACTATATTCATGATGACTTCTGTGTGTGTGACCATTTTTTCGTTCATGGCAACTCAAAATTTAATAAAGCTATCAATGCCAAATTTCAAATTTATATTATAAATGTTCGTTACACACTGACACTGATTAGACTTTAAAAGCAATTCATCAACTGAAAGTGGTTGTTTACTTGGAGGCCTATTAGGATTTTTGGGCTTATCTCAATAAATAACTGAGTTTCAATAATTTTTGTCAAATTCAAAAAGATGTAGAATAGTATTGGCTACAATTTATTTGAAGCTTTTTTCTATATTTTGTACCGTTTAGAAATTTAATTTTGCCAAATTATTTTTGTTAGTTTTTTGAGTTACAGACGATTAAACGTAGCAATTTTGGTAAACCGCAGATTATGTAAAAATAATCGCTATTTTACAATAGTTGTGTTATTATTTATGTCATGGACACTGTACGTCACCATGTAAAACTTATTGCAAAAAAAGATAACACATCAGAATGCTTTATACACAGAAATATAAAACGGCTATCAGATAAAGTGCTTAATCAACGAAATTTAATAGCATCACGTACAAAGAACCTTTGACCATAGAAACTATTTAAATTTCAAAATCAAATGTAAATATTAAACATTAAAAATTAAACTCAAACAAAGACTGTAAATATTTTTGAATCTAGCGATAAAAAAACGATAATATACTTACAGAAACGTAATGCCCTGCTACATCGGAATGTCTAAGTTCTAAAATAATTGTGCTGGTATAGGGAGGGCAATGGGGCTCAAAGGCCCCCAAAGCCATCAAAACATTCGCCACAGTTATATCATGAGCTGAATACACCCACATTTTTCTATCAGGAACTAATAGACCTTTTGTTTTGTTGACAAAACGACTTGTGATCTCATTCAGTAATAATCCAACTTTTAAGCGCTGTAAAACAGGGGTGTAACAATAAATTTTAAAAGATAAATGCGCCCAAGGAAGCATCTTTTCCGGATAAACATTTTTAGTCCATTCTGGAAGAGGGAATTTGTATAAATCTTCAATATATAAAGTGTTGAAAAGATATTCAAGTTCTTGAATATCTTGAATACGTTTTCCTGTTTTGTTTGAAACATAATTATAAAGAGGTTCTAATTCAAAATTAATTCTTTTGAACTCATTATCATTCAAAAGTTTTGACAATTCCACATCATAAGCTGGACATTTTTTCTTTTGGCTTAAAACCTAAAAGTAAACAAGTGACATTGACAAAAAGAGAAAGTTTTATGTAATTATTTACCGGATCCATTTTGTCTGGAATAGTATGGACAGGTATCGGTTGCCAATCTATTTTTGGGTTCCATATGTCAGAATCTACAGGTGAATACAAGCCAGCCAAATTTGATTCAGCAGACATCAAGGTCCTGTCTACATCGGTGGAGCGAACATAAATATCGTTCAAAGAATACTTTTCTGGAAGGAATCCTGAGTAACGCTTTCTTAGCCATTGTCCTAATTCGTAATGTTGCCTTTTTCCTATCTATAGACCCAGCAATAATTAAAAAAACGTGGAAAAATTCATTAACAACTTTTACTTACATTTGTAAGTTGCCCGAAGCCTGCTGGCCAGTAAGATATATTTTTATAAGGATCTGTAGGATATGGATTCACTGGTGTCCGATCCCCATGTCTGTACAACTAAATTAATAAATTTTTAATTAATTTATTACAAATTAAAATATTGTGAATAACTTACTATGTTGACGAACACCAGCTGATCTTCGGCAAGAATTATGGTAATTGGTAAAAGAATAAACTGAAGAAATATAATACCTGATTTTCTACACATTTTAAAATAATCACAGCCTTGTTTAATTTTGGCAAATTTTCAAAACATATGTTTCACTTCAAATTACTTTTGGTTGTACTCTTGGTTTAATAAGTGCCATCAAAACGGCTATTAGTATATAAATAACATCATTAACTATTCAAAACCAGTAAAGTAGTAAATATAGTTGTTTATTATCATTGTATACAAATTAAAGTTCTTATCACTATTTAACAATAGATAACCTAGCGGCGCTCAAAATAGTCCGACAAGTGAAGGTCTTGCGCACTGGAAAACATGACATCACACAACTTTCATTATGCACGCGCCGAATTTCAAAACCCGATGACATTGTACAAAATTAAATACTCTTGACGCAACTATTTGTAAGAAACAAATTTTTAAAAATATTTAACACTTTATACTTATAAAATGCATTTAAATAAAACCATGTATTATTTTCCGACTTAAAATAATTTTGCCAAGTGCAACAATTTTTTACTTCAAGTTCTATTTCTCTAAAAATTGTTATTAAATTAATTCGATCAGTTTCATTTGCTTCCCATACATCTTTATGGTCTTCTAATATGGCCACAATTTTTGTAAGAGCTTCAGTAACATTAGCAATTTCACTACAATTCAGCATTTTTGCTGATAATTTACTGAAACACATTTCTTCGACGTACGTGCTCACTTCTCCCCTTTCAAAAATTTGTAGCTGAAATATCAAAGTTAATTAAACAATCAAATTAAAAATACAGTAATTCTTACTTCTATATCTTCGTCAGTTTCTTCTGAATCAGATCCAGTAAAAGCCCAATATAATAATAGAGAAGTACACTTATCTTTTGAAGACGCTAAAGAAAGTTGTGTAACGCATAATGAAAATATTTCTTCACTTACATATTCTGCTATTCTGTTCCTAAAACATTAAAACAAATATTATAATTATATGAAATTAAGTAAGATAATTCTTACTTTTTTGATAGTTTGCTGATTGTATTTCGAACAATTGGTTCGCTGTCTGTCAATAATGCCATTATCGTTTTTGTCATACATAATAAACTTTCTGAAAATATACTTACTTTAATTTTAATTAAATTAATGAATATTTAATACTAACCAAAATTTATTTCATTTTTAGGGAAATAAATAGTTGATTTCATTTCTAGTAAAGTTACAGCAGCATAATATCGGCAACTAAAATCAGATTTGGCTGCTTCTGAAATTATTTTCAAAATTGCTTCCGTATCTTTCGTCAAGTTCTTTTCTACTGCATTTCGTAAAATAGACGGAAAGCATGTCAATATAGCACTAATAACTTCCGGATTTTCTGAATGCGTTTCTAATAAACTAAAGTAATCAATTTGATCTTTGATTGGCAACTCATTCATTCGGAGAAAATTACAAAGTACAAATAATGCTTTACTTAATAAATTACTGTTTCTTGCCATTATTATTTTTAGTATTATTGTAAACTTTTTTATGTAGTGTTTAATATTGTTGAATAATCCATTTTTAAATTCTGGAGAAATTAAATTTGTCAATCTTTCTTCGTGTTCCGGTAACTCTAAACTGTCAATATGTACCGCTGTATTAGAATTTTTTAACAAACAAATCAGGAAATTTAAAATAAATTCCTTAACGTCTTTGTTTTCATGTTGAAGATGTTTAATCAGAAACGGACAAACTTTCCAATCTGATTCTTCAATTAAAACTTTTAGTTGCGAATTAATTGCTTCTCTGTAATATAATTGTTTACCAATAACACGATTATTCTGAATGTATTTATCTTGCGAAGACACAACAGAAAATATGTTTTGGCGTACGATGCATCGTGATTTTGTTTCCCTAAAAATATATTCAAATATGAACTAGATTTTGAATTATTTTATAATTTTACCTCACACAAATTTTCGAAATAATTTGCATATATAATGCAGCAATTATTGGGCAACAATTGGAATCATTACAAGTTAATAACCAAACGGTTTTTTGTATTTCTTTCTTTAAATCATCTTGCTCAAAAAAATTTGTTGGTAAAGTTGGCAGTAAATAAAACATCTGAAAAAGCTATAATAAATATCAATTATTTCATTTATTTTTGTTAGTAACCTGTAACAATATTCCATGAATATAATTTTTCCGTTCCCTCCGATTTTGTAACAACCCAATTAATTCTTTCACTAAATTTGGTCGTTGTTGCGATGGGACTAATGGAACAAGAGCTCTTGCAGCTAGTTCTCTAGTTTTCAAACTTTTATTTTTAGAGCAAATCCTGACATATGGAATAAAATCTTGCAGCTGTAACATAATAATTATTTAATAATATTTCAATAATAGTAATTTACAGTGCAAGCCTGTTACTTAGAACTTTTATTACTGGCGAGTGGCGAGTACCTATTGAGCGAGCATGTAAAGTTCGAGTTACGGTCGAATATTGTACAATATTTTATGATGTACTTAACCGTAAATATATTTTTTTTAAATTTGCATTTAATGGGCCGCAACACATTTAATCAAAATAGTAATTGAAAACCACTGAAATATAGGAATACTGGAACGCTCATTTGTATACTTTTATGAAAGCGAAAAACGAGCCTGACACAGATAAATGTCGTGAGCCATCCTTCTTTGTCTAACATTGTATGTAGAGCGGTTGCCATATAAAAACTTAGTAGAACAAAGACAGATAACCCAACAAATAGCTGTGCAGGTGAAATAATATTTTAAAAATTTATCTCTTTTACAACTGACAGCTATTGTTGTTTGGTTATCAAGTTGGTTATTACTTATTATTATTTGTGTAAGCTGTTATTTCACATCTCAATCATTCTGACCTATTATTATGAAAGAAATAATTCAAATAGCACAAAAATTCACCTTCCTATTTCATTATTAAACCTAATAAATAAAAGAAACTTATTGCCGTTTATTCTAGTCCATAAAGAGTCATTTTATGTCCGTTAAATAATATCATAAACAAGAGATTATAACATAGTCGAACATATGATGATTCCTTACTTGCTTATTAGAGTCGTTTTCTTCACAAGTAGCTGGATACAATCTTGCTAATAGCAGTAAAATCGGATATAACGCAACTTCTTTATAATATTCACAATTTTCCTCCGTTAACTCTTGTAGCAGATTCAACAAAAATGGATATAAAGATGGATATCGCAAGAAAAATACTCTTCCTGTCATTTTGTTTCTTATATTTAACTTTTCGGTGTCTCTAGTTCTTTGTACGCCAAAAATTCTTGTCATTAAACTTGAAAATAAAAGCGTGGCAGAATTTCGCTCCTGATAATAAATTTTAATTAATAATAGGTCAAATATAATAGTTGGAATTTTATCTTACGGCCCAAGTTTTACGGCTGAATCCAGATATAGCAGCAATAACTCCTTCAGCTACATACGGAGAAATATCTTCGCCTAGTTGAGTGTGACGATACAGAGCTCTTAAAATGTTCATAGAATGTGTTCGTCTTTCAATATTATTACCGGTATGATTCGCAAATTGTAATAAAGTTGACATACATTCATGGAAATGAGAATTGCCTCCAGTTTGTAATTCACTAACTACTATTGCCTAGAAAGTTACAAATAGTTGTGGTAGGTTCATATTTATCCCGGAAAACACCCTTAAATTTTACCTGAATCATGAACGGGACGCCAGCACTCCGTCTAGTAGCACATAATTTACTGTTATGAGCAGAACTGTCTCCCGAAACAGCACTAATAATATCCCGTAACCATGTTATCGGTAACTGGTGCAGTGTTCCAGTACGACACCTTAAAAATAACATACACATCAAGCTATATCCCACACAGTGCGGTAGCACAAACCCTGAAACACAATCATCCAACAATCAATCCCCTACAAACATTACCACTTTTACTTCATTTACATATGTTCGTTTATTCTTCACACTCGGAATCATTCGTTCACGCAACAAATCATCAATCATACCTTACCACTTATTCCTCGGATGCCCACGTAATCGTTCACCCTAAATCTCACTCACATATATGTTTAGTTTCACCAACTTTTCTTTCGACTTTCATCCAAGACGGCAAAACCATCTCAATACCTTGCACCTTGCAGACACCAGTCTTACAATCCCTCGAAAAAATACTACCCAAATACACAAATTCATTCAATTGTTCAATCTCACACCATTCGCTGAAACATTACAATCAATGGAAGAAGTTATTCTTAAATGGAATTTATTTTTTCCATAAACCAACAAGTCAAGAAGTTTGATCATATTACAGTCAATTACCAAATAATTCTTCTTAAACACCAACATTTAACATTTACTGATATTCAATACCAGATTTAAACCATTCCCTAGTTCATTTTTGCTCACAATTATTCTTTTCAATTGGGGCATACACTTAAAAAAAAGTTGTGTTTTTTTAAAAATTATAAAAATTTAAATCATTTCCGTGACATATTATTTAATATTTCTTATAATTTTTCAACTTTTCATTCATAATTTCCTTTCTGAAGTTTCGCGGTTGCAAAATCGTGACGTCATCTTGTAATAGAATGTACAGCATGGCATGGTAAAAGAGGTGTTGCTAACAAATAATAACTTGCTTTTCAGGATTGTAATAATTACTTATTATTAAAATGAAATTAAATTAGGTATTCGTTAATTATAAAGTGCTTTGATGTACTGTATATTGTCGCTTGTCTGTAATGTGGGCAGTCTCATTATCACACCTGTCATCTCAAGTCATATGTTGCAGTTAACGATTTTTAAATGAAACTTATGTTTATTATATTTGTTATATTATTTTGCCCAGGTAATGTGAATAAACTATATTTGTAAAAACCTCTCAGTAAATAATAATGACTGATAACAGTTAATTTGACAGTTGGTGTAGTTCCTCGCTCTCCGCAGGAGCGTGTTTCGTAGAATTACAAGATGACGTAGGTGCCGACGTCACAAGCAAAAATTTAGAAATGGGATGCCAATTTAAAAAAATCGTAACTTAATAACTAAATGCCTTTTAATATTAAAATTAGTATCTATATTTATAATTTTAACCAAACTAACAAAAAAAAAATGAAAAAAGGTGTATGACTCCTCAGTTTCACCGAACATAACATCACCCACCTAAACTAAAGCAAGCACTATACATTCACCAATACTTACACCATCTGTTCTATTCAATACCTTTATGTATTGTTACGAAAAAAATTATTATTAGAATTCATAAAATACTTTTAAAAACAAAATACCTCCAAAGCCGATTGCAAAGCTTGGTGAAGCCAACATAAGCTTGTTCAAAAGCTCCTCTATGTTTAGTTTCTGTTAGCAAAACAGTAAAATGTTCTCCAATTTTTATCATTTGTTCTTCTGTAATAAAACCACCTGAATTTTCTCCGACAATTGTTGCTCTTAGAGTGATTTCTCCTAATAATAAAGACACTTCTTTTATAGATCTCCAGGAGCAAACTAGCAACATCTGAGCCGTGACGACTTCTTCATTAGGATTATCAACAGCTTCGTGATCCATTGGTAAGTGGCCTTCTGGCGATGAACTATTTACTACGGGACAAACTATTTCGCTAACTTTGAAGCATGTTTCTATTATTTCACCTAAGAGGTCTTTCCAATAATCCTCATTGAGATTCGAACTAAAAATTAGTGTATTAATCTTTGATTTTTGACCCATAAAAATTGTCTTACGTGAATAAATATTTTTCCATCAAATGTCGAATACAAAATAAGGTTCCGTGCATTGGCGAAGACGCTGCTGCTTTCAATAAACTATTTTGTCCGATTTCTATTTGTTGTTTTAAACTATTCAGCAGTAAATTTATTATTAAAAATTCGGGAGAGTAACTTTGTGTAGGGTGTAAGAATTCGGTCAAAACATCACTTATTACTGATGAATACATAGATGTTTCTAACATGTACGCTGCTGTCATAGTATCTGCAGGTTTGACACTTTTTGCATTTCGGAGAGCGTTATCAATAAATTTTACCGTTTTCTCGACAGTCTAAAATTATTTTAAGTAATGCGGTGTACTACTTCACCTCGAGAATTGATTATTCCTTTTGATTTGTATCATATTTTACTCCCAATTAATAGGAAAAATAGTATTAAGTGGCGGTCAGGTTCGGATGACCTTAGAAACACAGTTTAACCCTGAAAAGCTACACTAGGGTCTAAAAAACCCCACGATTTTCATCTAATTTACCACATGCGTAGCATTCGCATAATTTCGATGCTACCTCGTTGTAAATTCAGTTTCTTTAACCTAAACAAATATTCAAAGTAAAATCCTAATGTGTTTGTTAGTCCAAAATAAAAAAAATCTGTTGTGGGCACCACAATACTTCCCGCCATAGATTTCTTATCGAACAATACAGGAACACGAATCCCCACTATCAAGAAACGCTCATCCCTTCAAAAAATTATGACACATGTCAATAAATGATATTTTTCAACCGTTGTTTTGTTTTTTCAAATAACACAGGTTAGCAGATTTAAAGGAAAATATCAAAATATAATGGCTGGTACCACGAGCTCTGTTTTTGCATGTTTTAGGAGCAGTTTAAGGCTCGGTTTTAGCGCTGTACAATGTTCTAAAATTATTTTATAAAAAAATGCTTCAAATAGAAGTTACAGAGAAATGTATTATCTTCCACTTTTACTTGAAATATTTTATTATAAAATTTTTTTAGAACATTGTACAGCGCTAAAACCGAGTTTAAAATACTGCTCTTAAAATACCCAAAACAGAGCTCGTGGTGCCAGCCAATGTTTCTTTAACGTGTTGTAATTCGTAAATGATGACAGTAAGAGAAAAATGTTTCAAACAATAATTGTAGATAATAATATTTGAAACATTATTATATTAACAAAATTTTTATTAAACCATAATTTACTGAGATATTTTAAAATCGCTTGATAGGGCTTCAAGTAAACTACCACTTCCGGTTATTGGATTATCACCAAAAACTAATCAGCTCTTCCAAATGGGGATACAATTTATATATACAAAATATAAAAATTTTCAGTTTAGTAGTTTTTGAGAAATCGTAACTCCAGAGATCCACACAGACTGTCAGACAGACACACAAACACACACAGACATCATCGCGTAATTATTAAAATCTTATTAGGGACCCTAAAACGTGCTCATCCACTGAAAACTTACTACCCAATTTTTAGCATGATTCCTATACCTCCCTTACAGGATGAGGAGGGAGGTAAAAAATTAAGTTTTGGCAAAATGCTGTGTTTTGAATAAAATATATAGTTCAGAAATATTAAAAAAATAAAAAAGTTACAATACTTCTTGTAAACTTTAATTTTTTTTAAACTATTTTTAACCTTGTCAAAGACATCAACAATTATAAAATTTTGCAAAAATTATTTCTATCGGATATCAAGTACACCTAAGAATTTTTTTAGACCAATCTATTCAGTTATTGCAGAATGGTAGATGATCAAAAAAAGTATTGGGTCAGATTGACCTAGAGTGTTCTCCGTGATCGAAAAAAATAGGTTCTCGGAGGATTAATGTCATTCTATAAAGCTAAACAGATATTCCAAAGAAAAAATCTCTAAAAAAAATTACATCCGGTTATGGGAAAGTAGTTTCTATTTTCTTGGGGTTTCCCGGACCCCAGTGCCACGTTTATGTAACTGTGAAGCAAGTAACGTTCCACGTTGAACGAATAAAGTGTCTCATTAAACTGTGTTTTCAAGGTCATACGAGTTCGACCGTAACTAGTTAGTTTTTTCCCCTTTAGTTTTATGCAAAATGTGATAAATTCACGAAGTTTTATATAAATCAGAGGAAAAGTAGCACATTGCAAGGTAGACATTATTTAATTCAATATATTGTATTAAAAAATTGGAGATAAACTTACATGTAACTTTAAAAGATCCACCGGACATTTTTTCAGTAGATTGGCAGCTAATTGTTTATTACTTTCATAACTATCGCTTAAACAAAGTAAAAGTGCATCTACTTCAGACTGTTTACAACAAATTGTATCTTTAAACACTTGCGTTTTAATTGGATCTAAAAATGTTAAAACCTCAAGACAAATAATTCTTCGGCTGAAATTTGCTCCGGGAAATAAACTATCAAATATGCAATCGTTTAAATAAAGAATAAAATCAGAATAGTTTTTATGTTGCTCCAAGAAAACATTAGATTCTGGGCTCAATTTTTCTTTCATTTGCGTCAAGTTACGATACACAGTTGGGTAACTTTCAAAAAATCGTGTTAATATCTAAAATTAAATTAATTTGTATTTTAAAATAATTTTAAAGCACATTTTATATACCTTTTTCATTAAAAATAAAATTCTTTGCCTCGTTCCCGGAAACTGAGTATTTATGTTATATTTTAAAAACCTAACTATAAATTTCAATTCAAACTTGTTGAATATTTCGGTACTTTTATGACTTTCAGCGATCAATGATAAACTAGATATTCTAATCTGTAAAGAATGTTTATTACATTTAAATTATTTATTATAAATTTTTATAATATACCTCATCGTTTTGAGCAGTCATTGCTATATCCAAAACATTTTGATCTATCAATCCACGCCATTTATCTTTTTCATTTAAATCAACCCCAATTTTTCGAGCAATCAAAGCACATTTCAATAATGAACTAAACTGTAATTCGTTGTCAATAGACCATTGGTCAAAACTGTAACAAAAAATATAATTTATAAAAACACAAATAATTATTGTTGTTCCATACATTGAGCTGAGAATAAACGGCCTGAATTTGATGGCTTTTATTAATAATTTTTGGTAGCAAGATCCTTTTTCGTCTAGTTCTTCCTCCTGTCCTAAATTAGAAGTTAACGGAAATACCCATTGGTTGAACCAAGAGTCCTCGTCAGTCTCTTTGAAATGGCACCGCATTAAATTTTCGTAACATGATGTTACCTAAAATTATTTATTTTTAAAATGTACACTTTATAATCTAATATATAATTTACATATGATGAAATGGACGACTCTTCAGAAAGTTTCAAGAAATCCTTTGTTAAATTCGGGTCTTTTGATAGTAAAATTTCGGATCCGGCTTCTGATCCGATTATTGAAAGAGCTACATAGCGCCCAGGTCTAAGCGGAGAAGAATGGAACACACTTTCAATTATAATATTTAATGGACATTTTTTTGGGTCTACAATAAGAATTTTTTTAGTAAATGGAATAAAAATATAATGTCGTTTGGTACCAGTATTCTTTCGCTGTATGGCTAATTTAACTAAATTGACGAAAATAGATTTTGAAACGTGACGTATAGTGTCAATGTTGTGGTCTAATTGTGTCCAAACATGCTCAAGCAAACTGGGTAAGATACTAATTAAATTTTCGTCATTTAAAGGTCCCAATGCTCGAGAAACCAGATGTATAGATCGACTAACCCCTAAAATTGTTGCAGGTTTATCCGCTGAACTAAAATTTAAATCATTAATTTGACGTTTACAATTTCGATATTGTATGAATTACTTTTTAGAAATTTCTAACAATTTTTCTGTCATTTTATAAATATCTGACTGTTCAAAAGAATCGCTAAATTTGCAAAGCTGCTCTGGTTGAATAATATTTAAAATTCCACTGTAAACGCAAGTGACAGTAATATCATCTTGAAAGTCTTTAGAGCTAATACCCCATTTTGCAATCGCATTTTTATCATCAAAAATGTTTAGCAACTAAAAATAAGTTTATTAAAATAAATACCAGTACAAAATATGTTAAATAAATAAATATTACAGTAGAATATCCGTTTTCAAACTCAATGTTAGATGCAATAATTAAAATAATTCCGCAATTATTCTTCGTGTCATAAAGAATATCTGGATTATTTAAAATTGTTACACAGGATTTAAAAATATTCTCAATATATGTTTTCATAAATTTGTTAATGTCGCATTGCTGAGAAACCGAAACTAGTGCGCGTGTAGTATTATGAATATGTTTATATAATTCTTGCAGAGCTATTGGTGATGTTGTACCACTAAAAAGAAAGATAATGTACATATTAATTGATTAACTATAAAAACGATAGTTGTACCTCAATTCTTTAAGATAAAAGTTCAAAATCTTAATCAGAAATGGAAATAATTGTTCCAATATTGTGTCAACGGCTTTAACACCGGCAGGGAAATTATTAAAACAATCATTTATGCTATTGACTGCATCATTATATTGATGTATTTCCACCTGAACTATCTTTATCAATTCAAACGCTATATAAGTTGAAATCTCATCGTTTAAATTTTTTGCATTTGAAAATGTTCTTAAAATACTTTTTTTAACTGGATGTTTTGGATTCGCAGTAACAAATAGATTAGTTAAAATTCGCAGTACTAAATTATTTTCATTGCTTACAGGAGTATTTAAAAATGTAGAGAGCTGTAAAAATAAACATGTAAACATAACCATAATTTTTGTTGTAATTTAGGCTTACGGAATGGATAATTGTTATCTGTTGTTCTACAGTTTCTGCTTTTCCAAATTCATGAATTATTCTGCCTATTTGATTATCGGTTTCAATTTCTGTAACAAATAATTATTTGATTATCTGATCAAATCCTAAATTGGTATTATTACTTTGCAAATCGTCTGGTATAGTTAAAATCACGTTTGGAGTATCATCCTTGTTTAAATTTTTCCTCGATTTATTTTTCATATTGGATTTGTTTGATTAAAATTCGAAAAATCTGCACGTGGTAAATGACACCTGTCACAAAAATGCTAACCTCAAATTCGAATGTCAACTTGACAAAGCTGTAAAAATCGAAAATGTGTGGTATTTGTTGTATTTTTGCACCGATAGATGAATATAATGAGGGGAAAATTAATAAAATTGTATGAGTTATCTTTGACAAATGGTTTGGCTGTAAAATACTGTTTAAAAAATTGTTTTAGTTCTGTAAATGTGAGGAAAACTTAAAAAGAAGGGGCCCTGATGATCAAAATATAAGCTATACTAGTGTACAAAATTGGAATTTTTTATTGAGTAGTACTGTATTATGGTTGCAAGGTGAAAAACTAACAACTCAGCCAGTTGAGACAGAAAAATCATGGTTTTTATACAATGGGGATATTTTTGGTATTTATCTATTTATTTTTTTACTAGCATTCATACAGTAACACTCAAATTTTATATTTATAGGCAATGAAATACTTTCATCTCATTTACGACAAGAACATGGAGATACAAAACCATTATTAGATGCTGTTGAAAGTTCTGAATCTATTGTAAAAACTTTCTCAGCTGTCCAGGGGCCATATGCATTTATTTTAATAGATAAAATAGAAAGTAAATTATATTTTGGTCGAGATACTTTTGGTAGAAGAAGTTTATTAATTGGTAGAGACAATAACACAATTTTATTAACTAGTGTCGCATCCAGAAAAATGAATTTTCCAATGATGGAATTACCTGCAATCGGAATTTATTGTATCAATTTAAATTTAAAGTCTTTAACTGAGATAATATTATATCCATGGGCTGTACAAAATCAACATTTTTCCGAAAAACTTAATGAACTAAAAGAATTTTTATCAATGTCAATTCAAGTTGAAAATAATCAGGCACAAAATAATATAACATTTGAACATCCTAATGAATCAGATATTTTAATATTAAACAAAATCGAATCGCTAAAAACAGAAAAAAAAAAAAAATAAATAAATATATCATCACGCCTTTTACCCATTACGGGTGTGGCACTCTGCTTACGCAGATCTCGGTAGGTGATATATTTTTTCGTATGAAGTGCGGTTACCAGCCGTCAAATCATAGCCCCCAAGGATGTTAGTGGAGGGGAACCACAGGGGTAAATTTAAATTTGTAACTGTCGGCAGTGGGATTCGAACCGAGGATCTCACGATCCACAGTCCGACACGTTACCACGGAGCTATTTACCCCATACTAAAAACAGATGAAGCTTTTAAATTTATACAAACAAACGACAAATGGATGTCAAATATATTAACATTAAATTCGTTACTTGAAGATGCAATATTTAGAAGAATAAATAATCAACCAGCATTTTGTAAAGACTGTATTAAAGAAAAAATATCTTGTAATCATTCTTTAATTGGTGTATTATTTTCTGGCGGTCTAGATTGCGCGATTTTGTCGTTACTAGCTGATAAATTGATAGATTCTAATCGTCCAATTGATTTAATGAACGTCGCTTTTGAAAAAGGAGGTAAATATGAGACTCCCGATAGAATAACAGCACGCCAAACTTTAGCAGAATTACAAAAGTTGCGTCCGAATAGAAAATGGAACTTGCTCGAAATAAATGTGACACAGGACGAATTAAATTTAGAACGAAGCGAGAAAATAAGTGATCTTATTTATCCGTTAGAAAGTATTTTAGATGAAAGTCTGGGGTGTGCACTTTGGTTCGCAGCTAGAGGAAAAGTTGATTCGTATATTTCGCCATGCAGGGTAAGATACCGGGAATTTTTTTTCTTTTATCGGTATACATAAGTATGTTTCATTACCATAGGTACAGTTAAAGTGATTGACAGCAATGACATTTATTTCTATACCTGTAATATAGGGATATTAATGTTATTTACTGCTGTAAATTTTTATCTATTCACTTTAGAGCAAAAGTGTAAATATAAAAGTTGTTCAAAATTTAAAAATGTGTGCAGTAAGTCTCATTTGGTTACCTAAATTTTAGAATTTTACAATATACCAATCAAATTAAAATCAATATTTATTAGAAACATTGTAACACTGCCATGAAAAATCAATCAAAAATTAAAAATATTTGACATTTCAGACAGGAATGAAACGATATTGCATGCATTTTTAAATTCTGAACAACTTTTACTCTTTACACTTTTGCTTTAAAATGAATAGGTAAAAATTTACAGCAATATTAAAAAATAGCATTGAAATCCCTGTATTCCACATTTTAATTCTACACCCGGTATATGTATACCACTGTAATATAATAAATACTGGAATGCCACTGCGAGCCGAGAGAGACAGTCAGTCATTGGGCCACCTGTTTTTGTTGTACAGTCCGCTTAGAAAGTTGATAAGAAAATATAAACATTCAATGATTTTGAAATAAAATTTTGTATAATAAAAATTAAATAATACCTTAATAGAAATGAGTTCAATGAACTATTATGTATGTGAATTTAAAGTTAAATTTATTTTTGGACAAGACTGAAATATGTTTTTACATAGCAACCGCTCAACAAACGCCTAGCAATCTTTCTACAAATAAGTGTTAGGCAAAGAAGGGTGGCCTTAAACATTTGTGTCAAGATCTTTTTTCGATTTCATAAAACCCTACAAGTGAGCGTTCCAGTATTACTATCTACTACTAAGTGATGTATACTGAGAGAAACACCCGGTATATTTAGGAATAAGGAAAGGGCGATTAAAAATTAGTATCAGTTCGTTCATAATTTATTCAAGTAACAAATAACCAACAATATAATTTTTAAAAAAGTTTAAAGTCCGATATATATTTATCTAACATTCAGTAGTTACAAATATATTTAAACTTAATTCTAGGTGCTTTTAGTAGGAATGGGTGCTGATGAACTTTTCGGTGGCTACACCCGACATAGGGCTGCATTTAAACGGGGAAACTGGGAGGAATTAACGAAAGAACTGGATACTGACTGGAAAAATATTTCACATCGAAATCTTGCTAGAGATGATAGAGTAATTTCCGATCATGGACGACAGGTCCGTACTCCGTATTTAGACGAAAATGTCGTTGAATTTGTTAGGAAACTGGACGCTTGGGACAGGTCAGCAAAGAGAGCAAATACGAAATGTTTGATATAATTAAATACAATTATATTGTAGATGTTATCCTAGTGAGAAAATAGTACAAGGACTAGGAGACAAACTTCTTTTGAGAAGTTTAGCGTTTTATTTGGGTTTAACCCAAGCGGCAGTGCTGCGCAAACGAGCTCTCCAATTCGGATCCAGGATCGCCAACAGCAAGGAAAATGCACATGAAAAGTCCCCACGTCTTTGATTATTATAACAATCATTTTTATATGAATAAACAATTACGTATCAGTGTCGTTGCTAGCTAAAGACTGCTGGTAAAACGCTTCCTCTAACTCCCTCAAATGTGTTTCAAGCGAAGCGACCTCCTCAAATTTCATAGCCTCCCTCGCTTGTTTAATATACCCTCTCACGATATTCATTTGTTGAATCAAGGGATCCGATGCGTCGTCAGTAATAGCTTTACCTGTGCTCACCGGGGACCATCCTGTGTCTGGCGTCACTTTTGGCAGCCGGAGAACTTTCGGTGTTGCCAGCGAAGTCGGAATGTCGTTCTGGAATCGGTTGCGCTTTTCTGCCAACTCGGCTGGAGTTGGCAACGATGGTAAGGAAAGGATTGAGTCTTTAATAAAGTTTGAGGCTGAACGACGAATTGCGTTTTGGAGGGTTAATGCTCGAGGGATGTCTGGATTGATGGGAATACCTGCGATTTTTTTGCTGATTATGTCTAGGGCTTCGCCTTGTTTTGCGATGTTACCTCGGAGGGCTTGCGTGTCGGAGAGGCTGTAGGTTGATTCGCCCGCGTGCAGACTTGCGCACATCTGAATTTAGAGGAATAGATTCAAATAAAACTGTATACAAATAATTAGCGATTGGGTGTTTATAATTGATGTATGGTTCTGAGTGTTGGGTGCACTAAAATATAGTAATACTGGAACGCTAACTTGTAGGCTATTATGAAAGCGAAAAACGAGCCTGAAACAGATAGATGTTACAAGGCCACTCTTCTTTGTCTAACACCTGTTTGTAGAGCGTTTGCTATGTAAAAAACATTTTACAACAAAGACAGATAGCCCAACAACTATCTGTTTCTCTCGGCTCTCATTTTCAACTTCAGCGTTCCAGTATTATTATATTTCAGTGACGAAGAAGCATGAACGATGTACAAAATATAAATGTTGTGGAAATGAGATATTTGAGAAGTGATCGTGTTCGCTTTGTTTTTTTTTTAATCTGATGTGTCCAGCGCATAACCTTCCGCCTAAAAAACTTTTAAATGTCAAAAAAATAGTTTAAAGAAAAAATTGTGGCTAATATTACTTTACATCTTTTTTTTATTATGACAAAATTTACTATAACCTAATTATTTACTGAGATATGCTCAAAATACCTCATATGCCTTTAAGTGAACTACCACTTCCGGTTTATGTATTGATATCAAAATCTACTCAGCTCGTAATTTGAACATCCAAGTTCTAAACATGAAATTTGAAAATACTATTACCATTCGATTCCGCAAATTTTAATTTCTAAACGGTACAAAATATAGATAAAAGTTTCAAACAAAAATTGTAGCCAATATTATTCTATATTTTTTAGGAATATAATGAAATTTACTCATATATTTACTGAGATATGCCAAAAAACCTGATAGGCCTTCAAATAAACTACTATTTCCGATTGATGGATTGATCCCAAAATCTAATAGATTCATAGCATAAAATATAACGAGGAAAAATAATGATCGGGGATACGGTCAAAAGATCTGTATTTTCTACAACGCCGACGTTTCAACTCCACTTGTGTCTTCTAAAAGGTTAATAACTTTTACTACTAGCCATGAAGAAGACAAGTGGTATCGAAACGTCGAAATTTTGAGTTATGGTTGACAAAAAATCGTCACACACACACCCACAGAAAACAGTAAAATTGTATGCTAAAGACCTCAAAACGTACTTATTTGTTGAAAACTCACTAACAAAAATTTTGACCCGTCACAATATTTTCCTTACATATATGTACGGGTGGTAAAAAGTGGGAGTGAGTCAGTTAATGTGGATGATTTCGAGTGTGTAGAATAGACGTGCATGTATGAATGTGAACGAAGCGAAAGTGGAAGATTCTTGTGAGGAATATGGCGTAATATTATGTGTATATATGTTAGCGTTTACCTTTCTATATTGTTCAATGTCAGGCTCAATCTTCCTCATAATTGTACAAAGTTTATCGTAAAGATCACAGATAACTGGATGTACATTTCGATTCACTTGTAAACGCCTGCGACTTTCCAACATATTCATGCAATGAGTACAAAGTCGTAAACTATTTGTCTCGTCTAGACTTTTCGGTGGTTCAATATCATTTGAAACCATTCCAGAAATGATTGATTCTAAAACACCCAAATAAACAACAATTTTTTTATAATAAATTTACAAACTTACGTGCCATATGCTCTGAAAGAAAAGCAGTACAAGCATGGCACATTATGGCTCCGCAAAGTCGGCAGTGGTGCTGACGTCTGGTTAAATTAAAAGATTTCGCACATTGGGGACATAATTTGACAGTAGATCCATCCAACCACTCTACTACTTGTTGTTCCCTTTGTCGGCGATCAGTATTAGAATCTACTCTTAATAATTGATCTAACCTTATAATTAATTTGTTTGTTTCGGTTGCAAAGTGTTCTAATCTATTACATCTCACTGCCTTGAAATATTTGGTGTGAGTTCTGGTGTATCCGATTTCTTGATACTCTGGTTCAGATTCATAGTAGTCCAAATTAGGTTTGACGGATTCTAGATCTTCGTCTAGCTTTAGAATCTTTTTAGTAGCTTTTCCGAATAAATCTATAAAGTATTTCAATAAATAAATGATTCATACTGTTGAAATTGACAGGTTACCTTTGAGAGATTTCAATACATCTTGATCTTCCGGGTGGTTTTCTTGAAAATGTGTCTTTAAACGATGGAAACTCTTTAGGTCAGCCTTGCAGATTGGACACAGGAATCCTTCTATAATATCATTTTCATGTGATGCTTCTGCCATCGTTTTTAATTTCACATTTCCGTCAAAAACTTTATGATTTTGCGTTTGGGATGTGGGCAACTGTCAGAATAGTTTACGGGTTCGCCGACAGAGTACTCTACTTGCAGATAACATCGAGATTCCAGAGCCGTCCTTGCTTTGAGTGTCAAATTTTTATTATAAAAACCAGATAATAACTATACGTAAAGCCATTTATATTTTACATTGTCGAACTTTAGTTTTATAATGGAATACTATGCAATACTGATAGGTTATTTTCCATTCATTTTAAATGTCTATAAACAAATTTAATTAGCTATATAAATGCATAATTAATATTACGATTGCTCTGTCTTGTTTTGTGTTGTAAATATGGTATACTATGAATAAAAATATCACATATAATTCTAATGATTTCTGGTGGTTTATTTGATTGGACTAAATTTTTTAAAGCTAGTTTTACGAATATTATTTTCTTTAGAGCAACTTTAATATATTTCGTATTTAAGCATTAGCCCAAATGCAACAAAACCCTTAAAGGTCAATTTAAAATGTAAATTTCTGGGTCATTAATCATTTTCAGTGTCGTTTCTGACACACAAAAAGAAAATAAGCTACTAAACGGCAGTAATCATTTCAAACTTGAACCAATCGATATCAAAATTGTGGTTTAAGTTGTCATTTCATTGTACTACTGGATTTTTATTTGAAATTAATGTTTACCATTAAATCTACTACAAATGTAAATATTTTTGTATGTATTTCAACTGAAATATTAATCATGAACATCAATATTGTAAATAAATAAACAAAATATAGCGGAATTTTCATGCATATTATCCATTACATTAACTAATTAGTTTAATTAGAAATTAATGATTGAATGTTCTGTATCTAGCTAACATATATAATAGTGAATAATTAACAAATAATAATTATATTTATGTAACACAACATATTTTGTACATTTTGTGATTCTGTTTTTACCAAATTTGATTTCTTTCATTTCCGAATAATATTAAAAACTAACGGTATGAAACCTTTATTATAAATAATTCAAAATGATATATCGGAGTATTTTTTACCTGTATGCATAGGGATATGACATTACCTTAGAGTTAAAATGATTGATAGAAATGTATTAAAGCGTTTTTCCGCTCGGGAGAGAAACTCGGTTTTTATGATACCAGAATCATGACGAAAACAGCCAATTTCATATTTACAGGAGATTTGTGCACTTTCTCTTTCGTCGAAATGGAAATTGCTCAAATAATGTGAAAAATTAAACAAATCAAAGTTAACTATCATAAATTATATTACAATTCAAATAATTTTGAAATACATAAAAACCATCATAAATATTAGAGTCGTGAAAAAAATTGTATATACACCGCAGGAGAGAAGTGTATTTTTTCCCTTGTCTTATTGTAGCCCTCGCCTACGGCTCGTGCTTCAATGGAGGGTTATACAGAAGCAAATTTTCATGCTGCCATCTATTGATGTTTTCATTGAACTACGATGAAATTCACGTGGACGAAATACAAACAAAACTCTGTCAAAATGACAGTTTTTGAAATGATGCTAAATATAAAAAATAAAGTGTTTGTATGGTTTGTGCAATAGTGACTCCCGTTATTATTATAAAGAATATATGGTCAGTGTTTAATTTATTAAGTTTCCTAAATAATCAAATTGAAAAATAAAAACATAACCTTGTTAAAACACTATCTCAAACGTCAAAACATGGATGTTTGTATTATGAACGTCCATCTCAACTTTTACTTCATCCATCTCTTTTTTTGCCTGTGACGTCAAAATCATAACCCTCCATTTACTCCGCGGGATAAAAATATACACTTCTCTCCCTTAATGTATAATATTCATAATATAATATCAATCACTTTAGCCGTATCTATGTATACTGATAAACTCTCGATATAATATAGGCCCAATTGTTTTTCAATTATATCAGCAATTTTATAATTATTAAAACTGATTCTCGAGATATTTGTGTTCGCATTATAATGGTCATTGAACAAATTCGAATGAACTAAATTATTTACAAAATAAAATATTTATTTCATTAGTTCTACTACTTCTCATAACATTGAGGCATGTCAATGTTTTCTGTTATTTTCAACAACTACTTTACTACTTATAATTATCTTCAACTCTACAGTTATAAAGAAATAATGTATAGTCCACATCATAAACTATTGTACAACAAATTTTGGTTTGAAATAGTAGTCTACAAGTCTAGTTATTATACTTTTGAATGGGACGGTACTTCGTACTTGTCTTGACTCTGAAGTAGATACTTGGGCTGGTAGAAAAATAATTGCCTTTGTGCAGTATGATATAAAAATATATAAAATAATGAGCATATTATAATAATGTTTGAACAATTCTTGCTATTTTAATGAACTCTTTATACTTGCACTAAATATATCATCACGCCATTTACTTACTTCATTTTATCCTTAACGGTGTTGCTGTCGACTGTCGTGATATTTTGATGTCTATAAATAAGTAATTACTTACAAACCAATTATAATTATAAGTTTTATGACAATGCGCAGAGCTAATTAGATTTTGGTGGATGTTTAATAACATACAAAACAATAATTCAATTTATTTCAATTATAGAATCAGTTGCGAAATAAGATTCAAGTGAAAGAAAATTGATTGTATTTGTTTTTTTAATTTTAGGTATTGGCAACGAAAATGAACTCGTAGCCCTCTGGTGGCAAAATTATGAACTTTTGCATTGGGTAATCATTTGTAGCGTACATGTTATATAGTGTGGTTATCGAATTAATTTTGTGCTATTTTCTTTTATTTTCTGTCTTATTTTGTACATATTCTTTCTCCTTTCCATACCCTTAATGTTTTGTTATTATTCTGTAACATAAGTTTTCTGAAAAGCTCTTAGTATGGATTTTAAATCCATATTCAAAATGTACAGCACAAACTGATTAGAAATTAAATACTTTAACTGGCTTACCAAATTTTTAAGGAATAATAAGTATAGACTTATCCTAATATAAAAATTTTCAAATTATCGACTAGAGAAAATCATACCCACACTTATTGAAATGAAACTAAACATTATTTATGCTGTACTAGCAGATTTATTCAAATATGTAACTAGGGTAACATATAAAAATGTATTTTGTGATACTGTTCACAAGTTATATAATATTTTCAACATAAATGGTTCCATGTATCTCATGTGGATTTGTAGTAACAGCACTGATCTGCAAACATAACCCAAAAAGCTTGCACTTATTTAAATTTACCTCCACAACTCTACATAAAAATAACAAGTTACTGTTAACTATTTCTTCTCCCTCGATAAAATTTTTGGTAGAATTCGTCGCCTCGAGATATCTAAATAATTCTCGAAAACCAACTTGTTTATCAGCTCCGTAAAAGTTACCCATGCCTAAAAATATATTAAAGAGACGGTATAACTGTGATTTTTAAAATAAATAAAGCACAAATACTTGCCTTTACACAATACCGTACTTCAAATAAGCTCATATTTTATTTATAACTATAATTATATGAACTTTATTTATGTTTCTCCGTATGTCATTCACTGCACGTTACCTACGACGTCGGCCATTTGCAAATACTCAGTGCTGCCGCCATCGGTCATTTTCGTTGCCAATAGGAATCATTCTAAAAATTCGGTAGTGAATTTTTAATAAATGAACACGTTTTAGGGTTCCTGTTTGTCTGTGTGTCGATCCCTGAAGTTACGGTTTCTCAAAAACTACTAAATTGAAAATTTTGATATTTTGTATACAGTGTGTCCCATTTAAGATACATTGGGATCTCGAGAACCGTAAGAGATATGAAGTTGGTTAAATTAGACGAAAGTTGCCTGCTTAGTAGGGTAGTTTGAACATGTATTTGTTTTTCCAATTGAATGCATAGATCACTAAATATTGGCTAAAATGTAAATTTAGCGATTTTCTTTTTTGCTGATAACTTCGTTGTATAACATAATACGAGATTTTGGTTTGCACTTTCTTATGACACATTTTTATACAACGAAGTTATCAGCGAAAAAAGAAAAATCGCAAAATTTACATTTTAACCAATATCTAGTGACCTATGCATTCAATGGGTCCATAAACCAATTTAAAAATTTTTTTTTTTTATGAAACTTTATTATAATATATGACGATCAGTGAAAACCCGATGTGAAAATTTCATGTATTACCCGAGATATAATTTTTCAAAGTTTCTGTGACGTTGTGTGACGTCACAGGTATTACTCCAGTGGCACTAAAAACACGATTTTCCATGATAGTAGATATTATATATTTTTTAATATAAAAATAATATTTTTATATTAAAAGTCTTAATTTACAACAATTAAACTTAATATAAACTAAGACAAAATTCCTTTGACAACTTTAAGAGTATTTTACTTGATATTCGAGTAAATAACAACAAAAGTTTGAGGACAGTGGCGCTAGTAGTGATGTAACCTAACCTCAACACACAATTTTAATCAATAGATTTTCAACACAGCACAATAAAACAGTGAAATTATAAAGCAATTAATAGATGCCCAACAAATATAATCTTAAATACCAACAAACAAAAATATGAAATAACATTTCGTAGTTCTATTTTAGCCCACATTAGGCGTTGGGCTCAGCGGCAGACGCGCGATTTGCAATTTTCATATTTCTGGCCAATGCAAGTACCTGTGACGTCAAAATATGTTCAATTCGTTATATCGCTTTACTGCAAAATATTTAAAAGAAAAAAAAAATACTTTACTACTAATTATTCCATAAGCGTTACACGATTTTGATATAAATTGCTCATATTTCGTTTATGGTTTATGCGCCCATTGGAAAACAAATACATGTTCAAACTGCCCTACTAAAGAGGCAACTTTCGTCTAATTTAACCAACCTCGAATCGTCGAATCTCTTACGGTTCTCGAGATCCCCTTGCATTCGTACCTTAAATGGGACACACTGTATATCAATGGTATCCTCTTGGGAAGAGCTGAATATTAAAATCGCTATAGTTCTGAAACTAGGCATTTCCGGATATATGTTTAATATGAATTTTTTTTATTATTTTAAGATGTATTATCCACCCTTAAATCCGTGACCTCTATTTTTTTTGAACACTCTGTACGAGCTTAGAATCATACCATTTGGCCCAGTTAAGACTTTTAGAAAGACTTTTAAAAAAGTGTTCTGATCTTCCAAGGGGAACATGGTAATACTAATTTTTTTAAGAATATTGAATGGAAAAATAGAAACTGACAGGCAGTTTCATATAAGGGATTAGCGTTAACTCAATTGTTTCATCACCTGTAACCTGTAATTTCGTTTCTAAATTAATTATATTATCAAAATATGTAAAATATTATGCTAACCAATCTTGATTACAACCTTAGGTAAAATAATTATATTCTGAGAATGGAAAATGAAGTTACAAGTAATAATAAAAATGGAGTTAGCGCTAATCCTTTTTATGAATCTGCCTGTAAAATAATACCAAATTAACAAATATCACTAACATAACGATTTCATTTAACCCAAAGGTATTGGCTCGTATCACAAACACTGTTTTTGAATCTGATGACAACAAAATAAAGAAAAATAATTCAAATAAAGATTGTAAGTATTATTTATTTTACATCATTTTTATTTCAATGAAATTTATGGTGGTATTCTGAGCGTTTCCATAACTTCTATAAGTGTTATCTTAAGGACTTATAGATCTTAAATATTATGTGGTATTCTGAGGGCATCTATAGCTTATAGGTTTATCTTAAATATCTTAAAAAGTTACGGTTACTGTTCAGTTTGTTATAACTTGTAATAGAAATAATAAATAGCTTGCAAATAGATAATAATAAGCAAATTTATAATTGTTCCCAGTTGGGTACTAAATAATTTTCACCTAGTGTGAGGTTTATGGTATTTAATTTAAAGGCGTAATCTCCATCCCATGTATTGTAAATATGCCACATATTGCTCTTTCATCGTATTTTTTGTTCGTTTTCTTTTGCTGTAAAATCATTTTATTATAATGTGAATCAATAGAAATATATAAAAGATAAATAATAATAATTAAAATAATAAAATTATTTTATATATTTATTATAATCTGAATTAATAGAAATATATAAAATGATAAATAATAATAATAATATCTTACCTCATTTTTAATTGTAATCAACACAAACCACACAAACAATTTTGACATTTATCGTTCTGTCAACTTTTGATAACTGTCAATTGACAATGAATCAGTATAGTTAACCCCAGAAAAATAAATACTGTTTATTTGCTATTAAGTATTTAGAAAACTTGTTTTTTTATTAATTTTAATAGTATTAATTCGTTTTTAATAAAAAATATCGTTAAATAATTAGCAGTAAATAAAGTATTATCCGTATTTTATAAGTATCAAACGTAGATACATGTTTTATTTTCCAAAGAATGGCAGTATTGGTTTTAAGATATCTTAAGTCGTAGTTATAGAAATCAGAAGTTATAGACTTGCGTTCAGAATACCGATTTATGAAAATCTATTAGCATTCAACTTATAGATTTCTTTTTTTTTTTTTTTTTTGAACAATTTATTTTTTTAAAGTTTAATTATTATTTTACAAAGATTACCTTAAATCTAAGTGGTAACAACTATGGTAGGTTAATGCTCCTGTTAGATAACTAACATATCATCAAATAAAATAATTATATACAATAAAGTTTAAAAAAGTTAACAGGGTCATAAGGAGTGATGTGAAGAAGATAGGATTAAAGGTGTAATTAAATATATGTGTTTGCACAAAGCAAATACATTTTAAATATTTGAAAAGTTACAAACTAAAAATAAAACTACCTAAAATTAGAACTTATTTTAACAATAAACTAATTAAAACTAAATAACACTAAAATTCTGACAGAAAATTTTAAAGATTATTATAAGATGCAAAGCAAGAAAAGTATTTTTAAATAAAAAATAACAGAAACAGAGTGATAGTTAAATATTATGTGGTAAAATGTTGTCAGTTATTCCTGAAAGCTTTCATTGAAGATTTCTCTTAAGCTATAGATCTTAAAAGTTATAGATTTTTAAGATAATGCTCAGAATCCCACTATTACTCTATCTCTTTTATTTATTAAGATATGCCCAAAAATCCTGATAGGCCTTGAAATAATCTGTCAGTTACTATTGATGAATTGTTCTCAAAATTTAATCAATTCGTAACATAAACATAATACCTCTCTCATATATGTACGTGCGGAATATAAAAACGATAGGATTTAAGATATAAATATGGTGAATTTAATAATATGATTCTGGACTTGTATGTAAATAGCTAGCAAATGCGATAAAACATAAAATATGATACTTTTACTGCCGAGGTAGTAAAAATATTTTACATAAGAAGCGATTAACAAATGCATAACAACAATTTTAAGGCGATAACTTTTATAATAGGTATTTTGGTGCCTAGTCGAACAAATAACTATTGTAACACGTACATAATAGAATTTTATTATCTCGCTGCGCTAGCTCGGCCCCTAAACTGTCTCGTCCTTAAATCCCTAAATTAAATTATGTACTTGTTATATAAATATCTATTATTTCATAAATTGTCAGCAATACTATAACAAGAGAGTGAGAAATGAAAATAATTTGACGGGCTTTCGTGGCTATTGCCAAATGGCGACAAGTTTGAGAATGATACTGGAGAATTATTTTGTAATTTATCGAACTCTCGAGTTATATTTAATTAGACTATTTTTTGATTTCATTATCAGGCACAGCACTAAATCTATCTTTTTTGCTCATTTTTACTTGTGTTGATAACTATCTGACATTTGACATCTGTCAACAAAAACAAAAAATCTGATGTGGCCAGCACATAACCTCCCGCCCAATACTACTTTTAAACGATACAAAATAGCATTTGATGATACAAAAACATACCTTATTTGTTTATTTTCTATTTATATTTGAGAAATTTAATTTTCTTTCGTATATTTCATTAATTTTTTGAATATATTTCACTAAGAAAACAGCTTCACAATCACAATGACATGTGTCACATTTCGTGAAAAATTGAAAATTTTTCCATGGTGTTCTAGGAATGCAAGATTTGTGAAATCTAATTTCTTAATATTTTATTATCTCTAAATCTAATGAAAATTAATAAAATTAGTGTAATCAAAACAAATGTAAAATTAAATATTCTTCAACTTTCAAAATGACATAAATTGTTGAAAAAGGAAAGTTAACCTTGTTTTTCACGAAAAACTGTTAAGGGCTTCAAGTAAACTGCTACTTCCGGTTGACCAATTTTATCCAAAATCTAATCAGCTCTTCATTTAAATATAAGAAGCAATAATTCACAAAATTTTATTTTTTGGTAATATAGAATTTGAGTTATGCGAGACGAAAAAATTGCCACAGACTACACACACACATACATACATACATACATACATACATACATACATACATACATACATACAGACATCATCGCGAAAATAGTAAAATCGTAATGTAGGGACCCTAAAACGTGCTTATTCATAGAAAACTCACTACCCTATTTTTTGACCAAAAACAATACCTCCCTTACCTAGAGGTAGGCGGGAGGTAAAAAGCTACAGAGAATATTGCCGGGAATAATCACAAGAGCATCATTCTCAGTATAATAATGACAGCATTGGCTAAAACGCAGACACGTGACATACAATAAACCATTTCATTGGTTTAAAGAAACGTCAAAAAATAATCGACAAAATAAACATCCGCTTAGATTAGGCCTGGCAACCATTTGCCTATAGATCTGCGGCGGCATCTGGCCGTACCATATTGCCATTCAATCTTTTCTTTGTCTATAAAATATGTAACATCATCAAAAGGAGTCCATTGAAGTCTCAGCCTCAGTTGAATGTTGATTCCTTCAGAGATATCGCTTTCAAACTCGTGTAGTGTTCTTAGCAATAAAGGGTAACTATCATCTGATAAGACTTTCATGTCAACTCGTGGAGAACTGTTGCAGTGTATACTGTATTCTGTAGTTAGATGCGGGCAAGACGATACGTATTCATCTACAATTTACAGTCCTAGTGAAATTCTGCGGGTGTCAAATGTTACTAGAGAAGTTAAATGTCGGCATTGTAGGCACTGACTTTGAAGATGATGTTTGTTTCGTCTTGTATCTCTTTACTGAGTAGCTAGCATATTTGTAATTGAAATTAAATTAATGTTGACTTAACCCTCTATTGCATTAATTATTTTTGTTTTAAATAAGGACTCAAAAACATTATTTTTTACAAAAGAAATATTCATATATTTAAAATAAGTGTTTACATAATTTTTTTCTAAAAATATATTATTTTTTTTAGTTTTGTTTACTATTGGGAACATTATGAACAAATTCAACTTACAATAGAACTTTGGTCTATTGGGTCGTCTTTGCGTACTATACAAAATTGTTTGATAAACAACCTCTTCTAGGAAAACATCAGATAAAAAAAAATTTTGAAAATTTTGTAAAGGTGTATTTAGCTGTAATATATCAGCAGGTAATAATCTTCTTCCTTCAAATTTTACATTTTCTATCTCAGTTTCTGTAAGTATACCTTTTTCCACTTCAATTTTTTTTTTTTTTGTTGGACAAATTGGGAGGAATAACCTAATTGGCAATTGACAAAGTGTATATAATGTTCCCAAATGTTACAACATGATTTCCATAAATGTAAACTGCATAAGAAAAGAAAAGAAGAATTTTAAATTTTTTGTTCCCGATCGGGAACAGTATGCAATAGAAATAGTTATTTCCACAAGGGCTTTTTACTAATTTAAATTTAGAAGTATTTGAAAATTATTCTGATACAGGTTTATGTGTCCGTGCTAAATTCTTAAACAAGAAGCTTTTAGTTTACAATGTGAATTCATTATAGACACTTTATATATTTAAATTAATTGTGAAAATGTAAAATTAAAATCGCGTTACTTTTCTTAATATGGCCATGAAAAATTAAACAAAAATTGACATATCATAAAACAGATTTAGATTTATTTATTAGTGTTGTATTATTTTCTGCAGAATTTCGTAGAAGATTGTAATGATATTATGGTGAATTTGAGAATTCATTTCTTTCTATTAATAAATGAATCTTAACTGTTTTATGAAATGCTTCTGTTTGATTTTCCATGGACGTGCTACAATTTTTTAAATAAATATTAATTTTAATTTAACTAATTGGGTAAAAAATACAAGAACAATTTAATCGATTCAATTCTTAAAAAAATTGAAACACTCGTTGCTCGGCAACCAGTGACTAATGAAATCGAGTTATTAAACAACCGTTTTACAAATTTAAAACTAACAACTAAACATCAATTTACGCACGATCGTATAAAAAAAATTTCTGCGACCACTTAGAAATCTATTCATTGTATACTTGTTGTTGCTATGGATATGAGGTACCTACATTGCAAGCACCGTGCGAAATGCATTTGTTTTGTGAGTAATTCAATATAGGTCATTTCATTACAGTACAGGTGTCATTACTAGAATTGTCAAATATTGGAATGGTGAAAGCAGGACAAATTTATTATTAATTAGAAATTAATATCGTGGTCATAGAAAAAGTATAGTGTACAACTCGCATGGAATGTCCATTTCATATTCGTATGATTTGCAGAATTCGCCTTCGGCTCATGCTACAAACTTTAATACTCGTAGGAAATGAATACCATTACATGCTCGTTGTACAATATACAATTAATAAATATTTTATTTGTTGCTGCAGTTACTTGTTCACTTGTCAATTTAATCTCTGCGATATTAAATTTGAAATTTAATCCTTTAGGAATTTAAAATAACACTTCAGAGTCCAAGAGAGCAATCGAATCCGGAAGTTAAAAAGAATTATTCATTGCTTTTTAATACGCCTTGTTACCTCCCGCCTACCTCTAGGCAACGGAGGTATTGTTTTTGGTCAAAAAATTGGGTTTTCAATGAATAAGCACGTTTTAGAGACCCTACAATACGATTTTACTATTTCCGCCATGATGTCTGTATGTATGTATGTATGTGTGTGTATGTAAGTGTGTGTGTGTGATCTGTGCCGATTTTTTTGTCTCGCATAACTCAAATACTATAATACCAAAAAAATACAATTTTGTGAATTATTGCTTCTTATATTTAAATGAATAGCTGATTAGATTTTGGATAAAATTGGTCAACCGGAAGTAGCAATTTACTTGAAGCCTTTATCAGTTTTTCGTGAAAAACACGGTTAAATTTCCTTTTTCAACAATATATGTTATTTTAAAAGTAGAAGAATATTTAATTTTACATGTTTTTTGATTACACTAATTTTATTAATTTTCATTAGATTTAGAGATAATAAAATATAAAGAAATTAGATTTCACAAATCTTGCATTCCTAGTACACCATGGACACATTTAAAAATTTTCAATTTTTTACTTAATGTGACACATGTCATTGTGATTGTGAAGCTGTTTTCTTAGTGAAATATATGTCAAACAATTAAATAAATATGCGAAAGAAAACTAAAATTCTCAAATATAAATAGAAAATAAACAAATAAGAAGGTATGTTTATGTATCATCAAATACTATTTTATACCGTTTAAGAGCAGTATTGGGCGGGAGGTAATATGCTGCCACATAAGATTTTTTTAATAAGGTGTGCTAGTATCGTGTACTTAAAAATAAGGAAATTTTGTATCACTTTTTTTATAGAATAAACATTTTTTGTGGCCTTCAGTCGCCCGGTCCTGAAGCAATTGTTAATCCAATACTGTGTACTATGTATAAGAAAGTAAAAGAATAACAGTGCTGGCAGAATTGGTAGAAAAACTAAATAAACATGCATTTATTCCATTAATTATAAACACCCGTGAGTCCTTTGTTGAATGCCCTTTTGTGTGGCATCCATTTCAATAGGCACTGCTGCTTCCACCATTATTTATCCAAAACATTCGGCTTAGCGTGATGTCAGAATTAATTCAGAATTTAATTATAATTCTGCTGAATCGAAGCGTTACCTAGGCAAGTTTAATAGGTTCAGTATAATGATTCCGTCAGAAAACGGCGGGAAATGACGAACGAATACGAAATGAATAACTGAGAACTGAAATCAACTGCACCCTCAAATGTTTCAGCGTCTCATTACGATGGGATATTGGGTTAAACAGGAAATTAGGTCTTAAACTTTATATTTAAAGTTTCTGGCGCTGATGAACTCTGAAATGGATTAAATAAGTTGTAAGAAGACGTAGAAAACTTATTACTGTAACGAATTTAGTACTATATTTAGTATTAAATTTTAATATAAAATATAATGGACTGTGTATGTACAAAAATGTATGAAAACTTGTACGAAGTCTCCTTGTAATAACTTTTTGTACAAAGTGTTCTAATTTCTTGTATGTAATCTGCGCAGGAACGGTTGGAACTGTCAGGTGAGACTTTGAACTTGCTTGTAGCGTTTCTTCCTACTTCTAAATAATACGATTGTAGGTAAAATAAGTTAGATTGAAATGTCGTGGACTCAACAACAAGTAGAAATTTTGATTGAAGGCTATCGAAATCATGAATGCACTTTTGCTGTCAAATTGAAAATGTATAAAAATAAATATACTTAAACAAATACGTTCTCGCATATAGGTGTCTTCTTTTTTAATATATTATTATTATGAAGATGGTAAGCAAACTAACTACTATTGGTCATATGCCGCCTAATGAGTGGATGATAGTAAATTTATGTACACAACACAAATGATCCTGCTCTTCAATGAGATTCGAACCCACCACCTATGGCGTGCTAGGCCAGTGACATAGCCGCTACGCCACCGAAATCGGTTTTTAATATATGGTTCTAATATCTTCAATTTTCAGTTCTTCGTTTAGCAAATTCACTATCCCAAATTCCTCGGTTTTTCTCAGTAACCAATTTCGTGATAAATTTTTCTATTCTTCTTTGAGTTCTGCTTTTTAATGACAATACTTTGAATTATTGTTACTAAAAACAGCAGCTGTTGCAAGTAATAATCGCCTTCGTGTACCACTATTCATTATTATTACAGCTTAAAATTATTTTCAGGTTAAAAAACTGTCACCAAACTGTCACTGTAACGAAATTATTTTGAATGAATACGCATTACGCATGTGCAAAAACATAAAATTTATATACAAATTTAGTACCATGGCAAACAGAAATTTTGATCTTATACAAATTGTAATATTAAATTTTAATACATTTTATATAAAATTTAACACTAAATTTAGTACTAAATTTTGTATCGTGTCAGATGGGCTTTAGTTATTAGAATTAAATAAATAAGTGGAAATAAATAAATCATTTTTGTTAGTTATAATTAAACTTTGTTGTTCTTTCAACTTCACCGAACCCGTATAACGAGGAAAATATTACATTACTTTCTTTCACATATTTATTTATTTTACCTCCCGCCTACATCTAGGTAAGGGAGGTATTGTTTTTGGTCAAAAAATTTGGTAGTGTTTTTTCAATGAATAAGCACGTTTTAGGGTCCCTACAATACGATTTTACTATTTTCGCCATGATGTCTGTATGTATGTATGTTTGTGTGTGTGTGTGTGTGTGTAGTCTGTGACAATTTTTTCGTCTCGCATTACTCAAATACTATAATACCAAAAAATATTATTTTTTTGAAATTTTGCTTCTTATATTTAAATGAAGAGCTGATTAGATTTTGGATAAAATTGGTCAACCGGAAGTAGCAGTTTACTTGAAGCCTTTAACAGTTTTTCGTGAAAAAAAAAACGGTTAAATTTCTTTTTTCAACAATTTATGGCATGGTGAATGTTGTAGAATGCTTAATTTTACATCTGTTTTGATTACATTAATTTTATTAATTTTCATTGGATTTAGAGATAATAAAATATAAAGAAATTAGATTTCATAAATCTTGCATTCCTTGTACACATTTTCAATTTTTTTACGAAATGTGACACATGTCATTTTGATTGTGAAGCTGTTTTCTTAGTGAAATATGTCAAAAAATTAAATAAATATTCGAAATAAAATAAAATTTCTCAAATATAAATAGAAAATAAACAAATAAGAAGGTATGTTTGTATCATTAAATACTATTTTGTATCGTTTAAGAGTTGTATTGGGCGGGAGGTTATGTGCTGGAACATCAGATTTTTTTTTGCAATAATTTTGAAGCACTTTGAACATATAAATATATACTCATACCCATTTTGGATGTGGTATTCTGCTTTCGCAGATTTCGGTAAGTGGTATATTTTTAGCTCCAACTTCGGTCACCTGTCGTTAAGTATTATTGAAGAGGGAAATTACAGGTGTAAAGTTAAAATGGTTGTAATATTAATTATATTAGAAAACATCTCCAAATAATATCTGTGATAATATTAAATAGATTACGCAGATGATCATTTGGCAGGAGGCTATGTGCTGGCTACATCAGATTTATTCTTATTAATCCGTTTTCATTTGGACGGAGCTGACAGTTAGGAGTGAAGTCAACAGCGGTTATAAGTGGAAAGGTTGGAAACTGAAGTACACAACAAATTGAGTGAAGGACGGAACTTTCATAGAGTTTTATCAATATGTCTTTATGGCACGTTAGTTTCGTTCGAGAAATTGACTTTTCTTGTAGCGGATAAACAGACGGCCGTATTTCGTATTTCAGATACGGTTTGTGTTGTTTAGATAAAAGCGGCTACGACGAAGAAGAAAGAGGATTGTTATGTATTAAATCTATTGTTTGTTCTATATTTTCATGTGCTGTCAAATATTCCTAAATTATTTAAAAAAAAATGTTTCATCTAAAAATGAGAGACTACATCTTTTACTTGAAGCATTTTTGCCTAAAATGATTTGCGAACTTGGTGACGCAAATAAAATCAAACCTTTCTTAATAAATTTAGAAGAACATGTTTCACTGAAAATGTAAGATTATTTAGATTTATGATTCTATTACTTAAATTCTGTAACATGGGCAGTACAAAATAAAGGTAACCATATTTAGGCGGCTATCTTAATTCGGGGAAAAAAATTTTAAACAAAAATGAAAGAATATTTAATTGTCTGCATCTTTTATTTGAAGAATTTTTCTTTAAAATAATAAGGGAATATTTGACAGTGCAAAATAAACTATCACATTTATATTGCTGTCAATCCTATATTAAATATTTAGAGAAAAATGAATTAAATAAAAATTATTAATCTGGTGTGGTCCCCACACTACTTTCTTATACATATAAAACCATGACTTTATTTTGACAATTATTTGACATATAGATGTTAAACATGTTTAATTTTATGTTCTCATTGAAACTATGATTTTCTTTAATCTAGTCTTTAAAACTTTCGAACTAATAGTACAAATATTGCTTTTCTAATATTTCAAATGACACATATATTTGACACTTCACAGTTATTTGTCACATAGATGTTAAAATGTTTTAGTTTTCGTTCCCATTGTAACTAAGATTACTGAAATAGGTATATTATTAAATATACAATTTAGTTTTTCTCAAAATTAGAAACATGTACAAGAAAAATGCAAAAAATATTGTTTTCTGTGTCCAGTAAGCTTCCTCTTACGATTATTCAATTTCATTCAAAAGCAACTCAGCTCTTCATATTTTCATAAAACATAAATTCCAAGTGTTGTTTCCATATCTTGTCTCGTTCATGAGATATTGCGTACACGGATATCCATCCTTACTGTCAGCTTCATCCATCCATTCATCCATCCATCTATCCATCCTCCTACACAGACATCATTGAGAAATTAGTCTTAACAGATTCAATGGACGTCAAAATATGTATTTCCTCAAAAATCTCGTGAGTGATTTTTTTCATGATTCCAATACTTCCTTATACGTTGTATAAGAAAGTAAAAATGATGCGAAAATCAAGTTCAGCTACTTTTATGGGGGTGTTTTAGAGAAAAATGCTTCAAATGAAAATGGTAGAATATTTAGATTTCTACAAATTTTACTTGAATCATTTTTCTCTAAAATAATTCATGAACGTTTGG
Organism: Poecilus cupreus; assembly: GCA_963942605.1. Lineage (NCBI taxonomy): Eukaryota > Metazoa > Arthropoda > Insecta > Coleoptera > Carabidae > Poecilus > Poecilus cupreus. Next base: position 16,432,036 of record OZ012729.1, read on the forward strand.
CAGTGCAAAGTAAACTTAGCCATATTTAGACGGCTTTCAACCTTATTTTAATTAATTTAGAGAAAAATGCTTCAAATAAAAGTGATAGATAATTAAGTTTTGCAAGTGTAACTTGAAGGATTTGTCTTTGAAATAATTCGGGAACTTTTCCTAACACAAAATAAATTTAAACACTTATAGAACGCTAATAAATCTATCTCAATTTATTTAGAGAAAAATTATTCAAATAAAAGTGATAAAAAAACTGGTTATCTATCTACAAGTTTTACTTCAAGCATTTTTCTCTCAAATAATTCAAGACGGCTGTCAACTCTATCTTAAATAATTTAGGGAAAAATGAAAAATGCTTCGAATAGAATCGAGAGAAAATTTAGTTTTCTGCAATTTTTACTTGAAACATTTAGGAACATTTAGTAACACAATTGATTCAGCTATTATAACTTTTTAAGAGAAAAATGCTTCAAGTAAATCATGCTAAAAATTCGGTAGTGAGTTTTCAGTGTCGCTCTGTGTGGATCTCTGTAGCCACTGTTCTCAAAAACTATTTAACAGAAAATTTTCATATTTTGTATTTATCAACTGTATCCACTTGGGAAGAGCTGATTAGTTTTTGGTGATAATCCAATTTCCGGAAGTGGTAGTTTACTGTTTATTTGAAGCGCTATCAAGTTATTTTGAAATATCTCAGTAAATTACGGTGTAATGACAATTTTCGTGATAAGAATAATGTTTTAAATATTATTATCTATAATAATACAAATAATACAAGAACGTTAGCTAGCACAACATAAAGTAAGTCACCTTTAGACGGCTGTCAACTATATCTTAAATAATTTAGGGAAATGCTTAAAATAAAATCCTTAGAAAATTAGTTTCCTGCAATTTTAACTTCAAACATTCAGGAACATTTAGCACCACAAAATTGATTCAGCTATTACAATTATTTTCGATAAAAATACATCAAGTAAATGATGCTGACAACTAAATTTCTTATCACTTTAATTGGAATAGTACTCTGGAATATTTTATAGAATAGATTTTCCCCCTGGTAAACTGTCCATCTCGCCGCCACTGTTTCCAAAACTAGAGCATCTATTGAACCTAAGCTGTTCCTCGTGATAACATTTTGTATTCGACAATTTACTAACTTATTTGGCGTAACATGTGTTTGTTTGAGTTATACAAACTCAAATTTGACATTTCTAAACATTTGAACTCTAGATTAATAGACATGCAAAACACGAGAGCTTGTGTGATTTATTAGTCGAAATTTAATCATAAGACTATAGAATTCCACCTAACGTTAACCTTTGTGTATTATAGAAACAAAATATTGTTTTTGCAATACCTGTTCTGTAAGTTACCCATTAATAACAAAATTTAAACACAGTAAGTGGAACTTTTATTGCACAATTGGTTTTCATGGTTACATCATTTACTTACCGTCCACGGTGGGTGGTAAGTGAAACTTACCGTTCATGGTGGACGCTGGACGGTAAGTAAATATATATCATTCAAATTTTGTTTCTAACCTCAATCTGTCAGCTGTTAATTTTGATACCTATTTTTCCTTTTCTTATATTTACGCAGGTATTGCAAAAAATATCTTACTAACCTCGAACTGTAAGTGATTCTTTAGGCCTCGAATGTTTAGGAAATCTCGACCCTACGGGTCTCGACATCCCAAACTACATTCTCGACCTAAAAACCATCACTTACAGTTCACGGTACGTAATATACTATTTAATAATGAATTAGCCTTATGTATTGTACATATTTCGCATTCAAAAATAAAAAAGTAAAAAAAATCTATCATCACGCCTTTTACCCATTGTGGGTGTGGCACTCTGCTTACACGGATCTCGGTAAGTGATATATTTTTGCGTATGAAGTGCGGTTACCAGCCGTCAAATTATAGACTCCAAACATGTTAGTGGAGGGGGAACCACAGGGGTAAATTTACATTGGTAACTGTCGGCAGTGGGATTCGAACTGAGGGTCTAACGATTCACAGTCCGATGCGTTACCAGAGAGCTATTTATCCCAAACACAAACACGCAAATTAAATTTTTTTAACTTTAATGAATATTTTCTTATTAAGGGTTGTTTCTAATGACAAACTAGATATGTTAAAACAAAAAACGCGACTTTTAATCTTGTATAACAAAACTTCATGTATTTACATAAATGATATTTCAATGCAATCATACAACAGTCAAGTATTTTTTTTTTAATTATTAACTTTAATGAATATTTTCTTATTAAGGGTTATTTCTTATGCCAAACTAAAACAAAAAACGCTACTTTTAAACTCGTATTACAAAACTTCATGTATTTACATATACGAAAATTTAATACAAACACGCAAATAATATTTTTCTTCAAACGTCATAAAAGTACGTTGTTATGTATTTGTATTCAACAAGCAGAAGTTCAATATTGTCGCCGCCGGCGTAAAAGTGTATCCTTGGCAACACATTTACGCCGGCGGCGGACAAAGTAAAATATTATGAAAAATAGTTAGGTTGTAATTCAATAATTTGACAGTTAGAAATGAAACAAATAAACAAAAATAACAAAACAGCATATTCTACGGCAACTTGAAATGCTAGATAAGACAAAATATTTTTTGAAGTTTTGAGCATTTTATAATATTTATAATTTTATTTTCTATGTTTGAAGAAAAAATAGCATGTGTATTCGGAGTAAATGTGTCTTTGGGTGCTTCGCATGTAATTGTTCGACTCGCTTCGCTCGTCATTCAAACTTACATGCTCAGCACACAAAGTATCACATTTACTCCTAATGACACAATATACTATTATTTACTTTACAAGTGGGCAAAGTAAGGAATTACCCACGAGAGAAATTTTAGCACACGAAGCCGAAGGCTGAGTGTGAAAATTTTATCGAGTGGGTAATTCCACTTTGCCCACGTGTGAAGTATAACGTTTTATCCAACACCTCTTATTAAATGTAAAAATTTATTAAACACATATTATTTGACAGTGACATATGCTTTAAATTTTCTAAATTAAAATGTCTATCGAAGTAGTTACCAAGGTGTTATGTGTTATTATTATTGTTATAAATAAAAAAAATACTCACTAGTGGCTTTTCTCAAAATTATACCCACTAGTGGGAAATCTGTTACTTTGCTTGTTTAAAATCGCCATAGTAATAGAACATTTATTGAGAGGTGTTGGATAAAATTTTTGTAATCATTAAATTGAATAAATATTTTCCATTAAGGGTTATTTCTTATGACAAACTAACTATATTCAAACAAAAAACGGGACTTTTAAGTCTGTAAAGTTTAACTTTAGCTACTATTTTGCCTAATTTCGCGTGGTATCGATTTCGGAAAAGATATTTTCCAGCTTCAAAACACTAGAATTAGTTTAGATGTAGTCAACTTTGTTAAAGATGGAGACGGATTTGTCATTTGATAAATAATGAAACATTCTTTTTAGAGGTTTTATTTTATAGCAGGTTTCTTTCAAAGCTTTTCGCTTCTTTGACAACGTAATGAGTTTCTAACATTAGTTTTAATATTTATGTGGCCAGTATCGTACATTTTAAAATAAATTTATGTAAAATTGCTTCAAGTGGAAGAACTTGTAGTCCTTTTGCATGTAAAACCGTGTTTACTTTGAAATGAAATATGAATTTGCTCATAAATCTATCTGTGTAAACAAATCAAAATTCCTTTCACTTTGCTAACAAAAACAGGCGTAGATTCTTCCAGGCCTTAATCTCTATTTCGGGGCCTTTATGCGTAGGCACGAGACGGTATTTTATCCAGAATGTTTGATATTTCAGTTTGAGACCCCTCCTAAAGCCGGCCCATCGCTTTCGTTAAATAAACACGATTTCGCAGAGCAAACATATTAAGAGTTCGTTTGCTGTACTGAGGCGAATGGTCTAACACTACACCAAGATTGAAACATGTTTATTTATTGCGACTTTGATTTTGGCTTTTTCTAATGTAGCAAACAACTTTAATACTTGATCAAGGTATACAACAAGAACATTATGGATGTTTCGTGATTAGATGATCAAAAAGTTATTTTAGACGATCATTAATTGATTTTAATAAATGTTTTTCAAATCCTACCGTCTTTGGTATCATAATAAATATCTCACGGAAAAGATTTAAACTCAAGTGCCATAAAGTAGTAACATGGAAGCTAGAAACGAAGTAACGAGCTTGCTTCCTCGATGCACTGACTTGAAATCGAGGAACGAAGTGACGAGCTTGTTTTGCCGATGCACTGACTTGAAAGCGAGGAACGAAGTGACGAGCTTTATTCGTCAATGTACTGATATGGAAGCGAGAAACTTAGTGACGAGCTTGCTTCGCCAATTGTTTGGTATTAATTGGAAGTTATTTAAGATTATGACTACTCAATCTATTTTTCTACATTTTCAGTTATAATCTTCTTCAGTACGCGGAGCTAGTAATTTACTAAATGATCAAGCAACAGGAAATGATTAGATGGGCTTAATTTTGGAAAACAGGAAACGTATAATATAATTTTTCCGAAATCGATGTTAAAGTACACGATATCACTCCGCGAAGTGAACCAAAATAATAGCTAAGTATAACTTTACAGAGTCTTATGTCAAAATTTTACTTTACAAACTCATCTGTCAAACTTGAATTACAAACACAAAATAATAAACATGTTATTCTATAATACTATTGGTGTATTTATTTATTATTTACCTATGATAATAATTTATCGGATTTAATGCAGATCACCTGCAGACCATGTCTAAGAACATATTAAAAATAATGAAAATTATAACCATATATTTGACAGTGTAATCTATACTTCGGCACTATAGTTATCAAACTAGAGAGGAAAGCGCTTCTTTTTCCTCCTCGAGTTCGAAGTTTGCCTCATGAGCGCAGAGAATGAGGCATTTCGAACGAGACAGGAAGAAGAGCTTTCCTCTCGTGTTGGACACAACATTTTTTTTACGACATATGTCTAAAAACTATTTGCTCGGGCCTAAAATACACTTTAAGAACACAACTGACAGAGTGCCACGTTAAAAGTTAGGTCACAAAATAGGTGCTTATAGCACCTATACTGTGGTTAGGTTATCAGACACCAGGCGGTGTAACAGTGTTGCCAATGAACCAATCTTAAATATCATTAATAAGTTGTCAAATTGTGATTTAATAAGAATAAGAAAAATATAAGACATAAGATTTTTAAAAGTATGTATATCACTAAAATAAGGATTTTCATAGTTATTTATGATACAAGTACGTAAAGCTAGTCTTTAGTCACGAATGGGTCAATTAAAACACGAGCGTAGCTTTACGTATGTGTATCGTACAGAATTTTATCTACGATATAAAGAAAAACCCCAAAAAATATTTTAAAAAATATTTTTCATTATGAAGTAAGATCACAATATTAAATGAGAAGTTTGCCATGATAACAAAATTTTTGCAAATTTGGCGTGTTTAAAAATTTTAATCACTCGTTGCTTGGCAACCCGTGACTGCCCGTGACTAATGGGATCGTGTTACTAAACAACCGTTTTACAAACTTGAAACTAACAGTTAAACATCAATTTTACATACTATCGTAGATAAATAAAATTAGGAATTTATTTATAATTTTTATAATATATTTTTTATTAATAACATTCATATTGGTAACACTTCTATATTTTCCTCACTATTTCGGGAGTAGAACGGTGGGTTATTTTTTATTACTCATATGGTTTATTCCACATTTGTAATAAAAATTATACTATAGTGCCTTGATATACAAAAAAACTATTTTACCCATACCTATAAGGGAGGTATAGGAATCATGCTAAAAATTCGGTAGTGCGTTTTCAGTGGATAATAAGTATTTGGTAAATTTTCAGAAAATGCATCATCCCCAGGAACTTATTTTTCGTGTAGTAAACAAAACGATAAAATAAAACTGCATTTCAAATTTTGAAAAAGTTAACGATCGTATGAATAAAGTAAATTATTCTGGTGAATACTTACATATTTACACATATTTTCAGTATGAAAAAAAGATTTTCCATATCGTCACAGATTTACATAGCTAACATCACTTGAAGCTCCCCAGTGGCGTAGTTGGAATTATTTGTGTGGGGTACTTTCCAGAAAAATTAGAGTAAACGACTCAGAAATAAAAATAGAAAATTGATGCTTTTTAAATGGTTGTTTCGGAACTGCTGGTTTTAAAACTTTCTAAAATATTTAATAGGGACTTGCTTAATTAATTCACTGCAATGTTTATAATAATCATTGCATATAAATATTAATTTATAAATATTATTGCAAAAATAAACGAGCCTAACTTTAATATTTTTGGTGGATGCGCAAATAAAGATAACGGAAAAGTATTTTTCGTGCCCCCGTCCAAAAACACTAGTTTTGCACCTCTCAAATTCGTCCAGCAATTGCTTGTTACCCGGCCTAGGCCGGTAAAAACTAGGGACTTTGTAAAATTAGGGTTGGCTGTCAATTTTATGCTTTAAATTTTGTTCAGTGTTTGAGTGCTTGGAGGTTAGAAATTTTTATCAATTTTATAGCTAAATTGTTAATTATAAACTCAAATGGAAGTATATATAATTACATTTTTGTGCAACCGGATGCAAAATAAACATTTCGGAGCCGCCATACAGACCGCGAAATTGAATTTAGCATCTCTTGTTACGTCCGCGAAATCCAGAATGATTGCTTTCTCAAAACTAATTGTTTTGCTTATCAAATGTCAATCCCATAGCCAGTTTCTATTTACAAGAATACTGTTTAAAATTTGTAATTAATATTTTTTACGGTTGCACAAAAAATAGTGTGTACACCTTGCCCGCGAAATCCTTTATCGCCCTCGAGATTGTCCTGCCTCGGCCACAAGCGACCGGGGCAACAATTTTCTCTCGGTACGCTAAAGAGTGATTTCGCGCCCTTGGTATAAAAATAATTATTTCAGTTGCAATAAATAAATTTTAATTAAATAATGTCACCGAATTTTTTAAAGAAAACAAGTGAATTATTTATATTTATAAATCCGTCGTGTCCTTGTTTACGAATGGTCGGATATTAGCAACATAAAAAATTTCTAGTATTTCATATTTGACAAATAATTCAGTAATTTTATTTAATAAATTGATGAGAAAATTGACACGAAAAATAATGTGTATCACGCGTCCAGAAACTGCACTTTTGCGAGTGATAGTATATTGCAGGCCGATCCAAATTACTAGCAAAATAGCAATGGGCCCATAAACCAATTTTTAAAAATTTGTTTTTATGAAACTTTATTAGTATATATGACGATCAGTGAAAACACGATGTGAAAATTTCATATATTACCCGAGAAATTATTTTTCAAAGTTTGTGTGACGTTTGTGTGACGTCACAGGTACTGCTCCAGTGGCACTAAAACAACGATTTTCCATGATAGTAGATATTATATATTTTTTAATATAAAATAATATTTTCATATTATAAGTCTTAATTTACAACAATTAAACTTAATATAAATTAAGACAAAATTCTTTTGACAACTTTAGAGTACTTTGATATTCGAGTAAATAACAACAAAAGATTGAGGACAGTGGCGTTAGTAGTGATGTAATCTAACCTCAACACACAATTTTAATCAATAGATTTTCAACACATCACAATAAAATAGTAAAATTATGAAACATGTAATTGAAGCCCAACAAATATAATCTTAAATACCAAGAAACAAAAATATGAAATGACATTTCGTAGTTCACAATAGGCGTTGGGCGCAGCGGCAGACGCGCGATTTGCAATTTTCATAAATCTGGCCAATAGCACAATACAAATACTTGTGACGTCAAAATATGTTCAATTCGTTATATCGCTTTATTAAAATATTTAAAAGATAAAAAATACTTTACTACTAATTATTGCATAAGTGTTACACGATTTCTGGTCTAGTGATATAAATAACTATTTTGTACAACCGGACGCCAAATAAGCATTCCGCAGCCGTATTATAGGCCGCGAAATACAAAATAATTGTTTTTACCCTATTTAGAGGTTGTTGTTAATGGTAATAGCCGCGAATTAGGGTAAAAAACAATCATGTAGACACTTGAGAATTGACATTAATTTTTCAAATCTAATTGTTTTGTTTATCAAATGTCAATTCCATAGCCAGTTTCTATTTACAATAAAACTGTTTATAATTTTAAATTAATATTTTTTATGATTGCACAAAAAATAGTGTGTACACCTTGTCCGCGAAATCCTTTTACGCCCTCGAGATTGTTCTGTCTCGGCCGCAAGTGGCGTCGGCGACAATTTTTCTCTCGGTACGCTAAAGAATGATTTCGCGGCCTTGGTATACAAATAACTATTGTCTTATAAAGAATGCTTTAATGGATGCTATAATTAAGCCATTTAAATCCTCAAAAGATTTGTGTATAGTTTTAGTGACTATCCCGCTACTGATTCAGACATTTATGTACATCTGGAAACTTATGCATCAATTTAAACAAATGAAATAAATTGTATGTTGTGTAGGAAGCCTGAACGTATGGCACGTCACTGTTCGTGCAGCAACGCATACTCCACCTGGAGGCTATGACGTCACAACACATATTTCCGCTCGCGACGTTAGAACAGACAGAATGTTATACATATTTGAATAGCAGATTACCAGAGAAAAGTCCTTTACGCGCGCCTACTTGATTTATTCGAGGGTCCTTTATTCCACCCTCTTTGTCGTATGAAATGTGAGTAATATTTGGGGCATTTTTCAACCGCTTCGCAACTGTTCTGCGTTAAAAAGCTTCCCTGGTTTAGAGTAAATCGCACCCCCACTTGAAAATTGCAGCTTAACATCGCACTTCATTTTATAATGAATTCTGTGATGTATGATTCGTTTATTACAGCGAGAATTTAACACTGTACTGGGTGGTCCATCGGTCTGTATTTATTATTTTACTCGATTATTTTAGGAATTACCGATAATTTTTAAAATAATAGTTATTTATGTATCAAGGTACTGAAGTTGAAATTTTTATCACGAAAATAAACCATGTGAGTGATGAAAAGGAACTTCAGTGCCGCGGCACATATTAAATTTTATTTGAAATCTAAAAATAGAAAAAACTGTAAAAAATATTATATAGGTTAAGTTTATAAATCTGTCAGTTTTCAATTGAAACTGAAACTCAGTGTTGCCAACCTTGAACATTGAAGTTATCGTAAATAACATTCAAAATTATGGGTGCTATTCACACCTCTATACTAAGGGCTACTAACTAGGGCATTTTAAGATTTAACACTGTTGCTATGAAAAAATTGTTGATCTCCAAGGTAATCAACAACTTTTGCAAAGTAACAGTGCCAACTTTTAAAATGCCCAAGTTAGTAGCCCTTAGTATAGACCTGTGAATAGCACCCTATGGCTGGTACCACGAGCTCTGTTTTCGTGTGTTTAAGCTCGGTTTTAGCGCTGTACAATGTTCTACAATTATTTTATAAAAAAATGCTTCAAATAGAAGTTACAGAGAAGTGTATTATTGACCACTTTTATTTGATGTATTTTTTTATAAAATAATTTTAGAGCATTGTAGAGCGCTAAAATAGAGCTCGTGGTACCAGCCTATGTGTTTTGTCCTCAATTTCTTTATCGGAATTAATTAGTTAATTCTTCTTGCACATATTGTTTCATTTTACGTATAAATTTACTACAATACGTCATGTATCTGTCAAAATTATCCTACTTGTACAATAATTATTTTACGGTTGCCAACACTGCATTGCACAAAATCGTCATATAATGGGTTACTTTAGTGACGATTTCTGAGCCTTTAATAACGATTTTTGAGCACTTCAGTGCTAATTTCAAATAAAGTAAATTTTAAATTAAAATTTAACAACGGTCATGCCAGGTAGCATTGAAATGGATTCACTCGATAACGCAAGTTAAGCATCCCTGCCCGCGGTTAGTGGTTGGATGGGTGACCGTTTTGTGAAAACCCATATCAGCGAACATTGCGTGCCTTGTCCTACCACCGAAAACGAAGTATCGAGGCGGCATATAACATCAGCAGTTGAGACCGCTTAAATAATAATAATAAAAAAAGTCTAATATTTACAGTTTTCTACCGGTATCCCATTTTCGCGCAATGATAATAGTATATTATTTTACTAGGCGTTGAAACTGGTCTTTTTGCATTGAGCTCATATATTGCAATTTTGAAATAGAAGATTCTATACTTTTTGCAAATTTGATAAGTACGTCAAATTTGCTTTAGAGTCATATAAATAATCCTTGTTGTATTTCTGAAAATTAAATGGCGAGCACATTAATTATCCTTAATTGGTAAAAGAATAGTAAACCATGACGCTTGCTTGAAATTATAAAATATTTAATTTAAATAAGGGCCGATATTTCAGTTAACTAGAGAATAAATTTATAAATAGAATATAGAATAAACAAAAAATATTGCATCAAAATCGTAGCCAAGGAGCACCAGGAGATTTCACTTGCATAGGAAAATTAGGTTCGCGATGCGCGAGCCATCTGCCGGATCTGGCCGCACTTATATTTGCTTATAGAATATTAACGTAGGCTACGATTTATTTAAAACAATAATCAAAATCTGTCACATCTGTCACAATTTTTCCAAAAACACAAGTTTATATTGAAAAATTCTTAAAATTAGAATTTTATCGTTATGTGAAGTAATATTTCATTGATGTACAATGGTACGTTATTGTAAGTACTTAAATTACAAATATTGATATTTATGTAATTATCATTGAATATTAATTTTCAGTGGATTTCCATCAACTGCGAAGTACGTATATACGAATTTCATTAATGTATTAAATACGAAACGAAGATCTTATTTTCCACCAATCATTTTCCTTTAAATAATAAATTGAAAGATTCATAGAGCATTATTGCGTGATGGAATTCTAGACTTAAACTAAATTTGACCATAGGTAAATTTGTCGCTATTTCCAATGCACAATCCGATAGAATATAATTATTATTTATATTTTCAATATTTTTTAAAGATGCGACAAGAAATATATGTCTTTCTCTGCGAAGTTAGCATGGTCTGGGTGTATGATGGAAAATATAAATGTTAGATGAATAGTGGATAGAATGAGATTGTTAAATTCAGTGATATAAAATGTATCATGCAAATGGATCAGCGAATATACATTCGATATTTGTATGTTGTATTTATTTCTTAATTCTTTCAAAATATATTTTATTTTTGACATATATGACTTTGATTTTTATTGTCTTGAATAAAATAATTATAAATATTTAAAAAATATGTATAAATATTACATGTGGTGCCATCTAACGGTTGTGGCCGCAGTTATAATTACCGTAGCAACGACGGTACCATTTTTTTACATGTGAGTGGAATCTCCTGGTGCTCCTTGATCGTAGCTTAAATGATGATTATTATTCTAGCTGTCATCTTTTGATGTGATATTTTTTGTTTATTTCATTGATAAATTTGTTCTCTAGTTTATTTGGGTTACAATACCAGCCCTAAAACAATTAACTAAATCTACGGCACTGTTATAAACTATAGATGGGAGACTATAAAATATGACCAGTATACATGTAATAATCACACATATTACCTAACTGTCAAACAAGCTTTGTTTTTGTTTATAGAAATAAACGACAATTGTACGTAGGGATACATGATGAAACATAGCCCTCTCTACATATTTTATTAAAATATTTATTGGTGTCATAATTTATAATAACCCAGCAAAATATGAATTTAGTTATAAAATTTTATCAGTTAGCCAAATTTGAATCCATAACATTTAAATCTAAAATTTGATGCATCAAATTTTAATTATTTTAGTAATGTAGCAGTCAGTAGTGCCAACTTAAATTTCATCTTCATTACGTAACAGTGTTACGTAATAAACATTACGTAACACTATTCGTAAAAACGCACTTACATTGATTGTAGTTTGTTCTGTAATGACATACTTACAGTAGGGGTCGTAGAAAAAATCTTTTAAGATTATAAACTTTGTTTCTCCCGTAGATAAAATTATACAAATTGAATTCTTAGAAAATTGAACGTAAAATGTTTAGAAATACAAGATTTTAAATAAACCCATCCTGGCCTAACAAGTAACCAGACTCCATACTGATTGTCTGGTAAGCCTGTCAATTATTGGCTACCGCCCATAACCATTTATTTTGGCGAGCACTATAATAATACGATGATATTACATTGTCTCTTTAAAATGGCGTGCAGAACTCAGTTTTTGAATATTTGATAAATACACACTTTTGCATCTAGTGGTCTCATGTGAGCAAGAGATAAAAATAAACTATAATTAAAATATGCAATTCAAAAGCATGTTAAATGTCAACATTAGTTAACGACTTAAGCCAGGCTCAAAATGCAGTTTCTAATTACACAGCAGTGTACTGCTTTGTACTCTCGTACGTATTTTCAATTAAGTTGATTGCAAAATGTGGTTTATTTGCGAATTTCCACTACATAGATGCTTTCATTCAGTTTACTTGCGCGAATGAATGCTTTATTTTCAAAATTTTGTTTAGGAATCCCGCTGTGCTTGTTGAAAACACAATAAGGTTCCGACACACTGCGAAATATTAATATGTGCCTGTAATTTAAAATTCTATACCGCGGAATTTGATGCAACTTTGGGCCATTGTATTTGAAAATTACAAGAGAATTCAGTTTGTTACATAATTTTTACTCTCGAAGTTTATTTATTATCATCATATACAGAATGTTTCAACTTCGAGGATCACAAATGAGATCTCGAGAATGTGGTATTCCGGTATAATTGAATTTATCCAAAGTAATCACTTTTTTGTGTAATTTATATCAATTCAGTAGAAAACTACATATAACTTGCTTAATAACATGTTTTCATTCATAATTTCATGTTAGAAAATTGCAGTTTTTAGGTGACCGTAAACGTCCTTGAAAATTGTGACGTCATAAGGCCTACTGCTCACGTCAAGTATATATATATATACAGGGTGTTCATTTTAAGTGGTACACTATTGCTATTTCCAGAACTATAAGAGCTATGAGGTCGGTTAAATTAGCAAAGAATTTCTATATTATAAGACAATTAAAATGAGCGAAACAAAAATTTTTTTAGACCAGTGGTTCTCAAAATGCGGGATGCAACTTTCTTATTTTAAATGGCAACCTACTTTTTTTATTTGCTTATTCGATTCAGTATTTTTTTCTGAATTCAATGATATTCATATGTAATGACCAAATAATACAAAATATTTGAGAAAAATGCAAAATTTAAAATGTATCATTTTTATTTAAATATGCATATACAAAGTTTGCCATGGAAGAAAACAAATAAACCAAATGCAGAAATAGTTGAAGAAACTGTAATTATGAGAATAATTATTAATTTAGTTGGTACAATACAGAAATACAGAGGTACACTTAAAAAAACTAATATTAAAAATTGTTTGATTTATTTGTTTTCTTCCATGGCAAACTTTGTATATGCAAATTTAAATAAAAAGATATATTTTTAATTTTGCATTTTTCTCAAATATTTTGTATTATTTGGTCATTACATGTGCATATCATTGAATTCAGAAAAAATATTGAATCGAATAATAATTTGTTTTCTTCCATGGCAAACTTTGTATATGCATATTTAAATAAAAATGATACATTTTTAATTTTCATTTTTCTCAAATATTTTGTAATATTTGGTCATTACATGTGAATATCATTGAATTCAGAAAAAAATACTGAATCGAATAAGCAAATAAAAAAATTAGGTTGCCATTTAAAATAAGAAAGTTGCACCCCGCATTTTGAGAACCACTGGTCTAAAAAAATTCTTGTTTCGCTCATTTTAATTGTCTTATAATATAGAAATTGTTTGCTAATTTAACCGACCTCGTAGCTCTTATAGTTCTCGAAATAGCAATAGTGTACCACTTAAAATGAACACCCTGTATATATATATATATATATATATATATATATATATATATATATATATATATATATATATATTTAAAAAACGAATAGCTTTTTGCGCATATTTTTATAAATGATGTATTCCGGTATAATTAAATTTATCCAAAGTAGGTAATAACTTTTCTCCAACACCTCTCAATAAATGCTCTATAACTATGGCGATTTTAAACAAGGAAAATAGGTAACAGATTACCCACTAGTATAATTTTGAGGAAAGTCACTAGTGAGTATTTTTTTATTTATAACAATAATAATAACACACAACACCTTGGTACCTACTAATTTTGTTATTATAAAAAAGATATTAAATAATATAGGGTACAATTTTTTTTGAACTTTTTTCTATTTTGCACCGTTTAAAAATTGTTTATCTACGATAGTGTGTAAAATTGATGTTTATTTGTTAGTTTCAAGTTTGTAAAACGGTTGTTTAGTAACACGATCCCATTAGTCACGGGCAGTCACGGGTTGCCATGCAACGAGTGATTAAAATTTTTAAACACGCCAAATTTGCAATAATTTTGTTATCATGGCAAACTTCTCATTTAATATTGTGATCCTACTTCATAATTTTTTTAAAATATTTTTTGGGGTTTTTCATTATATCGTAGATAAAATTTTGTACGATACACATACGTAAAGCGTATTTAGTCACTCACGGATCTTGAAACACTCGCTGTGCTCGTGTTTTAATTGACCCATTCGTGACTAAAGACTAGCTTTACGTACTTGTATCGTAAAAAACTATTAAGCGGGAGGTTATGTGCTGGCCACATCAGATTTTTTTAAAACATTATTATTTACAAACAGACAAAATTAATGCAAATAGGAATTTTTTCCATATCTAGTGTATTTTTTCGGGAAAGCAAAAACATAATTAAATTGTCCTACTAGTGTGCAACTTTTGTCTAATTTAACCGAAGTTCTCGAGATCCCAATGGTAAGCTTCGAAATTTAAACACACCGTATATTATAAAATTTATTGCAGGTGAACCAACATATAAATAATAAATACACGGACCTTGTATATACAAATAATAGTTACGAATAGAATACCTAATTTTCAGATAATTGCACTACGCGTAAATGAAAACCAATATCAAAGTGTCCTATTATCGTTAATGGTTGTGACGTTATCAATTATTTCGCACTAACACTGCGACTCTTTGATCTTGCGAAATTAGCAGAAATATGCAACTTCAAATGTATTGACAAATAGGTGTAAACGCATTGCAATGGACGTGTGCAATGTAAATAAAAAATATTGCAATGTGAAACTGTTAATTGGAAGGACTGTTAAAAATGATTTCATTGTAATTTTACTGCGTTTTGTTCGCTTTAAACACAATAATACTGATTGTTTGTTGAATTAACATTTATTATATTCCACAAAAATAGATGTATAGGAATACAGGAAAAATTGATGTTGATATTTTAGTCAATAAGTCAATAAGTAGATTTTAATACCTTTAGGAGTAGGGCTAATTTTTACTATTTGCACGAGGATGTCTGGGTGTGTGCGTATGTGTGGATGGATGTATGTATATGCAAAATTTTATTCAGACGCATTTTCTCGAGTATTTCTGAACAGAAAAATATAAAATTTTGCACTATATTATTGTACACCCCAAAGAAAAGCCCAGTTGATTAGAGGAAAGTAATCAAATATAAAATAGGATCTTAATACGGAATACCGTCTTTAACATTGTACAAATTAAAGACATTTATTAGTAATTATAATCAGTCATACATTTTCGTTTAACTTATTAACAATCGTATGCTTTAAAAGTTAATTATCAATATAATAATTGTATAAAAATTTAAATAATAAAAAGAGAAAGGGCTGTATTTCATATTAGGATCCTATTCTATATTTGGTTATTTTCCTCTATGGTATTTATGATAATTTTTGATAATATAAATGAAAGAAATTGTAATTATTTACAAACAAAAGAGCTATATTACATACATACAAACTTACATTAGTTATACTATATTCCACTCAGTGTGGTAGTACAAACCCAGAAACACAGTCAATCAACAATCAATTTCCTTCAAACATTCCTATCCCGACACACCATTGTGCGATTTATACAAGTCGTCTATGCTTCACACTCGGAATCATTCGTTCACGCAACAATCATCTTCAATCTCACCCGCATATATTAGTTTCACCAACCTTTCATTCGACATTCGCTCAAGTTGTCCAAACCACCCAACTGACTTACTCCCACTTTCTTAACAACATTCTTCTAAATCTCAAACTCACCATACACCAAAATATTCCGGATACGATCACGTTTCGTATACCCACACACTCCTATCAAATATCTCATTTTCACAGCAGTTATTCGCTGTTCATGCCGCACCCAACATTCATTCGCCGAGCAGCAAAAATTTTATTGCCGCTTGGTAAGCAACAATAGTTATTTGTGTATCAAGTGCGGATAGAGCATTGTTTGTTGCACGCGGCGAGAAATTGTTGATCGAGGCGAAGCCGAGATCAACAACTCGACAAGTGCACCGAACAAGCTCTATCCGACGAGATACACACAATATTTTTTCTACAATCGTTGAACAATGTCAAGCTGTAGAAAAAAATTAATTTTCAAAATTATCTTTGGTCACGCCTATAACAATTCAGTAAAATTGTAGTTACCCATGTCACCGTAATCATGACAACGTTTATGAACAAAATAAAAATTTTCAAAGAAATCATAATTTGACACATGGAGTACGTTTGACATATGGAGTACATTTGACATAAAGTCTACAGAGTGAATACGTTTATGGTGATTAAGTTGAAGTGTATGTACGTATATGCCAACTGTATTTGCAATAGCAAGGTTATTACCAGAAAAATCCAATGCATCATTTACTTTTATCTAATTTATTTTTGTTTTATTTTTGTCGCACTAGTGCGACAATATGTCACTTTGCTGCCCTAGAGCGACAATTTTGAACATTTCCTAACCAAAAATGGAATAACAATGTCGATATTGTGCAACGATTGTAGAAAAACGTCTATTTTCTGCTTTCAACTGACAGTTGGAAATGTATATTTTCTGCTCGGTCGTAGAAATATATTATTTCACCTGCACTATAAAATTTCCTACAATTTTTCATAGTATAAATAACTTTACCTCTTTTGTTTTGCACTTATTTTATGAACTTAACATGACAGAAATACTGTAGCTTCATATTTGACAGATACAAATGACACTGACATATTATGTTTTCTTTCCTATGGTTACTAAGATATCCTATCAGCGAATACTAAGCGGCCATTTTCCCGGCTGCGCACCACTGAAATATTGGGATCATGAAATACATTGAAGTGTGAATTCTTATACTGTAACTGTAGCAGAACTATGCTCTCTATATAAACAAATAAGTAAATTATTTCTTTTTAATAAGTGCACATCATTTGAAATTATTTTATGACTTACTTAATATTATCATCATTTGTATTTGGATTTAGTATGGAAGTAAATTAAAGTGGAGTGGAATTTATTTATAAAACCGGGCATGAATCTTTTACTTGAAGCGCTTAAACTAATTTAGGTGTGGTTTTTAATCCCGGCAAATAGGAAATATTTATAATTCAATTAAAAGTTATTAAACTTTCATCGCTCAAGGAATTTAACTTTATATCGTATTAAGTTTAAAGTTTAAAACTATAGGATAGTTATATCAGTAGATTGAAGCCTGTAGTACACGATCCAATACCGGGAGTTTTCTGAAAATTGTAATTAACGGCTGAACAATTTTTAAGGTTAGTACATTTAAATATAAATTAACTTACTTTAAATGACTTATTATATTTATTATTTTTAATTACACAACCGGCAACTAAAGTATTAAGAACAATATACCAACAGCATATAATTTGTTTATCCGTTTTTCACGGTTATCTTTAACTGTCAAACTATCATTTTTTTATTCAACGCGCAAGCATATGTCATATTTCCAATACGAGAAAAATGTCTCGTGTACGATCTAAACATTTTAAACCAATATATCTTATTGTTTTTCGTACAATATTCAATGTGATATAATAGTTATTTACTTTACAATTGGGCAAAGTAAGGAATTACCCACGAAAGAAATTTTAGCACACGAAGCCGAAGGCTGAGTGTGATAATTTTACCGAGTGGGTAATTCCACTTTATCCACGTGTGATGTATAACGTTTTATCCAACAGCTCTTAATAACAATAAATTTTGCTAAAGAAATATTATTTGACACTGACATATGCTTTAATTTTTTAAATTAAAATTAAAATGTCAATCGAAGTGGTACCAAGGTGTTGTGTGCTATTATTATTGTTATAAATAAAAAATTACTCACTAGTGACTTTTCTCAAAATTATACCCACTAGTGGATAATCTGTTACTTTCCTTGTTTAAAATCACCATAGTTATAGAGCATTTCTTGAGAAGTGTTGGATAATAGTTATTTACTTTACAAGTGGGCAAAGTAAGGAATTACCCACGAGAGAAATTTTAGCTCACGAAGCCGAAGGCTGAGTGAGACAATTTTATCGAGTGGGTAATACCACTTTGCCCACGTGTGAAGTATAACGTTTTATCCAACACTTCTTAATAAATGAAAAATTTATTATTTGACAGTGACATATGCTTTAAATTTTTAAATTAAAATATCAATCGAAGTAGTTACCAAGATGTTGGGCTATTATTATTGTTATAAATAAAAAATCTGATGTGGCCAGCTCATAACCTCCTGCCCAATACTACTCTTAAACAGTACAAAATAGTATTTGATACAAAAACTTACCTTATTTGTTTATTTTCTATTTATATTTGAGAATTTAAATTTTCTGTCGTATATTTATTGAATTTTTTGACATATATTTCACTAAAAAAACAGCTTCACAATCACAATGTCATGTGTCACATTTCGAAGAAAAAATTGAAAATTTTTAAATGTTTCCATGGTGTACTAGGAATGCAAGATTTGTGAAATCTAATTTCTTTATATTTTATTATCTCTAAATCTAATGAAAATTAATAAAATTAATATGATCAAAACACATGTAAAATTAAATAAAAATAAAAAAAGGAAATTTAACCGTGTTTTTCACAAAAAACTGTTAAGTGCTTCAAGTAAACTTCTACTTCCGGTTGACCAATTTTGTCCAAAATCTAATCAGCTCTTCAGTTAAATATAAGAAGCAATAATTCACAAAATTTTTTTTTGGTATTATAGTATTTGAGTTATGCGAGACGAAAAAATTGCCACAGACTACACACACACACACACATACATACATACATACATACATACATACATACATACAGACATCATCGCGAAATAGTAAAATCGTATTGTAAGGACCCTAAAACGTGCTTATTCATTGAAAACTCACTACCCAATTTTTTGACCAAAAACAATACCTCCCTTACCTAGAGGTAGGCGGGAGGTAAAAAACACTCACTAGTGACTTTTCTCAACATTATACCCACTAGTGGATAATCTGTTACTTTCCTTGTTTAAAATCACCATAGTTATAGAGCATTTATTTTGAAGTGTTGGATAAAATCATTTGGATATCGCACGAGAAATAATATGACAAATTAGATCGTATACTACAGACTTAATAATGAAACAATTTTTCTCCAAATAAACAAAACAATAATGAAATTTTTCCGAGCCTATCAAGCAGTCCGTTACAGTTATTTAAGCTGATTGAAAAGCTTCGGTCCTAAGCACGCCGTCTTGTGAGCTTAATGTTTACGAGGAAATTATACAAACTGTTGCAGCTTTCGAAGCTTAAAGCACAGCAAGCTGCCCAAGTTCGTGTTCGGCTTCGCGTTTGCGTTGTTGGTAGAAGTAGTATCGACGCTTGGGTTAAGCTATGGTGTCACTAGGGTTAAGCAACTGTCCAGGCCCGTACAGCACAAATTTCAATGACACTGCTGGGTGCTGGGACACATCGTTTTTTTTTTTTTTTTATTTTTGACATTGGTTTATGTTTGTTTTTCCTTGATTATTATAATTTCATTTTCTTGTCTTTAAAAATTTCATAGACTATCATCCAAGGTTTTAGTAATATTTAATGATAATCATTATAAAGTGACCCTTTTTTTGTCCAGCAGAGTACAATATGATGAATCGAAGGACGCATCATGGCGTTTTCAATGCTATTTTTTAAATGTTCCATTATTAGCTTGCATAATTATTTTACATAAAAAAGTTAAATAGTTTTTGTGAAAGTAAAATTTTTGCATTTTTTGACACTAATATTTATAAAAATGACAGAAATGTTTATTGGTAATTTTCTTAAAATCATTAGTGTCAATGCGGTAAATAATAGCTCCGTGGTAACGTATCGGACTTTGGATCGTGAGATCCTCAGTTCGAATCCCACTGCCGACAGTTGCCAATTTAAATTTACCCCTGTGGTTCCCCCTCCACTAACAACTTTGGGGGCTATGACTTGATGGCTGGTAACCACATTTCATACGCAAAAATATATCACCTACCGAGATCTGCGTAAGCAGAATGCCACACCCATAATGGGTAAAAGCCGTGATGATATATTTATTTAATAGTGTCATCAAATAACAAAAGAAATGTAGGTACCAGTCAGAAGTTATTACTTTTATCTGTCATCTGCTGTTATCAGTGTTTGATCATTTGATTATCAAGTGTCTCAATTAAAAATGTATAATTTAGGGACGATCTTTACATTTACGAATAAAGTTCCGAATAAATTATTCGCCGTACAGATGAAAAATGTTGCATCGAAATCATAGCTCAAAATGATCGAAATTGTTCTAGCTGTTATTTTTTGATGCTTAATTTTTTTATTTATTCGACGAATAATTTATTCAAAACTTAATTTAAAAAAAATAGAAGTGGGTGTTAACTTTTAATTGTTACAGTCTTTTTGTTTTTCATGGCACTGATGATTTAAAAAAAAATACCAATAAAAAGTTCCTTCATTTTTGGATTCTTAATTAAGCAAAATTATAAATAAGAGTGCTAGAAAATGCAAAAAATTATTTTTCTACAATAACTATTTAACTCTTTTGATGAAGTCAATAATTGAACATTTTAAAAATAGCAATCGATTTACTACCCTGTACATTCGTTTAAGGGTCAATATTTTCATCTACGAATAAACTTTCGAATAAGTTATTCGTCGAATAAAAAAAAAAACGCATCAAAAAATGACATCTAGAACAATAAGTATCATTTGATCATGATTTCGATGCGACATGTTTCATTTATTCGGCGAATAATTTATTCGGTACTTATGACTTATTTGTCACGTGCAGTGTCGGCAAATAGCAGCCCCCGAAGATTTTAGTGGAAGAGGAACCACAGGGTTAAAGTAAAAATTGAATGGCGAAACTATCTTCATTGTCGATATATGTAATGAGACCTATTCAAAGCCCTCAGTATTAGCACTAGGATTAGACATTTTGCTTCATAGCGAGAGTTTTCTGGTTCAAACCCTGTTCATAACAAAAACAAGACGATTTATCTTTGATTATAATTGGCCTGATGAACCATCTACATTAAATAAAGTGCAATAAGATATTTGTTTACTTTTCTAATAAAATTTTACAAATAGTTCAATATTTAATCATACCAAGAGCCAAGAATTTATCGGTAAAATTTCGAATAGATGTTGCGTAGAACCGGACTGCAAGTGTCAAAAATGACACAATTAGATTTCGACAGCGCAGCTGTTTTTATGTACAAAATTATGACTAGCTGTCAATTAAGAAAAAATATCCTTAACAATGGATCAAAACAAGGTGATAATCTCATTTGTTTTTTAACATCGCTGGGATCATCAACACAAATTAGAAACATAATCAGATCGCCCTCTCTATGGTTACGAGTCTTGAGCATAAGTGCTGCACCCGCAGGGGGGTGTAGTGACACTAAAATTAGACAAGGATGACAATAGAAGGATAGAAGATTGTTTTTTAGCCTCCTTGATACTTTTTATTTTATATTTGTTGTACTTATATTATTTCAAAATCATAAGAGTAAATATTAGGAATATATTTATTCAATTAAATACTGTTTACATATATTTAAACATTTAGACATAAAATATAATATTGTAGGTTTCTAATAATATTTAATTTAATATTATTTTCATAAAAATATATATTTATTATGAAAAGCTCTTGTTAAAATATTGAAGATGAGAATTTAATATAATTATTAGAAACCTTATAACTTTACTACAAAATAAGGGTTAAGTATACATATTAACACTTTTAATATGATTTTCAAGGTTAAGTGCAAATTTTAACAAATTATAAATTTATTCTTATAAGTAACAATATTTTTAGTCTTATTACACAACCTACTGCAGCATTTAGCAACAAACTTCGAAATATTTGTTGAATATATAACATTAAATATTAAATTCAAATGATATTTTGTTTCTTTAAATACAACAGGTTATTTAATGAATTCCTAAAACTCTTAAAACATGTAGATTTTACCGCTGCAAACTATAATAAATTTGGATGCGGGTGTGAGATTTGTAAAAGAGGTAATATAAAATCCACGTCAACTTATTAAAAGCCGGACGATTGATTAGTGATGATTATTATTATCTGTGATTATTTGATTAAATGTGTTATTAATTAAAGTGCCACTAATAACATATTTAATTGTAAAAGTTAATTTATAAGAGAAACGAGGAATTGTTCTCAAGAACAATCAAACTATAATTAAAATAGTGCTCATACTCGCAAAAAAATCCTCTTGTGAATAAGTTAAACTAAAAATTCCATTTAATAAGCAGCTCTAATTACTATTCTTTTATGATTAACCGGCGCTGTGTGATATATCCAAATGCTTGTTGTGTTACATGAATACTTCTCAACGTGGTGGAGATATCCAAATACTGCTGCACAGCCTAAAACAAATATATTTAGTAAAAATGAAATTTATTACTTCTAGAATTAGCATACCGTAGATTCGCATCATCGATATTCGTCTTCACAAATCGATTAACTTCGGAGTCTATTAATCTATGAAGTCATTATAAAATTTTCTTTATTTTTCGTTCTTCGTAATCCCTTTCCTTCAATTACAGTTATATGTGTTGTCTTGTGCCGTAAAACGTCTAACTTTTGATTTTTTTATTTAAGTCAATTGTATTGGTAAAGAAGAAAATGTTTTAATTACCTAGTTATTAAGTCTGTCCACTTGGTCTCTTCTTGTAACACTGCTAAGCCTGGTCCTTAGTTGTCGAATGGTATTGTTCCCTGTCACAATCTTTAGTCGGTTCTTTACAGTTTCGTCGTAGAATGTTCATTCCCGGTCACTCAACTGAGACACTGGTAATCGCATTTTTTTCAAAAACCTACAAGGGTTTAAATTATTAATAATGTTTATATTAAAGAAACCTTTATTACTACACCATGTTCGGATGTCTCACATTTTCTCTTAAAAGGTCTTTCACTGTTAGTTTGTAGATGGTCATGTTCGTTTGTTGATCGTTAGGAATTTATCTGACGTTACCTACGTCTAACCCAAGTATATCCATCCGAAATTGTTGCATTTCCTTACATTTAGGGAAACGAAATAGCCTTTTGTCTTTAATTAGGCATCCCTTTATTCAACATAAATTAAGCATTTTTCTAAAATAGAAAGGAGAGGAAACGGATAAAAAAAGGAATTGGAAGAAATATACATAGTGGATATTTGCTATGGAAAATGCATGAGTGCAATACAACTTTTAACATTGCTTTATAATATATTTGTGTACATATAATAATTAATGAAAAAATATACAGTGATTTATTTTTAATATTATTTTTAATATTTTAAGTGTGTATGTGATGTATAAAACAGAATATTAAATTTAACACTTACCTGTTGCAATATTTATACACAATAATAAACGACAATAACGAGAACGAATTATCAACATCAATTTTGACACTAAAATTGACAGTGATTTCTTCTTCTTTTTCCAAAGTAACTCGATTCCAATAGCTTATTTTATTATAAAGTGGCGCCTCCACATTTTAAGGAGTGGAGTGACACTAATCATATCATTGTGCTGACATTTGTCATCAAGTTGCCTCCCCCTGATCATCAACATTTCCAGTGGCGGGATTTGGGGGTGACAAGGGTAGGCAGTTGTCTCCCCTAAATTTTGAGCCTTCAGGAACAAATAATTCGGGAACAGATAATTTAATAAAATTTCATTTTTCTTAAGAATTCTATACTTGAAGTTGAAAAACAACCTTAATGTAGTGTATTTTTGATACTTTGATACTTATAATGTCAAATAAAGAAAAAATTTTTAATTCGTGAAATCATAATTTTTTTTTCACGCCCAGGAAAGACACTCGGTTTTATGATAACAATATCATGACAGAAACATTCAATTTCATATCTGCGGGAGATTTTCACACTTTCTCTCACGTGGTGAAGGAAAGTGCGCAAATAATGTGAAAAATGAACAAAATTTAACAAATAAAATGTAACTATCATAATTCATATTATAATTAATTTTGAAATACATAAATACTAGAAGTGTATTTTTCCATTATCGTATATTGTAGCCTTTACCTACGGCACGTGCTTCAACCATACGCTTCTCTCCATTAATGTATAGTATACTATTCTTCTATTAAATGATATTTGTTTATTAATTATTTTAAAATTATTCACCGGGTTTTAAAAACTTACTCCTTTACATATTAGAATAATTAAGAATAAATAAAATATATTAAAAAAATTGTGACCTTATAACAATTAAGTTACTTATTATTTTAAATCTTTTTCAATATAGCAAATTTTCTCTAACTTTTTTTCTGGGTTATTTCCTAAAAAAAAAAAATACACAATTGTATTCTGGGGAAAAGTCAACTTTATACAGCAGTCGTCTGAAAAACAATTCTAAGATACACACATACACACCTTAAATTGTGACAGTTTTAATTATTGGCTTAGGTCAATAATAAATTATTATTAACCTCGGTTACCATGGTTACAAAGCAAAAGTAATAGTATATTATTTGTGAGGTGGGAAATGTTCCAGTCGAGAGCTTATTATATGACCCAGAGGCTCAGACGAGGGCTCAGATATAGCGCAAGGCTGTAATGAAACTCCCACCGAACTATGTATACTATTTTATTCACAATCATCTTAAATTATCCAAATTAACTTCTCATTCTATTCGTATATCCAACAAAGGTGATGTATGGTAGTAGTCTTTGAAAACAAATGTTTCAATTTATTTCAATAATTTGACATGTATGAACAGTTCAGGAAACTCAAATCCCAATAAAACAGCATTACATTACAATTTTATATTACTTTATAATAAAAATGCTTCTATTCAATATTAATATTGTAATTATTGATATTTTATATGTTTGACATCACTGTTCAACTTACTTCAGAGACAAGACAAAGGAGACGTGTCAGCTACAGCAAAATTGAAAAGGATAGAAGTTCTGCGCCTCTACAATCGGGGCCACAAACTAATAGCGTATATAGGCGGGAAAGTATGAAATTTCAAATTTGAACAGGAATAAAGATTAATTGAACACAATAATTATGTATTACTAAAAATGTCAAATTAATGAAATACACATCAAATATCAGAAAATGTATACATAATATATATGTAAGATACATGTTCTGCGTCCATTCTTCATACAGACGGAATCTTTGGTAGACAAAAATGTCAAATGTTAGTTCCTCCTTATTGACACTCCTGCAGTCATTTGAAGCCACGCATAAAATGAATATAATTTAATGATATATAAATATATGTAATAAAAACAAATTAGAAGAAATAAAGATGTAAAATGAGTTGCAAACTCTTCAAAGATTCAAATACTGTTTCAGATAATGAAAATATGTGAAATCGGCTTACCTTTCAAATAAGATGCATTAGTCAGAATAATCACTCACATAAAATCAACTAAATCAGAGTATTATCGATCCAAACGACACGAAATCAGAGAGAAATGAATGTTTCAAATTTCAAATGTCACTTGGAAACTTTAAAATAATACGAGTGTACTGCCACGTAGCGTGAAGACTATGGAACTAATTTCACATTTCTATCACAAGTCGTGCATATAGTTGACAGGGCCCTGACTTACTTTTAGAGATTGAAGATTGTGTTGCTAGGCAATTCTATATAAACATTTTCTACCCATATTAGTAAGTTGTTATCTTAGACTAGTAGTGAAAAAATAAATGTATCATTACACTAACTAAAAATTTCTGAGCGCGGCGTTTTGCTTGGAGTAGATCTCAATTTTTTATGCTTGTAGTGCCCAAAAATACAGGTACAGTCGAAATTTCCCTTGACGGTCCTGCTCCAATCAAGGCCACATCGAGTCCTATAAGTTAACCCGAAACCGGAAGTTCTCTCCGTCACTCGTTTTTGCGTCGTTTCCGGCAGCGTCACACTAGCTTACCCACCAGTAACACCACTTCAACAATGAAGGGAATTTTATTAAACGCAGGATTTAGGAGATCAGCAGGAATGGCGCTGCGAGCACCATAGCCTGCTGTTCGTAGATCACTCCAAGTAATGCACTTAGTTTAGAACGTAACTAAGGACAGGATTAGCGATAAATATAGTCGGGCGTTAGTAGTGGGATCAAAGTGCGATTTTTCTGGCTTTTTAAGCAAACATAACCTCACGCTATACCGCGCTAAGTGGGACGCTTTCATTTCGTGACAACGCGCAACTGATTATATTTTGGTGGAGTTTCCTGGACCCACAAAATGATCATTCAATTTCAGCAAAGACGTAATATTTACTTTTTGTACTCATACATTGAAATGTGTTGTTTAACGTTGCCTAAGCAACGTCCGAAATGTCGTTTTCCCAGGTCTCCACCAGTTAGACAACCAGGAAATTTCGACGAAAGCATTCCTATTTCTAAAGTGTTTATTAATAAATTATATTTATAATAAAATAAATATAGTATTTCAAACATTCCTTTACATAATATTAATATAAACAATGATGGAATAAGAATGAAATTGAATTTTAAAATAACAAATTTAGTGCATTTGGTTACCAATGTTGGCAATAAAATCTGCCCGATATGACAGCTGTAAAATACATAACGTACAAATGTAATGTTAGTTATCTCAATATAAATAAGAAATATAATAAATTTACAAGTGAATACGGTAAATATTAGAAATATTTTAATTGTTTTTTAATATATTACACAAATTAATTTGTGTGTTTATATTTATAGTACAACTTTGACAATTATCAAAATAACTCCTTGAAGAACTTCATTTCTTTCTATGGACTGTTATTAGTTTTATACTTTTCGTACAAAAAATATTGTACAAACCTCTTGCGTGAACTCGGTTCCCGGATTCGTTCTATGGCAGCGCTCGCAATCTTGCAACTCATCCGGGAACCAAGCGTTCCCGCATTTGGTATGTAAATAAGTATTTCTGTCAGTTTCCAGTTATATGTAATACTGATACAAAGATGATTGTTCGATTGGAGAAGTAATGTGGATAAATAATCACTAAGTAACAGTGTATTCCACCTAACTTTTTTAGTACTTCCGCTCGTTTTCTGATACGAAATCATTAAGGAAAATCATAGTCGCAAGCCGAAAAGTTTGCAATTTTTTTTTAACAAATATTTTCCATTAATATGCTGAATTAACTCTATATAATCATAACTAGTACTTGTTTCTGACGAATCTTGTAGAGAAATGTACGAAGAAGTCAGCCAAAGTGCCAAAAGTAGCATACAAGCGAATTTCTGGATGTTTCAGACCGAAAACTTGAAAAAATCCTTATTCATGAAATTGTATCTAAAAATCGGCAAATAAAAAATCATAACTCAAATTTTAATTTTACGGACAAATATTGATGTTTGGCTTTTTGTATCCGCAGAGTATCTCAATAGGAAGCGTTATGTGTCATTCACTGGGTATAATTCACTTATCATTAAACACATTTGCGAAAATATATAAATTTCGCCATTTTAGTGAAATTGTCTAAATTTTCACTAACACCGTTCTGTTAAAAATTAATACATTTAGGTTTCTACCCTCATTACATAAATTTTGCACCCTTAGTACACAAATAACTATTGTTTCATTGTTTTTTACAGAACCCTCAATCTGTAATTTTCTGTATAAAATCAGTGTTTCGTTTTGTTTGTTGTGAAGGACAAGTTTAAAAATTCATTTAACATTGATAAACTTAGACCATAGATTTGCATTTTGCACACTACCTGAACCCTGAACGTTAATAAACACCCAGCCTTTACAGTTTCTAAATAGTTCATGATTATCCCTTTATATGGCTGCACTTAACTGAATGCAACACAAGGAAATTTATGAATTCTAAGAAAAATTAGTTTGTGTTTCTATAATTTTTAGTTCTGTAGCAGGAATTTTAATTAACTGATTCGAAATGGTTCATTTAATGTGACATTAGCGTTAATGTGAATTGGTGCAACTAAATTATGTCACTTTTAATTTTTCATTAATTTAATCCGACATTAATATTTTAAGTATCGTTGGTGCAACCGGGCCTGTTGCATTTTATTTGGAACAGTACAGTGATTTTTTTTTTATTACACATAGGGATGCGTCATTACCATAGTTTTAGTTAAAATAAATGACAGCAATGTATTAAAGCGTTTATTTTATAAGTAGGTAAACATTGGGATAATTTACAATAATTAAAAATAATAATTTAAAGTAATTAATTGTAATTTATTACTCACTAAAGTAATTAATATTAATTTACTATTTATTTAAAGGAACTGTTTTTTTCTTTTTTCATTATAATTAATTGTAATATTCAATGTAAATTATCCATTTTTGCTTTTTAAAAAAAGGCGCTTTAATACATAGCTGTCAATCATTTCAACTCCAGGTATACTGAAAAAAAAAACTTCCGGTATACAACTGGTATCCGCAG
Organism: Poecilus cupreus; assembly: GCA_963942605.1. Classification (NCBI taxonomy): domain Eukaryota; kingdom Metazoa; phylum Arthropoda; class Insecta; order Coleoptera; family Carabidae; genus Poecilus; species Poecilus cupreus. The sequence goes on from OZ012729.1 coordinate 16,461,008, forward strand.
TAATACATTAATAAGAGATTAATAAATATTGAATCATAGATGAAACTTACGGTATGTACCAAATATATTAAGTATGAACGTCAATGGACTTTAATACAGTTGTAATAGTAAATATTAGATAAAATTACTTAATTTGGTCGGGTTTTCTGTTTGATGGAGAGACAAAGAAAACAAATATTACCATAGTCAAACAAAATTACGATGAACATCCTTTTAATGAGTTTTCCAAGAAGAAGAAGCTTGGGAGGTGTAGGTAAACTTTAATTAAGTCATGTGAAAACAGCGTAAGGTCAGCGCGAGTTCCAGCAAGTGCGGAAAGTGAGGACAGAAAACAGAAAAGCAATTTTCTTTCTCTGTTGCTCTGTTTTAGGGCAAATAGAGAGCCCAGAGCAGCCGGAGATTATTTGCCTGTTGCCCAAAACCGTTTTAAAGCCCGTTAGACAAATTAACACCATAAAATTTATAATCAGATTAGTTAATTTAACGACGGGTCTTCAACAAGGTGGAAACATTGGTTGAGCCACTTTTACGGTTCAAAAGATGGTTCTACTTTTAATTTGGTACACGAATTTGCTTGAAAACTTTAACATTGCTGTACACACAATAATCTGTAGTATGAGGAATAATTTAATTCATTTAACCTGGCATATGTTTCTAAAATATACAGTGTGTCTCATTTAAGGTACGAATGCATTGGGATCTCGAGAACCGTATGAGATACGAGGTTGGTTAAATTAGACAAAAGTTTCCTGATTAGTAGGGTAGTCTGAACATGTATTTGTTTTTCCAATTGAATGTATAGATCACTAGATATTGGCTAAAATGTAAATTTTGCGATTTTCTTTTTTTGCTGATAACTTCGTTGTATACAACATAATACGAAATTTTGGTTCGCACTTTCTTATGACACTTTTTAATGGTGAATTTGCAGAAGTTCTCAAAAAATTTTTATATCTAAACATTTATGAGTTACTGGTATCAACTTTTATTTTTCATATGGAGGTAAGTCATGGCATTTTTGAATAGAGATTTTTTTTTTTGCTTTACAACGATATAAAACACTAATAATAAATTTTTATAAATAATTGAAAAATTAACGAAATTTGTTATTTATAATAAAATTGAAATAAAAAAAGTGAATCGTAGGCTGCTATGGAAAAAAATTAATAATAAATAATAGAATCTCGCTATTAAGTTAAATTTAGTTTCATTGTACGGTGTGGTATACTAAGAATTCCACTAATTAGCCCAATCATAATTAACGAAAATTTAAATGGCCATAGATATTTAAATATGTAACAATAGTTATTTGTGTATCAAGTGCGGATAGAGCATTGTTTGTTGCACGCGGCGAGAAATTGTTGATCGAGGCGAAGCCGAGATCAACAACTCGACAAGTGCACCGAACAAGCTCTATCCGACGAGATACACACAATATTTTTTCTACAATCGTTGAACAATGTCAAGCTGTAGAAAAAAATTTATTTTCAAAATTATCTTTGGTCACGCCTATAACAATTCAGTAAAATTGTAGTTACCCATGTCACCGTAATCATGACAACGTTTATGAACAAAATAAACATTTTCAAAGAAATCATAATTTGACACATGGAGTACATTTGACATATGGAGTACATTTGACATAAAGTCTACAGAGTGAATACGTTTATGGTGATTAAGTTGAAGTGTATGTACGTATATGCCTGTATTTGCAATAGCAAGGTTATTACCAGAAAAATCCAATGCATCATTTACTTCTTTTACCTAATTATTTTTTGTTTTGTTTTTGTCGCACTAGTGCGACAATATGTCACTTTGTCGCCCTAGAGCGACAATTTTGAACATTTCCTAACCAAAAATGGAATAACAATGTCGATATTGTGCAACGATTGTAGAAAAAATGATATTGCAGACATTTTAGATACATTGCCACTTCGTCAAATACAAAATATTTGGTTTCGGTAGGGCGGAGCTTCTGCTCACAATTCACACGTCATAGTACAGTAATTATATGTTCGATTTGGAGGATAATAGATAGGGATTTAACACAATTAGATTTTTTTATAGAGTTACTGAGAAAATAAAACCTTTATTCTGGAATATTAGAATGAAAATTTCCTTCGAAATGCCACAGTAAGAATTCGAAATCAGAATAATCCAAGAAAGTTAAGTAAGTTATAGAAAAAAAAACAGAATGAGAGGCGCAGAAGTGCTTGAATCGAAATGGTCAATTAATAGAATATTTATGGCTGTTTTTGTAAATAATTTTTGAATTGTCTGAAATTGTTATTTTCTTCCATAACAGCCTACGATTCACTTTTTTTATTTCAATTTTATTATAAATAACAAATTTCGTTAATTTTTCAATTAATTATAAAAATTTATTATTAGTGTTTTATATCGTTGTAAAGCAAAAAAAATCTCTATTAAAAAATGCCATGGCTTACTATGACCTCCATATGAAAAATAAAAGTTGATACCAGTAACTCGTAACTCGTAAATTTTTTTGAGAAAGAAAGTGCGAACCAAAATTTCGTATTATGTTATACAACGAAGTTATCAGCAAAAAAAGAAAATCACAAAATTTACATTTTAGCCAATATCTAGTGACCTATGCATTCAATTGGAAAAACAAATACATTTTCATACTACCCTACTAATCAGGCAACTTTTGTCTAATTTAACCAACCTCGTATCTCTTACGGTTCTCGAGATCCCAATGCATTCGTACCTTAAATGGGACACACAGTATAACAAAGAAAATTGCTTCAAGTAAAAAATGTTGACAACTAAATTTTCTATTAGTTTTAGCTGCAGCAATTTCCTCTTAAGTAATTACAATTGGTTTGGTAGTCGTCTATCTCTATAGTGGTTAACTTTAAATTACTTGTAGTACAAAACGCGGTTATTAAATTTTCGCTCAGCTTTATCGGAAATATATTTTTAAAGTAATCAGGATGAGCTAAAAATAGTAACATTATTTAGTGATGTCAGCCGTTGCTGAATTAATTTAGATAAAAATATTTTAAGTAAATGAGATAGACTAAATTTCTGTCAATTTTATAGGAAATATTTTCTAAATTAAATAAGAAACATTTTGAAAATTTTACTTTATTTCATACTGTATCATATTTGCTAGTTCTGATTTTAGTCCGGTAAAAGGGATTTTACAGGATTGTTATTTTCTACGGTACTGTATCGTTTTTAGACAAAATTTTAATAGATTTTATTCACAATATCATTTTTCGTATTCATTTTTAAACAATCCTAGAAATGTCAACAAAGCAATATTAGCTGCTATAATTATTTTTTTATTTTTAATTGGTCCAAGACGAATTGATTATTTTTAAAAAAGAAAGAAAAAGAGAGCAATCCTTTGTCCAAAATTTTGACACAGACATGAAATAAACGTTATACATTATACGTCATACGTTTGTTAATAATTTTCACAGTACTCAATTCTTATTAGTACTGTAAAAACTTATAACGTAATAATTATTTGTATATTAAGGCACTAAAGTATAATTTTTTTTTATATATTTCGAATAAACCATATGTGTAATAAAAAATACTTTAGTGCCAAGGTATATCTTTTTCCAAAAACATTAAATTATTAATTACAAATAAAAATAAATAGCATTATGTAATTGTAAAACGTCAGCTAGCTGTTGCGACGGGGATGGCTGTAATAACAAAAGTACTGTCAAAGTGTCCAATTTGGTTATAATTTGCATTACTTTTTGTATATTCTTAGACGTGGTCTGCATGTGATCTGCATTAAGTCCGATAAATTATTATCAAAAGTAAATAATAAATGAATTCACCAATAGTATTATAGAATAATTTGTTTGCTATTTTAGGTTTGTAATTCAAGTTTGACAAATGAGTTTGTAAAGTAAAATTTTGACATGAGAGTCTGTAATGTTTTGTTTTAGCTACTATTTTGGCTAATTTCGCGAAGTGATATCGTGTACTTTAGTATCGATTTTGGAAAAAAACTATTTTGGTATTGATTTCCGATGAAATCAGGTCAAAACATTTTGAGTAAGAATTCAATAGAATTTAATGTGAAGTAATGAAAAAATCACGAAATACATTTCATATACATAGAATCAAGTTAGTTTATAAAAAGTGGACTAAAAACACTAGTTTATTTATTTTATCCAACACCTCTCAATAAATACTCTATAACTATGGCGATTTTAAACAAGCAAAGTAACAGATTATCCACTAGTGGGTATAATTTTGAGGAAAGTCACTAGTGAGTATTTTTTTATTTATAACAATAATAATAACACACAACACCTTGGTAACTACTTCGATTGACATTTTAATTTAAAAATTTAAAGCATATGTCACTGTCAAATAATATTTCTTTAATAAATTTTTCATTTATTAAGAAGTGTTGGATAAAACATTATACTTCACACGTGGGCAAAGTGGAATTACCCACTCGAAAAATTATCACACTCAGTCTTCGGCTTCGTGTGCTGAGAAATCTCTCGTGGGTAATTCCTTACTTTGCCCGCTTGTAAAGTAAATAACTATTATCTAACACCTCTCAATAAATGCTCTATAACTATGGCGATTTTAAACAAGGAAAGTAACAGATTACCCACTAGTGGGTATAATTTTGAGAAAATCCACTGGTGAGTAATTTTTATTTATAACAATAATAATAACACACAACACCTTGGTAACCACTTCGATTGACACTTTGATTTAAAAAATTTATAGCATATATCACTGTCAAATAATTTTTCTTTCATAAATTTTGCATTTATTAAGAGTTGTTGGATAAAACGTTATATTTCACACGTGGGAAAAATGGAATTACACACTCGGTAAAATTATCACACTCAGCCTTCGGCTTCGTGTGCTTAAATTTCTCTCGTGGGTAATTATTTATTTTGTCCACTTGTAAAGTAAATAACTATTTACTATAATTAGTTTTTAAATCGGTGGTTTCAAAACATCTACTTAAATGAGCTTCAAACTATATTGAATTTTATCTGAATTCTTTTAAAAATATCTTCAGTATGACAATAATGTACCATATGTCTGCAGTAAAGCAGTGGTTCCAAACAACCCTACTATAAAAATAAATGTTCCATGCGATCGCTGTAAAATATGACACAGATATCTATAAAAGGCCGCCACGTTTTTGTGTAATAGGTCTAACTTTTTACAGCTGAAAATTTCACTCTTCTCTCTGACAACCTGAAGGTTGAACTTTGCCTTTTATTTTCGTAATAAACCACAAATTCCTCTCACCCTGGCAGATTTAGCGCCCTTCGAACCATCTGAACCTTATGTAAAACACTTTACCGCGTCCGTTCGCCGTGCGAATTGCAATTCTGCGGATTTACACCCTCTGCGGCCAGTGGGGCAGATGCGGGCGGGAGATGGGGGGCTGGGACCCACATTGATTATCCATGGATGTTCCTGAACCTCTGCCACTAATGAGACGAGATGCGTGATCTGACTGCCATTACTTGTCTGTCAAACTTTCATAAATTATTATTTTTTGCTACTAGTCTAGTAAAATGGTATTAATGAGTTTGTTTTAAGGCGAGAAATTGTTTTCTCTATTGCTTCTTTGCTAACTGATTAATAATTATTGACCTAGATTAATAATTAGAACTGTCTTTTGTGAAAGAAATGTAAGCTTATGAATTTATTTAAATCATTAAACTCAAGCAAAGTATCAATTATAACTTGAATATTGGATATTAAACTAAAATTGCCCCATCATTTTTAAGTTGGCAGTTTAGGTGGAAGAATAACTAGCTTTTTTCATGACGAATTTTACATAAGTTTTTTCGCGATCGCCCAGAAAATTAGCTGTTTCTAATCGCTTTTTAGACCGGAGCTAGCTCGGAAAATTGACTATAAGGGATCGGAAAGCAATGTTTCTATAGTGATTAGTTCTTTATTTATTTATTTTTCATTCATGTGTCAAATATTGCAATAAGGTGTAAGAATTATTATTTCTTTTTTTCAGGTCTTGTTACGTAAATTACTATTACTTTACTTTTACGTTGTGAAATATTTATTACTGCATTTATTTATTATATGTATTGTTAAATTCTCAAAAAAGTTATTATTTCTTTTAATATTGTTTTATATTATTTATATTGTATAGTTTTTTAGGGTTATAATTGTATTTCTATATAAAAAATCTGGTGTGGCACCACACTACTTTCTTATACAAATAAAACCAACTGAACACGTATGACTTGTTCCTTGCATATGACTTTATTTTGAGAATTATTTGATATATAGACGTTAAATCAGTTTAATTTTTTTATGTTCATTGTAACTATGAATTTATTTTAAAATAGATATTAATTAATATCTAGTCTTTAAAACAATTTACATTTAACATATAGATGTTAAAAATGTTTTAGTTTTTGTTCCCATTGTACCTAACTAAGAATATTGAAATATATTCTTAAATATATAATTTAGTTTTTCTTAAAATTAGAAGCATGTAAAAGAAAAGTGCAAATAACATTTTATATTCAATTCTATATTTTTGCTACTATCTTTCATTTGAAACTTTTTTCACAGCTGATTCTATTAAAAAAAAAAAACAATAGAATTTATTGTTTTGTGTGTTCAGTAAACTTCCTCTTCCAGTTTGTCAATTTCATTCAAAATCAACTCAGCACTTCATATTTTTATGAAACTTATAATTTCTAAACTTCGTTCACATATCTTGTCTCGTTCATGAGATATTGCGCACACAGATATCCATCCATCCAAATGTCAAATCAAATCAATGGCAATATCATAGAATTTTATTTCTACCTCTTCAGTTTTTGTAAATATTAACAAGTATTTATGTCCAAATGCTTATGTTATTATTATTAATTAATTAGTTAGAAAGAATTTAAAAATGAAAAAAACAGCGCTTTGTAAACCTAGGCCAATAATGATCATCTTGACAATCTCGGCTTATATACTACGTATTATGTTCGACTGTATTATAATGTTTGATGTGTGGCAGACATAAAGTGTTTCTTTAAGAACTAGTCCATAATGTTTAATTATACAATTATTTTGTATTATTTTGATACTGTTTTAATGATTTCTTCTATAATAACAGGTCAGAATGATTGAAATGTCAGCTTGCACAATTTTTTTTAGCAAATAATAAAAAACAATAAACAATTTAGTAATCAAAAAATACGTAGACAAAAATCTCACTTAGAAACTATCAATTTTTGTCATGTCAACGTTGTGTGTCAAATTTAATTGTCATTCGAAGCTAAAGAAAAATAATCTGCAATGCAGTTAAACTTAAATATTCTATGTAACACGTAAATTATAAGATTTTATTGATTCGCCCTTTTATGTTTCTCGCTACGTTGCGATCGCATGGCCCCTAAACTGTCTCATCCATAAAACTCTAAATTATATACAGAATATTAATTATTTTATCAAGGGTGTTAACGACAAAAATGCGTGAGAACAACAGTGTGTTTCCAAGAGTCTCCGGCCCGCGGTGCGCAGGTGTACGTTGACCGAAAGCATTATTATCCGTTTAACGCCCGTGGTGCATTCAACGTTTAATGTCCGAACAATGTATAATTTTATTAAAGATTTTTATCGAGTTTTGTCCTATCATTGTGTTTTGTTAGAGCGATTAATCTATTTGCTTGCAAACACTGTAACTAGGTAACGCAATATTTAAATTTTTTTACGATACCGATTTGTTTATTTTAATATTTATATCTGCCAATAAATATAAGTGTTTGCTTCTATCTACCAATAGAAGTCAGTGTTTGTGTATTCTGTGCCCAATAGCAACAATGTCAAATTTATAACGCCCTAGGTCGTTATTTGGTACCTAACAACTCTGATAACTGAACTGTTATGATGACAATAAAATAATGGTCGGTCTTTAAATGTTTTAAATAATAAATATGTACAATTGGCTACAATTTTAATAGGAAGATTTTTTTTCTATACTTTTTAAGAATGCTTGGAAGCAATAATATTAATTCCTATTTTTAATTTTCAGATCCTGACTTCGAACAAGCAAGGTAAGCAAAATTTTTTACTATATTTCTGGTAAATTCGGTTCTTTCATCGATTTCAGACTGATTAATTCGCTTCTATCGTCACCTAACCCCCGTGGTAATAAAATTTATACCAGGTTAAAATCTTTTCTCATTTTTTCTTCCGCCGCAAATAAATCTTAGTACGGGCCTGCGTAAGCCTTCCTCACGATATGCGATATTCAGTGGCCATTTGGTGCAGAGCCGACTTGATGTGCAGTCATTTGTTTGCCATCTTTCCGGGCTTAACTTACGTCTATTATTCATTTGTTCTTTATGAAAGTTTGGCTGATGTGCGACCCAAACGCCTCTGGCGGCGCCCTTCGGCATTAAGGATGAAATTGGGTCATTTTATAAATTTTCTAATTTGTAAGATTAATAGATTTACTGATGACTATTTTTTCTTCAAATTGGATATGAAATATTTTTTTGTTCAACAATCGTTTACAGTTTTAAAATAATTATAATATAACACATCCGTTTCGTATCAATTTCTGTAAAAATAGTAATAAGCAAGGAAGAGTGACAAACTAAATTTAAAACAATTTTCATAGGTTATACAAGATGTTCAGAAAAGTGGTGATAAGTGCAGGTAGAACGATTCTATTGCAAAGAATTTGTACGAACCTTCGAAAAGTTACACGAGCTACTTAAAAATATAAATTTGGTAACACCGAATTAAACCGATGATTTGTTTCATATTCTTCTTTTGTCATATTCACATTTACGTTGCAAAATCCAAATACCATATAAATATCAACGTATTCGTTTAAAGTATACATATTTCATTAACCCTACGAATGAAGTAAATTTTAAAATGTATATACGAGTATTACAAAAAATCAAACATCAATCTGATAAAGCGTCAAAATTTGGCAATTTAGCTTTCATTTATTTTTAAAACAATAGTATATTGTGTTATTAGGAGTAAATGTGATACTTTGGATGCTGAGCATGTAAGTTTAAACGACGAGCGAAGCATACAATGTCACATTTATTCCGAATAACACATGCTATTTTTCTTCAAACATAGAAAATAGACATTAAAACATTAAAAAATGCTCAAAACTTCAACAAATATTCTACCGTATCCAGTATTTCTAGTTGCCACAGAATATGTTATTTTGTTATTTTTGTTTATTTGTTTTATTCTTAACTGTCAAATTATTGAATTACAATCTTACTATTTTGCATGATATTTTACTTTGTCCGCCGCCGGAGTAAATGTGTTGCCAAGGAAACACTTTTACGCCGGCGGCGACAATATTGAACTTCTGCTTATTGAATACAAATACATAACAACGTACTTTTATGACGGTTGAAGAAAAAAAAACCTTTTTTATGAAAGGTTGCCATATGGAAAAAAACTTTAAAAATACATCTGAAAAGAAGAAAACTTAAAGTATTGGTATTAAACAATTAGTTACATCAACGCAATTTTGCACAATTCTTCTTGAATGTAAACAGCAATGAAATTCCATTAAAAAATTTAAAAACCGCTAAATTCTAAACGTACATTTACAGTTTGATGACTTCGTGTATCTTCATGGTCGTACAATTTTTTTGCATTCGGTTTGCCGACTTACAATTTATCAAATAATCGTTCTACCTGAAGATTTGATTCCAAATTTAAGTAAAAATGATTGTCTGTATAAGCTAATTAATTAATTATAGTGTATGCAATAAGTGGGTTTCGTAGTTTGACGGACGATAACAAATACATTTTTTCTTCAAACGTCATAAAAGAACGTTGTTATGTATTTGTATTCAACAAGCAGAAGTTCAATATTGTCGCCGCCGGCGTAAAAGTGTATCCTTGGCAACACATTTACGCCGGCTGCGGACAAAGTAAAATATTATGAAAAATAGTTAGGTTGTAATTCAATAATTTGACAGTTAAAAATGAAACAAATAAACAAAAATAACAAAACAGCATATTCTACGGCAACTTGAAATGCTAGATAAGACAGAATATTTTTTGAAGTTTTGAGCATTTTATAATATTTATGATTTTATTTTCTATGTTTGAAGAAAATATAGCATGTGTTATTCGGAGTAAATGTGTCTTCGCATGTAATTGTTCGACTCGCTTCGCTCGTCGTTCAAACTTACATGCTCAGCACCCAAAGTATCACATTTACTCCTAATGACACAATATACTATTGTTGACTACAGATTTAGAAAAAATATGTGTATCTAGATTTTTAATTAAAAAATGGTTCAGAGATCTGCAAGTGGTATATATTTATGTAAAAATATGCTTCAAATTATAACAATGATTATTACATTTGCCACAGAATTTATTCTGTGAATTTACTTATATAGCCCGTCGTTTCACACGAATACAATTATTTTAAAATGTTATTACGGACCATACAGATATCTCTGTGCAAAAATTAACGGATATTACGGCCGTAAATCCACAAGGGTGGATTATATTCGGACAACGCGCTATTCTCCTTGTTGCCACCCGTTTCAACCAGCCCTATTTCAACCACAGTTAGAACAAACTGTACAAGATTAATACTAATATATTTCGCATGAAGTACGCTTACCAGTCGATATGATTGGACGAAGAACTAAAATGCTATAGTCCGAACGACATATCTTGGCGAGTTAGAGTATTTTAGAATTACTCTCCGGTAAGGGAAAAATTATAAAACTATAGGTGTGCAAAAAAAATTTCAATTTAATATATCTACAAAAATTACGGAAAATAGTAATATTTTATTTGTTATATGTAACAAAAAAAGAATGCACAAATGTTAGGTACGAAATGTAAATCAAAAGGCTGTACGTGCATTTGATTAACTTACTGGAAACTTAAATTATTTATTATTCACTTATGAATCACAAGTCACAATTACTTTGTAAATAATTTTTCTACCATCATCACTTATAACTTTGTTAATTTTAGCCATTTCATTATTTCAAAACATTCAAGACAGAATCTTACTTTAAAATGAATGTTGATTGTTACATATATTTATAGGAATATTACATAGTTTAGGGGTATATATGTATTTTAAAATAGCACTTTACTTCTAAACTACAAAATCTAAATATTAATTGTTGTACACTGGTAAACACCATTTACCCAAGCGCTCTTTGAAAATGAATCTTTATAAGTTACTATTGATAGCTGCATTGTATAATATATTGTACAACAATGGAATGGCACATATTCCACACGAGCAAAAAGTCTGTAGTCCGAACATTAGGCGAGGGCTACGGTGTTCGCAAGTGTAGGATATGCCATTTCGTTACATGTTGTAGACTATACTTTCTATAACAAGATTTTGGAAATTATACAAAAAATACAAATATAAAACTATTGAAAACGTCAAACTCATATAAATCCAATTTAAAAATAAATCTGATGTGTTTAAGCGGTACAAAATAGAAAAAAGTTCCAAATAAAAATATTTAATTAATTAAATTTATTAAGTTTCCTAAATAATAAACTTCAAAAATAAAAACATAACCTTGTTAAAACACCATCTCAAATGTCAAAACATGGATGTTTGTATTATGAACTTCCATCTGAACTTTTACCTCATCTTTCTCTTTTTAGCCTGTGACGTCAAAATCATAACCCTCCATTGGGTGCGCACCGTAACGGCTTATGCCCAATCTAGTGTTATATAGAAATCAGTGACAAAAGCAAATATTTAACGAAACGCATCGTAAGAATTTTGAACCGAACTGTATTCTCCCTACTTGCCAAGTAAAATTGTTTGGACTATACTCTGTCTCTCCCCTAAACAGCATTTGGCGTTCTGGTATTATCTCCAGCTCTTCTTCAAGGTACCAGAGTACATTCATATTATCTCTCGCCTCTCCAATGCACACCTGCAGTGTGTTAGATAATATTCCCGAATGAATTATGATCAGGAGTGTACGAAGTACATACCTACCATATAATGGAAAAGCGAACAAAAGAAGCACGTTGCGTTGCATTTGAATTTATTGCATGTGTCATTAATCAAGCGAAGGAAATACTGCATTTACTAAGATTGCTTTAGCATTATTATAAATTTTAATCTTCTGTGCTATCTTAAAATAATTCCTCTTATATTGAAGGAACATTAATTTAAAACGCCTTGATGCGTAAGAGTCGTGTTACAGTGCAGACATCTCCCGGAAAGTTTCCGTATTAAAAGTTGCATTACTTAATAAAAGAAATATGAAATTCGTAGTTTCTGTATCTCAATGCGCATTCACATGCGCTTGGAATCTCCACCAAATTGCTATACCCAGTTTCGGATGATGCAGCAGTTTTGACTACATATCTGACCTGAAATCTGCTCAGAGAATTGGATTATAATATTATTTTAAATTTAAATTTTATTTAATAGAACAAATTTGTTTAACTAGGCACCAAAATATCTAATATTTAGCAGTAATTTTTAATGAATTTTTACCTTCCGCACATACCTGTAAGAGTGTAGGAAGAAATTTCAGTGGATGCGCACGTTCTAAGGTCCATAGAATACGATTTTAATATTTTCGGGATGTCTGTGTGTATGGTGTTACAGTTTCCCAAAAATTACTAAACTGAAAATTTAGATATTTTGTATACGTCAATTGTATCCTCTTGGGAACAGCTGATTACTTTTTGGTGAAAATCCAAGTGGTAGTATACTTGGAACCTTCTCAACTTATTTTGAAATATCTCAGAAAATTATGGTTTAATAACAATTTTGTTATTAGAATAATATTTAAAATATTATTATCTACACTTGTTGTTTGAAACATTTTTCTCTTACTGTCACAATTTACAAATTGCAACAAGTTAAAGAAAAATTATATTTTGACATTTTCGTTTAAATCTGCGAACCTTTGCAAACAGCGGTTGAAAATAGTTATTTGTCAAACTAGATAGGAAAGTGCTTCTTTTTCCCACTCGAGCTCATGAGACAATTCGTGCGAAAATGGAAAAAGGGCTTTTCTCTCGTGGTAGACAACATTTTTTGCACGACATGTTTCTAGAAACGATTTGCTCGAACCTAAAATACACTTTGTAAACACAACCGACACATTAAAAGTTAGGTTATCAGATGCAAGGCGGGGTAGCAGTGTTACCAATAATCCAATCTTAAATCTATATTAAAGTTGTCAAATCAAATCTAGAAAAAGAAAAATATGAGACAATTGTAAGATAATTTAAAGTACTATGTAAGTCATTAGAAAAAGGATTTTCAATAAAATTGGGAATTTATTTATAATTTTTACAAAATATTATCCGCATTAGAGAGGAAAAACACATTTTCCTCACTATTTCGGGAGAAGAACAGTGGGTTTCTTGGCATGTCGTGAAAAAATGTAATTTTTCTTGATAGTTGTGGTCCCTGTTCCTGCATTATTTGATAAAAAATCTATGGCGGGAGGTATTGTGCTGCCCATAACATATTTTTATTTTATAAAGAAAGCATGGCGAATCAAAATTTTTAAACCTTGTTCAATATTTGTATTAGTTTTCGCGATATATATTCTAAAATATGCTGTTTTAATTATCTGAAATTTCGCACATTTCAATAAGTTCTGAAACATCGTATACGCTCTCGTAATGACTTTTTCTCTCTCTCGAGCACGCTGGAGGTGCTAGGCTATCTCTGTCGGTCTTGTAGAGTATGATAAGATAATTCCATGTTACAAATGAATCTTTAGAACACCATGCTGGAGTTTCTGCATTCCTCTAGCTATGATTTGTGATTACCCGCCCGTAATTGTAGCTAAAGTAATTAATAGTTTTTGCTAATGTGCGAAAACGAGACTCAACTACTAGACTAGATTGTAACTTTAATATTTACTATAGTAAGAAAGCCTAGGTAATGGACGACAGTAATTTACGAATTCGGATTATTGAAATGGTAATTTTCGGGAGTCTTATTACAAGAAGTATTTACTTTTTGTCCACATTCGTACAAGCGCGTCTATTCTTCACACTTAGACATATATTTATTATTAAATAAAACTTAGATAATAAGCTACAGTGAATGAATGTCACAAAGTTTAAAAATCATGAACATCTTTACATACATAATATAACATCACGCTATATCCCATTTAGTGGGGTAGCATGAACCCAGAAACACAGTCAACCAACAATCAATCTCCTCCAAACATTCCTATCCTGACACACCACTTTCGCCTCGTCCACATTCATAGTGCGATTCATACATGCTCGTTTATTCTTCACACTCGGAATCATTCGTTCACGCAACAAACCATCTATCATACCCAACCAGTTATTCCTCGGACGCCCACGCAATCGTTCACCTTCAATCTCACCCACATATATTAGCTTCACCAACCTTTCATTCGACATTCGCTCAACATGTTCAAACCACCTCAACTGACTCACTCCCACTTTCTTAACAACATTCTTCTCAATCTCACACTCACCATACACCAATGTATTCCGTATACGATCACGTCTCGTATACCTACATACTCCTCTCAAATATCTCATTTCTACAGCAGTTATACGTCGTTCATGCTTCTTCATCTACACCCAACATTCAGAACCATACATCAATGTAGGCGCTAACACACCATTATAAACACTCAATCGAACATCTCTAGATACATTCGTGTTTCGAGCAAATGTACCCAGAGCACCCAATACCTTACACCCTGCAGACACTCGCCTTTCAATCTCCCGGTCAATACGTCCATCCCTCGAGAACATACTACCCAAATATACAAATTCATTCTCATGTTCCAGTCTCACACCATTCGCTGAAACATTACAATCAGTCACCAAATCATTAACACCTTTAAGATGAAAAATAAACCTTCAGGTAGGCTGCTGACAAAAAAGTTTTTTTTTATTGATATTCCTTTCAACAATGGCTTTGCATCGACAACAATTGTTGACAGACAAAAAGTACCCCTTTCCATTTAAGAAAATGAAACTTCTCATATCTGCCCAAAAATTTTATTTTCTAATCACATAATTATGCCCCATCTTTGCTGTGCCTGTGTATTTGTTTTTTCTTTAGCCAGCAAAACTAATTGGTTGCTTTATAAAACTCACGCTATATACATACTTATTTACTTTTTCCAATCTCACCCAATTGACTGCAAAATTACAATTATTCTTTTCTTCAGTCATTCCATTTCCGATGCCAAACTGACAAAAAGGAAATAATATATGTTAATAATATTTAAAGACTAGTTGTTTCTCCTCATAAAAAATGTTGCTACAGTGTGAATATTCATTTGTTTATCGATTATAATTTGTTCATTATGAATGAGCACGCAATCGGGGCGTGAAAACATTTGCATGATCGGATTTTGTTTCGTCTTTCTGTTTAGCATTCCCGTTTCGTATATTTCTCACTAAAATAAACAAAAATATTCCAACGAATCGTGGCTAATGTACGGGAAACACTTCTGTGTATGTGTGTGTTCGTCGTTTAAGCAAATGGAACATATTTTGCGGCTTAATTTCCACAGTTTTTTTTAGAATAAATGAGAGGCAATATTTTGAAGTTTATTTCAGTGTATATGTGACATATTCCCTAACGAAGCTGCTAACATATCGGTTCAATGTTTTGCAATTAATTAATAACCTTACAAATATATAATGTTGAGAGTCGAAAAAGTTGAAGCTATGTATTGTTTGGATCGTCCGTCAAAATGCACCAGAACTGATGTTCCCAACACATACAAATACAAATTAAAATTCTAGCTAATATTATTTTATCTACGCCACTGATATAATAATATTAGTTATTTGTTTAACTAGGCACCAAAATACCAGATTTACAGTAGAGGCTGCCGTTTCATACGTTTGTTCAACGGTTGTTATGTATTTGTTGAAGGTTACTATGCGTTTGATGAGCGGTTGCTGTGTAAAATATTTGTACAGCCTAGGCATAATAGTTATTTACTTTACAAGTAGGCAAAAAGGGGATTTACCCACGAGAACAATTTTAGCACACGAAGCCGAAGGCTGAGTGTGATGATTTTATCGAGTGGGTAATTCCAGTTTGCCCACGTGTGCAGTATAACGTTTTATCCAACATCTCTTAATAAAAGAAATATTTATTAAAGAAATATTATTTGACAGTGACATTTGCTATACATTTTCAAAATTAAAATGTCAATCGAAGTAGTTACCAAGGTGTTGTGTGTTATTATTATTTTTATAAATAAAAAAATTCCCGCTAGTGACTTTTCTCAAAATTATGCACACTAGTGGGTAATCTGTTACTTTCCTTGTTTAAAATCGCCATAGTTATAGAGCATTTATTGAGAGGTGTTGGATAAAATATATAATTCCTATCATTTAGTGGAGTAATCTAACATATTATGCCACTCAGTGAGGTAATTTGATGCATTTTTGTCTTATTACCTCACTCGTTCGGTCCACTTCACTCCATTGGAAAATTATTACCGGACTGTTATCAAAATTGTCATAGAAACAAACAAATTCGATTAATTCTGTTCCTTTGATTTTGAGTAAATGAATGATTACAATAATAGTTATTTGTTTAACTAGGTATCAAAATATTAATTAGGTTTACAGTAGAGGCTGCCGTTTTGAACACTTAACTTTTTGCCAATTTAGAATGAGTGGCTTTTGCCAAATGAGAAAGATACTGGAGAATTATTTTCTAATTTATCGAACTCTCGAGTTATATTTAATTAGACTATTTTTTTGATTTCATCATCAGGTACACCACTAAATCTATCTTTTTTGCTCATTTATATTTGTGTTGTTGATAACTATCTGACATCTGATATTTGTCAACAAAAACAAAAAAGCTACAGAGAACATTCCCGGGAATAATCACAAGAGCATTATTCTCAGTATAATAATATGATTGGATAAAACACAGACACGTGACATACAATGAAGCATTTCATTGGTTTTAAGAAACGTCAAAAAATAATCATTAGAATCTGATATCACATAATCTCTCGAAAATTTTAATTTCTAAACGGTACAAAATGTAGAAAAACGGTTCAAATAAAAATTGTAGTTAATATTATTCTACATCTTTTTGAATACAATAAAATTTACTGTAACTTAATTATTTAGTCATCCCAAAAAACCTAATAGATCTTTAAATAAACTACCACTCAAGGTAGATAGATTATTACCAATCTAATTTTAAATATGAAATTTCAAGATTTTGAGTTATCGTGGACGAAAAAATCGTCATCCAGGAATACATACAAACACATATAGATGTCATCATGATAATGAAATTGTATATTAGGAATTCCAAAATGAGTTTATCTGTTGAAAACTCACTACCAAATAATTTGACCCGTCACAATACCTTCCTTAGAATTATGTGCGGGAGGTGAAAAGAATAAAGGTTTATATAGAAATATAAGAGTTATTAAAGTTTTTGAGAGAACGATCAATGTTAGTGAAAAGGCAAAGTTTAAATTGTTCCAGAAATGTCATTTTCGCATTGGAAGTAGAGCACGACACAATGTCAGCTGCTTTTGTTTCAGTTTGACTTGGAAATATTAATCTTGCACATTCACTAAGTTTCCTTATGTTACAAATATCTTACAAGTTTTATTTGTTTTCGAAATAACTTCTACGTTCTTATTAACATACAGAAACATTATTGTTAACTGCCAGTACACAACAGGTCGACAAATGTATAAAAGTTAACGTTAAAATTATTTTACTTGTACATTAAGTTTTCAAGCGTTTCTAGCGATAATGCAGCCACATATCGGATTTTAAAATGTTAGGGAAACCTCGGCATGTGTTGGTTAAAATAGACGGCTCACTATTGTACCTAGAAAGTGAAATATTAGCAATTCAGGAGCTGTTTCCTGTTTGAAGCAAGACACATGTCACACTAGCCACTCAAGTCCTACGGGTTGGTTTTCGTAGCTATTGCCTGGCAACAAGTTTTCGAAAGATCTGTCAAATTATTTTCAATTTATTCTCACTCTCTTCTTATGTTATTACTGATTATTTCACTCATTGCAAATTTGACCAATCAGAATGTCTCATTTTCCATTGTTGTGCATTTTAGATAAGTGAATAAACAGCACCATGCTGTTTATTCGCGAGTAAATTGAAGCTAGCTTTTATATGCAAATTTTTAATATTTTGAAGGCATACTTAGCTGGATAATTAGTTGCAGAAGTAAGATACATACATGTTTTTTAGTTTTACTGGTATTCTATATCTTTAAACATGCTGAATTATTCAATTCAAGCTATTTTTATTTACAAATTTTTGACATTTATTTGAAAAATAAAAAGAAAAACAATCAATTTGCTATAGTTACACTACAACAACATAATTTGACGGTGCTTTTTGTTTATTAGTGTACCGAATTATTTATGTGAAAATGTGTCAAAATCAACGTTTAAGTTCAATTTCTTCGGCAAATATTGAAATTTATGCTATGAATTCATGAAATAATCTTGACATATACCCCTCGTGCTAAAGAATTTAATCGATTAAATTTGATGTCTAGCTTATTTAAAAAATTTTGCTTTTAAAAAAGTGTTATCGTACATAATAATTTAAGATAAAACCCCTCGACCTGCGGTCTCGGGATTTTTTCAAATTATTATGTACTCAAACACTTTTTAAGCAAAATTTTTTGCATAAGCTAGACATGTCAAATTTATTCGATTAAATTCTTAGCACTCGTGATATAACTATTGATTATTTCATTCATTACAAATTTGCCCAATCAGAATGTTTAATTTTTCATTGTTATACATTATAGATAAGTGATTAAACAGCACCATGCTGTTTAATCGCCATTAAATTGAAGCTAGCTTTTATATGCAAATATTGAACATTTTGAAGGCATATTTAGCCGAATAATTAGTTGCAGAATCAAGATACTTACATGTTCTTCACCTTTACTGCTATTCTATATCTTTAAATATGCTGAATTATTCATTTCAAGCTATTTTTATTTATTAATTTTTGACATTTATTTGACAAGTAAAAAGAAAAACAAACAATTTACTATAGTTGCAATATAATAACAAAATTTTATGGTGCCTTTTACTTATGTGTGTACCGATTTATTTATATGAAAATGTGTCAAAATCAACGTTTTAGTACAATTTCATCGCCAAAAATTAAAGTTTATACTATGAATTCATGAAATAATCTTAACATATACCCCTCGTGCTAAAGAATTGAATCGACTAAATTTGATGTCTAGCTTATTTATAAAATTTTGCTTTTAAAAAAGTGTTATCGTACATAATAATTTAAGATAAAATCCCTCGACCTGCGGTCTCGGGATTTTTTCAAATTATTATGTACTCAAACACTTTTTAAGCAAAATTTTATGCATAACCTAGACATGTCAAATTTAATCGATTAAATTCTTAGCACTCGTGATAACTATTGATAACTTGTTTACAGATTTTAACATAACCCCACAAATTACTGGCTGTCAATTAGCAAATAAGTGAAGGACAAGTCAATAATCTAATATAAAGTAGATTTGTTCTTAATGTCTAAACGTCGTTTTCGAATGTCGCCTTTTCAAAGTCAAGTCAAAGCAAATTTTTGCCGTACATGTAAACGTCGTCATTGTCTTCTGATTAAAAGCAGTGCAGATCTGTAATATAAATTTAATACAAATATCAACCATTTTCCCAATTTTAGTGAGGCTCTCGTTTACGCAGATGTCTTGGTGTATATATTTGCGCGTACCAAATTTTGTGGTAAATATCGAGCAAGGAATCTTTATCCGCATGATCATGAAGGTACTTTTAAGTAAATGATTATAAAATTAAAAGAATGAAGATAAAATTTTCCTCTTGCAGTTTCTTTGACGTGTAACATTTTAAAAATGTTCTTGTTCGTTAAAGAAAATTCTCTTCTCCGTTAGAAATTCCGCATACCAAATGTTGTTCTTTTATACAGCTAGATTAAAGACAAATACTTCTATCTACCAATTATTACAAACAACGGTTTTATTTATGAAAATACTCTCCGTTGAGAATCACAAGCGTGTCTTTCAAAGCCAGACATTTTTCACAATTCATTGAACTAAACACTAAACAAAACCCAGACAGACGGCGAAGATTCAGAGTTTAAAAAGCACATTGTTCGTGGCTTCTCACATCCTGAAAGCGAAGCTCTCAAGCTACGATTTGAATGATTTGCGAACGACGACATCCGGAAGCGGAAACATTGTGCTTGTTGGTCAGTCGCACGTGAAATTTTATACTGTGGGCTTCACTTTTGGTTTTGTATATTTTGGATTTTATGGATGGAATCGGGTGGATATTTATTGATAATGGAGGCTTTTTCAATGCTTTTAAATGAAAATGTGAACCCAAAAATTGGAGCAAAAGTTCTTTTTATTTTCTTTTGCACACTTAGCTCAAGGAAGTAGAAGAATTTACTTTTGTGTAACCACATGTGTAATAATTCATGACTGAAAAAAATAACGGAAGTTCATAATTATAAGTTTCATGGTAATAGGCAGAGCTGTTTAGAATTTGGTGGAATATCCTGGACACAGAAGCAATTTATGTCGAATGTAGAATCAGATGCGAAATCATCAAGAAAAAATCTCGAAATTTAATACTATAATAATAATGATACCAAAATTATGACAGGCGTTGTAACGTAACAATTTTCAGGAGAGTTTACTAAAAATTGCATTTTTCTAATATAAAATTATGAATGAAAACTTATTTTTAAGTATGTTTTATTGTATTATCCCATTATATTGTGATATAAGCTTATAAGCTATACAAAAAAGTGATTACTTTGGATAAATTCAATTATACTGGAATACCCCATTTCTAGTACACCGGAAAGATATCATGAATGTACTTACGTTATAAATTAGCTTGTTGTATAAATCATGTTGTGTGAAATAAGTTTTAAGTTGATAAATACGCGAAATATTTGCAGGATCCATTTGAAAAAAACAAAAAAACACCCTGTATTTCTGTTAGATTTTCCGGATATTTTTCAACAAGACATTGTAATCAAAATTTATATATTTCATAATTAAGGTATGCTAAAAATGCCTGTAAAATGCAGAATAAGTAAATAAATATAATTAAATTTTTGGTCCCGTAAGCATTAATAGGTGGAAAAAACATAATTTAAATTTCATATTTGAAAGTTGTAATTTTCTTGAAGGTCTAAAGTATTTAGAGCATATGTCAGTAATTAATTGAATTTTGAATTAGAGAAAATTTTGTTATAATAAAAAGATGTAATATTATATTATTATATGAGGGATTATGAGGAATGATTTGCATCACTCGTTTGCGACTCGTGACGCAAACTTCATCTATGTGAATAATGAGCATAATCCCGAATATAATATTAGAATTTTTCTACTTCAATAAATTCGGAAATCACTGTTGAAAATAATCGAAATTCGTTTGAAACACACTATAAGTCAACTGTCAGACGGCCGTTGCTTGGTGATCCACATTACCTCTTTAAAATAACCGTGAATTATGGATTTCTGGTTCTGTGATTGATCAAGGAGAGTGAATTAGAAATATAATTACTGTCGTGAATTATGTGTACTATAATTCATCGCAAATTTTAAACAATGGGGATATATTTATGCAGGAATAGAAAAAATAATATTAGCTATGCAAATTTTATGCCTTAGGTTATTCTATATGTTTATCCAATACCTCTCAATAAAAATGCTCTATAACTATAACGATTTTTAACAAGGAAAGTAACAGATTACCCACTAGTGGGTATAATTTTGAGAAAAGTCACAAGTGAGTAATTTTCTATTTATAACAATAATAATATCATACAACACCTTGGTAACCACTTCAATAGACAATGGGCGCGTTCAGTAGCACTCAGCAACTGAGTTGCTATGTTGCTAAACTCAACTGAACGATTTGCTGAGTTTATGATTACTGTCATCAGCTAAGTCAACAATTCAGAGCATTTACAACGCGCTGATTTGTGTCAGCAAGTGATGAGTAGTAGGTTAGATGTCAAAAATGGAATTGAATAATAATTTACATGGAAATTGTACAGATTGTGCACCAGTCAAGCAATAGAAAACGATATGTTCTATAATATGTGAATGAATATTTTCATATTTTCCTTTGTTTCTATTTATATACAAGATCCAAAATGTGCCATTACATATTTTACTTACAAAGAAGTTGTTTCGGGAAATACTCGTATACTAATTAGTAAGTTTGTAGCAAATTGTTTTTTGAACATTGGTTCTTATTAAATTAATTTCATCTTGATAATTTGTAAATGTTAACAAAACTCCTGTAATCACGCCAGAAATACAAGTCACATGTGTACAAAAGGGCGAACAACAAGGTGCTACTTTACATGTTATATATAATTTACAATTAAGTTCAAATCTTCCTTGATTTCTTGAACTCAAACCAAAAATTAATTTAACACTCTTACCACTATATGTATACTATTGATAGTTGACAAGTTAAATTTTCCATCACTAACTCAACATGTCGTTCAGCACTACGCTAACATGCTTACTTGCTATTGCTGAGTTGCTTACTTAGTTGCTGAATGCTACTGAACGCGCCCATTTTAATTTAATAAAAATTAAAGTATATGTCACTGTCAAATAATATCTCTTTAATAAATTTTGTATTTATTAACCGATGTTAGATAAAACGTTATACTTCACAAAGTACTTTGCCCACTTGTAAAGTAAATACCTGTTAATTCGTTTCGTGTTTAAAACTTCGCGGAACGGCGGAACTGTTACAATTGAGAACCCACAGTATAAATTCTAACAAATGCAGCTTTTAAAATCTGACAAATCCATCACAGTATCTCAAATCCTTCTCTTGCAAATGTCGTTATAAAACTGCAGCAACACATACGTGGCATCGCGTGCCCGTAACAAGGCCTCGCTGCAACGAACGTAAACCTCTTGAGCGGGATTGTGTTATTGGTTCCCGCACAGCGTGTACAAAAACCAGATCAACAGCGAATATAATCCGGCCGTGGTTCGGATTTAAGAATTCAATTTCGGCGGCGCGCGCTCATAAAAGGGAAATGCAGAACGCCGAGTGAAATGAAAACTAATATGTGTCTTTGTTGTGTTTATTTGCGGAAATTCAATTATTGGGGCTGTTAGGAGGCTTAGAAGCGTCGAGCCGACGAAATTGAGAGGCGAGAATAACCACGATATTTATTTATTTGATACCTCTTTGATTATTTCGCGATTACTTTCGCCTGAGAGAAATTTGAGGTGAGATATATTTCATCAAAGTATTTATTACCTCTCGCACATTATGTAAGGGAAATATTATGGTGAGTCAACACTTTCGATAGTGCATTTTCAACACTATGTTTCAACAATGTATTCTGTGTGACGATTTTTTCGTCACGATAACTCAAAATTTTATGAATCTATCAATCTCATGTTTCGAATTTATATTTCAGATGTTCATGTTGCGAACTGACTAGATTTAGGTACACTGAACAAAGAGATTCCTCTTAAATGAAAAGAAAAATTGATTTGAATAGTGCCAATCCGATGTCGTTTTCATTGAAAACTTTTGTAGGCTTAATAAATATTCTTGTATGAAAATTAATCTAGTTTTGAAGGAACATATCAAAGTATACAACTGAGACTCATTATGGGGATAAAGTAGGAGTAGTTTGAATTCAAATTTTTTTTTTTAAATATTCATCTTTCAATGCAGAAAAAAGTAGATAAATACAATTTATATTCAAAATTTATATACTCGTATTTTATTTGAAATCGACACTAAAGTGCTCAAAAATCGTCACTAAAGGAACCCATTATACGACGATTTTGAGCAACCCAGTGTTGGCAACCGTTAAATAATTATTGTACAATTAGAATAATTTTTTCAGATATATTGAGGTACTATAGGAAATTTGGACGTAACGTGAAACAAAATTTGCAAGAAGAATTAACTAATTAATTCCGATAACGAAATTAAGGACAAAACACATAATTTTGAGTGATATTTGCGATAACTTCGCTTCTCGATGTTGGCAACGCTGATTCTCAGTTTCAATTAACAACTGACAGATGTATAAACTTAACCTATATTGTATTTGTTTTACAGTTTTTTTCGAATTTTAGATTTCAAATAGAACTTAATATGTACCTCGGCACTGAAGTTCCTTTTTATCACTCACATGGTTTATTTTCCTCGGCCCTACGGCCCTCGGCAACTAAATTCCATATTCGTGATAAAAAATTGAAATTCAATGCCTTGATACACAAATAATTATTTTAATTGAATAAAATAAAAAATAAATTTTTTTTCAACGAATGCATCAAGAAGAGAACTGAAAATTTTCTTGAAATAAGAAGTTATTTTTATGCTTGTAGTAATCGATCAACTCAAAATAGTAGTCAAAATAAAGTCATATGCAAGGAACAAGTAATATGTGTTCAGTTGGTTTTATTTGTATAAGAAAGTAGTGTGGTGGAAATATATATCATCGCGCCTTTTACCCATTACGGGTGTGGCACTCTGCTTACGCAGATCTCGGTAGGTGATATATTTTTTCGTATGAAGTGCGGTTACCAGCCGTCAAATCATAGCCCCCAAGGATGTTAGTGGAGGGGGAACACTCCAGATTTTTTCAACTTGAAATAAAAATCTATTCTATTCTATTTCAAATAATTTAGAGGAAAATGCTTCAAATAAAAAGTTGTTCGTATCGGTTTTTGGAGCATTCTTCTTTAAAATAATTCAGGATTGCTCACAGCGGAAAATATACTAATATTCTTATTTTATCGCGTGAATCGTTATTATTTTAGGAGCTATAATGAACAAACTATACTCTGAACATTTTATGGTAAGATTTAATTAAACTAAAATGAATTACAGGCAATATAATAGTTTCTTAATTACAACGTAATAATTTAATAATAACTACAAGTTATATACACTGTTATACAGTTAGTAATGAAGAACAGAATCTTTTGAATACAGCAATAATTTATTCAAATACAATTATTTCAAATGGGCCCTCCGGTCGTATTTGTAACACAAATTGGGTTAAACAGAATTAATTTACAAATTGTAATTAATTTTATTTGTTTAAATAGTTTGACCGAAAGCGATTAGCATAAATATACATATTATTCAAAGAATTTTATTTCAATTAACACATGCGTAATTCTTTGTTAATTAGATTATCTGATAGCATAAATGAATTAATTTTATAGTCAATTCAGACCCACGTTAAATGTGACAGACTTAAAGAAATAAAGTTAGTTTTTATATTATTTCTACCTCATTTGGGAATATTTTAATAGCTAATATAATTTCTATGTTGGCGAATAATAAACTACAAGTCTCGAAAATAGGGAAAAAGGCGTCCATATTAAAAATTAACGAGACATAAAATGTGAGGGTGAACTTAGTTTATAGCCTTGTAGAAATGTCATTTCCAATTTTACGAGATTTTAGTAGCGTAATATTGTTTGCTCAAGAAATTAGTCGTAAATTTTATTTCCAATTTTGATATATCCTTATAATAAAATCACTTTAAACCTATATAATTTTGAGTTGAAAGGTTTATTCATATCGTAGCGAAAATTAATAATATTAAACGAAATAACTGCAAGTACCAAGGGAATTGAACTATGACTAGTAATCTAACATTTCCAAATAGCACTAGAAAATATGACTTTATAGTAAAATAATACGTTGACTGATCCTGTGTCGTGGTCTACTCGTATTTATCTCTTCGGTCATCTGTCAAATGTACATAAGTCAGTAGAAATGCAGGATTTTAATTACATAGACAATTAAAATAAATGTTAATGAATATTTCCCTCGAAAAATTTCAACCAATCACGTTGCAGTATTTTCTGAATTTCAACCATTGACAATCGAATACAGTGAATATTTGGCATATCGAAAATTTGTACAAGTGCGATATCCGAATATTTATAATAAATGTGAACACAATGAGGAATAGTTTAATTTCTTCGCTTTAAAAGGACAAAAGGGATAATATCTTCAATTTTTCAATCAATTTATTCAAAAAAATTACTTTCAAAACGCTGATGACTCATTTTTAACGTAATTTGACAAATGACATTTATCAAAGTCTGACGTTTATGCTACAGATTAAAATAAATATATGTTCAATAATTTAAAATAATGACTGAAATCTTTCTCGAGAAATATTCGTCCAATATATCCCTCGTGCATGGCAAATACAATCAGAATATTTTCTCTCGTGCACGTTCGTGCACTCGAAAAAATATTCAGGTATTTGAAAGTGGACTTGGGATATAACTACTGAATATTTTGTACTTGTACCGTTGTGCCGACTATCCAGTACTAGCACTTTTAAGTGAATATGAATATATTTTATCCAACACCTCTCAATAAATGCTTTATAACTATGGCGATTTTAAACAAGCAAAGTAACAGATTATCCACTAGTGGGTATAATAGTGAGTATTTTTTTATTTATAACAATAATAATAACACACTAAATCTTGGTAACTACTTCGATTGACATTTTAATTAAAAAATTTAAAGCATATGTCACTGTCAAATAATATTTCTTTAATAAATTTTTCATTTATTAAGAAGTGTTGGATAAAACGTTATACTTTACATGTGGGCAAAGTGGAATTGCCCACTCGATAAAATTATCTCACTCAGCCTTCGGCTTCGTGAGCTAAAATTTCTCTCGTGGGTAATTCCTTACTTTGCCCACTAGTAAAGTAAATAACTATTATTAAATATACATAAAATTATTTTTCCAACACCTACTTGTAAAGTGGTATTTTATCCACTGAATTCTCGAGACTAAAATAATACTTTAATAGTAATGATGGATAAAGTATTATTTTATCCACTAATGGATAAATTATCGTTACTATAGTATTGACAACATGTTGATGTGTATATTTTCTATATTTTGCGCTATATTATATAGCAACTTATAATGTATATAAGTAAGTTTGGCAACAAAATAAGATGAAACATAAATATTAATGTCAAATTTTAAATTAAATGTCATTTTAGTTTTATTCAAGAAGCAAGAAAGGTGTGAAAAAATATGAAATGCAACACGTGAATAAAGACAAATTAACCACTCGCGTAAATTAGACATTCCGCTTGTGGTTAAAATATGTCTTTATTCACTAATACATAAAAATCTATTTTTCCACAATCGTTTAATTTTAATGTTGTTTGCTTACTCAGAAGAGTGAGCAAAGTAAGCAAATTTATCACTAGTGAGAAAAAAATGTTTTAATCACAAGTGAGAAGAAGGTTTTTGCTCACTCTTGTCAGTAGATGGCACCAAAAATTTAGGTACATAATTTGATAAACTACTTTGCAATATTAAAATAATTGCGTAGTTGAATTTACTACTTCAAAAAAGGTATAACTTGTAATTTTACATTTTAATTCATAAAAAAATTAAATTGTTTATTGAAAGCCTCGTCAATGAAACAGCAGCATCTGATGTAAATCTGGTATTTTGGTGTCTAGTTAAATAAATAACTATTGACTGAATATTTGCGAGTAACAAAAATGTGTTGCTATAGTAAGAAATAAAGGGTAACTACATTTTGAGCCATTTTAATTAAACACTTGATCTAATTCAATGAATAGTTCCTCGAATACCATTCGTAGTTAACGTTAAGTAAATTATTTCCAATTTATTCTTACTCTCTCTATTAAGAAGTATATAGATTACTAGTACCACTCATAGGATCTATGATAAATATAACGCAATTTAGCTTCTGAATATAAATTATAATCTCTTCTGTTATCACAATATTAAGCCACAAATCTCTGCACTAAAAAAATATGAGACAGTCCTAAAGATGTCCCTTCCGATAGCGAACAAAACGCGGATAAGCAAGAAGTACCCGGACCTTTCCGGGTGCCCGGAAATTTAATCACAGGGTTCGGACGAGGCACAATATATACTGCCGCGATTTTATAACTGATATGCTTCATATTTTAAATAAATATATCGTCACACTGTTTTCTACAGAAATACTCTGGAAGCCCTTTGAATCCTTGGTAACGAATGTGAAAATTATAATAATAATAATAGATCTTGGTGGAGTTTCCTACAGCTTTATTCCATTTATTTGAAATGTGAAATCTGTTCAAATGAAAGATGCCTGTAATAAAATTTAGATAAAAATGCTGTTTGAAATTTTCGTCTATCTGATAATAAATATAAATATTTTTTCTGCCAGTATTTTTCAAACTAAGGAATACAAATTTCTTGTTTTAAGCAGAAATAAATTATTGAAAAATTAGCACACTGCAATTAACAAAATATGAAACAATTCAAAGCATTCTTGTCATACATTTTTCTGACATAATTTCGTTACAATATGATATGATAACTATACATAACTATAGCTAATATTAATTTACCTTCTTTGTGTTACAAAATAATTTACTTTAACTTAATGAATGTTATAGTTTTTTAAATGCAAAGGTGTTTTCTTTTACATTGGAATGGATAACCCGAAGTATTCCCATAACTGTTACAAAATTTCTGACTGAGGTATTATTTAATCACTTTAATTTGTTTTTATTTAATTAGGTGTTGATCTGGCCGCTGCTGTTAACGTAACAACCCTGCCGCCACGTTTATTTAATCGTTATGTCTTCCAGTTTAGTTTGATCTTCCGGCCAGTGAAGTTGTAGTTTTGTGATAGGTGATTTAGTGACTATTTACTTTCAGGATTCAGGGATTGTTTAGAGTGAGTTATCCATTGCTATTTTTAGAGAGTATTTTAATTATTGTTGTTGAGTGAAAATGTGGAGCGATTGGAAGTGTGTGGCTGTATATTCCTATCCTTATCCTTAATTATGGTGCGGTCGCCAGCGGTGGGACCAGCCGAGTAGCGCCCAGCGAAGTACCGTTACTAGTCCGGTGCCAACGGTGCCCTCCTGCCATCTATAGTGTTGCATTCAGGAGTTGGGCCTTCCTTTCGCTTGCATCTTTGAGTAGTGGAGGAGGGATATGGTTTCAGACTCGGCTTTCAACCGTTCTCTCATAGCCTCGCTCAGTGGAAGATGGCAAGTCTCGTGGTCACGTAGGTTGTCTGCGGACACAGGGGCCACGAGGATTCTTTGCTCACCCTCCGTAGGTTGTCTTCGGACACAGTGGGGTGAGCTACTCTCACCCTCCGTAGGTTGTCTTCGGACACAGTGGGGTGAGATACTCTCACACGGCCACGTAGGTTGTCTTAGGACACAGTGGAGTGAGAGGCGACGGAAGCTTCAGTATGCTACATTACGTCACCTATGTGATTAAGTGATTGCGTGTTTGACTAATTAACTATAGAGTTCAGATTTATATGATTTTGCTATTTAATTATTTTTCAGCGTGGATTTCTCACTGTGTGCGTTTCACTCATATTTTATTATTTTCTTACAGCACCGCAACTGA
Source organism: Poecilus cupreus (assembly GCA_963942605.1). Lineage (NCBI taxonomy): Eukaryota > Metazoa > Arthropoda > Insecta > Coleoptera > Carabidae > Poecilus > Poecilus cupreus. The sequence goes on from OZ012729.1 coordinate 16,490,468, forward strand.
CTTCAGAAGTGCGGCGACCCGGCTGTCCCTCAGGGCTTGATTGTGGACAGTTACTTTGATTGTATATAGTATTAGGTAATAAATGTTTATTTACAGAAAATCCTAACTTTTTTATTTCAGTCTACACCCTTTGCATCTATCATCATAATATACCTAAAATTAAAATTAAGATCACAATATTAAAAAAAAATAAAAAATTAAAATCTTTAATATGGAAAATAGGTAGGCTGTTGAACAAAAGTTATTGCTTTTTTTATTGATATTCCTGTTAATAATTGCTTTGAATCGACAACAATTGTTGACAAATTGGTGACAGGACTATCAATAAAAGAAAACAATAAATTGTTTTTTTTTTTTTGCCGATTGACATTAAAGGTGACACTTTACGGACTGCTAACAGTCTGTAAAGTGCTACTTTTATGCCTAGGCTGTAAAAATGTTTTACATAGCAACCACTCAACCAATGCATATCAACTGTTCAACAAACTAATGGGAACGCAATTTGACTAAATTAATATTAATTCCAAATCGACAAAAAAATTATGCGTTCAACTTGGCACCAAGCACAGATTTATAGTAGCATTCATTTCCTCGGCTTCGCCTAGTCAATGAAACAGCAGCCCCTGCTGTAAATCTGGTATTTTGGCGCCTAGTTGAACAAATAACTATTGTTCAATAGCCTACAGCCTACATAAAAATGTACCCGTTTCCATTTAAGAAAATAATGATTTTATTTTACTAATCAACTAATTATACCCCCCTCCTTGCTGTATGAGCCTGAGTATTTATTTTTTCTCTAAAAATTATTAGTTAGACAACAAAACTGATTGCGTGATTGGTTGCTTTAAAAAATTTACTATGTATTCTACTCGTGTTTTGATTTTTATTTAAACTTTTATAAAACATTAATGTCATGTGAATTTATTATAATAGTATAAGTCAACATTTTACAAATGGTCTAATATCCAGTAATCAATCCGATGCATTTGAGCAAACACTTAACAATAAGCAAACTCTAGCATCACCCAGGTGCAAACACTACAAGATGTAATACCAGCCAAAGTGGCTAATTAAATTGCAGCAGACGTGATAACCCCTCCCCCCTCCCCTCCCCCTCTATTCTCGCTCCACAGCGTCGTGTCGTCACACATGCACTGTCCTAATTAAAAGTTGTATAATTTATAAATCTAGAAGTTGCACCTCGTGCTTGTGAAACGCGAACGCCTACGCTACGAGCGATACCTCCCGTCTGCAGAGGAAACCATATGATAATTAACTTTATCATAGTCGCCGATGATACTGTTACAGGGCGGGATTAAGGGATTATATTAATTGTGCGTTTAACAAGCAACAGGATAGCTGGCTGGGTAATTTGTTAAACTGATATTGTTGTTCTGTTGATGAGGATTAATACTAAAAGGGATTTAATTATGTTGGTACAAATGCTTACGATTAATTTCGATCGTTTGTTACTGTCACTGTTGCTTGCTTAATATTATATCATTATTTGGGAAATTATGGACTTTTTGTACTCGCAAACTTAGGAATATTTGATGCACGTTTTTTCCAACCACACGAAAAAAGAGTACATTAGGATTTACCGAAATCTTATGTAAACTAAGGATATAAAATGATTTTTGGTAAATACATGTAATTGCTTAGTAAATAATCGTGTTTAGATTTTTAATGAAATGTGATCCATCAGTTTGTATTTTTTATTTTATGCGATTATTATAAAAATTACCGAAAATTTTTTCAAAGTTTATTTTACATTAAAATGCCAATGTATCTGCAGTATAAGTTTTTCTACCGGGTGCTCCATTTTCGCGCAATGCTATGCAACAAAGTATTTTTAAATGGAACACACTATATATTTTTACAAAATTTTAAAGATTATATGTTTCTCTTTAAATAAGTTCTTATTTACTATAGTTCTAAAATGATCAGTACAGAGATTATTCACGTTTTTGTTTCAATAATCACAGAAAATATGCCATAAAATTGTGTGTGAATGTTTAAACAATAATATTAGTTGCTGTCAATCTTTAATAATTATTATTTACTCTTTTCACTTCGTTTAACAACTTTTTTTGTTATATTTTGTTTAGTTTGTTGAACAAATGATCAAATCGAACATTTTTTATAAATTTATTTATTGTTTTCAATTTCATGACATACTTTCTGTGTGTGATTCTTCATTAATATAAACGTGAATAGTTTCTGTACTGATACTTTTAGGACTATAAATGAATAAGAACAAGAAACAAAAGGTCTTTCGAATTTAGCAAAAATGATATTAGGTTTGTTCCAACTGGTTATTTCTGACGAGTTTGTGACATGTTTGTGACAATTTCACTGCGCTTGTGAAAAATGTAAACAAATTAAGTTTGCAATATAGATTGGAACGGCGAAATGGAATAAAGCGCATGTGCATACTCATTTTTTGTTTTGACAGATAACCTTAAATATAAATATAAATACAGAAATTTATACATTTTTCGCTACAAAAAAAGAAATGAAGCTTATGTTTTAAAGTTATCTTGTTTACATTTTTCTCAGGCGCAGTGAAATTGTCACAAACATGTCACAAACTTGTCAGAAATGACCAGTTGGAACAAACCTATTGTCATTAGAATTTGATGTCCCACCATATAATTTCCCGAAAATGTTAATATTAAACTGTACAAAAAAATAGAAAACCCTAGCAATATATTCTACTTTTGCAATTTTTCTGGCGTGAATCAATCGGCTGCCAAAATACGACACCCCCAGATTTTATAGAAGAATGAGCGACATTGATGAATATCAAGGTGTCATACTATACAGACACTGTAATTTTCATTCTATCTTGATAAATTGCGATACCTGTCGCCATGTCTGAAATTGTACGCCGCCTCTGGTGAGTCTAGCTTCTCATGATGTTGCAATTAACTTAATTGGAAAGGCAGTGTTACAAATGTGCATAAATATACAGATTACGCTGCTAGTATAATGGAAAATTATTATAATCAAATTTATTTCTCTCGTGTCATATGAAATAAGACCTGCGTTACATTATTCTGCACTTTTACTTTGTTTAAAATGTTTTCTTTTGCGAATAAATTCATTATGATAGTAGATAATACATAATACTTTTAGTATAATAGTTGTTGTTTGTAATATATTATTAATTCAGAATGAAAATTATATTTTGTTACAATGTAGAGCCCGGAGTATTCCTTTTTCACCGATATGACGTTCCTATACCTAAAATTAAAATTAAGGTCACAAAGTTCAAAGAAACATTTTACATTTTTAATATGGAAAATACAACTTTAGGTAGGCCGTTGAAAAAACAAGTTTTTGTTTTCTCGATTGATACTCCTCAACAATGGCTTTACATCTACAATAATTGTTGACAAATTGATGACAGGAGTATCAATAATGAAAACTAACTTTTTTTGTTCAAAGGCCTACCAGAAGTTCTATTTCACATATTAAAAACGTTATTGTATTTGAACATTGTGACCTTAATTTTAATTGTAGGTATATTCATCCCAATAAATTAAAGTGCTACTTTCCATTTAAGAAAATATAACTTTCATTCGCCCCAACCACGTCCCTCTAATTTTTTTTTAATTAGCGAGCAAAACTGATTATTTGCTTTAAAAACCCTTATATAAGATATGTACCTCGCACTTGGTACTAATAGGTAACTGAGGTTTTACTTGGCTTAATGAATAACGAAGGGTAGCATAGTCTCTGGTCACCACGAAATATTTTAACTCCCTTCCGAAGAGTATTTAAAAAAGGCTTCTGATCGAAATAGTGGGAAACAAGTAATGAACAATAACAAAATTATACATATAATGTTTAATAACGAAGAGCAAAAAATAGTATATTATGATACAAGTGTATAAGTAAGCTTTTAAAGCACGTACGACGAGTTTAAGGGTACGACGCGAAGCGGAGTGCTTTTAACGTCGCTAGTGCTTTAAAAGCACTTATACACGTGTGTCATACGCTATTTTTTATTATACCTGCATCATACTCTGGAAAAAACTGGAAAGCAACATTTTGATTTTCATTCAATTCATAATTTTGCGCGCGTGACGTTTGACGTATGTCGTTTACATGGAGATTGGTTAGCATTTATTGTTTACGTTTACAGTTTTGACATATATTAATTGTAATTATTTGTGTTGTTGCTTAGCAACCTTTAAAGCACGGCGTGTTTTAATCTTGCGTTTATGAACGCTGTAGCGTGTTTTAAACACGGATTATGATGCAGGTATAATAAAAAATAAATTATATAAATCAAAGAGTTTAACCAGCTGAATAACTAAGAAATGTATTATTATTATTATTATATATGCTCTTGACAATACTCATACATAAAACTCAAATCTACTTACATGAATCCACAAAATAAACTTCACAAAAACTATGAGTACAATCGAGAAGAGCCCTTAAATTGATTAGTAATCTTTAGAACATTTCACAGGGAAATCCAAAATGCAAGTAGTTTCTCACTGCCCAAAGTTCACAATTTATTACTTAAAGCAGGGGTTCCCGAAGTGTGCGCCACGGCGCCTTAGGGCGCCGGAAAAAGTAAACAGGGGCGCCGCGAGGGACTCCTGCGAACGCGGTCAGATATAGCGGTCTGGAATATTTCGAAACGGTTTCGAACCTAATAGTACTTTCTAACTAGATTAGATCATTCCCGTAGATTGTAGAACCACAGTATAAGAAGTCACACAGTAGCGACACTTCAAATATTTTCATGATCCCAATATTTCAGTGGTGCGCAGCCGGGAAGATGGCCGCTTAGTGTTCGCTGATAGGCTATCTTAGTAACCATAGAAAAGAAAATATGATATGTAAGTGTCAGTTGTATCTGTCAAATATCAAGCTACAGTATTTCTGTCATGTTAAGTTCATAACATGAGTGCAAAACAGCTAGGTCAACTTATTTGTACCATGAAAAATGGTAGGAACTTTTATAGTGCAGGTGAAATAATATTTTTAGATTTTATCCCCTTTGCAACTGACAGTTATTCAAATTTACCGCCGTAAGCTGCAGCTGCCAATATGGCCGCTCGGCTCAAGGTCATCGGTCGATGCGACATAAAGATCAAAGGGACCGACAGCGAGTGTCGCTACTGTGTGAATTCTTATACTGTGGTAGAACTTTCTAGAAAGATATGGAACATTGTCAAAGCATATAGAATTTTCCAGTATGAAACTTTTGTATATAGAAATTTTTAGTAGATTAATATAGCGTATTATCCGCTATATTGGTGAAGTTTCGCGAAAGATCTATGTACGTGGTGCGGCTTGTATAACCCTGGACAGTCACACTACTTTCACACTGGGGTCTGGGACACCCCAAGAAAAGAAAAATTACATTTCCATAACTGAATGTATTTTTTTACAGATGTTACGTATGGAATATTTGTTGTTTGTGTGTGTGGTGTATACCGATTTTTTCGTTTCGCATAACTTAAATACTATAATACCTATGAATGAATATAAATAGTTGATTATATTTTGGATAAAATTGGTCTACCGGAAGTATCAGTTCACGAGATGCCCTATCAGTTTTCCGTGAAAAAACATGGTTAAATTTAATTTTTCATCAATTTATATTATTTTGATAATTGTATAATATTTTTTAGTTTTACATCTGTTTTGATTGCACTAACTTTATTAATTTCCATTAGTTTTGGAGATAATAAAATAAAAACACTTAAAAATTTTCAATTTTTTTATAAATGTGGCACATGACACATATATGTTAAAAAATTGAATAAAAATACGAAAGAAAATTTAATTTCTCGAATATAAATAGAAAATAAACAAATAAGAAGGTATTTTTCTGTATCATCAAATACTATTTTGTACAATTTAAGAGTTGTATTGGCCTGGAGGTTATGTGCTAGGCACATCAGGTTTTTAATTCATAATTAACGATTTCGGAAATAAAATATAATGTATACCTCGGCACTAAAGTATTTTATTATTACTTACGTGATTTATATTATATATTCCATATTCTTGATAAACAAATTTACTTTAGTGCCTTGATATACAATTAACTATTGTTACAATGATTTGCTACAGTATCTTGATCTTTAGAAAATCATGATTACGACTTACGTGTCATTGTAGCCACATCTGTTTGCTATCCTGGGTCGCAGGTCTATCGGGATTTCGATAACACAATAACTACAAGCAAAATCTAAAAGAGCATTGGATGCACTTATCCTGCACCTGCTCTTCTACCCCTTTCCACTTCGCTGGAAATATCAAAGTCTTGAACCCGACATCGCTGTTTTCGCTCCAGTTGACTCTTTCTTTTCTTCTTGCATTGCATCTAGCTAAGTGTTCGTCCCTCTCTCTCCCGCTCTATTTCTGAGTGTGTAATGTACCTGAACATGTTTGGAAAGTACTATTTGAGAACATATGCAAGACGGATTCATGGCCTACTGAGAGCAAAGAGCAGGAAGTGGAGTTTTGACATATAGCGTGAGTTTCAGCTAAGATGCGAAACTTACTTTTCTGTTATTACTGTATTACTATGGATATCAGTTTATATATCACCGTACTGTTGCAACATAATTTATGCCCGGTTGCACTATCGTTAGTTAAATTTTAAACTTGGTTTAAATAAATAAAAGCAAATCGAAGTTTTATGTCATATGGAGTAATTGACATTTATGTCAAAAAGAAGATACGCTTTTATTTATTTAAACCCAGTTTAAAATCTAACTATCGTTGGTGCAACCGGGCATTAATGATTAATAAACACATCAAGGAAGATATTAGAGGAAGTTCCACTTGCGTCATGACCTTGGTTCGTGACTGCAGCGCCGCGTAGCGATCTAGATGTAACTTATATCTCTGGACAACCAACCAAATTTCATAAATGTAGTACAGACAAAGAAAGACCAATGTTACTGTGATGAATGCAATTATAAATTATTTTTATTGTTATTTAAATATCTATAGCATATATAATAAAGTCAAGTTATAAAATGTTATATTTTGAAGTTATACTTGTGAGTTTGAGTGTACAGTTAGCTATACGTCAATTGAAAACATGACGTGTGTCACTTGGCGCCAATGAACAAAAAAAAATTTGTCGACAAAGCAGTAAAAGCAAAATTTAAATAAAATCATACGAAATCTCCAGCAAATCAAAGTAATTAATTATCATAGAAGCTTGCATCTCATAATTAACAATTATTTAGTAATGTATAATTTATGTTTTCGAAAAATAATAATGGTGAGCAATGTAAAAAAAACAACAGTATGTAATACAAAGTTGTCAAAAGATATAATTTTAAAGTTATAAGTTTTGCAAAAAGAATCTGCTGAGGTGATTTGTATACGGGTAGTGTTCTAATTTACCTCCATTCCAGAAACATTTGGCGAACGTGATAGGAGTGTTTTGCGTTGTGCGGAGCGGAATGGATTTTTTGATAGTGAAAAAGGCTGTTCGCGCGGCCAGTGTATTTCTGCGGAATAAACTTTGACATTTTTAATTTTTCGATTATGGATACGTTAAACAGGCGTCGTACGACTCTTCGTAATGCGTTCAACAAGATAACAAATCAGTGGGATACTCTATTAATTGCGGAAAATAAAGATTTGAAATAAATAAAAACTAAATTTGAATTGTTACAAGAGAAGAGATTTTCGAAAACTACTTGAATCTACAGCATATGTACCTATAAACATGTATTTTAAGTATTATTTTATACAATATATTTTGTTATTTACAATTCCGTGTTTTATTTTCTATTCACTTTAAAGAAAATAAAAACATTAAAAAATTCATAGTAGGCGCGCTTGCCGCGCATTAGCATCAGCGCCGCGTAGCGACCTGGATGGCGTTAATCTGACGGTTCGGTCTCTCTCACGTATAAGTGAAGCTTCCTCTAGTATCTTCCTTGAAACACATCATAAACATTTCTCTGTAAAAAGGCGATCATTCAGAATACGATTTATTGTTTCACTATGGCAAAACGATTTTAAAATATCAAGTTTAAAAGCATCCAAAATCGTCTTGACAGGAGTTCTTGAGTTATAGCTATTAACATTCCTAGCGATGTTATGAGTATCATAACAGCCGCAGATGTGAAGAGCGACGATTTGACGAAATCTAGGGCCTGTTATGACTCATAACATCCGTGGTTTATTCAATAGTTTACCGGTTTCAGAATATGAAGACGCTAATGTTATTAATAAATATCATTTTTTGAAATACTTTTATGAATAACGTTTGTCATTATTATAGAAGGTGATCAAGATAGTCTATTTGTATTTATTTATCGCTATAGTTATACTTGTTTTGTAACATATTATAAATAATTTTTTACTTAAACGTCAAATGTGTTAATAATGGCTAGATAAAAAGTGGATTTTGGCGATGCTGAATTGCTTCAAAATATTTGGAACGCAGCAGGTGAAGCTCTTGACAGCTTAATTTCGTGTGTATTATCACTGTGTTTTATTTTCATTTTCTTGACTGTTTATACAGGTCAGAATGTTAATATTACCGTACAGCATATAGTTATGATATACTTACCGTGCCTACTTTTGTGCATGTAAACATAGGTTTAATCTCCCGAAACCGGTAAAATTTATTACCACACATGTGTGAGGAACTTTGTTAGATGTTTAGTTTTCATAAATAATTATTTGAGGATATCGCCGCAAATATTCTGAAATATCGGGCCGCTAAGCTTTTTGCTGTATTAAAATGCATGCTAGAAGTACACTATTTTATCTTCTTATTTTGTATCCATGGTTCACTTGACATCAATTTTTAATTATATATTATTTATTTGACATAAAATATAAAAGAAAACATTTTTCAGTTGTATTGGGGGTTTTTTTTTGAGTCAACTGCTATGGTAATTACCGCTGTAAAAATTAATAATAGTCAACCAAAATTAAATAAATAATCGTGGTGAAAAACAAAAGAAAGAAATGAACTGTAAAATGTCATTGATCAAACCGGTGGAATGTATGAAATTTATTAAGTTTCTCGACACTATCAGTCTCATTGGAGAAAACTGACGGAAGAGTATATGCAAGGCTGAGAAGATTTCTGACGTTGTGGTATTTAACACAATGTAGAAGTAGCAGCAATTTATTGGGTTTAATATGTGAACATAATCTTGGCTTAATTGATATCATTTTTTTAAATTATTATTTGTTAAGAAATAATTTTGTTTGAAAAAAACCTTTTGTCAATTTTTTATGGAGTGAGAAGGTTTCTGGGTGTGACTTAATTATTGTTTATGTTGTGGGTTTTAAGGGAAGGGAGGAATTTTTCTGCGTAAATCTTGGTGTAATTATTAAAATTTTATTGTTATTTTGTATTGATTTAGTTTAATCCAAATGTACAAACAGCTGCGAAAGAAGTTTGAAAAATACAATTTTTGGAATAATAAATATTATTGGCAAACAACAAATAACTGTAATATCTATTATATATTCCAATTAAAGAATAAATAACGATATCGAACCTCTAAATTTGTTATAAAATTCGAATAAGTTTTGTAGGAAAATGTTATAAGTTTATGCTACTTTAACAAAGGTACAAAATGATTAAAAGTTTGTGAACATATTTCTCGAACGAATTTCACGCTTAAAGTAAATGTTCTATTTCCCCAAATATTTTTATACCTTTCCTGCATATTCGATTGACTGAATCGTGGAGCAGGTAAGGATAAAATGCTATAAAAACAAACTTAACGCTGTATAACTGTATAAATGGTTTCATCGCAAATTCTTCACCAGATTGTTTTAGAACTTCAAAGTTTTTCCTACTGTTTAGTCGTTTTCAAACCACTGACTGTAAACGAGAACATTCCTAAAAGTAAACATCTGCGGGAGATGCGCAAACGTAACCGAAATTAATTTTATCTTACGTTCTTTGAAACTTGTTTCTTTTTGAACCGTAATTGTTATTCAACTAAAATACTAAAATTCCTAGAGATGTACACACGGTTTACGACGACGCTGAATAATTAGTGGCTTCTTCAGAAATTAAAAATGTTTTTCATCGAGCAATATCTTAAAACCAAATATCTTAGGTCAGATCTCGCCATGACATTGCTTACCTTCTGCACATATACAGGATAACTGACTCAGTAGGTCAAAGGCTTTGAACATGTAAAATAATACTTATGCTATTTCCTGTTTTTGAGAAAAATTTTTCACTAATGCCCGGTTGCACCAACGTTAGTTAGAGGCGATTTCGACTGGCACCGGTTAGTACTTGGTAACAGAAATGGTTAGTAAATAGAGTAACCAATTCATTTCGACTGACACTTATATGAAGTCATATGTAAATGGTGACAGTTTTGGTATGTCAAATCAGTAACATTCTCGAGAACCCGGTTCGTCCAACGGTTAGTATTCTGATTGGTTGAATTTCACTTGTGATGATTTAAACTAGTACGCTGTCATATTTTTCATGTTTTCTGTCAAATTTGATTAATGTTAAAATCTACCGCGCGTTTTCAGTAACCGTTCGGTCAGTGTGACGTCATTATTTGAAACCAACCAAACATGTAACCGGCAAGTAACCAGTGCCAGTCGAAATCGCTTATTATCTCAAACTTGGTTAATATAAATAAAAGCAAATCGAATTTATATGTCATATGAAGTAATTGACATTGATGTCAAAAATTAGATACGCTTTTGTTTATTTAAACCAAGTTTAAACTTTAACTAACGTTGGTGCAACCGGGCAATAAAAGTTTGAAATACCAAATTTCATTTTACTCATTTAATAAAGGTTAAAAAGAGTCAAAAGTCACAAAAAATCAGTTTTTATAATGATGAAGTATGGAAATATTACAGCCCGACATCTGTCAAATATGCGTAGAAATTTTTACGAAAAACTTGGATTTTGATGTTGAACAATGAGATATGTTTGAACTGGTCGTAAAAAAAAATTATGCACCCCCTAAAAAGAAACTTCATTAAAAAAGACGTAAACCACTTTTATAAATTTAAATTGGTATATACAGGGTGGTGAATTGCGTTATGCAATATATGAAATTCAATGTCAGTATTTACTTTCTAATACAAAGTATAAGGAAGTATTGGAATCATGAAAAAAATCGCTGACGAGATTTTTGCGGAAATACATATTTTGACGTCCACTGAATCCGTTCAGAGCAATTTCTCAATGATGTCTGTGTGTGAGGATGGATGGGTGGATGGATGTCCGTATGCGCAATATCTCATGAACGAGACAAGATATGTAAATGAAACTTGGAATTTATAAGTTTCATGAAAATATGAAGAGCTGATTTGATTTTTAATGAAATTGAAAAGCGGAAGAGGAAGTTTACTGAACACACAAAACAATGAATTAAATTTTTTTCAAAAATAGAATCAGCTGTGAGAAAGAGTTTTATATGAAAGGTGTTTGCAGGAATATTTGGAATATAAAATGTTATTTGTACTTTTTTTGTACATGCTTCTAATTATGAGCAAATCTAAATAATGTATTTAATAATATATTTCAGTAATCTTAGTTAAATAGCTCCGTGGTAACGTGTCGGACTGTGGATCGTGAGATCCTCAGTTCGAATCCCACAGCTGAAAGTTGCCAATTTACATTTACCCCTGTGGTTCCCCCTCCACTAACATCTTTGGGGGCTATGATTTGACGGCTGGTAACCGCACTTCATACGCAAAAATATATCACTTACCGAGATCTGCGTAAGCAGAGTGCCACACCCATAATGGGTAAAAGGCGTGATGATATATTTATTTATTTATTATCTTAGTCTGCATTTGTATTATTAGTTAGAAAGTTTAAAAGATTTGACATTAATTAATATTTTTAATTAACATCATAGCTGAAACACGAAATTAAACAGGTATAATATCTATATGTCAAATAATTGTTACAATAGTTATATGGATACATGTTCAGTTGTTTTTTAATAATTTAATTTTATAAAAAAAGAGTTTTGCGTCGTAGGAATTTGTCAGTATGAATACGTTCCCATTGGTTGAATTATCAAGTGTTTTGCATTGTGATTGGTCAAAAACGAGTCGTAAAAATTTATCGCTATACAATTCTTTATAATTTCTATACGTAGAATCGGCAACTCGTGCTAATAATGACACAAATCTGATTATGTAATTTTTGCCACTCGGCTGTCCGTTTTACGCAACTGTTCGAAATATTACCGATAAATTCTTGTATCTTGGAATATAACCAATGACAAAAAAAAAATCTTCTGCAAACTATATATTATGAAGGTGATCAGCAATTGCAGCACTTCCCCCGCTAGATTTACCTCGAATATTTAATATTTGCTGTCATCATCTTTAACCACTTTAATCACATAAAATTTATGATTGTAGGAAACAATGTTATAGTTTTAAATTAATATTCTGCGCTTGGAAATATTTTAAATTTACCTCTGTTAGCATAAGCTTGATTTATTAAACTCCGAGGACCAAATTCAACTAAAACATAGAATAGATTTACCGGATTTCCGTTCTAAACGTTTCTACATCCCTTTTTCAACTCACATTTCCTCTCTCTCTCTCTACCTTTGTCTCTCTTGTTCTCGCCACATTCATTCTTTCAGGAAAAAATTAATTTTTACTGAGGGATTCATCAAAATTAAAAGTTGTATTAACGAGTTTTATCATTTAATTAATTTAATTGGACTTTGTGAATTCAGTGAAAAGCATGGGGATATTTTTTATTCCGGAAATTTAATTTTAATTTCACGTATAAATCTTTATTACGTTTTGTTTCTAATTGCAATCTCGCAGTTAGTAGCTACATGCATTTAAAATTTTTGGGGCCATGATTTGACGGTATGACACTCAAATAAAATCTGATTTGTGCAACGTATTTTTTTTTTTTTTTGACATATAGATGTTAGGTTGAACCTGTTTTTTTTTTATTGTAACTATGATCTTATTTTAAAATAGGTATTAATTAATAATATCTAGTCTTTAGAACTTTGGAACTAATGATACAAATATTACTTTTATAATATTTCAAACGACTCACATTTTTTACACTTCACAATTATCTGACATCAAGATGTTAAAAATATTTCAGTTTTTATTTTCATTGTAACTAAGATTATTGATATATATTCTTAAATATATAATTTAGTTTTTCTCAAAAATATAAGCATGTTAAAAAAGTGCAAATAACATTTTATATTCCAAAAATTTTTTGTTTTGTGTGTCCAGTAAACTTCTATTTCTATAGCACTGTTTTGGAAACTAGGCATTCCACAACTAAAAATTGTTATGGAATCACTAACATTCCATACGCCGCGTATGGAATATTTTCGACGAATCAGAGCCGCATATTAGCGCGATATATGAAGTATCTTGATTCAGTTACTATGGTTACGTCTGTTTGTTTTAATTTGATTGATTTGAGTTTGACATTTACTACAGTTTTATATTTGTATTTTTTGTATATTTCCAAAATCTTGTTATAGAAAGTATAGTCTACAACATGTAACGGAATGGCATATCCCACACTCGCAAACCGTAGCCCTCGCCTTCGGTTCGGACTACAAACTTTTTGCTCGCGTGGAATATGTGCCATTCCATTACTTGTTGTAGAATATACTATTTCGAATTTCAAATTTATTCAAAATCAAGTCAGCTCTTCATATTTTCATGAAATTTATGAATTCCGATTTTCTTTTACATATCTTATCTCGTTCATAAGATATTGCGCACTCGGACATGCATCCATCCATCCATTCTCACACACATTGAGAAATTGGTCTTACGGATTCAATGGACGTCAAAGTATGTATTTCCGCAAAAATCTCATCAGCAGGGATGGCTGTGATAAAAGAAGTGCTGTCAAAGTGTTAAATTTGGTTATAATTGTCATTATTTTTTAATATATTCTTTGACGTAGTCTGCATGTGATCTGCATTAAATCCGTTAAATTATTATCAAAGGTAAATAATAAATAAATCCACTAATAGTATTATAGAATAATTTGTTATTTTAGGTTCGTAATTCAAGCTTAAAATAAGGAACTGTAAAATAAAATTTTGACATAAAAGTCTGTAAAGTTACTTTAACAACTATTTTGGCTAACTTTGCATAGTAATATCGTGTACTTTAGTATCGATTTCGAAACAAATAATAATTATATTTGTTTATAGCATATTTTTTAGGTATTACGAATACATTTGGGTTTGGGAGGTAAAAAACCAGATATGCTCGAAGCAGAAAGCCACACCCAAAATAAATAAATGGCATGATGATTAATTTTGTCACTTTGTATAACGCTATATAATCTTCTTTAATCCTGCATCCTGCATATATGTGACTTTCATTTCGTGACAAGTGTATCCGGGGCTTTAGCTTTGTTGTTTAAATCTCACTGAAATTGTAAACTATAACGCACCCGGGATTTGAACTCGGTTGCTAGGTAAACAGAATCGTTAAAGCACTCAGTCGGATTTTGCGAATATTTTATAATACAATGATAGTTTTTTTCTTCAACTCGGATTTAAGCGAAAACAAGTAAAGCGTACTAGAAATGGAGCTTTATTCTCTGGATATTAACGTATGAAAAGCCTCCATGTTTTTGAAAAGTTTATATGGAATAAAACAAAATATTCATTATATAATAAGAAAAGTTTTCGCATTATTGTTCAAACATTTTAAAGCATTTATGTACGATTATTTTATTTATTGTAGTTTTTTTTTTTTTGACTGGACTCTGCAATTATGGATCTTACAAACAGAAATTCTAGTATTGTATATTATGAGCATTCGCAAAAAAAAAATTATATATATACATGTTTTGGGAATCCTGAATCCGCAATATCTATATGTTTGTATTTGTGTGTTAAAATTATTCTAATAAATTTTAATTTTAATTTGATTGGTTTATATCGCGCAATACTAATATTTAGGTAACCAAATACGGGCCCAGTTAAAATCATACAAAGGAAAATGGTTTAATTACTTGAAAGCCTATCAGGGTTTTTGGGTATTTCTTAGTAAATAAATGAGATAGAATAAATTTCATTGAAATCAAAAAGATGTAGAATAATATTACGTACATTCTTTGTAAGGAAGTTATTATTTTTGTTACCAATTAATTCGATTCGATGGGAACAATTCATCAACAGTAAGTGGTAGATTATTTGAAAGCCTATCAGGGTTTTTGGGCATTTCTTAGTAAATAAATCAGATAGAGTAAATTTCATTGAAATCAAAAAGATGTAGAATAATATTACGTACATTCTTTATTTGAAACATCATTTTTCTATATTTGTTGACATCAGATTGAGAAACAGTGTTCGTAGTACCAGCTAGGGGTGTGCCAAATATCGATACGAGTATATCGATAAGTATCGATATTTTTTTAATTTATCGAATAAATTTTATAAATTTAATTTTATCGATATATCGATAATCGCCAAATATCGATTTTAATCGATAAATATCGATACTTATCGAATAATATCGATACATATCGATACTTATCGAATAATATCGATAAATATCGATAATTATCGATAAATATCAATGCTTATCGAATAATATCGATAATAATCGATAATTATCGATACTCATCGAATAATATCGATAAATATCGATAATTATCGATAAATATCGATACTTATCGAATAATATCGATAAATATCGATACTTATAGACTAATATCGATAATTATCGATAAAACATCATTGGAATAATCATAAATTATATTATACTTTGTACATATTAAAAATTATAATATCTTTTATTTCAAAGCGGTTATTAGTTCCTTGGTAATCGAATACGATATTACAGCTGACAGTTGCCAATTTAAATTTATTCCTGTGGTTCCCCTCCACTAACAGCGTAAGCAGAATGCCACACCCACAATGGGTAAATGGCGTAATGATATATTTATTTTATATTACAAATTTATATTCACTAATCCGCTACCATTTACGTTTCAAAAGTATAAATCATGTTATATGGCAGAAATTGCTAAATCTATAAATTTGCGCGATATTTGCTTTTTCATATTTGACCATGTTGGGATTTATTTGATAATTTATTATCAACTACTCAAAATATGGTTATTTTTTAAGTTATTTATCAAATTATCGATACTTATACAATTTTCGTAGAATCGATACAAAATTATAATTATTTTCGATAAATAAATTTTCATATCGATATTTATCGGTAATTCTCGATATTTATACACATCTATCAATATTTATCGATATTTATCAATATTTATCAATACATATCGATATTTATCATTATTTTTCGATATATATCGATAAATATCGATAGTTATCGATTTATATCGATACTTATCGATATTTATCGATAATTATCGATATTTATTGATATTTATCGATATTTATCGATAATTATCGATATTTATCGATACTTATCGATATTTATTGATAATTATCGATAATTATCGTTACTTATCGATAATTATCGATACTTATCGATAATTATCAAATATCATTCGATATATCGATAAATATCGATATATCGAATATTATCGATACTTTTTCAATATCGAATATCGATATTAAATTTTTCATTTGGCACAGCCCTAGTACCAGCCAATACCTTTGGAATTGAAATTAACTGAAGACGGTTAACAATAACTAAATTTATTTCAACTATGAAACCAGCTGCAAAAAAGCTCCAAATAAAATCAGCTAGGAATAAAATTTTGAATAAAAAATGTTATTTGTAATTTTCTTCTATCTGCTTCCAATTTTAAGGAAAACACAATTATATGCAGCAATAAATCAAATCTTTATGAATCTATTTCTGTCTTTGCTAATCTTCTGAAAACAGATCTTCAGTGGTAAATGGTGTGTGGTGTAATAATCCCGCGCCCCTTTTGGGGGAATAAAGCCTACAGAACACCGCGCTTATTTGAAGAAGACCTCCAACATCTTTGTCGAAGTGTCGCTCAAAACAATTGCCGCACGATTTCGCGAGAAACATGCTAAATGTAATCCAGTGTTGTCAGGGGTGCGAAACGACAAAACACGGTCTGAAAGGGGAAGAGTATATGTGGAAACAGGAGGGAATAATTCTTTTGTTTTGTGAGAGAAAAATAGATACACTATAATTGCGTTTAAAAACATTTTGGGTTTGTAATTAATTTATTTTAATTACAACAATCCTTTTGTGCTTTTGTAATTTTTAATTGGAAATTTATGTAATTTATATTTAATGTTTAAATCCAATAAAATTAAATTAAGCTAAATATTTATTTAATTGTTTTATCCTCTGTTTCTAATTTACTTTTGATGGCAAAACAGAATCTGTTATCATAATTGTGTTTGTGGAAATTTGCTAATTAATTATAATTAGATTAATTGTATGCAATAATGCATTGTTTTGTATTTGTTACAATATATAACTAAATATTTTCATATGTATTACATTACCTACCTATTTTATATTACAACTGTTCTTATCTCCTGCAGATATAACGAGAGAAGAATTGAAATGTAGCGTATAGGATAGGGATTTCATTATTAATTTTTATATATTGCTGTATCTTTTTACTTAGTTACTTTACAGCAAAAGTGTAAATACAAAAGTTGTTCAGAATATAAAAAGGCATACAAAGCAAATACGAGCCCAGAATAATATCATTTGGCCCAATTTACAGGCAGATTAGCGCTAACTCTATTTTTATTATAACTTGTAACTTCATTTTCCATTCTCAGAACATAATTATTTTTTCTTCAAACGTCATAAAAGTACGTTGTTATGTATTTGTATTCAACAAGCAGAAGTTCAATATTGTCGCCGCCGGCGTAAAAGTGTATCCTTGGCAACACATTTACGCCAGCGGCGGACAAAGTAAAATATTATGAAAAATAGTTAGGTTGTAATTCAATTATTTGACAGTTAAAAATGAAACAAATAAACAAAAATAACAAAACAGCATATTCTACGGCAACTTGAAATGCTAGATAAGACAGAATATTTTTTGAAGTTTTGAGCATTTTATAATATTTATAATTTTATTTTCTATGTTTGAAGAAAAAATAGCATGTGTTATTCGGAGTAAATGTGTCTTTGCGTGCTTCGCATGTAATTGTTCGACTCGCTTCGCTCGTCGTTCAAACTTACATGGTCAGCACCCAAAGTATCACATTTACTCCTAATGACACAATATACTATTAACTAAGGTTGTAATCATGATTGGGTAGCATAAAATTTGACACATTTTGATAATATAATTAATTTAGAAATGAAGTTACAGATGATAAAAATCTGGTGTGGGCACCGCACTACTTTCTTATACAAATAAAGCCAACTGAACATGTATGATTTGTACTATTGTAACAATTATTTAACACATAGATATTATACCTGTTTAATTTTATGTTCTCAGTTATGATTTTGCTTTAAAATATTAATTAATATCTAGTCTTTAAAACTTTCAATCTAATAGTGCACTACACAATTATTTGACACGTTTGACACATAGATGTTAAAAATATTTAAATTTTTGTTCCCAGTGTAACTTAGATAACTGAAATATATTATTAAACACATAAATTAGTTTTCAAAATTAGAAGCATGTACAAGAAAATTACAAATAACATTTTATATTCCAAATATTCTTGTTAACATTTTTTCACAATTGATTCTTTTTTTGAAAAAAAAATTGAATTTATTGTTTTTTGTATTGAGTAAACTTTCTCTTCCGGTTTTTCAATTTCATTCAAAATCAACTCAGTTCTTCATTTTTTCATGAAACTTATAAATTCCAAGTTTAGTTTACATATCTTGTCTCGTTCATGAGATAATGCGCACACGGACATCCATCCATCCATCCTGACAGACATCATTGAGAAATTGGTCATAACGGATTAAGTGGATGTCAAAATATGTATTTCCGCAAAAATCTCGTCAGCGATTTTTTTTCGTGATTCCAATACTTCCTCCTACTTTGTATAAGAAAGTAATAAACATTGTTGAAAAGAGAATAGCACCCCAATCTATTTAAGAAAATATAACTTTCATTCCCCTTCGCCACATCCCCCTAAAATTATATTCCGCTGCCTGCTATATATGCCTGTGTATTATTTTCTTCTACAAAATTATTAGTTAGTCAAAAAAACTGATTGGTTTTTTTAAAAAGCTAATCCTCTATATTAGCGTATGTTAGATAGAAAAGAGATTCCACCACATTATTTTTTGACAAACTATTAATATTTCTTTAAACAAACAAATGTATTGGGTTATTTAACCTTTCGAAGAACAAACGTTAATAGTTCCTACTGAAAGTAAAAATATTTCCTTTTAAAAGTAGCATTACAAAATATAATCACAGCTCTATAACATGAACGATACCATCATTCAAAACGTAATCCGTATCTCCGGTTGGTAGCCCTGACTGAAGATAAGGCCCGGGTGTTAAATTTAATTCAAACTCGTCGTAATGGCCACAAAAACAGCGGTGTGACGTCATAGGAAACATTAATAATACCAAGAGGGAACGAAAATGAAATTGAAAGTTGCAGGCGGCTTGATTCGCGTTTGTTTTACTGCTTACTGTTGTTGATATTGTTTTGTTTGCAATAAGAATATGATTATGATGTTCCCTGTTGTAAGATTGAATTTTTATTGTTTCAGAGCCTTCTTTGGACGAGAACAACTATTGCAGAGGAATAAATGTAAGTATTTTTGTCTTTGACTGGATTCTCCCGAGTCTAACGTATTCAGACTGATTTCCAAGGATCCGTCCTAATTTAAATGCAGTATCTGTTGTCTAGTAGTGTTTTGTTTCGGTACCCCAGCGTTGTTCAATTGTTATGAAACTAGTAGAATTAATAGGATTGGATACACAATACTAGAACACTGACGTGTAGGCTTTCATGAGAGCGAGAAAAGAGACAGATAGGTGTCGTAGGGCCACCTTTCTTTGTCTTACTCATTGTAGATCATATTGCACAGTCATGTCAAATGTGGTCAATAATATTTGACAGTGTATTGATTAATAATTTGAATATTCCTTTAATTCATATACAGGTGGTGAATTGAAGGAGATATCAAAGCGTTTTAATACTGTTTTTAAAATATTCAATTTATTGACTTCCCTAATTATTTTACATCAAAAAAGTTACATAGTTTATTATAGAGGAAAATATTTCTGCATTTTTTGACACTAATATTTATAATTTTACTCTACCTGAAATCGAAAAATGACGGAAATGTTTATTGCTAATTTTCTTAAAATCCTCTAACTAAACAAATTAAATGAAAAAATGCGATGGTCGACTGCTCTGTAGAAAGTTGGAAAGAATAAAAAAACGGACTAGCAGTCAAAAATACAACAAACAAATTAAAAATTATTGTTTATATCTGTCGTTTGCTGTCATCAGTATTTGATATCAATTGTTATGATTAAAAATGTATAATTTAGTAGAAAAACATAACTTTGTGTTAAAAACGCTTAAACAGAATTTAAAATTGCATGCAAAGTATTAGATCGATGCGTTTTCCGTTTAACCTGATTTTGGGGTAAAACTGAAACCTCACTGGGAAAAAGTGAAACATACATTTTATTCCTATACCTAGTAAAATGGTTTTATGGTCAAAATAGGCTCGACAAATATCTGCTTTGTTTAATGTTAAGTATCCAAATTGGCCCATTCCAAGTTATACAACTGTTACAAGGTTAAATCGAGAATTTGGAAATTATGGAACTGTATTAAAAAATTGTAAATGCTTACATAAGAATAGTGCAAAAAATTCTAAATTATACATTTTTAATTAAGACACTTTATATAAAAAAACTGATGACAGCAGATGACAGATATAAACAATAATTTGTAATTGGTACCCTTGTTTTGTTATTTCATAGCACTAAAAAAAATTACCAATAAACAAATCCGTCATTTTTCAGATTTCAGGTACAGCAATATTATAAGAATTTCTATTAAAAAATGCAGAAATTTTTTCTATACAATAAACTATTTAACTTTTTTGTTGTAAAATTATTAGGGAAACCAATAATTGAACATTTCAAAAACAGCGCACCATTTTACATAAAATGGTGCGTCCTTAAATGAACTCATTTCTATTAATGTATAATTTAATTTATTTAAAATCGGCACTAAAGTGCTCAAAAATCGTAATTAAAAGCTCAGAAATCGTCACTAAAGTAACCCATTATACAACGATTTTGAGCATCCCAGTGTTGGCAACTGTTAAATAACTATTGTATAAGTAGGATAATTTTGGCAGATATATTGACGTACTATAGTAAATTTGGGTGTAACATGAAACAAAATTTGCAAGGATTAACAAATTAATTCCGATGACAAAATTGAGGGTAAAACACATAATTTTGTGTATTATTTACGATAATTTCACTGTTCGAGTTTGGGAACACTGACTGTCAGTTTCAATTGACAACTGACAGATGTATAAACTTAACCTATATTGTAATTTTTTTACAGTTTTTTTCGAATTTTAGATTTCAAATAAAACTTAATATGTACCTCGGCACTGAAGTTCCTTTTTATCACTCACATGCTTTATTTTCCTCGGCCCTACGGGCCTCGGCAACTAAATTCCATATTCATGATAAAAAATTAAACTTCAGTGCCTTGATACTTAAATAACTATTTTATACTAAACATTTTATTTCAGAATCATTGAATGTTATTTTCTTATCAACTTTTTAAGCGGATAGTACAACAAAGACAATTGGCCAAACAACTGACTCTCTCTCTCGACTCGCAATTTCAACGTCATCATCAGTTAACGTTCCAGTATTAGTATATTTCAGTGATTGGATAATCATTTATTAAGAGTTAAGGTGTTCTAGCTCAAAAACTAAACAAATACTTGAATTTATTTCATACAAATTTGGATTCTCTATTGTATTTTTTATAAGCAAAGAAATTTTGAAACTTACTTGTTCAACAAGAATTATTTTTATGAGGTATGTTTGTTAATTAAAATATTCAAATTAGATATTCATTATTGGGAACAATTTATAGCGATGTTCCTGGTGCTGTCAACAATTCTCTTCTCTCTCTCCTGCTCTGTTTCTAGTTGTTCTTGTCTCGCTTTGATCTCAATTTACTCGAAGCAAAATTCATCACCGTGCAGACTGCAGAGCACCCTATTTAGATGCACAGAACGTGACGTTACAAAAACATACGGCATTTGTCGCTTCGATTTCCAACTGAAATTTCATGAAAATTAAGTCAAATTTAGAGAGGTTGTACATATTTTAATAGAGGATTTATTATAGAGAATTTAAGGGTGATGTAGCTGCAGCCTTTTGCAGATAGTAGCGCCTTGGCTTGTTGCTTTCAATGCTAGAGTTTGTGGGTTTAAATTTCTTCAACCGTCGAATTGGGCTTGACAAACTAATCCGCTATGCGTCGCTACAATCGCCAGGAGAGGCGCCAAACTCTCTTCGGAGAGCAATATTTAAAAATGTTAGTTAAAGGTTGCGGCTAGCGCTAGTATTGGTGACTGAAGAGGGGTGGTGACGAGCGCGGTACAGAGAGAGCGAAGACAGAACTTCAGATCGGGCTCCGGCAAAACGCTACTCTAAATTTACATTATAAAATGGCAATATTCTAATTCCGTTCGTTTACAACAATTACTTACTGTATTCAATATTTCTTTTCATTATTCATTATAAAAATATTTTTTTTCACAGTTTGCATATACTTTGATCCCATCTTTTTGTTTTTCTGCATTATTTATTGTTATAAACAATGCAATTATTGTTGAAAACAAATTGAATATAAGTGCAAACCATAGATACGCGTTTCCTAAAATCAATAAACAAAAATGCATTTGTATATAACAATTCATTCAATCAAACGAATTGAATTACGATTGGATTGCGGCGACCTTAAAAGGAGGATAAAATAATTATTTCTCAAGATGTTGTATAGAGCAGTCGTATTTTATATTTAACATTGGTATATGTTCAATTCTTCCAATAATACTATAATAATATCGTAAAATTCTTGACATAACATCTCGTTAATATTCCTTCAAAACCTCTTGAAACTTCTTTGAGAAATGTCCCTTTAAACAATGAATATTCTTTATAATAATCCTCCAAAAATAGGTATCTATATCTAATAATTCCTGAATATCTTCAAAGTAAGGTTTTAGTATGGTATCTGCACTGCCTTCAAAAAATGTATCTAATAATCTCTTAAAATTTATTTCACAAATCTTCCCCTAAAACACTAAATATTCTTTGGATCAACCTCCAAATAATACCTTTGAAATACTCTTTCTTTACAGTATTCTTCCCTAAAACCTTACCCAAAATTATTATTGCAATTGTTTCTACAATTCTTCTAAAAGCTTTAAGAATGTTCTATCATAAAACTTCGCTTCACAATTTTCCAAAAAGTATTTTTTTCCTTAATTTTTATAAGATTTTTCACAAAAATTGAATAAAAATTTAGCTACAACACCAAAAATCTCTTATAAACTGCTTCAAAAATTCAATCTTTTAATATTCCATCGGATAATTCTTCAAAAAATATCGCCAGTTTTCATACCATCCTTCTCGAATTGAAGTTCGCGGCTGTTGTCATGGTAACGGCCGTGAAATCCAAAATTATTGACAGTATTATTTCAAAACTAATTGTTTTGTTTATTAATTATCAATCCCATAGCTACTTTCTATTTCCAATAAAACTGTTTAAATTTAGTAATTAAAATTTGTTACGGTTGCACAAAAAATAGTGTGTACACCTTTGCCGCAAAATCCTTTATCGTCCTCGAGATTGTCCTGCCTCGGCCGAAAACGAAATCGGCGGCAATTTTTCTCTCGGTACACTAACGAGTGATTTCGCGGCCTTGGTATACAAATAACTATTGTTGTTGCTTAGCAACTTAGAAAGCCTCGGCGTGTTTTAATGTTGCGTTTTACCTCATGCTTTTTAATTTGTTAAACAAGGATTATAAAGCAGGTGTAATAATAGTTATTTACGATACAAGTACGTAAAGCTAGTCTTTAGTCACGAATGGGTCAACCCCTGAGTGACTAAAGACGCTTTACGTACGTGTATCGTACAAAATTTTATCTACGATATAATGAAAAACCCCAAAAAATATTTTTATTTATGAAGTTGGATCACAATATTAAATGAGAAGTTTGCCATGATAACAAAATTTTTGCAAATTTGGCGTGTTTTAAAAATTTTAATCACTCGTTGCTTGGCAACCCGTGTCTGCCCGTGACTTATGGGATCGTGTTACTAAACAACCGTTTTACAAACTTGAAACTAACAGTTAAACATCAATTTTACACACTATCGTAGATAAACCTATTCACGGGGTGAGTTTCTTCATAATTACATGTATTTTGTTCAAATATAGTTCATTTGTTTTCAATTTTTACCTAGCACATGTGCCAGTGCTAACTTTTTCTCTTCGAGTTAATTAAATTAGTATTAATTAATTCTAATTTTTATTGAATCTACAGTGTGTTTGCTTCGTATTCATGCTACTGGGTGTTTGTTTTGGTTTACATCATTTGCAGTAAATATCAATCCTGTTTCCATGGGTCATTCTCCGTGTCATTGTTGTAAAAAACAAACAGAAGCCCATAGACTTGTAACATGTTCAGTTTGTAAGAATATTTTTAACATTGACTGTGTTGAAGTTTCTTCTTCAGAAGCTCGTAGGTTGCAGAGTTCTAAATCTGGCTTAAAATGGAATTGTTCCAACTGTGTTAGCTTAGGCAATGACATTGACAGTCTGAAATCTATAATTATTAACATGCAAAAGGATATTGTTGAACTTAAAAAATCTTACAACGAAGTGAAAATGCCACAATCTTCACCTCTACTTACTGAAAATATTATTCAAGAAATTGCAGAACGTCAAAGACGTTCTTGTAATATAATGATTTATGGTTCCTTGGAAAATAAATCACATAATAAAGAACAACTTCATGATTCTGACAGTAACATGGTTCAGAATATTTTAGTTGACATTGGCGTTGATTGTGCATTAACCAAAATCGCACGTATTGGTCGTTTCGACAAAACAAAATCTCTTTCGCGCCCAATAAAAGTTCAATTTTCATCCCCTGAAGATGTTATCAAAATTGTAAAAAATTCTAAAAAATTACATCTTAATGATAAGTGGAAACATCTATCCATTTCTAGAGACCGAACCAAAATGCAAATTGAATTTTACAAGGCATTAAAACTTGAATTAAATACACGTATTGCTTCTGGTGAAAAAGATCTAGTAATTAAGTATTTTAATAACATTCCTAAAATAGTTAGTTCTTTAAACTAAATTTGCCCAACAGCTTTCCAATTACACTTAATTGTTACTACCAAAATACTAGGGGTTTAAATTCAAAAGGTCATATGTTTTATGTTAATTGTTGTTCGTTCTCCTATGACATAATCATTTTGTCTGAAACCTGGTTAAATTGTTCATTTTTGAACACTGAATTATTTTCATCAGATTATAATGTTATTCGTGATGACAGAAGTTATTCTCTTACAGGACGCAGTAAAGGTGGAGGTGTTTTAATTGCTTTAAAAGATTCTTTTAATTATAGTGTTGTTGATACCTCTCATATTAAAAGGTTATTGCCACTGATTGACATTATTGCTTGCAAGTGTCACTTTACTACTACAACATTCATTTTATGTGCTCTGTATATACCTCCTGATGTAAATGCTAATGAACTGGAAAATTTCTTAGACGCGCTAGAACTTTTATTTTTGAATGAAAATGTAATTTTGGTTGGCGATTTTAATCTCCCTAATTATTATAATAATTCTTCTAGTTGCGTAAAATCTTCTTCTTTCCGTAATCTTTGTGACGTATTAAACTTTAATCAGTATAATGATATTAATAATATGTTTCACAATAAGCTTGATCTCGCTTTTTCTAACTTCATTAGTTTAAATGTTGTAAAGTCTGACTTTCCACTAGTTCCTGAAGATGTTTATCATCCTGCGTTATTAATTGATTTTGAGCTTCTTTCAGCTGTAAAACCTGTTGTCTTTCCTTCCGCAAATAACTTTAGGTATAATTTTCGCAAAGCAAATTTTATTGAATTATATAATAGTATATGTGAAATAAATTGGTCTTGTTTAAATACGATTGATGATGTTAATGTTGCTCTGCATAAATTTTACTCTATATTATATGAAGCTTTAGATAGTTTTGTTCCAAAATATAAATGTGGTTCGTCAAAATTTCCTCCATGGTTCACTCCAGACATCAAACATAATATTAAAACTAAAGCTTATTACAGAAAGAAATGGCTTCAAACCAGGAAACAGTCCTTTCTTAATGAATTTAGAAGATTGAGATCTATAATCAAGGAACAAGTTAAAAATGCTTATGATGACTACATTCGTAAAGTTGAAATTAATATTAAATCAAATCCTAGTGAGTTGTGGAAATTTGTACATATAAAACAAGGTTGCTCTCGTATACCTGGTACAGTTATTAATGATAATGTTGAGTATGATAAACCTCAGGATATTGTTAATGAATTTGCTAAGCTTTTCTCAGGTTATTTTAATGAAAGCTCTCCTTTTGTTGCTAATGGAGATATAACCAACAATCCTTCTTTCTCGATTGATACTGTTAGGGAATCTGATGTAATTGCTTTAATGACTACTTTACCAAATAAAGCAACTAGTGGAGAAGATCGAATACCAGCATTTTTTATTAGGGATTGTATATTTATTCTTGCTGAACCTTTAACAACGATCATTAATCTAGCTATTAAAACTTGCTCATTTCCTGAACGGTGGAAGCAAACGAGAATTACCCCGGTTCACAAGAAAGATGATAAATCGATTATAAAAAACTATAGACCAATATCAATTCTAAATAATTTTGCTAAAGTTTTTGAGATGGTAATTTATAATTCAATAATTAAAAATACAAGATCTCTCATTTCAATTGATCAACATGGCTTCATGCGAGGACGGTCGACAGTAACTAATCTTGCTTGCTTTTCAGAATATATTTCAGAAATTCTGGATGATCGTGGACAAGTTGACGTGATTTATAGCGACTTCTCTCGTGCTTTTGATTCTATTGACCATGGCTTGTTGCTAATTAAGATCAGCTCGTTTGCTGCCTCTCCTGCTTTATTAAAACTTTTAATGTCTTATCTTTCTAGCCGAAGCTGTTATGTATATTATAATGGTTATTCTTCATTTCAATTCGTGGCCACTTCTGGTGTACCTCAGGGCTCTAATCTGGGCCCTTTGCTGTTTATTTTATTTGTTAATGAATTGCTGCTTTCATTTACCTGTCCAGTTCTCGCTTATGCTGATGACATAAAACTTTATTTCCGAATATCTTCAGATTCTGATGTACATTTCCTACAAAGTAATATAGACAGGTTGGTATCATGGTGCAGTGAAAATAAACTTCCATTAAATGTTGAAAAATGTTATACAGTCTCTTATACGCGTAAACAAAATCCTACTGTTCATCTCTATGAAATGCGTGGCAGTACTCTTTCCCGTAAGTTCACAGTTAAAGATTTGGGCGTTACCTTCACTTCTAATTTTAATTTTAATGAACATATTAGAATCACCTGTACATCTGCCAGTAGAACCTTAGGCTTCATTATCAGAATTTGTAAGATGTTTCGAGATTTAACTGTACTCAAATCTCTTTACTTTGCATATGTAGTAAGTAAACTGGAATATGCCAACTTAATATGGTATCCCTACTATGCTAATCAACATTTGTGTTTGGACCGAATTCATCGAAGGTTTTTAAAATACCTTTCGTACAAATCAGATAATGTCTACCCAGAAAGAGGTTGTGATTTAAATTCCCTTCTCGTCCGTCATTCTTTACCCTCCTTAAGTTGTAGGCGTGAATTATCCAGCGCAAGATTTCTGTGGATGCTTCTACATAATTATATTGATGCTCCATTTCTATTGTCTCGAGTTCCATTCCATGTTCCCAGGCTGGCTTCGAGATTTGGAAGAACTTTTCACCTCCCAACCGCACGTACAGATGTTCGGCAGCGCTCTCCAATTCATGTAATGTGCTCTAATGCTGAATTGTTATATGAAGACATATTTCTTTAACTTAAAATTACTATTTTTATAATTGTTATGTTATTTATTATTATTATTATTATTTATGTACCTACTGATTAATTAATTATTTATATTATTTTGTTTTTTGCCCTGTAATTGGCCTCTGTTGGGCAATAAAGATTATTATTATTATTATTATTATTATTATAAACATCAATTTTACACACTATCGTAGATAAAATTATTTTAATACTCCTTCCGAAATTATCCTGAAAGTTTCTAAAAAATCTTTTAATACTTCACTCAAAATTCACCCCTGCAAAACACCTAAAAGTTCTCTTCAAACTCTTCCTAAAATCTCAAAACTTCCGCCAACATTCCGTGAGTACAAACAAATCAGAATGCACGAATGCTACAATAATTGCTATCTGAACTACTGTCCCACGTTTCATTTCAGTTAGCTTACTAATTAATTTAATTGTGCTCTGTGTCACAGCGCTCGAGTCACGTTATACTACGTTGAATCGGTCGCCGTATCACGTATCAGAGAAACTGTCACCACATGAAACATCTATCGGAATTGCCCTCGCAAAAAGCTAAAACGAACGTCATTACATTGAGCAAAACCTTATTAAGAAACTATCTCTAATTAATATCAGTTTGCGAACTAAATTTAAGTACTGACTCTGCAGAATTAATCTTCTTATAGAATAGGAATAATTTTTCGTTATTAAATTTTCAATTAGCTCTTTTCAATTAAGAAGAAACTGCAGTAATTGCATGGAGGGGATTAAAAATAATTAAATCAAAACACTGTGACGTCTATGCAGATTTTTCCTTAAAAATACATCCACAATATTTTAGAAACTTTCGCCATTTCCTCAATTATTGACTTGCAGAGCTTTTTCCTTGAATGTGGAATGAGTGATCTATTTGAGAAACTACATAAAAAAATCTGGTGTGGGCGCCACACTACTTTCTTATACAAATAAAACCAGCTGAACACGTATGACTTGTTCCTTGCGTATTACTTTATTTTGACAATTACTTGATATATAGATTTTAAACTTGTTAAATTTTTTGTTACCATTGTAACTGTGAATTTATTTTAAAATAGAAATTAATTAATATCTAGTCTTCAAAACTCTCTAACTAATAATACAAATATTACTTTTATAATATTTCACACGACACATATTTTTGACACTTCACAATTATTTGACACGTTTGACACATAGATATTAAAATGTTTTAGTTTTTGTTCTCATTCTAACTAAGATTGTAGAAATATAGTCTTAAACATATAATTTTTCCTATTTCACGTACACAAACGCAATTTTGTGACACTGTTTTTCTCAAGAACAATGCTACAAAATTGAATTTTGTGCAACTGTTTTTGGGGAATTTTTTATTTGTAAAATTAACAGTCTGTCAAATTTGGGGCTGTCATTGCTCACGTGAAATTATCTAATCGGAGCCCCTGCGTCGGGATTGCGGCCTGCGACTCGATAGGCCCCGCGGGCAAACCCCCTTGGTGACCAGTGGTATATTAAACATGCCATACAATATTATTTTATTTTTATTTTTTATTTTTTGAATTTATGAACGTGAAATAGGAAAAGTAGTATGAACAACTCGTGTTACAATGCCTATTTGTAATACTCGTATTACAAAAAAGGTCATTGTAACACTAGTTGTTCAATATACTATAGTTTTTCTCAAAATTAGAAGCATATACAAGAAAAGTGTAAATAACATTATATATTATATATACATTTTTGCTAACATCTTTCATTTGAAACTTTTTCTCATAGCTGATTCTATTTTTGAAGTAAATGGAATTTATTGTTTTGTGTGTCCAGTAAACTTCCTCTTCCGGGTTTTCAATTTCATTCAAAATCAACTCAGCTTTCATTTTTTAATGAAACTTATAAATTCCAAGTGAATTTTTTCGCGGCTTTAAAATGCGTGACGTAAACTTGCCTACTACTGCTCATTTCAGACAGATTAAAGTAATAACAAATAACCACTGACACGAAACTTTAAGGTTATGATATGTATGCAAATAACTTTAGGTTTAGGTCAAATGTTGTGTGCTGCCATCTTGTAATCATTTAGAATCAAATACAGGTAAATTTGATGAACCTCTTTGTTTGAACCCAGGCTCCATTATTCCAAATCTTATCACACGCAATCAACTGATAAATATGTACTAACAACAAATTCATTGAAATATAAACAAGTTTCTTGACAGTTCCGAATACGTGCGTCGCTACGGTCGCTACTTACTAAGGTACTAGAATATATGAGTATTCTCATCCGCCATTTTGGGTCCAAGTGTCAAAAATAAAACAAATTATTGGAATCCAGTTACTTTAATTCTTTTCTGTCAAATTTGAAGTTGATATTGATTAATAATTGTGATATATCATTCTCTTAATTATTATATTTCATATCTAACAGGTAAGTGTACAGAATACTTTCTAATATATTACCGTATGATTTGTGTAGTTGGATTTTACAGAATTTCAAGAAATATATTTTCAAATTTGACAGATACAAATATTAAATGTTTTTTTTTAAGTAACTGGATTTCAATAACTTGTTTTATTTATGACATCTGGACCCAAAATGGCGGACGAGAATACCTACATTCTTCTAGAGCTCTACTTACTAAGGTACTAGAATATATGAGTATTCTCATCCGCCATTTTGGGTCCAAGTGTCAAAAATAAAACAAATTATTGGAATCCAGTTACTTTAATTCTTATCTGTCAAATTTGAAGTTGATATTGATTAATAATTCCTTCAATTATTGTATTCCATGTCTGACAGGTAAGTGTACAGAATACTTCCTAATAATTATAGTATAATTATCGTATGATTTGTATAGTTTTACAGAATTTCAAGAAAAATATTTTCTGGCTGAATATAAAAACTGTACAAACTATAAATTTGCGCACATTTTAAAATACTAAAATAATTAAATAGAAAGAAATATAGATGCAACTGAATAAGATACATTACAAGGAAAAGAAATATTCTATGGGTTCTCAGGTAATCCTATTGACGAAGATAATGCGAATATCAGTGATATGAGTTTGCGATATGCCAATTATGACAGTAATTAATTTAGTTTTTGTTAAATATAGTATTTGTTGCAGGCTCAGTAAAAAATTTTGATAACAATTAACCGCCATGCCGAGGTGTTTATAATAAGACAAACATTTAACTACATAACATTGATTTAGTGAATTATAATATACGACTTAATCCTGTATATCCTAGTTAAAGATATATTATTTAACGTTTCTAAAGTAAACCTATCTAGAAGATTTCTAATGGTTCTTTTCAATTCTCAGTTTTAAAATTTAAAATAGAAGTTTTAATAATAAATTTATTTCATACTGTGTCAAATTCCAGTACTTTACGTCAACAGTTTCAATCCGGGAAAACACAAAAAACGGCCGGTCCGGTAAAGTGTTGCTATTGGAAACACAAAATTAATCATGGCAATAACAATTATTCAAATTTAAGAAATAATTTATTCAAAAATACATAATATATGTATAATAAAAATTAACAATTAAACTTAGGTTATTCTTTGATTTGTCTTAGTGCACGGAATTGTAATTACTAACTGCGTTTGAGTTTCCTGGATATCGTCTAGTGAAATATTGTACAATTCTTCTCTTCTACAACCACCAGCTACTCCAATCAAAGCTACAACCTGTAAATTCAAAAAAATTCGTATATTTTCTTGTTTTATTTAAAATTTCCTCTTACTTTTGCCAGAAGAAATTTATCAGTACAAGCTTCTTTCATAAATCTATAGATTTCTTCTCGGGTTAATGTTTTAGGTTGTTTCGATTCATGACCAATTGATTGTTTTTTCAGGAATGCTACCACTTTAGAAAAACGAGATATGTCAAGATTTTCATTCGCAATTAATGTTGATTTTATCATGGAATATTTCGGCCACAAAGAAGACGCACCTATTTTCTTAGACTAAAAACATTAGTTCACAAATAAAATAATAAATGTAATCATTTAAATTCTTACCAAATCTAAAAAATAGGCCAACATAACTTCTTCCGTAATTTTCATCACATTATTTTCTGCTTTCCATTCACAAAAATAGCTGAATTGTTTTTGATACCTTTCACCAGACTTAATAGGTATTAATTTCGCACACGCTTCTTCAGATTTTCTTACAATTACTGGAGGATTTACAATTTCTGGGCAATTTGCATAAGAATTCATTTTGACACAACAAATTATTTAAACAAATTAAACATTTGCCAAACAACCGTTGCTAATCATGTTACGAAAATGTAACTAGATTTGGAGCATCTGTTAAATTATTTTTAAATTAATTTCAATGTTTCTTTAAAACGCAATTTGACACAGAATGAAATAAAATACATAACGACATTCGTCCGTGAACACTTTTTACTGTACTCGTTTCGAATTTCAAGACTCGGCTCCTTTGTCGCCTCGTCTTTAAATGTCTCACTCATACTGTAAAGTATGTGTTCCCAGACTTATAACGTTAATTACTATTACAATATCAACTTCATATTTGACAGATAAAAAATATTTTTTTTCTTTTTCAAAGTAACTGGATTCCAATAACTTGTTTAATTTATGACATCTGTCCCAAAATGGCGGACGAGAATACCTACATTCTTCTAGAGCTCTATACTCACTTGGCGCTGACACAGCAATGCGCTGAACTGAATAATTCAATTTATTTCGAATATGGAATCAGTTGTGAAAAGAGTTTAATATCAAATATGTTGGTGTAGCTATTAAACAATTTTTACTCAATAAGTTTTAATTATAATAATAGTCCTGACCCTAATCGACAAGGTACAAAACATGTCTCATCTACTAATACCTCCACTAACATATCTCGGTCTATTGTGCCCTTTAATCGATCGATATTTATAGAATATTGGCTCAGGCATGTCGGCGTGTCCACAGATACACCAGGAAGTAATGACGTGCTAAACTCCGCCCCTAGGCGAATTGGGTGCTAGATAATCAGCCGACGCACTGGGGTGTAAACCACGGTGATAAATTAGCCAGCGATAGCGCTTTGGCGCTTTGTACGGAAAAAGTTAAATGTTCCTAAGTTATTTTAGAGAAAAGTGCTGCAAATGTTTATTTCTAATATGTTTTTATCTTTATAGGATCACCACCAACCTGGTGGCATCATGAAATACTGAGTCTATCTATAGTTATACTAATGAGATTGTGTTACTAAACAACTGTTTTACAAACTTAAAACTAACAACTAAACATCAATTTTACACACTATCATAGTTAATAGTTATTTACTTTACAAGTGGGTAATTTCACTTTGCCCACGTGTGAAGTATAACGTTTTATCCAACAAAGAAATATTATTTGACAGTGACATATGCTTTAAATTTTTAAATTAAAATGTCAATTGAAGTGGTTACCAACATGTTGTGAGTTATTATTGTTGTTATAAATTAAAAAATTCTCACTAGTGACTTTTCTCAAAATTACACCCACTAGTGGGTAATCTGTTACTTTCCTTGTTTAAAATCGTCATAGTTATAGAGCATTTATTAAGAGGTGTTGGATAAAATGTATTTTCTATAACAGTGTTTTGGAAACTACGCATTCTACAACTAAAAATTGTTATGGAATCACTAGGTGTTGTGTGTTATTATACCCACTAGTGGATAATCCGTTAATTTTGCTTGTTTAAAATCGCCATAGTAATAGAGCATTTATTGAGAGGTGTTGGATAAAATAATTTTTGCACTTCCCGGCTTCAATGTCCTAATTTATTCTTCATTCCCGTGGACTGAAGTGTCAGTTTTAATCTCGGGGGGATTAAATTTCAAAATATAATCTCAAGGGATTAAATCGACAAGTAAAAAAGGAACCACAGCAATAAGTACAATATTATTTTATATAAATTACATTTATTATTAATAGTTTTATACAGTTGATACATATTTAAGCGTTTTTGATAAAATTAATTACTTTGACCATTAAAATTACCTTTTCTAGTGCATCTTTTAAGAATTGAACAACTTATTCTGGTGTAATTTTGACTTTTTGGATTACTAGCGACCATTTCTTTTTTAAAGAAACTAATTAATTTTGGGAAATTGCTTATATTAGCATTATATCTAACCACCAACATACCCTTCAACATCGAATATCACCCAAATGATAGCTTGCACAATTTTTGATCGTTCATAAAAATATACTAGCAGCGCAGTTTTCGTGTATTTCTGAACTTCTTTATTGTCACACCAATTGCTGAAAGCTTCGATTTTTTATATATATTTTTATTGCCAGTATTTCCACTGTGGCTTCTTCAAATTATCCATGATGAAACGTCACTTAAAATAAACACAAATTTTGACTAAACTTTGTTTATAGTATCTAGGCAACCTACAAAATTTGAATAGTGCTGTCCTTGTTTTCAAATCCATCAATTTTCCATATAGGAGTATATATTTTAAATCCATTAAAATTAATTATTATTTATAATGTATTGCTGAAACGAGGGACGGAAGTGCAAAAATATATACCACAGGACTGAAGTGCCTTTAATCCCTCCGGTGATTATTTCCCTCGTCTACGGCTCGTGAAATAAACTTCACCCTCGGGATTAAATCATGCACTTCAGCCCCTTGGTATATAAACTACTATTATTATGAATGGGGATCATCAATATTAAATGAGAAGTTTGCCACGATAAGAATTTTTTTTGAAACGAAAGCGTATTTAACTATTTTAATCACTCGTTGCTCGGAAACCCGTGACTAATAAAATCTTGTTACTAAAGAACCGTTTTACAAACTTAAAACTAACAACTAAACATCAATTTTACACACTATCGCAGATAATAGTATATTGTGTCATTAGGAGTAAATGTGATACTTTGGGTGCTGAGCATGTAAGTTTGAACGACGAGCGAAGCGAGTCGAACAATTACATGCGAAGCACCCAAAGACACATTTACTCCGAATAACACATGCTATTTTTTCTTCAAACAGAAAATAAAATTATAAATCTTATAAAATGCTAAAAAACTTCAAAAAATATTCTGTCTTATCGAGCATTTCAAGTTGCCGTAGAATATGCTGTTTTGTTATTTTTGTTTATTTGTTTCATTTTTAACTGTCAAATTATTGAATTACAACCTAACTATTTTTCATAATATTTTACTTTGTCCGCCGCCGGCGTAAATGTGTTGCCAAGGAAACACTTTTACGCCGGCGGCGACAATATTGAACTTCTGCTTGTTGAATACAAATACATAACAACGTACTTTTATGACGTTTGAAGAAAAAATAATTTTTTTCACGACATTATAGGAAACCCCACCGTTTATCTCCCGAAATAGTGAGGAAAATGTGTTCTTCCTCTCTAGAGAGGAAAATATAGAAGTGTTACCCATATAAATGTCCTTATTTTAGTGATTTACATACTTTAAATTGTCTTACAATTATTTCTTATATTTTTCTTTTTCTTATTTAATTACAAATTTAACAACTTATTAAAGATATATAAGATTGGTTCATTGACAACACTGCTACACCGCCTGGTGTCTGATAACCTAACATTTAACGTATCAGTCTGTCAGTTGTGTTCTCAAAATGTATTTTAGGTCCGAGCAAATCGATTTTAGAAACATGTCGTGAAAAAAATTTTGTGCCTAACACGAGAGGAAAGCTCTTCTTCCACTGTCGTTCGAAATGCCTCATGAGCGCATACAAATAACTATTAGAACACTAGACATCGCTAAAACATTTCTCTTACTGTACCCATAATTGAAACAGAACTCGTGGTACAAGCAAAAGAAGCTAGAAATAAAAATCAATTTTTAAAATTAATTTGGTAGTCATTTGACGACTGGTATTCACACTTTTGAGCTCTTTTTCATTAGATTATTTATTAAAACAATTCTTCTTCTTTTATATTTGAGTATAGCGAACGTATTTCCAATTTCTTATTTGAATGAAAAATAATTTATTGGTTATAGTATTGTGTAAAATTTAACTATATTTGAAAATGGACAAATCGGAAGTTAACGAATTGTAATTCCATTAGTGTTATATTCATTCCTGAATTTATGCATGAATGTAGGCGCCAATAGTGATAATTTATTCCTGCTGTTCTCTGCGACAAGATTTATCGTAAGGGTGAGTTTACACCCTTCATTCAGGGGTTGTAAAGGTTATTCACTTTCTTCTCTATTCATGGCATTGCCATTGTTTTGCAAGAATTAGTTATAGGAATGATTAGTGTGAATGCATTCCTAAATAAGTTTATATTCGCACGGAAAAAATATGGATTGCTACAATAGCACAAATCTTACGTTCCTATAGTGAGAGCAATTTATACTCAAAATGATTTTGGAGAAGACTCACGTCATCAACCTGAAAAAAACCTTATAAAGAGAAAAATAACTTGTGAAGTTTATTGAGGTATGCTAATGTTTAAAAAAACTTCGTAAAAAGTACTAGCATTAAGAAAAGTATATATTAATGCAATTTACAGTGATTTTATAGTAAAATTAAATTCATTTAATGGAATTTTAAATTATTAAAAATAATTGTAGTTCATTTTTTGTTCGCTATGTTGTTGCTATTGGTAGAAAATCACGTTTACATACACTTCACTGTGTTGTTAAAATTTATGCTCCTCGTGTGTCAGTGTTTTATAATATGTATGTATTGGGTTTATTGCAACAAACCATGTCTAAAAAAAAACACGCATTGCATTTTCATTTCAACAAAAATTAGTATCCCATATAAACGTTGTTGCATATTGACGTCATTATCTAATAATATTTTTGATGACGTGCGGCTTCTCCAAAATCATTTTGAGTATAGATATTTACAATAACAATATTTTTATTTATATCAGTAATAATGGACAATATAGTTGAGTGTACCGTCGAGAGATGAAGTTACAGATTCTACCGTCGTCGTTGGAAATAGATATTCCACCGTGGGATAGAATCTATCACGAAGAATTTCACTCGTGTTTATATTTTTGTGTTTTTTCTTTCCCTCTTAGCACAGGAGTATTCTCCTTTCATTGTGTTTACTTTCTACTTCACACATGTAATCATATATTGTTTCATTTAATTTTGCAGTTTCTTATTTATTTAGTTTGTTTCAGTGAAAAGTCTACGGCTGGGAGATGCAGCTGATTTAGTCAAGATCTTACGAGCAGGAGATACAGTTACATAGCTTTCAAGGGGTCTTCAACATAGTTCGCCGTTACAAACAAAATGTAAGTTCATTCTACATTTCCAAGTCCTGTAGATGATTCCATGAGGTCTTTTGAAGTAGAGTAAGCTGTAATTCTCTTAAAAGAGTTTCTTCTGGTGAAGGTCTTCACGAAGGCTGCAAAAGTGTAAGGATACTTTCGTTTTTACTACAAAATATTTTATTTTACTTTAGTTTACAATATATTAGATTCAATATAACAGTAATGAATTTTTAAAATATATTTTGAACTATTATTTATACTGAAAAGCGGATGTCTGCAGAGTGCAAGGTATTTGGTGCTCTGGGTACATTTGTTGTAAACGTGAATGTACCTAGAGATGCTCGATTGAGTAGTTATAATGGTGTGTTGGTGCCTGAATGTTGGATGTGGATGAAGAAGCATACTCATACATTTGTTACTAAGTGTCAGTTATTACAATGTATCAATATAATGTAGAACCGTAGTTGCATGTTTTGAAAATGAAAATCTGTAATTAACATACTGTAAGATATATTTATTTCTATATTTATTTATATTTAAAAAATATGTTCATATGACTGTACATGCGAATATTTTGTACCGATTAAGAGTAGTATTGGGCGGAGGTTATGTGGTGGCCACATCAGATTTCTATTTACCTATGCTGAAAATGGGAGGACCTTTTTCCGAAACGACCAACAATAAAACATGAAATAATATCATCTTATTTGGATTCCTTAAGCTTAACCTGAATATTAATTAACTATTTGGATCCTTCAATAAACTTAACATTAAAATGGAAAATTTGTTATTAATATACTATAAAATTTATTTATTTCAATGCCCATTTATTTATATTTTTAAAATATGTTCGTATGAATATACAAATTATATTTTAGGAACTTGAAATATCGTTTTTAAAAAGTTTATTTTATTAAAAACGAAATAAAATGGTTCTGGTTAGAACGCTGGTTACAACAGTAAATGTAACAAGAGTATAAGATGAATACTACAAGAATAGAACAGGAATGCTTCTAATTCTACGTGCTAACATATTTATACCAAAGATTATCTTAGAAACGTGCCTTTTTACTCGACACTATAAAATGCTAACTATATGAATTTAAGATGATTTAATTTCTAATATTATTGCGCAAAATGGGGTGAGGCGCTCACATAATTTACATACGAATATTTCCATATGAACTAAAAATATTATTTTTATTTTGTATTTAGAAAGAAGCTAATGAATAAATCCTTTATATACTGAATTGAATTTTATGACGGACCAAACTTGTCCAATTAAGTTCAATTAAGTATATTCGTGCGTGACTATCTCGGCGCTACGTTTACGAGTGTTTTTGTGCATTGTAAGCATAGGCTTGGTTTGTTGGACGTACGTCGTAGCGGAGTTGAGACGTCGCAGTAGAACATTCCAGCGCCATTTTCTGTGGCCAGTTGGCTGCGTCATCTCCGCCATTACAGATGTGCTAGACATCGGCTCCGCAATTTTTTTCTCTACGTCCGCACTAGGTGGGCCAACATATGTTAAATTCGGTGCAATCGTTTCGTGGGGGTGGGTATCGCAAGCTCGGGCGATCGTTGAAGCGCTGTCCACCGGGACCAACGTAGTGCAGCCAATTGTTAAGCGCTTATTCGCGATGGACACCGGGTGCACTGGACCGGGTTCCAGTCGGGCCCCATTGGGGAAGCGACTCTGTGTTAGCGAGTATGTCTTCACCTTTTGGGGGATCGGGGGGAGTCCCCACCAATTGTGGGCCCTGGAGTCCAGGGGAGGTCTGATCCCCTCGTCAACCTGACGGGTAGGCGTGAATCCTTCGGATGTCGCTCGCGTAACTAGGAGCTCCCGGAGTGGGTCGTCGACACGGCATATGTCGAACGTTTTTGCTAACTTGACAACAACAACACCGGTTGTTTGTCAGTAGATTCATTGCGCCTTAGTTTGTAAGTTAGTTACACTTAGACAACTACTTAGGTAGGGTAACAGGCAAGAAAGAAGTCAAGAAAAGAAACCATCATTGAAACCAACATTGAAGCCAACGATGGGGGTGTGCTGTGGGCTGAATGGTGTGCTGTGGAATGAATGGTGTGCTGTGTAAATGATTTACCATAACTTATTGTATTGAACTATTTTATTGCCTTGTATTTTGAGTTTATGTTTCAGATATAATCAAATATCAACAAATATTTTCCTTCTCACCATACCATGTATGTTTTTTTTTTTTCAGGTTCACAGTTATTCTTTTATCTAATACATTGATTCTATGTTCATAGCGACACGTGGACAACGTCACCGGAGCATTCATTAACTCTCTCCGACCATCTGGCCTTTCATCCGCGCCTAGCTTCACATCACGTGAAGCAGGTCAAAGTTACCTAGCTCTTGCTGAGGTAGTGCGATATAAAGCGGAAATATTTTTTTACAAAAATGTTCAACAAAAATTTACTAACCATAACATGTATGTTCTTTGCAGGTTCACAATAATTCTTTTATCTAATACTTTGTTTTTATGTTTATAGCGACTTGTGGACAACGTCACCGGAGCCTTGATCAATCTCTACATTGTCTTCTCAGCGATATCAGCTTTAAAGTAAACTATTCACAATGCAACCGTGAGTAAATTAATTTGACAGAAATTTTATTTCATTAATAATTAATTTCTATGTTTATATAGGACCTCCTTGGGCCTGGAACCATCTTCTACTTCTGCCTCATCATCGTAGAGCTGCTGGTATTCTGACAAGTCTCGCCGGGCCTTGTAACATCGTGGACAACTTCACCAGAGTGCTCTTAACGTTTACAGAAACATCATCGGGACCCACGTCCGCTGCTAACAACATTAATGTAAGCAAATTGTTATTGTCGCTTGACGACTTTATTTATACTTGTAACAATTGAAATCTTAGTTCAAAGAAAAATTAAAAATTTTTATATTGCAAATAATTATAAAATTTATTTGTTTTTTTTTCAAAATATTGTTCTAATTTAAATTATATTTTCTTGTTGTGTTTGTAATTGTTGTTAATTTGTTTTTGTTTGTTCCAGGTCACAGTAGCTACGGCGACGAGGCTACACCCTTCTTTAAATTTCGCTGGAAGTTTCCTGGTGCCTAAGGGAGGAATTTCCGGGGGTGCGATCAGTTTCTTGCTCTACAAGTCAATCCAGGAGGCTAATTCCCGGCTTTGTATTTCAAATATAAATAAACAAATTTATTATTGTCAAATGTAATTCACTATAAAATTATTTAATAGCAAATAAACATGTACCCATAGCATAATCAAATTATAATAATTTAAGATCATTACAGCATATTATCTGTTGGTATTACTTTTACATATATGTTATTTTTAACTAGAAGGCTATTATCTTATAAATAAATTAATATAATATAATAAACGAAATATAACAACATGTATTTTTCCATAAAGATAATAAAGAAATTATAACAAACAATTTGTGTTTTATTTACTTGAAAATATGCAATAAAATAGTTTAAAATGAATATTTTCATTTAATAAAACGAAATTAATAATTTTAATTTATTCTTTTCAATTTTAA
The DNA here is from genome assembly GCA_963942605.1 of Poecilus cupreus. Classification (NCBI taxonomy): domain Eukaryota; kingdom Metazoa; phylum Arthropoda; class Insecta; order Coleoptera; family Carabidae; genus Poecilus; species Poecilus cupreus. Next base: position 16,531,364 of record OZ012729.1, read on the forward strand.
TCTTAGTGCTGCCATCTATTATTTTATTTTAGAAGTATAGGTTCCTAAATTACAAAAAATCATTGCAGTTTGAAAATATTGTTGCGCTGTACTCACAATAGTTCACAAATTTTGTAAGAGATGGCAGCACTACTCGATGCGATGACTCGGACTTACATTCTTTCGATTTGATAATGAAAACTAATTGAAGATGCTCGTTTTTTGAAATTGTGACCTTGATTAATTAGCGGTTTTTAAACCATTGGCCCTACGCCCTTCATACTCACATATGTTGTAGAGAAGGGTCGATTCTTCAGGGTATTTCTAGAGGGACCGCGGTTTTTCGTTATTTTTGCGATATCTCTTACCGTTTCCGAGATATGACGCTTTAAAGTTTTCAAAGATGTTTCCCTTAAAAATCACCCTTAATATTAACTTTTAAGGGCTGAAAGTGACTGTATACCCCTAATTTGAGTGTGCTGAACACGATTTTACAATCCATTTGGCGCTAGCATTCATAGTTTCATAATTAGAGCAGAATTTAGATTGCTTTATTTAATTACGTAAGATTTAAGGGCGAGCGCCAATTTTCGAGACCGCCACGGGGGATTTTAGGGCTGAATCTATAAGAATCCACCCCTAACTCGATTTTTTTGGGTTTTTTCCAAAAAAAAGTTGGACTATAGTCTTGGTGTTTTTACTATTAAATTTTGGGGGGAAAAAATTGAGATAAGGGCGCTACACCCTTCATTAGGGTCTGTAGATTCCGAATCTGTGATTTAAAATAGCCTAGGGTTAATATTTCTTACGTAATGCGCATTTAACTTTTATATGTTATGACCCACTGCAGACTTTTGGTTCATAATTTATATCATTGCTGACTTGTCGTTCATAATATATAAAATTCTCGGTACGCTGAGGAAATATGACATGCAATAATGAACCTTATATACATACTACATAAAGAACATGAAATTGGATATGAATTACCCCAAATTTAAGGGTGAGCGCCAATTTATGAGACCGCCATTGGAGTTTTTAGGGCTGAATCTATAGGAATCCACCCTTAACTCGATTTTTTGGGGTTTTTTTTACGATTAAATTTTGGGGTAAAAAATGAGATAAAGGGCGCTACACCCTTCATTAGGGCCCATAGATTCAGAATCTGTGATTTAAAATGTCCTAGGGTTGGTATTTCTTACGTAATTCGCATTTAACTATTATATGTTATGACCCACTGCTGATTTTTGGTTCATAATTTATATAATTGCCGGTACGTCAACAATATGTATGCTATAGGCGAATTAGTGTTATCTGAAACCGTTGCATGAATAACCCTTTGAAAATTTTTATTTTTACACACACCTGAACTGGCAGAAGAACTGTAGCGAAAATCGGATTTCGTACCAGGGCAGCAAAGATTGGAAGAGCACTCTTTTGAATTAGAAGAAGTTGTACATTTTTGCTATAGTTGGCAACACTGACAATATCAATGTTGCCAACGATAGCAAAAATGGTCAACTTCTTACAGAAGAGCTCTGCCAGTCTCTGTTGCCCGGATACAAACTTAAAATTAGTGTTTTCAACCAACCAGTCAAGGGCCTTTCTGCCACTTTTTCGTGATGAGAAGACTATTATTACTTAATTTAAAGGGATAATTCAATAAAATAAAAATGATTAATTAGAACAGCATTCCAATCCCTTTGATTAATTACGTAAGATTTAAGGGTGAGCGCCAATTTTCGTGCCCGCCATTATAGTTTTTAGGGTCGAATCTATAGGAATCCAGGTTTTAACCAAATAAATAAATATAACATCACACCTTTTACCCATTATGGGTATGGCACTTTGTTTACGCAGATCTCGGTGATATATTTTTTCGTATGAAGTGCGGTTACCAGCCGTCAAGTCATAGCCCCCAAAGATGTTAGTGGAGTGGGAACCACAGGCGTAAATGTAACTGTCGGCAGTGGGATTCGAACTGAGGATCTCACGATCCACAATCCACGGAGCTATTTACCCCATAAAAGTTGGATTATAAAGCTTTGGTATTTTTAAGATTATATTTTGGGGGGAAAATAAAGATAAGTGCATTACACCCTTCATTAGGGCCCGTAGATATCGAATATATGATTTAAAATAACCTAGGGTTAGTATTTCTTACGTAATTCGCATTTGAAGTCTCTCAGAAGACACCGATGAAATCAGCTAATTAAAAATGCTAATATTTTGAAAAAGTGACTTCAACTAATTACCAATTTTGTTAACCCTTAGCCCTAGGCCCTTGACACTTACATATTTTGTAGAGAAGGGTTGATTCTTCAGGGTATCACTAGAAATTTCGTTATTTTTGCGGTATCTCTTACCGTTTCATTACAAAAATTCGCGAATCCCCATTTTCTATTAACGTGTTGAAAAACCACCCCTTAGGTACTACCATATTTTCAACTTTTTTGCCTAATTAGAATATGTTAACCATTATCTTGATATATTTATTCTTAATCTCTTAATCTAAAGGATGGGGAAAGATAAAAATAATACACAAGTATAATTTTAATTATATATTGTAATAAAGAACTACCCTTTTTTACTTACCATTCCACATTCCGTGCTATGATGTGTAGCTAACTGGAACCAGCTAGGGATGAAATTGACAAATGTGTTCCCCGCGATATTAAATTTCAACTTCAATCACATTATAATTCATATCACACTTGTCAAAAATTTATTTTAATAAATTGAAATAGTTTAATAACGTTTATAGTTGATGTCAAAGTAAAACCAGCGCTGTGAATATTGAAATTTGACGGTTTAATATATCTTACATCATGTGATGTCACACCCAAATAGTGCGATGACATATTTATAGTCAAGTTCACATTAATACTTACCTCTATTTGCTGAAAAATCTGCGGAAATATCCAAATAAAAGTAATAAATAATTACAGAAATATTTATTTTGAGTTATATTTAAAAACACTAACACTTACATAGTGACAGAAAATATAAAATTCGTAGCTATTTATACATATCCTTAGTTATTAAATACGTCGACGCCTGTATGCATTTGGGCGTTGAGCGAATCTGCCGATTCTTGCTTGTCATCCCTGCTCATATTATAGCCCATTTCGTGGTATCGGATGGGGTATGTCAACTGGTTACCTTTGTCCCAGGTGTACAACTCCTGAAAACATAAAAAAAAATGTTTCAGCAGATAAATATAACAAATACAATTCAACCATTTATTTTAAATATGTAATCAGATTTAAAATAATAGTTATTTATGTATCAAGGCACTGAAGTTTAACTTTTTATCACGAATATGGAATTTAGTTGCCGAGGCCCGTAGGACCGAGGAAAATAAACCAAGTGAGTGATAAAAAGGAACTTTAGTGCCGCGGTACATATTAAATTTTATTTGAAATCTAAAATTAGAAAATAACTGTATATAAGTTAAGCTTATACATCTGTCAGTTGTCAAATGGAACTGACACTCAGTGTTGCCAACCTCGAACATTGAAGTTATCGTAAATAACACTCAAAATTAAGTGTTTTGTCGTCAATTTCTTTATCGGAATTAATTAGTTAATTCTTCTTGTACATATTGTTTCATTTAACGTATCAATTTACTAGAATGCGTTATATATCTGTCAAAATTATCCTACTTGTACAATAATTATTTTACGGTTGCCAACACTGCGTTGCTCAAAATCGTCGTATAATAAGTTACTTAAAAAATAAAAAAAAATGGTGAAAGACCCCATTGTACAATAATTATTCAACGGTTGCCAACACTGGGTTGCTCAAAGTCGTTGTATAATGGGTTACTTTAGTGACGATTTCTGAACTTTTAATGACGATTTTTGAGCACTTTAGTGCCGATTTCAAATAAAAGATGTTAACATGATATTTGGAATAATAGTATATGAGGGATTATAATAGTTATTATTCACGAAGATGAAGTTTCAAATCATCCACCATAATCCCGATTATAATAGTATACTTTTTTTCTACTCCTGTAAATTCGAAAATCACTTTTGAAAATGATCGAAATTCGTTGAAATAAAACGTTGACTACATGTTAATTGTCAGACGGCCGTTGCTTGGTGATCCACACCACGTCGTTAAAATAACAGTGAAAGGTACTATAATAAATAGAAAAATTTAAATAATGGAGATATATACAGGAGTAGAAAGAAATGTTATTGTAATTCTCTTGTAAATGCTGCCAATTAAATTATATGTTCAATAATATATTTCAATAATCACAGATGTTATAAGAATAAATAACATAAATAACTAAAACATATATTTAATAATTCATATATCCATGAAGTGCAATTATTTCATGAATGAATGAATTTTATTATGCCCTTAGTACACAACAAATATTCTAAAAACCTTAAAAGTTTAAGAACCCAAATGGATAAATAAAAAATATTTTTTACGACCATTAAGATACTTGCTTGTTGTATGTTTGTTAGTACATTGTAATAGTATTTTACGTTACTAGCAAGGTAAACAAAACAATTTTTACTGCTGATTAGGCTCATTTGTAAATAAAAATAAATATTAAAAAAATTATAACCAAATCCTGTCAGTAACACACAAATGTTTTGTCAAATAATTATTTTTTTCGCGGCCGGGAGAGAAAGAGTCTATTTCATATCTACGGGAGATATATGACGTATTGTAGTAAATTTATACGTAAAATGAAACAATATGTGCAAGAAGAATTAACTAATTAATTCCGATGATGAAATTGAGGACAAAACACATAATTTTGAGTAATATTTACGATAACTTCAATGTTCTAGGTTGCCAACACTGAGTGTCAATTTCAATTGACAACAGACAGATGTATAAATTTGACCTATTATTTTTTCTAATTTTTTATTTCAAATAAAGTTTAATATACCGCGGCACTGAAGTTCCTTTTTATCACTCACATGGTTTATTTTCCTCAGCTCTACGGGCCTCGGTGAATAAATTCCATATTCGCGATAAAAAGTTAAACTTTAATGCCTTGATACATAAATAACTATTTCATAGGTAATATATCTAGAGCCAAGAATTTATCTGTAAAATTTTGAATAGTTGTTGTATAGGAACGGACAGCTGAGTATCAAAAATGGCATATTCTTATTTTATTTTCAAGCTATTGGCTGTTATTACGAGATCTGTTTTTGGGTATTTTAAGAGAAGTGTTTCAGCCTCAGTTTTAGCGCTGATCAATGTTCTAAAATTATTTTATAAAAAAAGGTTTGAATAGTAGTTGCAGAAAAATATATTATCTACCATTTAGATTTGAAGTATTTTTTTATAAAATAATTTTAGAACATTGTTCAGTGCCAAAACCAAGTCTAAAACATTTCTCTTAAAATACCTAAAAACAGAGCTCGTGGTACTAGCCTTTATATTCTAAATCAATATTTGTAGATATTAAAAAAAAAAAACTTTTATATAATGAAGGAAAAGTTATGAAAACTTATTTGTACTAATGAAGTCAGATCAAAAGATGTTATCTGTACTACAAGATTTTTTACTTTTTGCTATTTTTGTTCGTAAGTTCTTTTTAACAAGCAACCTATATGTAAATGAAACGTATTATATCGCAGAAAATTGCACAGTATTATTTTTATTTGAAATCGGCACTAAAGTGCTCAAAAAACGTCATTAAAAGCTCAGAAATCGTCACTAAAGTAACCCATTATACGGCGACTATGAGCAACCCAGTGTTGGCAACCGTTAAATAATTATTGTACAATTAGGACAATTTTGGCAGATATATTAATGTACTATAGTAAATTTGGACGTAACATGAAACAAAATTTGCAAGAAGAATTAACTAATTAATTCCGATGACGAAATTGAGGACAAAATTACGATAACTTCTCGAGGTTGGCAACACTGACTGTCAGTTTCAATTGACAACTGACACATGTATAAACTTAACATATATTGTAATTTTTTTACAGTTTTTTCGAATTTTAGATTTCAAATAAAACTTAATATGTACCTCGGCACTGAAGTTCCTTTTTATCACTCACATGGTTTATTTTCCTGGGCCCTACGGGCCTCGGCAACTAAACTCCATATTCAGTGCCTTGATACATAAATAACTATTATATAAAATATATTTTGTTGTTGTAGACATAAAAATTTTAGTAAAATGAATTAAGTTTCATAAATAAAACAATTTAATTATGTCAACGTTCGTTATTTTCAAAGTTTATAATGAAATATATTTGACGTAAAAAAGTTTAAAATAAATGGTTTTAAAACAACAGAAAAGATATTTGAATTCAATTAATTGGAAATATTTGTTTTGAAAGTTTGACAGGTGATATTTTGTCCGTCAATTTCTGGTGAAATTATTTTATATTTATTTTAGGTTTCATTGTTTTAACGAAACATATAATATGTAACAAGGAATGTTCATAAATTCATGACGTTTTATTGTTGTTTTGTCCATGTATTGCACATATTTAAGTATTAAATAGCACAGCAAAGCTTTTTGAGTTTCCAAAGCTCAAAGGGAATAATTTGGTTCGTAAAACAAACGGAAGCTTTCAAGGAAGTTTGTTTATTTATGTGAAAAGATTTGTTAAAAAATTCTTTTTTAAATAATTCAGCTATGGTCCATATTTCTTTTGTCGAACTCATGCTACTAATACCATGATAATACTCACAAATAAATTTAATAGTTTTATGTAAACCACATCTAAACTAAGATGAAAGCAATGAATGATGTCACTGTTATAATAATTTAAATATTATGTATAAACAATGGTCAAAAGATCATAGATTTTCAAACACTAAATTATACATTAGCTCTAAAATGTACCAAACACGGAAAAATGTATCACGCTATGTCCCATTTAGTGGGGTAGCACGAACCCAGAAACACAGTCAACCAACAACCAATCTCCTCCAAACATTCCTATCCTGACACACCACTTTTGCCTCGTCTACATTCATAGTGCGATTCATACATGTTCGTTTATTCTTCACACTCGGAATCATTCGTTCATGCAACAAACCATCAATCATACCCAACCAGTTATTCCTCGGACGCCCACGCAATCGTTCACCTTCAATCTCACCCGCATATATTGGTTTCACCAACCTTTCATTCGACATTCGCTCAACATGTCCAAACCACCTCAACTGACTCACTCACGTTTGTAGATAATCACAATTACTTTCATTTATATTAACAAAAATTGTAATGTATACTTGATTTATCGATATATTTTCGAAAAAACATTGTCGATTTTCAAGTAAAGGACCATTTCCGGTTGGTAAATTTTCACTATAATCAACTGAGCTCTTCTACAGGATGTATAAATGTTAAATACAAAATTTCATAATTTTTTGTTCAGAAGTACTTGAGAAAATGCGTCTGAACGAAATTCTGCACATATATTCATCCACCCACACTTACGTATACACACACAGACATCATCGTGTCAATAACAAAAATTAGATCTAAGGGCACTGAAACATGCTTATTGATTAAAATTCCGGCATTCATTTTTTCATAATCTTAAAGCGTGTATTACACGGTGTTTTTCTATTTAAGTGACTTTAAAAGTTTTCCCTCTCGCATAAAGTGTAAGAGAGATAGATGAGTCGACTTATCACGTAAAACCATAGATTTAATAATATATATGTGGATGGAGCGTTGGCTATGCTTTTAATACAGAAATATGTAACCAACATAAGAGAGAGATAGTCATATCTAAAATTACGCAGTGGGAGAAGAACAGCACATTTTCATGCCACCCAGCACGTGACACGCATGTGCTGTTCTTCTTCCACTGCGTAATTTTAGATATGACTATCTCTCTTATATTGGCATTAAACTGCTGTATGTAAAAATCAAGAAAATGTTTCCCACAAATTCATGTAGTTTCATTAGATAGATTATTTTTTGACGTTTATTTAAACCAATCAAATGCTTTATTGTATGTCACGTGTCTGCGTTTTAACCAATCCTGTCATTATTATACTGAGAATAATGCTCTTGTGATTATTCCCGGCAATTTTCTCTGTAGCTTTTTTGTTTTTATTGACAGATGTCAGATGTCAGATAGGTATCATCAACACAAGTAGAAATGAGCAAAAAAGATGGATTTAGTGACGTGCCTGATGATGAAATAAAAAAATAATCTAATTAAATATAACTCGAGAGTTCGATAAATTAGAAAATAATTCTCCAGTATCTTTCTCAAACTTGTCGCCATTTGGCAATAGCCACTCAAGCCCTACGGGCTTTCGTGGCTATTGCCTGGCAACAAGTTTTCGAAAGATCTGTCAAATTATTTTCAATTTATTCTCACCCTCTTGTTATATTATTACTGAAAATTTTCTCGTTTTATAGCAAATATCCATTACTTGCTTAAATCCATATTTTTTGGAAAACTAATAAATATGTATATATACAGCGTTCTAACTTAAAGTGACATATTTACCTGTCAAATAGAACACCGTCTTTTATAGCTTGTTTTTTTTACAATTATATGCACAACATGATTTTACCATATTTGATATATTTAAATATGACATAAATAATTGAAAAAATTCTAAATGAGGGACAAAAGCTCGCACAAAAGTCTATCACTCACACGTCAAACGCCAAACCAAGTTCTTGTCATCTTGCCACCCATCACGTCACTTTCATCTCTCTATCTCTCTCATGCTGTGCTGATTACAGTCTATCTTTGTCTATACTCCTTCCATACATTTTATTATTTCTATGCGTAACTTACAACTAAAAACAGTTACATGCTTTTACTCCACTACCAATTAAGCGAAGTGACATTGACCTTGTCAAATGTCATTTGTGTTTATGTTTTTGATGTAACAAGGGTTTAATTAATAATAAACTTACAATGGCACAGTGGAGTAGGGAAGAAGTTGACAACTTAGTGGATATACCAAGAGTGTAAAATTAATGAATGAATGTTGGTATGACTGAATTTTTGACAATTGGTTGTTTCGATTCACCAAAAACTTGATCATCTAAATAGACTGATAAGTTCACTTAAAAAAATAATTTCAAGTCACTTGAAAAGAAAAACTTCATCATGTAATGTACATCCTACGCCCTACACCTCCGTTTTGGCGGGAGATTAAAACTCACGTACCTTTGACCGGAAGTTGTATCCCAGCATAGTTGTCTTCCGGAAGGGGTTCGTAAAGGGGAGGTTGACATCAATCGGCGAGTTCTTGTAGAGGTCCAGCGCTAGACGGATCCTCGTGTTTCTTTCTGTGCTGCTGTCGACTCCATACAATACTCCGCAGACGATGAACATCTCGCCTACCTTGTGGTGGTTGATGCTGATGTTCCACATGTATTGTACTGACATGGAATAGGCGTCCACCTGACGGAGAAAATATTTTGTTGATTAAGTGTATCACAAGAAAATGTTTCAAATAAAATTGATTCTCAAAAATCAAAACTGTCTATGAAACATACCGGGTGTCTGTCTTAAAGGTGTACATAGGAGATTAGCATGGGAAATCAGTTTTTTGCGTGCTGTTGCTCGGTGTTCTATCGGACAACAATCATTGTGGTATCAATCGAAAGATATCATTTTTCTGAATCAAACGATGTAAAATACACTACTATTTAGTGGTAATTTGGTTCCGTAAATTAATTTTTAAATTTTGAGAATTCTCTGGTTTATTCAATTTTTATCGTAGATAAATTTAGTCATCCATGACTGTTTTGTTTTGATTTCTGTCAAGCTATTTATTTGACGTTTCTGACTTTTGGACTTGTTTAAGACAATTTGTAAAAATATGGCTAGTTATACTACTGAAGAGCGTATTTTTATAGTAAAACTATTTTTTGGAGGAAACAGTTAGCCCAGAGTGCGAGATTTATTTTCTATTAAGTTTATGAATCGACCGAATCCAAGTGCAATCACAAATGCCAGTATCCACGAAAAATACACCTGAGCTTAGTAATTGCAATTTAGCAAGAGTAGAAGAACGTGCTTTATTGGAAGAAAGGGTTTTAGGAATGATAAATGTAGATCCTTCGTATAGCACTAGATTTTTTGGAAATGAATTGGGTGTACATCGTTCATATTTTTTAAAAAAAAGTTCTTTTTATTCCTACAAAATGCACTGCAATCAAGAACTTTTTTCCATTTGACGAAGAAAGTGGAAGAATATTTTGTGAAGATATACGAAACAGAGCTAATAAAAATGAAATTTTTTGTCATCGATTTAAAAAAAACTTAACTCTTAATAAATTAATATTATTTAAAGAAAACTGGTTTTTAGACTTTAATTTATTTAATAAAATCTTTACGCAAAAATTATAAAAGTACGCTTGTCGTTACTGAATATAACCATATTTTACAAATTGACAGAAACGTCAAATAAATAGCTTGACAGAAATCAAAACAAAACAGGCATAGGTAACTACATTTATTTTCGATAAAAACTGAATAAATCTGAGGTTTTTTTAAAATTTAAAAATTAATTTGCGGAACCAAACTACTAGTAAATTGTAATGTATTTTACATCATTTGATTCAGAAAAATGATATCTTTCGATTGGTACTACAATCATTGTTGTCCGATAGAACACCGAGCAACAGCACGCAAAAAACTGATTTCCCATGTTAATCTCCTATGTACACCTTTAAGACAGACACCCGGTATATACCGTGTGTCCCACGTAAATGTTGGCATAGGCAGTTAACATGTAAAATCAGTTTTTTGTAAATAAAGTGTCCGGCAAAAATTATGCATCCAAATTTTATATCACAATACTGCCAATATCCCTACATCTTATTTAATGCAGAGTATTTTATTTTGATACCGCAATTTAATGTAATTAATAATAATAATTCCTAAGTTTCCGCCTACTCTTTTCATTGCTACTGACGTATAGTGCCTGCAATTTGTTTTAAATATTTTAATCTGTCACTGTCAATTTCTGGCGATGGAAACCATTCGGTGTTCATTCCTGTGATGTATTCAGATATTTGTTTTGCACTGCGCCCCCATAATACATTCTAATAATATTTACACGGTTCTTGATATTTAATGTATTCTTGATGACAGTGACAGATTCAAATATTTAAAACAAATTGCAAGCACTATACGTCAGTAGCAATAAAAATAGTAGGCGGAAAATTAGAAATTATTATTATTAATTACATTAAATTTCGGTATCAAAATAAAATACTCTGCATTAAATTAGATGTAGGGATATTGGCAGTATTGTGATATAAAATTTGGATGCATAATTTTTTGCCGGACACTTTTTATTTACAAAAAACTGATTTTACTTGTTAACTGCCTATGCCAACCTTTACGTGGGACACACGGTATATTAAAAATCTCTTGTGTAAAATTTAAGTATACCTACGTATTTAAATTGTTCTTAACATAAGAATACGTAAATTTACGAACGATTTCAAGAATTGAGCCCCGTTCTTATACAAATAAAACCAACACGTATGACCTGTTTCTTGCACATGACTATATTTTGACAATTATTTGATATACCAATTAATATCTAGTCTTCAAATTTTTCTAATTAATAATACAAATATTACTTTTAGAATATTTCACAAGACACATATTTTTGACACTTCAAAATTATTTGACACGTTTGACACATAGATATTAAAAATGTTCTAGTTTTTGTTCCCAGGGTAACTAAGATTATCGAAATATATTCTTAAATATATAATTTAGTTTTTCTCATAATTAGAAGCATTTACGAGAAAAATGCATATACCATTTTATATTCCAAATATTTTTGCTAACATCTTTCATTTGAAACTGTTTTTCACAGCTGATTCTATCTTTGAAATAAATGGAATTTATTGTTTTGTGTCTCCAATAAACTTCCTCTTCTGGTTTTTCAATTTCATTCAAAATCAACTCAGCTCTTCATTTTTTCATGAAACTAATATATTCTAAGTTTCGTTTACATATCTTTTATCGTTCATGAGATATTGCGCACACGGACATCCATCCATCCATCCATCCTCACACACAGACATCATTGAGAAATTGGTCTTAACGGATTTAGTGGACGTCAAAATATGTATTTCCGCAAAAATCTCGTCAACGATTTTTTTCATGATTCCAATACTTCCTTTTACTTTGTATAAGAAAGTAAAAATCCAATAATAAAATATAACACAAAAAGTATTTTGACATTGCAAAAATCAGATTTAGACCAACGGCATCGAAGTATAGAGTCAGTAAGTACATTCTTCGTATGATTGTCAATGCTCCATGGTTTATCCCCAACTAGATAATTTCACAAGATCTACTTTGTATCAGAAGGTAAAAATATAAAGATAATAAAAATTGTCAACTATTTCATAAAATACAGTCTCAGAATAATAACAAAGTTATTAATTCACAGAGACCGGCAAGCCAATCAATCGGTAGAAAGGGCGCTCTATAAATTACAACTATATTTAGATCAACCCAGTTATAGAATTGCACAAACATTCAATGTTTCAGTAATTTAAAACTCAAAGAAATTACACGAAATACTCACCAAAACATTTGTTTATATTTTCGTCAACTCAAACTGTCTACCCTGCTCATAGGCTAGCAGGGTGCTGCGCCCTCTATCAAAACAGATACCCTGTATCCGACGTACCGACCGATCGTCTTGAGGCCCTTGCCTTTGTATTATACCAGGACATATACGTTATGAACGTATTCAAATTAATCCTTCATTACCACCACATTCAGATCGGTTTAAAACCTCAGCCGCCATTGTCATGACGAAATATCAACATTCATTCCATTAAGCGGGGATTAGTTTTAAATAGAGGGCGCTTCAACTAAACGGATAATTAATAGAAAGTTTCATAGACTCTAATTCCGTAATGGGATATAAAATATATTTATTGGTCCTAATATTATATTATTATTATTATTTGTAATCATAATTTAGAAAACTTTTCGATTATAATAATTTACAAAATTGGAGTCGCAGGTTTATGTATATCAAAACAGAATTATAAGTATTCATTTAACTCTACGGAATTCTGTTTTATTTCAGTAAAATTATCAATATTTTATGATGTTTCTCGACAATAGCTTATAAAGTTGACATCAAATAACTGAATTGACTTGCGTGTTTCCAGAAAATAAGATTGTTGACAAAAATACAATTTAATTTCAGAAATACTATAAATAACAACAGATATTATTGGCATACTTTTTTCACGATGTTCTTGTAACAATCCATTGAATTTATTTATAGAAAACATTTAAATGTTTTAGATTTATTGTTAATTTGTTTTATTTTCAAATTTCGTGTCTGAAAGAAAGTTTTCAGTGTAGCGTGTCAACTTTTATTACATAATAAAGTTATAAAATAAGTACTTGGTGTTTCTCTTATCACATTTTCTCATTTCTGATAAGTTTAAATTACGAACTGTGGACATGAATCTAATGTGTATATGCCAAATATTCAAAAACAGAGTTTTACACGTCATTTTAAAGAGGAAATGTATCTTTATATCTCGTTAACTATACTTGGACAATTTACTGGGTTTATTGAGCATTGTATAGGATGGACTTAGCTGATCATAGGCGTTTTACATATTAATAAATATACTTATGGAAATTCCTGAATCCCTAATCATTTTAGGGAAAATGTTTCAAATAAAAATTGAAGAGAATTAACATTCGCATCGAAATCAGTTAATACATTTCATTTTACTTATTTTATAGATGCTACTTCTTTAAGTTAACAAATATGAAAAATTCTATTTTTGCAATGAGTAACACTAAGAATGACTGTGAGCATAAATGAAGTAGAGAAAGGTTTAAATCTATTATTGAATTTCGATAAATGTAAAGTTCTGGTGTTTAAGAATAATGATTTGGTGACTGGTTGTAATGTTTCAGTGAATGGTGTGAGACTGGAACAAGCGAATTTGTAAATTTGGGTAATATGTTTTCGAGGGATGGACGTATTGACCGGGAGATTGAAAGGCGGGTGTCTGCAGGATGCAAGGTTTTAGGTGCTCGGGATATATTTACTCGAAACGTGAATGTATCTAGAGATGCTCGATTGAGTTTGTTGTTTATAATAATGTGTTAGTACCTACATTGATGTATGGTTTTGAATGTTGGGTGTAGATGAAGAAGCATGAACGGCGTATAACTGCTGTAAAAATGAGATATTTGAGAGGAGTATGTGGGTATACGAGACGTGATCGTATACCGAATACATTGGTGTATGATGAGTGTGAGGAATACATTGAATGAAAGGTTGGTGAAACTAATATATGTGATTGAGAGTGAAGGTGAATGGTTGCGTGGGCGTTCGAGGAATAAGTGGTTGGGTATAATTGAATGCTTGTTGCGTGAACGAATGATTCCGAGTGTGAAGAATAGACGGGCATGTATGAATCGCACTATGAATGTGGACGAATTGAAAGTGGTGTGCCTGGATAAGAATATTTAGAGGAGATATAGCGTGATGTATGTATTTAGTAATGATGGAACGTCATTTAGATAGAGATCTATCGCTAAATTACATTAACAAAATTAAATTAATCATATTACTTCGTTTTACCGCCCTGTCACTATCTTATTAAAACGGAGTATAGTTGTGTTATACAGTGTGTCCCATATCAGGTATTGTATAGTTATAATCTTCTTACCTTCATGACGACGGTGTTATTCGAAGGCGGAATTCCGTAGATGACCCAGAGTCCATTATCGTCTACATTGAAGTCCATGTAGTTGTGCTCTGTCGTGTACAAGAAGTTGGTGCCGTTCACGGGAACTTGAGGAACTTCCAAAGAGTGGTATCGTTCGGTCTGGAGGTCGAACTTCATGATGGCGGGTCGATCGCGCACGTTGTAGAAGAAAGAGCCGTTGAAGACGACGTGCGAGTTGCCTTTGAAGTGGTGCTCCAGGCTGTATCTGCAACACAAGGGGAAGAAATTTGCTGCAATTAGTTGCAATTATTCGCATGACAAATTGAGATAATTACATTATAGCTTAATTCGGATTCATTAAATTAAACTCTTTTGAGAGGCGAGTGTTCTTGTCACATAATCACAGTTTGTTGGTAAGATCTGCAATCGCAAAGCTGTTACTCAAGATTGTATAAAAAGATAGAATATTCGAATTTATCTAAATATTCGGCCAAAGTAGTTACCGTAACAAATTGCTGATTGTAACAAAAATTAATCGCTTTTTGATAGCTAATGAAATGTTCTCTGTTAAACATGAATTTTGTCACCATTAGCAAATTGCTACGATAGCAACTTCGTTAGAGAATTTGGTCGATTATAGAAAAGAAACGAAATAAAATATTTGCATTTGTGAAAACTAATATCGATTGCAACAGTATACTAAATACAACAGTACAAAGGTTACAATAAATAATCAATGATTATCGATTTATAGTTTGCATAGAACAGAGGAATAATTTAACACAGAATAATTTATCATAGAACTTTTATTGAAGGTTTCATAGTGCCTTCTATGTTTTCGGTTTACTTTCGTTATATTTTGTGTTAGTTCGGGTAAGTGTTTCCTAGTAAAAGTGGATTAATATTTGCATAAAACACAGGAATAATTCAACACAAAAAATATAGAATTTCATTTGGGGGTTTCATGAATTGCACAGAATGAAATACGAAGTGACAGAAGAAAACATATACCTGTCTTTGTCTATGTCAGTTGTATTTTCAGCGGTTACTAAGAAGCACTTACCCGAATTACATGAAATATAACTGAAAACATAGAAACAGCACAGACACAGAAAATAGAACATTGTTCAATTCGTGTGCTGTGCTAAATTATTCCTGTGTTCTATGCAAACTATAAATTGAAGTATATATTTGCATAGGACCAAAATATTAGGTTATTCTGTGTTAAATTATTCCTGTGATCTATGCAAGCTTAAGTCAATCGGACGTATGGGAAGATAAATGAGATTATGTGATATGTGATAAATAATATAGATTACAACAATATACTAAATACAACAATATATAGTTTATAATAATCAATGACAAACAACATAATTCAATCAGTGGCCCTAAAACTTTTTGATTCCTTTTCCTGCAATATTTTTGTTTTTGTTGTTGATTAATTTTACATACAAACTTATATCATCTACCGAGATCTGCATACGCAGAGCGCCTCACATAAAATGGGTAATATAATAAGATAAGTAATAAAATGGTGGCAATTCGCGGCAAAATACTTTCTCCCCATGAAGGTTTAAAGGCGTGTAAATATGTGACATGAACCGGACAGTGGCCGCCATTTTACCCTCGATGCGACGATTGCAGCGCCTGTGGGTAATAATATAACTAACGACGTACGATTGGGCATTGGGCGTGTTCAGCCGAACATAGCGGTTAGCTAACGCTTGCCAGTGATAGATTCTAGCAGATGAAAAATAGTATGAACATGAACGGAATTTTGCTGGTACTGTCATCTTGTGTCAGTCAAGTTAGGTGGAATTAACCTCAAATTCTGATAATAGACAAATCCAAAACAATATTTTAAAATTGGTAAGTAATAGATGTCAAATACTTCATGTATTTCACTACATTTTAAGTTACTTTTATAGTTTTTTTTTGCAGACATGGTTAATATTGATGACATTACAAATGAATTTTTATACATTTGACAGTTCTACAAGGTTCGCTAGCTCATCTAGCGCAAATTTAATTCGCTTGGTCGCAAGTCTAGCTGCTGAAATCTAGCGGCTACTTAGCAATAGGCGATTTCGAATGGCACTGGTTACTGGTCGGTTACGTGTTTGTTTGGTTTCAAACAATGACGTCACACTGACCGAACGGTTACTGAAAACGCGCAATAGATTTTGACATTAATCAAATTTGACAGAAAACATGAAAATTATGACAGCAAACTATTTTGAAATCATAACAAGTGAAATCCAACCAATCAGAATACTAAACGTTGGACGAACCGAGCTCTCAGCATGTTTCTGATTTGACATATCAAAACTGTCACCGGTTACATATGACATGATATAAGTGCCAGTTGAAATCAGTTGCTTACTCTATTTACTAACTATTCCTGTGACTAAGTACTAACCGGTGCCAGTCAAAATCGCCTAATATGTTCAGCTGTGACCGCTAGGTTAGCGATCTAACTGCTAGGTTCGGCTGAACGCGCCTATTGGCTCGGTTCGACGGATTGCTAAGGAGTCGACACACCTCTCTTCTTACACCGTGGTGCTACCCCAATGAGTTACTCTTGATAAATGTTTGACATATAGAGTAGATAAAAATGGATATAAAAAATTGTAAACAAAGTTTTTTCGCAGGTGATTAAATTCTTTTGTATATCTAATTTCCACTCAAATCTAATCAGCTTTGCTTATTATCATGAAATTTATGAAGTTACGCTACTCTATGTCTTTTCATTTATGACACCCAGACGTTCTTGTGAAATTATGTATAAGAAAGTAAAAATAGGTCAGGGTAAACTCTAAAACATCCCTAAAATAATTTACAGTCCTCCATATTTGAAAATATATGCGTAATTTGCGGATTAAACTTTCTGAAGAGCTTACACCAAAACAAACTTTCCTTACCTTGTGACTTTAATACTTTAAAGTTAAAAAGTAATTTAAAATTAAGCCGTTGTTCCTGTTTTTGTAGCTGACTACTATTCACTTTTTTGTTGTTGTATCATTACTACCTAATATTTCAGAAACTTTCACAAACTTTTAATTCTTTCTAAATTAGAGTAACATTTTATTTAATTGCAAAAAGTACGTACAATGGGATTGAGAATAAAATCTCTAAAAGTTCTCTGTAGTTTTAAAATTAATTATAAGCTATTTTAATAGACTACTCCGGTATAATTGAAATTATGCAAAGTAATATTTTTACCTCCCGCCTACCTCTAGGTAAGGGAGGTATTGTTCTTGGTCAAAAAATTGGGTAGTGAGTTTTCAATGAATAAGCACGTTTTAGGGTCCCTACAATACGATTTTACTATTTTCGCGATGATATCTGTATGTATGTATATATGTATGTGTGTGCGTGTGTGTGTGTGTGTAGTCTGTGGCAATTTTTCGTCTCGCATAACTCAAATACTATAATAACAAAAAATACAATTTTGTGAATTTTTGCTTTTTATATTTAAATGAAGAGCCGATTAGATTTTGGATAAAATTGGTCAACCGGAAGTAGCAGTTTACTTGAAGCCCTTAACAGTTTTTCGTGAAAAACATAGTTAAATTTCCTTTTTCAACAATTTATGTTATTTTGAAAGTTGAAGAATATTTAATTTTACATGTGTTTTGATTACACTAATTTTATTAATTTTCATTAGATTTAAAGATAATAAAATATAGAGAAATTAGATTTCACAAATCTTGCATTCCTTATACACCATGGAAACATTTAAATATTTTCAATTTTTTACGAAATGTGACACATGTCATTGTGATTGTATATAAATAGAAAATAAACAAATAAGAAGGTGTGTTTCTGTATTGTATCATTAAATACTATTTTGTAACGTTTAAGAGAAGTATTGGGCGGGAGGTTATGTGCTGGCCACATCAGATTTTTTTTGTATAATTTACATTATATTGTAACACAATATAAGTATTTACACAGAAGCGACACTCGCTATGCGCACTTTTGATCTTTATGTCTCAACGACCGATGACTTTGAGTCGAGTGGCCATATTGGCAGTAGCAGTTTAGGACAGTAAATTTGAATAGCTGTCAGTTGCAAGTAAGATAAAATTTTAAAATGTTATTTTTCATAGTACAAATAAGTTTACGTCTCTGTTTTGCTCTCATTTTATGAACTTAATATGCAAGAAATACTGTGGCTCAATATTTAACATATATAACTGACACTGACATACTACTTTCTCTTTTCTTTGATTATTAAGATAGCAGCCTATCAGCGGACACTGAGAGCGGCCATCTTTTCGGTAGCGCACCACTGAAATATTGAGATCAGGAAATATTGGAAGTGTCGCTACTGTGTGAATTCTTATACAGTGATAATACAATAGGAAAATATAAAAAAAATACTTAATAATAAGTTTTCATTCATCATTTTGTTAGAAAATTGCAATGATAACGTCTTACTGCTCATGCCATGCTTATATGTTTGGTTCAAAAATACGAATAGCTTCTCACGCGTATTTTATTAACTCAAATATTATTTTTGAACATTTTGATATTCTGATTCCAGGTGTGCATTAATTTCTTCAAATACTAAATATTATTAAATAAGGACTTTAAACAAACCAAAGAGACACTGATAGGTTGATATTGACAACCACAAGCACGTGCTAGTTTATGCTGAAGTTGGTTTCAGGCGTTGTGACATTTCGGCACATTATTTAAAATTTTATGAAATTAAAAAAAAATCTGTTGTGTGCACCATAATACCTCCCGCCATAGATTTCTTATCAAATAATGCAGGAACACGGACCACTACTTACCAAGAAATGCTCATCCCTTCATAAAATTTAGTATTCAATTATGACACATGTCAAAAAATGACATTTTTGAACCGTTGTTCTTTTTTCAAAAAGTACATGTTAGTAGATTTATACGAAAATGTCAGGGTATAATTTATCTCTAACATGTTTTTCGTAAATGGAGCCAGTAGGAGGAAATGTTTCAAACAACAATAATGGTAGATAATAATATTTGAAACATTATTCTAACAACAAAAATTTACTGAGATATTTCAAAATAACTTGATAGGTAAACTACCACTTCCGGTTATTGGTTTATCACCAAAAACTAACCAGCTCTTCCGAAGGAGATACATTTGATATATGCGAAATATAAAAATTTTTTGTTTAGTAGTTTTTGAGAAATCGTAACTCCAGAGATACACATCCACACAGACCGACAGATAGACAGGCAGACACACACATAGACAACTATTAAAAATGTATTCTCGGGATCTTAAAACGTGCTCATCCACTGAAAATTCACTTCCGAAATTTTAGCATGATTCCTATACCTCCCTTACAGGATGTGGCGGGAGAAAAATAACATCGCGCTTAATAATATTTGTTTGCCGATTGGTATTAAAGGTGATACTTTACTAACTTCCTAACAGTGATTAGACTGTGAATAGTTATTTGTCAAACTAGAGAGGAAAGCGCTTCTTTCCCCCCTCGAGTTCGCTCGTGTGGCATTTCGAACGAGAGTGGAAGAAGAGCTTTCCTCTCGTGTTAGACACAACATTTTTTTCACGACATGTTTCTAAAAACAATTTGCTCGAACCTAAAATACACTTTGAGAGCACAACTGACAGACTGACACGTTAAACGTTAGGTTATCAGACACAAGGCGGTGTAACAGTGTTGCCAATAAACCAATCTTAAATATCTTTAATAAGTTGTCAAATTGTGATTTAATAAGAAAAAGAAAAATATGAGACATAATTGTAAGATAATTTACAGTATGTATATCACTAAAATAAGGATTTCCAATAAAATTAGGATTATATTTATAATTTTTATAATAATTTTTTTGTAAATAATCTTCATATTGGTAACACTTCCATATTTTCTCTCTAGAGAGGAACAACACATTTTCCTCACTATTTCGGGAGAAGAACGGTGGGGTTTCTTACCATGTCGTGAAAAAATATTTTTTCTACGACCACTACTGAAAGTATGTCATTACAGAACAAACTACAATCAATGTAAGTACGTTGTTACGAATAGTATTACGTAATGTTCATTCAAGTGTTATGTAATGTTCATTACCTAACACTTGAAAATGAAATTTAAGTTGGCATTACTGACTGTCACATTACCAATATAATTAAAATTTGATGCATCAAATCTTAGATTTAAATGTTATGGATTCAAAGGCTAACTGATAAAATTTTATAACTAAATTCGTAATTTGCTGGGTTGATTATAAATTATGACACCAATAAATATTTCAATAATATATGTAGAGGGGACTATGTTTCGTCATGTATCCCTACGCTCAATTAATGTCGTTTATTTTTATAAACACAAACAAAGCTTGTTTGACATTTAGGTTATGTGTGTGATTATTACATGTAAACTGGTAATATTTCATAGTCTCCCATCTGCATCTATAGTTTATAATCTGTGTTTTATTGTGAGGTAAATATATACTACTAAATATTATTATCCTTTACTTATATTTATTAATATTTTAAGTAAGAAATGTCAAGCGACAGTAATATTTCAATTGGAACACCACTGGAGATACAAGCTAAAGCTAAAAGTGCAACAAATAATCTTTTGGTGACAAAATCTCGAGAACGATACGAATTTGTGTATCAAAAATTCATGGATTAGAGAAAACAAAAAGCATAATAAATTTCTAACTATTTGAATATTGTTTTTAAATAAAATATAAATATATCATCACGCCTTTTACCCATTATGGGTGTGGCACTCTGCTTACGCAGATCTTGGTAAGTGATATATTTTTGCGTATGAAGTGCGGTTACCAGCCGTCAAGTCATAGCCCCCAAAGTAGTTAGTGGAGGGGGAACCACAGGGGTAAATTTAAATTGGCAACTGTCGGCAGTGTGATTCGAACTGAGGATCTCACGATCCACAGTCCGACGCGTTACAACGGAGCTATTTATATTGTTTTTAATTTAGAAATAGTATTGAGTGGTCGTAGAAAAAGTATAGTACAAAACTCGAGATGTAAAGCAATTACGCCCTCGTGAAATTACAAACTCGCCGCTAGGCGGCTCGTGTGTCAATTTTTTCACTCGTGCGTAAATTGTTTCTTACTTCTCTCGTTATGTAATATACTATTACATAGCAACCACTCAACAAACGCATAGTAACCGTTAATAAATGCATAGCAACCGTTTAACAAGCGGATGATAACGTAGTTTAACAACGATAACCTTCACAATATGTATATAAAATTATCACTAAATTAATATTAATTCCAAATCAGCAAAAAAAAATGATGAATTCAACTCGGCACCAAACACAGATTTATATCTTCGGCAGCATTCGTTATGCGTCGGCATCATCTCGCAGTAGCCTCTGCTGTAAATCTGGTATTTTGGTGTCTAACTAAATAAATAACTATTATTTAAAATTTGTTATTTATATTTCTAGTGACCAAATCAAATGAAATAAAAAATAAAATAAAAGGAATATGTCGGAATACTCCGTTGCAAAGTCCTACGACAGGTATTTTAGTTAAAGTTCCTATTTAAAATGTATTCTTTAAAAGTGTTAAAATTCTTTTCCCACTTCATTACTAAGTCCCGCCGAGGCATAGGTCATAAAAACTAGACAACAATAAAATTATAACAGTTCCCACTGTAGAATTAATGCTAACCAGCGAACTGGGAGTAAAAATGCCTCCAATATTTTATATTTAAATTACAATTGGTCCCTCGACGACAATTTGCATTCGTTTGCACGGGATTGGTTAACGCGGTGTTAAGTTTCACGTCATAAACTACGTTGACAACTGGACATCTGGGACTAAAAGTTTTTCACGGCGACTTTTCGTGACATCACTTATATAACTCAGCTGTCGAAATATAGTAACAGTATAGTAAACTGTGACTTATATTTACTTTTAAAGCTAATTTATTTGTTTTTAATAACTGCGCACCATTTTAAATTATTTTTTGACTTACTTAACATTACCATCAGAAATTTGATTGTAATTTGTATAACCTGATGTAAAAGTATGGAAGTAAATTTAACTTGAATTTAAATTTCATTATAATACAGTGCATAAGTGTTTCATTTTAATCTTATCAGAGAAATATCTTGAAAATAGACATCGAATGACAAATTATTTCGGATATTTTTTGACCACCACCCTCTCGAGGTGAGGAGGATGGGGCAATTCAGAAATCTTAAACGGAAACTTCAAAGTTTATTTTTTTCCTGGCAGATGGCGCTACAATCAAGAAAGTTTATTAATTTAAATACAAAAAATCTGATGTATCAGCACATAACCTCCCGTCCAATACTACTCTTAAATATAAATAAATATATCATCACGCCTTTTGCCCATTGCGGGTGTGGCACTCTGCTTACGAAGATCTCGGTAAGTGATATATTTTGGCGTATGAGATGCGGTTACCAGCCGTCAGGTCATAGCCCCCAAAGTTGTTAGTGGAGGGGGAACCAGAGGGGTAAATTTAAATTGGCAACTGCCGGAAGTGGGATTCGAACTCAGGATCTCGCGATCCACAGTCCGATACGTTGCCACTGAGCTATTTACCCCATCTACTACTACTCTTAAACGTACAAAATTATTATTATTTGTTTATTTTCTATTTATATTTTAGAATTTTAATTTTCTTTCATATATTTATTTAATTTTTTGACATATATTTCACTAAGAAAACAGTTTCTCAAACACAATGGCATGTGTTACATTTCGTAAAAAATTTAAAATTTTTAAGTGTTTCCATGGTGTACTAGGAATGCAAGATTGTGATATCTAATTTCTTTATATTTTATTATCTCTAAATCTAATGAAAATTAATAAAATTAATGTAATCAAAATACATGTAAAATTAAACATTCTTCAACTTGCAAAATAACATAAATTGTTGAAAAAGGAAATTTAACCGTGTTTTTCACGAAAAACTGTTAATGGCTTCGAGTAAACTGCTACTTCCGGTTGACCAATTTTATCCAAAATCTAATCAGCTCTTCATATAAATTTAAATTTAAGAAGCAAATATAAGAAGCAATAATTCACAAAATTGTATTTTTTGGTATTCTAGTATTTAAGTTATGCGAGACGAAAAAATTACCACAGACTACACACGCACACACACATACATACATACATACATACATACATACAGACATCATCGTGAAAATAGTAAAATCGTATTGTAGGGACCCTAAAACGTACTTATCTAATCATCTTATAATTTGACCATTCAATTTCTAAACATGAAATTTGAAAATGATATTATTATTGGATTTCTACATTTTTAAACACATTTATTTAATGAAATATGCCCATAAAATCCTGATAGGACTTCAAATAAACTACCACTTCTTTAGATGGATTAACCCCAATTTCTAATCAGCTCGTAACATCAACATTTAAAATTTAAATTTCAAATTTGCTAATTTACAAAGGGAAAATTTTTGTACTCGATTTATTTGTATCTTAAATTCTGTTATTTTAAAGAACGCTTTAAGGAAAACAACAGAAATAATAACAAATTTAAAAAAAAATCAAAACACAAAGATTTGATTTGGCACAAAGCTATTGGCTGGTACCACGAACATGGTTTTTGAATTTGATGACAACAAAATATAGAGAAATGTTTCAAATGAAAACTGTAGGTAATATTATTCTACATTTTTTGATGTCAATGAAATTTACTCAATCACTTTTATTTACTAAGATATGCCCAAAAACCATGATAGGCCTTCAAATAATCTATCATTTCCTGTTGATGAATTGTTCCAAAAATCTAATCAATTCGTAACATAAACATAATACCTCCCTTACTTATACCGTGTGTCTGTTTTAAAGGTGTACATAGGAGATTAACATGGGAAATCAGTTTTTTACGTGCTGTTGCTCGGTGTTCTATCGGACAACAATGATTGTAGTACCAATCGAAAGATATCATTTTTCTGAATGCAACGATGTAAATTACACGACTATTTAGTAGTAATTTAGTTCCGTAAATTAATTTTTAAAGTTTGAAAATTCACCGAGTTTATTCAATTTTTATCGTAAATAATTATAGTCACCTATGACTGTTTTGTTTTGATTTCTGTCAAGCTATTTATTTGACGTTTCTGACTTTTGGACTTGTTTAAGACAATTTGTAAAAATATGGTTAGTTATACGTACTACTGAAGAGCGTATTTTTATTGTAAAAATATTTATGTAGGAAATAGTTAGCCCAGAGTGCGAGATCTATTTTCTATTAAGTTTATGAATCGACTGAATCCAAGTGAAACCACAAATGCCAGTATCCACGAAAAATACACTTGAGCTTAGTAATTAAAATTTAGCAAGAGCACAAGAACATGCTTTATTGGAAGAAAGGGTTTTAGGAATGATAAATGTAGATTATTCGTATAGCACTAGATTTATTGGAAATGAATTGGGTGTACATCGTTCATAATATTTTGAAAAAACAAATCTACGCAAAAATGATAAAAATACGCTTGTCATTACTGCAAATAACCATATTTTACAAACTGTCAAAAACGTCAAATAAATAGCTTGACAGAAATCAAAACAAAACAGTCATAGGTAACAACATTTATTTTCGATATAAAAACTGAATAAATCGGAGGATTTTCTGAATTTAAAAATTAATTTACGGAACCAAATTACTACTAAATAGTAGTGTATTTTACATCGTTTGATTCAGAAAAATGATATCTTTCGATTGGTACTACAATCATTGTTGTCCGATAGAACACCGAGCAACAGCACGCAAAAAACTGGTTTCCCATGTTAATCTCCTATGTACACCTTTAAGACAGACACACGGTATGTATGTGCGGGAGGCAAAAATGATAGAATTTAAAATATAAGTATGAGGAATTAAAACAATTTTCCTTTGTATGATTTCAACTGCGCCAAATGATATATGATACTGGCCTCATACAGATGTTATAATATTTGTAGTTATACCAATTGTTCAAATATATTTTTGAACATATAATTTAGTTGAAAGGAAATTTATTCTAAATATTGTAGCTAACATCTTCCATTTTAAAGATTTTCACAACTGATTTAATATTTGAAATATTTTTGAGTGTCCAGCAAACGCCCATAAAAATTTAAGCAGCTCTGGTATTAACATGAAAACTTATAATAATTATAAGTTTTGTTAGTCCATCTTTTAAAGGTAGTGGCTTTTTATAATACCACAAGTTTTCAGTGTTAAATGCGATCTATATTATCACTTGTTTGTAAATGTTACAATTTAATATACCTATGTATTTCATCCTTTGAAACAAAATGTTATTGGAATACAAGAACCGACTACTTAATAAAATACAACAGTAATGTTATCGAATATAGCGTAAAATCTACAACATAAACGTACGAGTATATCTGCATAGCAGATTACATTGTGGTTCATTTAGTCGTTCAACTTTGAGAATCAAACGCCGTTGTGGTTTGGACATATTCGTAAACTGTTAAATCAACTTTGACTTTGAATTTCCATCTAAAATAAACCATATAAACCTTGGAACTATTTGTGGGTGTTCATGAACTTAGGAGCTTAAACGAAAACGAATCAAAAATTAAATTGTGCCATAAAACACTGCAGTAAAAGTTATCAGTTTTTGATAACGTCAATAATTACACGACGTAACAATTAATTAATATTTTGATAAGGGATTAGGCAAGGAAAATTTACCTTATTAATAATATACCGCAAGATCTGATTATATTAAAATCCAGAAGTTGAATTGGAAAAGTAGTAGTCTGAATTTGAACAGGAAATAATCAAAACTCATGTGATCATTTGCCGGCGTTTCGAAAATTTTACTTCCATTATCAAGACTGTATAAAAATATACATTGTATAAATTACAAAATTCAAACATAAAGTTAGTGGCACATACCATTAAAAATCACATAATTTAAATTTAAACAGTTGTTCACGCAGAAATACAAATGATAAATTGTGGACAATAGTGTAAATCAAAATCAATAAATAACATCACGCTATATCCCATTTAGTGAGGTAGCACGAACCCAGAAACACAGTCAACCAACAATCAATCTCCTCCAAACATTCCTGTCCTGACACACCACTTTCGCCTCGTCCACATTCATAGTGCGATTCATACATGCTCGTTTATTTTTCACACTCGGAATCATTCGTTCACGCAACAAACCATCAATCATACCCAACCACTTATTCCTCGGAGGCCCACGCAATCATTCACCTTCAATCTCACCCACATATAATACTTTCACAAACCTTTTATTCGACATTGGCTTAACATGTCCAAATCGCCTCAACTGACTCACTCCCAGTTTCTTAACAACATTCTTCTCAATCTCACAATCACCATACACCAATGTATTCCGTATACGATCACGTCTCGTATACCCACATACTCCTCTCAAATATCTCATTTCTACAGCAGTTATACGTCGTTCATGCTTCTTCATCCACAATCTTTAGATACATTCACGTTTCATGCTAATGTACCCAGAGCACCCAATACCTTGCACCCTGCAGACACTCGCCCTTCAATCTCCCGGTCAATACGTCCATCCCTCGAGAACATACTACCCAAATATACAAACTCATTCACTTGTTCCATTTTCACATCATTCACAACATTGCAATCAGTCACCAAATCATTCTTATCAAACACCAACACTTAGCAGATTTAAATATTTCCCTACTTCATTTATGCTCACAATTATTCTTCTCAATTGTTCTTCAGTTTCACCCAACACAACATCATCCGCATAAGCTAACGCAGGCACACATCTATATACAAATTAAACAACCCAGAAATATTTTTGCAGGTGTTGATCTTAGGCGAGCTATTAAATGACGTTAACAAAATAACAACCAATGAAACCAAACAGTGGGAAAAAGAATTAGCTGCCATGTTTATGCTGCGGTAATAGTATATTACATAACGAGAGAAGTAAGAAGCAATTTACGCACGAGTGAAAAAATTGACACACGAGCCGCGTAGCGGCGAGTTTGTAATTTCACGAGGGCGTAATTGCTTTACATCTCGAGTTTTGTACTATGCTTTTTCTACGACCACTCAATACTATTTCTAAATTAAAAACAATATTCAAATAGTTAGAAATTTATTATGCTTTTTGTTTTCTCTAATCCATGAATTTTTGATACACAAATTCGTATCGTTCTCGAGATTTTGTCACCAAAAGATTATTTGTTGCACTTTTTGCTTTAGCTTGTATCTCCAGTGGTGTTCCAATTGAAATATCACTGTCGCTTGACATTTCTTACTTAAAATATTAATAAATATAAGTAAAGGATAATAATATTTAGTAGTATATATTTACCTCACAATAAAACACAGATTATAAACTATAGATGCAGATGGGAGACTATAAAATATTACCAGTTTACATGTAATAATCACACACATAACTTAAATGTCAAACAAGCTTTGTTTGTGTTTATAAAAATAAACGACAATTATTGAGCGTAGGGATACATGATGAAACATAGTCCCCTCTACATATATTATTGAAATATATATTGGTGTCATAATTTATAATAAACCCAGCAAATTATGAATTTAGTTATAAAATTTTATCAGTTAGCCTTTGAATCCATAACATTTAAATTTAAGATTTGATGTATCAAATTTTAATTATATTGGTAATGTGACAGTCAGTAATGCCAACTTAAATTCCATTTTCAAGTGTTACGTAATGAACATTACGTAACACTTGAATGAACATTACGTAACACTATTCATAACAACGCACTTACATTGATTGTAGTTTGTTCTGTAATGACATACTTTCAGTAGTGGTCGTAGAAAAAATTGAATTAAATTGTTTAAATTATTTGAATAAAAACTACTAAAAATGGCGAATCACACATAAAATCTCTTACGTTTTCGTTGGAGAGTCTTTCCGAAACATAGCCTTATTCGCGAATTCAAATAGATGATAGGTGCTGTTCTCTCTGGTAACCCAGAACTTTTCAGAAGCAACTTCAGACGATGGAGCAGGGTCTCGCATCCAGCATCCATACTGTTGGTCTGTAAATCGGTGGTAGACAGGTTTGCCAACTGCGTAGAGGACACAGTCTGTAAAAGAAAAACACAAATTTCTTTAATATTACACGTGATTTAATTTTTCGCCGGGAAAGTATCTGATTTTTCAATGAGAGTTCATGAAAGGACGTAATCTCGCAAGCTGAACTTTGAGAAATAAATAAATATTTAGTTGATTGCTTATATAAATACGATTTATTATTTCAGTTGAAAAACGAGGATTTTGTACGAATTATTTATAGATTATTATTTTTGAAAATAAACTTTCTGGTCTGTTAAATAATTCTGGAGTTTCACATAATCTATTTAACATAATTAATGCATGATAGGCCATATGATAAGAATGAATGAATCGAGACCATTGCGGCAAACTGAAATGACAAACGGAGTGTACTTTTTAAATTTAAATATTCCTCTATTTTCTTTCATGACACTGTTTCTGCGCCATAACAGAGAAATTTTACTACCAATCGCCTCCTTTAAAAAGGTATGACAGGTGTTTCTGGCAGAATAGCGTTTTCATACCACGTTTTTCTGAAAGAGCATAAACTTTCCTAAAAATTGCTCTAAGTATGACTAAGTTCCGCGATGATGGTAAAACATTACTGTTTCTAAATAATTATTAATTTTATTTATAGTTATTTACATTTACAAGCTAAAAAAACAGTTACCTTGCGTGTTACTTGTTACTCATTTGTAAATCAAAATAAAATTATAACCAAGTCCTGTCAGTTACACACAACTGTTCTGTCAAAAATTATTTCAAATGATTTGGCATAAGCCTTGTAAGCATTACTGTGGCAACGTGCATTGTTTACCTTGTTTACTAACTTGTAAAATTTGTACAATGTAGCTGTCAATTAGTAACTTGTAAAGATTCATTTTCAAAGGCAATAGATAGCTTGGGTAAATGGTGTTCACAAGTGAGGTACAAGTAAACATTTTTAGGCTTGACAAACTTAGTCAAACCTAGCTTATTTTGTTCGTATGATATTTTACTATCGATTTATGGGCAATTCTTTGGAACTGTTAACTTATGAGTCAATCAGTGACTCAGTGAATCAGAAGGTATGAGACCTTCTTATGATATTTTAGGTTAACTTGTGAAAATAATAAAGAACTTAAGTATGACAAATATTAATGGATAATCAATAATCATTTCTATAATTTCAAAAATGTAATCGCATACGTAGTTTGTAAGAAATTGTTCGATTCATATATGAAACCTGTCACTTTCTACTTTTCTTAGCCAGTATTTCATTTACATTTTCTTATTTACTACACGCCAAAACTTTGTATGTCAAAAACGCTGGATTAACTGATTGAGTACAAATAAATTCAGAATTCCGTAAAATGCAATTTTTAAACGCACGCACTCAAATTATCAATGTTTCACATTAAAATATGTTATTTTAAGATAGAGTAGGTACAAATGGCATAAAAATTGATTTTAAGTAACCGCAAGTTAACAGTTTCACAGAATTGCCCTTACACAAACATTTTTGAATTCTGCAATGACCGGCTCCTCGCTTTTTTGGTACAATTATGATTATAATTTGAAAAACATTTAGTTTTTCTCAAACCGGGACCAGGTAAGGGAAAATTTCAAATAATAATTCATATTCCAAATAAATTGAATTTATTGTTTTGTATGAAGTACTTCCACTTCTGGTTTAGCAATTATGATCAAAATCAACTCTCGTCTTGTCATAATTGCGATGTTTCGTTATCTTATATTTTTTATCTATCCACACTGACGCTATTGAAAAAATAGTCAAAACGGTTGCTATACTAGAAAGTAAAAAACCTAATATTGTGCAACAGGTTTAGATATATTAACATTGGTAGCACTGCCGTTCGAAAAGATGACATTGCAGCATTGCGTAGTGTGTGTAAAACACAATACTTCAAAGTGGTTAAAGAAATATATATTTTCCACCTGCAACTAAAGTTTAAAGTATCTCTTCTCATTGAAAAGGCTCATCGCTTTTCTACTTCCACTTTGCAAAGTGTATCGGCTTGCGGAAGCTCTGAAAAAACCCCTAACCCAACCCCCCCCCCACCCCGCTAAAAGGTTAATTTAAAATGTAAATCTCGATTCATTTATCATCAGCAACAGCTGAATACAACACGGCGTAAATGTGAAAAACATTAAACAAGAAATCGATGGTATTTACTCAGAATTGGAGCAGTGGAATCAGTGTGCTGCCGTGGAGAAATTACGTGTTTTGTCGTTGGTAATTGGACATAAGCAAACAAATTTATCGAGCCATATTTTCTAGTAATGAGAGAGAATTTGGTTCATAGTTGTGGATAAAACATCGACTGGCACAACGTAATGATAACATAAATTTAAAAAGCAAAATGAATGTTTTGGTAAAGCAATTTGTAATGCAATTTCGTTTGCATGTATGTCAGTTTGTTATCAATTTTAGAATTTATAATTTTTACTTTGAAATGTTGCATTTATTGCCTTGTTATTCATTCATTATCAACAATTAATCTTCGTTATTTGCAACTCACTGTGCGAAATACTGTTGAACCACGACCCTCAATTTTAAAAAAATGATTAAATGATTAATAAATATATCATTACGCATTATACGTGTTTTGACTTTTGAGGGTAAAGTGGGCTTACTAGTTGTCAAGTAAAGTCCTCTACTTCAGGTTAAGGAAGAACCACCACTAGTCCAAGAGCGGGCTGCAAAATGTTTTTAAACTTTTGGTAGACATTTTATTTTGTTACTCGATCGGCCCGGTTTTTTTCAGCCCGCACTCGCTCTTCACTGAAATATAATAAATTGGAAGTAGAGATGGTCGAATACCAACCGCGAATACTCGAATACCTCGAATAATGAAAGTATTCGAGATTCGAGATTTCGATTTTAACATCAAAAAAATATGTGTAATCAATTCTGTATTCTACGGAAAGGTATCAATTATAAAACATTACTTTTTATTTCTATGTACTTTTTATTTAGTTTTTTCTTATAATATAATATAATATAATAGTTGATAAATTATAGTTTATTTAATAAAAATATTTGAGGTATTGGGATCTGACATGTAGCGATATGCCATCTAGCGGATTATTTTCGAACACAAAGTAGGGTGAAGATTCCGTTAGAAATACATTACGTCAAATGGGGATAACGATTTTTGAGATAAAAAATGACCGAAATTGTAGTTAAACACCGCGTAAAATCGAAAAATAAAGTGTACTGTGCAGTAAAAGGGTGTATTAATAAGTCCCGTAAAAATCTGGACGTTACATTCCATTATTTTCCGAAGCTGGACAAACGTTTTATTTATAAAGTAAACCAATTTGGAGTGCGAAAAAACCTTTGAAAAAACTAACAAAAGTAAACAACATGAATGCGTTTATAATAAATAATATGCTCTGAATATTTTGTACCAGACAGTTATGTACATCTAAGTAAAATTTTAGGTTATAATACGAATTTGCTCCGAAATATTTTCACTTTGTATTTAACTAAGTTTATAAATTAAATTAAATCTGTATTCTTAGTTAATGTTCCTTATATTTGTTCATTTTTAGTTATTTATTTATTTAGTTGATTTAGATCAAGAAACGTACAACTAACCTATAACAGTACAACAACGTAGCAATGCAGTTTTTGCATTTTTCACCAAACCCAGCCATGCAGAAACAAACAACACCCAATCAATTGTTCCTCTCCTGCAATTTTTCTATTAATTTGATGGGGATCACCTCGTAAATTCGAAGTTGACATACAGAAAGCCACTACACCCACAGCCACAACCTAACCTAACCTAACCTAACCTCACTTTCATTTAATTTTTCCCCGAATTTAATCAATTGTCAAGTATAGAAATAGCGTTCAGCTTCTTTAAAATTTAGTTTGCTGGATCTGTTGTAGAGCATTCGCAAATATTATTAATCATGAGACTCATTTTTTATATTTTGTACGCGAACAATGCTAAGGTTACATTCGAATCTTCACCCTAATTGACGCCATCCTGGATAGGCCACGCCCCCATGTTAGATCCCAATTCGAGTATTCGAATGTTCGAGTTTCAGTTAACATTCGAATTTGAAAAAACTGATATTCACCCATCTCTAATTGGAACGCTGACTTGTAGGATTTATGAAAGCGAAAAACGAGCAAATGAAAGATAGATATTAAAAGGCTACCCTTCTTTGTCTAACATTTGTTTTTAGAGTGGATGCTATATTTAAAACATTGCACAACAAAGATAGATAGCTCAAGAACTAGCTCTCTCTCTCTCTCTCTCTCTCTCTCTCTCTCTCTCTCTCTCTCTCTCTCTCTCTCTCTCTCTGCTGGTATTTTCAATGTCTGTTAGCTTTCCAATATATTTAAGTGAGAACCAGGAGGGACAGTTTTTTGGCCACAACAATCGTAACAAAAAAATCTGATTATAATCTCTATTTCTATTTCTAAACGGTACAAAATAGAAAGTTTCAAATAAAAAATGTAGCTAACAATATTTTATAGTTTTATATTAAAACTATAAGCGTAGCTAGAGATGCAGATATTAAATCTCTTCAAATTTTATTTTAATCATTTTTTTCTAAAATAATTAGGGAAGCAGGAAATTGCATAAGTATTATTTAACATGAAAAATGCTTATGATCGGCTGAGTCAGTCTACCCTGTATATGCGACGAAAGAAAAATTTAAAAATCGTTAGTAAAATGAATGTATCAGTTTGTTATCAATTTTAGAATTTAAAATTTTTGCTTTGGAATGTATCATTTGTTCCCTTGTTATACATTCATTATCAAAAATTAATCTTTGTTTTTAACAACTCATTGTGTGAATTATACCATCACGATTAATACACGTTTTTAATGTAAAATGCTCTTACCAGTCGTCAAATTAAATCCCCTTCCCCAAGATAAGATGTTAGTTTAGGAAGAATCACAAAGAATTGTTTGTTCGGACGCGGGAATCGACCTAAGGAGCATATATTTAGCTCTCTGATACGTAACCAAAAAAATTATTCTGTTAATATTTGGACTATTTGATGGCTAGTAACTATTTATTGAAATCAGGAAGATATTATTCCTACCTGTGCTTCTAGTGGGTAATCCAGGATACGTCGTATTCCCAAAGGGCCTGACGACTAGTTTGCCCATGAGGTCAAAATACGAAACACCAGGACTGGGACACTTCTGCTCCTTAACATCCGGGCAATCCGGGCAGACGACCGGCGGTGGACAGAGGTCGTCTAGAGACTTCGGTTCCGGAGGCTGCACGCCGTAGATGGCGATGCCTGCGCCCTCCACTACCGGCGGCGGCGTCACCAGCCGTGGGTCCACTTCTGCAAAAAGAAAAAATTTGATGTGAGAACATATAAACTCTCGCCTACACAGCTTTTAAACAGTAGATAATAGAGATAGAGTTGCAAATAAATATTGTAGCTAATAATATTTTATATTGCCGATATCATTGGTGTAGTAGCTATATCATGAGACTAGTACACTAAAGGTCGCGGGTTCGAATCCTACTGAAGAGCATGGTCGGTTGTGATATTCACATAATTCACAATTCATTCTTTCATGAGGCGGCATATGACCAAAGCAGTTAGGGCGCTTTCCATTTTCGCAAAAAAAATACATAGCCGATGTCAATGGCCTAGTGGGTATATCACTAGCCTACCACGCCAGAGGTCGTGGGTTCAAATCCCACTGAAGAGCATGGTCGTTTGTGTTGTTCACATAAATTCACAATCATGCACCTATTAAGCGACATAGGACCAATAGTAGTTAGTCCGCTTACCATCTTCATTAAAAAATATATACGTATTTTACATCTTTTTTATTATAAAAAATTTACTCTATTTACTGAGATATGCTCAATAGTTATTTGTATCACAAGGTTGGAAACTGCTATTTTGAGAGTGCGAGTTTATTTTGATACAAATACGAGCACTCGCAAAATAGTTTCCAACCGAGGGATACACAAGATTTTTCGCGCCAACATTTATGTAAATTTAATAAATAAATTTAATTTATTACTCCTTTTCTTAATGACAGGGAATTTTTTTATGTTGCTAACTTCACAATATTTGAATGTCAATTATGTTTATTTTCCAATATCATAACCAAAAATATCTACATATTTTTATTTGGATTTTACACTACAAATTCAATTAT
This sequence comes from Poecilus cupreus, assembly GCA_963942605.1. Classification (NCBI taxonomy): domain Eukaryota; kingdom Metazoa; phylum Arthropoda; class Insecta; order Coleoptera; family Carabidae; genus Poecilus; species Poecilus cupreus. The sequence continues at coordinate 16,566,268 of OZ012729.1, forward strand.
AATTACTTACAAATATGTTTTTCTGCAACCGTCTATAAAGTTAGTGATTTTAATTCTGTTTTTAGTAATAAAAGTTGACGTTTTCGTTACTAATAAAAAATGTAACTGTTGCTAGGTTACACTTTTAATCCTAGCCTTAAAAGTACTTTTAATCCTAGCCTTAAAAGTAGATTCTATATTTCTGTAGATCTTGAAATTCCCAGTATTTAAACTACCTAAAAACATTAATAATATTTAGAGAATTAGATTCTTATTCCTCAGGGTTAAACACTAATCATTCCCAGGAGCATAATTCAAGAATTGGTCAATTTGTTACTTCGTTAAAACTCATGATTTTTTAGGAGTGTACTTGTCATTTTCTTTTTCGAAGTAGACATAATTTCGAGAATTTTCCTATACCTACGCTATTATGGAGATTTAGTGTTGCCTTAATCATTGAATATTGCGACCACAGGGTGGAACATTTCATCACCAATAGAATACTTTCCGAATACACTTTTATATTTTTTCCTTGCACCATTGTAAGTAGCGGTTATATGCGCACTCGTAAATTTCGCGTGATTTCGGTAGCAATAGATTTAAATCTATTTCTTTTGCCGATTTAACCTCATCCGGCGTTGAACTTGTCAATTCGTCACATTGAAACATTTTTATTAATAATTTGACATTATTTCAGTTTGACAGAACAATAACAATAAACAAAACAAATCTGAAGGAAAGCTATCTTTTTAGTTACAATTATATTTCAACAAAATATTTTAATAATTTAAAATGTAATTATTTTGGTTGCAGAAAAAATAGTATGTGTTATTCGGATTAAAAGTGCCTTTGTCTGATTCGCAATTTTTGCTTTAGCTCGGCTTCGCTACGCTTCGCCTCGCCAATGCAAAATAATTGCTCATCAAACAAAGTATCACTTTTAATCCTAATAACACAATATACTATTAAAATCCATAAATATTCTGTTTTCTTGTATTGCAAATACTCAATTGTAGATATATTGCCATAATATTTTTAAGTTAATGTAGTACTTTGACATTTCTAGCGTCAGAAGTTAGCTAAAATTATTGAAGTGATGCCAATATATAACCATTAAAAGTTAGCAATTTTTGTCGAACTAGTTCGACAAAAACATGATTTCCGACCGTTTTAGAGTAATGTAATTGTGTCAATGACGGACGGCGGCGCGAAAAATACTTTATAGCCCTTCAAGTAAACTAACAGTTCTGGTTAATTGCACCAAAATTTAATTAGCTAGTAATTTGCACATCCAAGTACTAAATACGAAATTTGTAAATTATATTACCATTAGAATCTGTTGTGACTCCGAAAATTTGAAGTTTTAAACGGTAGAAAATATAGAAAAAAGTTTAAAAATAATAATTGTTTATTTTGTACTTAACTCATTTATTTATAGAGATAAGCCCATAAAACCTGATAGGTTTAAACTATCATTTTTAGTTGATGACTTGCTCTTAAAATCAAATAAGTTTGTAAAATGAACATTAAAAATCTGGTGTGGGCACTACACTACTTTCTTATACAAAAAACCAACTAAACACGTATGACTTGTTCCTTGCGTATGACTATATTTTGACAATTATTTGAAATATAGATGTTAAACCTGTTTAATTTTTTGTTCTCACTGTAACTATGAATTTATTTTAAAATAGAAATTAATTAATATCTAGTCTTCAAAACTTTCTAACTAATAACACAAATATTACATTTACAATATTTCACACGACACCTATTTTTGACACTTCATAATTATTTGACAAGTTTGACACAGATATTAAAAATGTTTTAGTTTTTGTTCCCATTGTACCTAACTAAGATTATAGAAACATATTCTTAAACATATAATTTAGTTTTTCTAAAAATTAGAAGCATGTACAAGAAAGGAGCAAATAACATTTTATATTCCAAATATTTTTGCTAACATCTTTTACTTGAAACTTTTTCTCATAGCTGATTCTATATTTGAAATAAATGGAATTTATTGTTATGTGTGTCCAGTAAACTTCCTCTTCCGGTTTTCCAATTTCATTCAAAATTAATTCAGCTCTTCATTTTTTCATGAAACTTAATATTCCAAGTTTCGTTTACATATCTTGTCTCGTTCATGAGATATTGCGCACACGACATCCATCCATCCATCCTCACACACAGACACCATTGAGAAATTGGTATTAACGGATTCAGTGGACGTCAAACTATGTATTTCCGCAAAAATCTCGTCAACGATTTTTTTCATGATTCCAATACCTCCTTATACTTTGTATAAGAAAGTAAAAATCCAATAATAATTTATGACATAAAAAGTATTTTTACATTGCAAAAAACAGATTTAGACCAACGGCATCGAAGTATAGAGGTCAGCAAGTACATTCTTCGTATGATTGTCAATGCTCCATGGTTTATCCCCAACTAGATATTTCACAAGATCTACTAATTCCTTTCTTTAAAGAAGAAATCACCAGACTGAGTGTAAGATACGTTCAAAGACTAAAGTGTCACAAAAATAAACTAGACATGAAACTAATGGAGTGCGGTAGTATTAAACGTTTAAAACTTCATAACCCTCTAGATTTACCGAACCGTTATAAATAAATATATCTAAGGATTAAGTATTTTCATAATATTATTTCATTGGTCAATTCCAATTGTAGTAATTAAGTAAATGTAAGTACTGCCAATGAGAAGTTCCTTTCCTATGTCAACTACCCTTTAATCTCTGTACAGATAGATTGTAAATATGAGTAGAATAAAAAAAGTTTTATTTATTTCAGTTTTGTATTATTTTCTGTACAAATTTCGTAGAATATTGTAGTAATTGCAAATTTGATAGTTACTTTTCATTTTTTCTGTTAAATATTAAATAAATAAATTTAAACAGTATTCATTTTAATTTTCCATGGTTGTTACAATTTTCTTAATTAATATTACTGTAAATTTTACTGAAATATCGTGAAATAGAAATATTTAGGTAACCAAATGGACCTCATTGTATGGATTTTTAAATCCTGAAGTTTCGTATTTACACTTTTTCTGTAAAGTGCACAGGTTAGAAGATACAGCAATATAAAAAATAACACTGAAATCCCTATACGCCACATTTCAATTTTACAAGTCTACGGTATGTGTACGGGAGAGAAAAATTTGGGAATAAAATGAAATATTTACAGGTTAAGAATTCATCATAAACTATTGTTCGCTTCACATTATACAGCTAAATTCCAGCGCGTGAAATTTTGTATAGAAATTGAGGAAAACATGAGCGTGTTTCATTCTCCCTGTCTATCGTCTTCGTCGGTATTTACTCCCAAGTTCATCGAGGAATTTCTAAATTTCATCCACACGTCATACTTCATACTTCAAATTTCACTACCTATTCTGTTTTGCGATTTAGGATTAATATAAGTTTGATATTACTTTGGTATTGGGTACTTTGAGTACATTTGCTCGAGATGTTGCTGTACCTAGAGATGTTCGATTGAGTGTCAGTGCCTGAATGGGGTGTGGATGAAAAAGCATGAACGACGGATAACTAGTAAGGAACTGAGGTTGTTGTTAAAAAAGTGGAAGTAAGTTAGTTGAAGTAGTTTGAGTGGATGATTATGATTTTATATGATCGACCATGCTCTTCAGTGGGATTCGAACCCATGACCTCTATCGTGCTAGACTAGTGGCATAGACACCGAGATCCGCTAATTGTGTTATTATTATTTGTTCTGTTTTTCTTAAATCTTCTTCATCTTTTCTTGTTAATGACATAATCATGATATATTTATTTATTCAACATCGACTCATACTACGGCTATAACTATGATTATTTGAAATAAATAATGTCCAACATTCCTCACTCAGTGAGAGAATAATAGAGAAGTCACGGAGAAAATAATTACTGATTAAATTCACTAAATTCTTTGTTATAAATGTCTCTGGACTTCTTCGGAATTAAATTCTCACATGCTTATTGTCTTCCTAATCAGATATTTAGAGGTATTTCTACATTTTCATTTATTTTTTTCTTTTACAATTTTTCGTGTTTACATTTTACGACAGATCAGAAACAACCATTCCAAGGCTACTTTGTAATATCTATATTTTATAAATAGCATATCAAATTATCTTGTCACTGTCAAACAAAAAACGAAAATATACAAACGATTTAAGACGTTATGGTGTTGGATAAAACGTTGTATTGCATTCGTGTGGAATACACAATAGTCACTCAAGAAAAGTAGCTACTCACCCTTCGGGTTCGTGGCTAAACTTTTTCTTTCATGAATAATATATAACATTCCACACTAGTACAATAAACTACAATTATTTTATTAAGGGCCGGTATTTACAAACTCTAATAAACTAGAGAGTAAATGTATCAGTGGAATAATACAAAATGTCGCATCAAAAGGTGACAGCTAGAATCATAATCAATAGTTATATCACGAGTGCTAAGAATTTAATCGATTGAATTTGACATGCCTAGCTTATGCAAAAACTTTTGCTTAAAAAGTGTTTGAGTACGTAATAATTTGAAAAAATTCCGAGACAGCAGGTCGAGGGATTTTATCTTAAATTATTATGTACGATAACACATTTTTAAAAGCAAAATTTTGCAATTAAGCTAGACATCAAATTTAATCGATTCAATTCTTTAGCACGAGGGGTATATGTCAAGATTATTTCATGAATTCATAGCATAAACTTTAATATTTGCCGAATAAATTATACTAAAACGGTGATTTCGACACATTTTCACATAAATAAATCTGTACACTCATAAACAAAAAGCACAATAAAATTTTGTTGTTATATTGTAATTATAGCAAATTGGTTTTTTTTAACTTGTCAAATAAATGTCAAAAATTAATAAATAAAAATAGCTTGAAATGAATAATTCAGTATGTTTAATAGTATATTACGTACCGTGAAGTGTAAGTGATAGTTTTTAGGTCGAGAATGTAGTTTGGGATGTCGAGACCCGTAGGGTCGAGATTTCCTAAATATTCGAGGCCTAAAAAATCACTTACAGTTCGAGGTTAGTAAGTTATTTTTTGCAATACCTGCGAAATATAAGAAAAGGTAAAATAGGTATAAAAATTAAGAGCTGACAGATTGAGGTTAGAAATAAAATTTGAATGATATATATTTACTTACCGTCCACCATGAACGGTAAGTTTCACTTACCATCCACCGTGGACGGTAAGTAAATGATGTAACCATGAAAACCAATTGTGCAATAAAAGTTCCACTTACTCTGTTTAAATTTTGTTATTAATGGGTAACTTACAGAACAGGTATTGCAAAAAGATATATAATACCAGTAAAGGTAAAGAACATGTAAGTATCTTGCTTCTGCAACTAATTATCCGGCTAAATATGCCTTCAAAATGTTCAAAATTTGCATATAAAAGCTAGCTTCAATTTAATCGTGATTAAACAGCATGGTGCTGTTTAATCACTTATCTAAAATGTACAATAATGAAAAATGAAACATTCTGATTGGTCAAATTTGTAATGAATGAAATAATCATTATTTAAACTACGATGTGATATTTTTTGTTTATTTCCTTGTTAAATTGTTCACTAGTTAATGAGGTTGGAAATACCGGTCCTAAATATCAATAAAAGCATATGTCGGTGTATGATACGCTTTTACACAGCCGTCCTTCAATAAACCCCAAATATGCTAGAGAGAAGTATCGGAACATCCACATTCAAGTTAAAAATTGGGACAATTTTTATCTTCAGTGGGAATTGAACCGAGGATCTTATGACCACGTAGCTATTTATTCACTTTCATAAAGAAAAAGAAAAAACATCAACTTAAAAATTTAGACTTTAACTGCTGTTAGTTTCATTTATTGTAATTTGAAATACCTTCCCGTTGTACTGAAAAGCATTTTTTCTACGATCACTTAGAAATCTGCTCATTGTATGTTTACTGTTGCTAGGGATATGAGGTACATTGCAAGCATCGTGCGAAATGAATTTGTTTTGTGAGTATTTCAATACAGGTCAGCTCATTTAAGTACAGGTGCCATTGCTAGGATACTTATTTAGAATTGTCAAATATTCGAATTGTGAAAGCGGGACAAATTTATTATTAAAATTATATTGATTTGGAAATAACATTGTGGTCGTAGAATAGTATATTTTACAACGAGCATGGAATGGTACTCATTTCCTACGAGTATGAAAGTTTGTAGCATGAGCCGCAGGCGAATGCTGCAAATCATACGAGTATGAGATGGACATTCCATGCGAGTTGCACACTATACTTTTTCTACGAGCACGATACGAGTATTATTTCAAAATTAATTTAATTTTAATAATAAATTTGTCCTGCTTTCACTATTCCAATATTTGACAATTCTAAATAGGTATCCTAGCAATGGCACCTGTACCTAAATGAACTGATCTGTATCGAAATAGTCACAAAACAAATTCATTTCGCACGATGTTTGCAATGTACCTCATATCCCTAGCAACAACAAACATACAATGAGCAGATTTCTCAGTGGTCGTAGAAAAAAAGTATAGTGTACAACTCGCATGGAATGTCCATTTCGTACTCATATGATTTGCAGCATTCGCCTCCGGTTCATGCTACAAACTTTCACACTCGTAGGAAATGAGTACCATTCCATGCTCGTTGTACAATATACTATTATTCTACGGAGTTAGATTCATAGCTGCTGTATCATAATATCTGAAGAATTCTTCAGGAAAATCCTGCTTAGTGTATCACTCCTGCATCAAACAACAGATTGAATCTCCATTGTCAAAACATATCGAAACAATTCGTAAAACATAATATGGTAATACATTCCGACGTGTTACAATTTCAATTTATCAAAAAGCGAATAAAAGATCATTGCGTATTCAGCACTCTTGGGTCCTGCGTATCCCTCGGGCGCACAGCAGCAGGAGCGGGCAAGGGTGATGAATCACCCAGCAGGATAAGTGATGCTCTGACGTTGGTGTCACGTTAGGAAAACACTAAAGTAAAGGTGTTCTGCAACTGGCATTTTGCCTTGAAAAGTTTGGGATATTTCGGTTTATATATATAATAACTCATATATGTGTAAGCACAGCTGATTAGATTTTGGTGGAAGTTTACTGGACACAAATTATATTTTGTTTAATAATCAATAATCATAGTTACTATGAGAACAAAGAACTGAAACATTTATTCTATAGGGCATACATGTGTCAAGAGCAATAAATATTCAAATTCATATTTATTTTTTGTTAGTATTAAATAGGTTGTTTGTCATTACCATAGTTGAAGTTATTGACAGCAGTGTATTAAAGCGTTTTTAAATGATTATTTCACTCGTTACAAATTTAACCAATCAGAATGTCTCATTTTCCATTGTTGTGCATTTTAGATAAGTGATTAAATTGAAGCTAGCTTTTATACGTGAATTGTGAACATTTTGAAATGCAAATTTAGCCGGATAATTAGTTGCAGAAGCAAGATATTTACAAGTTTTTTAATTTTACTGGTATTCTATATCTTTAAAAGGAAGCGGTACAAAATCCCGAATCCCAAGATCCCTAATCCCAAAATCCCGAATGCCCAAAATCCCAAATTATCTTCATATTGAAATAAATTTCTGTCTCTTGTGCTTTTTCTCAATTGCTAAGTATAAAAGTTCAGGAAAAATCAAATTATGCTAAAATTTGGCATGTATGTAAAATAAAATAAAAAAAAATTACATGTGACAGACTTGTGTAGATCCCAAAATAATCCGTCAAAGGTAGATACAATAGTTTTTTTTTTTTTGTAAATAATAATAAAAAAAATTAAAGGTTATCATTTGTATGATGCCGTTAATACCTAAACATTTTTGAAAGTAAACACATGTTACTGTTATCTTTATGTTACTGGGATTTTTATTTTAATTATTTTTTCGAAATATTTATACAGGTTGGTGACTTATTCAACCGATCATAAGCATTTCATTTATTAAATAATACATATGCATTTCCCTGCTTCCTTAATAATTTTAGAGAAAAAATTATTCAAATAAAAATTGAAGAGGTTTAATACCTCCATCTGAATCAGTTAACAAATTTTATTTTAATCAATTAATAGGGGAGAGAAATAGGAAAATTACTAACTGCTAATAATTGAATAAGTATTTCTTACAAACTTTTATGTTCTAAATAATACAACAAATAAAAATGAAGTAACAATAAACCCGCTTTATAAATATAGATTATTTCCGGGAATAATCACTAGAACTTTATTCACAGTATAATAATGACAGGATTGATTAAAACGCAGACACGTAACATAAAAAGAAGCATTTCATTAGTTTTAATTTTGAGAATCGTCAATAAATAATCGGAATAAAAAATACTTAATAACAAAATTCAATCATAAGGGGTAAATAGCTCCGTGGTAACGTATCGGACTGTGGATCGTAAGATCCTCAGTTCGAATCCCACTGCCGACAGTTGCCAATTTAAATTTACCCCTGTGGTCCCCCTCCACTAACAACATTGGGGGCTATGACTTGACGGCTAGTAACCGCATTTCATACGCAAAAATTTATCACTTATCTGCGTAAGTAGAGTGCCACACCCATGATGGGTAAAAAGCGTGATGATATTTTTTTTTTTATTTCTTAGGTGTTCTTCTAGTAACTATGATTATAAGTTATTTTTTATTCTTTTTTGCAGTTGAAGGCAATACAAGGATACTGTTCCGCTACCAAGGATTACTGTCCTTCCTCCCCACAGGGTCCTCCAGGACTCTTACACTTACCGAGATCTGCGTAAGCAGAGTGCCACTTCCATAATGGGTAAAAGGCGTGATGATATATTTATTTATTTATTTATTTATTTATTTTAGGAACACAAAAAATAAATCTAGCCTAAATAATATGCACAAACACATCTCCATTATTCGCCAGTCAAAACCCGTAAATGAAATCTCTTCAACATTTCATATTTGAAGCATTTTGCTTTAAAATGATTAAAGAAATAGAAAATTGTACAAGTATTATTTAACACGTAAAACGCCTATCACGGGCTGAGTCAGTCACCACCCTGTAAACGAGATTCGTTTTAAAATGCTGCTAGCAGCAATTAAAGTTCAAGACTCGTAGCAGATTTTGAGTTGGGTATTCGTACAGTTCAACCACTTCATCTAATAGATGTTTATTCTAGACTTCAAAGTCTAGAAACCTATCTAATTTTGTTTGTTTACTAACCAGAGCAAAACCAACAGTTTAAGGAGAATTGAGAATTAAGTAAACTAGTAGCTTTCAACTTGATAACTACCAATGCTGCGAAGAATGTTTTTTTGTGGATACGCTACAATTCCTTCTTTTTAATAATAAAATAACCCAAATCAAACAGAAACGTTCATATCTTTGAATAATTATTCCAGGGTTCAGCAGATAAATTTAGGAAAATACTTCATCAGGTATTCGAAGAATGTTTACTTGCGCTCGATAATTTTCCCTCAAAAGCGGAACTGAATGTTTACGCAAACCGGAAACAAGCAGAAATGAACCGATCCGCAGGGAAATGTGTTTAGATTACCTAGCTATGTTCAACCGTTTCATTTGAAGATGAAAAAGAGTCTTTGAATGCTGAATGCTGTATGCAACTTTAGGCAAATTCAAGTTATGTGGTTAAATAGCAAACCATAAGGGAGAGCCAATATAGAGTAATTCTTGCTAACATCTTTCATTTGAAACTTTTTCCACATTTGAAATCAATTAGATTATTGATTTGGGTGTCCTACTGCCACCTAAATCTAATTCGCTCTGCGCATTGTCATGAAACAATTACTCTATCTTTCATTTTCATACCTATCATATAGTAAATATTAACATTTATTTTTATGTGCTTTTGACTAAATATTTTAGTAATTATATTGAAGGAGAACAATAAATCTTAGTTATTATAAGAAATTAAGATGTTACAAAGGATACAAACTTTCTTTAACAATTTCAAATTGATAAGTTTACTTGTTATTATTGACAAGTCTATTTGTTAAATTTTATAAATCCAACAAATAAATAAAAACAACAATTTTTCTTGTTAAAAATTCAGAATTTACATAATTTTAATTTAACAAACTGTCATATTTGTTGAAATTGTTAATTAAACACAATATATTTGTCGATATTAACTAAAAATACTTAACAACCGTAAAATTAACAAATCGAAAATCAATTTTTTTACTGTGTAGTGTGTAGTTCTAATATGAATTAGAAACTTCTGCAAGTTGGTAACAATTAAAAAAGCAAAATTGATTACATTTGAAAGTACAGAATGAGATATATTAATAGCAGATTTTTGATTGCAACAATTAAAATATGATTAAAACAATTAAATTTTGATTAAAACAATTAAATATTTATTCACAAATTTATTCGTATTCATCGGTCTGTCTTCTCTTGTATTTTAAGTTATAGAGTTAATTTCTTCAAATAAAATCTATTTGATATGTCATTGTTAATTAATATAAACATTAGTATATAGAGGATTCCATTTGAGCTTAACAGTATGCAACTTTATAATTCTTAATGGAACACTGATTTTTTTCAAGGAAGTATAATGTGATAAAGTGTCTAAAATCATAAATTAAGAAATTATTTACGATTATATAAAATAGTAGTCTATAATAAAAAAAATGTAAACCATAAGTTTTGCATATTATTATATAGATAGGCAATGATATATCAAAGAGATTATTTAAAAAGTTTTCCTCATAACTTCAAATTAGAATACACCGATGTATCAATCTGTATAATTGTGTGTATCTTAAAATTAGAAGCAAGTACAAGACGATCATTTAATTAAAACTCAATTTCATTCCTGATTCCAAATCTGAAATAAACTGAATAATAACAATTGAACAAATATCTAATAAGCTCAGAAGAAGTAATTCAGAGAAAATACTTTCATTCGTGAGTTGCACGTACACACAGATATCAAGAGCAAACCATTTTTAAAAATTGTTAATCTAAAGAGCTCTATAAACTATAAAATAAAAATGTTCTGTGAAAAATTCTCTCGGTAAAGTATAAAAAACCTTTTCTGATAGCACCATAAAAGTGTCAAGATATGTTAATAAACAGTCAATAATAACAATGCATCAACACACGTCCGGCTCTTGTGAAGAAATTGAAAAGCTTTCGTCGACATATCAACTTAACGGTCAACAAAAAAGCTCTGTGTATAAAAAAGCTTAAGGGCAGGTCAAAATCGCGACAGGCATGACAGACAGTGATGGATTGAAGCTGAACTATCGTCACGTTTTTGCGTTTCATATTAATTTTTTTTCTTTCTCGTAAAGGCGCGAAAGGCATTTTATCTAGGGATTTTGTTTCGTGGAAAGCGATTGCAGGCTTGATTTAAAGCCGGCTTTATAAATAACGGACATAAATACGTTTATCGACTGTGTCACTTATAAATTAATTCGAGCAACTACTCTACTACAGTACAATGTTTATTTATTTATTTGAGAAAACAGTAAAAAGTATTTGTTTAATTTGTATAACGTTGTATTGTTACGAAAGGCAATGAATGGAACGGATGGTGTACGTATTGTATTCTAAGAGAAGTGTTTTAGCGTTGTACAATTTTCTAGAATTATCTTATAAAGAAAGTACTTCAAATAAAAATTACAAAAATAGTATATTACGTACCGTGAACTGTAAGTGATAGTTTTTAGGTCGAGAATGTAGTTTGGGATGTCGAGATCCGTAGGGTCGAGATTTCCTAAACATTCAAGACCTAAAAAATCACTTACAATTCGAGGATAGTAAGATATTTTTTGAAATAACTGCGTAAATATAAGAAAAAGAAAAATAGGAATCAAAATTAACAGCTGACAGATTGAGGTTAGAAATAAAATTTGAATGATATATATTTACTTACCGTCCACCATGAACGGTAAGTTTCACTTACCATGCACCGTGGACGGTAAGTAAATGATGTAACCATGGAAACCAATTGTGCAATAAAAGTTCCACTTACTGTGTTTAAATTTTGTTATTAATGGGTAACTTACAGTACAGGTATTGCAAAAAATATATTATCTACCACTTTTAATTCAAGTATTTTTACCTCCTGTTTACCTTTGAGTACGGGAGGTATTATTTTTGGTCATATAATTGGGTAGTGAGTTAATAATGAATAAGCATGTGGATGTATGTATGTCTGTGGTCTGCACCGATTTTTTCGTCTCGCATAAATCAAATACTATAATTCCAAAAAATACAATTTTGTTTATTTTTGCTCCTTATATTTATATGAAGAGCTGATTAAATTTTGGATAAAATTGGTCAACCGGAAGTAGCACTTCACTAGAAGCCCTTAACAATTTTCCGTAATAAAACACGGTTAAATTAAATTTTTAAACAATTTACATTATTTAAAAAATTGTAGAATATTTAATTTTACAGTATTAAGTATACTAATTTTATTAATTATCATTAGATTTAGAGATAATAAAATATAAAGAAATTAAATTTCACAAATCTTGCATTTCATGAAACACTTTTTTTTAATTTTTCCGAAATGTGACACATGGTCATTGTAATTGTGAAGCTGTTTTTAGTGAAATATGTCAAAAAATAAAATAAATATACGAAAGAAAATTAAATTTCTTTAATATAAAAAGAATAATTTAGAACATAATAGAACTAATTTACCATATTTATGATTTAGTGTCAGGAATATATTTCATAAAAAGCAAATATTATAACAATATAGGTATAAAAGTGAATTATACCATTTTTACTTTTTTTAAATATTGTTTGCTAAAATAGCATACAGCGGGAGGTTATATGCTGCGCACATCAGATTTTTTAGAAAATAATTTAAAATATAGTACAATTCTAAAATCCTTCTCAAAAACAAAGCTCGTGCTAACATTTATACGATGATGTTAAAGGTTTAAATCTGTTATTTATTGAATGTCAATGTTAAGTGTTGGTATTTGAGTAGAATGATTTGGTGATTGACTGTAATGTTACAGTGAATGGTGTGAGATTGGAATAAGTATATTATCGAGGGATGGACATATTGACCGGAACATTGAAAGGCGGATGTCTGCAGGCTGTAAGGTATTGGGTATGTTTGCTTGAAATTTGAATGTATCTAGAGATGCTCGATTGAGTGTTTATAATGGTGTGTTACTGCCGAATGTAGGGTGTGGATGAAGAAGCTTCAACGACTTATGAAATGAAATTGATAGGTGGCAATAAATTTATTGGGATCTTTTACTTCACAGTTTATTAATGTGAGGCGAAAGTGGAAGTACTATTTCACATTTAATATAAATAGAAATAGGTTATGTCAGGTGTCTGGCACTTATAATAGAAATTTTAATGGTTAAAAATATTTTTTTCTACGACCACTTAGAAATCTGCTCTTTGTATGTTTGTTGTTGCCAGGAAAATGAGATATATTGCAAACATCGTGCGAAATGAATTTGTTTTGTGAGTATTTCAATACAGTTCATTTAATTCCAGTACAGGTGGCGTTGCTAGGATACTTATTTAAAATTGTAAAATATTGGAATGGTGCAAAGGGGACAAATTTATTATTAAATATAAATTAATTAGGAAATAATATCGTGGTTGTAGAAAAAGTATAGTGTACAACTCGCATGGAATGTCCATATCATACTCGTATGATTTGCAGCATTCACCTTTGTTTCATGTTACAAACTTTCATACTCGTAGCAAATAAGTACCATTCCATGCTTGTTGTACAATATACTATAGTTATTGAACTGAAAGTAATGTTCAAAAAAAAAAGATGTGGATAAGGGTAGCAACGATTGTCTTACCAATTTCTAGTTTTTTATTGTCAATGAAATCACTTTGTTCTGATCACCCTACATACGTTGGTGTGTGGTAAATGTGACATTGAGAAGAATGTTGTTAAGAAAGTGAGTCAGTTAAAGTGGTTTGGGCATTTTGAAAGTTTGGTGAAACTAATATATGAGGGTGAGATTTAGGGTGAAAAATTACGTGGGCGTCCTAAGGATAAGTGGTTGGGTATGATTGATTGTGGAATGATTTCGAATGTGTGTGAAGAATAGACGAGCATATATGAATGGAATATTTGGAGGATATTGATTGTTGGTTGATTGTGTTTCCAGGTTCGTGTTACCCCACTGTGTGAGATATAGCTTGACGTCATGTATATAAGAATGAAAAAAACAGTTAATCCGTTACTTACTTCTCTAGCTTCAAATAAAATTATCAAAATCAGACAACATATTTAATTTAGACCTACAAAAGGACTAAAATTGATATAGCAACAAATCTTAATAATAATAAATTTCATAACAAGGCGCAAAGCTAACTAGATTCAGGTGGAGTTTCCTCGACACAAAGATCAATCAATGCAATTTAATTCAAACATGAAATCAGCTGAAAAAATATTTCAAATAAAAAATGTTACCAATAATATTATCAAAGACAATTACCAATTTTTTATTGTGCTAGTTAGTAATACATAGAAAACAACAGGAACTAATTAAAATTTAGGAATTCTGTCAACGCACAATTAACACAACTCTTCCATCAAAATTAATTTGAGTGGGCTGGTCTATTTCTTATCGCACGCTACGTTCGTAATCCCACAAAATTGTTTAGGAGGCTTTTAGAGCCAGTAGTGTTACAAAATTTACATAAGTGATTAGATTAGAATCATTTTTTACTGAAAGAATAAATTCTTGTTGCGCAATGTTAATTTAACTAAAATATAGTGGACATCAACAAACAAAACCCCATTTTGTTGTGGCTCAATATTATTATTATTAGATAGAATTATTTAAAACATTTTTTTAAATTGTCTATTTACAATCTTTGAAAAAGTTGGAAAGTCTATTAATTCTACTTCACTTTCCAACCCGCGAAATTAGTGCATATTTGATTGTGAATAATATAGTCTTTTCTATAGATGCAAAGTTTATGTAACTTTTGCTGCCAATTCCGTAATTCGGGTGGAGACTATTCATTAATGTTGACTTCTAAATAATCAAAAGATCGCAAATTTATAGACAAATATAAATATCATTGTTTGCAAAACAAATGTTTTACATTTCAATATGTACTAAACAAAAATATTTCACTCGGAAAAGCAAACGTTAAAAATAAATATAATTTTTTATTTGAATTTGGTACTAAAGTGTTCAAAAAAATCCCCATTAAAAGCTCAGAAATCGTTACGGCGATTTTGAGCAACGCAGTGTTGACAACCGTAAAATAATTATTGTACAAATAGGATAATTTTGGCAGATACATGACGTATTGTAGTAAATGTATACGTAAAATGAAACAATATGTGCAAAAAGAATTAACTAATTAATTTCGATGAAAAAAATTGAGGACAAAACACATAATTTTGAGTGTTATTTACGATAAATTCATTTTTCGAGGTTGGTAACACTGAGTGTCAGTACCAATTGACAGCTGACAGATATATAAACTTAACCTATATAATATTTTTTTTACAGTTTATTTTACTAATTTTAGATTTAAAATAAAATTTAATATGTACCGCGGCACTGATTTTTTTGTCACTCATTTGATTTATTTTCCTCGGCCCTACAGACCTCGGCAAATAAATTCCATATTCGTGATAAAAAGTTAAACTTCAGTGCCTTGATACATAAATAACTATTGTATAATTATGTTTCATTTATTTGCTATTGATTGTAAATAAAATATTATACATACCTTGGTGGAAAGTTTCATTACAGCCTCAAGTTATAGCTTTCCTCGGTGCTTTGCGCGTTTGTTTAGCCATTTTAGCCTTCGGCTTCAATAAAACACTTTCTACCTCGGTATGTAAAATTACTTATGAAAGAAATAATTATACATTTTGTTTTGAGATATTCAGCTAATCTATACGCTAGTTAAATGATATAGAACAATATGCAAAAGATGTCATCTCAATCTAATTATGCGTTTCCGAAATATACAACAAACACATAAACAAAAAATTTGGCTTTCATCACACCTTTTTAATATTTACTATAGTTTGTTTTTATATAAACTCTATAGGTTTGTTCCAAGTGGTCATTTCTGACATGTTTGAAACATGTTTGTGACAATTTTAGTGCGCCTGTGAAAAATGTAAACAAGTTAAGTTGAAACATAGACTGAAACGGCGAATGGAATGAAGCGCATGTGCATACTCATTTTTTGTTTTGACAGCTAACCTTAAATATACATATAAATAAAGAAATTCATACCATTTTTCGCTACAAAAAAGAAATGAAGCTTATGTTTCAAAGTGAACTTGTTTACATTTTTCGCAGGCGCACTGAAATTGTCACAAACATGTCACAAACATGTCAGAAATGACCACTTGGAACAAACCTAGTGCTAAGACAGTAATATAGTATTTATTTACTAAAAATATACGAGACGTGATCGTGTCCGGAATACATTGGTGTATGGTGACTATGAAATTGAGAAGAATGTTGAGAAAGTGGGAATGAGTCAGTTGAGGTGATTTAGTCATCTTGAGCGATTGTCGAATGAAATGTTGGTGAAACTAATATATGCGTGCCAGATTGAGGGTGAACAATTGCGTGGGCGTCCGAGAAATTAGTGGTTAAGTATGATGTTAAGTATGGTTTGTTGCGTAAACGAATGATTCCGAGTGTGAAGAATAGACGAGCATGTATGAATCGCACTATGAATGTGGACGAGGCGAAAGTGATTTGTCAAGTTGAGAGAGATATAGAGTGACTTTAAATTTATATATACCGGGTGTGCAACGAAACCCAGAACATAGGGTTTTGAAAATGTGCGGATATTGGCTCCCCTGTATATTTTAGAGCAAAGAATAAGAATGAAAGTTGTTTAAAACTAGTTTTTACTTTTAAAAAGTCTTCATTTAATGCAGTTAAATATCTGTAGCATTAAATGTTTAGAAAATAAAAAGTGAAATTTTCGTCAAAAATCAGATAACCATGAAAATAAATAACAAATAAAATAAAATATGAATGAAATAATTACAATAATTAAGATAAATGATACTGAACTAAACGGGAATTAAGAAGTACCTATATTAAATATGATAAATTAACATAAAATTTAAATCTTTTCAATTTTGCAATTTTGCTCTAAAATGTACAGGAGAGCCTATATGCGCACTAAAAATTCTATGTTAAACTCCTATGTTCTGCGTTTCGTTGCACACCCGGTATATTTATGTATAAAAACTATAGAACTAATAAATTGTATGGAAGGAGTATAGACAAAGATAGTCTGTAACCAACACAGTGTGATAGTGATTATGAGATGAAAGTCGCGGGACGGGTGATAAGATGACAAGAACTTGGTTTGACGTTTGACGTGTGAGTAGAATACTGTTTTGATAGACTTTTGTGCGAGCTTTATCCCTAATTTATAATTTTATCAATTATTTATATCATATTTAATTATATCAAATATGGTAAAATCTCGGTGTTTCATTTGACAGGTAAATATGTCACTTTCAGGTTAGAGCGCTGTATATATACATATTTATTACAGTTTTCCGAAAAATGTGGAATTAAGCAAGATATGGATTAGAGCTCTAGAAGAATGTAGGTATTCTCGTCCGCCATTTTGGGTCCAGATATCATAAATAAAACAAGTTATTGGAATCCAGTTACTTAAAAAAACATTTAAAATTTGTATCTGTCAAATTTGAAAACATATTTCTTGAAATTCTGTAAAGTCCAACTACACATACGGTAATATATTATTAGAAAGTATTCTGTACACTTACCTGTTAGATATGGAATATATTAATTGAAGGAATGATATATCACAATTATTAATCAATATCAATTTGAAATTTGACAGAAAAGAATTAAAGTAACTGGATTCCAATACTTTGTTTTATTTATGATACTTGGACCCAAAATGGCGGATGAAAATACTCATATATTCTAGTGCCTTAGATGGATATTAGCTATAATACGAGAAAATTTTCAACCTAATGAAACTACATGAATTTATTGAAAACATTTTCTTGATTTTTACATACAGCAGTTTAATGTCAACATAAGAGAGAGAGAGATAGTCATAACTAAAATTACGCACTGGGCAGTGGGAGAAGAACAGACATTAATCCCACGTGACGGGTGGCATAAAAATGTGCTGTTCTTCTCTCACTGCGTAATTTTAGATATGACTATCTTTGTCGTATGTTGGTTACAGATTACTGTATTAAAAGCAAAGGCAATGCTCCATCCATATATTTTATTAATGCCCGGTTGCACCAACGTTAGTTAAATTTTAAACTTGGCTTAAATAAATAAAAGCAAATCGAATTTATATGTCATTTGGAGTAATTGACATTTATTTAAACCAAGTTTAAAATTTAACTAACGTTGGTGCAACCGGGCATAAATCTATGATCAAAACTTCCGTCATTTTGTTTCAATATGTCAGGTTCAGGTTTAGCTGGCTTGTGAGCTATTTGCAAATATGCAACTGATTACGTTCGATTCGGTTTATCCGTTCTTAAGATATGCGTTGGCAAATAAATATAAAAATATACTTAAATATTGCTGAGTTCTCAACTATATTAAAGTGTAGGTATAAATCTTAAATCATTACAGCTTCCAATAGTTAGAATGTTAGATAATAACAATATATTCACTCACCATACAAAGTGAACTCGCCCCTCGTGATGCCATGTTCATTCTTCGCAATGCAGTAATACCTGGCAAAGTCCATAGCACTAACATTCACTATCCTCAGTTGCATGACAGCTTTGTACACGTCGCGTTCGATGTTGTTGTCCACGCGGTACTTGCCGTTGTGCTCCAGGAGGCGACCGTCCTGGCGTTCCCAGTAGCGGACTGCTTCAGGGTAGGCCTCCACCTCGCATTCGAGGACCGCGGTGGTGGTGTTAGCCGCCCCTACCATCTGGTTGCGGATTTTTATCAGCGGGGGAACTGAAAACAAAGATAATTATTGGATTAAATTCATGCACGAGAAGATGGATAATCACTGATTAGCATTGATATAATTGAGAAATTGGTCTTAACGGATTCAGTAGATGTCAAAATATGTATTTCCATTAAAATCTCGTCAGCGATTTTTTTCATGATTCCAATACTTCCTTATATTTTGTATAAGAAAGTGAAAAAGAAACATTTAAAATTTTTATGTGCTAAATTTCAAGTTAATTGATTAATATTATTGTGATATATCCTTTCTTCGATTATTGTATTATATCTTTCAGGTAAGTGTAATAGTATATTCTACAACAAGTAATGGAATGGCACAAATTCCATGCGAGCAAAAAGTTTGTAGCCCGAGCCAAAGGCGAGGGCTACGGATTGCGAGTGTGGGATATGCCATTCCGTTACATGTTGTACACTATACTTTCTGTAACAAGATTTTGGTAATATATCAAAAAATACAAATATAAAACTGTTGTAAACGTCAAACTCAAATAAATTAAATTAAAACAAACAGACGTAACCATAGTAACTGAATCAAGATACTTCATATATCGCGCTAATATGCGGCTCTGATTCGTCGAAAATATTCCATACGCAGCGTATGGAATGTTAGTGATTCCATAACAATTTTTAGTTGTGGAATGCCTACTTTCCAAAACAGTGTTATAGAAAAATAGTTTCTAATAATATATTGCCGTATGATTATTGTGTAGTTCGATTTTACTGAATTTCAAGAATAATTTTTTGCAGTGTTACTGGATTCCAGTAACTTGTTTCATTTATGACACCTGGTACCAAAATGGCGGATTAGAATATTCATATATTCTCGTACCTTAATTAGTACGAATGTTAAAATGTCAAAATTTAACAAATTATAAGTTAAAAACATACAAATAGATTCACAAAAGGGATTTGCGCTAACTCCTTTTTTATTATTAGTCGTAACTTTATTTTCCATTGTCCTTAAAACTAAGGTTATGGTGAAGATTAATTAAGCATACAATTTAACACATTTTGTTAATTTAGTTAATTTAGAAACAAAGTTACAGATGTTGAAAAAATGGAGTTAACATTAATTCCTTTTGTAAATCTGTCTGTTAAAAAGTATTGATATTAAACGTTTAGTTACATGAACGTAATTTAACATACTCTTTCTTAAAGTAAACAGAAATGATATTTCATAAAAATATTCAAAAATTTCGCTTAATTCTAATCACATAAATTTGATGATTACGAAGACCATACATATTTTTTGCATTAGGATTGTCAACTTAGAATGAATTAAAAAATCGTTCTACCTGAAGCTTATTACCACTTTTCTGAACAACCTATATACAAAATAAAGACAGAAGCAATTAAGAGAGAGAGAGAGAAGTATGAAGAAAAATTAAGAAGAACACCATGGAAAAGTATCGCATATGATTTTTGGTTAAAAATATCAAGAAAAGATCCAATGGATATCAAAAAAGAACAAAATTATTATGAAAGAAACGAACATTCAACGACAGATATAGAAAGACGAAGAAATCATGGAGGACGAAATTATACGGAGAGATCTACACATACAGACCCAGACCCAGTGAAGAAGAGAGAAAATATATAAATCAGCTTATAATTCAGGATATTAATACATATTGACTACAAACAGGCCACTATATATGATAAAAGTTAATACAAATCTATAAATAATTGCAAGATTTAGAATAGGCAACTAAGAAAAAAGAAATAATTGCTGGACAAGAGGCGATGACAGACAATGCAAAATATTTGGGAGAGACGTTGAGACAATAAATCACTTAAGAAGAGACTGTACAGAAGACCTAAGAAATGATAAATCTACACAAGAGATACTACACGACGGAAACCCATATATTGAAACAGATTAAATATTTGTACATAGTAATAGTTTTATAGTATTGTAAATACGTGAAAATACAACATACCAATGTAAATTATTATTAATTGCTCCATTCATTCCCAGTTACACCGCCCTTCCATAAAATTAAACTTTACTAAGGAATCCTTATATCTTAAGTTTGTTGCTCACGTTGAATTTAAGCATTGCTTAGTTAGTCATTACTTGGTTCTACATTCTATATCTAAAACTAGAGATCTAAAAATTAATATCAAAAACGAAGAAGAATCTTTGGTAACTTAACATTAGAATGTCCAGATTGTCTGTGTAATAAAACTATAGTTTACCAAAAGGTTTATATTTATTTAAAACGTACACATTACTATACGCCAAATGAATCTTTTCTATGGCACACTAGACTTATTTTCAAAACAGCTGATATAAGTAAAATGTTTCCATTACATTCTTCTCTGCTTATTTCAAATAGAATATAACAAATTTAAATCATTATACATAAACAAAGTATTAGGACAAACATTAGGTGCCTAATAGCTAACGTAATCTTCTAAGTAATTAGGTCTTCTTTTATTTTTGACAGGTCTAGAGTTTATAGAATTTTGAGTTGGCGAATATAATTGAAATAAAACTATAGTTTACCAAGAGGTTTATATTTATTTAACATTTATTACACATTACTATACGTCAAATGAATCTTTTCTCTGTCACACTAGACTTATATTCAAAACAGCTGATATAAGTAAAATGTTTCTATAACACTGTTTTGGAAACTAGGCATTCCACTACTAAAAATTGTTATGGAATCACTAACATTTCATACGCGGCGTATGGAATATTTTCGACGAATCAGAACCGCTTATTAGCGCGACAATGAAATATCTTGATTCAGTTACTATGGTTGCGATAGTCTACAACATGTAACGGAATGGTCAATCCCACGCTCGCAAACCGTAGCCCTCGCCTTCGACTCGGACTACAAACTTTTTGCTCGCCTGGAATATGTGCCATTCCATTACTTCTTGTAGAATATACTATTCCACTACATTCTGTGGCTAGGAACATTTTAAATTGTAAAACGGTCATTTTGACTTGTGACTTGTGTTAACGAAATTTTCATTTTCTAATATAAGAATCTCGTAAGTTTAAGTTTAAAGTTGTCAAGAAGATTTGTTTATTGTTTGTGACATTTCAAACCTGTCAAACGTTCACGTCATTCATTAATTTATCGAGAAGGGATTCCAAATAAGGTTAATAAATTTGTAATAATATTATTTAGTTATATTAGCAATCACAGAAATACGATTCTAGTATTAAAATGTAACCGAAAAATGAAAAGATGAGGAAAAGATCCGCAAATTTCACAACGGACGAGAAATTATATATGTTACAATTGGTTCCAGAATATAAGAATATTATTGAAAATAAAACGGTCAATACAATTACAAATAAAAAGAAAGAAGAAGTATGGGAAATTATCGCCAATCAATTTCATACAAAAGCGCCAAATACCGTTCATAGCGATTATTTATAAATCGAATATCTTCCAAAACATGCATATCGTCATCGTCGTAATCAATATTATAATAATTTAGCATTCTTCCTAATCACAAATTCAAATATTTGACAGTTCCTTTGTAGTAGACGTTAAGTGGCCAATGTCGGACACTTAATTTAAGGATTCCTTAAGTCAATTTAAGTGCTGAAATTTGGCTGGTGCAACGAAATTTTTATATTTAAGGATTACTTAGAATTTTAAGGAACACTTAACGTTTAAGTGAGAGTGGTGCATAAGATTAATTGCAGAGCTGTCACATGAAATGACTAAAAAAACGAAATATTATAGTTTATAAAATCGAAAACAAATATTTGTATTCGGTTTGAAAAATTGGCTTCCACGAAGTTTTTTTAATAAACAAACATTCATTTTACATCCACTTCATTACAGTTCGCGTGAAAATTCAATAATATTTTTACGCATACCTCTAAATCACATTACCACGAAGCTATTTATTTAATTAAATAAAATTGAACATGTCCAATTCATCCCCAAACAGCTACAACGTTATAACCCTCAATTTATTAACTAATTACCCTCTACCAGCCTCCCCTACCCTCTCGGGAGGGTTCACGTCCGTTGATTTAATTTGCTTAACATTTAACCATCCGATTCTGCAGCGAGTGACCTAAACAAACACCCTCTGTTTCTGCAAGACTTAAAACGCTACAGTTGCTGCGTAATAGAATAGTGTTACACTGGTGATGTATTCATGGACAGAGCTTCCAGAGTGGACACTGAAGACTCGGCGTGGTGGATATGGATGAAGGATACTGGGTGGATTGACATGGATGGACGGCGACCGCTCAAACGGAAAAGAATCGGGAAGAGAAATGGAAAAGGAAATGGAAATAGGGGTTGACCAGTAAAGGAAGTTTTAGGGTGGAATTTATGGTAATAGGGATTTGTGTTTCATGAGATTTTTAGGCTGTTCGTTACTGCAAATATTTAATAGACTTTTTAAAGTTTATAGGAGTATATTTTGTGATCTTTTGTACGAGAAGATTTTCTTATTTGTTCTCAACTATGATTGATGAAATACCGGTTGATCAAGCGGTCTGTATTTGAAATATTACCGAAAATATTTTCAAGGGTAATACCACAAGACGCGAATATTTTTTGAATTTTTTTTTTGTTTTTGCAAATTTTTTCGCTCGATAAAAATTTCTCAAATACCCCTCGACCTTCGGTCTTGTGGTGTTTTTAATGAAATTTTTGAATCGCGAAATTTTAACGTACATAATAATTTAATGTTGTGTAAACAATTACTTATAAGAAGATTTAAATAAAATATTAAAAATAGCAATAACCTGTGCTTAACAAAATGTTGTTTTTACACACGATGCAATTTTTTTGTGAATTTAACATTTTTTTTCTATAACACTGTTTTGGAAACTACACATTATACAACTAAAAACTGTATTGGAACAACTATCATTCCATACGCCGCGTATGGAATAATTTCGACGAATCAGAGCTATGGTTACGTCTGTTTGTTTCTTTGTTTCAATTTGATTTATTTGAGTTTGATGTTTTCAACAGTTTTGTATTTGCATTTTTTTGTATTATTTCCAAAATCTTGTTGTCTACAACATATAACGGAATGGCATATCCCACACCCGCAAACTTTTGCTCGCGTGGAATATGTACCATTTCATTACTTGTAGAATATACTATTTTTTGTTCCTTGATCAGTACGTCTTATAGTATATACCCTTCAATGTTTTCCCGATGTACAAATACACCCTTATGCATAGAATAAAGCACTTCCCACCCTATTATCTCGTAATGAACACAATTTAAAAATATTCCTATATCAGTTGCCATATAGACGTTAGGCGTTTATGGGTTAATTATTAAATGTATACCTATTGGTATTATATGAAATATAGTATATTGTGCAATAAGCGTAGAAAGTTTCACGCGATTTGTGAGAGTTTTATTACTGGACAAAGTCGAGTAGGTAATTCTGCACGAGTTGCACACTATACTTTCTATACGATCACATTTTTGTTTTGTCAAGATTTAATAATAATAATTCTTATTCTTTAGAAAGAAGAAATGACATCTCAAACTCAAACTATTTAACGTTCATGATTACAACATGAAGGCTGCGCAAGCGCAGACGTACGCAGTATTACCAACTATAAATCTATAGATTGTAATATAAAAACTAATGATTTATTTTATTAAAAAATTGATATTGTATTTTCTTTTGTAATCTCAATATTGTAAACGAAGATTTCTATAAACTCTGAAATAATTACTAATTATTTTATGATACATAAATGTAATTATAGTTGACATATTAATATCATGTAATATTATATTATCAGCAAGTTGGCCACACTTGCGAGTGGAATAATTGCCCAAACTATTCCACATGACTTTGCGAAATATACAATTTTATGCTTTGTTTAGTGTGGAGAAAGTGTAATTTTTAGTAGTGATCGTAGAAAATAATATATTGTGCAACAAGTGCAGAAAGTTATCTATTTCACACGAGTTATGAGAGTTTTGAAATCACACGAGCGTAAAATAGCTAATTCTGTACGAGTTGCACTCTATACTTTTTCTACGGTCACACTTTTGTCAAGATTTAATAATAATAATTCTTACTCTTCAACAACAAGAAATGATATTTCAAACTCAAACTATTTGACGTTTATGATTACAGCATGAAGGCGGCGCAAGCGCAGATGTGCGCAGTATTACCAACGATAAATCTATAGATTATAATATAAAAACTAATTACATATTTTATAAAACAATGATATGGTATTTTCTTTGTAATCTCAATATTGAAAACGAAGATTTATATAAACTCTGAAATAATTATTAATTATTTTATGATACATAAATGTAATTAACATATTAATACATAAAGTATAATATTATTAATGAGTTGGCCACACTTGCGTGTGGAATAATTGCCCACGCTATTCCACACGACTGTGCGAACTATACAACTTTCAAACTTTGTTCAGTGTGGAAAAGGTGTAATTTTTAATAGTGATGGTAGAAAAAATATTCTACGAATGATCAACTGAGTGTTAAAAACAAAACAAACTTCATCTCAAGAACAAAACAACAACTCTTTCCGTGTTAATTAACAACAAAATCAAGGAACTTCGAACTGTGAACTTACAATGAACTTCCAGTTTGAAAGTGTGGTTGGCAGCAGGCGGAATCCCGTTGTCTGCGACGCACTGATAGGTCCCCATGTGTTTCCGGTTCACCAGGGTTATGTTTAAGGTGTAACCTTTCACCGATACGGCTGCAACAGACACAAGAATTGGAGGTGACAACATCAGAGAGAGATTAAATAGTATTAATAGTAACAGGAAAAGCTTTTAAGTATCTCCACAGTGCATTTAAGTCTTTTCAAACTCATGTTATTTGTTTAAACTCTAAAATATAGTAATACTGTACCGCTAAATTATAAACCTTTAAGAAAATGAAAAGCTAGTCTGAGACAGATAGATGTTATGTAATATTACACAGACTTGTCCAAAAATGATAATAGTATATTATACATTAAGGGAGTAAAGTGATTTTTTTCCGCAGAGTAAATTGAAACACGAGTCGTAGACGAAGGTACAATACGACAAGGGAAAAATACACTTCTCTTCTGCGGTGTATACAGTTTAAGACAAAAAGGGAGTCAATAAAACCGTATTATGTACGTGTTACATGCAATATTTTATGTTCGAGTATATTACAGATAATTTTTCTTTAGCTTAGAATGACATTTATATTTAAAGATGACGCTGACATGAAAAAAATTAATAATTTCAAACTGTGTTGTTTTCTGATGTTTGGTATTGATTGTTTATTATTATTTGTTTTGAAAAAATTGAGCAAATTGTTATTTCACATCTCAATCATTCTAACCCGTCAATATGGAAGAAAGAATTAAAATAGCAACAGCATAAAACTTCTAATTGTGTAATTAATATTACCATAGGTGTTTTTAATTTATTGTAACAGACGCGATACCGACAAGTTGAATCTTGTCGGCTTTCGCCTCCGTTTAAAAATAGACGCAGCGGTGACTTGTTTGAATTAGTTCGCTAACGTCACAATATTCCCGAAGCTTCTCGAAACAAGAAAAGCAATATAAAAGAACGAATCACCGGCAGCCGTCAGTAAGTCAGTTAATTGACTCAGACTCAGTCAGTCAGTTAAGACAGTATGAAGAACTTGTGAACATAAATATATCGCTCGGCTAGTTTATATTGTTTATATACTGTTTATTTACAGTATTGATAAGTTTTTGTATTCGTTATTTCAGTGTTATATACATAGTGTTAATTAACTTTTACTTTTTATTATAATAATTATTCTTTACTTGTTATTAATAATATTTCTTTTAGTTTAAATAAATACTTTTGAAACCACCAACGTTACATTATTATACTAGTCCAAAATGTGTCACTTTAGGGCTTCTAAACAATATCATAAACAAGTAATTATGATACAATCGAACATGAATAAAACTTAGCAGTGTATTGTTCAATTATTTGAAAATTCCTTTAAATTCACATACATAATAGTTACCTGAACTCTTTTCCATTAACCCATTACCCATTAATGCCCAGCGTATGATATATCATACATAAAGATGTTTCACTTAAACATGATGTTTCTGTCAGGCTATGGAATTCAAACTGAATAAATTATACCAAGTTATTTATTTGATATTGCCTTGTATATTTAAATGTAAATTATGTTATACAAGTTACCAACATACAGAAATATGAAATAAATGTTTCAAGAAAAATAGTTCTGGACATTAATGGGTTAGGATACAATATAATTTTAATATTAAAGATTTTGTTTCAATATTATTAAATGTAAAATTTGTATCGACTTTCTCGGAGGACAGATAGCCCAACAACTGGCTCTCTCTGTCTGCTCGCATTTTGTACGTCTGTAGCGTTCCAGTATTATTATATTTCAGTGTTTAAAAATGAAATAATCGTCCATATTTTCATGTCTTATTAAATAAGGTTATAAAAATCATTTCTTAACGAGCAATTTTTTAAAACGCTGGAGAATACGTTTTATTTAAATCTCAAATATTTCATTAACGCGAGCTTTGTCTTTAAAAACGGCGTTAATTATAATTAATGAGAATTTCAAGAAAAAATTGCTCGAGATTGTGAGATTTTAATTAAGTTCACACGCTCCATTGATATTCATTTCCCCAATATCAGCCTCATTAATTTATTAATTAAATATTGATGAACACAATGTTCTAATGAAGGTATTCGTGCATATGCAGTAATGAAAAAATCTTGGTAGAACTGCCGATGATGGTTTTTACGCCAAAATAACTTAAAAATATGTGGAACTGTTGTAGTTTGGTTTCAAATGGACTAGAAAAATTTTCTTAACCTAAAAAAATTTTTCATTAGGTAATTTTTTTTTTCAGAAGAAGAAATTTCAAATACTTGGTACTGTTGTGCGTTTTTGAAACAGGAACGTTTTTTTCTGCGGTATTGAAACAATGATGTACAATAGTTATTTGTCAAACTAGAGAGGAAAGCGCTTCTTTTTCCCCTCGAGTTCGAAGTTTGCCGCACTCGCTGCGCTCATGAGGCATTTCGAACGAGAGTGGAAGAAGAGCTTTCCTCTCGTGTTAGACACAATATTTTTTTCACGACATGCTTCTAAAAACAATTTGCTTGGACCAAAAATACACTTTGAGCACACAACTGACAAACTGACACGTTAAAAGTTAGGTTATCAGACACAAGGCGGTGTAGCAGTGTTGCCAAAGAACCAATCTTAAATATCTCTAATAAGTTGTCAAATTGTGATTTAATAAAAAAAAGAAAAATATAAGATATAATTGTAAGATAATTTAAATTATATATATCACTAAAATAAGGATTTTCAATCAAATTTAATTATAATTTTTGTAATAAATTTTTTGTAAATAATATTCATATTAGTAACACATTTTCCTCTCCAGAGAGAAGAACGGTGGGATTTCCTACCATGTCGTGAAAAAAATTTTGTGTTTCTTCAAACGTCATAAAAGTACGTTGTTATGTATGTATTTGCATTCAATAAGCAGAAGTTACATTTTTCACCTCCGGTGTAAAATTGTCTCCTTGGTAATTCTTTTACTCCGGCGGCAGACACAGTCTAATATTATTAAAAATAGTAATGTAATTCAATAATTTGACAGTTAAATATTAATATTATATTGTGTTATTAGAAGAAAATGTGATACTTTCGGTGCTGAGCATGTAAGTTTGAACGGCGAGCGAAGCGAGTCGGACAATTACATGTCAAGCACACAAATTCACATTTACTCCGAATAACACCAGCTATTTTTTCTTGAAATATGTAAAATAGAATTATAAATAATTAAAGATGTATTTCTAGTTGCCATAGAATATTCTGTTTTGTTATTTTTGTTTAATTTTTAACTGTCAAATTATTGAAATACAACCTAACTATTTTTCATGATATTTTACTTGGTTCGCTGCCGGAGTAGAAATGTTGCCAAGGAGACACTTTTACGCCGGCGGCGACAATATTGAATTTCTGTTTGTTTAATACAAGCACATGACAACGTACTCTTATGACGTTGAAGAAAAACAAATAAACAGAAATAACAAAATGACATATTCTATGGCAACTAGAAATTCGGGTCAATACAAAATATTTGTAGAAGTTCTGAGCATTCTTTAATGATTTATAATTCTTTTTTCTTTGTTTGAAGAAAAAATCATGTAAATGTCCGACTCGCTTCGCTCGTTGTTCAAACTTACATGCTCACATTTACTTCTAATAATATACTAATATGTGGGAATTATCTGTAGATAAACTCGCTTCGCTTGCACTTTTAACAAACAAACCCTAAGCCTACACAACTCACGCTCGACAAACCTGAATCTCAGTACTCATTTTTAATGAAAAGTTGCGTTATATCACAAAGGTCTACATTAATCAAATTAAAAAAATATATATATAATTTTAAATTTAAAACTTAACGAGTATTTTTTACGTTCATTTGCTGCCAAACTACAATAGTTAAATATATTTTTGAATCATTTCGGCGTCAAGATCATCATCTAAGTTTTGCAAAAGGAACTAATTGAATAATTTAAATTTTTAGGGTGGAAAAAACTCACTCGGCCAAGATCCAATCTGGATGAACCCTCCGTCTGCCCTGCGCCATTCGACAGAAGGGGTTGGTAGCCCTGTAGCAGCACACCGCATCCGGACGTTCTCGCCCTCATGCACCACTATTGGTTTATTACCCAAAACTGTTTTTGAACCTGGAATCATAAGAGAACACAAATAATTACTTATACATTATTCCACCCCTTCCTTTAGGGTTGCGAAAATCGAACTAAGGGTCTCATGTATGTCGGGAGGTACGATTTGGTGGTTGGTAGCTTGCTATCTATCAATATCAACAACTTTTTTTGTAATACTCCTAATATATATTTAGATATTGTTTAGTTTAACGGATTGATTTAAAAACAAAACATGAACAAGAGTTTATTAATATAAATAATGAAAAAAATTCAAACCCTGAATAATAGCAATCATATTAATTTCAGAGACCGTTATTGATATTTAAAACAAATTGCAAGCACTATACGTCAGTAGCAATAAAAAAAGTAGGCGGCAATTATGAATTATTATTATTAATTACATTAAAATGCGGTATCAAAATAAAATAATCTGCATTAAATAAGATGTAGGGATATTGGCAGCATTGTGATATAAAATTTGGATGCATAATTTTTTGTCGGACACTTTTTATTTACAAAATACTGATTTTACATGTTAATTGCCTATGCCAACACTTACGTGGGATACACGGTATACATAATACTCCAAAACAATAAATTGTATTCCCATGGAACATAGTAGTATAAAAATATACAATATAATATATTAGAAAAACATGGAAGAAACTTGGTAATAATACATAGAATGACAATTTGAAAAGAGAAACGTCAATCGTTTAAGATTATTTATGTTTGTAGACATTAAATTTAACATTAAAATATCTATACTCTTACAAATATCATTGCAGTATGAGCATATGCGCCTGATAAGGTATCTTCAAACGTCATAAAAGTACGTTGTTATGTATTTGTATTCAACAAGCAGAAGTTCAATATTGTCGCCGCCGGCGTAAAAGTGTTTCCTTGGCAACGCATTTACTCCGGCGACGGACAAAGTAAAAAATCATGCAAAATAGTAAGGTTGTAATTCAAATATTTTACAGTTAAGAATAAAACAAATAAACAAAAATAACAAAATAACATATTCTGTGGCAACTAGAAATACTGGATACGGTAGAATATTTGTTGAAGTTTTGAGTATTTTTTAATGTTTTAATGTCTATTTTCTATGTTTGAAGAAAAAATAGCACGTGTTATTCCCAATAAATGTGACTTTGTATGCTTCGCATGTAATTGTCCGACTCGCTTCGCTCGTCGTTCAAACTTACATGCTCAAAATAAAAGTTTCTGTCTAGAATTACTTGTGCGGGGAACGTAAAAATTTACGAGAGATAGAAGATTAGTCATTGATCTTATTATTAATTAGTTTGAACAGAAATACGCATGACTGCTGAATTCTACGATTTTCTAAAGACATCATATTAAATTGAATAAGAGCAGTAGAGTACTGAAAATGACTACCATAATCCCACATATAATAACATACTATTGTATATTTACAGTAGTTGATATTTCGTGTCCCAAATTAATGATGTGAAATATAAAAAGAGTTCGGTGTTGTGCTTTTAGCAAAAATTGCGGATCAAATGTAATTGTACACGTAGGAAATTCATCATTTTAACACACGCGGACGTCAGTTCATATTAACAATTTTCCTCTAAATTCCAAATATGAACATTAATTTGAAAAAAGCACATATATTCCAATTTTTAAGTACATAAATTCAAAGCTGACAGCTCAAGCTAAACTAATTTGAGGGTTGACGTGGAACACGTATGCGGCTCTCCCAGGAAAAATATAAAGAACAATATTTGATTATGACTTTAAAATGAATTTCGGCTCGCGCAATAATTTGTTTGGGGAAAGATAAACAAGAAGCGTAAAAATAATTCAGTTTTCACGGGTTTTATCCCAAAAAAGGACGTCGGTGTTAGCTCTTTTTTGTTACAAATTTGCATTTATATAAAATCCCGAATTTCAGCGACGTAAAACATTGCTGCACAAATGTAGCGCATTTGTTGTATGAAATATTAAGTTAAGCTCCCCGTTACTGTTCGGAATTCGATTATTTAAACTGAAAAGCTTTTTGATTCAAATACTGAATTTATTTTGGATAGTTTTTCACTGCTGGTATCAAATAAAAACGTGCATGTTATTCAAATTGCTTGTTTGCAGTTTGGATGCAATCCCAAAGCAAATATTTCCTTTTCACTTTTTCGCCGATGATGTTATTCTACTAAAACGCTGTTTACCTGACATAAAGTCCTACAAAAAAATTAAATAGTTCATCAGCTAACCATACGAACAGTTTATGTGATGTTTTTTGTATATGATAACTCTAAATATAATGACGATAACATTTTGAAATTATATATTTAGAATTTACATATTCTAGTTACGAGCTGATGTTTATTAAAATACCGTAATATTCAGCCATATGTAGGTGTTTATACATAATACCTAATTCGATGCGCAAAAGTGAAGCTTCGGCGGCCATTTTCTAAAAAGGCAAAAAGTTACAATAATAATAATAAAAATTAATTTGACTGTTAACCAAAGTACACACATAAAAATAACTTCTTGTTCCAAGAAAATTCTCAGTTTTCCGTTTGTATGCATTCGTTGAAGAAAATTTTATTTCTTACAAAATGATTAGGTTCAATTAAAAAAAATATTAACTTTGAATATAAATTTATTTATCTTCTTTTTTTCTGCATTGAAAGAAAATGAATTTATTTTAAATTTTGTTTTTACAAATATTCGAAAATAAGTCGTTTTAATTTTAAACAAAACGTTTTTATTTAAAACGATATCATTTTGAAATAAAACTGCTCCCATTCAAACTACTTCGTCCCCATAATGAGTCTCAGTTGAATACTTTGATATGTTCCTTGAAAACTAAATTAATTTTCATACAAGAATATTTATAAAACCTATAAAAATTTTCAATGAAAACGAAATCGGATTTGCACTATTCAAATAAATTTTTTCTTCATTTAAGAGGAATCTATTTGTTCCAAGAAAACATTTATATCAGTGTACAAAGCCATAGTCGCAAAGAGAAATAGGAAAATAAAAAACTCGTAAAGATAATACATGTCAATTTTATTTTGAAAGCTTTCAAATCAGACATAATTTTAATATCATAAGGTAGAGAACTGCATAGCAATAGGCAGTATTAGCAAAGAAAGTAGTTTTATGGAGTGGTATACTTAGATTAAAATTATGACTTTTCATATTGGAGAACACATCTTTGTTGAAAGTGAATAATGAAAGATTTTTTTTGACAAAAATAATGACTTCATAAATATAAAGTCTTACTACAGTCATTATTCCTAGTTCAATGGATAGGTGTCTACAATGGGCTTTTGATGAGACACCGACACTCGATGTCGGCACTTTTGATATTTATGCCATATCGACCAATAACCTTGAGATCCGAGCGGCCATATTACCAGTAGTAATATAGGGCGGTAAATTTGAATAGCTGTCAGTTGCAAATGAGATAAAATCTAAATATATTATTTCACCTGCTTTATAAAAGTTCCTACAATTTTGCTTGCTACAATTAAGTTTACCTCTCTGTTTTGCACTCATTGTATGAACTTGTGATGCAACTTGCATTGCATTTTTATTTCAACAAAAATTAGTATCCCATATAAACGTTGTTGCATAGTGACGTCATTATTTAGTAAGATTTTTGATGACATGCGTCTTCTCTTAAATCATTTTGAGTATAGCAATGGCACATGTATTGAAATGAAATGGCCTTTATTGAAATACTCACAAAACTTGCTTGCAATGTACCTCATTTCCCTAGCAACAACAAACATACAATGACCAGATTTCTAAGTGGTCGTAGAAAATAGAAAATTATTATATTGTACAACAAGCATGGATGATACTCATATGAGTATGAAATGGACATTCCTACCAAGTTCTACACTATACTTTATTTTAATAATAAAGATGTTTTCATTTCACTACTTCAGTATGATACTTAGTATCCTAGCAAATAGATACAAAGCAAAAATAAAACAATATTATTTTTCATAAATATCAAGTTACAAGATTTTATAAGATAAAAATGGAAATTTTAATTTAATATTAAATAATATGAGGTGGCTGGTGGCATATAAATTGTTTATGGATTGACGAAAAGTTAATGAAACATTACAGTTTTTGACAGAACTATTAGATATGAAATCACGTTGTCTATGGTTATAATAACAAACATGCAACAAGCAAATATCTTAATAATCGTAAAAAAACGATATTGTGGATCAAATCCTATTAAAATATTGATTACAATGATACAGTACCGTAAAAAATAACAATACTGGAACCAGTCCGGTAAACTTGGAAATGCGATACAGTATGAAATAAATGAACTTGTCATCAAAGAATAAGTTTACTACTGATGAAATAATTCAATTATGGTTATAGTTTGAGAAAAGTTTCTAATAAATTTGCTAATTTATTTCCTGAATGTCCTAGAACAAATCTTTTCGTAGTTTCGCAAATATTTACAAAATTTAAGACATGAATGTTTAGATATGAATCATAAAAAGACAAGTTTGAAAAACTTATGACAAATTAATTAATATTGCATCATAGCAGAACCTTATGGTACATAATTTTAGCTATAACAAGAATATTAGATATATCATTTATAATATTCGAGGACGTTGCTAAGTGACGAGGCGTTAGTCGCGTCACTGTATAACGTCCAAGAAAGTTTAAATCGCTAATATTCGTGTTATATTCAAAGCTTTATCGTATCATCGAGGATGGCGTTTTAAAAACAAACCAACAAGTTTCTCTCCCATCTATAGAATATATTTATAATCTGTATTTCATAAGGCCGGTTTATCAATCGACTGTTATGTTACTGTTATGGTAACCCTTCTGTTAAATATAGAGAAATATGTATTATTTATGTTGCTGTTAGTTAACATTTGATTAACAGTCGATTGATAAATATTGTTATTCTTTAGTTATATTTATTAATATTCTAGTTTTGAAATGTCAAGCGACAGTGATATCAATTAAAATACCACTGGAGATACAAGCTAAAACTAAAAGTACAACAAATAAGCTTCCGCCGACTAAATTTCGAGAAAGATACGAATTTGAGTACCAAAAATACAAGGATAGGAGTTTAAAAAATACATAATAAATTTATAACTATTTGCACTTTGCTTTTAATTTAGAAATACTATTGAGTGGTCGTAGAATAAGTATAGTACATAATTCAAGATGTAAAGCAATGACGCTCTTATGAAATTACAAACGAGCCGCTACGCGGCTCGTGTCAATTTTATCACTCGTGCGTAATCTCTCATTATGTAATATACTATTATAATTACCAATAAATGTTTAATATTAAAGGGTTATAACAGTCGATGATACGATAAAACATATAATGATGTTCCCAAATTTTTTCGCAATTGATTCTACAATTGAAATAAATTAAGTTCTTGGTTTAACTTATAATTTAATCAGTTCTGCGCATTGTCTTGAAACTATTAATTATGAAGTTTCACTCCAGTATCTTGTCTTGTTCATCTTAACTATGTCTCCTCATCCTAAATTTTACTGTACTATGAAGAAAGTAAAAAAATAACGTTCCTTACAAACGGATAATATTTCAAATTTCAGCAATACAAACCAATTTACAAATTTTCGTAAGCGCATTTCATATTTCAGAGTCATGTTTCAATGTTCTTGAACTTTGCACTCATCTCCAGTCTCCAGGACTCCCGGAAAATAAAGGAACGTCGCTTCTAATAAAGGAAATCTCACAAGGATAATGTTCATCCTTTAATATTCTTCCCTTGTCAGTCTTGTTATTTTTATGGGGCATACAATCCTTAATGTACGTGTCATGCTTATTAACTCAGAGAATATTAAAATTTCTACTTGAGTAATTGTCAGATTTTACCCTAAGGAAGATAAGTTTGATGGTCTTATAGCTTTTAATGCTTTCTGGAATATATTCATATACATGCGTAAATTAAGATGTTTATAAATCTTTAGTTTGATCAGAAATAACGCTAATATAATATATCTTGCACTAAATAATAATAAGTATATTCTTATATGAGGGATTTTAAATAAAAATTAACAAATATATCATCACGCCATTTATCTATTTCTGGGTGTGGCACTCTGCCCAAAGCAGACCTCGGTATTTATTATTGGAAAAAAAAATTATGTAACACACTTATTTTAAATATATTAATATTTCTTTTGTAAAAAATAATGTTTTTGAGCCCTTATTAAAAAAAAAAAAATAATTCATGCAATAGAGGGTTAATATGTACCTCGGCACTGAAGTTCCTTTTTATCACTCACATGGGTTACTTTCCTCGGCCCTACGGGCCTCGGCAACTTCAGTGCCTTGATACATAAATAACTATTACAAGTATACGTATTATTATTTGACAAAAATATAAAGATCTGCAGGTTCAGTTTAGGAAATTAGAAAAAAATACATACATGTTAATAAATTACAGTGGGTATCAAGATTTGACGAATAATAACTGCATCTACTTTTTTATATAATAATATAATTGATCTGCTGCTGCAAATCTATTTTAACCTAACAAAAATATTTAGCTTAAAACAATAAAATTAAATTGTCTGCAAAACACTTACTGTGAGTGCCGTGATTTGACAGCTAGTACCTGCACAGCTTTTATACAAAAATATAGCTGATCTGTAGTTGCAGATCTATCGCTAATAGGACCAAGACATAGATATAATTTAGTTTCAGACAATAGAAAATACAAATTTAATTTTCGTGAAATAGAATTACTGGGGGTGCGTAATTCTGACGGCTAGTACCTATTTGTATCGCATTTATATAGAAATATAATTACTGATCTACAGTTGTACATCTGTCATTCCTATAATAAAATTTGTAGTTTATCACAGAGTAAAGTAAGTAAATATTTTTTCTCGATCGCCCAGAAAATGAGCTGTTTCTGATCGCTTTTTAGACCGGAAACTCCTTCTTTACCGAGTTAGCTCGGAAAATTCCTTCTTTTCCGAGCTTGCTCGGAAAATTAACTATGAGGGAAAGCAATGTAGTGATCAGTTTTTATTTATTTATTTTTCATTCATGTGTCAAATATTGCAATAAGATGTAAGAATTATTATTTCTTGTGTTTCAGAATCGCGAAAAAAATATTGTACCCAACATGACCTGAAAATGTCTTCACTGAGCTCGCAAGCAGTAAAGTATCACTTTCAGGTCTTGGTACGTAAATTACTATTTCATAGATGTGTAGATTTAAAATGTAACGTATATGGATTTCAATGCTATTTTGTTAATATTGTTGTATTTTTTTACTTATTCTCTTTACAGCAAAAGTGTAAAAACATAAATTGTTTGAAACTAGAAAATGCAAGTAATAATCAAATTAATATTTATTAGAAAATTTTTATATGGTCATGAAAAATTAAACAAAAATGAAGTGTTTGATATTTCAGAAAACAGATTTAGATTCATTTATCATAGTGTTGTAAATTACCAGCTGTCAAATTGGAAACAGAGTAAATTTATTTTCTGAAGTACTTTTCAAATAATTGTAAATTGCAAGAAAAATTACTAAGAATACTTTTATAAATCATTTGGCTTCTACACAATATTGAACGTGGAACTTTGCAAGTGCAGATCTTAAAGGATAGGTTCATTAATTAAAAACAGTTTATTTTTGTGTTTATCTTGTTTTTATCTAGTTAATTTTATCAAAAATATAAAATAACTGTAAAATGTGTACTCCATATTGTATAGATGAATTCAGTAGCTATCTAGAATCAAACCCGAGACATTTAGGCTTCTGCCATAGTTTTTAAACAATTTGTGTTTCAAACGTAGTGAAAACTTTAGAATGAGTTTTATCTGCGAATATCAGTTCGTATCAAAACTGCATTCCCTTTCCACGTTTTTCGATAATTTAGTATTCTGTGCCTGGTACGAATTTTTTATTAGGTATCGTAATACCTAGTTTATTATCTATTATTGAAATAAATTACGTATTGTGCTGTGCATGTCTTCAAGCCCAGAATAGAAGGAACGAGGATTATATTCGCTGCTTGCAGGATAACGGATATTATAGATGGAGTCTACGTGAGGATCAAAGTTTATACTAAGAATATTCCGCTGATAAATGTTTAGGGAATTAATTATATATACGGAGTATATAATCAAATATATTCTATGGTAGTGATAGGATTAAAGAACAATCAATGATAACATCAAAAAAAGTCTTGGGCTGTCATACGTTCCTGAATTATTTTAGAAAAAATTGGTTC
Organism: Poecilus cupreus; assembly: GCA_963942605.1. NCBI lineage: Eukaryota > Metazoa > Arthropoda > Insecta > Coleoptera > Carabidae > Poecilus > Poecilus cupreus. The sequence continues at coordinate 16,604,211 of OZ012729.1, forward strand.
AAATGAAAGTTGTTGAAAACTAAATTATCTTTAAGATATACTTGAAGAATTTTTTTCTAAAATAATTTGGGAACGCTAGAAACAGGCCAAAAAACGCCTAACTATATTTTGGGCTGTCAAACGTTTCTGGATTTTTTTTTAGAGAAAAATGTTTCAAGTAAAACCAAGCCCGCCCTAATCGCAAGGCTATATGGGCTACAGTCAATGACGTCTCATCTATAGACGAGTAATGTCGTATCCAAGTCAACGCAATGTTTTGAAGCAGAAAAGGATAGAACAAATGTAGGCAAGACGGGCGTGCGGTGAGAGGGGGACTTAGAATGGTGTAATGCATGTTGCATACAGCTACTGTATAAAACGTAACTGACTCGCCAGACATTTTGAAATTTTCTTATGTCAACGCTTGCTTTGTTGTCAAAGTGAATCAAAACAACAGTTCTTTCAACACGCACAACAAATACAAATGGCTGCCATAACCAATGTAAACAAAAATGTATGCAACGTGCAACACACCATTCTAATGCCCCCTCTTGCCGCGCACCTGTCTCGCCCAAGTAAGGCACTAGAATATATGAGTATTCTCATCCGCCATTTTGGGTCCAAGTGTCATAAATAAAACAAATTATTGGAATCCAGTTACTTTAATTCTTTTCTGTCAAATTTGAAGTTGATATTGATTAATAATTGTGATATATCATTCTCTTAATTATTATATTTCATATCTAACAGGTAAGTGTACAGAATACTTTCTAATATATTACCGTATGATTTGTGTAGTTGGATTTTACAGAATTTCAAGAAATATGTTTTCAAATTTGACAGATACAAATTTTAAATGTTTTTTTTTTAAGTAACTGGATTCCAATAACTTGTTTTATTTATGACATCTGGACCCAAAATGGCGGACGAGAATACCTACATTCTTCTAGAGCTCTAGCCCAAGCCCTCCGGCTTCACAACAAACAGCGCCATACTTTGTCTATAGATGAGACGTCATTGGCTACAGTGCAAGGGCGCCAGCTTTTTGGAAATTTAATCCCAAGCAGGCGGATGACACTTATATACGGATTGTTGTTACGACGTTTATAATTATCGGAGACACCGCTAGAGTTGCTGTTGGCGCTAGTGCAGCTCACAATTGTACCACAGTATAAGAATTATTATACTGTAATTGTACCTCCCTGACAGTGACAGATTTTTTATTTTCAAAATATTTGGTTTGTCATTCTGTTGTGTTATTTGAACAATTAGAAGTTATATATTTTGCGTTTTGTGTTTGTATTTCACAACAAACGTCGTTAATCATGTCCACTGTAAGTATAAAAATATACCAATATAATTCTTGTTGTAAATTGTTTGAAAAAGTAAAAAGGAATGACCAATTTGTCTTTAGTCGTTCCTATTGGTTTTAAAAATTTAGAAATGCGATAACTGTTCAAATATATGTGTGGAACCAGCGTACTCTATACTATTAGAAAACATGGATTTTACAAAATATCTCTGATTTAACCCTGCTTGCCTATTTATGCCCATATAATTCTATTTCATGTTAGTTTGTTATACCATATTTCTTTGTTAATCATGAGCTCTAAATTATAGCGTTGGATATTTTATTTTCCTCTAGATGATGTATACGTATATATTATTCTCTTGTATATATTTTAAATATAAATATATAATTGTACATATTGAAATTATGTTGTTTTATTTTACATTATTTTCAAAATACTAACCCGAGGTAAAAATTACAACATTCAAAATTTCGCGCGTCAAAAATAGTTCTCGGAGACAGCGCAAGATGTGCTGAAATCAGAAATTTTTGAAAGCACTGTACTGTCAAGTCTTTCAGTGTAGTCGTTGATCCCAAGGAATTAAATTGACAAGTAAACAAGTAACAATAGCAACAAGTAAAATACTTATTAAAATTTTTCACTTGTTACTCACTTGTAAACACCACTTACCCAAGCCCTCTATTGCATTTGAAAATGAATCTTTGCAAGTTACAAATTGACAGCTGCATTGTAAATATAATAAAGTTAGTGAACAAGGTAAACAATGCACGTTGCCACAAAAGTGCTTACAAAACTTATACGAAATCATTTCAAATAATTTTTGACAGAACAGTTGTGTGTAACTGACAGGATTTGGTTATATTTTTTTAATTTGTATTTTGATTTACAAATGAGTAACAAGTAAAATGTTGTACAATACACGCAAGGTAACTGCTTTTACTGCTTCAAGAGGGTGACAGGCTCGCCTGTTCGGCTCTCCGGTCATTTTCTCCATTCATTAGTAAAAACTGTTTTACCTTGCTTGTAATGTAAATAACTATTTATATAAATTACATTTATTATTAATAAGAAATACAGTTGATAACTACAGAGTATTTAACGTTGTTGAAAAAATTAATTTTTTTGGCCAATAAAAATAGCTTGTCTAGTGCATCTTTTAACAATTGATCAACTTGTTTTGTTGTAATTTTGACTTTTTAGGTTAATAGCCACCATTTCTATTTTAGATAAAGTAATTAATTTCGGGAAATCGCTTATATCAGTATTATTTCTAACCACCAACATTCCCTTCGCCCAAATGATAGCTTGTACAATTTTTGATCGTTCCCTTATATTTTTGAACTTCTTTATTGTAACACTACTTGCAGAAAGCTTTGAATTGTTTTTATATATTTGTCTAGATTTTATTTCTATTGTGGCTTCTTTAAATTATCCATAATGGAACGTCACTCAAAATAAAAACAAAATTTCACTTGGTTTATGGTATCTAGGCAACCTACGAGGCAATCAGTAGTTTTACCGTTGTTATCAAAGCCATCCATTTTCAACATGCGAGTATGTATTATAAATACTTTAAAATTAATCATTATTTATAATGTATTGCTGAAACGAGGGTTGGAAGTGCCAAAAATAGTGTATATACCACGGGACTGAAGTGCTTTTAATCCCTCAGGTGTTTATTTTATCCTCGGGATTAAATCAAGCACTTCAGCACCTTGGTATATAAACTATTATTGTTGCTCGTTGCTATTGGAGACGAACTACAAAATAAAATTCCTCAGAAAACATCAACTTTGCGTTGACAAATGCAAACGTCAAAGGCAACTTTCTATAACAGTCATCGGAAAACTAAATTAAGTGCTAGGTTTGTTCAAATAATTTTTCTCTAAAACGCTAGACAGATGTCTCAAAGAAGATAAATATATTTTAGGCTGTCAAATATTCCTGAGGTATGTTAAAGAAAAATGCTTCAAATGAAACTTGTTGAAAACTAAATTACGTACAAGGTTTGTTCAAAGAATATTTCTATAACAATGTTTTGGAAACTGGGCATTCCACTACTAAAAATTGTTATGGAATCACTAACATTCCATACGCGGCGTATGGAATATTTTCGACGAATCAGCACCGCTTATTAGCACGACATATGAAGTATCTTGATTCAGTTACTATGGTTACGTCTGTTTGTTTTAATTTGATTTATTTGAGTTTGACGTTTTCAACAGTTTTATACTTGTATTTTTGTATAATTTCCAAAACCTTTTTATAGAAAGTATAGTCTACAACATGTAACGGAATGGCCTATCCCACGCTCGCAAACCGTAGCCCTCGCCCTTGGCTCACGCTACAAACTTTTTGCTCACGTGGAATATGTGCCATTCCATTACTTGTTGTAGAATATACTATTCTAAAACTGAGAAAGTTTGATATAGATCAAGAACGCTTATCTATATTTTGGACTGTTGAACATTCTTGAATTACGTATTTTAGAGAATAATGTTTCAAGTAGAAGAGGTAGACAATAAAATACTCGTATATTCTATAAAATAATTTGGGAACGTTTGAAAGTAGAAACAGTTATGTTAACTACTCTCATTCAATAAATTTGTGTACATTTCGTTGGTTGTAGTTTATTCAGTGATTTATAAACTAATTGCCACACAAAAATAAATCCTCCTTTAATTAATTTATTCACCATTTAATTCTATCAATTTCCCGAGCACCCTTTAATCAGTTTAATCTACATTGGATAACAATTAAAACAGTAAATAAATAAATAAAACCCTACCTGCAACGGAGGGTGGAATCAGCAATTCGGTGCCATTCTTTCCGGTGATCTTCCACGCGTTGACTCCGGGGATTCCGGGCGTTCCGTTGAGTCCGGGTCGGCCTGGGCGACCCTTGGGCCCGTAGTTGCCTGGGGAGAGAAAGAATTGTTTCAGTGTTATTTGGTCGAAGTTAAAGAAACATTGTGTTAATTCTTGCGTTTGCAACCTTTCCTGCATTATTTTAGAGAAAAGTACTTCAAGTAAATATTGTAGAAAACTAAATTTTCTATCTCCATTATTTAAAGAACTTTTCTGTATTATTATATAGAATCGTTTGACATAGACCTAAAAATAGTTAACTATATTTTGCGCTGTGAAACGTTGTTTAATCATTTCATTAAAAAATATTTCATATTTTTGACATTTAATGCCATAGACATTAATGTAGTTAGTAAGTTAGTATTTTGATTTGGTTGCTAGGAAAAAGGTAAATAACGTTTTATCACTTGCAAAAAGTTACCTTCCTTTTTATCCGCTGTCAAAACGTTAAATTGTTTTCTTTATTGCTTACTTTATATACGAGTTAAATTATCGACAATTACATGCACGAGGGATATTCGGAAGACTATTTCCCGATTAAAATGTAGCCAAACGCTGTTTCTCTCATAAAAAAATAATGCAAAATTTAAAAACTTCATTTCACCTTGGTAATTTGCACTAGTGCGAATTATCGATAATTTGCACTAGTGCAAAATTATCGTGTAATTCTACGTTGATTGGACGGCATTCAGAAATGTCAGAATTCTGATTGGCTTAAATTTTTTGAGGGAAATAGTCACCGGTATTCTCTCAAATTTAAATTTAGGGGTGATTTCCGCAACTCTATGGGAGTAGTTTTTGACCATCGCATCAAGACTAATGTTTTACAAGAAACTGCGACTTTGTAAGCTTTTCACTGTAGTTTTTCCAAGGTGCGCCATATACGAGGGGTAGTTTTCACTATTGTAGGGGTGTCACTGAATAAAGTTGGGGCTACGCAAGTTTTTATCATCATGCTTAAGTGCTGCAGATTTTTATGCAATTTGAGCTCATATTAAAATAGAAATCACGATGACATTATTTTTCCTCGAATTTCCTTACAATTTTAATCTAGGGGGGTTTCCGACACTCTATGCGGGTACATTTTGAGCACTGCATCGAGAATAATGCAGTTACTCATTCTTTCAAATAAAAAAAAAACTGGGCATCGTAAGCTGACTTTGTAAAAAAATTTTAGCAGAGGTATGATCGATTGGGACTTTTGATATTTCATTTGTAAATAGTATATTACGTACCGTGAACTGTAAGTGATAGTTTTTAGGTCGAGAATGTAGTTTAGAATGTCAAGACCCGTAGGGTCGAGATTTCCTTAACATTCGAAACCTAAAAAATCACTTACAGTTCGAGGTTGTAAGTTATTTTTTGCAATACCTGCGTAAATATAAGAAAAGGAAAAAATCAAAATTAACAGCTGTCAGATTGAGGTTAAAAATAAAATTTGAATGATATATATTTACTTACTATCCACCATGAACGGTAAGTTTCACTTACCATCCACTGTGGACGGTAAGTAAATGATGTAACCATGGAAACCAATTGTGCAATAATAATTCCACTTACTGTGTTTAAATTTTGTTATTAATGGGTAACTTACAGTACAGGTATTGCAAAAAGAGTATTTAAGGTCTGTACCAATTTTTACAGTTATAAGTAACAACCTTTTTTGTCTATTTTGACTGGAATATTAATCGCTAGACCTAGTTCCTTGTGATTTTTTCTTTTTTCCGAAATTAGGACCTTAAAGGTAATTTAAAATAAAGCTATTCACGACTGCTTCATGAAATGAAAAATTGTGTGAATAGGAGAGGGAGTATTTCGAAGGAGCAAGGACCAATAATCTGTAAATTTAATAATAATGGAATGGAAATAGTAATGGGTACACCAGCCTTATGGTTACTATTATGTTTATTTAATCATTGTTGTCAGTCTCCTTACTAGGTCAAGTTTCTTTTAAGATTTTTTCATCTGTTTGGCTATTGTGGTACTGAAGATCCGGTTCCCACAAAAATAACATATTTTGGATGTAATATTGGCTATATTATGTGATATCATTTGGTCTCTGAAGAAGGCTCCAATTAGAGCAGAAACGTCAGACGTTTATAAACAAGTCCAAGCTATAACTAAGACATTAGATGAAATACTAGAACCAGTAAAAACGAAATGAAAATAAATGCTGAGAAATATGTATTAAACTTTAAAGACTTAAAATAATTGCTGGAAAACACTCACGCCAATCCAGACCCCATAAGCATCGTAAGAGAATTCACGCAAGATACCAATGAACTTACGAACAATATATACGAACTACTAGCCCAGAATCATATTATTTGGCCCAGTTAAAGTCATAAAAAGGAAATTAGTTTAATTCGCCTTATTTATATCTTAAATTCTATAATTTTTACATTCCGCACATACATATATGTAATAGAAGTATTGTTTATGCTATGAATTAATTAGATTTTGGGAACAATTCATCAACAGTAAGTGGTTGATTATTTCAAGGCCTATCAGGGTTTTTGGGCTTATCTTAAATAAATGAGATAGAGAAAATTTCATTGGAATCAAAAAGATGTAGAATAATATTGCTTACAATTTTTAACATAACAGTAACCATAAGGCTGTTGTACCCATTACTATTTTTATTCCATTCCAAGTGTACAGTCAAGAACAACTCAAAAAGTTTAATAATAATGATTTTAAAAAAAGGTTTGGTTATTTTCTGACCAGACGTCGTATTTATAATCGAAGACTCCAAAGGCAATTGTATCGTGGTATTTATCGCACCCCGCTGCTAGCACTGGGTCGTTGCACTGATTGGAATTGGACAAGCGGATTGCGAGGTATTCGGAAAAAGTATTGGATATTTCGACAAAAGGTTTGGCTTTAGTTAAGCTCCAGCGATGTGTTATCAGCAAGGATGAACTGAGAGATTATTTTAAGACAGGAAGAGCCTCACAAATGGGGATAATTGCCTGGATAAAAAGAACGACGTTCGTTAATTTTTTCTAGATAGTTTTGTTGTAATTTGAATCAAGGAAGATGATGGAAATATTGAAGTTACTCAAGTGTAATTTTTATATCAATTATTCATGAACATGGCATTTGCTTAAATAATTTAATCAGCATAAACTGTCTAGTTTGTAATAGGAAATATGTACTAACGCTTAACGCAGCATTTAATAATAATAAATACGTCATATTGTCAAATTCAAATTCAAATTAATTTCATGTTCGATGTTATTAAATAGATTGCTGTTTAGGCATTTAGAAATTAAACCAAATATATTGTCAATTCAATCAAATTCATGGAATATTGTTTATTCAATAATAAGTGTGAAACAATACGGTGATAATTATTAATAAATTAATTAATATAAATACATATTAATATTTATATTTTGTGCTGCCAAACGTTCCTGAATTATTTTAGAGAAATGTTTAAAATAAAAGTGGATAAAAAATTACATTTTCTCCTAGGTTTACTTGAAGCATTTCTCTCTATATAGATTTTATAGTGAACGTGGGACCATTTGGCAGCGCAAAATAAAGTTGGATTCCTATATATACAATAAATTTATTATTTTATTATTTTTGTTATTATTATATACCTCCGTCAAACGTTTCCAATCATTTTAGAGGAAAATGTCTCAAATAAAATTAATGGGGAATTTAGTTTTCTACAAGTTTTACTTGAAGCATTTCTCCCTAAAATAATTCAGGAAGGTTTAAATTAGTAGATTTGTACCTCTCGAATCATTTTAGGGAAAAATTCTTCAATTTAACGTTATAGATAATATTGTTTTCTACAAGTTTTACTTGAAGTATTTTCCTTTAAAATAATCCAATAACATTTGACCCAAAATAAGGAAACCGCTTTCAGATCTCAGTCCAGCGTTCCCAATTTATTTTAGAGAAAAACTTTTCGAATAATTCTTGTAGCTAATTTAATTTTCTACAGGGTTTATTTGAAGAATTTTCTTGTAAAGTAATTTAGTAAGCATTGCTAGCGCAAAATTAAGCTTGACCTTCAGACCTCGATCTATTTAATTGTTTTAGAGAGAAATGCTTCAAATAAAAATATATTTTGACAGCTGTTGTGGAATATGCACAATATTTTTTCAAAAATGATACCAACCACAACGTTACAGTCAATGGTGATCATTATAGAGTCATGATTAACAGATTTTTCGTTCCCCAATTGAATGGCATTAATGTGGAAGAGTGGTGGTTTCAACAAGACGGCGCAACATGTCACAGAGCGTGCGCCGATTTATTGAGGGGCACATTCGATGAGTGCATAATATCGCGCAGTGAACCTGTGGCATGGCCTCCAAGATCTTGTGTTTTAAAACCTTTGGATTATTTTCTGTGGGGATAATTGGAGTCGCTAGTCTACGCCGACCAATTTAGAGACAATAGACGACATGAAAATCAACATACGCTGCGTTATTACCGATATACGGCTCCAGCTGCCTCGAAAAGTAATCGAAAATTAGAATGCCAAATTGCGCTTTATTCATACTCATACAAAAATGGCATAAAATTATCTTATCAGAAAAAACCATTAACATGGCCATTGCCATGATTTTATGTGTTTTATTTCATTTTAAAGTTCTATACCTTTGTAAAATTATATTTCAGTGTAGTTTTATTTCACCTATGATACGTTCCTAAATCATTCTAGAAGTAAACTATTTAAATAAAATTGGTAGAAAATATAGTTGTCAACTTTTATTACTTGAAGAATTTTTCTCTAAAATATTTCTGGAACGTTTTATATACAAAAATATATCTAGTCATACGTTTAAAAACGCATACCTCTTTCTCCTTTCGGTCCTGGTGGTCCCATGGGTCCTCGCAACCCTGGCTTTCCTGAAACAAAAAAATCATTTAGTTTTTCATTCATCTCGAAACTCTTTCATATACTTGAATTTAATTAAATAAGCGTGACAATTACTTAGAGTACATTTTAGGTTTAGTTGTAGAATCTAAGGAAGATGTGGTGAAAATAAACTGGTGAAGATTTATTAATAAATTCGATCTATTTATATTCAGATGATTTGAAAATTTTCATAACCATTAACTCCTTTAATGATTGTTTAGTTCTTCAAAAAGATATTGAATCCATTCTTGTTTGGTCAAAGACATCTAAATTATTTTTTAACTTTAGCAACTGCAAGATTATGAGTTATTGCATCAAAAAAATTGTATACACTTTTTCATATCACATGGAACATGTTTCTTTGGAAACAGATACACAGTATAAAGATCTTGGTGTTTTATTCGATGAGAAACTAATTTTAATGCACATAATAATACTATAGTTAAATCATTTAGAAAAATCTTGGATTTGTTATACACAATTCACAATCTTTTCTAAAAATCGCAACATTAAAAATTCTGTATTATAAATTTGTACGTTGTAAACTAGAGTACTATCTCCAAGTATAGAATAGAGTCTATAATAAATACATTAATTTACTTGAATCAATACAAAGAAATTTTCTAAAATTTTGCTATTATAAAATGTTTAACTATAACACTGAATATGTTAGTTAGTTTATTTATTGATGCCTTTCGGCCTAAAATCTATACAAATTTTTACATCTTGTTTCTATAGTGATTACATTATATAAGTTAACTAAAACAAACAAACTATATTATACGTTTTCTTCTTTCTAAAATGTTTTCCATCCAGTCTTTTCCTGTTCCTTGGTCATTTAATAAGTAAATTCCCTTCATCTTTTTCCGTCTCTCTGCAATAGTCTTAAATGTTCTAAAGATTCCTCTACTCACCACATAATCTACAACTCTTTTCTTCTGCTGACAGCCAGTACATGTTACTTCTTTCCTCATTGCCGCATCTAAATCGAGCTATTGTAGTGACATTTATAACTTTTAATAAATATCTTGGAATATGTAGTGTCTGTAAATTCTTGTATCGTGGGTTATATTTGGTTTCTTGAATTTTGTTGAACTGTTCTTGTTTTTGTATGTCTCTGTCTCTGTTTTTCAATGTTTCTATAACAGTTTCTTCATTTTGTCTCTTTCGCTCTATTTCAAAGATTGACAATCCATTTCTTTCATAATATGCTTTTCTAGTTACTCCCAATTTCGCGAGTTTGAATTTTTCTTCATTTGAACGTTTTATTGATTTCCAGCATTCCTGTAGTAATGTGTTTTCCGAAACTCTCATTTTTTCTTCATACTTAACGGCTCTCTTTCCTGTTTCTATTCTTAATTTATATATTTGCATTTCTTCCAGTGCTATATAGCTAGGAGTACATTTATCTAACCCTAATATCCATTTTATGTATCTGATTTGAATGTCTTCGATTATTTGTTTCTCTTCCCATCTGTATATCTCCGCACCATACATCAGAATGCTTTTGACTATACTTTCGAACATCATCCACCTTACTCTAATATTCTTTTTAAATTTTCTTTCTCCGATACTCCATACTTGTTTTGTTGCTATTAATGCCTTTTTCTTTATTCTCTCCAGATGTTTATTGTAATAATTATTTTTTTTGGAATGTGAACCCTAGATATGTAAATTCTTTTAATTCTTCTATTTGATGTCCGTCTCATTTAAATACTTCTTTTGTCTCTCTTCCTCCTACTTTCTTGAATTTCGTTACTTTTGACTTCTCTACATTGAGCGTTAGTTTTTTCCTTTTTAAATATTGTTTTAGTCGTCTAAACATTGCTTTCATTCCTTCTACATCTTTTGCTACCACTGCTACGTCATTAGCATATGTCAGTGAATATGTTAGTTTACTTTCCGAATTAAATGTTGTACCTTTGAGGAAAATGAGAAATATACTTTCCTGTTTGTCAAATCAATGGTTTCAATGGTTTCATTGTTGATCTTTGTTGTCTTGAACGACTATCTTTTAAAGTACCACGCATTTCATCCAGAAGTAAACTGACTTTTGTTTGTAAAACTATTAAAACGAATTATCTCTTAAAATCTCCTATTCGACGGATTTGTAACACGTTTAACAACCTCGCACGTAACATCGACCTATTTGGAGACTCCTTACCTTACCTAAATTTAAGAAATTATTATTTACTTACTTGTACATATAGTATATTGAACAACTAGTGTTACAATTAGGCATTGTAACACGAGTTGTTCATACTACTTTCCCTATTTCACGTTCATAAATTCAATAAAAATAAAATAAAATTGTACGGCATGTTTAATATACCACTGGTCACCAAGGGGATTTGCCCGCGGGGCCTACCGGGTCCCAAGACGCAACCCCGACGCAGGGGCTCCGATTCAATAATTTTACGTGAGCAATAATAGCCCCAAGTTTGACAGACTGTTAATTTTACAATTTATAAATTCTCCAAGAACGGTTGGACAAAATTCAATATTGTAGCATTGTTTTTGAGAAAAACATTGTCACAAAATTGATTTTGTGTACGTGAAATAGGAAAAATATATTCTATTTTTGTTTGAATGTTATTGACTTAGATTATTATTTTCTTTGTTATTAATAACTGTGTATTTTTTTAATACTTATTACTTGACATAATTTGAACTGTTTGTGTTATTTTTTACGAAAGAAATATTCATATATTTAAAATAAGCGCGTTACATAATTTTTTTTCTAAAAATAAAAAAAAAATTTTTTTTTAAAGTTTTGTTCACTATTGGAAACATTATGAACAAATTCAACTTACAATAGAACTTGGGTCTATTGGGTCGTCTTCGCGTACTATACAAAATTATTTGATGAACAACCTCTTCTAAGATAAAAAAAATTTGGAAATTTTGCAAAGATGAATTTAGCTGTAATATATCAGCAGGTAATAAGTTGCTTCCTTCCAATTATACATTTTCTATCTCAGTTTCTGTAATTATCCTTTTTCTATTTCAAATTTTTTTTTTATGTTGGCTAATTTGGGAGGAATGACCTAATTGGCAATTGACAAAGTGTATATAATATTCCCAAATGTTACAACATGATTGCCATGAATGTAAACTGCATAAGAAAAGAAAAGAAGAATTTTTAATTTATGTTCCCGATCGGGAACAGTATGCAATAGAAGGTTAAATTTTGTTTGTAAACTGATATTATTTTTTTTTCCTACTGCTTATTATTACTTCTTTCATTTAAACTTCATATAATCGTTCTGAAATTAGTATTTCGCATCCTGTTGGATTAATTTTCTATAAATAAATATACATTATTATCCCTAGATGTTCCAGAAGTTTGCCACACGTGTTCTCAGAAAGAACAACACAAATAGCACAAAGTATTTGTTTGTGTTGTATGCAGACACCTTGCACTACCATTCTCCTAACTCGCAAATCTAATAAGTAGGGCTCCGGGATACTGGAGCGAGCCGAAGACTCCGGGGGACCAGGAAAAATCACTCATAAATAGATTAGGATAGCAGGGAAGTTTAACGGTGTTTGGATGGAAGATATATGTCACTGTGGAGACAATATATTCTGTTTGTGGATAAAGATTTTCTATGAAAAATGAAAGGCTAACAGAGTGCAAAATATGTAGAAATCTTTGCTGAAACCTATGGAGATTTTTATGTATGAACACATTAAAAAATCCAGTTATAATGCTAACTTTTCGGATTATTGTGTGTAGAAAATGTCTCAATTAACTTAACAATTTTTGTCTTATGCAGAAATCTCTACTCAATCAAAATGTTTAAACTTTGGTTTCCTAACTGTGCTAGTTTTTATACTACATCTGTATTTGTTGAAGACAGAAAAATTTCTAATACGCTTTCGTTTTAGAGAATTTTCTGGACGAATTACTTTGATGAGAGTCAATTAATGCTAATTACTAATTGTGTATATTGCATATTTGGGCATTCTTGTGCATATTTTTCACAAGTTGCATATAATTACATATTTCAATATTTTTAAAACCTTGTGATAAACAATCTGAAATTTCTGGTAATGCACATTGATAATTTCCAAACATTGGAGGAGGCCGCAGTAAATAGTAAAATTGAACGGAAAAAGCAATAAATAATACAATAAGCAAATACACAAACCAATAAACTGTAATATTTCTAGGGAAATCCCTGTAACGGTAACGGTAGGTATTCATTGTATACACGAATGCTGGTAAAAGTGAGTACAATGAATATAAGACCGAGAATTCTCATTTTTTTACTTATGTTTCACTTTTTTTTTAGAACATTTTAAATAATTTGTTATTGTAATTATGTAAATATGTCACAATCTTATAACATCAAGTCTCTAGACTTAGTTTATATGTATATTAGAAGTATATTTGTTAATTGTGAATCAGGATTAAGACTGTATTGTGCAATAAAATTCATAATGCATTCATTTATACATATTTATAATCCGTTCTCCAGTAATTAAACTATCAAGGGTGTTCTAAGGACAATAATATGTCAAACAGTTTCTGAAACATGAAATATATTTTTTATTTATTTCACCTACAAACAAATTTAATTTATTTATGTCAGAATAATTTCTTGAGTTATATTTTAATAGTTTTTAGTATTGGTAGAATTGACTGAGCTATCTTCATAAATTCGACTAACCTGACATCTGTAGTCATACAAATTCACTATTTATGATATAGAATTATATCTGAGATCTCGGACCGATTTCTATTACCGTGGACACAGGCCTTTAGGATATTTCGATAAACTAGAGTATAATAGCTGTTATAAAATAGTATACAGTACAACAAGCATGGAATGATACCCATTTCCTTCGGCTCATGCTGTAAATTTTTACAATGTAGCTGTCATTTAGTAACTCGTAACGATTCATTTTCAAAGGCAAGGAAGGACTAGGGTAAATGGTGTTTACAAGTTAGTAACAAGGAATAGTATATTGTACAACATGCATGGAATGGTACTTATTTCGAAGTCGAATGCTGCAAATCATGTTTCTACGACCACGATATTATTTCCTAATTAATAGTTATTTATGTATCAAGGCACTGAAGTTTAATTTTTTTTACGAATATGGAATTTAGTTGCCGAGGCCCGTAGGGCCGAGGAAAATAAATCATGTGAGTGCTAAAGAGGAACTTCAGTGCCCAGGTACATATTAAGTTTTATTTGAAATCTAAAATTCGAAAAAACTGTAAAAAAATTACAATATAGGTTAAGTTTATACATCTTTCAGTTGTCAATTGAAATTGACAGTCAGTGTTGCCAACCTCGACAAGTGAAGTTATCGTAAATAACAGTCAAAATTATGTGTTTTGTTCTCAATTTCGTCACCGCAATTAATTAGTTAATTCTTCTTGCAAATTTTGTTTCACGTTACATCCAAATTTACTATAACACGTCAATATATCTGCCAAAATTATCCTAATTGTACAATAATTATTTAACGGTTGTCAACCTTGGGTTGCTCAAAATCGTCGTATAAGGGGTTACTTTAGTTACGAATTCATATAAAATATATTTTAAAAATAAATTTGTCCCGCTTTTGCCATTCCAATATTTGGCAATTCTAAAAAGTATCCTAGCAATGGCGCCTGTACTGAAATGAAATGACCTGTATTTAAATACTCACAAAACAAATTCATTTCGCACGATGCTTGCAATGTACCTCATATCCCTAGCAACAACAAACATACAATGAGCATATTTCTAAGTGGTCGTAGAAAAAATAATTTTAGAATAATGTACATCGCTAAAATACGTATTTAGTATACCCAAAAACAGAGCTCCTGGTACCAGCCATTATATTGTTCAAGTAGCGATTAAAATAAAATTGGATTGATACATTTCCAATTTACCTATATGCTCAATTTATAAAATATAACACTCTTTATTTATCAAACTTCTTTAACTTACTTGACTAACACTTCCACTATATAACAGTGCCTTATAAACCATGAAGAACAAATGACGACACAAGTAATAGCGTCCCTAAAAACGAAGTCATTTCCACCCTGATCGAAAATCGTTCCCGGACTCAAGCAGAACATTTAGTTTATGTTTTCCTGTTAACACGAACTTGATTACCCGTCACGAGTTCTCCAACAAAAAGTCAAATTAAATTTTAGTGAGGTTAACAAAAAATTAAATTCGTTCAAGTATGAAATTGCCAGTAACGGGAAATTAAATTCTTTTTGTGCGAGGATCTCTTGTCTGTTCTTCGCGCTCTTTAAAGAGATTTAAATCAAAATTGAAAGAAATTAGATTAAGTAAAATTTTGTCTTAATGTTGTTCTCGCTATAGTTTATAATTTAAACACACATATTTTTGTAAGGGCAATTGTGTCTAAAAAAAACTAGGCAAGACAATTGAATTGTGGTTGCAAATTTTGATTCCTCATAGATTTCTTTGTAATATTGGCTGGTACCACGAGTTCTGTTTTTGGGAATTTTAAGAGCAGTATTTTAAGCTCGGTTTTAGACCAGTACAATGTTCGATAATTATTTTATAAAAAAATACTTCAAATAAAAGTGGTAGATAATACATTTCTCTGTAACTTCTATGTGAAGCATTTTTTTTTATAAAATAATTTTAGAGCATTGTACAGCGCTAAAACCGAGCCTAAAACATTGCTCTTAAAACACACAAAAACAGAGCTCGTGGTACAAGACATTGTGTTTTAAATATGTAAAATAATTCATGTTTGACGATATGATAGAAAATACAGCATAAAGAAAATTTATCAGGCTGTTTATTGACCAAATATTTATATTCTTATTCAAAATTCTTTGCTGAATTCAAAATGTTAAATTAGCATCCAGTAGCTACTCTAGTTTTTATGTTATAGCTAATTTCTTGATAGACGTACAAGAAAATCCACATTATTTTGCTACAGTTTTGGAGTTATGTGTGTAAAAACTATATCCGATTGCTTTAATTAACTAAGGACCAGTATTTCCAAGCTCAGGTTAACTACAGAATAAATTTATCAGTACAATAAACAAAAAATATATTATCAATAATGATTATTATTCTAGATGTCATCTTTTAATGTTATAATTTTTGTTTATTTCACTGATAAATTTATTCTCTAGTTTGAGGTTGGAAATATCGGCCCTAAATAATTTTTTTTTTATTTCTGTGTAAGTATTTCAATTTTTTCGACTAATTATAGTAGTCATAATTCATAAACACCTTGGTAGCTACTTCGATTGACATTTAATTTACAAAATTTAAAGCATATGTCACTGTCAAATAATATTTCTTTAATAAATTTTACATTTATTAAGAAATGCTGGGTAAAACGTTATACTTCACACGTTGGATTACTCACTCAATAAAATTATCACACTCATCCATCGGCTTCGTGCGTTAAAAATTATCTCGTGGATAATTCCTTACTTTGCCTACTTGTAAAGTAAATAACTATTCTATGTATAAAGTTTAGTTAAATCCGAAAACTACGATACACTAGTTAATCTAGTTATTATGCTACCGCTATTTTTGTAGAACAACACGCTTTTCTTCCTAGCGCTCCTATAACTTAATATATTCTCATATTTCATTTAAACTGTTTTAATATCATCAGCGAGAAAACAAACTGCACCGTAACATCATTATCTCTGAAGATGCGCATTTCAATTTGGCTAGTGAAAAGCAAAGTATGCAAGTTTCCATGATCACTTCACGTCATGAATAAAGCATTAAACATTTCTGCTCAACAAAGCATCTAGTCAAAAAGGGTTGTTTGTATTTCATTAAAAATTCCTTTCTATGAGTGCTGCTGAATTAATTTCCCAAAGAAACCACAGGTAGAAGAATTCTGTTCTATATTCAACAGAGATCATCCTGATGTTTTATTTATCATTTTGTTGGGTATTTTGTTCACAAAAACTCTTATAAGAACAAGAGACCTTGATTTTAAATCATGCCGTATATCTGGCCAGTATAATCAGTTCGATTCTCACAATTTTAAGCTTTTAACTTTATGCCTATGGGTCTTCGTCCACTAGCTTATTTAGGGGTTGTTAGTTGATGGACATACACACGTAAAAGTATACCGCAAGATCTGCTAAAATTGCTACAATAAAATATAATGAATTAGAGAAAAGTTTCTAATAAAAATTGAAGAGCATATTATTACATCTTTTCGAATATACAAAAACCTGATAGGCCTTCAAGTATACTTCCACTTTCGGTTGAAGGTTGCTATCAAAATCTAATTAGCTCCTAATTTGAACATATAAATTTTAAATGTGTAATTTAAAAATGACAATAATATACAATATACATACAAGTATGATAATTTACCGAACGATAATTAAACCAATAACAGTGTAGCGTGACTATGACAATGATAAAAAAAGCTGAAGAACATTTAAGAATAATAGAACAAAAAAATAATATAATAATAATAATAAAATATGAAATTATAAAATAAGCGGTGGTAGAAGAAGACATAGTGAAAAAGCTCAAGCATTAAAAGAATTAGATGGTCTGGAAATATACGGAGAGCAGAAGAAAACGATGCAATTAAATCAGTAGTAAAATGGAAACCAGGAACAAAAAAACGTGTAGACCCAGATCAACATGGCCAAACTAAGTATAAGAAAATTTAAAAGTTGAAGTAATAAAAAAAACTGGCAAGTAAAACAAAGCTAGGAAAACGTGGTGAAAGCTAACTCCAAGGATTAAAAAAAACAGATTTTTATTAGATTTGGAGTCACCGTAGATGCAAAAGTCTTCATCATGAAAATAGTGAAATCGTATTCTAATATTTACAAACTGTTGTATTTATTGCTGATTGATTATTGTTATGTTGTTTTATAAATAAAAAATAAAGCATGCTAGAAAAAATCTGGTATGGTCACCACACTACATTCTTAAGCCCGTCTGACACGATACAAAATTTAGTACTAAATTTAGTATTAAATTTTAATATAAAATATAATGGACCGTGTATGTACAAAAATTTGTACGAAGTGTCCTTGTAATAACTTTTTGTACAAAGTGTTCTAATTTCTTGTATGTAATCTGCGCAGGAACGGTTGGAAATGTCAAATGAGACTTTTAACTTGTTTGTAGCGTTTCTTCCTACTTCTAAATAATACGATTGTAGGTAAAATCAGTTAGATTTAAATGTCTTGGACTCAACAAGTAGAAATTTTTATTGAAGGCATTCGAAATCATGAATGCATTTTTGCTGTCAAATCGAAAATGTATAAAAATAAACATACTTAAACAAATACTTTCTCCCATTTTGGTGTTTGGTTTTAATATATTATTATTATGAAGATGATAAGCAAACTAACTACTATTGGTCATATGCCGGTTAATGTTTTTCGTTTAGCAAATTCAATGTCTCAAGTTCCTCGGGTTTTCTCAGTAATCATTTTCGTGATAAATTTTTATATTCTTCTTTGCGTTCTGCTTTTTAATGACAATACTTTGAATTATTGTTACTAACAACAGCAGCTGTTGCAAGTAATAATCGCCTTCGTGTACCACTATTTATTATTATTACGGCTCAAAATTATTTTCAGGTTAGAAAACTGTTAGCGAGAATACACAGCGAAACCACTAATACAATGTAAATGACCTTTTATTTACTGGCACAAAACATACAACAACAGTTTTTAACTGAAAATTATTATTACTGTCAAAACAAACTATGACAACCGAGAACAATAAAAACATGACATGCTTTGGTAAATAAATTGAATTCTAACAAAAACTGTCACTGTAACGAAATTATTTTGAATGAATACGCATTGCGCATTTGCAAAAATAAAAAATTTATACTTATATAAATTTATTACCATGGCAGAGAGAAATTTTAATCTTGCATAAATTGTAATATTAAATTTTAATACAATATTTTATATGAAATTTAATACTAAATTTAGTACTAAATTTTGTATCGTGTCAGACGGGCTTTATACATATAAAACCAACACAGAGCCAGAAATCACAATTCACGGTTATTTTATAGACGTGATGTGGATGACCAAACGGCCGTCTGACAGTTGACATGTAGTCAGTTGGCATTGTGTATTTTGATGTTGACGTTTTCAACATATGTTTTCAACGAATTTCGATATGTTTTAAAGTGATTTTTGAATTTACAGAAGTAGAAAAAGTATAGTACTCAGATGATTTTCATCATTTACCTACGACTCGTGACGCAGATTTCAGATTCGTGAAAAATGATTATCATAATCCCTCATATAATAATATACTATTACAATATTTGAAAAGACAAATAATTCACAATTATTTGACATACAAATATTAAAAAGTTTTAGTTTTTGTTCCCATTGTAACTACGGTTATTGAAATATATTATTAAATATATAATTTAGTTTTTCTCAATATTAGAAGCATGTACAAGAAAAGTGCATATAACATTTTATATTCCAAATAGTTTTGGTAACAACTTTCATTTGAAACTTTTTTCAACCTGATTCTATTTTTGAAAAACTGGAATTAATTGTTTTGCGTATTTCCTCTTCCGGTTTTTCAGTTGCATTCAAAATCAACTCAGCTCTTCCTATTTTCATGAAACTTTTAAATCCCAAGTTTCGTTTCTATATTATGTCTCGTTCAAGAGATATTACGCACAGGGACATCCACCCATCCATCCATCCATCCATACTCCCATCCATCCTCACACACGAACATCATTGAGAAATTGGTCTTAATGGTTTCAGAAGACCTCAAAATATGTATTTCCGCAAAAATCTCGTCAGCGATTTTTTTCATGATTCCAATACTTATATTGTATATTAGATTAAATACAATGCAGTTTGGTAATAATTAAAAATATTTAGATATAACAGATCTTTTAACAAAAATGTTCAAGTTATTTGTTTTATTTTTATGGCAATTTTTATATGGGCTCAAAATATTCTTTTGCTTTCGTTTCGTGAAGGAGACCAATTTCATTAACATAACCATGCTTATTAGATTCAGTTTTTCGTTAAAATCATTTTTTTTATTTGCACTTTTACTTTTAAATCCATAGGAAACAATTTAACGCTACTATACAAAATTAACATTGTATTTCCTATGTAAAATAAAAAAGGTGCCACCCGGTATGTGGAGAGTAAGAATATTTCTGTATTTCATTTGTAATTATTAATAAAACCAGTACAAATATAAATATGAAAATTAACATAATAAAATTAATTTTAATTAATGTGATAATGTTTTTCAATATACATATTAATATCATATAATTTTTAATTAACTAATCATAGTCCAACGTACGTAATATATACATGTACATGTAATTAGTTATTTATATGTAAAAATTATCAAGTAATAATTAAATAATTTGCATGATAATCCATCAGTTATTTCATTCAATAATGAGGAATAAATTTCAGAGGGTAGTATATTTCTGCGTACACATTACTGGCAAAATGATAAACCTATTCAATTTAGAAACAGTAAAACAGCAATTGCCAATGTTTACAGAAAGACACAACAATGTCTACGATAACAATGAGTAAACAAAGGAGAACAAAATCAATTTTCCATTATAAAATAAATGAATCAAAAACATGTACATTTCTCGCATGTAATATACGTCAGAATTTTTGAATTTCAACGCTGAAGTATTTCAATATGACGTCCAATGAAAACGAATACATACACATAACTTTTCAATGCTCTTTGACGGACGTTACTCTTTGCAAAAAACATAATTAAGTACGACAAATTAGTTTGCATCACAGTGTATACGCTTTCGGATGAATACATAAATAAAGGATCGCGATGTATTATAGGACAACAAATTAGATCTGAAAATTCGCTTTGAAGAAGACTTCAAAATAAATAACGTCGAGGTGAAATCTACATATACATAATTTTAACGAAAAATTGTTGGCAAAATCAACAATTCATCATAATATGATTATATATTTAATTTTGGTTCACATATAGAAAAATCTGTTGTGGACAGCACAAAACCTCCCGCCATAGATTTCTTATCGAACAATGCAGGAACACGGACCACCACTATCATCCCTTCAAAAAAGACATATGTTAAAAATTATATTTTTCAACCGTTTTTTGTATTTAGTTTTTTAAAAAACCACAAATTAGCAGATTTAAACGAAAATATCATTTTAACGTGTAATTCGTAAATTGTGACAGGAAGAGGAAAATGTTTCAAACAATAATTGTAGATAATAATATTTGAAACATTATTCTAATAACAAAATTTTTGTTAAACTATATATCCACTGAAAACTCACTACCCAATTTTTAGCATGATTCCTATACCTCTCTTACAAGATGTGGCGGAAGGTAAAAATTAGTTCTTAAAATAACTATAATTATTGAATCTTATTATTTACATAAGATAAATAGCTTCCGGACTGTGGATCATAAGATTTTCGGTTCGATCATCACAGTCGACAAATTTTCGAAAATATATTCCGATAATTTTCACCACATAAAATTACTCCTGTGGCTCTTCTACCAATACCATAGTTGGAGGACATGATTTGACGGCTGGTAAACGCACTTCACGCGCAGAATGAGCCCATAAACCATTTTTTAATTTTTTATTAAACTATATTAGAACATATGACGATCAGTGAAAACCCGATGTGAAAATGTCTTATATTACTCGAGATATGATTTTTTAAAGTTTGTGTGACGTCACTGGTACTCCTCCAGTGGCACTAAAACAACGATTTTTCATGATAGTAGATATTATATATTTTTTAATATAAAAATAATATTTACATATTATAAATCTTAATTTACAACAATTAAACTTAATAAAAAGATAAAATTAATTTGGCAATTTTAGAGTATTTTACTTGATATTCGAGTAAACATCATACGAAAGTTTGAGAACAGTAGCGCTAGTAGAGATGTAACCTAACCTCAACACATAATTTTATCCAATAGTTTTTCAATACAGCACAATAAAACAGTGAAATTATTAAACAAGTAATAGAAGCCCAACAAACAAAATCTTAAATACAAGCAAACAAAACAAATGAAATGACATTTCGTAGTTCTATTTTAGCCCACAATAGGCGTTGGGCACAACGGCAGACGCGCGATTTGCACTTTTCATATTTCTGGCCAATAGAATCAACGCGAGTACCCGTGACGTCAAAATATGTTCAATTCGTTATAACGCTTTACTGCAGAATATTTAAAATAAAAAAATACTTTACTACAAATTATTCCGTAAGTGTTACACAATTTTGATATAAATATGTTATATTTCGTTTATGGTTTATGCGCCCATTATATCATAATACCGAGATCTGCATTGATCAGTGTTCCATATTAATATTTTCTGCAGGAGAAAGTAAAAAACTACAAAATTTTATTTTCAGTTAGTACATATTTAAATTTGCATGACAATGTAACTATTTAATTAATAACATAGCTGTAATTATTAACAAAACTAAATCAAGTTGCTCAAAACCAATTATAACGTAATTATAAATTAAATTATGATGGAAAAGACAGGTAAACGTGCTGCAAGTAACCAAATAATGTTGCTCCATGACGTCAGTCATTAAATAACTCAGGAAAATTAATTAAAGGTTAAAGGAAATTAATTTTGACACGGTAGTTGCTCCATTAACATGCAACGTCATACAAACGCCATCTTACATCAATTGTTTATTTTGCTGGAGCACGAAACAACACAATAACAATCACATTTCTCTTAATAAATATATGATGAGATAATTTAACAATGTAATCATTTTCAATGCACCTATTAAACATACATGTCAATCTGCAACACTTGACGTTCAAATAAATATTCAGTCGTAATTTCATACAGATACAATCAACCAACAATCAATCTCCTACAAACATTACCATTTTCGCCTCGTCCACATTCATAACGAGTGTGTTTTTTAAAGGTTTGTTTTTCAAATTGGCATCACTTTCCAGCGACGGCCCATTTGACAGCTGACAGCTGTTTTGTGATCAGTTTGGTTTGCCAGAACTACGCTTACAATTCATGCAAAATTTCAAAAATTTTGTTAAGCGATGAAGCTCATTTTTTGTTAAATGCCTACTTCAAGAAGAAAATATACACGCCATTATTTAAACGGCGTTATACAGGGTGTTTCATAACTTCGAGTACATACGTTAATGGTATATGTTGTTTGATATGCTGATTACGAATATAAAAGAATTTTTTTTTAATTCGAAAAATTAAGGGTTGTTTACCTAAAACATTTTTTGTAGTACTGCACTGGATTCGCTTTCCTATTAAACACAAACAATGAAGTAGGTAATCAACAATTTAAATTACATAA
This sequence comes from Poecilus cupreus, assembly GCA_963942605.1. Lineage (NCBI taxonomy): Eukaryota > Metazoa > Arthropoda > Insecta > Coleoptera > Carabidae > Poecilus > Poecilus cupreus. The sequence goes on from OZ012729.1 coordinate 16,627,593, forward strand.
TACTAGTAAAATAAACAAACAAAATTTCATTATTTTTCATGAAACGATAATTATTAACATAATCATCCAACCAGTTGCAGTGTCAACGAAAAATTTTGGACTGGGAAAAATGGAAAATAATTTTGCGATTTAAAAAAAAATTATTTTTGATTCGGAATCAGCATATCAAATAACATATACCATTAACGTATGTACCCGAAGTTATGAAACACCCTGTATGTATAAACAAAAAGTCACTGTATAGCATGCTCTACAGGCTGTTGGAGTAATTGGTCCATATTTCTTCAAAAATTATTCCAGCCACAACTATAGAGTCAATGGTGACCGCTATAAAACCATAATTCCTGACTTTTCGTACCTCAATTAAATGGCATTAATGTGGAGCTGCAGTGGTTTCAACAAGACGGCGAAACATGTCACACAATGTTTGCCTCAATGGATGTATTCATCCATCTTTCCGAAATCATATACAAACACTAATGCCATAAAATTATATTTCCAAGAAAGCCAGTATCATTAATACGATTTTTATGTGTTTTATTTCATTTTAAAGTTCTATACCTCTAAAAAAAAACATCCGTTACATGCTCGTCTATTATTTACACTAGGAAATATTTGTTCAAACAACAATCAATCAATCATACCGTTCACCCTCCACCTCAATCGCATATATTTGTTTTACCAACCTTTCATTCAACATTCGCGCAAGAAGACTAAACCACCTTAACTGACTCACTCCCACTTTCTTAACAACATTCCGTACACGATCACTCTTCTCTCAAATACTTCATATCCACAGCAATTATACGTTGTTCATGCTTCTTCATCCACACCCAACATTCAGGCACAAAAACACCATTATCAACACTCAATCGAGCATCTCTAGATACATTCACATTTCGAGCAAATGTACCCAGAACTCTCAATATTATTCATCCTGTAGACATCCACCTTTTAATCTCTCGGTCAATATATCCATCCCTCTAAAACATAGTAGCCAAATACTCGAGTTTTTTAAAGCAGCAAATAAAACTAATAATATGTAATAACTTTAGAGAAAAAATAAATACACAGGCATATATAACAAAGAGGGGGACACAATTGTATTGTTGGTAAAATACAATTATTAAGGGAATGTAGCGGGAGTGAATAAAAGTAAAATTTTCTTAAATGATAAGGGGTATTTTTTTTATTATTGGAATGGATAGCCTGAAGTATTTCCTTTTCAACGATGTAATATGTTCCTATAGCTAAAATTAAAATTATTTATCTTTCTTCTTTCCCTATTTTATTTATGTTCACAATCATTCTTCTCAATTGCTGCTTAATTTCACACATCATCCTCATAGTTAACGCAGGCACTATGCGTTCACCAATCTATTCCATTCACTGCCTTTCAAAACAACACATCCATATACAAATTAAACAACCACGGAGACATTCCACAACCCTGTTTCATGCCAACAAATGTTCGTTAAAATTTTGTACATTTTATTTTCGAAATTTTTAGATCAAGTACGGCTCTGAATGTCACACGGCCTTGGTCGTCTCCTAGAGTTCAAGGACAAAAAATACATTTTATCCTTATTAAACTTACAATATGTTGTCGTATACATTATTCATCAATATGTTTTTAATAATCTGTATTTAATATCATTTCTAAGCACGAAATATGAAAATGTAGATACTTTAATATCCTTTGGTATTTATAGCACATCCAATGTTAAAAATATTTTCTTTTCAAGACATTTATTTTGAAGAGAATTTTAGATTAAATTTAGATGTCACAAGTGATCACAATTTAATCCTAACAAATTCAATTTCCGTTTCATTTGAAGTAAATAGGATCACATTCAGATCCATCAGATCCTATTCAACTGATCTTAATTGAATTATATAAAATATCACCGAGAGGTTTCAAAAAAGTTCCTGGAAAATCGGTTTCCATGAAGAGCAGTTATTTGAGAGATATTTTCAGAAATCAATAATACATTCTACAACAAGCATGATACTACAACTACAACTACGATATTTTTTTTTAATTAATTTATATTTTAATAATAAAGATGTCTTAATTTTATTACTTCAGTAACATTGAGAAACCTAGCAACTAGCTACAAAACAAAAATTAAACAATATTATTTTTCATAAATGCCAAGTTTGAAGATTTTAAGTGAACAAAGAAATTGTTAATTTAACACTCCCAAATTTTATAGAAGCTGTGAAAGAAACGTCTATAAATTTATTATTTATAAAGAAAAATGAGGTAGCATATAAGTTGTTTATGGATACGCGAAAAGTTTATGAAACAATATCATCGTGTTTAACTGAACTGTTAGATATTAAGTTGTACCTCACGTTGTCTATGCTAGATATGAAAATGTGTTTCTATAACACTGTTTTGGAAACTGGGCATTCCACTACTAAAAATTGTTATGGAATCACTAACATTCCATACGCGGCGTATGGAATATTTTCGACGAATCAGAACCGCTTATTAGCGCGACATATGAAGTATCTTGATTCAGTTACTATGGTTACGTCTGTTTGTTTTAATTTGATTTATTTGAGTTTGACGTTTTCAACAGTTTTATATTTGTATTTTTGTACAATTTCCAAAACCTTTTTATAGAAAGTATAGTCTACAACATGTAACGGAATGGCCTATCCCACGCTTGCAAACCGTAGCCCTCGCCTTTGGCTCGGGCTACAAACTTTTTGCTCACGTGGAATATGTGCCATTCCATTACTTGTTGTAGAATATACTATTATTTGTTACTCACTTGTAAACACCATTTACCCAAGCGCTCTATAGCCTTTGAAAATGAATCTATACAAGTTACTAATTACCAATTGAATTATAAAAATTTTACAAGGTAAAAAATGCACGTTGTCTAGTAATACTTACATAGCTTATGCGAAATCATTTAAAATAATTTTTGACAGAACATTTGTGTGTAAGTAACAGGATTGGTTATAATTTTAATTCGATTTACAAATGAGTAACAAGTAAAATGTTGTACAATACACGCAAGGAAACTGTTTTTACTGCTTCAAGGAGGTGATAGACTCACTTAATCGGCTCGCCGGTCATTTTCTCCATTCCGCAGTAAAAACTATTTTTTCTACGACCACTACTGTAAGTATGTCATTACAGAACAAATACAATCAATATAAGTGCGTTGTTACGAATAGTGTTATGTAATGATCATTACGTAACACTGGAAAATGAAATTTGAGTTGGCACTACTGACTGTCACATTACCAAAATAATTAAAATTTGATGCATCAAATTTTAGATTTAAATGTTATGGATTCAAATTTGGATAATTGATAAAATTTCATAATTAAATTCATATTTTGCTGGGTTTATTATAAATTTTGATACCCATAAATATTTCAATAATATATGTAGAGGGGACTATGTTTCATCATGTATCCCTACGCTTTATTTTTATAAACAAAAATAAAGCTTGTTTGACATTTAGGTAATGTGTGTGATTATTACATGTATACTGGTCATATTTTATAGTCTCCCATCTGCATCTATAGTTTATAATCTGTTTTATAGTAAGGTAAATATATACTACTAAATATTATTATCCTTTACTTATATTTACTAATATTTTAAGTAAGAAATGACAAGCGATAGTGATATTTCAATTGGAACACCACTGGAGATACAAGCTAAAGCTAAAAATGCAACAAATAATCTTTTGGTGATAAAATCTGGAGAACGATACGAATTTGTGTACCAAAAATTCATGGATTGGAGAAAAAAAATGCATGATGTAAAGCAATTACGCCCTCGTGAAATTTGCTACTTACATCTCTCGTTATGTAATATACTATTACCTTGCTTATAATGTAAATTACTATTTTTCACAACTGGGAGAGAAACTCATTTTCTATGATACCAAAATCATGACAGAAACAGACAATTTCATATCTACGCGAAATTTGTCAACCTTCTCTCCCGTCATGAGGAAAAGTGCTCAAATAATGTGAAAAATTAACAAAATTATGCAAATCGAAGGTCTCTATCATAAATTACATTACAATTAAAATAATTTTGAAACACTGAAAAACTATCATAAATACTGGGATCGTGCAAAAAATAGTATATACATCGCAGGAGAAGTGTATTTTTCCCTTGTCGTATTGTAGCCCTCGCCTACGACTCGTGCTTCAATTTACTTCGCGAGAAAAAAGTCTTACACTTCTCTCCCTTAATGTATAATATACTATTATAATGTACTATATATCAGTAACATTTACAAATATAAAAGAGGCCAATATCTTAACGCTCGTAGAAAAATTTGTAAGTACCATTTTATAAAATTCACTTACCATCAGTTCCATTAACGCCATGACTTCCCGATCGACCATCTTTTCCAGGCAAACCATTCAACCCAGGGACGCCATCAAGCCCAGAGCGTCCCGGAACTCCATCCAGTCCGGGTTCTCCTGGAACGCCGTCTCTGCCATCGAGACCGGGAGCACCTGGCCAGCCTGGATCGCCTGGAGGACCCCGGACTCCACGAATACCTGTAAGAAGACCAAAAGTTAGAAAATGTGCTGGCAAATAACTTATACATAAAGAAGTTATTCAGAAACACTGAAATGCTTGTATAAAAATACTGGAACACAAACTGACGTTAAAAATGCGAGCCGAGAGTGATGGCCAGTCGTTGGACCATCTGCTGTTGTTGTACAGTCCGCTTAGAAAGTCGATACGAAAATAAAAAGAAATTAATATTCAATGATTTTCAAATAGAATGTTTAATATAAAAATTAAATAATACAAAATAGGAGTATTAAGTAGAATTTCTTATAGGTACAGACTTTCTCAATATGCTAAAACAGTAATATACAATACGATGATACTACCGCATTTTACTTATTGTACTACAATTATCTACATAACTAATCAAAGATGTATACAAAGATTATAAATGTTACAGAATAGGTGCATGAGAATTATCTTAAATTGTGATAAATATTCTAGAATTAAAGTTCTGTTAGAAAAATTAAGTTTGATAGAAATAAAAGTATTCTTGAAATTTAGGGTATTAGTTTTTTTACATAAAGAAATACATAAAAACGTAAAGATGTTTAAGCGAAATGAAGAATTTCATGTATATAATACAAGACATAAACAAGATTTTCGAGTATCCAAGAAACATAAGGAAAGTACGAAATATAGTTTATACGATAAAGGATTAAAGGTGTATAATAAGTTACCAAGCAATTTAAAAAGGATATCTAATTATAAACATTTTGCATATAAGCTGAAGCAGTATTTATTAAGATAGGTTAGTTAAGAAATATTAATCTATTATTTTGTTAATAGTATTTATAGTTTGTTATTGATGTATAGGTACAGTTGTTAATAATATTTACATTGTATTTTATTTTGTATATGATTGGCCTTCAAGCATTTAATAAAAAAAATATATTATTATTATTAATAGAAATGAGTTTAATTAACCATTATTTATATGAATTTAAAGAAATTTTCAAATAATTTTCCAAATGCACTGTTACATGTTATTTATAATATTTATTTCTATCAGGATCGCTTTTTGCTTTTATGAAAGCCTACACGTTAGCGTTCCATTTTATTCCTCAAATAATTCTGAAGCATTTAAAATAACTCTGAAAGGGGCTAGCTTTATACAGAGCTGTCAAATGTTCCTAAAAAAATTTAAAGAAAAATGTTTCAAGTGAAATTTGTAGAAAACTATTATTTGAAGCATTTTAGTCTAAAATAATTTAGGAACATTTGACGGAGAGCAAAAAGTAACTAACTTTATTTTGCGATGCACCTCCACTACAACTGGTACTATTTATACTCTTGTTTTGCGCGGTTTCTTAAAGAAAAATGCTTGAAATAAAACTTGTAGATAACTCTATATCATTTATATTCGTAACATTTCCCTTTAAAATATTTTGGTTACTTTTGACGGAGGTCCAAAAGCGGCTAGTTATAATTTAGACTGTCTAACATTTCTGAATTATTTTAGAAAGAAATGTCTTCCGTAAAACTTCTAGAAGTCTAAATTATCTAAAGCTGAATAACTTTATTTGACGATATCAAACGTTCCTCGGCTTTGGCACCTCCACCAAAATTGATATTTATGTTTTGTACTGTGCACAATACTCAATTATTTTTGAGAATAAGGATTCAAGTAGAACTTGCAGAAAAACATAAATTTCTACCAGTTTATTTTAGGAATGATTGCTACTAGGTTAACTTAATACTGCACTATGTAACGTTCCTGAATTATTTTGTTGATTCAAGTAAAACTAAATTCTCTATCATTTTTGTGCAGGAAAATAAGCAAAGTCCATTTATGTTTGCTTATTTATAGTTGTGTATAACAGTCGAAGCTACCGAAATTGGTTTTTAAAGTATGTAGACTACGTTAACTGAACCTAATGCTGAAATTCAATTTCCAAACAAGAAAATAACATCTGAACTAGACGATTTAAACTGAACAGAGTAAACAACGATTCTTTTTATGTACTTTAAAAGTTTACCTAATGTGTTTTCCTACCCCATATTTTATTTATTTACTTGAATACGTAAACAGTTTAGAAAATTTATTTCAGTTATTTCTATGTTGTCATAGCAACTGCGGTTAATGATTAATAAACATATAATTGTACAATAAATTGAATTACTGTTTTGTATGTCTAGTAGATACTTCTTTCATAATCTAACCAGCTCTACACATTGAAATGAAATGTATAATTATGTAGTTTTGTTACTATATATACTATATACTATGGTTTTTACCGGTCTAGGTCTAAAACCAAGCAATTTTGATATTTTGGACGGAGACACAAAAAATATATTCTTCGAGAAAATAGTCATGTTTCCTTAGTATCCTATAATAAATAATAGCAATGAATATTTTTCAGCTTATTTATATTAAAATTGCCGACAATCAATCAAAAAATTCTATTTAATTTTTCCTTCCCGCTGCAAAACATTTTGTGACATAAATTTAATGAAGATGAATTCTTCGACAAAGCATTCGCATAAAATTTTATCTCGCAGTTTTATTTTCACAAAAAATCTTAGTTCCACTCCCAGACACCTTCATACTTCTTCTTATTTTCAACAGATTCCGTTACACAAACCGCGTTAAGATCGATGCGACAATTACGTTTCGTGTTTGCTGGAATCGATGGCGCTATTTGATACGCTTTTTACACTTTACACTTACAAAACGGATCTCATTAATGAAGCAACTTTAATCAGGGCAGCGATTAGATGAAGACAAGTTTTGCTGTTTATTTTTCGCAAGGGTTAAAGATGGTTTGCACAATAGACAAATGGTTGCAGAGCAACTGTGTATGTAACAGGTACCTCGCACTTGGTACCACGAGGAAATTGACTTTAGATGGTCCATCTGAATATATTTTTTGTTTTACTCGATTAATTTAAATATTACCGAAAATTTCTTGAGCGAATGTCGAATGAAAGGCTGGTGAAACTAATATGTGCGGGTGAGATTGAAGGTGAATGATTGCGTGGGCGTCCGAGGAATAAATGGTTAGGTATGTTGATGGTTTGTTGCGTGAACGAATGATTCCGAGTGTGAAGAATAGACGAGAATGTATGAATCGCACTATGAATGTGCACGAGGCGAAAGAGGTGTGTCAGGATAGGAATGTTTGGAGGAGTTTGATTGAGCAGAGTGATTGTTGGGTTCGTGCTACCCAACTGAGTGGGATATAGCGTAACGTTTTGTATGTATATTTTCAAAGTTTATTTTAAATTCAAATGCTCGCATTTCTGCAGTATAAGTGTTTTACTTTAGCGCAATGGTTTTTTTTGGAACTCCCTATATATTTTTGCAAAATTATTGTAGGATCTTATGTTTCTCATAAAAAAAAAATTTATGCATTATAGGTAGTCCTAAAAAGATCAGTACAGAAACTATTCATGTAGTAGGCTATGAAATTAAGAACAATTAGAGATATTTATGCAACAAGTACATAATTTAGGATTTTATGGACGAGACACATAAAAGGGCGAGTCAATAAAACTCTATCATGTACGTGTTGCATACAATATTTTATATTCGACTGCAGTTTATTATTATAATGAGGGCTTATGATAGTCATTATTCACGAAGATGAAGTTTGCGTCACGGCTCGTAGGCGAGTGATACAAATCATCCAAGTAAATAATGACCATAATCCCGAATATAATACTATACTTTTTCTATTCTTGTTAATTCGAAAATCACTTTTGAAAATAATCGAAGTTCGGTGAAAACACACGTTGAAAAACATCAACATAAAAGTACACAATGACAATCATCAGACGGCCGTTGCTAGGTGATCCACATGCAGTATAATTCATTGAAAATATTGAAATAATATGGATATATTTATACAGGAGAACAAAAAGTTGTTTATTTGTTTTTAGTTTATCGGAAAATATAGTCAGATAAAAATAAAAACGTTGTTTTTCTTCTCAACGGAAATAAATTACGATATTTTATTTATTATTATGTATTTATTGTTTTAAATTCTTACGAAGAGATTCATATATGTTATACTGTTCATATTTATTTATTTATTCACATTTTAACCCTCTATTGCATACTGTTCCCGATCGGGAAAATAAAATTTAAAATTCTTCTTTTCTTTTCCTATGCAGTTTACATTCATGGCAATCATGTTGTAACATTTGGGAACATTATATACACTTTGTCAATTGCCAATTAGATCATTCCTCGCAATTTGACCAACATCAAAAAAAAATTTGAAGTGGAAAAAGGATAATTACAGAAACTGAGATAGAAAATGTAAAATTTAAAGGAAGCAGCTTATTTACCTGCTGATATATTACAGCTAAATACACCTTTACAAAATTTCCAAATTTTATTTTTATCTGATGTTTTCCTAGAAGAGGTTGTTTATCAAATAATTTTGTATAGTACCTACGCAAAGACGACCCAATAGACCAAAGTTCTATTGTAAGATGAATTTGTTCATAATGTTCCCAATAGTGAACAAAACTTTAAAAATTTTTTTTTTATTTTTAGGAAAAAAAATTTATGTAACGCACTTATTTTGAATACTTATATAAATATTTGTTTTGTAAAAAATAATTTTTTTGAGCCCTTATTTAAAATAGAAATAATTCATGCAAGAGAGGGTTAACATATTTTGTATTAGTCTCTATTAATATCAGCTCCTGAAGAAGACGTATGTGGCGTCGAAACCGATCGAGGTAGTATTTAATAAAATATTGGCTGAACTCCAAGAGTTTTATTTATATTTGTAAATAAAGTTTTATATTAATATCTTTCGTTTTTATTTAGTTATGCCAAATTTATCTTTACTTTCTGGACAACCCTCGTACACTTTGGCAATTAAAAACTAATTTAATTGTATATTTAAAGCAAACAAATTACATCCTTTGAATGTGATGTAATTACCTTTATAAAAATAAAACAAAGGACTTCTTTTTAATTTCACATTATAATTTATCATTAATTCAGGCAAAATAATTACTATTTTATTTGTATTATTAATCCAGTTGAATAAATAACAAGAAGATAGCAACTGACCTGCAGGTCCAGGTATTCCGGGCAATCCGGTGTCCCCTCGATCTCCTTTAGGCCCGGAAATTCCAGGTAGTCCTGGAGGACCCTGTGGGGAGGAAGGACAGTAATCCTTGGTAGCGGAACAGTATCCTTGGATTGCCTTCAACTGCAAAAAAGGATAAAAAATAAATTATAATCATAGTTACTAGAAGAGTTAACAAATAATATATTATAAATATGTAGAATACAACACCTAAGAAATAAAAAAAAAATACATCATCACGCCTTTTACCCATTATGGGTGTGGCACTCTGCTTACGCAGATCTCGGTAAGTGATATATTTTTGCGTATGAAGTGCGGTTACCGGCCGTCAAATCATAGCCCCCAAAGATGTTAGTGGAGGGAAAACCACAGGGATAAATGTAAATTGGCAACTGTCAGCTGTGGGATTCGAACTGAGGATCTCACGATTCACAGTCCGACACATTACCACGTAGCTATTTACCTAACACCAATACAAATATCAGTATGAGTATTTGCTGAGGAATTTGTGGTTAAAGCAGGGAGTGAAGAAAAAATGCAACAGATTTTACATATATAAAATGAAGCGATTGAGAAATTTGATATGAAAAGTAATGCTAAAAAACAAAGGTTATGATAGTGAGAAAGGAGCAAATAATAGGAAACTTGACTATTAATAATGAACAATAGTACAAGTCAATAAGTTTTATTATCTTGAAGCGATAATATAAAATAATAATAAACAGGATATTGATATAAATGAAAGAATAGACAAAACGACAAGAATCTTTCATGCACAGCTTCATAGGGAAATAAGAAATCAACTCGAAAACAAAAGTAACAGTAGGTATAGGTATAACACTATATATAGATCTATATTTGAGATACGGTTGCGAGTCATGGGTAATATCTCAAAGAATGAAAAGTAAAATTCAGGCGCTGGAAACATCTGAGAAATGTACAAGGAGTAACATTGTTGGACAGAATAAGAAATAAAATAATAAGAGAACAATTGCAATAGACTTCATAAAAACAGACAACCAGTATAGTGCGGCCATAAGATAAAAATCTGGTGTGGCCACCACACTATTTTCTTATACAAATAAAGCCAACTGAACACGTATGACTTGTTTCTTGCGTATGACTTTATTTTCACAATTATTTGATATATAGATGTTAAACCTGTTTAATTTTTTGTTCTCATTGTAACTATGAATTTATTTTAAAATAGAAATCAATTAACACCTATTCTTCAAAACTTTCTAACTAATACTATAAATATTACTTTTATTCTTGACACTTCACAATTATTTGACACGTTTAACACATAGATATTAAAAATGTTTTAGTTTTTGTTCCCCTTGTAACTAATATTATTGAAATTTATTCTTAAATGGTTTAGTTTTTCTCAAAATTAGATGAATGTACAATAAAAGTGCAAATAACATTTTATATTCCAAATATTTTTGCTAACATCTTTCATTTGAAACTTTTTCTCACAGCTGATTCTATTTTTGAAAAAATGGAATTTATTGTTCTGTGTCTAATAAACTTCCTGTTTCGATTCTTCAATTTCATTCAAAATCAACTCAGCTCTTCATTTTTTTCATGAAACATATAAATTCCAATTTTCTCTTAGATATCTTGTCTCGTTCAGGAGATATTGCGCACATGGACATCCGTCCATCCGTCCTCACACACAGACATCATTGAGAAATTGGTCTTAACCTCTTAACAGATTCAGTGGACGTCAAAATATGTATTTCCGCAAAATCTCCGCAGCTATTTTTACCTCCCGCCTACCTCTAGGTAAGGGAGGTATTGTTTTTGGTCAGAAAATTGGGTAGTGAGTTTTCAATGAATAAGCACGTTTTAGGGTCCCTACAATACGATTTTACTATTTTCGCGATGATGTCTGTATGTATGTATGTATGTATGTATGTGTGTGTGTGTGTAGTCTGTGGCAATTTTTTCGTCTCGCATAACTCAAATACTATAATACAAAAAAATACAATTTTTTGAATTATTGCTTCTTATATTTAAATGAAGAGCTGATTAGATTTTGGATAAAATTGGTCGACCGGAAGTAGCAGTTTACTTGAAGCCCTTAACAGTTTTTCGTGAAAAACACGGTTAAATTTCCTTTTTCAACAATTTATGTTATTTTGAAAGTTGAAGAATATTTAATTCTACATTTGTTTTGATTACACTAATTTTAATAATTTTCATTAGATTTAGAGATAATAAAATATAAAGAAATTAGATTTCACAAATCTTGCATTCCTAGTACACCATGGAAAATTTTCAATTTTTTACGAAATGTGACATATGTCATTGTGATTGTGAAGCTGTTTTCTTAGTGAAATATATGTCAAAAAATTAAATAAATATACGAAAGAAAATTAAAATTCTCAAATATAAATAGAAAATAAACAAATAAGAAGGTATGTTTCTGTATCATCAAATACTATTTTGTACCGTTTAAGAGTAGTATTGGGCGGGAGGTTATGTGCTGGCCACATCAGATTTTTTTTGTTATTCCAATACTTCCTTATACTTTGTATAAGAAAGTAAAAATGAATGAATCAGGACCAATGCGGCAAATTTTGATGACAAACGTTAAGGAAAAGAGGGGTGAAAGACCAAAGACCTGAGATACCACCTTCAACAAGGCTCTGAAGAAAAGGAACGTTACACTACAGGATAATAGACATGGGGGTAATTTGTACACGATTCAGAGACTTTTTTACACCCTACACCTTACGATGTATATTGACAGGGTAAAATAAAATATCATTAGTAAACATGCCAGACCTCCATCAACAAGACTCTAAAACAGAGGAACGTTGCACTACAGGATGCACTTAGGATGGTAATGAAACAATGGGTGAAATTGTGCACGATTAAGAGACTTACACCTTACACCTTATGATAGAAGAGTTCGTTAGAGAAACTAACTTTATATACTCAAATACATCAGCAATATTAATAATAATACTTGGTAAATGTATTGGCAATTTCTCCTTCGAATCGTTCTGGTAGATTAGGCTTTACTGATGTGAATACTCCTTTATCAAGAGTGAACTATAGAAGCGATATGTCTAGTATGATTGATTGGTTATTGATTGCAGTGGATAAAGTAGATGTTGTCTATACCAACAGCTCGTGTGGAAATTTACTCGAAACAATTCAGATAGATGTTTACGTTCTAGATACACAAACATTACATTAACTATAATATTCTTTTAAATAATAGTATTCTTCTATATATTTTTGCAAAATTTTCTAAATATTTTGTATCTCTTTAAAAGAGTTCCTTATCATTATAGTTCTAATGTAATCAATAGAAAGTAATAAATAATGAAACAGAAAGTATGTCATGATTGTGTGTGCATGTTTAAACAATTAGATTAGTTACTGTCAGTTTATTAACTTTTCGTTGTCAAATTTAATTAAGTTTGTTGTTTGTTTGTTTTTTCTATGGGGTAAATAGCTCCGTGGTAACGTGTCGGACTGTGGATCATGAGTACTTCAGTTCGAATCCCACAGCTGACAGTTGTCAATTTACATTTACTCCTGTGGTTCCCCCTCCACTAACAACCTGAGGGGCTATGATTTGACGGCTGGTAACCGCATTTCATACGCAAAAATATATCACCTACCGAGATCTGCGTTAGCAGAGTGCCAAACCCTTAATGGGTAAAAGGCGTGATGATATATTTATTTATTTATTTTTGTTGTATTGATGTTGAAGGGTAGATATTCGACCACTTTTACAAATTTATTTATTGTTCTTAATTTTAAGACATACTTTCTGTGTGCGATTATTTAAAAAAAAAACCTTAATTTTCGACATTTGTGTATTCGACTATTGTATTTTCGAGATTTGTAACGTTCGACATTTGTAACTTTTCCAACATTCGACATTTGTATTTTCGATAAATGTAGGTACACTCTCTAATCGTGATTTTCAACCTTTTTTACATTCGTGAAATATATTTTTGTGGTTTATATTTTCGGGAAATGTTTTGATACCTGTTATTTTATTATTAAGTATTACTGTTTGGCTAAAGTTACTAAAATAAAATAAGTACTGGTTTAATATTTCAGGTTGGCAATGGATTGGCAGGTAGCGTTAAAGCCGGATCACTCGATAACGCAAGTTAAGCAATGCTGCCCGCGGTTAGTAGTTGGATGGGTGACCGCTTTGCGAAAACCCATACCAGCGAACACCGCGTGCCGTTGTCACACCACTGAAAACGTGGTTCCCAGGCAGCATATACCGTGTGTCTGTCTTAAAGCTGTACATAGGAAATTAACATGGGAAATCAGTTTTTTGCATGCTGTTGTTCGGACAATAGAGATTGTGGAATCAATCGAAAGATATCATTTTTCTGAATCAAACGATGTAAAAGACAATACAATTTAATTGTAATTTGGTTCCGTAAATTAATTTTAAAACGTCAAAGAAATAACTTGAAAGAAATTAAAACAAAACAGCAGTTGAGACCGCTTAATAGATAAAAAAAAGTTTAAGGCAAGGTACCATCATACTCTATTTCTATAAAAAAAATCCGGTCACTTAAACTTGTTATATATTATATCTGCAACAGTAATATACATAGCTGGTATCCATAATAATACATTAATGATTGAAAAGTAAATGTAACATCACAGCTAAAACTCATGGTATATATGTTAATACTTAGGAATAAATGTAGTTTTATGTGACTTTTATACAATCACTATTACATACTGTTTAGTTTTAACGTTTTAAGCTTTCCATTCACCGTTCATGGTAGTTTCCAGAGAACTGTTTAAAATTAAAATAAATTTTAATTAGAAAACCCTGATGGTTACTTTCTACTATCCAATATTACATTTTAATTAATCGATCCCTTAGCTAAAAGCTCCACGAACAGCTAGAGAAAACTCTCCCTTAATATCTATTAAATTCACCCTGGGGTTGGGCTAGAAGTCCGGCGAATCCCCAAAGCAATTTCCCCGGAAAATCGCGGTAAAATTACCGGAAAACAGGCACGTTTTTTCAATGGCAAATTATTAATTAGCGACCGTGTTTGTGGGGGTGTGATGGTTTTATCCGCGTGACCGCTCCGGTTACCGGGTCGCTCCGGTTAACCGGAGTCGTGACCGCGACATGGGGCCAATATTGGTGGTGATTGCGTTTGCTTAATAACAATATTTATGACAGGAAAACAAACAATATTCAATGACATTGTTGGCATATGATTACAAATGAAATAAATTGAATTTATTGTTTTTTGTCTAGTGTACTTACACCAAAATCTAATCGCAATGTATTGAATTGCCATGAAAAATAAAACAAATAACTTATACATTATGATTGACAGATCTGTCACAAAAAAATTTAGTAGCATTTAACGCATTATAATTTTTCAATTATGATATATTTTTCCGTTTTCAATATCAAGTATTAATGATCAATCAATATTTGTACAGATCTATCAACAAATAAGTTCAAGTTATTTTCGCGCCGCCATCCGACATTGACACAATTACATATCTATAAAGCGGTCGGAAATCATGTTTTTGTCGAACTAGTTCGACAAAAATTGCTTACTTTTTATGATTATATGTTGGCATCACTTCACTAATTTTAGCTAACTTCTGACGCTAGAAATGTAAAAGTATTACATTGTCTTAAAAATATTATCGCAATATATCTACAATTGAGTATTTGCAATACAAGAAAACAGAATATTTATGGATTTTAACATATTTGTAAGTAATTATAATTGAAATAAAAATATGTAGATATTTTTGGTTATGATATTGGAAAATAAACATAATTGACATTCAAATATTGTGAAGTTAGCAACATAAAAATATTCCCTATGATTAGGAAAATGAGTAATAAATAAAATGTATTTATTAAATTTACATAAATGTTGGCGCGAAAAATCTTGTGTATCCCTCGGTTGGAAACTGTTTTGCGAGTGCTCGTATTTGTAGGACTCGCCTACGGCTCGTCCTGTCAAAATAAACTCGCACTCTCAAAATAGCAGTTTCCAACCTTGTGATACAAATAACTATTGTTTCATTTCTCATGGCAATCTGAAATTAGGCTCAAGAATAATTTTCCTTTGCTTCCATTACATAAAAGAATTAGATTTGATTAACATAATCTAGGCTTATTAGATATAGTTTCTCATTTTAAACATTATTTGTATTTTTACTTTTAGTCCATAGAGAACAAACTGTCGTCGCAATACGAAGAAATCTGGTGTGGACACCACACTACTTTGTTATATCTATCTTAAACAAACCTGTTTAATTTTTTTGTTCTCATTGTAACTATGAATTTATTTTAAAATAGTTATTAATTAATATATAGTCTTTAAAACTTTGTAACTAATAATACAAATATTGCTTTCATATTTATAATATTTCAAACGACACATATTTATTGGACATTTTACAATTATTTGACATATAGATGTTAAAAAAGTTTTAGTTTTTGTTCCCATTGTAACTAAAATTATTGCATTATGTTCTTAAATATTAAATTTAGTTTCTCTCAAAATTAGAAGCATGTTAGAAAAGTGCAAATAACATATTATATTCACAATATTTTTGCTAACATCTTTCATTTCGATAGTCTATAGTTCAACTATAGAATGAAAGTTTATAGTTTGTGGTTTCTTTTCATAGGTTTGCGGTATGTGACGTATGTATTTTGCTACGAAGAACGAAGAATGTGAAAAATCGTAAATAATAGTATATTAAACATTAAGAGGGAGAAATGTATGATTTTTCCCGCGGAATAAATTGAAACACGAGTCGTAGGCGAGGGCTACAATACGGCAAGGGAAAAAATACACTACTCTCCTGCGGTGTATATTTCTGATGATTTTTATGTATTTCAAAATTATTTGAATTGTAATATAATTTATGATACCTTCGATTTGTTTAATTTTGTTCTATTTTACATTATTTAGCACATTCCCTCACGACGCGATAGAAACTGCGCAAATCTCACGTAGATATGAAATTTGCTTTTCTGTTATGATTTTGGTATTATAGAAACTGAGTTTTTCTCCCGGTCGTGAAACAAGTATATAATAATCATACCCTGTCAAGCACGGTATTTGAAAATCCGACATTTAGATCACAAAATTATCTGATAATAATATGTAATTAATTTTTAATAAAAATACATATGCATAGTTGTTTTAATATGCATCATTTAATTATACAAATTGTTAAATAAATGGTTAAGAGAATTACAATAATTTCATTAATAATAAATATATTCAGGGTCTTTGGGTCATAATAAATAAATTACAAGCCTGTGTTAATAGCAACTAGTTATTTATTGTCACAGGATTGTAAAATTAAACTTTGCCCTTAGTTACCAAGGCAATAATGTCTGATTTATTATAATGGTAGACAGAGAAATAATTTTTGTCGTGCACAAAAATCTGTTCCAATTTATAGAAAACAGCACAATTTTTTTAGCATAATATCCGTTTCCGTATTTATAAGAAAGTAAAATCATGCTTTCCATTAGTTTAGAATGTAATATTGTAAAATTTCTGTTCTATTTATATGGAAGGCTGTCTGAGTTGCAGAAGAGCAGAGAAATAAATCAAGCAAGTCTATCCGTTAATCCTCTGCTCAAATATGTATAACGTTTTGTCTAAGCTTCTGCAGCCACACTGTTTCCTGCTACGTTCACATGTGTGTGGTGGAGGAACGTCACTCTCCTGCACACAGCAGGAAATCTTATCTATACTCCAACTCTAGCACTTTGGAAGTGATATTGTAAACTAACTGAATCATAATCATTTATAACTGTTTTTTTATGTTTTAGGTGTAAATACATATCAATTAGTTTGGCAGTGCTGGACAGAATTAAATAATAAAACAAAAACAGAATATGGTAGCTAATACCTCTGTTCCAGCTAACAACATTTACAATCTAATGCCCGGTTGCACCAACATGAGTTAAATTTTAAACTTAGTTTAAATACATAAAAGCGTATCTAATTTTTGACATCAATGTTAATTATTCCATATGACATATAACTTCGATTTGCTTTTATTTATTTAAATCAGTTTAAAATTTAACTAATGTTGGTGCAACCGGGCAAAATACAATTATAATTTTCACAATACTTTTTTAAATTATGTTCGTTTCTCATGATGCCTATCTAAATATCCATCATTTTTAAATATTGTTAACATTCTGAGAACTCTAGAAGAATTTGATTTAGAACGTCCAGGAAATAGATTAGTAAACACATCGCCAATATTTCTCAAACTCTGTCCATGATGTGGGACTCGTATTTCTTTTAATTATTTTTTTTTTTTTTCATTAGTCTGGGTCACTAGTAATGCAAATATGAAATATGAAATGAAAAAGTAGTAGTTTATATACCAATGGTGCTGAAGTACATGATTTAATCCCAAGGGTGAAGTTTATCTCACGAGCCGTAGGCGAGGGAAATAATCACAAAAGGCACTTCAGTCCTATGGTATGTACACTACTTTTTGCACTTCCAAACCTCGTTTCAGCTATACAATATAAATAATGATTAATTTTAAAAGATTTAAAATACATACTCGTATGTTGAAAATGGATGGCTTCGATAACAATGATAGCACTATTCAAATTTTGTAGGTTTCCCAGAAACCATAAACAAAGTGGAAATTTGTGTTTTTTTAAGTGACGTTTCATTATGGATAATTTGAAGAAGCCACAGTGGAACTACTGCCAATAAAATTTAGAGAAATATATAAAAATAATTCGTAGCTTCTTCAATAAAGAAGATCAAAATACACGGAAACTGTGCTGCTAGTATATTTTTATGAACGATCAAAATTCAAATATACATAGGCATGAAGTGAGCGGTAGGCGTTGTGACGTCACGATTTTTAGGATAGTTTACAATAAGGCACTAGAATATATGAGTATTCTCATCCGCCATTTTGGGTCCAAGTGTCATAAATAAAACAAATTATTGGAATCCAGTTACTTTAATTCTTTTCTGTCAAATTTGAAGTTGATATTGATTAATAATTGTGATATATCATTCTCTTAATTATTATATTTCATATCTAACAGATAAGTGTACAGAATACTTTCTAATATATTGCCGTATGATTTGTGTAGTTGGATTTTACAGAATTTCAAGAAATATGTTTTCAAATTTGACAGATACAAATTTTAAATGTTTTTTTTTTTAAGTAACTGGATTCCAATAACTTGTTTTATTTATGACATCTGGACCCAAAATGGCGGACGAGAATACCTACATTCTTCTAGAGCTCTAGTGTACAATAGCCTAAAAAAGTGTTGGTGTTTGAGAAGAATGATTTGGTGACTGATTGTAATGTTTCAGTGAATGGTGTGAGATTAGAACATATGAATGAATGTACATATTTGAGTAGTGTTTTCGAGGGATGTACGTATTGACCGGGACATTGAAAGGCGGATGTATGCAGGGTGCAAAGTATTGGATGTTCTGAGTACATTTACTCGAAACGTGAATATATTGAGTGTTTATAATGGTGTGGTAGTACCTACATTGATATAAGGTTGTGAATGTTGGGTGTAGATGAAGAAGCATGAATGAAGTATAATTGCTGTGGAAATGACATATTTGAGAGGGATGTGTGAGTATACAAGACGTGATCGTGTCCCGAATGCATTGGTGTGCGGTGGGTGTGAGATTAAGAAGAATGTTTTTAAGAATGTGGGAGTGAGTCAGTTTAGGTGGTTTGACCTTCCTGAGCGAAAATTTATAAGATAATATTTGATTGATTAATTACGTTGTTACATTAGCAACGGAGTTCACTATCCTTTCTGCAAGCAGACCTCTATGCATCAGTAGTATGGATAGTAACACATTAATAACAAAAGATTAAATATTGCATCTTAGATGATACTATTGTTATATAGCTAATACTTAATAATTATAAAACAAATAATTCTGTCTTCTTGTAGTGCGGAATCATCGTATATATGCTGCAGGTGCACAAACGGTTTGTTGGGCTTAAGCGACGTTAGCAATTTAAATCCTACGAGTTAGGAAAAACCAGACATGGCTAGCCCGGAGCCTCGTCTGGCTGTTAGAGAACATGTCGCTCTGGAACCTGGAACTATCCGGAACACTCGGAGTCGTAATTCGGTGGGAGGCATGCCCGGAAATGAAAAAAATCTGCTGGAAACGTCACACGACTTCTTATTCAAATAAAACTGAATTTAAACGTTTTATAATTTACTCTTACCATATGTTTGTCAAACTGCTTCTATATTTTAAATAAACAACTTAAAATTGAACACATTATTTAGGATTCAGAAGATTACAAACTATTGGACTTCCAATATTAAAATACGCTAACTAGCGGCACAATTCTGAACTATTTCGCGGTACATTATGTTTTTGACGTATATTCTGAGTTTTTATTTATTTAAAGAATTTGAACTTATTTGTTATTTTTTCTAAATTTATATCAACAGTAGTGACTATAGAAGAATTTCAATGTAAGTATTACATTTATCCATGACGTATTATTTAAATAAGTACTACATTTAATTTGTTGATTAGAGGTTAAGATGGAGTTTTCTCCAAATAAAACTGTAAAAACAGAAAAATTTGTATTGTTTATGGCTGCAGTTTTTCTGCTAATAAAAGTCGAACAGTACGATTTCATTCATTCCAAAAAAAGGTGAAAGACTAGTTTGTGTGAAGAACAAATAGGGTGACACAATGATGCGTGACAAATTAAAGGCATGGAAAAGAGCATTGAAAATTGCGATGATGTTGTTAATGTTCTTCCACATAATATTATGTGGCCACTATTTATTATTTGCTGGCATTCTACCATGCTTCTAGAAGATAAAGAGCAACGTGCGAACTTACATATACTATCTAAATCTAAGCAAATAAATTAATCCATACTACTATTTAAACTAAAAGTAAAATAAAACTACTGAAAACAACAACAAAGAACTACAACAATATTAATATTAATTACTACTAGAAAATATATACAACTACAAACTAATATCAACAAAGAAAAATGATAACCTATCTAAAACAAAATAATGCTACAGTTAATAACTACCTACTTACCTACAATAAAAAACTACAAAATAACTAATGGCTAATGTAAATATAACTATAGTCATTCATTAATAATAAGAAAATCTAAACGAATCTACCAAATACACTAATAAAACACAAAATACCACAACTAAACCACGCATTCGCCATAGAAGACCATACAAAATGAATATGACATGTACCGCTAGAGATTTGTGATCAGCGCCATCTCTTGATAAATTGGAAGCCCAATACCGAGTGTGGAATTGAAATGTGATATATTTCAATGCTATTTTTAGTATATTACCGAATTTTTACCAAAAATATAAATACCACATCTGATTACTTAAATATTAGTTTTCCACAATGTATCATTCAAACTAAAATTAATATTATTTAGGAAAATTGTAATACGACCATGGGAAATTAAACAAAAACGGCCTACGTTTGAAATTATTAAATTACTTCATTGTCATAAGTATTTCATGTTGAAGTAATTTATAATGAAGCTAGCATAAAAAAATTATCATATAACTTTTTGCTTTAATAAATAACTTTAAGTATAAAAATATGCTATTAACATGTTCATCATGTCTGCTTGAGAATTTGTATGACGTCATGAAATGTCCCCCACCATTAAAATCTTAACCCACACGAATATTTTTGATGACGTACCGATCATCACATCGCGGACAAAGTTTATATTCCCAACAATATTCTTCACACTTAATTAAGTTCTCAATCACTATTTTTTCAATCGCAGGATAAGAGATGCTCCATCATATTGGCCATGGTACCACTCCATCATCTTCCGACATAAAGCAATTTCCAATTTCCTCACGCAAATAAACGCCAGCCTTTTGTTTTCCGCATACAAAGCAGGGCCAACTACAATCTGAAAAGCAAAACGAACATCTGATCTTGCTTAATGAGTATTTATTTCTTTACGCTACATCAAAGGAACCGGCGATGAGCCCTCTGACGTCCAAGGAATTTTTTAGAGGGGAGGATATTTTTATTAGGTTTGCTTTTGTAGATTTTAGAAGGTAAGAAAAATATACAAGGAAATTTTTGACAGACACTATTTCTTGCAAATGTTTTGTACTTCTTTATGCAGATTGCCGGAGACCTGCAGCTACAGATCATAGTAGCAAAGATAAATTAAAATCTATTCCTGCCGTCAAAACAATATTAATAATAAAAACAGCACTTAAGCGGCACAAAATAGAAAAAAATTTCAAATACAAATTGTAGAAGGGCAGTTATGATAACAATAACGTAACGGTCGGACATTAATAGTTATTTGTTTAACTAGGCATCAAAATACCAAGCAGAGGCTGCTGTTTCATTGACGAGGCGAA
The DNA here is from genome assembly GCA_963942605.1 of Poecilus cupreus. Lineage (NCBI taxonomy): Eukaryota > Metazoa > Arthropoda > Insecta > Coleoptera > Carabidae > Poecilus > Poecilus cupreus. Next base: position 16,649,641 of record OZ012729.1, read on the forward strand.
GCCGAGGGAATAAATGCTGCCGAAGCTATAAAACTGTGTTTGATGCCGAGTTGAACACATAATTTTTTTGCTGATTTGGAATTAATGTTAATTTAGTGATTATTTTTTATAGATATTTTGAAGGTTATTGATGTCAAATTACATTGCCATGCATGTGTTGAACGGTTGCTAAGTATTTATTGATGGCTGCTATGCGTTTGTTGAGCGGTTGTTATGTAAAATAGTTTTACAGCCTAGGAATAAAAGTTACACTTTATAGACTGTTAGCAGTCCGTGAAGTATCATCTTTCATGTCAATCGGAAAAAACTCATTTTTTTAATGTATTATTTAATTTTTATATTAAACATTTTATTTGAAAATTATTGATAGTTAATTTCTTTATATTTTCTTATCAGCTTTCTAAGCGGAATGTACGATGAAGATAGGTTTCCCACGTAATGCCTGTCTCTCTCGGCTCGCATTTCAACGTTAGTGAGCGTTCCAGAATTACTATATTTTCAGTGGTAAATATTAATAACTATATCTCGTTATGGTTACAAATTTTATAGGCAGTCAATGTTGGCAGGAAAAATATCCGAAAAATCTAACTTTCCGAAATCTATAAATTGCACTGATAAGTATTAGTATACGAGTCCAGAATCATATTATTTGGCCCAGTTAAAGTCATAAAAAGGAAATTTGTTTAATTCGCCTTATTTATATCTTAAATTCTATCATTTTTACATTCCGCACATACATATATGTAATAGAGGTATTGTTTATGCTACGAATTAATTAGATTTTGGGAACAATTCATCAACAGTAAGTGGTTGATTATTTCAAGGCCTATCAGGGTTTTTGGGCTTATCTTAATAAATAAATGAGATAGAGAAAATTTCATTGAAACAATTTTCTGTATTTTGTTGTCATCAGATTTAAAAGCAGTGTTTGTGGTATCAGTCAATACCTTTGGGACAAATTGTAAATTTTATATTATTTTTGAGCCCTAGTGTCAATGTAATATAAAAAAAAATTGTCACGATTTGATGAAATTATATCTACGGTATTTTTACATTTATTTAAAAGTATAAGTGAACTAGCATATTATTGAATTAACAAATTTTTTGCACCAATTATAAATTATTGACTTGCGCAGTCGATGCAGTTAATTTAATATCAAAGTCGAGTATAAAATCTAGCAGCCGGCGAACTTTTAGTCGATTGAAAGTAAGTAAAGCTGAACCAGAAAAATCCTGAGATGTGATGTTTCTATTTTTAGCTTGTGACCGCTGAAACTAGATCCACAATTTCGCAAGTATTCTACACAATATACCTGATACATATAAGACGATGAAATATATTTGAAAATTTTTGCTATTACTCGTTTTAACAAATCTGTCTTTTATTTGGCCTATACTAAAACTACTATCTATCTTTAAAATAAATACTGCAATAATTGCAAGGTACTAGATGCTCTGGGTACATTTGCTCGAAACGTGAATGAATTTAAAGATGCTCGATTGAGTGTTTATAATGGTGTGTTAATGCCTACATTGATGTATGGTTCTGAATGAACGACGTGTAACTGCTGTGGAAATAAGATAATTGAGAGGAGTGTGTGGGTATACGGGACGTGATAATGTCCAGAATACATTGATGTATGTTGAGTGTGAGACTGAGAAGAATGTTGTTAAGAAAGTGGAAGTGAGTCAGTTAAAATGGAGTGGATATCTTAAGCGAATGTCGAATGAAACGTTGGTGAAACTCATATATGCGGGTGAGAATGAAGGTGAACGATTGCGTGGGCGTCCGAGGAATAAGTGGTTAGGTATGATTGATGGTTTGTTGCGTGAACGAATGATTCCGAGTGTGAAGAATAAACGAACATGTATGAATCGGACTATGAATGTGGACGAGGCGAAAGTGGTGTGCCAGGATAGGAATGTTTGGAGGAGATTGATTGTTGGTTGATTGTGTTTCTGGGTTTATGTTACCCCACTGAATGGGATATAGCGTGACGTTATATGTATGTATAATTTTATTGTTTACGGTGTTAATTGTTACAATCTCTCAATTGCTAAATGTGGAATTTGAAAATTAAATTACCATGTGGATAATACATAACTTCCCGAACATTTATATTTCTAAACGATACAAAATATCTTTCATAATACAATGAAATTTGCTCTAACTTATTTGATTTACTGAGATATGTCTAAAAACACCTGTTAGGCCTTCAAATAAACTAGTACTAAATAAATAAATAAATATATCATTACGCTTTTGACCCATTATTGGTGTGGCACTCTGCTTACGCAGATCTCGGTATGTGATATATTTTTGCGTATGAAGTGCGATTACCAGCCGTCAAATCATAGCCCCCAAAGATGTTAGTGGAGGGAGAACCACAGGGGTAAATTTAAAATGGCAACTGTCAGCTGTGGGATTCGAACTGAGGATCTCACGATCCACAGTCCGACACGTTACCGCGGAGCTATTTACCCCACAAAAATCATAAAATCTAAATTCTAAATATGGTATTGATAGTTTCATCAAATTTAGATTTATCGTGGACGAAAAATCCTCACAAACAGACACATCTCAATAAATGGGGTTGCGCACCCTCTTGCCCTGTCGTACCCTCCGCTAATGTCTCCCCATCTTTATTAATCCCCGATAAAAATGAAGAGAGAAACGTAAAAAATTCTCCGATTAAAGCAAAATTGTCTGCAAATCAATAAATAATAAAGAAGTTCTTTTATAGAATTCTCTTTGGCCTGAAGAAGTTTTATTCTTGGAATGCTCGGAATGCAGTGGCATGCATGTCTCTATCAGGAAGATCTGTTTGCCTGGAGGGCATCGCCAAAGTGTGTTTTTATGTAAATGTCTGATGTACGTTAAAATGAGAAATAAAAGATAGGTAGGTCTCTGTATTGGGGATGCTTCTATCTATATTTGAAACTTAATTATACGAAATGTAAAGTATATTTTCTATAAGATACTATCTCTTTTGAACTGCTTGCACACAGATTTTATACTTAGCGCATATTATTTTCACAGTTAACGTTTAATATTTCTAGATTTTTCAGGTGTCTTTAGAGCAATCTTCGAAGATGGTTCATACTTCATTTACTCACGAACCAGAGAAGATAGAGCAACGAAACTACATAATTAAGGTTCATGACAATGCGCAGAGTTGATTGGATTTCAGTGTAAGTTTACTGGGCATAAACCAATCAATTTTATTTATGTCAATGATGGAATTAGTTTTGTAAAGAAACTAAATTATATGAACTAAATTTGTCAATAATTACTTATGTAATCAAAATTTCATTGTTTGTAATGAACATTGAAGTGTTACTTCGTACTTTTAAATGTAATCAATTTTGCATCATTCATTGTTACCAAAATTTGAACGTTTCTATGTTTCCAACTTTGTGAAAATGAAATACTAAATTGTATAATATGTTCAATAATAATAGTTATCAATTAGGCTGATAGTCCAATAAATGAATTTTTACAATATGGTTTATTTCACACCTGTGTTCCATTTTAAACTAAAGTTTGTATCTTTTCTTAAAAACAATAAGATCATCTAAGTCAGCGTTTCTCAAAGTGTGCTCCGCGGAATCCCAGGGCTCCGCGAAAGACGCGCAGGGGCTCCGCAGTTCGCAGCTGCAGAAATTTATTTATGTATTATTCTTACTAGTTTTCTTTATTATCATTTTAACATTATTTGTTTTGCAACTATAACGAACTATGCCTATGGGCTGCGCCATCTTAGAATCGACTTTATAGGGGCTCCGCGTTTAAATAAGTTTGAGAAACGCTGATCTAAGTCGTAATAACAATTAAATATACGGACACATAACCTCCCACGTAAACAACTTTTAAACAGTACAAAATAGAAATAATCTGATGTGGCCAGCACAAAACCTCCCGCCCAATACTACTCTTAAACGATACAAAATAGTGTTTGATGATACAGAAACATACCTTCTTATTTGTTTATTTTCTATTTATATTGGAGAAATTTAATTTTATTTCGTATATTTATTTAATTTTTTGACATATATTATAAGAAAACGGCTTCACAATCAAAATGACATGTATCACATTTAGTAAAAAATTGAAAATTTTTAAGTGTTTCCATGGTGTACAAGGACTGCAAGATTTGTGAAATCTAATTTCTTTATATTTTATTATCTCAATCTAATGAAAATTTATACAATTAGTGTAATCAAAACACATGTAAAATTAAATATTCTTCAACTTTCAAAATAACATAAATTGTTGAAAAAGGAAATTTAACCGTGTTTTTCACGAAAAACTGTTAAGGGCTTCAAGTAAACTGCTACTTCCGTTTTATACAAAATCTAATCAGCTCTTCATTTAAATATAAGAATCAATAATTCACAAAATTGTAGTTTTTGGTATTAAAGTATTTGATAACACACAACAGTTTACAAAAAACTAGCATTGAAATCCCTATATTTCAAACTTCAATTCTACGCTCGGTATATATGTGGGAAGTAAAAACTTCCATTTCTATCATTTTTCAAAAATGAATACGTAAATTTGTGGATCAAATCTTATTGCTTAGCATCGTTACAGTATTATAAATAATAGCAACACTATTAAATTCCATTCACGAGATTGAAATTAGCTCAATAAACTTACAAATGTAATACAAGATGAAACAAATAAAGTATAATTTTATTTTATGTCAAACATATCCAGATGTAAATATAAATTCTTTAGTAAATAAATACTAATTCATTCCTCTGCTCTAGTTTTATTTTGGAACGACTTAATCCATAATTGTCTGTTTTACATAGATGATAAAATACGTGTTTTTATCTCAACAATTTATCAGAAACACGCAAATAATCTTTTTATTTTACATGTAAGCTACAATTTAACATTTTTATTATAACACACAACATGTACAGCGTATGATTTATACTCAATATTATTTATTATATTAATTTAGAAACTATGTATTAATCATTTTGTTTATCAGATTGTTCTGACAATGAAAAAGAGACATTAAAAATATATTTTGTACTATTATATAACTAGCTCGTTTGTATAACAGGGTAATTACAATCGTAAATATGTAATAAACGGTATTTGCGATTATTACGATTAAAGATTGTAAACAATATTCAGAGATTTCAAACTAAGTTAATGGTTCATTATTAGTTCAAGTTCTCAAGTTCTTTAGTATTTTAGTTGAGTTCACGCCTAATCAGTGGATGTCAATAGTTGTAGGAAATCTTTAACCAGTGTCTTATGCAAGAGTAGTGCCCAATTATAGTTATTTTGAGTGCCCCTGTCCCATCCCTTAAGTAATAAATTGTGAACCTGGGACATTTTGGCTTTTCTTGTGAAATGTTGAAAGAATTACTACACAGTTTAAGGGCTCCTCTCGATTGTATGTATAGTTTTTGTGAACTTGATTTTGTGAGTTCATGTAAGTAGATTTGAGTTTTATGTATGAGTATTGTGAATAGCGAATGTTATATCAGACTCTATCTTTGAACGTTATTGTAAAAATTAGTGAGTAAAGCGTGCATTATACGAGTACAATGTTTTTCTTTTCAAGTGACTTAAAATTATCTTTATCATCTATCTCTCTTACACTTACGTCATTGTGTGAGAGAGAAACTTTTAAAGTCAATTGAAAATAAAAACTTCATCGGTTAAGAATTATATAGCGTTGATTTATTTGATTTATATAATTTATTTGAAATCGGCACTAAAGTGCTTTAAAATCGTCATTAAAAGCTCAGAAATTGTCACTAAACCCATTATACGACAATTTTGAGCAACACAGTGTTGGCAATCGTAAAATAATTATTGTACAAGTAGGATAATTTTGGCAGATGTATGACGTATTGTAGTAAATTTATACGTAAAATGCAACAATATGTGCAAGAAGAATTAACTAATTCATTCCGATGAAGAAATTGAGGACAAAACACATATTTTTGAGTGTTATTTAAGATAATTTCAGTGTTCGAGGTTGGCAACACTGAATATCAGTTCTAATTAACAACTGACAGATGTATAAACTTAACCTATATAATTTTTTACCTCCCGCCACATCCTGTGAGGGAGGTATAGAAATCATGTTAAAAATTCGGTAGTGAGTTTTCAGTGAATGAGCACGTTTCAGGGTTCCTAGAAAACGATTTTAATAGTTTTGCTATGATGTCTGTGTGTGTGTGTGTGTGTGTGTGTCTGTCTGTCTGTCTGTCAGTCTGTGTGGATCTCTGGAGTTACGGTTTCTCAAAAACTACTAAACTGAAAATTTTGATATTATGTATTTATCAATTGTATATCCCCTTTGGAAGAACTGATAAGTATTTGGTGATAATCCAATAACCGGAAGTGGTAGTTTAATTGAAGCCCTATCAAGTTATTTTAAAATATCTCTGTAAATTATGGTTTAATGAAAATTTTGTTATTAGGATAATGTATCAAATTTTAAGACCTACAATTATTTTTTTAAATATTTTTCTTTTACTGTCACCATTTAAGAATTACACGTTAAAGAAAAAATATATTTCTATATATTCGTTTTTCTTCAAACGTCATAAAAGTACGTTGTTGTGTATTTGTATTCAACAAGCAGAAGTTCAATATTGTCGCCGCCGGCGTAAAAGTGTTTCCTTGGCAACACATTTACTCCGGCGGCGGACAAAGTAAAATATCAAGCAAAATAGAAAGGTTGTAATTCAATAATTTGACAGTTAAGAATAAAACAAATAAACAAAAATAACATAATGACATATTCTGTGGCAACTAGAAATACTGGATACGGTAGAATATTTGTTGACGTTTTGAGCACTTTCAAATGTTTTAATGTATATTTTCTATGTTTGAAGAAAAAATAGCATGTGTTATTTGGAGTAAATGTGACTTTGTATGCTTCGCATGTAATTGTCCGACTCGCTTCGTTCGTCGTTCAAACTTACATGCTTAGCACACAAAGTATCACCTTTACTCCTCCTAATAACACAATATACTATTAAATTTGCTAATTTGCGTTTTTTGAAATAACAAAACAACGGTTGATAAATATAATTTTTTGACCTGTGTCATAATTTTTTGATGGGATGAGCATTTCTTGATAGTGGTGGTTCGTGTTCTCGTATTGTTCGATAAGAAATCTATGGCGGGAGGTATTGTGGTGCCCACGACAGATTTTTTTTAGTTTTTTCTAATTTTAGAATTGAAATAAAATTTAATATGTACCGCGGCACTGAAGTTCCTTTTTATCACTCACATGGTTTATTTTTGTGATAAAAAGTTAAACTTTTATTTTGCTTGTTCATTATTAAATATTATATAATTTGTTATTGTTGAATACGTGTTTGATTCCCACCTGCGTGCATATTTTCCGCCATTTGATCAAGCCTTTTTCTAAATATTCTTGGGAATGTGACTACGCTACCCTTGGTTATTAATTTAATCAAATAAAACTCTATCGTATGTCAGTTGTCTTGGTACCAAATACAAATATAAACTATGTACCAAATTGATTCGTAGTTTGGAGCGACATTCAGAAATATTTAACAGTTCAACTCGTGCAAAAATCAATAGTTGAACTGTGACCTGTCCACAATGTTGACTTTGGATAATAAGTAAAAATGACTTTTGTCACATAAGCTTCCCCCATTTCAAACTTTCCTAAATTCGTTCTGAACTTCAAAGCATCTACAACAATCTATTCGAAACCACATTTTCGATTTGCACGCCTTTAGAAGTAACCCAGATTTCACGGCAAAGCTCTTCGGGCTGCGCGCCGCCATTTATAATAATTGAAGAAGGATTCATGTATGCACTCACACACAGAAGAATAGAAAGAAGAGAACCGAGATAGCAGCAGGAAGCCTTGGGCGCGATTATTATTTACGATGACATGAGGTAATTTATTGTTGGAGATATTTTCAAATCGATTAAAAGACTTCACTGAGATTTTTTCGGGGTTGTTCACACCTCATCGATGAAGAAATCACAAAGAAAATGTTGTCAAAACTACTAATTTAATTATTAACCTATTTTACTAAAAACATTTTTTTTTTTCGAAAAACACTGGAATGTAAGAAACTACAAAATAAAGTTGGTCGTCTTTACACCTCCATTAAGCGTTGCCAAATTATTTTAGAGGAAAATGTTTCAAATAAAACTAGTAGAAAATTTAGTTTTCTACACGTTTGACAGCCCAAAATATAACTAGCCGCTTTTGAACCTGTGTCAAACGTTCCCAAATTATTTTAGAGGAAAATATTTCAAATAAAACTGGTATCAAATTAATTTTTCTAAAACACTGTTTTGGAAACTAGGCATTCCACAACTAAAAATTGTTATGGAATCACTAACATTCCATATGCTGCGTATGGAATATTAGCGCGATATATGAAGTATCTTGATTCTGTTACTATGGTTACGTTTGTTTGTTTTAATTTGATTTATTTGAGTTTGACGTTTACAGCAGTTTTATATTTATATTTTTTGTATATTTCCAAAATCTTGTTATAGAAAGTATAGTCTACAACAGGGGTGGGCAACCTTTTGTATAACAGGGGCCAAAATAACATTTACGTTTCGTAACGTGTAACGGAATGGCATATCCCACACTCGCAAACCGTAGTCCTCGCCTTCGGCTCGGGCTACAAACTTTTTTCTCGCGTGGAATATGTGCCATTTCATTACTTGTTGTAGAATTCCACAATTGTTTAATTCGGACTCAAAAGAGTGAGAAAAAGATGTTTTAATCATAAGTGAGATAAAGATTTATGCTCACTCTTGTTTTAGGAATTGTCAAGATATGGCGCCAAAAATTTTCTTCCGAAATTTGATTTTAAACTACTTTGGAATATTAAAATAATTGCGTTGTTAAATTTACGACTTCATAAAATGTAAAACTTGTATTGTACATTTTAATTCACGAATAAATTTAAAATTGTTTTTTGACAAGTTAGAAATTATTGGGAAAATTCATACTAATACTGTTTATGTTTTGGTACTGAATCTATCACAATATGTCATTCTCTAATGTCAATCATGTTATTTAACCTCTCCGGCTTCGCTTAAAACTGTTGTGTTTTTCTCTTGTTTCGTTAATTTGCTACAATTTATTGTTCTGTTGATTTTAATAGTAATGGAAAAATAAATAAATATTTTTTGTTTGATGTTTTGTATTTTGATTGTGGAAAAAATCAGATATTACACTCGTGAACAAACCTTCATTTAATCACTCATCCAGTTTTGGGGTTCTACTTCTGGACTCATTATTAAATGCAGTACTTTGCTCACTAGTATTAATAATAGCTATTTTCTACAAGTTTTATTTGAAGTATTTCTTTGTCAAACGATTCAGATATGTACGTGTTACAGTACACATATAATTAGGTTCCCAAATTATTTTAGAGAAAAATGTTTGAAATAAAACTATTAAAAAATATAGTTTTCTGCAAGTGTTACTTGAAGCATTTCTTTCTATTCAGAAACGCTTATCTAGAGAAAATATAATTTACAGCTTTTAGACCAATGTCAAACGTTAACAAATTATTTTAGAGATTTCAAATAAAACTAGTAACAAATTTAGTTTCCTTTAGTTTTACTTGTAGCATTTCTTTTTAAAATGATTCAGAAATGTTTAACAGCACAAAAAAACTTTTCGTACTTCGCCAAATATTCCCAAATCATCTTAAAGGAAAATGTTTCAAATAAATCTAGTAGAAAATATAGTTTTTTTTACGAATTTTACTTTCTCTATATTAATTCATAAATGTTTCACAGCCCAAAATATAATTTCCCGTCTTCAAATCTTCGTCAAACATTCCTTAATACAAGAGAAAATATATTGAAACAATAATATAATTTGAATCAAATTCACAGCGCTGTTTTAGGACCACTGGATTACTTAACCTGATAAATATATTTACTGAAATATAGATTAATAAATACACTATAAGATGTATAATTTGATCAGTTCCTCAACCAAAACATGTACAAGATCTTCATGGCGCCAGTATACTGTTACAGTATACAGGAATATTTAATGTTGATTTAGCTGCCAAACTTTCCCACATTATTTAAAGATAAACATTTTAAATAAAAGTGGTTGAAAATTAAGTTATCCGCATTTTTTGCTTGAGGCATTTTACTCTAAAATAATTTCGTTGAACAATGTGGTGGTCTATGAAAGATAAAAATTTTATATGTAAATATATACAATTGTTTACATTGTTAATTAAACTACATATACCGTGTGTAGAATTAATATATGGAATACAGGGATTTCAATGTTTTTTCTTTGATATTTCTGCAAAATTTTTCTTATTCACTTTACAGCAAAAGTGTAAATACAAATATTATTCTGAATATAAAAATGCATGCAATAAGGCTCGTTTAGTTATTTAAATATTATCTAGTATTTCATGATATATCAATGAAATTAAAATTAATATTTACTATAAAAATTGTAATACGGCCATGGAGACTTAAACAAAAACGAAAAAGGTTTGACGTTTCAGAAAATAAAAGATTTATTTATTACAGTGTTGTATTATTTTCCGCAGAAACATAGGAGATTGTAGTATTGTAATTATATAATGCCGAATTTGAGAGTTCATTTTTTCATTTATTTCTGTTAAACAAATAAATAATCTTAAAAATGTTTTATGAATTGTCAAATATTTTTCGTTGATTTTTAATTTTCTCTGGCCGCGTTACAGTTTTCCTAATAAATATTGATTTTATTTTGATTGAAATATTGTGAAATACTAACTTTCAGGTAACTAAATGGGCCTCATTGCATGTATATTTGAATTTTGAACAACTTTTGTATTTACAATAATAAAAAAATATATATACATATACGAGCCCAGATTCATATCATTTAGAGAATAACTTAAAAAAAAAAATATTCTGATCTTACAAAGGTAAAATTGTACTTATTTGTATCTTTAATTCGGTTATTTTTAAGAATATTTTAAGGAAATATTACAACTGAAATAGTAACAAATTAATAAAATCACTAATATAAAATTTTCATTTGGCCCATAGCTATTTGCTGGTACCAGAAACACTGCATTTGAATCTGATGACAACAAAATATAGAAAAATGTTGCAAATACAAATTACAGGTAATATTATTTTATATCTTTATGATGCCAGTGAATCTCATTTATTTACTAATAAAATAAATATATAATTACGCCTTTTACCCATTGTGGGTGTGGCACTCTGCTTACGCAGATCTCGGTAAGTGATATATTTTTGCGTATGTAGTGCGGTTACCAGCCGTCAAATCATAGTCACTAAAGATGTTAGTGGAGGAGGAATCACAGGGGTAAATTTAAATTGGCAACTGTCAGCTGTGGGGTTCGAACTCAGGATCTCACGATCCACAGTCCGACGCGTTACCACGGAGCTATTTACCCCATTAAAAAATTTACTAATATAATCCCAAAAACCCTGATAGGCCTACTATAGTCTACTTACTATTTACTGTTGATGAATTGTTCCTAAAATCTAGTCACATAATAGTTATTTACATTACAAGCAGGGTAAAACAGTTTTTACTGCTGAATGGAGCAAATGACAGGCGAGCCTGTCACCTCCTTGAAACAGTAAAACAGTTACCTTGCGTGTATTGTACAACATTTTACTTGTTACTCATTTATAAATCAAATTAAAATTATAACCAAGTCTTGCCAGTTATGCACAACTGTTCTGTCAAAAATTATTTGAAATGATTTCACATAAGCCTTGTAAGCATTACTGTGGCAACGTGCATTGTTTACTAACTTGTAAAATTTTTACAATGCAGCTGTCATTTAGTAACTTGTAAAGATTCATTTTCGAGGCAAATAGAGGGCTTGGGTAAATGCTGTTTACAAGTGAGTAACAAGTAAACATATTTGGGTGCTATTCACAGCTCGATACTAAAGTTGCATACTAGGCTGTTTTAGTTAATCATGTATTAGCGCTAAAACAATAATTAATACACTACCTATTCAGAGCTCTATACTAGCGTGTTTTAGTTAGTTCAAGTGACTAGCAAAAAACATAGTTGACAACATCGCAAATATCACTGGTAGTCATAGTTACATTATATTTTATATTACGTCAAACACCAAGTGACATATTCTGACATTTATAGAGAATGGTAAATTATGAATAAAATTTTAAAAAGAAATGTGAGTATTTAAAAAATTGAACAAAATAGGGAAAGATCCGAAAATTGGGGAACGAAAGAGAAAAGGAATGCGTGCGATGGAAAAGAAATGTAATTGAAAGTATAGTGATCCCAAACTGTCATTTTGACAACTAAAAAATTTAACCTTACAGTCAAAATTCAAATATAAGAAAATAGTTTGTACCTACTTATCGTTTTATGTATGGTACAAACTCTTTATTTAAAATCTAAATGCATCAAGTACTTGTAATTCTAACGAAACATAGGGGTACTTGCTCGCCTGTCAATTCTCCTCTAGTCAAATTTTACAAATCGGCTACTCTCTTTGAATAGTCTCAGAAAATGTATCTCCTCTTAATTTCACTTTCCTTGAATTCGGTAAACGGATCCATGTGTCGTCGATACACTTTTATCCGCCTATTTAGTAAATTTCGAACATATCGCGCACATTTCGCATTTCAAATTGTCCGTTCAGCCAAGTTAAACACGGTACTACCTTGTTTTATATTTGTGTACTAAATACTAAACTTAGTAACGCTTAGTATTGCCTAGTATCGAGCTGTGAATAGATTTTTTAGTAATTCCTAATACAATTTTCTTAGTAACGCTTAGTACAGAGCTGTGAATAGCACCCATAGTATTTAAGATATAAATATGGTGAATTAAATCATTTAAATATGGTGAAATAAACAACTTTCCTATGTATGATTTTACCTGGGCCAAGAAATATGATTCTGGGCTCGTATATATTTGCTACTTTGGTAAAATGAAAATATGTCCTTATCATTTGCACGTTTCAAATAACGTCTACAAATTTTTAATAATTTTTCTCATAAACTACAAAAAACCCATCGATTTAAAATAAGATTCTTCGTCTTCATGATAATGGATTACTAGTGTAAGATGCATTAAGCCCTCGTTCGATAAAACATGCGGAGTGGAATGCAATGTCTGTCTGTTGGCAGCACTGAAGGAAATGATGGATTTCCCTTCTTGCAGGAATATTGCAGGAATGCGAGCAGGAAGATGAGTACAATACCGCCAAAGAATTTTACATTTCTGACCAAATTTCAACAACTCTGGAATGTTTAGTTTGTGTTTGAAATATGTTTCAGCAGAAAAAATCATCAATTATACTCAAAACTTTTTTGCAAATTATTTTTCTGGCCTCCTGAACTGTAAACATAACAATCACATATCATTTACGTTTGCGGTAACTACGATTTTACAGTTTCCATATTCTTTGAAACACCGCGGTGCGGGAACGCGCACCGATATTTTTTAGCATTTTGAGGCCATTAAAATAAAAAATAACTTTGTAATAATAATGATTTAAAAAATTCTAGTTACCGCCAAAATCGTTTAATAAAGTAACATAGAAATAAATAAAACTAAAAATTTTATATAAAAATGACATTTGCCAGCAGCGCCATCTCTTAACACTTATCCTAACTAAGTGCCGATATTTCACAGTTGGTAATTGTCACATAACTAATAAAATGTCAAAAGATAAAACTGATTGATTGGATTGAGAAGAATTGGTGATTTATTTTATTTTAATTATATTAAATTAATTGTAATACAGAATATCGAGAAAGGTAGGTAACATTTGAATCGCTCATGTAGTCTATGAGGGAATTATTAAATTGTCTTATTTTTTAGGTTATAGTTGTTGCCTTTCTTCTCGGCGCACCAAACCACAAAAACTTGAAATATCTCGTAACGTAATTATATTTTCAGGGAGTGGTTCTACTTTTGATTATGACACTTTATATAAATTATTGATTATTTTCACGTTCTACAGTTTTTCAAAGCGTCTTGATGCACAGCTTACTATAAATATCAATTAAGAAAATTTATGGAAAATACATATAAATAAATATAGTAAAAAGGTATGTCGGCCTGCGCGTCGTGCTTCAATACAAAACTTCGCGCTGTAAAACTAAACTTACCGCACGTATAATGTAAATAAATATTAACGCTCTCTACATTAAGTGAGGCAATGGAAGCTTCTCCAATATATTCAATATTTTACGGCGAAATGAGAATCAATTCTTGATTGAATTTTCATGTCGGAATAAAAGATTTTATTGATCATAAAACATTCATAGGGTATCTGAAACTTAGATGCGAAAATGGAGGCAATTAAAATTTCAAATTTCTCAGGGAACATAAAAATATTCATATAAAACTATGAATCTACGAGTATATCTGAAGTATCGAGAAATTGAATCAGTAAAAAAGAAGATATACAATTGCAACACTTTAATTGAAATTCGAATATTTCAAATGAAATAATTAAAACTGTATTTTTAGTTTAAATTGATGTTTTGTGTTAGTACAATTTGATGAAAAATTCCTATTGCAGAACTGTCGGCTGTCTATGTTTAATTAATAATTTCCAGCTGTGTTTTTGAGTTTCATTAATTCATAAATCAATTTAAATTGTGCCCATTTATACTCTCTTAAAGACAATGGGTGCTATTCACAGCTCGATACTAAAGTTGTGTACTAGGCTGTTTTAGTTAAAACATGTATTAGCGCTAAAACAGTAATTAATAAACTACCTATTCAGAGCTCTATACTAGCGTGTTTTAGTTAGTTCAAGTGACTAGCAAAAAACATAGTTGACAACATCGCAAATATCACTGGTAGTCATAGTTACATTATATTTTGTATTATGTCAAACACCAAGTGACATATTCTGACATTTATATAAAATTTTAAGAGAATTGTAATTTATGAATAAAATTTTAAAAAGGAAATGAAAGTATTTAAAAAATTGCACAAAATAGGAAGAGATCCGAAAATTGAGGAATGAAAAAGAAAAGGAGTGCGTGCGACAGAAAAAAATGTAATTGAAAGTATAGTGATCACAAACTGTCATTTTGACAACTAAAAAATTTAACCTTACAGTCAAAATTCAAATATAAGAAAATAGTTAATACCTACTTATCGTTTTATGTTTGGTACAAATTCTTTGTTTAAAATCTTAATGCAACAAGTACTTGTAATTCTGACGAAGCATAGGGGTACTTGCTCGCCTGTCAATTCTCATCTAGTCAAATTATTTACAAATCGTCTAGTCTCTTTGAACAGTCTCACAGTATGTATCACTTTCCTTGAATTCGGTAAACGGGTCCATGTGCCGTAGATACACTTTTATCCGCCTATTTGTAAATTTCGAACATATCGCGCACATCTCGCATTTCAAATTGTCCGTTCAGCCAAGTTAAACACGGTACTACCTTGTTTTACATTTGTGTACTAAATACAAAACTTAGTAACGCTTAGTATTGCCTAGTATCGAGCTGTGAATAGATTTTTTAGTAATTCCTAATACAATTTTCTTAGTAACGCTTAGTACAGAGCTGTGAATAGCACCCAATATATATTTTGCGGTCCCCTGGATTCTCTATGACATCCAAAATGACATCTGTGTGTCCGAACAATAACTACAATAATTAAACTTAAAAATTGAGATATAAAAAAACAAATTAATACATGATATAACTGGGATATAAATACAAATATTTTAAACAAAAGAGGAAGCATTGAAATATCTTATGAAACTTAAATGCAACAAAAAACAATTAGACATTAAAAACACAGTGAATAATAAAAACAACAATAGGATATTCCGGTATAATTAAATTAGTCCAAAGTAATCACATTTTTTGTATAATTTATAACTATGTCATAATACAATGGAAAAATATAATGAAACTTGCTAAATAACAAGTTTTCATTCATAATTTTATATTAAAAAACTGCAATTTTTAGGCTACTTATTGTAAACTCTTCTGATTTTTTTTGTCGTTTTGTAAACCTATGTAATGTTTCATTTTATGTCACATGAATAATTTTTGTAGCTTTTTGTTTTTGTTGACAAATGTCAGATGTCAGATAGTTATCATCAACACCTACAGGCTTTCGTGGCTATTGCCAAATGGCGACAAATTTGAGAAAGATACTGGAGAATTATTTTCTAATTTATCGAACTATCTGACATTTGACATCTGTCAACAAAAACAAAAAGCTACAAAGAATATTGTCGGGAATAATCACAAGAGCATTATTCTCAGTATAATAATGACAGGATTGGTTAAAACGCAGACACGTGACATGCAATAAAGCATTTCATTGGTTTTAAGAAACGTCCCACTACCATTTTTCTCTTACTTCTTTACTTCTTCCTCTTTACCTCCCGCGTATATACAGGTTGGTCCCATCGGTCTGTATTTTTAGTTTCTTATAGAAAGGAAGTATTGGTATCACGAAAAAAATCACTGAAGAGATTTTTGCGAAAATACATATTTTGACGTCCACCAAATCCAATAAGACCAATTTCTGAATGATGTCTGTGTGTGAGGATGGATCACTGATTTCTATAAAACACTAGATTGGGCATAAACCGCTACGGTGCGTTCCCAATTGAACGCCGCCATGATGGTCAAAATTGAGGTTTTGTGATACTTCAATATTTAAAAATATATCTTTCTTGTCTATGGGTATGACCATTCTCCGTGGTATGACCTAAAGAGAGGTGTTGGCGAGCGCGGTGTAGAGAGAGTGAAGGCAGAGCTTCAGATTGCGCACTTTACTTTACAAAAGTGTCACAAAACCTCAATTTCACCCATTCAATTGGGAACGCTCTCAGATGGCAGAATATGGCCTATACCCAATCTAGTGTTATATAGAAATCAATGGGATGGATGGATGCCCGTGTGCGCAATATCTCATGAACGAGACAATATATGTAAACGAAACTTGTAATTTATAAGCTTCAGAAAAAATGAAGAGCTGAGTTGATTTTGAATGATATTAAAAAACCGAAAAAGGAAGTTTACTGAACACAAAACAATAAATTCCATTTTTTTGTAAATTTTGATGTAAAATAATATGAGCTACAATTTTTATTTGAATCTGTTTCAATAGTTTTTACCATCTAAAAGTTATTTAGGCAGATTTTTTAATTTTCATTTAGTATCGTTTTCTCGTATCTTATTTTACATGAACTTAAAATGATTTTACTTAATAGATTTTTAACCTCAAAAACGAGACATTTCAACTTCAGTCAACTGGTAAAAAGCGATCAGTCACCTTAAAACAGAAATCAATTTTCAAAGAAGTGCACATCTCGAGTACTGCAATGCTGAATGCAGGCACGTACTAGGAATTTTTCACGGGAACACCGACAACGGAGCAGGAACACTAATAATGGAGTTTCTGTAGCCTCGCCTTGCTACCTTCAAATGAAATTGATTACCGGGAATTCTTTTAAAATATACGTGCTTCAAATACTACACTGCGAATTTATTTTCTATTAATATTTTTCAAACGCTCGCTAGTTTTGTTGCCATGGTTTGGCTTTCGTATTTTTGTATATAATACATGTTTTGAGACCCTCTTAATAACGTCTATGTACAATAACTGATCAACGAGAAAATATAAAATAATAAAACTTCATAATTATAAGTTTTATACCAATGCGCAAACTTGATTGTATTTCGATGTAACTGAAACATCTATTCTCTAGGATAATTTGTTACAAATCTGGAATATTGTAAGTATAAATCGAAATAAACCTTAGATTTGTTAATAATTACATGATTACAACAGTGATTGCTGTAATCAGCATTACATTGTTGTAATCAAAAATATATTGTTGAACTAAAGTCTGTATGAAAGTGAAGAATATGACAGAATTTTATGAAGTGATGCATACACTTTTCTGTCCATAAAATTAGAAGATGCTCTATTTTTTCTGGGTAGAAAATGTGCAGTAGTTGGGCACAGTGATTTTGTGACATGACAAGACAATGAAATTATTAAAGATTATAATATTATAGTTAATCCGTCAAAGTGCGTTGAAGTCACAGTTTTATTTAATAATTATTAGAGAGTGGATTATATGCACGAAAAAACTGAATTATAAGTGCATATATATCATATGCACTGATTTTTTGGGAAATATGCACTATATATGTATAAATATGACAATATATGCAGCAGAATATGCAAAAAAAAAATCTTAAATTATTTGATAAAAAGTATAAATCAATGCATTATGAATTTTATTGCACAATACAGTCTTAATCCTGGTCCACAATTAACAAATATACTACTAATATAAATATAAACTAAGTCTAGAAACTTGATATTGTAATATTATGACATATTTACATAATTACAATAACAAATTAGGTATTGAAAATGTTCTGAAATAAAAGTGAAACAAGTAAATATCCAGCTGAGAATTCTCGGACTTATATTCATTGTAGGTACCCACTTTTACTAGCATTCGTGTATACAATGAATACCTACCGTTACCGTTACAGGGATTTTCCTAGAAATATTAGGATTTATTGATTTGTGTATTTGCTTATTATATTGTTTATTGCTTTTTCCGTTGCATTCTTCTATTTATTGCGGTCTCCTCCAATAATTGGGTGAATTACCAGAAATTTCAGATTGTTTATCACTAGACAAGATCTTAAAAATATTGAAATATACAATTATATGCAACTTTTGTAAAAATATCTATAAGAATGACCAAATATGCTATATGTACAATTAGTAATTAGCATTAATTAACTCTAATCAATGTAATTCGTCCAGAAAATTGATTTTATTTAAAGATACGCAAAAATTAAAATATAAGCACTTTGCATATAATCCGCTCCCTAATAATTATAAACTTGTATTGGACTCGAGACGAAGTGAAAATGTTGATAGAATGTTATGAAGAACATCCATGTTTATACCTGATGTAGAATTGAAATGTGGAATATAGGTCTTTC
The DNA here is from genome assembly GCA_963942605.1 of Poecilus cupreus. Taxonomy (NCBI): domain Eukaryota; kingdom Metazoa; phylum Arthropoda; class Insecta; order Coleoptera; family Carabidae; genus Poecilus; species Poecilus cupreus. The sequence continues at coordinate 16,668,641 of OZ012729.1, forward strand.
AACGCTATTTTTTTTTTATTCCTGTAAATTTGTACCTATTTGCTTTGCAGTAAAAGAGTAAATACAAATGTTCAGAATTTAAAGATACATAATGCAATAGGGCCCATTTGGTTACCTAAATATTAGAATTTTGCGATACATAAATTAAATTAAAATCAACATGTATTAGAAAAATTGTAACACGGTCATGGAAAATTAAAGAAAGTCAAAATATGTTTGACATTTCATAAAACAGATTTTGGGTTACTTATTTTTTACCAGAAAGAAATGGAAAGAAATGAACTATCAAATACGCCATTATCATTACAACCTTTTACGAAATTTCTACAGAAATAAATACAATACTGTAATAAATAAACCTAAATATGTTTTTTGAAATATCAAATATTTTTCGTTTTTTTTTTTTATTTATTTTTATTATTTTCCATTGTCGTATTATAACTATCATAGTAAATATTTTTTTATTTTATTACATGCATTTTTAAATTCTGTACAACTTTTATATTTACACCTTTGCTGTAAAGTAAATAGGTAAAAATTTGCAGCAGTTCCAAAATAATAGCATTGAAATTCATAGATTCCATATTTCAATTCTACACCCAGTATGTTGTAAAACATACGGGATACAAAAATAAACATACTAGTACATTTGCACTACAAGACATTCTAAAATGTCACTTTTTAGCCCATTTCTCTCATCGAAATATGTTTCTCTAAAATAATTATTGAAGCAAGAAATTGCAGAAGTATTATTTTACATGTAAAACCAACCTGTAGATCGCGACATACGGATATAACATATAATAATACTGGAATAGTAAAATTACGTTAAAAATATGAAAATGGAAGCCAAAAGAGACAGCTTGTTGTTTGTCTATTTGTCCGCGTTGTACAATGTTTTGACAAGTGCTAGATAAAGAAGAGGAAACATCGCATTCTGTATTGTGGAGTATAATCAATTTTCATCTATAATTATTGTAAAATTGCAGATGTTTCTGCTTGAAAAGAAGCAAAATATTTAAATTGAATATCTTGTATATGTATGTTATCATTTCAATTAATATGTAAATTTATAACTCATTCACAATAGCTAGCATTGTTTTAAAATATCTTTTCTGTTCAAGCGCTTGCACATAAAATGCTGCATTTGAATTAATGAAAACAGATAATTTGAAAGATAAACATAACAGTTCTACAGCGTGGATGAACACAGAGAACAAAATCTCGGGATGTCGTCGTATGCTGATGGCCTGTTTACAATTACAGTTTCATTTTTCTAGCGAGAGTTTGCTTCCATTTTGAATTGCTAATGTCGAATTTGCATTGTCACACCATTGAAAGTCAACAGAGTTGTTACTGAAATATGTACATTTCAAACATTTCAAAAGCTCGTGGACCTTCAATCAACAAACTGCTTATTTTAAGAGACACAAACATAGCTTCATCAAAATACAAGTTATAAAAGACTCAGATTTCTTTTAGCTGAAAGAAAAAAAATGGATCACTACTGCAGCAATCTGTATTTTACGTATAAAATAAACCATGTGAGTCATGAAAAGGAACTTCAGTGCCGAGGTACATATTAAGTTTTATTTGAAATCTAAACTTCGAAAAAACTATAAAAAAATTACAATATAGGTTACGTTTATACATCTGTCAGTTGTATAGTGACAGCAATCTATACAAAGTTTATTTCTCAGCAATAATCCATATTTACCATAATAGTTATTTAAGTATCAAGGCACTGAAGTTCAATTTTTTATCACGAATATGGAATTTAGTTGCCGAGGCACGTAGGACCGAGGAAAATAAACCATATGAGTGATAGCATGGAACTTCAGTGCCGAGGTACATATTAAGTTTTATTTGAAATCTAAACTTCGAAAAAACTATAAAAATTACAATGCAGGTTACGTTTATACATCTGTCAGTTGTCAATTGAAACTGACAGTCAGTGTTGCCAACCTCGAGATGTCAAGTTATCGTAAATAACCCTCAAAATTATGTGTTTTTTCCTCAATTTCGTCATCAAAATTAATTAGTTAATTCTTCTTGCAAATTTTGTTACATGTTACGTCCAAATTTACTATAGTATATTAATATATTTACCAAAATTATCCCATTGTACAATAATTATTTAACGGTTGCCAACACTAGGTTGCTCAAAATCGTCATATTGGTTACTTTAGTGACGATTTCTGAGCATTTAATGACGATTTTTTAGCACTTTAGTGTCGATTACAAATAAATAAATATTTTAGTGAAATATCAATATTAGTTGTTGATTTGAAATTACATATTACATTCTGTACAATATAGCATATTTAAGACGAAATGATATTATTATACGAGCCCTGAAACATATCATTTGGCCGAGTTAAAATTGTTTAATTCACCATATTTATGTCTTAAATGCTATCATTTTTACCTCCCGCACATACATTTATGTAAGGGTGGTATTATGTTTATGTTACGAATTGATCAGAATTTGCACTGATAAAAATGTTTTCTTAACTCAAACAGATTCCTCTTAAATGAAGAATTAATTGATTTGAATAGTGCTAATCCGATTTCGTTTTCAATGAAAAATTTTGTATGAAAATTAATTTAATTTTGAAGGAACTTATCAAAGTATTCAACTGACTCATTATGGGGACGAAGTAGTTTGAATAGGAGTAGTTTTTATTATAAATGATATCGTTTAAAATAAAAACGTTTTCTTTAAAATTAAAACTACTTCTTTTTTATTACTTTTAAAAACAAAATTTAAAATATATTAATTTTCTTTCAATGCAGGAAAAGTAGGTAAATAAAATGTGTACTCAAAATTAGTATTTTTTTGAAATGAACTTTATCATTTTGTAAGAAATAACATTTTCTTCAACAAATGCATACAAAAGGAAACAAGAAGTTACTTCTATGAGTGTGGGAACAATTCATCAAAAGTAAGTGGTACATTATTTGAAGGCCTATTAGGGTTTTTGGGCACGTCTTAGTAAATAAATGAGATAGAGTAAATTTAATTGCAATCAAAAAGGTGTAGAATAATATTACCTACAATCTTTATTCGAAACATTTTTCTATAGTTTGTTGTCATTAGATTCAAAAAGAGTATTCGTGGTACCAGCCAATACCTTTGGGCCAAGAGAAATCATTATGTTCGTGAATTTTGTTAATTTGTCATTATTTCAGGTGCTATTTTTAAAAATAATAGAATTTTAGACACAAATAAATTGAGTACAACAATTTTTTAAAAGTTATTCTAAAAGTCTCAATTAGGCCAAATGATATGTTTCTGGGCTCGTATACTGCAACAATATTACATTATTAAAAAATATATATTAACAAAAATAAAATAAAAGTATTGCTGAAAAATACACATTTACACTAACAATATTTTTATTTATATTAGCAATATGGTATTTTTTTCGATTGCTGCTATAACAATCTAAATATTTTTGTTTTTTAATAATCCAATATTGTTGCAATATACAGGGTGTTAATACTAAGTCGTTACACCCGAAAATGGTAGATAGAACTCATTAAAACAAACAACTTTTTTTAGCTCAACTTTTTTATTTGGAGCCCCATTTCATAGTTATTGGCGTTCTCTTGTTTTTCTAAAAATCGTCATAACTCCCTTATTTTAAGGAATATTTAAAAAATACAAAAACTTTAAGCATTTGCTTTCGGTTCTCTAAAACACTTGTATTTACAATTATTTTCTATTTCATCAAATAACAAAATGGCGACCAATCAAAAATTTCTAAACAAGATATTTTGAAAACCACCCCATCGATTTTCGAAAATAAAACATTTTTAAAATCCTTAAACTTTCTATCACAATATTTGTCTGAAACATTTTTTTCTATCTGGCCAACAAAAGTTTTTATTGAAATTGAATTGCAAGATAAATTTTAACAAACTGCAACAATCATTTAAAAGAAAGTAGGCTTGCTGCCATTAAACAAGAAAAACAAGAAACAAACAAGAAAAATAAAACAATAAACAATGAATCAACAAGGGTGGGACTAAATATTATTTTCAAAGTGGCCACCATTCGCAGCAACGCAAGCCCAGCAGCGTGCTTTGATGTTGGTGGAGACCTTCGCAAGGACTGCCTGCTTCTCTTTTATATCTTCTGCTGCAGCCACGATTCTAGCCACTAGTTCTAACTCTGTGTTCACCGGTGTCTCGTAAACAGAGGTCTTCATCTGACCCCAAAAAAAGAAATCTAGTGGAGTTAGGTCGGGGCTCCGGGCTGGCCACGCAACTAGACCTCTCCTCCAAATCCACTTATTCGGGTATTTTCTATTTAACAATGCGGTGACTTCTCGCGTTGTGTGAGCCGGTGCCCCATCATGCTGAAACCAAAGTCTCCGCCTTATGTTTAGAGGGAAGTCTTCAAGTAGTTCCGGCAGCACAGTATCCAAGAAAATAAAATAATTTTATTTTTCTTGTTTGTTTCTTGTTTTTCTTGTTTAATGGCAGCAAGCCTACTTTGTTTTAAATGATTGTTGCAGGTTGTTAAAATTTATCTTGCAATTCAATTTCAATAAAAACTTTTGTTGGCCAGACAGAAAAAAATGTTTCAGACAAATATTGTAATAGAAAGTTTAAGGATTTTAAAAATGTTTTATTTTCGAAAATCGATGGGGTGGTTTTCAAAATATCTTGTTTAGAAATTTTTGATTGGTCGCCATTTTGTTATTTGATGAAATAGAAAATAATTGTAAATACAAGTGTTTTAGAGAACCGAAAGCAAATGCTTAAAGTTTTTGTATTTTTTAAATATTCCTTAAAATAAGGGAGTTATGACGATTTTTCGAAAAACAAGAGAACGCCAATAACTATGAAATGGGGCTCCAAATAAAAAAATTGAGCAAAAAAAAGTTGTTTGTTTTAATGAGTTCTATCTACCATTTTCGGGTGTAACGACTTAGTATTAACACCCTGTATATTCAAATATATAGGTATTACAATAATACCATGTTGTCTCAAGTATAATATATTATTAAGAAAGAATATAATATATCTACATATTCAAATCAACAACTAATATTGCTATTTCACTGCAAGATATTTATTTATGATAAATATGTATTATTACTGAGAAATAAATATGCATAAATTGCTGTCACTTTACTTAAGATACAGATTGCTATTGTAGCAATCCATTTTTTTTTTTTTCGTGTGTTCTTTCGTAATATAACTTTTCACAATTATTAGCACTATTAGTGAGTGCGCCGCTACAGTTTTTTTTTGTGTTCACTGTTAGATATACTGAAGCTTAATCCGAAAGCTTTCAATTAAGCGAATGACACGTCAAAAAAGAAAGCATATCAGCAGGTTAACCAAGCAAAAATACCGAATAAAACTAAAAAGTAAACTTGAAACTTGTATCCGACGATGGAGAAATTTTATACAAAGTTTATTAATTGATAGTTACTGAATCTGAAGTTTTGTTTTTATTGTCAAGTTCTTCATTGTTGTTTTATGTTGGTAGTAACAGAACTTTTACTGGAGGAACGTCGAAGATTTATTAGTTTGATTTTATGAGGAAAATGTAAACATTTTCAAACTACTCGCCTAGATTTAATATTGAAATTCTTTTGAAGTTAAAACATGTATTGTTGTTGTTTTGTTCAACAATGGGATGTTCCGATATAATTGAAGTTATCCAAAGTTATCACTTACAAATCATAATACAATAAAACATGCTCAAAAACACTTTTTCATTTATAATTCTATGTTAGAAAACTAATTTTGTCCAAGACCAATGTGACATACTAACAATATAATTTTACTACGTTAATGTATATTACGTTATTAGTACGTATATAAATGATATACTACTTAGGTTTTAGATATTACATACCAGGTACATCAATGTTACAGCTGTGTTTGGTACATACCTACAACATGTATATGTTATGTTACAGTACTTATAACATATTCACAGTTAATTTAAAAGTTTTATATATTTTATATAAAAATATAGCAAAGAAATTTTAAATATTTTATAGTGTACACTGAACAACTTTGAAATATATTCAATTTAATTTTGTTTTGTTTGTTTTAAAGTGGTTACATATTTCCGTATCGTAATTTATGTGAAGGAAATTGTTAATTTATAAATAAAAAAACGTTTTCAAAAGATCTTACTCAAAAATGTATAAAAACAACTATTCCATTCGTATATTCAAAGTTGTTTATACCAATAGTTTTGTTATGTACCATTAACGTTACGATGTCTACATACATGGGATGTCATGTCTCATAGACCATGTTGCGGACATAGGTCTATCCATGTTATGTATATATAACGTACTCGCGACAAAACTGTGTTTGCTGGGCGGTCAAATTCTCTTTTATTTTCAAAAAATCATTTTTCAAATACTCCATCTCAGATTTGGCTTGAATTTAGGTAAATTATAGAGGAAAACTTGAATTTGAAGGTAACCAAACTTTAAGTTTAGCTTTTTGAGTTTAAAAAGAGTTATTTGACTTTAAATTTGAAGTATTTTCACAGGTAGTCGACATGACCCAACAAAATTTAATTCGTAATTATAAGTACTTTATGCCTGAAAAGAATATGCTAATGAAACTTGGCGCCTCTCTATATGCATTAATCAGCGTTTAAAAATATCTTCTAAATTAGCGAAAAATGTTTAAAACATTGTTCAAATAAGAAAAATTGTCATTAAGACATAATTTACTGTAATAACTTGATAGGACTTCAAGTAAACTATCATTTCTGGTTATTGGACTATCACCTAAAACTAATCAGCTTTTCCCAAGGTAATACAATTAATATTACAATATATCAAAATTTTCAGATTAGTAATTTATGAGAAACCGTAACTTCAAAGATCCACAGAGACAGACAGACAGACAGAAAAGCACACATTGCAAAACTATTAAAATCTAATTCTAAGGACCCTAAAACGTACTCATAAACTGACAACTCACAACAAAATTTTTAGCTTGATTCCTATACCTTCCTTACAGGTAAAAATTATAACGAAATATGTCGGAATAACTAATTTAACTGATTTTTTTTTCTAAGTAAAAACAAATATTAAAATTGTCTGGTACTTGTAAAGAATTTAACAATTCTGTGAAATAACTTGAATTAGTTTAAGGAAATTAGAGTAAAGTTTAAGTTAATAAAACGCATTAAACAACAAGTTTTAGTGTTAATACCGAAGCTTTACAACGAGTGTCATAAAATAAAATCAGTTAAACCCAAAACCCAAGTTTGATAAAGTGTCCACGGTTTTATCTCTCTAAGTCTGCTACGAGAATACCAGTGGCGTAGATAAGATGTTTTTATGTCGCATTTCAAAGAAATTTCAGGTGATGACAGAACCCTTGAAGCATATTTCTCTAAAATAATTCGAGAATGTTTGATAGTGAAAAATATAATTAACAAAATTTGGGCCTCCGTAAAACGTTTCCAAATTAATTTAGAGGAAAACAGTGGGAGAAAATTTAGATGTATATATGTATAATAAGTAGTTTTGGGGCTCCATCAATCGTTCCCAAATTATTTTAGAGGTAAAAATTTTCGAATAAACCTTGTATAAAATTTAGTTTTCTACAAATTCTATTTCAAGCATTATTCTCTAAAATAATTCATAAATATGCCATAGCCAAAAATTAAATTTACCGCCTTTGACCTTTGTCAAAATTGCCCAAATTATTTTAGAGAAAAATCTTTCACATGAAATCGGTAAAAAATTTAGTTTTCTACAAATTGTACTTGAAGAATTTTTCCCTAAAATGATCCAAGAACATTTAACAGCACAAAATAAAATAAATCCCAAATTATAATCTGATGTTCCCAATACATAACTTGCAGTTTAAGCAACATTTAAACACTGCAAAATAGAGAAAAATAAAAATTGTAGTCCACACTCAACTCAACTCAATTTTTTACTGATTTCTAGTTAATAGATTGTTACCAAAATTTATCAGCTTGTAATTCAAATATTTGAACCTTAAATACAAAAATGTAAGAAGATATCTTCACTAAATTTTAAGATATGGTAAAAATATTAAAATCGAATTCTAAGGATATCCAAAACATTGAAATGTTGCGCATAGGGTTTTCTATGTTTTTTTTTATATTTATATCTTTTTACTTTTTCACTTTACAACAAAAAACAGAATTTTAAAATACAAATTTCACGATTTATTAATGAAATTAACATAATGTTTTATTTGAAATATTGTGCACGACTATGAAAAATTAAACAAAATTGAAAAATATTTATTCTTTATGTAAAATAAATATGTAAATTTAAAAATGTTTCACGAAATGTCAGATATTACTTTTATCCAACACCTCTCAATAAATGCTCTATAACTATGGCGATTTTAAACAAGCAAAGTAACAGATTACCCACTAGTGGGTATAATTTTGAGGAAAATCACTAGTGAGTAATTTTCTATTTATAACAATAATAATAACACACAACGCCTTTGTAACTACTTCGATTGACATTTTAATTTAGAAAATTTAAAGCATGTCACTGTCAAATAATATTTCTTTAATAAATTTTGCATTTATTAAGAGATGTTGGATAAAACGTTATACTTCACACGTGGGCAAAGTGGAATTACCCACTCGATAAGATTAATTAATATATAAAATTGCAATCGTGGGTAATTCCTTACTTTGTCCAATTGTAAAGTAAATATCTATTATATTAAAACTTTAGTTGTAAAGTGAATAGGTAAAAATATACAGCAATATAAAGTTTATTGAATAAATATGACGTACAATAAGTACAATAATTATTGCTCATTTGTTCAATTTAAATATGTAAAAAGTGTTTTTGGAAGTGCTTGAAATTTGAATTCTCTGCATTGTATACTTGAATCAATTGTCTTTAAAATAAATTAGGAATTACAATTCGGAAAATTTGTGGTCCCACCACTGTCAAAACATCTCCTGAGTATCTTGAGTTTCTCTTCTTGTCCTGCCAGACACTTATCCCCAATTTAGCACCTTCCGAGTTTTAATGTATTTAAATCTGTCTTTTATTTCCGTAATAAAACCAGAATCTAACTGTCACAGTTTCTAATCTTCCTTGGCGAGATTTCACATTAAACTGGATAAGTTACCTACACAATGAGCAGAGAATGAAAGGCACTACGAATTACGGCTGAGAATCTGAGAATTTCATGTAAAAGATAAGCCTAAACAACAGAGTGTTTTACAATTTGTTCAAGAAGAATTTTATCCAAATTAAATCGCTGGGATTTAGTAATAAAATTTGCAACTGGAGATAATTCAACTGTAAAATAAACCAATTTTGGACGCTTTCGAATATTTGAGCGATATTTTGATGCCTGGTAAATATTTTGATTTTAAAAGTTACAACAATAATTAACTCATTTCCTAGCAAAACAATAGTGAATACAAACTTCTGAAAATCCTCTTCTTGTTTCACAAACTCTCTTCGAGATCTATATAGATAATTAAGTTCTGCAACTTTATCTACCTTAATTTATGTTGCGTACCAGCAAAATAGAGAAATTCTGGAGTCCCCAGAATTTCCCACTGAAACAGAGTAATATTGGAACGCGCACTAGCGGTATAAATGCGAGCTAAGAGTGAAAGCGACCAACGGGTATTTCCAACCCTGTCGTACAGTACGTTCAAAAAGTTTTCCTATTTTACGTACACAAAGTCAATTTTATGACACTGTTTTTCTCGAAAACAATGCTACAAAATTGAATTTCATGCAACTGTTTTTGGGGAATTTATTATTTGTAAAATTAACGGTCTGTCAAACTTGGAGCTGTCATTGCTCACGTAAAATTATTGAATCGGAGCCCCTACGTCGGGGTTGCGGCCTGGGACCAGATAGGCCCCGCGGGCAAAGCCCCTTGGTGACCAGGGGTATATTAAACATGTACAATTTTATTTTATTTTTATTGAATTTATGAACGTGAAATAGGAAAAGTAGTATGAACAACTCGTGTTAAAATGCCTAATTGTAATATTCGTATACAAAAAAAGGTCATTGTGTTAGATAGTGATGGAGATACCCCTTGCAAACTATCTCTCTCGGCTCGCTCATTCCATACAGGGAAAGCTTGGCAGTATGCATTCCAGTATTACTACATTTCAGAGAAAGTATGTTTTTATATCATCGCCTGTTCATATTGGTTATTCGTTTGTGATGTAATTCTAAAATCATCATGAAATACAATCACACTAACATAGATTACATCGCTAACTTCATTACGTATTTAATAAGCTTGCTTCTGATTGGTCAGACTGCCCGGTGGCTCACAGCAAATGCTAGATATTGTAATTATATTACATAGTAGTTAGACAGAATGATTCGCGATAATTGCTGTAGTTGTCTGTTATTGAATTATAGCAGACAAATAGATCTTTTCCTATAAATATCCGACCAAATCAAGATTAGATTTACAGTTTGATATCTGGTCGGATGTGTGAAGAGATCTTTTTTACCGGATGTATACTTTTTATAGGAAATACAATGTTAAAACTTTCATTATGCGATAGTTCGTTCCCTATGAATTTTACAACAAAAGTGTAACTATAAAAAATGTTCAGCAACAAAAACTGCACCAAATGAGCCTAAATTTATTGATGTGATACTTTTCTGTCATGAGATAGACGTAAAATAAAATTTATAATTTTTAGCTATTTCCAGAGTGCCATGGTAAACAAAACATACCAACCGTCGTATTGTTTGAGTTTGACAGATGACATTAGGCATATTTTTAATGATTATTGACTTGTTTAAATTATTTCTCAGTAATCATGGACAAATTTAACATTTAGAAACAATTATTTGTCATAAAATATCAAAAATGTATAAGTAGGTATATTGTATTTAAATTGTATTAGATTAATGTAATTTAATTATTTACAGTAAAATTAGACAATAAGTGCAATAATTTCATGTATTTTATTAACTTGCATTAATCATTAATCACTGTTTCCTGTCAAAACATAACATTCACAGAACATGCATTTTTCAATTTGCAGGTTAGTTAATTTTTTCATTCGTACTCAATGACGGGTTTATAAAAGTTTATATTGTTCTTCGCACTAATACCGCCCGGCGTTTCCCGCATAACTATCCCTCGCAATATCTGTCTCGAAACCTGAATTTCTTCGTTCACGTGCCCCACATGATTACTGTTTGACAGCTTGCGTCCTTTCGTTATATTATTGGTCCGGAATAAACTTTGGAACCCACAGTGAATAATAACCGACATTATTCAAGTACAAAATCAGATTTCCCATTGAAATCCTGTATACAGTCTGCGAGACTCCCCCGGAAAAATTTATAGCTCATGACGCTAGATGTCACCGTGCTTGAAAAACACAGATGCTTACATAGCGTATACTCATTCCATACATTTTATTAGTTCTATGCAAGGAGCACCAGGAGATTCCACTCCCATGTAAAAAAATGGTACCGTCGTTGCTATGGTAATTATAATTGCGGCCACAACCGTTAGATGGCACCACATATAATATTTATACATATTTTTAAAATATTTATAATTATTTTATTCAACATTGATATTTTCCATCATACACCCAGACCATGCTAACTTCGCAGAGAAAGGCATATATTTCTTGCCGCATCTTTGAAAAATATTGAAAATATAATAAAAAAGTAAATAATTATATTCTATTGGATTGTGCATTGGGAATAGCGACAAATTTACCTATGATCAAATTTAGTTTGTCTAGAATTCCATCACGCAATAATGCTCTATGAATCTTTCAATTTATTATTTAAAGGAAAATGATTGGTGGAAAATAAGATCTTTGTTTCGTACTAATACACTAATGAAATTCGTATATATGTACTTCCCAATTGATGGAAATCCACTGAAAATTAATATTCAATGATAATTACATAAATATCAAAATTTGTAATTTAAGTACTTACAATATCGTACCATTGTACATCAATGAAATATTACTTCATACAACGATAAAATTCTAATTTTAAGAACTTTTCAATATAAACTTGTGTTTTTGGAAAAATTGTGACAGATGTAACAGATTTTGATAATTGTTTTAAATAAATCGTAGCCTACGTTAATATTCTATAAGCAAATATAAGTGCGGCCAGATCCGGCAGATGGCTCGCGCAACGCGAACCTAATTTTCCTATGCAAGTGAAATCTCCTGGTGCTCCTTGGTTCTATGGGTTTCTAAGACGACAAATAAATAACTAAAACATATACTCTCTATCTAGATTAAAAAATTTAAAATATAAATAAATATAACATCACACATTTTATCAATTCTGGGTGTGGCACTTTGCTTACATAGATCTTGGTGAGTGGTACAGTTGCGCATAAAGTACGATTCTCACCCGTCAAGACATGCCTCCAAAAGTGTTAATAGAGGGGGGACCACAGGTGTAAACTTAAATGCAACAGTCGGCTATGGGATTCGAGCATGAGCCACATCCGATGCGTTACCATAGAGCTATTTACCCCCCGTCCAACAATTTCATCATAGAACCTCTCTCTCAATCGTCTTTGAAGTTTGAAACAATTTGTACTTTTTACTAAACTATCGTGTATCACGTGACACTATTCCGAAGTACAACTAATGTCCTATACACCAGAGTGAGAATTTAATATAGCCCGAAGTGGTCACCAGACTCCGAGTTACCCGGAGTAAACCGGAGCTGGAATAGATCCAGGCCGTGGTTCCGATACCATTAGGCCATTAGGGCATTAGCTTCCAGAGATAGGATGGAGTCTTCAGAAAGTCTGATACACACTTACTTACTTACACTTACTTTTTTTAGAAGATTTGTGGGTGCTTGTAAAATCTGCAAATGCAGGTCTTGGGGTGTGAAATTATAACCCAAAGTTTTAATATTTTGTAACAAATTTTACCGTTTATAAAAGATACATTCAAAAAATATCAACGTAAATTATTTACTAATAAATTAATTAATGAATGGCGAAAACAATTATTACACCAGATTTTAATTATCCATTCTAGTTTCATAAATTAAAGAGCTGAAATATATTTCAGCAAATTTTCATTCATTCATCGCTGTATAAAATCGTAAATATCTCAAAAACGGCAGCAAACGATTTATAACTATTTTTTTATGATTTTCAGATGCAAAAGAAAGAGAGAAAAAGTATATAAATTAAAATTTTGAAAAACATTTATTTGTTTTTGCTCCTTTTTCAGTCATTAAGACTTATACAGTAGTTTTCCATAGAACTAATGAAGATGTCTGATTATCCGTTTTAAGGAATAATATAAATATTCTGATGTCTGCAACACATAACCCTCGCATAAACTATTTTACAAAATTATCTGAGATTTAGTTAAAATACTTTATAGGTCAAGAAAACTACCACTTCCGGTAGATGGCCAGTCATTAAAATCTAAAAAGCTGGTAATATTAATATCATGCAATATCTAAATATGAATTTTAATATGATGTAGTGATTAGAATCTAATGTGGCCTCAACATAATTTCCCAAAAAATTTGTTCCTAAACGGTAAAAAAAAAAAGAAAAAATATAGTAAAACTAAATTGAAGCACGAGCGAGTGCTACTAAACGACTATACTACTATTTTTTTCACGACTCCAATATTTATGATGGTTTTTCCGTATTTCAAAATTATTTGAATTGTAATATAGGTAATTCATGACAGTTACTTATTGTTTTTGTTTAATTAGACATTATTTGAACACTTTCCGTCACGACGGGAGAGAAAGGCAGAAATCTCCCGTAGATATGCAATTGGCTGTTTCTGTCATGATTTTGCTATCACAGAAACCAAGTTTCTCCCACGGTCGTGAAAAATAAATTACTATATCTCAAGTTTTTTTTACTTTTTCGAAAAGGTACAATTTCAAAAATTTCTTGTGAAACTACAGACAAACATTTTTAAAATCTAGATCAGATGTCGACAACCTATGACACGCGGGATACTAAATGGCCTATTTCATAATTTCGAGTGACCCTTCCGCAAATAAAAAAAATCACCTGTAATCTAACACTATTAACAATAATAGTGTTTGATTTAGAATATAGTATAATATATAAAATTAAACTAACTAAAATATTGTTATAAGTAAAAAATAATTTTTTCTTCAAACGTCATAAAAGTACGTTGTTATGTATTTGTATTCAACAAGCAGAAGTTCAATATTGTCGCCGCCGGCGTAAAAGTGTATCCTTGGCAACACATTTACGCCGGCGGCGGACAAAGTAAAATATTATGAAAAATAGTTAGGTTGTAATTCAATAATTTGACAGTTAAAAATGAAACAAATAAACAAAAATAACAAAACAGCATATTCTACAGCAATTTGAAATGCTAGATAAGACAGAATATTTTTTGAAGTTTTGAGCATTTTATAATATTTATAATTTTATTTTCTATGTTTGAAGAAAAAATAGCATGTGTTATTCGGAGTAAATGTGTCTTTGGGTGCTTCGCATGTAATTGTTCGACTCGCTTCGCTCGTCGTTCAAACTTACATGCTCAGCACACAAAGTATCACATTTACTCCTAATGACACAATATACTATTTTTAAGACCAGAAAAGTATTTTTTGTAGACATATTTTGATTATTTTTGACCCACGGCCAAAAAAGGTTGCCGACGCCTGATCTAGATAAATCATTTTAAAAACAAAATTAAATAAATACTAAATAAACAACTAAGAAATTATCTTTTACAGGTTTTGAATTACAGTCACTTAAATGGAAGGATATTTAAGCCATTAATATACAGGGTGTTCATTTTTAAGTGGCTACCATTGCGATCTCGAGAACTAGAAGAGATACGAAGTTGGTTAAATTAGCAAAGAATCTCTATTTCACATAGGTATTTCAATGATAAACTGAAAAAAGAAATTCAACCAGTGGTTCTCAAAATATGGATACCAACTTTTCTATTTTAAATAGAAACATATATTTTTTATTTGCTCATTCAATAGAGCTCGTTATTCTGAATCCAACGATATAAAATTTTCATACCCTTATATAACAAAATTTTCGAAAAAAAAATTAATATTTTGAATTAATTTTTCCTAAATATGATATTAATTAGAGTGCCATGAATGAAAAAAGTGAATATTTTGTTTATTGCTTCTGTTAAATGAGAAAATAAACAAAATATTCACTTTTTTCATTCATGGCACTCTAATTAATATCATATTTAGGAAAAATTAGTTCAAAATTTTATTAATTTTTTTTCGAAAATTTTGTTATGTAAGGGTATGAAAATTTTATATCGTTGGTTTCAGAATAAAGAGCTCTATTGAATGCACAAATAAAAAATATATGTTTCTATTTAAAATAGAAAAGTGGGTATCCATATTTTGAGAACCACTGGTTGAATTTCTTTTTTCAGTTTATCATTGAAATACCTATGTGAAATATAGATTCTTTGCTAATTTAACCAACTTCGTATCTCTTCTAGTTCTCGAGATCGCAATGGTAGCCACTTAAAAATGAACACCCTGTATATTATTTCTCGCTGAAATTCGTTTAAAAGTACATAAAAAATAACATAGAATCCAGAGAAGCCAAATGTATTATAAAATTTTGACTGCATTCTCTGCAATTGCATCGCTTGGAATAGTGTGAATCAGCCTTAACTTTATTTCGCTCCAACTAACTTCGGTAGACTTTAACACCGCAGTCCTGTTTCCAACTTTACTCTCCATCAATAATTCTTTGGAATAAACTCCAATGAGAGTGCGTCGGCACAGACTTTTTTCAGAAATAAATATTGACGATTTATAGGAATTAATTTGTGGACTCTAGACCGTTTAGGGTTAATTGATTGTCGGAGGGATAAAAGAAGAGAATCGGGATTATTAAATTTGATGAGAGCCGGATGAGAACACAAAGCGGATATTAGAAATCATGAACAGTTTGTTTATTTGAGAGAATATATGAGATATTTAATTAAAATTTACTTCAAAGAATGATTGGTGTTTCAACAATATTTGAATTGTAGAACAAATATAATTCTCTGGCTACTATTATTAAAATTAAGTTTGACATTTCAATAGAAGAGAACAGAACTGGCTAATTAAAGAGATTTAATTCATAATAGGTTTTGCTTAATTGCACATTTTACAAGTGTTTACTTTAGGAGGAAAATGTATATTTTCGAAGAATACAAAGTAAAATAATAATACAATTTGTCTGTTCAACTTCGATATTTAGCGCTGTGTGCTTAGAAGGGAATCCATTTATTGAAGTCAAATGAGTTCTCTACAAAATTAATATATTGTTACGTTTGTAACTGACGGTTTCAGTGAAGTTTAATAATCAATAACTAAAACAACAATTAAGTTTATTCACTATCACTTATATTTTTTTAATCTACTTATTTATTTTTACACTCTTTTTAATAAATACTAAATAACGATTAATCAATACTATTTCCACTTGATTCGATATATACTGAACAGGGTATTAAAGTCGAATTGAGTCGCTGGGTAGGCTAGCGCATTTATATATCTGTAAAGCTGGCGGTCTGGAATTCTCTAGCACCTTCGACCATGGAACCATTCGAGAACGATGAGTCATCATTGCGTGCTGCCTGTGTAGGGCCGTCCTGGCCCGTTATAATATCATCATGCTATTTATGTATTTCCGAGTATGGTACTCTGCTTAAAGCAGATCTCGGTGTAACATTATTTCATCACCACTATAAATAATAATTACCTGGGTATAATTTTGAGAAAAGGCACTAGTGAGTAATTTTTATTTATAACAATAATAATAATACGCAACACCTTGGTAACTACTTCGATTGACATTTTAATTTTTTTAAATTAAAGCATATGACTGTGTCAAATAATATTTATTTGAAATCGCCACTAAAGAGCTCCAAATCTTATTAAAAGCTCTGAAATCGTCACTAAAGTAACCCATTATACGACGTTTTTGAGCAACCCAGTGTTGGCAACCGTTTAATAATTAATGTATAATTAGGATAATTTTGACAGATATATTAACGTACTATAGTAAATTTGGACGTAACATGAAACAAAATTTACAAGAAGAATTAACTAATTAATTCCGATGACGAAATTGAGGACAAAACATATAATTTTGAGTGTTATTTACGATAACTTCACTTCTCGAGGTTGGCAACACTGACTGTCAGTTTCAATTGACAACTGACAGATGCATAAACTTAACCTATATTGTAATTTTTTACAGTTTTTTCGAATTTTAGTTTTCAAATAAAACTTAATATGTACCTCAGTACTGAAGTTCCTTTTTATCACTCACATGGTTTATTTTACTCGGCCCTACAGGCCTCGGCAAATAAATTCCATATTCGTGATAAAAAATTGAACTTCAGTGCCTTGATACATAAATAACTATTCTTTATAATTTTTTTATTATTAAGAGATGTTAGATAAAACGTCACACGTGGACAAAGTAGAATTACCCATTCGATAAAATTATCACACTCAGCCTTCGGCTTTGTGTGCTCTCGTGGGTAATTCCTTGCTTTGCCCATTTGTAAAGTAAAATAACTATTTTACAGTTTTTTCAAATTTCAGATTTCAAATAAAATTTAATATGTACCACGGCACTGAAGTTCCTTTTTATCACTCACATAGTGATATTCGTGATAATAAGTGAAAAAAACTTCAGTGCCTTGATATATAAATAACTATTATTTTAAACTTTTTTGCACCTGATTTCAAATTCGAAATAAATAATAAATAAAATGTATTGTGTATAAAGTTAATCTAGATACAGTTTTCCGATTATACTATGTTTATAATCAAAGCTTAATATGATTAAAAATTAAATAATTAACTAAGTTATCAGACTTTTCCCTTTTAAAACACATTAACAATACATAATATTCATTAAAAGTATTACAAAATAAAAAATGTAAAGTAAATGCACGCGGACATTTTAATCCATAAATATAAAATGTATTTTCTGCAAAGCATAAAAGCTAAAAATATAAAACAATAAACATTATTCAGTGCATGCATTTAACTATCAACATCAAATTGAAATTAATTTTTTATTGTGCTTATTTTGTCAATTTTATCTGAATATCTGCAGCTATTTAATTAGCTAAATAAATCCGGTTTACCAATACCCGGCAGGTATTTTCAATCACCAATAATATTTCAACACGCGGATTTATATGTATCACAATGTAGCCTCCATTTTTTAAATTTATGGACTATAAAGGCTTATCAGAACATTTCAGCACATACGTGATAACAGGCTTTACAAATTTGATAACATGTTGTCAATATTATTGAAATACGAAGATAACATAACAGTGAACACGAAATCGAATTTACAATTCGGAAACATTGGTCATGGAGCTTTTAAGCTTTTGATTTCAATTGATTTTGCCACTCGATTGTGAAGAGCAGATTATTAATGAATAGTTACATTCATTTCACATGTTAATTTAATAATATTTGATTGATTTACATTCAAAACTCAATGCTCTACCATTTTTGTTCGAAAATTTTCCAGTAAATTTTTCCTTTTAATTATTTCCTACAGGTGTATAATTTAAATGTGGCTTATAGGGATTTAAATGTTTTTTTTTATATAGCTGTAAATTTTTACCTATTTACTTTACAAAAAAAGTGTAAATACGAAAGTGTATGCAATAAGGACCATTTGGTTACCTAAATGTTAGTATTTCATGATACATCATTCAAATTAAAATCACAATTATTAGCAAAATTGTAGCACGGCAATGAAAAATTAAACAAAAAAGAAAAATATTTCAAATTTTATAAAACAAACAGAAAGAAAAGGAAAGCAATGGACTTTCAAATTAACCTTTATATCATTATAATCTTCTACGAAATTATTACAGAAAACAATAAAACACTGTACCTACATAATAAATAAATCGAAATGTTTTCTGAAATGTCAAATATTTTTCGGTATTGTTTAATTTTTATATGTTTTATACATAGTGAAATACTAACATTGAAGTAATCAAATGGATCTTTTTGCATGCATATTTATGTCCGCGATAACTCAAAATATAATAAAGATATAATCCTGAAATGACATTTAAAATTTGAATGATCAAGTTATATATGATTAGAATTTGGTAAAAAATTATATCCTTCGGAAATAGAAGTTTACTTAAAGACCTATCAGGCTTTTGGGGCACACTGAAAAAACTTTTCGATATTGAAAAATATGTAGAATAGTATTAGGCACAATTTACATTTGAAATTTTTTTTCTATATTTGGAACCGTTTAGAAATTAAAATTTTCGGGAAGGTATATGGTGGAATCAAGAAATAATCTAATCAAATATAATTAGACAGTTACATAAATCAGAATAGTATATTGTGTATCTAGTAGGAAAAGTGATATATTCCCGGACGATGGTGGAAATTGCAGAACGAGCCGTAAGCGAGGCCTGCAACACCAGGAGCCCGGGAAGTTGACTTTTCCTGCGTGGTACACATACTACATATTTTTTTCGATCGGTTTATATTCAATAATTAGTTATTTTGTGTTTCATTTATAAAAGTCAGACAACCAACAAAACACACAAGCGTCAAATTTATTTGATAAGCTAAATCGTACGGGAATACTTTGCCAGTGTCCGGAAAAGATATTCTCGTACTGTTATTTATCGTAACCTAGCAACGACACTAAAATACCGGATTAATCACTTTGCGGTTCGCAAACACACCGGAAAAGAGTCAGTTTTCGTCCGATCGAGAAAAAAATCCAGTTTATTTACCAAATTTGTTGCCATTTAATTACCTGGCAACAATATTCAAAATATCTGTCCAATTATTCACACCCTAAGGGCTGGTATTTTGGGTCTCGGTTAATTTTATTTGATACCTTATTAATTTTTAATAAGTTGAATTCGGTAGTGCCATGGATACTTCTAATCATCGATCAAATATGTTTATTCTTCCTATCAAATTTAACCGAACCAAATAGTAGTGGCTAACTCATTTAATTAGGATTATACATCAGACATATGTCATAATTTAATAAAATTGAAAATTTCTTTGAAGGTGATAATGGCGAAGACATAATTCATAATGTAAAGAAAATGATAACTTAGACCAAAAAAGCAGTGATGACTTTAGTAAATGGGATAACAATGAAAGAATACGGTTTATTCCTTTTAAGATGACATAAATAATATTCTTGTTAGCCAAGATTCAAGGTAGGTATTTTATATTGTAATTATAACAGATAATCAAATTAAATTTTATAAAATATTTCCTAAAATTAGATATCCTGAAATTGATCCCATAACACAACAGTTATTAACTTTACGGTTTTATTTAAGCTTTTATATCGCTATTGGTGATTTGTCATCATTATTTCCTTGAGCCCTTAAGCTATCAATTCCTAGATACAACCAAAAATATAGGATATTCTTCATACCATAATAATTTTGTAATTCTTTTCTACGAATTTTGTTTAACTTTTACTAAAACACTACATGTTTTGTATTTTCTACGCAAGAAATGTCTGGCAATACACATTGCTAGCGGCATAAATTTCATTATAGCTAAAATTACTTCTTTTCATTGCATTGTCCATTCTATATTTATAAAACAGAATTCGAAAACTACACTTTAATTGTCAAAACCGTCAAAACTGAAATACCTAAATACCTGACGCTTCCATTGTTACTTCAAAAGGTAGTAATTACATTGTTGCCAAATGAAATAAAATTTATTAACAAATGCCTAAAATACAAAGAATGATTTAATAGCAAATTATATACCTTGGTTAATTAGATACATTGGTTAGTAAACAGCGCACTTAGGGCCGGTATTTCCAAACTCAATTACCTAGAGAATAAATTTATCAATAGAATAAACAAAAAATATCGCATCAAAATGATAGCTTAAATGATGATTATTACTCTAGCTGTTATCTTCTGATGCGATATTTTTTGTTTATTCCATTGATAATTTATTCTATAGTTTATCTAAGGTTGAAAATACCGGCCCTTAATCAAATCAAATTGTTATAATCAAAAAGATCTACGATTTTTATTTGAAACTTTTTTCTACTTTGTTTTCTAAATTTGCTTATGCGGTAGATTATGTGCTAGACATATTAGATTATGTTTATTACACAATGAAATTCACCAGAAAATATTGTATATATGAATGCTAAATGATTAATTATTGTATTAGGAATAAGTGAAAACAATAATGTGTCATAATTACATGATTTGCGTCTGAAAATAAATCAATTTCAAAAGGTGACATGATTCAATATGTCAGTTGAATTTGCGCGTGAACTCTGTAATTTATTACTCCAGTTATCCAAATAGTTAAACGCTGTACCAAATTCCAATTCTAGTTTGCATATATTGAGCTCAAAATATGGGTTCGATTCACACAAACATATTACTAAATTCAAATGGTGTTACCTTGAATATATCTTACTTGCTCCCTCATGACAAATAGATATTGGGCAATTGGAAAAACGAATTATATTTAGTGCTCTATGTTATTTTAGAAAAAAATGGATGGAACATTTAGTATGTAAAATTTGCAGAATTTTTCTTTTACCAATGCAAAATATAGTAAACCGCTTTTATTTCTCCATCTAGCAAGAAATAAAACTGATAGAACATTAAGTTTTTTGGATGTTTTACTTGAAGTATTTTTCTCTAAAATAATTCAGAAAGGTTTTACAACACAAAATATGAGTATCAGATTTGGTGGAGGAGCCAAGGTGAGGTCAAAATAAAATCATGGATGTTTGAGATCAGAAACTAATATTCGTCGATTTTAACTGACATTTTTCTTTTGGACTTTAATCAATAAAAGCATAACTTATGTTCTTGATCTATATCATTTTGTTTACACAAAATAAATAAATATATAAATATAAAATAAACAAAAAGCTCCTTGGTAACGTGTCGGGCTATGGATCGTGAGATCCTCAGTTCGAATCCCACTGGTGACAGTTGCCAATTTAAATTTACCCCTGTGGTTCCCCCTCCATTAACAACCTTGGAGGTCATGACTTGACGGCTGGTAACCGCATTTCATAAGCAAAAATATATCACCTACCGAGTTCTGTGTTAGTAGAGTGCCACACCCGTAATGGGTAAAAGGCGTGATGATGTATTTATTTTATTTATTTATTTCAAATCTGATGTATCCAGCACATTAGCGCCCACTGTAGGCTGTTTTATCAAATAATATTTTTAAAAAGTAAAAATGGTATAATCACCTTTATTTATTTTTATAATGTATACTTTTTATGAAATATATTTCTGACACTATAAATCATAAATATGGCAATTAGTCCTGTTATGTTCTAAATTATTATGTATCATCAAATACCTTCTACGAGTAATTGGTTTATTTTCTTTTTATATTTAAGAAATTAAATTTTTTGACATATATTTCACTAAGAAAACAGCTTCACAATGACCTGTCACATTTCGTCTTGCATTTCGTAAAAAATAAAAATTTTTATATAAAAAGCAAAAATGCACAAAATTGTATTTTTCTACGACCGAGCAGAAAATATGCATTTTCCAACTGTCAGTTGAAAGCAGAAAATTGACGTTTGCCGCTTGCCAAGCAGCAATAAAATGTTTCCGCTCGGCGACCGGCAAAATAAATTTCTCTAGTAGATTAGAAAAATGAACAGTTGTTATAGGAAATTTTAATTTTCAGAAAAAACAGTTCATGATAGTAGTAGGTAATATTTAACAATAGTGTCTTATAATAACAGCAAGTTTAATTTTAATGACAAGTTAGTTTGAACAAGGCATATTCCTTCTCATACCTATTCTTCGACTTTTCAGGTAATAGATTCAATATTACATTCCTTGCAGCTTCTTTGATGTGTGGTGGAGTACATTCCATTTCACATTCGTCACTATCCATCATTTTATGATGTTTTGCAAAATTTTAACGTCATAATTGAATTGAAAAATTAAAATCTGTCATGCGATTCAAACAAATAACAGAAGAAACAGTATCCATCACCTTGGAAACGGTTTAACATGGCTAACTGTAAAATGGATTGGAATAAAAGTTCAAACAGAAAATGGCAAATATAATATTTTCATCCAGGTTTTTTTATCATTATTGAATCGGTCGTAGAAGAAATAGTGTGTGTTTCTCGAGCAGAAAGTGTCCTTGTCGCTTATGCATGTCCATGCGCAAGCGGCAATAACTACTTTCTACTCTAGATACACAAATAACTAATTTTGGTATTATAGAATTTGAGTTAGACGAGACGAAAAAATCGGTTCAGACCACACACACACACACACATACATACATAGAGATATTGTGGCGAAAATAGTAACACATTAAAGATAATTTGAATAAATAAGAGTATGAGCAACACTTGTGAACAAAATTGTTTAAATATTAATCTACAGAAATTAGGAAGTATTTTAGCTATTCAACTTTTACTTTTCATATATCTTTCCGAACATACGTATGTCATATATTATACCTTATTTACGTGAAAGACTCAGTAGAAAAATAGTTTTTTATGTAGGAAGAACAACGAATAATACATATAAGGCGATCCCGTCTCCGAAGCTTCAGTTTGCTAGTTAAATTTTGATGAAGGAGCTCGAGCATCGCGTCAAACTTCGAACTGAATCTTATCGCAAGAAGTTCAAAAGTTTCAGTTGCAAGAACATGAAAGGCTCCTCTCATCGATAAATTATTAATTTCTGCAAAACACGAATTTATTTGTATGGAATTAAATGAACTTCCGCCAGTTTAGATTTGTAATTAAGGTGACACCGATTTCCTCTTCTGTTTTACCTTTATTTAATTAACGGTTGCTAAAACGCTTTACATTTATATGTTTACATGACTCCACTGTATGCAAAAGTACATTTAATAATAATAATAATAGTTATTTATGATATAAGTGTTAAAAGTGACATTTAGTAAGTTGGGAAATTTGT
This sequence comes from Poecilus cupreus, assembly GCA_963942605.1. Taxonomy (NCBI): domain Eukaryota; kingdom Metazoa; phylum Arthropoda; class Insecta; order Coleoptera; family Carabidae; genus Poecilus; species Poecilus cupreus. The sequence goes on from OZ012729.1 coordinate 16,692,618, forward strand.
GAAACGAGGTAAAGCCGAGTGAAACAACCTCACGAACGAAATAAATCACTTTTAACACGTACATCATACAAAATTTTATCTAAATAAATTCACCAATAGTATTATAATTTAATTGTTATTTTAGGTTTGTAATATAATGTTGTAAAAAAAATTGAATAACTCTGCAAATTCATTATTAAAATGTGCCATAAGAAAGTGCAATAACAAAATTCGAATTATTTCCCATAACAAAGTATTGACCGGAAGATTGAAAGGCGAGTGTCTGCAGGGTGCAAGGTGCTCTGGGTACTTTTCTCGAAACGTGAATGTATCTAGAGATGCTCGATTGAGTGTTCATAATGGTGTGTTAGTGCCTACTTTGATGTATGGTTCTGAATGTAGGGTGTGGATGAAAAATCATGAACGACGTAAAACTGCTGTAGAAATGAGATATTTGACAGGAGTATGAGGGTATACGAGACGTGATCGTATACGGAATACATTGGTGTATGATGAGTGTGAGATTGAGATGAATGTTCTTAAGAAAGTGGGAGTAGTCAGATGAGGTGGTTTGGACATGTTGAGCGAATGTCAAATGAAAGGTTGGTGAAACTAATTTATGTGGGTGAGGTTGAAGGTGAACGATTGCGTGGGCGTCCGAGGAATAACTGGTTGGGTATGATTGATGGTTTGTTGCGTGAACGAAATGATTCCGAGTATGAAGAATAAACGAGCATGTATGAATCGCACTATGAATGTGGACGAGGCGAAAGTAGTGTGTTAGGATAGGAATGTTTGGAGGAGATTGATTGTTGGTTGACTGTGTTTCTAGGTTCGTGCTACCTCACTGAGTGGGATATAGCGTGATGTTATGTATGTATATATGTGTGTAGAAAGTTATAAAAAAAACTAAATTTATATTTTGGTCAATATCTAGTGACCCATGCTTTCAATTGGAAAAACAAAAACATGCTCAAACTACTCTACTAATGCGGCAACTTTTGTCTAATTTAACCAACCTCGTAGCTCTTACGGTTCTCCAGATTCTAATACATCCTTGCCTTAAATGGGACACGTGTATTACTACTATAAATATCGTCAATTTTTTATTCAATAATTCTTTTACATCCTTACCAACATATAAAACTGTAGTAAGCTCCTGCATTTTACCTACGCAAAGATAATATCCACAAGTTTTCTACAAAATTGCTAATAAATGTAAGTCCAGAATCGATGGGGTCCATCGGTATAGAATAGGATCATGAATTACTATAATTGCATCTTCAAAAATTCAGGAGGATTCTAAACGATAAAACCCTGTTTTCATTGGGTTTCCACTAAATTGGTTGGTACGAATGTCCCTAACTTAAACCGCAATCCCATTTAGATGAAACAATAAATTAAATACTTTAAAAGAATTTATTTGAAATCGGCACTAAAGTGCTCAAAAATAGTCATTAAAAGCACAGCACTCATTATACGACGATTTTGAGCGTCCCAGTTTTTGCAACCGTTAAATAATTATTGTACAATTAGGATAATTTTGGGAAATATATTGACGTACTATAGTAAATTTGGACTTAACATGAAACAAAAATTGCAAGAAGAATTAACTAATTAATTCCGATGACGAAATTGACGACAAAACACAAAATTTTGAGTGTTATTTACGATAACTTTACTTCTCGAAGTTGGCAACACTGACTGTCAGTTTCAATTGACAACTGACAGATATATAAACTTAACCTATATTGTAATTTTTTTTACAGTTTTTTCGAATTTTAGATTTCAAATAAAACTTAATATGTACCTCGGCACTGAAGTTCCTTCTTATCACGCACGTGGTTTATTTTCTTCGGCCCTACGGGCCTCGCCAACTAAATTCTATATTCGTGATAAAAAGTTGAACTTCAGTGATACATAAATAACTATTATTTATTTTGCGTTTATTCGTATATCATTTGTACGTTGTTTAATTGGATTAAAATCTATGCATATTCATTAAATTTATGGGTATTAATTTAATTAAATCAGAATAGCACTGCAAGTAATATTATAACCATATTTTCTATGCAAATACGTATAATCTTAAATGGAGTGTTTGCAGAAAAATAAATTACGCATAAAGAGATACGAAAAAGTAAATGAGGTGAGAAAACCTGAAAGAAATAAAGAAAAGAAAGAATGGTTCAAAATTGATTTATTATAGCCAGAAACATTCACCAGCTTTCACAGATTTCAATCTGCTGAATTATGCCTTCGAAATAAACATTTTACATAAAATATTTTCAAATATATTTCAGGATACGCCAAGAACAGATGATGAATTAAGTCATTTTGAAACTTCGCTTGAAAATATGAACAATTAACCATTACGATCTCTTTTTGAATTGTCAAATAATAATAAAATATTTGATGTAACTAATAGTTATTTATGTATCAAGGCACTGAAGTTCAATTTTTTATCACGAATATGGAATTTATTTGCCGAGGCCCATAGGGCCGAGTAAAATAAACCATGTGAGTGATAAAAAGGAACTTCAGTACCGAGGTACCTATTAAGTTTTATTTGAAATCTAAAATTCAGAAAAACTAAAAAAATTACAATGTAGGTTAAGTTTATACATCTGCCAGTTGTCAATTGAAACTGACAGTCAGTATTGATAACCTAGAGAAGTGAAGTTATCGTAAATAACACTCAAAGTTATGTGTTTCTCCTCAATTTAGTCATCGGAATTAATTAGTTAATTCTTCTTGCAAATTTTGTTTCATGTTCCGTTCAAATTTACTATAGTACGTCAATATATCTGCCAAAATTATCCTTAAGTTAAGTAACGATTTCTGAGCTTTTAATGACGATTTTTGAGCCTTTTAGTGCCGATTTCAAATAAAGTTTCATTTACATACATCATCCAGCCAAAAAATAGTCCTTATCATTAAAGTTATATTGTTCCACTTTTCTCAATCCATTTCATGCTAATCTTCTTTATTTTTGTTTGTAGGATCTTCACGATAATAAATTAACAAAATATTTTGCTAAAACAGGTTAATTTGCTTTAAATAAACTTTCTAATAACATTAAACAACTTTTGTAATAATATTAATTTTCCTTTGACGTCTAAGTGTCTACTGTGTCACGCAACAATTTACTAAATAATAATATTCCCTAATTTCATTTCAGATTAAATTAAACTACTAAAGAACTGTTTGTGGCGCCTCCACCAAATCAGCTTTTCATATTTTGTTCTGTCAAACTTTACTGAATTATTTCAGAGAAAAATGAATCAAGTAAAACTTGTAGAAAGCTAAATTTGATACCCATTTTGTTTGAATCATTTTCCCTTAAAATAATTTCCATTTGACGACGTTAGATGGAGGTTCAAATACGGATAATTATATATTTTGCGTTTTCAAACATTCCTGAATTATTTTAGAGAAAAAACCTTAAACAAAACTTATAGGAAATAATTTTACTGCATGTTCTATTTCAATAATTTTCCTCTAAAATAATGTGACAAGATCCAAAGACGTATAATTATATTTAGTATTATGAAACATTCCTGAATTATTTTAGAGAAAAATGCTTCAAGTAAAACTTTTATATGAGAACTTATGACAGTCATTATTCACGAAGATCAAATCATCAGAGTGAATAATGACCATAATTCCGAATTTAATACTCTACTTTTTCTACTCTTGAAAATTCGGAAATATCGTTTAGCATTTTCGAAATCTGTTCTAAAACATGTTGAAAAACGACATTAAAATACACAATAACAACTGACTACGCTGTCAACTGTGAGACAGCCGTAGTTTGGTGATCCACATCACGGTTTCAAAATAATCAGGAATAATTGATTTCTGGTTCTGTAATTGATCGAGAAGAGTGAATTATGACTACTATAATTAAACGAAAAAAATCTGAAGTTTTCAGGACATAACCGCCCTCCCAATACAACTCTTAAACGCCAGAAAATAGTTTTTGATGATACAGGAAAATACCTTCTCATTTGATTATTTTCTATTTATATTTAAGAAATTAAATTTTCTTTCGTATATTTATTTAATTAGTTGACATTTATTTCACTAAGAAAACAGCTTCGCAATCACAATAACATGTGTCATATTTGTTATCAACTCTTCATATAAAAATAAAAAGCAAAAATACACAAAATAGTATTTGAGTTATGCAGGACGAAAAAACCGACACAGACCACATACACACACACATACATACATACATACATATAGACATCATGAGAAAAATAGTAAAATCATATAGCAGGGTCCCTAAAACGTGCTTATTCATTGAAAACTCACTACCAATTTTTTTACCAAAAACAATGCCTCCCTTACTAGAGGCAGATGGGAGGTAAAAGTGAAATAATGGGGATATATTTACACAGGAGTAGAAAATAGTAGTTTATATACCAAGGGGCTGAAGTGCTTGATTTAATCCACGAGCCGTAGGCGAGGGAAATGATCACCTGAGGAATTAAAGGCACTTCAGTCCTGTGGTATATACACTATTTTTTGTATTTCCATCCCTCGTTTCAGCAATACATTATCAATAATGATTAATTTTAAAAGACTAAAAATATATACTCGTATGCTGAAAATGGATGGCTTTGATATCAACGGTAGAACTAATGAAATTTTGTAGGTTGTCTAGATACCATAAACAAAGTGAAAATTTGTGTTTATTTTGAGTGATGTTTCGATATGAATAATTTGAAAGAAATACTATCGATAAAATCTAGAAAAATATATAAAAACAGTTCGAAGCTTTCAGCAAGTGATGTGACAATGAAGAAGTTCAAAAATACAGGAAAACTGTGCTGCTAGTATATTTTTATGAACGATTACAAATTGTGCAAGCTATCATTTGGGCGATATTCGGTGTTGATGGGAATGTTGATTGTTAGAAATAATACTGATCTAAGGCAGTTCCCGAAATTAATTACATTCTTTATAAGAAGAAATGCTGGCTACTATCCTAAAAAGTCAAAATTACAGCAGAACAAGTTGATCAATTCTTAAAAGATGCACCAGACAAGGCATTTTTAATGATGAAAGTAATACATTTTATCAAAAACGTTTAAATATACTCTATTCTGTATAAAACTATTAATAATAAATGTAATTTTTATAATAGTTATTTACTTTACAAGTGGGTAATTCCACTTTGCCCACGTGTGAAGTATAACGTTTTATCCAACACCTCTTAATAAATGAAAAAAATATTAAAGAAATATGATTTGACAGTGACATATGCTTTAAATTTTTAAATTAAAATGTCAATCGAAGGTGTTTTGTGTTATTATTATTGTTATAAATAAAAAAATACTCACTAGTGGCTTTCCTCAAAATTATACCCACTAGTGGGTAATCTATTACTTTGCTTGTTTAAAATCGCCATAGTTATAGAGCATTTATTGAGAGGTGTTGGATAAAAAATTTTCTATAACACTGTTTTGGAAACTGGGCATTCCACTACTAAAAATTGTTATGGAATCACTAACATTCCATATGCAGCGTATGGAATATTTTCGACAAATCAGAACCGCTTATTAGCGCGACATATGAAGTATCTTGATTCAGTTACTATGGTTACGTCTGTTTGTTTTAATTTGAATTATTTAATTTTGACGTTTTCAACAGTTTTATATTTGTATTTTTGTATAATTTCCAAAACCTTTTTATAGAAAGTATAGTCTACAACATGTAACGGAATGGCCTATCCCACGCTCGCAAACCGTAGCCCTCGCCTTTGGCTCGGGCAACAAACTTTTTGCTCGCGTGGAATATGTGCCATTCCATTACTTGTTGTAGAATATACTATTAATAAATATTTTACTTGTTGCTGTGGTTATTTGTTTACTTGTCAATTTAATCCTTTGGGATTAAATTTCGAAATTTAATCTCTCCTTGGCAGATTCATCAAAAGAATTAACGCTAATTCCATTTTTTTCAACCTCTGTAACTTTATTTCTAAATTAATTAAATTAACAAAATGTGTCAAATTTTATGTTAACCTATCGTAACTACAACCTTAGTTAACATAAATATGTTTTGAGGATGGTAACTGAAGTTACGACTAATAATAAAAATAGGATTAGCGCTAATTCTTTTGATGAATCTGCCTGTCCGAGATTAAACGGACACTTCAATTCCACGAGAATGAAGAATAAATTAGGGCATTTAAACCCGAAAGTGCAACAAATTTGTTATCTGTGTCATTTGAAGTATTTTTCTCTAAAATAATTGAGGAACATGTGACTGTCACAAAACACTGTGTATATTTTGCAATTTTCTCCAGTTTTGCAAATTGTACCACGAAAGAGTTTTGTACCATATCTCCTGGGACCTGGAAGAAGTTATTAAATATTTATATCATAATTGAGAGATAAAAGGGTGTGAAACCTTCCCTAGAAAATTTATAACATTCTAAAATATGTTCACTGTGTTTACACGATATTTTCCAGTTATTTATTTCGGATATCCTCAAATATTTCGTATTATTTGTTGAGTATAACCTTCGTTGTTTATTTTTATTATTTACTCAGATTTGTTTGACAGAAAATGAAACATTGTTTATTCGAGATTCTTTTATAGGAATGTTTGAGATTCACGCAAGGATTCCTAAAAACCCTAGGAAAAAAGCTAACAAGATAAATATTTAACAGTGTAATACACTGAAATACAATAATACTGGAACGTTAACTGACGTTGAAAATGCGAGCCGAGAGGGACATCTAGTTGTTGGATCATCTGTCTTTGTAAGAAAATATACAAAATTAATATTCAATGATTTCGAAATAATATGTTTTATATAAAAATTAAATAATACGTTAATAATTTAAAGGAATTTTTAAATAATTGAATAATATACTGTTTGTTTTTCCGAAATTGATACTAAAGTACATGATATCACTTCGCAAAATTAGCCAAATTAGCAGCTAAAGTAAAACTTTACAGCCTCTTATGTCAAAATTTTACTTTACAGATTCATCTGTCAAACTTGAATTATAAAACAAAAATACAACAACAAAATTGTCTATAATACTATTGGTGAATTTATTTATTATTTACCTTTGATAATAATTTATCGGATTTAATGCAGATCACATGCTAAACACGTCAAGACATTTAAAAAATTATAAAAATTATATGCAAATTTGACACTTTGACAGTACTTTTGTTATCACAGCCATCCCCGTCGCAACAGCTAGCTGACGTTTTGCAAATACATAAGACTACTTATTTATGTTTTTAATTAATAATTCAACGATTTTGGAAAAATATATTATGTATACCTTATCACTTAAGTATTTTTATAGCTCATGTAGTTATCCATATTCGTAATAAAAGATTATACTTTAGTGACTTGATATACGTACAAATAACTATTTTTGATGATAGACACTAAACTTGACACAGACTGCTAACAGTCTGTAAAGTGTCACTTTTACTGCTGAGGCTAAAAAATATTGTACAAACAAACGCATAGTAACCGTCAATAAAAGCATAGCAACCGTTCAATAAAATCATGGCAACGTAATTTCATGTCGATAACCTTCAAAGTATGTATTAAATAACACTAAATTAATATTAATTGCAAATCGGAATAAATAAAGTGTTCTCCACGGCACCAAACACAGATTTACAGCTTCGGCAACATTCATTGCCTCGGCTTCGCCTCGTCAAAACGTGCCGCTCTGCTATAAATCTAATATTTTGGTGCCTAGTTAAACAATAGTATATGGAACAACTAGTGTTACAATTAGGCATAGTAACACGAGTTGTTCATACTACTTTTCCTATTTCACGTTCATAAATTCAATAAAAATAAAATAAAATTGTAAGGCATGTTTAATATACCACTGGTCACCAAGGGGCTTTGCCCGCGGGGCCTATCGGGTCCCAGGCCGAAACCCCGACGCAGAGGCTCCGATTCAATAATTTTACGTGAGCAATGACAGCCCCAAGTTTGACAGACTATTATTTTTACAAATAATAAGTTCCCCAAAAACAGTTGCATAAAATTCAATTTTGTAGCATTGTTTTTGAGAAAAACAGTGTCACAAAATTGACTTTGTGTACGTGAAATAGGAAAACTTATTTTTACCATGAAAAATTGTAGGATCTTTTAAAGTGAAGGTGCATTAATATTTTTAGATTTACCGTTGTATACTGCTACTTCCAAAATGGCAGCTTGATTCAAGGTCATCGGTTGATACGACATAAAGATCAAAAGTGCCGATAGCGAGTGTCGCTACTGTGTGAATTTTTATACTGTTGTTTCACTTTCATAAAAATCTACAAATTAATATTCCAATATTGCTATATTTTAATGGTGTAACATAATAAAATAAATATAGAACAAAAATTTTATTAACAATAAATCAAACACAAAATGAATTCGTTTGTTTCATTATAATTAAAGCCTACATAGAAACAAGCTGCCTGATATTTTTGCATTTTAGTTTGGTAAATACGAATATTTTTCAGCGAATTAATAATTCAACAATGCAGTCATATTAATCAGATTTATGAAACACGATTATAAATGTAAATAAAATTGCATCGCTTGTTCAACATAGTTTTACAAATGAAATTCCTGCGCAATAGGCGTAATATTGGCGAATATTCGAATTAAATTAGAACATTATTGATATTATTGTACAACTGAAAATATCCTTTGTTATATTTATGTTGAATTATTCAAACATGAACTATAAATGTTAAATATAATTACGGATAACATCAATGTACTACAATGCGAATTATCTGTTCGTTTTTTAATCGTATCTTTTGCATTTCTATTCTTTACCCGAGATTTGCTGCTTTTTACTATTTTTCCGGTCTTGGGGTTAAGATAAGGCACATAACCGTTCTTCAGGATTTGTGATACGCGATCAAAGTCCTTAACGGTAATTTTATAGCATGGCTTGTTTTTAAACTTATTTTAGCGTCTAAAATTATGGTTACGTAGCAATATTTCACAGATAAAGTTTTGGTTGAATCATCATTTTTTATTAATCTAATTTTGATGTGACAAAATGACCTAGAAACCTAAATCTGGAAGACCAACAATATAACAATTTACACATTTGCTATTTAAATTGTATAGTTTATAACACTGAAATAGTGGCAACGGCATAGCAGGGTGCGCCGATACCGGTTCACTCGATAACGCAAGTTAAGCAATACTGTCCGCGGTTAGTTGTTGGATGGGTGACTGCTTTACGAAAAGCCATACCAGCGAACACTGCGTACCGTTGAAATAGTATATTGTGTAAGAAGTGCAGAAAGTTATCTATTTCACGCGGGTTGTGAGAGTTTTATCACGAGACGAAGCCAAGTGCTGAAATCACAAGAGCGTGAAATAAGTAATTCTGCACAAGTTGCACACTATACTTTTTCTACGATCAAACTTTTGTCAAGATTTCATAATAATAATTCTTACTCTTCAAAAACATGAAATGACATCTCAAACTCAAACTATTTGACGTACGTACCAATTATAAATCTATAGATTGTATAAAAACTAAAGAGATATTTAAATAAAAAATTATAATTTTATTTTCTTTGTAATCTCAATATTGAAAACGAATATTTATATTAACTGAAATAATTATAATTATTTTAGGATATATAAATGTAATTATACATGACATATTAATATCATACTGTATTTTATTATGGGGTAAATAGCTCCGTGGTAACGTGTCGGACTGTGGATCGTGAGATCCTCAGTTTGAATCCCACTGCCGACAGTTACAAATTTAAATTTAAATTTACCCCCTCCATTAACATCTTTGGGGGCTATGATTTGACGGCTGGTAACCGCACTTCATGTGTAAAAATGTATCACTTACCGAGATCTGCGTAAGCAGAGTGCCACACCCATAATTGGGTAAAAGGTGTAATGCTCTGAATAAATGCTCTATAACTATGGCGATTTTAAACAAGCAAAGTAACAGATTACCCACTAGTACGTATAATTTTGAGGAAAGTCACTAGTGAGTATTTTTTTATTTATAACAATAATAATAACACACAACACTTTGGTAACTACTTCGATTGACATTTTAATTTAAAAATTTAAAGCATGTGTCGCTGTCAAATAATATTTCTTTAATAAATATTGCATTTATCAAAAGGTGTTGGATAAAACGTTATACTTCACACGTAGGCAAAGTGGAATTACTCACTCGATAAAATTATCACACTCAGCTTTCGGCTTCGTGTGCTAAAATTGCTCTCATGGGTAATTCCTTACTTTGCCCACTTGTAAAGTAAATAACTATTATTTGTTTTATTTTATTATTAGTAAGTTGGTCACATTTGCATGTGGAATAATTATTCACGCTATTCCGCACAACTGTGTGAAATATACAATTTTCAAGTTTTGTTTCGTGTAGAGAAAGTGTAATTTTCAGTAGTGATCGTAGTAAAAAGAGGTGTCGAGGCGGCTTTAATGTATTAATTATGGATATTGGTAGATATTAATAATATTCATCACTGTACTGTTCCAGATAAATGCAACATAGATTGTAAATGATAAATGTACTTGTTATCATAATATGCTTATCATTTTCTTTTGATTCATATTTAAATATTAAACATTTTTAAATATTGTAAATATTATCGAAACTTTGAAAGAATTTGGTCTAAGACGTTCAGGAAATAAATTAGCGAAAATACCACAAACAATTCTTAAACTATAACCAGAATTCTATCTAATAACAATTCGAATTTATTCTTCATTAGTATGTATCTTTAAAGTATGATGAGTAAAGTAAGTTCATTTATCATCTTTGGGCTTATCTCAGTAAATATATGAGTTAGAGTAAATTACATAGTATTCAAAAAGATGCAGAATAATAATAACTATAATTTTAATTTTAAACATTTTTTTAATATTTTATACCATTTCAAAATAAAAATTTACGGGTAGTTATTAGACACATCAGACTATAATGGCAATATCATTTTCAAATTCCACATTTAGAACTTGAATGTCCAAATTACAAGCTTGTAACAATTCAACAATAACTATTAATATATCTTATTAACACATATAATCCCAAATTCAACATTCTAAACAATAAAATTATGCAGTATATACTTTTAAGACAGACAGTACTTTCGGCAAAGACAATATAAAAAACAAATTTATTAAAACGAGTTATAGCAAATTTTTCAAATAATATTTCATTGTGTTATTTCACGTATTTTGTGTAGAATACTTGCAAAATCGCGAATCTAGTTTCAGCGATCACAAACTAAAAATAGAAACATCGCTTCTCAGGATTTTTCAGGTTTAACCTTTCTTTTAATCATCTAAAAGTTCGCCGACTGCTAAATTTCATATTCAATTTATATTATTATTATTATTATTAATTTATACTAATTCAAGCTTTGAAATAAATGTAAAAATGCCGTAAATACAATTCCATAAATTGTGACATTTGTTTTATATTATGGTTCATAAAAAATTAATATACAGAAAATCCAACATACTAATAATTCTGTATGCAATAGATAAATAGCACGATCAAGTATTTATTTTATATATTAATCAACTTGGAACAAAATCCCGAAATACCAATAAATTTGAAGGTAAACATTTCACTTTTCAAAAAGTAATATTGGTATTGGGAAAAGAAAAATATTATAGCTAAGTACAAAGGATTATAAGACTTGTATCTCATATATAATATTGAAAAAAGTTATGGATCTTTCAAACTGTTCATTTTAAATATCATTTCTTAAACTTCCGTAACATGATTGATGAATGTTAAATACATTTATGTGATTAATTACAGGTTGTTCAAAATGTAAGACGCTAATTGTTGAAAAATGGAGACAGACTTCCATTTAGCAGAGACGAAAGTTCTTTAAAACATTATTAAGAAAATATAGACCTACTTTAATTTCAATTCGTTTAATCAAAATGTTTTGTACTGAAAAAGTAAATTATACTTTTATAGTTACAGAATAGTTCTGTCTTTAAAAAATCATAACTTTATATGAATATGATTCTTTCAGCAACGCCCGAAGCACTAGAAATTAATTATTGTTTCTTTTTAAACCAGAAAAGTTTTAATATAGAAAGTTTTCACCGAGAATAAGAAGAGCTATTATGAGCGAACACTTTTTAATTAATGCTTCTTCGATACTCGAGATTTTTAGAAAATCGACCCGTCTTAGAAATGAGTGGAAATTGATGCGAAAAATTTAATTTTACCTTATAATCCTAGCAGTAGACCACCAAGTTTTCGAAATATAAAACCAGGAAACAATTGAAGACTGTAACTCACCTGCAACAAAAGAAAGTATTTATTTATAAACAGTAGGTATAAATGAAAAATATAATTAAGCGACTGAATGTATTAATAAAAGGTTAAAATAATAAGCAGGGTTGCAGTCAACATTTAAAATATATTTGTATCAAAATTGCCGACGTTTCGCCACCATTTGTGGCTTCCTCAGGGCATAGACACAGTAGTCAAATATAAAAAATATTCATCTAAGAGATGTAGTCATAAAAGTAAAAACATATATAACAAATTGGAGCACATGAACTATACAAAACCACGCCATCAATAATTTTTTTTTTATTTATTTTTTTTTTTTTTTTTTTATTTGACTACTGTGTCTATGCCCTGAGGAAGCCACAAATGGTGGCGAAACGTCGGCAATTTTGATACAAATATATTTTAAATGTTGACTGCAACCCTGCTTATTTTTTTAACCTTTTAGTAGGTATAAAATATAGAAAAATTTCCAAATACAAATTATAGCCAATATTACTCTAGAGGACGATTTTTCAATCGTTGGTTAAGCTTCTCGTTAGCAGCAACTAATCCTTTCCGTGATTTTACAAAATTTGCGTTTTTCAACATGTAAGTTTCAAATTAACCTGTAGTTAACTTTTTCCACAGCTCTGAGGTGTAATTAACTAAGATGTTGTAGTTAATTTGAATTATGTAACCTGTCATATGTTATATTGTCAGAAGGTGTTTTTGTTGCTACCACCTAAAATTAAAGAAATGGAATATGATTATGATGAAGTGATAAAGACATAGGGCCGCTCTTTCCATCTACGAATAAACTTCAGAATAAGTTATTCGTCGAATAAATAAAAAATACGCATCAAAAAATGACAGCTCGAAAAATAAGTATCATTTGAGCTATGATTTTGATGCGATAATTTTCATTTATTCGGTACTTTATTCGTAGATGGAAATATCGGCCCTTATGACGACCGAATATACTAAAACAAAAACCAAATTTATTGAAAGAATATTATGAATTAAATTTCTTTACAAGATTAGGATTATCTAAGGACCGAAGAAAACCTTGCAGGAGAATTGATACAGCAGCATCTGCTGTAAATGTGGCATTTTGGTGCCTAGTTAAACAAATAAATAACTATTAATCTACTTTTAACATGTTAAATAATTTTCGTTTTTGTCTAATTTTCCATGACTGTATTACAATTTCTTTAATAAATATTGATTTTAATTTGAATGATATATAGTGAAACACTAACAATTAGGTAGCCAAATAAACACTATTGAATTTTTAAATTCTGAACTACTTTTAAAAGATTAGGTAAAAATTTACGGCATCAAAAAAAAATAGCATGGAAATCCCTACATATATTCCACATTTCAATTTTTCACTCGTTATACATATGTCAGGAGGTAAAATGTAAAAATTGTAGCTAATATCTTTTTGAATCCAAAGAATTTTATTTACAAAAAAACCTGATAAGCCGTCAAATAAACTACCACTTCCAGTTGATGGATTGCTCTAAAAATCTAATCAGCTCGTAACATGAACATCATATTAAATATTGTTGAAAAAATCGTCATAAACAGACAAGAGATAAAAAATTTCAAATAAAATATATAGCCAATATTATTATGCCCAAAAAAAACCTGATAGGCCTTCAAGAAAACTACCACTTCCAGTTGATGAATTGCTATCGAAATCTAATCAGATCGTAACTTAAACATCTATATTCCAAATCTTAAATACTGTTCCTACATGTGATAGTAAAAAACAACAGGTAATTTTAATATAAATGTCTACAAAGTCCTGGATCAATAAAGGAATAAAACATTCTCTAAAAACTCCAACAAAAGAGAACAACAAAAAAGAATGGATCTGTCAAAAATAATAACATCTCCTCCACGTAGACACTGCACCCCGACACAATTTCGAATGTGCTGACATTTTTAAAAACTGCAAAGATCTGTAACCGTATAGCAAACGAGGTGAATACGTGCTGTTCAGATAGCTGCGCGCGCAGAATTGTCACGGAGTGGAATTCCAAACTGCTGTTGTCTGCGCGGTGGGGTGAAGTGTGACAGATGTCAGGGATGTCAACAGAGATGACAGAAATTTATGGAGGAGGAGGTTACTGTTTAGTATTGTACAAAATGTAATTAAACGTTCAATAAACAAATTTAACGAAAAATACATTTTGGGTATTTTAATAATTGTATGTTTTCTAAGAATGGACTTACTGATTGCTCGAAATGTGAATGTATCTAGAGAGTATAGATTGAGTATATATAATGGTGTGTTAATGCCTTCATTGACGTATGGTTCTGAATGTTGGGTGTGGATGAAAAAGCATGAACAACGAATAACTGCTGTGGAAATGAGGTATTTGAGAGAAGAGTGATCGTGTCCGGAATACATTGATGTATGCTGAGTGTGATTTTAAGAAGAATGTTGTTAGGAAAGTGGGAGTAAGAAAGTTGAAGTGGTTTGGCTATTTCGAATGATAGGTGAAACTAATATATGCGGGTGAAATTGAGGGTGAACGATTGCGTGGGCGTTCGAAGAATATTTGGTTAGGTATGGTTGATGGTTTGTTGCATGAACGAATGATTCCGATTGGGAAGCACTATGAATGTAGACGAAGCTAGGAATGTTAGGAGGAGATTGATTGATGATTCTGTGGTCGTGCTACCCCACTGAGTATGTTATAGCGTTACGTTATGTATGTATGTACTAAATAATGTGGGATAAATTCAAATGACAATCCAAACTTTCCTAATTAATTTTTGTAAAAAATGTTTCAAAAAAAACTTTCAGAAAACTAAATTTTCTATCAATTTTATTTAAGACATTTTTCGCTAAAATATTTTAGGAATATATGAACGAGGTCTAAAGGTAATTAAAATTATTTTGCGTTGTCAACTGTTCCTCAATAATTTTAAAGAAAAATTTATCAAGTAAACTTTGGAGAAAACTAAATAAGTTTATTTAAAGCATTTCTGAGTCAAATAATTCAGAAGCGTTTGTGAGAGGTCTAAATTTTTTCCCTAATTTATTTTATTTTGTATTGTCAAACATTCATGAAAATTTTTAGAGAAAAATGCTCCATGAATAACTAAAATTTCTCTCATTGAAAAACTCTCCTGAAATTATAAGATTAAATCTTCATCAAATATTCCCATATTATTTTAGAAAAATCTACAGGAAATAAAAGTGATTAAAAATATAGTTTCCTATAAGTTTTACTTGAACTATTTCTTTCTAAAGTAATTCGGAAAAGTTGCCCAGCGTAAAATAAAGTTAGTAGCATTTGCGTATTCCTAAAACGTTCCTGAATTGTTTTAGATTAAAATGCTTCAAATAATTCAGGTAGAAAATTTAGTTTTCCACAAGTTTTATTTGAAGCACTTCTCTCTGAAACGGTGTAGGAACATTGGTGACTAACTTTATATTTCGCTGTACAACTTTTCCTAGAAACAGTTTTTTATATTTTATGCTAGCTATCAAAGGTTCGTCAATTATTTTAGAGATAAATGCTTCAAGTAAAACTTGTTGAAATCTAAATTTTCTACCAGTTTTATTTTAAACATTTGCTTCCAAAATAATTCAGGAACATTTGAGGGATCCTAAATGCGTCTAACTTTATTTTGTGTTGTACAATGTTCCCGAATTCTTTCAGAGAGAAATGCTTCAAGTAAAACATGTAAAAAACTAAATTTTCTATCACTTTCATTTGATGTACCTTTCTCTAAAATAATACATTAAACGAAGGTATAAATTTATAATTACACTTGATGTTTTCATAATTGCGCAACACAATTATCATTGATTTGTTTCCAAAGCATACAAATTAATTATTATTAAAGACATTGATTACAAATAATTCTCCTGTAACAATATTAATTTATTTAATCTGTAACTCACTGTTAGTAGATAATAGGCTCTTAATAATAAACCTCAGCTACTAACTAAAGTCTAAACTAATCTTAGCTTTATCAACAACAAAATTCCTTAAACACCGAAACCACAAGTAAACAGTTTCGCCTACTTGGTTGAATTTGGAATTAATTAACATATGATGGGTTGAACCCACCGTTCAACCGCCTATTGTTCAACCGGCTCCCCTAAGCGTCTGATGTATAAATTATACAAGTTTTAATTAGCGGTTGCACCGATAAAATGCAACCAGGAAATTAATTCTTCCACCATTGTAAGCGTCGTGCTGATTTATCACATAGAGATCTTCAGCGGTATAAGAGGTGTGTTTAGAAAATAAGTTGTTTTTTTTTTAACATTATTATATTTACGAATTATTGGTTCTTGTCCCATTCAAAGTACTTCCCTCTCTTATTAACACAATTTTCCATTTCGCGAAGCAGTCCTAGATAGCTTCATTTGAAATAGCCTGTATATCATGTTAACCAACCTAACCTCAATTTTATCTGCTATCCAATTTTGTTTGACGTTTATATTTCATATATTTTAATGATATTTCAATTTTTCTTTTTCAATTTCCTTTTTGTTCTATTCAATTTACGAACACAACATTCTAAACGTCAATACCTCGGTCAATACTGTATTTGTTGTTGAATTAAACTACAATGGTAGTGTGATTCTAGCCAAAAATCTGACGTGGTCACCACATTACTTCCTGGTACACATAATATAACTGAACACGTATGTGATTTGTTCCTTGCATATGACTTCATTTTGCCATTTAGATATTAAACCTGTTTAATTTTTTGTTCTCATTGTAACTATGATTTTATTTTAAAATAGGTATTAATTAATAATATCTAATCTTTAAAATTTTCTAACTAATAATACAAATATTACTTTTTAATATTTCTAACGACACATACATATTTTTGACACTACAATTATATGACATATAGGTGTTAATAATGTTTTAGTTTTTGTTCCCATTGTAACTTATTGAAATATATTGTTAAATATATAATATAGTTTTTCTCCAAATAAGAAGCATGTACAAGAAAAGTCCAAATAACATGTTTCATTCCAAATATTTTTGCTAATATCTTTCATTTGAATCATTTTTCACAACTGATTCTATTTTTGAAAAAATTGAATTTATTGTTTTGTGTGTCCAGTAAACTTCCTCTTCCGGTTTTTCAATTTCATTCAAAATCAACTCAGCTCTTCATATTTTCATGAAACTTAAATTCCAAGTTTTGTTTACATATCTTATCTCGTTCATGAGATATTGCGCACACGAACATCATCCATCCATCCATCCTCACACACAGACATCATTGAGAAATTGGTCTTAACGGATTCAGCGGACAGCTAAATATGTATTTCCGCAAAAATCTCGTCAGCGATTTTTTTCGTGATTCCAATACTTCCTTATACTTTGTATAAGAAAGTAATAAAATGGTAGTTGGCATAAAATATTTTGGTATCAATTAAAATTACGTAATAAAAACGTCAGCAGTGCTTGCTACATGTTATACAGGGTGTTCAATTTAACTGAAGACACTGAAATATCTCGAAAACTACACATCGAATAGAAAAATTTTAAACTAAAATTTGTTCGTCTCGGTGGACATCCAATGATACTAAACCCCTATTTTTAGTGCAGATTGGGATTATCTAGTAGAAAGTACAACAGTTTTATCTGAAACATTTTTCTGTAATCATAACAGATGGCGCTGTATTCGAAAAAAAAATCAAAATGGGGATATCTCGAGAAATACATATTAAATCAGAGAAATTTTATGTTGAATCGTTGCTCAAGAAAATATCACATTTCAAAACGCTACTAACACTTAAACACGTTACGCTGAAATAACAATATCACAAAAACTAAATGAGATATCAACAATCCAAGAACATTTAGTAACAGAGGAGGTTATGCACTACGCAATGCTGCCAACCGCATATCACTAAATATTTCAATTGGCGCGTAATTCAAAATGACCAGTTATTTTCAGAACAGACCTCGTACTGTTCCTAATTCTACATAATAAATAGGTCTTTAGGTTTCCAGTTTGAATATTCAAATTACTTGATTTAATTAGAACAAAATTAATTTTAATGTAATAATTTCTCATCTCGGCGAAGCATAATCTGTATGTTTATATAAATTTATAACATTGCTGTACCAATTAAGTTAATTGAAACTGTGACGGAACAATGCAAGTAGGCCATGGAGGTACAGTTTTAAGGGTGAATTTAAATATTCTAATTTCACACGCACGGAGAGAATTTACAGCTCTTGATAACACATCTTAATATACACATTGGGGTGAGTTTTATTAAATTTTATTCAAAATTGTATTTGGTATTTTATTTTGATTTTAAATGCGGAGAATGTAGGATTTAAAATAGTTTTTGAAAAGGAATGTTGAAGTAAATATGAGGTTCATGGATTTTATATATTTATAGAAAATCAATATTTCAATATTTGTCAGGGACTATATAACCGATGTTTGTATTAATGTTTAATACGTTTTCTTTCTAGCTCAAATAAAAATATACTTCTTACTCACGACGTCTTCAAACAAATTATATGTGAATAACGAAACGAAATATCAAATAAATATTAACATATAAAATATACAGGGTGATGCCTCGGACGACGCAGCATTGGAATTTCAATGGAAAATTCTTAGTGTGCAATTATATGCTCCCCTAATTATTTTAGAGGAAACGTTTATTTAGATTTTATCTAGAGAAAAAAATTATGCATCTATTGGTACCATTGCTCATAAATTTCCATTGTCCGGTAGTGGAGTAATCTAAGAAAATAAATTTAACCTTTTTACCAAAATCAATAATGCTATGGAACAATTAAAACAATGAATAAAAAATCTGATGTGCCCAGCACATAACCTCCCGCCCAATACTACTCTTAAACGGTACAAAATTGTATTTGATGATACAGAAACATACCTTCTTATTTGTTTATTTTCTATTTCTATTTGAGAATTTATATTTCTTTCGTATATTTATTTAATTTTTCGACGTATATTTCACTAAGAAAACAGCTTCACAATCACAATGACATGTGTCACATTTAAAATTGAAAATTTTTAAATGTTTCCATGGTGTACTAGGAATGCAAGATTTGTGAGATCTAATTTCTTTATATTTTATTATCTCTAAATCTAATGAAAATTATTAAAATTAGTGTAATCAAAACACATCTAGAATTAAATATTCAACTTTCAAAATAACATAAATTGTTGAAAAAGGAAATTTAACCGTGTTTTTCACGAAAAACTGTTAAGGGCTTCAAGTAAACTGCTACTTCCGGTCGACCAATTTTACTCAAAATCTAATCAGCTCTTCATTTAAATATAAGAAGCAATAATTCAAAAAATTGTATTTTTTGGTATTATAGTATTTGAGTTATGCGAGACGAAAAAATTGCCACAGACTACACACACACATACATACATACATACAGACATCATCGCGAAAATAGTAAAATCGTATTGTAGGGACCCTAAAACGTGCTTATTCATTGAAAACTAACTACTCAATTTTCTGACTAAAAACAATACCTCCCTTACCTAGAGGTAGGCGGGAGGTAAAAACAAGCGCGTTAACATACAGTACAGCTTTCTTGTGGTGCGGTTCACGTCACTATCTTCTATCTCTATATATTCTATATCAATAGTGGGAGAAAGTGAGAAAGAAGATAGTCCTATTACCCCATTTGCCAAATTACATTCTTGTAATTAGCTTTTGGTTTGTTTCAATTTTCGGCATAAAACCATTTAATCATTTCTACTTTTTCTTCTATTGAGTACATTGTAACAACGATATCATACTAAGTTTAAACTATTTTTCCCCTTCCGGACAATGGAAAAATAATAATTTTTTCGCGCCGCCGTCCGTCATTGATACAATTACATATTTCCAAATCGGTCGGAAATCATGTTTTTGTCGTACTAGTTCGACAAAAATTGCTAACTTTTTATGGTTATATGTTGGCATCACTTCACTAATTTTAGCTAACTTCTGACGCTAGAAATGTCAAAGTATTACATTGACATAAAAATATTATGGCAATATATCTACAATTGAGTATTTACAATACAAGAAAACAGAATATTTATGGATTTTAAACATATTTGTAAGTAATTATAATTGTATTTGCAGTTTAAAATAAAAATAAAAATATGTAAATATTTTTAGTTATGATACTGGAAAATAAACATAATTGACATTCATATATTGTGAAGTTAGCAACATAAAAAAATTCCCTGTCATTAAGAAAATTAGTAATATTTTAAATTTACATAAATGTTGGCGCGAAAAATCTTGTGTATCCCTCGGTTGGAAACTATTTTGCGAGTGCTCGTATTTGCAGGACTCGCCTACGGCTCGTCCTATCAAAATAAACTCGCACTCTCAAAATAGCAGTTTCCAACCTTGTGATACAAATAACTATTTTCTATTAAACTTCAAGGAAATCTAACTATGTGCAATGTCATATAACCTACAATTATAAAGTTCTGTATCTTTTTTCGTTCACAAGACACACAGGCATCATTGAGGATGAGTCCACCTACATGAAATACCCCTATTAACATTTCCCATAAGTCATCCTCTTCCCAGTAGTGCTTACATAACACGTAACAAACATATCACAATGCAGCACAGTGAAGGCAGACCAAAACTCACCGGGCTGGGCTCTGATAAGTGGCAGACACACGGCTGGTTCACGTACACGAGTCAAGTGCATTCATAAATTACATGTCAGCATCAGGAACGGCCCGCAGAGTGGCAGCACCATCGCACTCGCGTGACAGCCTCACCAGGATACGGGGCGTGCAGGAATTTTTATTGTAATGAAATACACAAAATTGTGGATATCTATTGAAGATTATCTTTTGTTAAACATCTTTAGGGGTTGAGGTTGTTATTACACGCGTCAAATGTGTATATGCGTGGATGGATGTGTTGTTGAGTGTGCAAATATCTCATGAACGAGATAAGTTGTAGTAAACAAACTTGGAATTTATAAGTTTCATAAAAATACACAGAGCTGAGGTAGTTTTGATACGCAGATCTCGGTAGGTGATATATTTTTCGCGCCGCCGTCCGTCATTGATACAATTACATATCTCTAAATCGGTCGGAAATCATGTTTTTGTCGTACTAGTTCGACAAAAATTGCTACCTTTTTATGGTTATATGTTGGCATCACTTCACTAATTTTAGCTAACTTCTGACGCTAGAAATGTCAAAGTATTACATTGACATAAAAATATTATGATAAAAGTATCTACAATTGAGTATTTACAATACAAGAAAACAGAATATTTATGGATTTTAAACATATTTTTAAGTAATTATAATTGTATTTGCAGTGTAAAATAAAAATAAAAATATGTAGATATTTTTGGTTATGATACTGGAAAGTAAACATAATTGACATTCAAATATTGTGAAGTTAGCAACATAAAAAAATTCCCTGTCATTAAGAAAATGAGTAATAAATGAGTAATAAATCAAATTTATTTATTAAATTTACATAAATGTTGGCGCGAAAAATCTTGTGTATCCCTCGGTTGGAAACTATTTTGCGAGTGCTCGTATTTGTAGGACTCGCCTACGGCTCGTCCTATCAAAATAAACTCGCACTCTCAAAATAACAGTTTCGAACCTTGTGATACAATAGTTATTTGTGTATCAAGTGCGGATAGAGCATTGTTTGTTGCACGCGGTGAGAAATTGTTGATCGAGGCGAAGCCGAGATCAACAACTCGACAAGTGCACCGAACATGACAATGTCGATATTGTGCAACGATTGTAGAAAAATAACTATTGCGCATGAAATGCGGTTACCAGCTGTCAAGTAATAGCCCCCAAAGTTGTTAAGCCCGTCTGACACGATACAAAATTTAGTACTAAATTTAGTATTAAATTTTATATAAAATATTGTATTAAAATTTAATATTACAATTTATGCAAGATTAAAATTTCTGTCTGCCATGGTACTAAATTTGTATATAATTTTTTTTATTTTTGCACATGCACAATGCGTATTCATTCAAAATAATTTCGTTACAGTGACAGTTTTCTAACCTGAAAATAATTTTGAGCTGTATTAATAATGAATAGTGGTACACGAAAGCGATTATAACCTGCAACAGTTGCTATTTTTAGTAACAATAATTCAAAGTATTGTCATTAAAAAGCAGAACTGAAAGAAGAGCAGAAAAATTTATCACGAAAATGGTTACTGAGAAAAACCGAGGAATCTGGGATATTGAATTTGTTAAACGAAGAACTGAAAATTGAAGATATTAGAGCCATATATTAAAATCCGTTCTCTGTGGCGTAGCGGCTATGTCACTGGCCTAACACGCCATAGGTGGTGAGTTCGAATCTCATTGACGAGCAGAGTCGTTTGTGATGGGTACATAAATTTACTATCATCCACTCATTAGGCGGCATATGACCAATAGTAGTTAGTTTGCTTACCATCTTCATAATAATAATATATTAAAAAAGAAGACACCTATATGCGAGAAAGTATTTGTTTAAGTATGTTTATTTTTAAACATTTTCGATTTGACAGCAAAAATGCATTCATGATTTCGATAGCCTTCAATCAAAATTTTATTTGTTGTTGAGTCCATGTCATTTCAATCTAACTTATTTTACCTACAATCGTATTATTTAGAAGTAGGAAGAAACGCTACAAGCAAGTTAAAAGTCTCACCTGACAGTTTCAACCGTTCCTGCGCAGATTACATACAAGAAATTAGAACACTTCGTACAAAAAGTTATTACATGCAGACTTCGTACAAGTTTTCATACATTTTTGTACATACACGGTCCATTATATTTTATATTAAAATTTAATACTAAATTTAGTACTAAATTTTGTATCGTGTCAGACGGGTTTTAGCGGGTTTTAGTTTTGATTGAAGTTAAAAAGCAGAAGAGGAAGTTTACTGGCCACACAAAACAATAAGTTTGATTTTATTTTTACATTGACTCAGATGTGATATAACATTTCAAATACTAGTTATTTGTTTAACTAGGCATTAAAATACCAGATTTACAGCAGAGGCTGCCGTTTCATTGACGAGGCGAAATCGGAATAAGTGGTAAGTTTTGAAGCTCCAATTCAATATTTATTCCATATGGAATAAAAACTGTAGTAATCGCAAATTTAATATGAAGCGTTATCTTTAATTATTGTATAGACACTGTGTTATTGTTATCGTGTATTAGCTATCCTTGATTGATTACGAAATAGTATATTACGTACCGTGAACTGTAAGTGATAGTTTTTAGGTCGAGAATGTAGTTTAGGATGTAGAGACCCGTAGGTTCGAGATTTCCTAAACATTCGAGACCTAAAAAATCACTTACAGTTCGAGGTTAGTATAGTATATTCTACAACAAGTAATGGAATGGCACATATTCCACGCGAGCAAAAAGTTTGTAGTCCGAGCCGAAGGCGAGGGCTACGGTTTGCGAGTGTGGGATATGCCATTCCGTTACACGTTGTAGACTATACTTTCTATAACAAGATTTTGGAAATATACAAAAAAATACAAATACAAAACTGTTGTAAATGTCAAACTCAAATAAATCAAATTTAAACAAACAGACGAATCCATAGTAACTGAATCAAGATACTTCATATATCGCACTAATATGCAGCTCTGATTCGTTGAAAATATTCCATACGCAGCGTATGGAATGTTAGTGATTCCATAACAATTTTTAGTTGTGGAATGTCTAGTTTCCAAAACAGTGTTATAGAAAGATATTTTTTGCAATACCTGCGTAAATATAAGAAAAAGAAAAATAGGTATCAAAATTAACAGCTGTTAGATTGAGGTTAAAAATAAAATTTGAATGATATATATTTACTTACCATCCACCATGAACGGTAAGTTTCACTTACCATCCACCGTGGACGGTAAGTAAATGATGTAACCATGAAAACAAATTGTGCAATAAAAGTTCCACTTACTGTGTTTAAATTTTGTTATTAATGGGTAACTTACAGTACAGGTATTGCAAAAATATGTTTATGTATTGAATGTATCTGCAGTTTACTTTGCACAGTATGTACTTAAAAAGGTAAATAACCAAATAAACTTACATTTGAGTAATTTTCTACAGTAAGATTTGAAAGAGCACACACAACACTTCGAAGTCACCGCACTACTGGTCCTACTGCTAACAAACCAATACTTTCAAGTATTCTGTTGCGGCTAATTGAAACAAGTTTCAGTCGGCAAAAATACATAGCAGATAATACATTAAAACATTTCTTTTGCATATTATTCCAGCAGTTCTCAAAATTTTATCTGTTACAATACTTTTCATGAGTTTTTAAGATCTGCTACGTGCTACCTTTTCTGTCTTCTATGTTCGATACACACAATCTGAATTTTCGCAACGCATAACTTCGTTACATGTGCAAGAACGAAGAAATAACGAGAATTCGATCCTCGTCTGAAATGACAGAGATGGAATGTAATAAGCTGGCTTACAATCTCCCAACTACATATATCAAATCCTACAGAAACAAGAGACACGGTACTAATAACTTTGTCAGCGAGTCTATTCAGACTGAATTTCATATGCGTAACGCAATGTTTCATGCATATGTTGTTAGAATTTAACATGGGATTAAAAATAGCAACGAACATTGAATAGACATGCAACTGTAACGCTGCAGCATTGAGGAAAGGTTATATTTCGTTCTTATACACAGTATTTTCTCCGAAACACTTATTTTGAGGTCCCGTGAATCCTTCATGACTAAACTAAGTCGGTAGGTATGTTTTTACCTGTGTTTTCCTATCAAGATTTTTTGGGAATATTTTATTAAATTAATGAGTTACAGAAAATTTCATTGCAATCATAAAGATGTAGAATAATATTAGTTACAATTTTTTTTTTATTTTTTTTTTCTATATTTTCGGGAAGATATTTTGTAGATACAACAGAGTCTAACGCACTTCCACGGACCATATTGAATAGTATATTCTACAAATAATGGAATGGCACATATTCCACGCGAGCAAAAAGTTTTTAGTCAGAGCCGAAGGCGAGGGCTACTGTCTGCGAGTGTGGGATATGCCATTCCGTTACATGTTGTAGACTATACTTTCTATAACAAGATTTTGGAAATTATACAAAAATACAAATATAACACAGTAGAAAACGTCAAACTCAAATAAATCAACTTAAAACAAATAGACGTAACCATAGTAACTGAATCAAGATACTTCATTTTCAAAATTTATATTTAGAACTTGGATGTTTAAATTATGAGCTAATTAGGTTTTAGTAGCAATCCATCAACCGAAAGTAGTGATTTACTTGAAGATATATAAGGTATTTTTAGCACATCTCAGTAGATATTTGAGAGAATTCATGCAGGCATATTCATTTACATTTAATTTATTTTAATTTACAAAATAAATACGTATTATCCATGCAATCATTTAATTTATGTTCTCATTTTACATACAAATACAATGTACCTTTCATTTTTTTTAACATAATAATTCGGCCAAAACAAATGTAATACATTGGAATACTCCTTCCAATTAATTTTAATTACAAAATGTAATTATTTAACGTATTATTTCTTTTTTTTTTTTAACTTAACTTCAACTTAACTTTAATATTATGACTTAATTATCAACCAATTTTGTAATTTAGCCTAACGTCGTAGACATTATAATTTGAAATAAATTTGTCTAAAGCCATGTTTTCGAAGAACGTATAGTGATTTATTTGCTATTTTCCTCAACAATTTTCGGCTTAATAACCTTCTTCAAACGTAATTAGAATTACTTTTAAATTTTACATGATATGGAAAGAAAAGACAAAGAAACTTCATAATTATAAATTTCGTAAAATGCGCAGAACTGATTAGAATTTGGTGGAGTTTCCTAAACACACAATAGTTATTTGTCAAACTAGAGAGGAAAGCGTTTCTTTTTCCCACTTGAGCTCAAAGTTTGCTTCATGAACTCAGAGAATGAGGCAATTCGAGCGATAATGTAAGAAGGGATTTCCTCTCGTGTTAGTAACAATATTTTTTTCACAACATGTTTCTAAAAACGATATTCTCGCACCTAAAATTCACTTTGACAACACAACTGACGCGTTAAAAGTTAGGTTATCAGACGCAAGGCAATGAACCAATCTTAAATATAAATTAAAGTCTAGAGAAGAAACACACATTTTCCTCACTATTTCGGGAGAAGAACGGTGCGGTTTCTTAGCATGTCGTGAAAAAAAAATCAATTTATTCAACTGTGAGAAATGTCAGTAATAATCTTTAGAATAAATCTAAGTTATATTATTAACAAACAAATAATTTAAATTTAAGATTCTGAGAGTATAAGTCATGCGGTGATCATAGGATATGTTTATTATTGAGAAGAGTTTTAAATTATTTATATTGAAAGTTTCTCAAAAACTTGCAACTAAAAGTTTAATGGAAAAACTTCTCCCAAGCCAAATAAAAAATTTCGACATGAATCTTGCTTATCAATAATTTACTACCAGACGCTGGGATAATATACTTTCAAACTATATGTTTTACAATTCAGAAGATGTCAGCGATATTGTTAAAATTTTAATCGAAACATAAACGTTACATTAAAGTAATTTCGAACACTCCCAGCCGAAGTATGAACTACCTACTTTTAATGGCACATATTTTTCAAGTGTTTCAAAAGCACACATATTTCTTTTCCACGTTCGTAGATTTCATTCAAAAACGTACAAAAACTAAACACAACAGCAAGCACCAGTTATTTCTTTCAGCACACAAAAAGAGCTGAAACTTCGGTTGATAATAGTTGCCATGTGCATAACTGTGCTGGTGACATTTTCATTCAACATAAATCTGACAGTTGCATGTTATACCCTTCATACGTATATGACTACACGTACACCAGTACATGGATACTCTTTTGTAAAACTAAAGTTTGAAGATTGCTATTTGTTCTTCTGGAAATAATTGTAAATAGGTCCATGGTAAAGCTGCATGAATGATGAAATTCTAACGTCTTTGAAGAGTTTTATTTGATGACACGGCCCGGGTAAAAATATATCGACTTGTACTTATTATTTTTGTATTTTAAATCTCTTAGTAGTAGTAAATATTTATTTGTTACCTTTCGGTATTCAGATTTCTACATTATCATGTGTTAATTTCATGTATTTATTGCTGTGTGCAAATATTTATTTCGATGAACTCTCTTCACCCAATTACTATCTGGGTTTTCGTCGTGTAGTATCTGTTGTGTAGATTTATCATTTCTTAGGTTTACTATACAGTCTCTTCTTAAGTGATTTATAGTCTCACAATCTCTCCTACATATTCTGCATTATCTATCATCGTCTCTTGTTCAGTAATTATTTCTTTTTTCTTCGTTGCCTATTCTAAATCTTGCAATTAAATTTAGATTTTTATTTTGTCGTATATAGTGGTCTGCTTGTAGCTTGTAGACAATAGATATTTGTACCCTGGATTAAAAGTTGATTCATTTATTTTTTCTGTTCTTAACTGAGTCTGTTTAGATATAGATATCCATCGTTGCACAAAAAAAAAAATGGATTGATACAATAGCAAAAATTTATCTTATGTATAATGACAACAATTTAGATATTTACAATAACAATATTTATATTTAAATTAGTAATATTATTATTCTAAATATCTAAATTATTGTCACTATACGTAAGATGAATTTTTGCTATTGCAACAATCCATTTTTTCCGTGTGAATGTCCGTTTCTTCCCATTTGTTCTTTTCTTGATATGTCTAGGCAATATACATATGTGAAACTTTTTCATGGTGCCCCTTTCATACTTCATTGTTCTCTTTCCTGCTTCTGTCATATTGTACCGGTTCCGTTTCCTCCTACATCTAAGAAAATGTATCAGATGGATACTTAGACTAGATAAGCAAACATCGATGTATGCAGGATGTCAGAAAACAACGTTTAAAGATTTACAGGGTATGCAGTACAGTTGAAAACAAGTAAGAAAATTTTAATATACTTAGGTCCGCAAATCAACTGTTTTTGATATAACAATGAAAAAAGATTAATATCAAAGAAGATGTTCAAAATGTTGTCCTCCCATATCCACACAGGATCTACATCTTCATTCAAATGAAACCCGCACCCGCTCAAAAAACCCGAGTTTCAATTTAATTATCTGTTCTATTCGTTGTTGCAAATCTGGAAGATCGTTTACAAGTGTCTTGTAAACTAAACTTTTTAAATGACCCCACATACAAAAGTCTAGAGGATTTAAAACGGGAAATTATATAAATTGCACTATTGGGCTTCCAAATTGTCAATAGATGGCGTTGATCACAATTCGCATAAGGACCACGTCAAATTCATTTTGTATGATATCTTATGATAGCGAATGAGTATTGATAGTATGTTTTTATTGGCAGCAGAACTGTTGCCATACGCACTGCAAATTTTCCTATTTTTATAGGTTTTTTTGGAGAAAATTCAATCTTAACCTAATCCATAAATACAATGTACCTTTCATTTTTACATCTTATTTAAATAATAGGGTTTAAACAAATGTTATACTTACATTGGAGTACTCTTAAAATGACTAGTATTGTTATTAATTTTAAAAAAATAACAATTAATTTCAAAATACAATGAAATTTATGTACTGTATGGTTAATTTAGCTTTCTACCACTAGTTAGCGTATTTTTATTTTGGATACCGAATTCCGACAAAACAAAATAAATTGTAATAAAACAAAGTTTATGACTCAATGCCAACACTGATCTTTATTATTATTAATATGTTAATGTAATTGAATCGCTGTAATCTCGGGAACGGTTGCTTTGCGGACCTATGTATATTAAGACTTTATAACTTCTTTTCACCTGTACTTCACACCCTTTAAACGATGTTTTCTGACACCTGTATATATCGGTGTTTGTTTATCTATTCTAAATATCCATCTGATACATTTTTCTTAGATTCTTTCAATTTTGTCTTGTCTTGTTCTCTCATACATAATAATACTCATAATCAAATTATTGAAAATTAACATTCTTAATTTAAAATTCTTGTAATATTTTTTTTTTGCCTGTGCCCCAAATTTGTGGGTGAATTATGTTAGCTTTCTTCATTGTTAGCTTTATATATTCATTCTCTTCTCCTTTCTACTTCTCTTTCCCCCAATTCAAATGTTTCTTTTCTTCTTCCTCCTTTCTTTATTGAAAACAACAATCTGGGGTTTATTTCTGTATGCAAGTAAAGGAAGCATTGTATGTCCAGTTTGACCATTCCTGAATCCATTTTAACTAGTTTCGCATAACTCAAAAACAATTAGCCGTAGAATGTAAAAATTTTGTATTTAAAACTGCTATAACATCTAGTTGTGCACCTCTCGTTTTTATTGCAATCGACAGTACCTAAAGGGCACTTTCTTATTTAGTTTTTGTAGCTACTGTCAATACGTCGGCATATAATAATTTTCAAAACTTTTTCCTACCTATTTAAATGTCTCCTGTGGTCTCTTAGTACAGGTTTTCAATTAAACTACCACCTTTTGTTGAAGGCTTGCTACCAAAATCTAATCAGCTCGCAAATGGCAACTGTTAACTGTGGGATTCGAACTAAAGATCTTATGATCCACAGTCCGATGCCCGCACCTTGAAGGACTTTTAAAATAAATTCATCGTGAAGAAAGTGAAATTCCCAAAACGAGTGTAAATAATCAAATAAATACCTCCTCATCTCTAGTAATTATCGTCTGTGCGTATATACGCATTATATTGAAGCACTCGGGTTCATGATCACCTTTACCACATTTGCCAACCTACCCACACATAGTACAGAAGCAGAATTCACGGCGTACACACAGTCTAAGCAATAAGCAATGAAACTAGATCTTCTGAACACGAACATCACTAGAACGTGAGTTCGAACGAAGCGTGAATTTAAACATGTGCAGAGAATATCTGTTTGTGAATACCGACACGGCTCAACGACGTCTTTCAATTGAGGATTTGTCTCTTCGCGGAGGATTCGACTAGAGGCGAATTAGTCAAAAGGGGACGAATACACTGTTAATAATATTTATTAACGATAATTTTTAAATTGAAAATACGATTTATTTATTCCTGTTAGACATAACAAGAAACAAGTTGACCAAAATTTCAGAACTTATATTTGAAAAATTATAATAACTTATTCTGCATTTAGAGTGCAAATAGTTATTTTTGTATTAAGTCAAAAAATTCAATCGAACTCACTAAAAACATTTCGTGCACAAAATACAAACAGAAATTTTTATTAAATTCATTGAAAAGATGAGAAAAACCAACAAAATTAGTACACCGTAACTTGTCATATTTTGGTAACTAAGAAAGAGTGACAGTTGTTGAGAATTTTGTTTTCCAAGCAAAAATATTTTTCTAACTGTATGAAAACGTTTTCCCGTGCGAAAACGATTTACCAATCCGTCCGTAAAAACTGAATACCATGGTAACATAACAAAAAAAAATTATGCTGCTAAGAATGTTATATTTTCAGCATTGAAATTGATCAAAAAAGTTCCGATTTTTTAACAATGGTAGAAAAATATGTTTTGTCGCTCAAACATGAATATTGAAAACTGAGCCGCAAGTAAAATTCCTCAGAAAACATGGCTTCGTGTGCTAAAATTTCTCTCGCGGATAATTCCTTACTTTGCCCACTTGTAAAATAACTATTAAATCCCATCAAGTTTGATATCAAATTAAAGGTCTCAAATGAACTAAAAATTACAAAATCTGGTGTGGGCACCACACTACTATTTTATACAAATAAAACCAACTGGACACGTATGACTTGTTCCTTGCGTATGACTTTATTTTGTCAATTATTTGAAATATAGTTGTTAAACCTGTTTAATTTTTTGTTCGCATTTTAACTGTGAATTTATTTTAAAGACGAAATGAGTTATTATCTAGTCTTCAAAACTTTCTAATTAATATTACTTTTATAATATTTCATACGACACATTTCTGACACTTCACAATTATTTGAAACGTTTGATACATAAATATTAAAATGTTTTAGTTATTGTTCCCATTGTAACTAAGATTATAGAAATATATACTTAAATATATAATTTAGTTTTCTTAAAATTAGAAGCATGTACAAGATAAGTACAAATTACATTTCAAATTCCAAATATTATTTATTATATCTTTCATTTGAAACTTTTTTTCACAGGTGAATCTATTCTTGAAATAATTGGAATTTATTGTTTTGTGTTAGTAAACTTCCTCTTCCAGTTTTTCAATTCCATTCAAAATCAACTCAGCAAATGAAGATTTTTTAATGAAATTTATAAATTCCAAGTTTCGTTTACATATTTTGTCTCGTTCATGGGATATTGCGCACGGACATTCATCCATCCATCCATCCAACCTCATGCACAGACATCATTGAGAAATGAGTCTTAACGGATTCAGTGGACGTCAAAATATGTATTTCCGAAAAAATCTCGTCAACGAATTTTTTCGTGATTCCAATGCTTCCTTATACTTTGTATAAGAAAATAAAAATAGCAGCAATATCTATTCTGTTTTTATTGCAAATATATTTTATATAAGAAACTCAACAACCGGAATAATTTTGTACGAGGCATCCAGGGATGAAACATCCCTCCAGTCTGCGAATCAGGCTTCCAACCACCTTTGTACTTCACAATGCGGAATAGGCGTACGTATGTATGAACGTGAGTCTATGGAAGGTAAGACATTGTCGTGGAACCAGAAGGGATATTAAGGGACAATTCTTTTGCAAGTTAAAGGGCAAAATACTTGAGGTTGTCCAGTGGTGGACCGTTGGAATTCCGCATTCGACATTGCTCAAGAATTAATGAAGAGGGAAGGTTTGAATATTCAAAAAGTTGTACGAGTTATATTAAAAATATATAAGGATGACAAGACCTGAAATTTGGGGGCTGGTTTGTGTCCGGAGAGACCCGAGTTCGACTTCGATTCTTGCCAACCTTAGAAGCACTTATTACTAAGCAAACAATCGAATAGGTACTACAAAGATTTGGAACAATTGTGCAAGCTTATTTGAATTTTAGAAAGAAATAGAAAGTGATAAAATTCATAAGTTCATGACCCTCTCATATCGATCAGTATTGTATTCTAAATTGATTTTCATGTGTTGGAATTTTTAATGTGTAACTCCTATTTGTGAATTGCATGTACATGTGTGACCTTGTATTACCGTAATTAATCCAACATTATTTATGCTTTTAACTCTTGTATTGTATCTATTGGAATTTTTAATACCTATCACCTATTATACCGTGTGTAGAATTGAAATGTGGCGCATAGCAATTCCAATGGTATTTTTTTGATATTGCTGTAAATATTTACCTATTTACATAACAGTAAAAGTATAAATACAAAAGTTTAATAATGCATGCAAAAAGGCCCATTTGGTTCTCTAAATATTTGTATTTCACGATACATCATCATCATCATTTAAAGTAAAATTAATATTATTAAAATTGTAACACGGTTATAGAAAATTAAATAAAAACTAAAAATATTTCAGAAAATAGATATAGATTTATGTTGTATTATTTTTTACAGAAATTTCGAAGTAGATTGTAATGTATAATGATTTCATTTTTATCCATTTCTCACTGTTAAATAAATCATTTCAATCTTCTATGAAATTTCTACAGAAAGTAATACAATAATGTAATAAATAAATCTAAATATGTTGTCTAATTTTCGTTTTTATTTTATTTTCCGTGGCCATATTACAGTTTTACTACTAGATATTAATTTAATTTGATTGAGGTACCGTGAAATCCTAATAATTAGTTAATCAAATAGGCTTTATTGAGGGCATTTTTAAATTTTTAAATTTTTTTTTATTTCCTCTTTCGATATAAACTTAATAAGTAAAAATGTAAAATTAACATTAAAATCATTATACACAAAATTTAAATTTTATACCCGATATAAGTAATTTTCTTCGAAATCGATGCTAAAGTACACGATATCATTCTGCCAAGTAGCCAAGTAGCCAATAGTAGCTAAAGTAAAACTTTACTGACTCTTATGTCAAAATTTTACTTTACGGACTCATCTGTTAAATTTTAAGTACAAACCTAAAATAACAAACATATTATTCTATACTAGTGGTGAATTTATTTATTATTTACCTTTGATTATCGAATTATCGGATTTAATGCAGATCACATGCAGACCACGTCTAAGAACATATAAATAATAACAAAAATTATACATGAATATTTGACCAAATTTGACACTGACAGTACTTTTATTATCAAAGTCATCCCCGTCGCAATAGCAAGCTAACGTTTTACAAATATATAATGCTATTTGTTTATGTTTTTTCATTAATAATTTAAGGATTTCGGAAAAATATAATGTATACCTCGGCACTAAAGTATTTTTTATTACTCATATGTTCGTAATAAAAACTTATACTTTAGTGCCTTGATAATAACTATACTTGTACATGCGTGTACATGTGCAAGAATTTATGTATATTTTTCACACTAAATAAATTATTATTAATATCATTGTTTTGCAGTGATCTGTTTGCAATAAAATAATTAAAGAGCATTGGACTGTAAATCATGAGATCTTTAATTCAATTCCAGCAGCTGGCAACAAATCTCATTGCAAATATTAACCTTGTTGATCTTTTTCTCTTTCAGTTTGGAAGATCGTAATTTGACGGCTGGTATCCACGCTCATAAATAAGAAATAGTTATTTGTATCACAAGGTTGGAAACTGCTATTTTGAGAGTGCGAGTTTATTTTGATAGGACGAGCCGTAGACGAGTCCTACAAATACGAGCACTCGCAAAATAGTTTCCAACCGAGGGATACCCAAGTTTTTTCGCGCCAACATTTATGTAAATTTAATAAATAAATTTAATTTATTACTCATTTTCTTAATGACAAGTGAATTCTTTATGTTGCTAACTTCACAATATTTGAATGTCAATTATGTTTATTTTCCAATATCATAACCAAAAATATTTACATATTTTTATTTGGATTTTACACTGCAAATTCAATTATAATTACTTACAAATATGTTTAAAATCCATAAATATTCTGTTTTCTTGTATTGCAAATAGCAATTGTAGATATATTGCCATAATATTTTTAAGTCCATGTAATACTTTGACATTTCTAGCGTCAGAAGTTAGCTAAAATTAGTGAAGTGATGCCAACATATAACCATAAAAAGTTAGCAATTTTTGTCGAACTAGTTCGACAAAAACATGATTTCCGACCGCTTTAGAGATATATAATTGTGTCAATGTCGGACGGTGGCGCGAAAATATTTTTATATGTCATTGATTTATTTTTGAGTAAAATAAAAATTATTTTTAACTCCAAATGTTTTATTAAGTAAAATAGCTTTCCAACTAAAGACGTACTCCTTCTTCTTAAACAATAGGGGTGCTACAGTAATACACCCTTGTGAATAAATTATATTTCCATGCACAAAACACTGCTATATTATCTCCTTAATGCAACTCATTCCACCAAATTATGGCAATGAACCCCGTTCAACTCAACTAAATTTAAAATAATTATTTCAGAAATTCCAGGGCATTAACCCCTTCGCCCCATCACGAGCCGCCCCTGGATCGCTGCGTACGGCATTTTAATGTAACCTGACGTTGAGGAGTAATTTTATTTTTCAATAAGATCATATTATGTGAAGCTAAAAATTGAATTTTTAAGGGTTTTCCTAGAAGCCTGTCAAAATCATTTAAGTAATGAATTTTTCTACGAACGGTTCTTTTATACTGTGAACCTGGCTTTGGAGACTGTTGCAGAATGGCTAAGAATACCGTGAGCTTGCGTTTAAAATTACAATTTAATTTGAGTGATTTTTAGACACACCTGTGATGTTCTCTCGAATTAATAATGTTAATAATAAATATATTGACAAAATAGATGTTGCTACCGTTTATATTTATACTAAATGAGTGCTACGCATGGTTGTAGCAGGTAAAATATGAGGTACATTGCAGAAATCTGCATGTAAAGAACTCCGTATGAAATGAATAATGTATCGTATATTTCAAACAGCCCATAATATCAAACTTTATTTGCTTTTACCTTATAAACAATGATTGTTGCTAGTAAAACATCATTCTTTTTTAGAGAGTACCTACTGTATGAAACTACCTGCTGGATGTAAACATAAAGAATAAAACTACAGCAGTAAAATCCGTGTTCGTCAGCACATCAAAAAATGGTGGCAGCAGCCTTCAAAATAATATAAAACTTAATAGCATTTCTCTCCATGTCATAGTTGAACAAATAGAAACAAAGATAAAATTATTACAGTGTTTTATATCTTAAACGGTATAAAATATATATTGAAAAATGTTTAGGTAAATATCGATTGTAGCTAATATTCCACATGTTTTTTCCTTTCGCCACATCCTCTGAAAAAGATATAGGAATCGTGCTATGAATTCGGAAGTGAGTTTTCAGTGTATGAACTTGTTTTAGGGTCCCTAGAATACGATTTTACTAGTTAGGTGTTGATGTCTGTCTGTCGGTCTGTGTGGATCTCAAAAACTACTAAACTGAAAATTTTTATATTTTGTATATATCAATTGTATCAACTTGTGAAGAGCTGATTATTTTTTTATGATATTCCAATAACCGGAAGTGGTAGTTTACTTGTAGCCCTGTCAAGTTATTTTGAAATATCTCAGTTATTAGAATAATGTTTCAAATATTATTATTTACAATAATTGGTGTTTGAAACATTTTTCTCTTACTATCTACAACTACGAATTACAACAGGTTAAAGAAATAGTATATTATGATACAAGTGTATAAGTAAGCTTTTAAAGCACGTACGACGAGTTTAAGAGTACGACGCGACATGTGAATATTGTTGAATTCAGAAAAAAATACTGAATCGTATAAGCAAATAAAAAAATAGGTTGCCATTTAAAATAAGAAAGTTGCACTCCGCATTTTGAGAACCACTGGTCTAAAAAATATTGTTTCGCTCATTTTAATTGTCTTATAATATAGAAATTGTTTACTAATTTAACCGACCTCGTAGCTCTTATAGTTCTCGAAATAACAATAGTGTACCACTTAAAATGAACATCCTGTATAATTAATTTAGAAAAGAAGTTACAAATGTTGAAAAAAATGGAGTTAACGCTAATCTCTTTTATAAATCTGCCTGTAAGAATTTACCATTGAAATCCCTATGCTGCGTTGTCCAAGGCACCATCCTGTATACCAAAACTCTTTAAATGGCAATACTATTTATAGTAAGTAATATTTCTTTAAAATCTTTCGCCATTTTTACGGAAGTATTTAAAATATCATTCGCTTAAAATTCTAAACATTTCATATTTATTTTGGTTACCGAAAAGCATTTTATATTGCCCTGGGGATCTATAAATTTAAAAAGGAAACTGTAAATCTTTTCAGCTTTTCATACCATCTATAGCAAACCGTAATCTAGAGGACTCTGCAATTGCAGAACCACCACAAACACAAATTATTTTCTATAACATTGTTTTAAAAACCAGACATTCCACAACTAAAAATTGTTATGGAATCACTAACACTCCATACGCTGCGTATGGAATATTTTAGACCAATCAGAGCCGCATATTAGCGCGATATATGAAGTATCTTGATTCAGTTACTATGGTTACGTCTGTTTGTTTTAATTTGATTTATTTGAGTTTGACGTTTACAACAGTTTTATATTTGTATTTCTTGTATATTTCCAAAATCTTGTTATAGAAAGTATAGTCTACAACGTGTAACGGAATGGCATATCCCACACTCGCAAACCGTAGCCCTCGCCTTCGGCTCAGAGTACAAACTTTTTGCTCGCGTGGAATATGTGCCATTCCATTACTTGTTGTAGAATATACTATATTTATTTTGTAGCACGAATGAAATTTCTAAAACCCTTTACATGTCTGCTTAATGAAACCCAACAATCAACCCCCTTCAATACATTTCACCCTTCGAGAACAATCGCACATCGCTTCAACCGCCAATGCCACGCCAACCAGGAGCGAGAATCGTAATTCGCACCCGTAATACGTAATTCCTCATTCAACAGAAAATAACGATAAATCATCAGATTCAGAACGAGATATTGACAGGGCCGTCATTATAACGATTAGTAGGCCTCTCTACCACGGTTTATGAACTTTTGTGTTGTGTATTTTGCTCGGGTTTTTTGTTGTAAATGTAGGTAATTTGGCGTCGAGGCTGATGAAAGATTAAAAAAATCGTTTAATTTTAATATACATAACATACTTTTCTATAACACTGTTTTGGAAACTAGGCATTCCACAACTAAAAATTGTTATGGAAACACTAACATTCCATGGAATATTTTCGACGAATCAGAGCCGCATATTAGCGCGATATATGAAGTATCTTGATTCAGTTACTATGGTTACGTCTGTTTGTTTTAATTTGATTTATTTGAGTTTGACATTATTAACAGTTTTGTATTTGTATTTTTTGTATAATTTCCAAAATCTTGTTATATAAAAACTCGCAAACCGTAGCCCTCGCCTTCGGCTCGGTCTACAAACTTTTTGCTCCTATATGGAACATGTACCATTCCATTACTTTTTCTAGAATATACTATTACAATCGTTGCTCAAAAGTCTTTTAAATAGTAGTAGTAAATAATAATTATTTGTTACCTTTCTATATTTATTTATACATACATACATAAATAACATCACGCTATGTCCCACTTAGTGGGGTAGCACGAACCCAGAAACACAGTCAACCAACAATCAATCTCCTCCAAACATTCCTATCCTGACACACCACTTTCGCCTCGTCCACATTCATAGTCCGATTCATACATGCTCGTTTATTCTTCACACTCGGAATCATTCGTTCACGCAACAAACCATCAATCATACCCAACCAGTTATTCCTCGGACGCCCACGCAATCGTTCACCTTCAATCTCACCCACATATATTAGTTTCACCAACCTTTCATTCGATATTCGCTCAATATGTCCAAACCACCTCAACTGACTCACTCCCACTTTCTTAACAACATTCTTCTCAATCTCACACTCATCATACACCAATGTATTCCGTATACGATTACGTCTCATATACCCACATACTCCTTTCAAATATCTCATTTCTACAGCAGTTATACGTCGTTCATGCTTCTTCATCCACACCCAATATTCAGAACCATTATTTATAAGACTATAAAACTATTACTAAGTACAAATATTTAATTTAT
Source organism: Poecilus cupreus (assembly GCA_963942605.1). Classification (NCBI taxonomy): domain Eukaryota; kingdom Metazoa; phylum Arthropoda; class Insecta; order Coleoptera; family Carabidae; genus Poecilus; species Poecilus cupreus. Next base: position 16,731,214 of record OZ012729.1, read on the forward strand.
TTCAATGTACTCTTTTCTGCCAATCAGTTTCATTTAACAGTATCTGTTGTGTAGATTTATTATTTCTTAGGTCTTCTTTACAATATCTTTTTAAGTGATTTATTGTCTCAAAGTTCACCCACTAATTCTGCGTAGTCTATCATCGTCTCTTCTCCAATAATTATTTCTTCGTTGCCTACGCTAAATCTTGCAATTATTTTTAGTTTTTTTTGTCATATACTCGTATAGTGCCTTCTTTGTAGACCAGTTTGTTTATAACGGGTGTTTTTTTACTTTCTTATATAAAGTATAATCATGAAAAAATCGTTGACGAGATTTTTGCGCATATACATATTTTGACGCAACAAATGCTACATTTTATTTATAAATTTTTATATTCTTTTTACTATAAACTAGATACTACAATTTTTGAAGAATGTGAAAAAATTCTTTATAATTTTGGGAACAATATTATATAATACTTTCTTGAAGGTAATCTAATAAAAATTTGTAAATATTTATAGGCTGTTCAATTAAAAAATATAAAATTGTATATTGTTACGCATAAATAGAGCAGCCTGTATACAAATATTTATGATAAGCAGATAGGCAATTATATATGAAGTAGATTTTATTTGAAAATTTTTCTCTATAAGTTAAAATAAAGACATCAAAAAAAGTACTGCTGTTTGTATATATAGTCCAAGTTAATATATTTTGATTGGATTCTTTCTATTTTGTCTTGTTCTCTCCAACCTCAAATTTCAGCTCCATGCATCATAATAGTTCGCAATCAACTTATCGAAAAGTAACACTCAGAATTTAAATTTTTAAAAAAAATTTCTTTGTTCTACATATGTCCCAGATTTGTAGGCCAGCTATATTAGCTTCCTTCATTATTAGCTTTGTTCCATTTAGTTCCTATTTAAATATAAATAAATACATAACAATGAGACTTTTTAGTAATAATGAAATATAAAAGTACGATTAACTTTCCTACACAACCATTTCTACTGAAATTCTCATGAAACACATCAGAAATATTCTTGATAATAAATCATATTTTACAGAGTTTTTCTCAAGAACTAAAACACAAAAGCTGTATCACTGCAACTACAAAAATTTAGTAGATACGCGTTAGGTTTAATACATCATTCGTCACAATCAGACCTAGCCATGGTCGACATTCTGCTGTTCTTGTGAAGTGTGAGGCATTTTTTTGCTTCTGGAAGTGTCAGCGCAAAATGATATATACAACTGTGGTTTTCATTGTGTTCTTTGTCGGTCTCTGCTATTGTAACTTAAGTTTATCGCGTTTATCGCACATGTGTTGCAATAATTTGACGAGAATTATTGGAAGAAAAAATATATTTCTTGGTTAGATTTGTATTGTTATTAATTTGAACATAGGACTACAATTTCACAAGTTTCATTTTACAAATGCTTTACTTGCATTAGCGAAGTTGTTGATTTACTACTGCAAAAAACCATCGATTTATAGTGCCCTCAAATCACTCACATCCATGTGTGGCCGTTTGTCAGACACGAATTTCAATTATTTTTACAATTCACTCGAATTACAGATTGTAAAGCTGAGTACTCTCTCTTGACAATCAGTGGTTGTACACAGTAAAAAATGTATAGTCATTGACAAAATTTTAACAAAATTTGTAGTCCCAGAGGATCAACCGTTAATTTTTGTTAATGTAACAAGTTTAAAATTTGTTGCAAATAACAAATTAATTTTGTGTATTTTTTAACTATTATTATTATTATTATTTATTGTCAGTACGTAAGAATAATATTATATCAATTTGATGTGCATTACGTTATTTAATTACTTTACCTGTGACAAAAAAATGACATTAAAAAAATTCAGTAACACTTATTTAATTTTTTGACAACAAAGTTCTAGTTTTATACATTAGTTTATAATAGTAATTTCTTAACTAGATACATTTGTGAATATAGTAATTATTTTTTTGTTGTATATTTTCAGTTTAATACACCATTATTATTATTTATTTCTATTTGCTTTTGACTAAATATTTCAGTAATTATATTGAAACAGAACAGTAAATCATAGTTATTAAGTTGTTACAAAGGATACAAACTTTATTAACAATTTTAAATTGATAAGTTAGCTAAATTTACTTTTTATTGTTGACTAGTCTATTCGTTGAATTTTATAAAGGTAGCAAATAAATAAAAACAACAATTTTTCTTGTTAAAAATTCCGAATTGATTAAATTTGAATTTAACAAATTGTCGTATTTGTTCAAATTGTTAATTTAACGCAATATATTTTTTCAATATAAACTAAAAATACTTAACAACCACAAAATAACAAATCGCAAATCTAATTTTTTACTGTGTAATGTTTATAATATTAAAATACATTTTGTATTGATCTAAAGGTAAACGCGTATTCTGGTAATTAACAAAGTTTGTTTCAAAATTTGGGACAAAAAACTTTGTGTGAAGTTTTAATACCGCATTTAATAATCAATTAGCGTGTTACAATTTTGACGGTGTCTCATACAAGTATAGGGTTAAACAGAAAAAAACTATAATACTAGAAAAGAAAAAATCTGGTGTGGGCACCACAATACCTCCCGCCATAGATTTCATATCAAACAATCCAGGAACACGGACCACCAATATCAAGAAACGCTAATCCATTCAAGAAAATTACTCTGTAATTATGACACATATCAAAAATAGTTATTTATGTATCAAGGGTCGTAAGTGGAGTTTTGTGGTCGAGGGTATAGTTTGTGGCCCGAGGTGCAGCCGAGGGCTACAAAATACACACACAAAAAAAAATTACCACCCAGTGATTGCAAAATCAAACTTACAACCCTGTTACCAAGGTAATAATATCATACTTACTATAGTGGTAGGCGGAAAATGACATTTTCCAACCGTTGTTTTGTTTTTTTCAAAACGCAGATTAGCAGTTTTATACGAAAATGTGGAAATATAATTTTTCTTCCACGTGTTGTATTCGTTAATAGAGACAGTAAGAGAAAAATGTTTCAAACAATAATTGTAGATAATAATAATATCTGAAATATACTCAAAGACAAAATTATCGAATATTTAATTATAATGAATCAAGGAAAAAGTAAAGATGGTTTTTGTTCACAAAATAAAATTTGCAGTCTCTAATGTTATTAATACGTAGTATTACTCAGAAATTGCAAATTTTATTTTGTGAATTAAACCATCTTTACTTTTTCCTTGATTCATCTTAATAAAATATTAGATAATTTTGTCCATGAGTATATTATTTTAATAACAAAAATTGTTATTTAACCATAATATACTGAGATATTTAAAAATAACTTGACAGGGCTTCAAGTAAACTACCACTTCCGGTTATTGGATTATCACCAAAAAGTAATCAGCTCTTCCAAAGGGGATACAATTAATATAAACAAAATATCAACAACAAACAAACAAACTTACAGACTGACAGATTGACAAACAGACAGACACACTCACAGACACCATAGCGAAACTATTAAAATCGTATTCTAGGGACCCAAAACGTGCTCATTCACTGAAAACTCACTACCAAATTTTTAGCATGATTCCAATATCTCCCTTACAGAATGTGGCGGGAGGTAAAAATGATACGGGGTACGACAAGAGGAACTGCACGCCGCCTGAAATACTTTTAATGTATAGTTTGTGTAAAAATATTGATCAAATAAATTGTGAATTTATTTCTAAAATATTTATTCGTTATTTCCGAATTTACAGGAGTAGAAAAAAATATAGTATTATATTCGGGATTATGGTCATTATTCAATCGTGTGAATAATATTATACTATAAATACGCGAAACCAACTCAGAGGTCATAAAACACTTGCTACGCTCATGTTTTAATTCTGACCCATTCGTGACTAAAGACTAGCTTTACGTGTACCTATATCGCAAATAACTATTAGCGCCATGCAACCCAGAACATTAAATGACATTTTAAAACCGAAAATAGAAAAAATATATTTTTCTAATCACCTCAATTGACTATTACCAATCTTCCAAGCTATCGAACCTTTCTTCCATTGCAAGCGTGGTGAACTGTCTCATTAGCTCCGTTAAAAATCGCAGTTAGTTTGGCTTGAACAAGACATAGACGTCAATCGTCTCCGACGCCGAGCGTCGAGCAAGCTGAAGACGTGAAACTAGCAAATTGAAAACCCTTTAGCTTTAGTGTTACGAGGCGTCGTGACGGAGGCGCCGAAGCAAAGACGTCTCACGCGAGAGGTGCGCAATGAAGAACGGAACGACGGCAAGGAAATAGGAAGAATAAGACGGAATGAGGAGTGTAAATAAATTCGCTTACATCATAGAGTGCTTATCCGTAGTAACGGATATCCACAAGCAAACGTTTCTAAATTAATTTATGGAAAATATCTTAAATTATGTGTTGAAAATGTTTGACAACGAAAATGAAGTTATAAAACTATTTTAGAGAAAAATGTTTCAAATAAAGTTGATAGGAAATTTTATTCTCCACAAGTTTTACTTGAAGTATTTTTTGCTAAAATAATTCAAAAACCCCTGACATCGCTAAATATAAAACGCTGTTTTTGGTGGAGGCGCCCGAAAACTAATAATAATCCGAAAATTAAAGTCTTTCAAATTATAGTATATATTAAATATATTTTTCTTCTACATATACATCATAGAAGTTAATCATTGTTACTAATGCAATAATATTCTAGTTGTTTCATATACCACTGGTGGCAGCACCTACAAGGGCAGCTGTGGCGAGTGAGAGGTGTTGTAATTGGTTCTGACATATTTTATATTTTATTATTTAAAATGGCAGAAAAAATGACTTGTATTTTATTAAGAGGACAATTTACAGACTGTTAACAATAAATTGTCATTTTTACTGCCGGCTGTAAAAATATTTTCTATAACACTGTTTTGGAAACTAGGCATTCCACAACTAAAAATTGTTATGGAATCATTAACATTCTATACGCTACGTATGAAATATTTTCTACAAATCAGAGCCGCATATTAACGCGATATATGAAGTATCTTAATTCAGTTACTATGGTTACGTCAGTTTGTTTTAATTTGATTAATTTGAGTTTGTCGTTTTCAACAGTTTTTTATTTGTATTTTTTGTATAATTTCCAAAATCTTGTAATGGAAAGTATAGTCTACAACGTGTAACGGAATGGCCTATCCCACGCTCGCAAACCGTAGCCCTCGCCTTCAGCTTGGACTACAAACATTTTGCTGGCGTGGAATATGTGCCTTCCATTACTTATTGTAGAATATACTATTTCCTGGCAACCACTTAACAAACGATTAGTAACCGTCAACAAATGCGTATCAACCGTTCAAAGAAACGCAGGGCCCGTAATTTGCAAGCGATAATCTTCAAAATATTTATTAAAAGTAATTACTAAATTAATATTAATTCCAATTCGGTAAAAAATAATGTGTTCAACAAGGCACCAAAAACAAATTTACAGCTTCGGCAGCATTCATTGACTCGAGATCGCCTTGTCAATGAAACGGCATAATATTATATTTTGGTGCCTAGTTAAACAATAGTTATTTGTTTAATTAGGCATCAAAATACCAGATTTACAGCAGAATCTGCCGTTTCATTGACGAGGCGAAGCCGAGGTAATGAATGCTGCCGAAGCTGTAAATCTATCTGTGTTTGATGCCGAGTTGAACACAGAATTCTTTTACCGATTTGGAATTAATGTTAATTTAGTGATTATTTCATATAGATATTTTGAAGGTTATTGCTGTCAAATTACGTTGCCATGCATGTGTTGAACGGTTGCTATGTATTTATTGACGGTTTCTAAGCGGTTGTTATGTAAAATATTTTACAGCCTAGGCATAAAGGTGACACTTTACAGACTATTAGCAGTCCGTGAAGTGTCATCTTTAATGTTAATCGGCAAAAAATAACTATTTTGTGCGGTTGTTGTTATGGTAGCGGCTGCGGAATCCAAAATGATTATTTTTACCCTATTTCGCGGCCGGTACAAAACAATCATTTTGACAGTCTTTTTTCAGAACTAATTGTTTTGCTTATCAAATGACAATCCCATAGCCACTTTATATTTACAATTTGTTTAAAATTTGTAATTAATATTTTTATGGTTGCAAAATCCTTTATCGCTTTTGAGATTGTCCGCAAGCGGCCTCGGGGATAAATTTTCTCTCGGTACGCTAAAGAGTGATTTCGCGGCCTTGGTATACAAATAACTATTATTTAAACTTGTAGTGACATCAAGTTACAAACTCAGCAATTCGAATTATTGAATATTCTTCATCAGGAAATAAAATTAAATAATACAATATTTTATGTTCGACTGCATTGCAGTTGCAGATTATTTTTCTTAGTTTAGAAAAGCAATTATATTTGACACATGATGTTAATTTGAAAAAAAAAGATAATTTCGAAGTGTGCTTTTTCTGTTGTTTGGTTATACCAAGTTGTTGATTGTTTTTACTTTATCGGATTAGTCCATAAAGAGCCACAATATTATCAACAAGTGATTATAATACAGTCAAATATAATCGTAGATATATTTATTTTATTTAGTTTTAAAAGTATTTTCAACTTATTTATCAATTATCCTCTTTCAAGTAACTATCACTCAAGCAACTAAATCTTCTACAAATCCACGTCAATCCTGAGTCCCGCAATTAATATACCTTCCACTGTCAGCCCCTTCCACTTTCTGTTTTCACTTCCAGTTTCTCCAGCACTGGCTTGAGCGGCCGCAAAGTCGGAAGAAGTTCTAAGTTGGCACTGCTGCTATTGACAGTCGAGCGCGAACATTGGTCGTACTTTTAACGCTCAAAACCGAGATCTAAGTTTGCTTTGTGCGGCTAATTTCTTACTCTGTAACCAGCAGATACGAAAACTCTATGCTCTATGGACGAGGAACGATCATACTTTAGGAATTACGGATGAAATATCGCCTACTGGGTTGCTTGTTTGCTTGTAGATAATTTATACGTTAGTGTAAACTAATAAAATAGTTTTTTTTTCTTGTACAGAAATCTTAGCTGAATCCAATATTTGAGACTTCACTTCAATATCTATTTTGCTTTTCATGCTACAATTATTTTTCTAAAAATTATGTTATAGTTATTTACCGGTTTCAGGAGATTAAACCTATGTTTACATGCACAAAAGTAGGCAGGGTAAGTATGTTATAACTCTATACTGTAGGGTAATATTACCTTACTGATCTGTCAAAATAGTCAAGAAAATGAAAATAAAACACAACGCTCTTTATTAATACACACGGAATTAAGGTTTTCAGAGCTTTACCTGCTGCGTTTCAAATATTTTCAGGCAATCAGCATCGCCAAAATCCACTTTTTATTATACATTATGAACACATTGACGTTTAAGTAAAAATATTATTTATAAATATGATAGAAAACAAGTGTAACCATGGTGTGAAATAAAAACAAACAGACTTACTTGATCACTTTCTAAAATTATGACAGACGTTATTCATACAAGAATTTCATAAAATAATATTTATTTCTGACACTAACGTCGTCATATTCTGAAACCGGTAAACTATTGAACAAACCACGGATGTTATGAGTCATAACAGGCCTTGGATGTCTTAAAATCCTCGCTCTACGAGCTCGGATTTCAAACTGACATCTGCGGCAGTTATGATACTCATAACATCACTAGGAATGTTAATAGCTATTACATTACAAGCAAGGTAAAACAGTTTTTACTGCTGAAGCAATAAAAACAGTTACCTTGCGTGTATTGTACATACATTTTACTTGTTACTCATTTGTAAATCAAATTAAAAAATTACCAAATCCTGTCAATTACACACAACTGTTCTGTCAAAAATTATTTTATTTACAATGCAGCTGTCAATTAGTAACTTGTAAAGATTCATTTTCAAAGGTAATACAGGGCTTGGATAAGTGGTGTTTACAAGTGAGTAACAAGTAAAACTTCTTTTTGATTCTGCTCCTGGTTCATATACAGGTGTCTCATAATAACGGCCGAATATCTCGAGAAATACACATTCTAGGAAAAAGTTTCTCATGTGAAACTTGTCGATTACTAATGGTGCCACGAATTGTTCATTTCAGTTTTATCACAGGTGGCGCAGTAATCGGTAAAATTGAGAGAAATTAATTTCCTTAAATTGAAACCCCCATTTTTTATTGCATATTATGATTCTGTAACTTTTCTGTGAACCATTTCGTAATTATTATCGTAGATGGCGCTGCAAACGGCGAAATAGGGTAAACTTCATTTTATCGTAACTGCCATGAAATGAACTTTTCTTTGCCATACTATTTTATTGCAAAAATATGCACTTTTAATTGTGTAATCCATTTTTATTAAGGAAAAATGTAACTTTAGGTACGGCGTTGAACAAAACAAGTTATTGTTTATATTATTGATACTCCTGTCATCAATTTGTCAAAAATTGTTGTCGATTTAAAGCCATTACAGACTCTTATGTTAAAATTTTACTTCACAGACTCTTAAGTCAAACTTGAATTACACACCTAACAAACAAACTAATTATTCTATAATACTATTGGTAAATTTATTTATTATTTACCTTTGACAATAATTTATTGGAATTAATACAGATCACATGCATAATTCGTCAAAAAACATATAAAAATTCCACATTCGTAATAAAAATTAGTGAAATAAAATTTATTTTATATTTAAAAGTTCCCTAAATAATTTATTTAAGTCTGCACTTCAATATCTGTTGTAGTTTTTATGATAAAGCTTTACTTGTATATATTAATGTTGATATTATAAATTTATGCCCAAGAACATATTTAAAAATAGGTACTTATTACACAACACGACTGTTGCATTAATTTACACCTAATAAAAACTCATTTCACGACAAAATTTAATCAAGATCTTGATCCCAAAAATCGTAAAAACCCTATAAAATAAATAACCAAACTTTCAACCCCATATTGACAATTAACCACAACCCTAAATTATTCAAATCTTATTGAATCATAAAACAAAGTCTAGAGGTATTAACCTTCCAAGATATCACATAATAAATCCAAACCCAATTTAAAATCACGCCATTAAAACCAAAAGTAAATAATAATGACCGTTATCAGAAAGATAAATGGGTGCGCATGGTTGTGAATCTTGCGATAAGATAATAAAAGTTAAATTACCGGAAAGAGTTCCGTTACCGCTTTGCTGTTTCGTATTAACCGGGTTGAAAGTTACCGATGTACTCTTAGATTAGTTTCAAATAAGGAAAATGGATTTTGAATTGAATTATATGCGAAACAACCAGGGAACGTTCTATCTAATGAAGCAGACTTGCTGGGTGCCGTGCATTTTATACCGGGTGCTCCTATACGGAAAATTAGTTATTGGGGTTGTGTAGCTTCCCCGATGATTTTACATAAATAAGCTTCGAATTAATGTTGTAGAAGATTAAATTCTGAATCTGATTCAGTCCACATTTTGTAATTTTCTGTTGAAATTTGCTGCAAATGACAGAAAAACTTTTGGTATCTTCTAATCGTTTCACTAGCAAGTAACTAAACTATAGGGTATTCATCATGGCATAAATAAAATATCACTGTAATAATTACGTCACATATGAGCATGTCAAACGAATTATAAAATGATATATTGAACAAAACCAATAAAAAATTGGAAGTAAAAGTTGATAAAAATTTAATTACAGACTGATAAAAATGTTTATCCAACACCTCTCAATAAATGCTCTATAACTATGGCGATTTTAAAGAAGCAAAGTAACAGATTATCCACTAGTGGGTATAATTTTGAGGAAAGCCACTAGTGAGTATTTTTTTATTTATAACAATAATAATAACACACAACACCTTGGTAACTACTTCGGCTTCGTGTGCTAAATTTTCTTAATTCCTTACTTTGCCCACGTGTAAAGTAAATAACTTTCTTGGAACAAACAGATTCCTCTTAAATGAAGAGAAAAATTGATTTGAATAGTGCCAATCCAATTCGTTTTCATTACAAACTTTTGTAGGTTAAAAGATATTCTTGTATGAAAATAACTTTAGTTTTGAAGGAATATATCCAAGTATTCAACTGAGACTCATTATTAGGACGAAGTAGTTTGAATAGGAGTAGTTTTAATTCAAAATATTATCGTTTTAAATAAAAACGTTTTGTTTAAAATTAAAACAACTGCTTTTTCATAATTTTTAAACATAAAATTTATATTATATTCCTTTCTTTCAAAGCAGGAAAAAAAGATAAATAAAATTTATATTTAAAATTAATATTTTTTTGAATTGAACATAATCATTTTGTAAGAAATTTTCTTCAACGAATTCATATAAAAGGAAAACTGAAAATTTTCTTGAAACAAGAAGTTTTGGTTTCTTATTTTTTCACTACAGTGATGACGTGAATCGTTTGTTTGGATGGATAAACTTATAATAAAGTGCTTTACTTTGCTTGAAATTTTTTTTAATTCTTTACAATATTTATTTAAATCTTTTTTCTCTAAAATAATTAGAAAAATAATGCTATTGAAAGAAATTTTTTCTCACTTTAAACACAGTATTAAGTATCAAATGAAATGCTGCAGCAATCACGTTCTTCTTCAGCGTAGCGCAAATTGTTCGGAGTAAGTTCATTTCACGAAATTGAATATAAAATGTGTATTTTCTGCACTGCATGTAAAATAAACAGTGTAGAAATGAAGTATGAAAGCAAATTTATAGAATTTTGCTTGAGCGGATAAAAATATGAATAGACTACTTTATTTTTAGCTAGGAAGCCAATTAAAAGATTCATAAAGCGACCATTATACTAAATGCACTAGGTACAGACTGCGTATACTTGTTAATACGCATTTTTGCATTAATTAACGTGGAAGTGAAAAAACATCTTGCTTGACTATAAATTTTAAAGAACTACTATCTTCAACTTGGACAAATGTTTCCAACTATATCATACTTGTATATATCTCTTGAAACAGCAATTACCAAAACTGTGGTTCAGCGCTACGGATGATATCTAATGACGAATTATAAAAATATTGGACTCTACAAAAATAAACACAAATAATATGTCAATAAAATAAAACTGATATTCCAGTGTAACCAAATCCGATGAAGGATTTAAACAATAACACATTTTAATACTTAAATACAATACAATAAATCCTATTCTAACTAATAACCTAATTATAATATCATACTATCAATTACTCCCATCAACATACAATTGATTTAGAATAAACCATTTTCAAAGAAGCAAAACTGCAAATGTTTTTTTTTTTCCAAATTGTACCATTTTAAATATGTAAGTTTTGAATAATATGATTATGCAAGAGTCTCGTGTAAAAAGTTAACTACTAAATAAACTTTAGGTTGCTATTCACAGGCCTGCACTAAGTGCTACTAACTAGGACATTTTAAAATTTGGCACTGTTACTTTACAAAAATTGTTGATTACCTTGGAGATCAACAATTATTTCATAGCAACATTATTAAATCTTAAAATGCCCTAGTTAGTAGCCCTTAGTGTAGACCTGTGAATAGCAGCCAATGTGACTGTATTAAGGAAAGAATATGCTTTAAAAAAATGTGTTATTACTGCTGTCTTCACAGCATATGATTCATCTTATATAAATCATTTCAATTCACCATTTTTACTTTCTTATACAAAGTATAAGGAAGTATTGGAATCACGAAAGAAATCGCTGAAGAGATTTTTGCGGAAATACATATTTTGACGTCTACTGAATCCGTTAAGACCAATTTCTCAATGATGTCTGTGTGTGAGGATGAATGGATGGATGTCCGTGTGCGCAATATCTCATGAACGAGACAAGATATGTAAACGAAACTTGGAATTTATAAGTTTCATGAAAAAATGAAGAGCTGAGTTGATTTTGAATGAAATTGAAATACCGGAAGAGGAAGTTTACTGGACACACAAAACAATAAATTACATTTTTATCAAAACCAGAATCAGCTGTGAGAAAAAATTTCAAATGAAAGATGTTAGCAAAATGTTATTTGCACTTTTCTTGTACATGCTTCTAATTTTAAGAAAATCTAAATTGTATTTAATAATTTATTTCAGTAATCTTAGTTACACTGGGAACAAAAGCTAAATTATTTTTAACAACGGTGTGTCAAACGCACTGAGAGAAAAGTTACATAACAGTTATTGAAAATCTATTAACCTTTAGTAGAATATCTAATAAAATGAGGACAGTTAAACACTCTTTTAAATATTAATAACTAAATTTTATAGTGGTATATATTAACTACTAATAAAACCCTTGTTTCGTTACAAATAGATAAATTTTAATGCATAAGAAACTAGATTATAGTAATCAATAACTTTTTTAGTAACTGATAAATATGTATTTGTTATTTCTAATAACTGTTTTTTATTTGTTATAAAGCAGAGGTTGTTTCTTAAATTTCAAATATTGACAAATAATATATTATTCAATTCTTGTTAAAATATAGCTTTTAGAGTCTATGATTCATTGTACGTATTCGCCTAGATTCCACTTATGTAATGTTTCTGTAACAAATGTATAGCACATTTTGATGAACTAAATATTGTTACATGTACTACGCAAACATCTCAACACCGAACAAAATGCAATACTGACTATCCAAGCGTCAAAATCAACCGACTTCTGCAAGGCGCAGTGTGCAATTATAAACAGGAATGATTTGGCTCTTAAAAATCAAATAATACTCAATATAAAACAGTTTATTAACCATTAATAGATACGTTTTAACGTATAATATACTTACATAACCAGTCAAAAAACTTGATAATATCTATTAATAAAATTATACTTCCTTTAAGTAAATATATATTTCCTTGTTATAAATTTGGTTAGTAATTATAAATAAAAAGGCAATGATAAATAATATTAGATTTTTATGTGTTATTATTAATGTTATTTATAAATACAAATTACTTGTATATACATTTCTTATTAATAGCTACTACATAAAATATTAATTTTTAAAAATAGTTTGTACAAGTTAATAAAAGTACCGCTATAAAAACAATTTTGTTCCATGTAATATCTACTTTATAAATAGAAATACTTTTTCACTAATAGTTATTGAAATTTTGTCTATAAAACTAGTTTTATAAACCATTTCTCTCAGTGCGTGTTAAATAATTGTGAAGTGTCAAAAATATGTGTCGTTTTAAATATTATAAAAGCAATATTTGTATTATTAGTTAGAAAGTTTTAAATACTAGATATTAATTAATATTTTAAATTAAAATCATAGCTGAGAACCCAAAATTAAACAGGTATAATATGGCAAATAATTGTCACAATAGCTATACGCAAAATACAAATCATACATGTTCAGTTGGTTTTATTTGTATAAGAAAATAGTGTGGTGCCCACACCAGATCTTTTATTCTCCTCCGCCAATTATTTCGTACACCAGAACACACTTCCCCCTCCCATTCGTGAATCAGAACTATTATACCTCATAAACGTGAGAAAATGTGCAAGAACCACCCAGATAACTACCCTTCGATAACGACCCTCTTCCTCCTTTTTTCTCTTATTTCTTTCCCTGTCTCCCATCTCCCTCCAACGCATGCACATGCGCATCTGACTGCATATCCCTCACGTGTTCAACGCCGTGTATAGAGCTTGAATTGGCACAGGGCCGAGAGTTAAACGAACAGATTACAGTTCAGGATCTCAGGCTGGTTGAATGCTCATTTGCTGCTAATGATTATTGATTTTACGAGATCGGGACTGGATGGTTGTATTGTGATTTTGTTTTTGTCGAGAGAAGAAAGCTTGTTATTAAGCGAAAACAATTATTTTTGTTGGTAGCTCTTGAAATAGTCGGGCGGTCACTGAACTAACAACGATGATCCAAGAATTCCGTTTCTATTACCAATTAATTGGAATACTCGTATACGAGTACAGTCACCGTGGAACTATTCTGAACTATTCGAACTATTCTCGAGGAATATCAACAATTATGTTTTGGTATTTAAAGCAAGTTTCCTCAACAAAAGACCAAGAATCTGGTGTGGGTACCACACGACTTTCTAAAACCTACAAATATTAATGTGCTAAACTTGACAAATATTTGACTTACGAGTAATATAGAATAGAATAGATGTTTCAGTTATATGTAGTACTGTTCCAGATAAAATGCACCATTGAATGTCAATATCAAACGGACTTGTCATCATACTTTAGAGATGATTGATGAAAAGAAAGAAATTATATGGTTTCTTGGTATTCTGGTTATAGTTTGAGAAATATTTGTGATAAGTTTGCTAATTAATTTATTTAGTATAAATTACTTTACAAGTGGGCAAAGTAAGTAATTACCCACGAGGGCTGAGTGTGATAATATTATCAAGTGGGTAATTCCATTTATTAAAGAAATATTATTTGACAGTGACATATGCTTTAAATTTTTTAAATTAAAATGTCAATCGAAATGGTTTTCAATTATTATTGTTATAAATAGAATATAACTCACTAGTGACTTTTCTCAAAATTATACATGCTAGTAGGTAATCGTTACTTTCCTTGTTTAAAATCGCTATAGTTGCAGAGCATTTATTGAGAGGTGTTGGATAAAAAAACTTATCTTTAACTTATGAAATTCATAGCTACGAAACCAGGCAAGTAAATAATTTTTTCTACGCTCACTATCGAAAATCGCATTTTCGAAATATCACTGCTCACTCCGAAAATCGATTATTACAAACAACAGAAAAGAGCATGAATGTAAAATGCACGAAAGTGCATGTATGGACGCTTGTAAAATGCACGAAAATGCATGTGTATCTATTCATCTTTGTAGGCTTTGTTTTAGTTTCCTAGGTTACCTTGATATCCTGTTTATTTAAATGTCAATTTAAAAGTTTTCACTGAAATAAGAATAACAAGATAACAAGAAAATGAGTGATACAGAAGAAATTTTTGAATGTACACCTCCAGAAATTATTGCAGCAGCCAGCAATAGCTGCAATAATTTATTGCCCGAAAAATCCCGCAAAAGGTACGATGACATTTATCGGAAACTCATTGATTGGAAAATTTATAGAAGAACAAAATCATTTTTGGAGAACGTATTTAATCCATAATTTAAAAAAATGACCGTAGAAAAAGTATAGTGTGCACCACGTGCGAAAATGCTCTTACATGCTCATGTTTTTCTGCAGCACTCCCCTTCGGGTCGTGCCACAAATAAAACACTCGCATGTAAGATGCTATTTTCGGCACTTGATACACAATATACTATTTCTGTAAAAAAGCAGAACAAGAGTCAAACTAGTAACTCCATATTTTGTGAAGTTTTGATTAGATATAACGAATTACCATGTGATATAAGAGACAATAAAAATACAAAGGAATTTAAAAGAAAATTAAAACAACATATAATTAAGCTATAATGCATAGACATTTAATTATTAGGTATTTATAATAGTTATTTACTTTACAGGTGGGCAAAATAAGGAATTACCCACGAGGGCTAAATTGTGATAATTTTATCGAGTGGATAATTCCACTTTGCCCACGTGTGAAGTATAACGTTTTATCCAACCCCTCTTAATAAAAAAAAAGTTATTAAAGAAATTTTATTTGACAGTGACATATGCTTTAAATTTTTAAATTAAAATGTCAATCGAAGTAGTTACCAAGGTGTTGTGTGTTATTATTATTGTTATAGATAAAAAAATACTCACTAGAGACTTTCCTCAAAATTATACCCACTAGTGCGTAATCTGTTACTTTTCTTGTTTAAAATCGCTATAGTTATAGAGCATTTATTAAGAGAGGTGTTGGTTAAACGAAAGTACTTTTACGTAAGTTATATCAAGTTAATTGCAATTTTTTGTAATACTTAGCCTACGGCTATCTAAAAATAAACAATTATAATTATAATATGTATTTGAGAAATTATATCAATTCTTAAAGCTGCACTTATACATTCAAAATGACAAATGAATGGTTAAAAACTTGACAGAAGAGTGGATAAAGACTTGACAGTTGTAATCATTTACTTTCGTTGTTTAAAATCACCTAAATTATAGAGTATTTATTGAGAGTTGTTGGATAATAATAATATACCCGGCACCTCCACCAAAATCTGCTTCACAATATATATGGAAATAAAAGCACATTTTCTCTATAACTTTATGATATTATCTTAGTATTAGTTTACAGGTATGGTCAATGTAAACAACCCCTCCACGAGCACCATCCCCGCAACCGTCATCCCCTGTCATTGTGCGTGCATGCGTAGTCATCTTGATCACAACCTCCCATGATGCTTGTCTGCACTGAGACGTTGAGTGATGGAGGAATTGAACTGGGGTGAGCATCAGAGTTAGAAAAAGGAGATGCGGGTGACACATTCTGACATAAGTGACACGCAGGAATAATTGTGACGCATGGGATGCGTGCTTTGTAGCAGGCAGATGTTTTACAATATGTGCTGGCTTTGCGGTTTCTTTGATGAGATATTTAGAGTAGAGTAGGAATCTGAGGGTGTAGGAAATAAATTTAATAAATGGTTTTAACGTAAAATGTGACTATCGCCTGTCAATTATAACAATAAGTTCACAATCACGAGTTCAAGAGCACACTTATTTGTTAGTCTTTTGAAATCTACAGTTGCAGAGCTGCTTCTTTTACAATAATTTAATAATAATAATAATAAACTTTATTTAATGAAAATCCTGATCACATACAAGCATTATTGTAAATAATGAATTTAATTGAATCAATAGTATTGTAACAGGTACCTCGCACTTAAATTTTACTTGATTAAATAAATAACCAAGGGTAGCATAGTCGCTGGCCACCACGGAATATTTTAACTCGATTCCGAAGAGTATTTAGGAAAAGACTTGTGATCAAATAATGGGAAATATGTGCGCAGGCGGGAATCAAACATGTATTCAACAATAACAAAATTATATAATATTTAATAACGAACAAGCAAAATAAATTATATAAATAAAATACTGTTACGAGCTGAATAATTCGACGCTATATAATCCAAAGTTTCGCTTACTCACTAACTTTTACAAAGACTTTCAAAGATCGAGACTGATATAACAGGCCCTATTTACAATACTCATACATAGAATTCAAATCTATACTTACATGAACTCACAAAATATGCTTCACAAAAACTATGAATACAATCGAGAAGAGCCCTTAAACTGTGTAGTAATTCTTTGAACATTTCACAAGAAAAGCCAAAATGCAAGTAGTGCTCACTGCCCAAGGTTCACAATTTATTACTTAACGGATGGGACAGTGGCAATCAAAATAACTCTAACTGGGCACTACTCTCGCATAAGACCATTTACTTAGTTTGAAATCTCTTAATATCGTTTGAATTCTTTTATCGTAATAATCGTGAACACCGTTTATTACATCATTACAATACCAGTGAAGAAACTATGAATTTCACTCACGTCAGTTTGGAACACGAGGCACACCCGAGACAGACGCATAATTCGTCAAAAAATCATCTAAAACTGTCAAAAATTGCAAAAGATATGAATTTTTTAAAATATCTCTGAAATAGCTAAAAAATACTTTTTTCTTCAAACGTCATAAAAGTACGTTGTTATGTATTTGTATTCAACAAGCAGAAGTTCAATATTGTCGCCGCCGGCGTAAAAGTGTATCCTTGGCAACACATTTACGCCGGCGGCGGAGAAAGTAAAATATTATGAAAAATAGTTAGGTTGTAATTCAATAATTTGACAGTTAAAAATGAAACAAATAAACAAAAATAACAAAACAGCATATTCTACGGCAACTTGAAATTCTAAATAAGACAGAATATTTTTTGAAGTTTTGAGCATTTTATAATATTTATAATTGTATTTTCTATGTTTGAAGAAAAAATAGCATGTGTTATTCGGAGTAAATGTGTCTTTGGGTGCTTCGCATGTAATTGTTCGACTCGCTTCGCTCGTCGTTCAAACTTACATGCTCAGCCCACAAAGTATCACATTTACTCTTAATGACACAATATACTATTTTTTAAAACTTCATTATTGATTTATAAAATACATACAAGCAAGCGGGAAGTACTAGAAAGGGAAAAAATCTAGTTTTTCGGACATATAATCTTATTCATGTGTGATTACACAACTTTAAATTTGTTGCACGGTTGTATTAAACGAGCAATCCAAGTAACATCCATTTTATAACACAGTAAGATCTGAGAACAGTTCTGTTTCTCCAATTATTTTGTAGTAGAAACAAGACTATCGAATGACGTGATACAAATAATATATTTATTTCCTTATCCAGTTTAAATTCTCTGTAAATGCTTAAGGCGAAGTATTTCTAAGAGTATTAATAAGTCAATTCAAACTCAATCCCCCACCCCCCTTCCTACCGTCCTTTCTACACAAAACCATCGTTCGATATGATTTCCTTCCCTGGAACATCGAACATCACCTATAGTCTACTCTACACGCCCTAACCACGTTCAGCGTTCCATTGCAGCATCTCCGACGCTACCATCGCTACCCCAGCTGACAGCGTCTATCACAGAGGCAGCCATGCGGCGCGACGCTGCGCCGGGACGCAATAGAAACGTCACCGACGAGAATTCGAAAAAGAGAAGGGACGGAAAGAATGGGGAGAAAAAGCAGTGCGACATAAAATGGTGTCTATCCTTTACAGAAGGTTCAATTCCAAACAAATAAATAATAAGAACAAATGAAAGATATTTCAGAATGTTATAATAGAAAGGACACTGATCTTCATTCAAAATGTCACAAAGGAAAAGGTTCACAATACTTTAAGCCCCAACAAATTTGTCAAATGAAAAGGCAAATTTGTAATTATAATATCTAAAGGTTTGTTCTCTGTTGATATTGCCTTGTTTCTAATGTTTTGTATTGGAATACAAAATACTTGACGTAATTAATTGTTAAATGTTAGTATTATTGTCTGAATCATTTCAGTTGTCTTGTTTAATTTATTTTGTTTTATTTCCAATTACAATATAGAGTTTTTATCTAAATGTAAAACAAGTATTATGCCGAGGCAAACAAAATGGGGTAAATTGCTCCGTGATAAAGTATCAGACAGTCATCAGTTGACATTTTAAATTTACCCCTGTGGTTCCTGTTCCACTAACATCTTTGGAGGCTATGACTTGACGGCTGGTAACCGCACTTCATGCGCAAAATATATCACTTACCGATATTTGAATAAGCAGAGTGCCATACCCATAATGGGTAAAAGCCGTGATGATATATTTATTTATATCAAATTGAATTTAATTCCGAGTTCATGTCTATGATAATTAAAACATTATTGCAAATTACAAGATTACAATCTAGATGTATAGGAAAAATAATTAAACAGAAGACGTTACGTCATAAAACAGGTAATATACTAGAACAATGGTGTCATTAGCAATTACGTTTATATGGGAAAGGAATACTAATTATTGTGTAAAAGAAAATCTTATGCAAAATATATTTCATAATTTAACACATTTCGATTACAAAGCTACAAATTGATGGGGAAAATAGCTCCGTGGTAACGTTGTGGAACGTGAGATCCTCAGTTCGAATCCCACTGCCGACAGTTACAAATTTAAATTTACCCCTGTGATTCCCCCTCCACTAACATCCTTGGGGGCTATGATTTGACGGCTGGTAACCGCACTTCATACGAAAAAATATATCACTTACCGAGATCTGCGTAAGCAGAGTGCCACATCCGTAATGGGTAAAAGGCGTGATGATATTTTGATGATATATTTAGCTACAAATTAATTAATTTCATCTACGAGCCCGAAAACATATCATTTGGATCATTTAAGACTTTTAGAATAAATTAAGAAAATTTGTACCAATCTTACAAAGAGAAAATAATTAATTAATACTGAATTTATTTGTATCTTAAATTCTGTTATTTCTAAGAATATTTTACGGAAATCACCACTGAAATAATAACAAACTATCAAAAATCATTGACAAATAAATTTCATTTGGCCCAAAGGTATTGGCTGCTATCACGAACACTGTTTTTGAATCTGATAACAACAAAATATTGAGAAATACTTCAAATGAAAATGGTAGGTAATATTATTCTAATTTTTTTTATTCGAATGTAATTTACTCTATCTCATTTATTTACTAAGATATGCCCAAAAACCCTGATAAGCCTCCAATTAATTTATTACTTACAGTTCATGAATTATTCCCAAAATCTAATCGATTCGTAACATATTACCACCCATACATTAATTAAACCATTTTCCTTTATATGATTTTAGCTGGGCCAAATGATATGATTCTAGGCATGTAGATACTTTTCGTCTCATACATTAAAAAAATATTTAAACTTGTATTTCTTGTCAAAAATCAAAAGTTACTACGCTCACTAAATCTACTGCTAAATCTCCTAGTAAACAAACAAACCAGAAAACAATAACAAAATATAGGTTATACCAAAAAATTGGGTGTATTCTGTAACTTACTTTTTAATTTTTCATGATCCTTTAAAAATTGTAACCAATAAAAATATGTGTAAAAGAAATTATCAATTTTTATTTAGTGCCATTTGTTATCATCTTTAAAATTTTTCACGGGATGATAAAAATTAATGGGTTAGTTACACAATATGTCCGAATGTGATACAATATTTTTTTTTTGTTTTTTTTTTTTTTTCACTCAGTTGGCTTTCGAAACTGTGTCGATCAGCCATCATCATCGTGAGGGGGACGATTTATAAGGATATATTTGAGTTCTTAAAGAAATTGTAAATATGGTTCCATATGTGTTTGTGTTTGATATGAAATAGTTGTCTGCTGGACGAGGGGAGTGGAATATTGTGTTTGGATAATTGGTTTATTAAGGTATCTTGTTGGGCTCTATAATTGGTGCATGAAAACATAAGGTGGTCCAGATCGGCGGTAGAGGAGCCATCACATCTGCAAAAGGGTTCTAAAAAGCGTTTTATTTTGTAGAGGTAAAAAGGTGTTGTGGCATGGTTAAACCTAGCACGGCAGATAGTTGTTATGTGGTGTCGACTTAGATCTGTGTTGAACCAAGGTTTCTTTGGAAGTTGTGGTTGAACTGCTCCGTATGATGTGCCTTTGAGGCTGAGAGACGTTGTGAACTCATTCGACCATTTTACGTTGATTTCCTGCAGTATAGCTGTTTTTATATCCTGAGGGGTAGGTATTAGAGGCAATGTCGAACCAGAAGTGATAGCTATTTTGGCGAAATTATCAGCAACTTCATTGTTGGTTATTGATGTGTGACCTTTCATCCAAACTACTCTAATATCATAGTTGTGCGAATTCAAAAATTTAATAATGTGAATAATGTCATATATATAATAATGGTTTTGTTTGGAAAAGCCGGGAGAGTGTAGTTTGATCACTGAGCTTTTACTGTCTGTAAATATTACATATTTATTGTTTGGCAGTTGTCTTATATATTTTAAACATTCTCTTATAGCTATTTGTTCAGCTACATATATTGAAGTGTCTTTATCGAGTTTAAATGTTTTGCTATACGAGTTATTAGGGTCAAAGAAAGCGCAACCAACTCCTGAAGAGTTTTTGGATCCGTCTGTGAAGAGGAAGGAAAAGTCAGGCCACAGGGCGTTTATATTTCTATAGAAGGCAGAGTTCCTCATGTTAGGTGGAAGGTTTTCGTCGACTAGGTTCAGGTCGTGGATGAATTCTTCATTTTTTATTGAGTAATAGTGGGGAAAGAAGAAACAAGGAAGGGTATGAAGACGATTGATGTTTAAGTGGTGCTTAGTTATTGAAGAAACGAACGTGAAACCTTCTGTAATTGGAGGATTTGGTCTGTTGAGCCAAAATTTGTCTGTGAAAACTGCTGATGCTAGATTACTTACGTTGATTGGACTCTGTTGAAAAATTCTATCGGATAGGAAGCGTCCAGATAGTAGTTGGCGTCTCAGATGGAGAGGCATTATGTGGCATTCTGCTAATAGTGCGTTTGTTGGGGTTGATTGCAAGGCTCCGATACAGGATCTAATAGCTTTGTTTTGGATGATGTCGAGTGCTTTTAGATTAGACAATGATGCTGAACCATAGACAATGCTACCATAATCGATAATAGATAGTATCAAATTTCTGTACAGCATAAGAGCTGTTTGTGGGTCAGCTCCCCATGAGAATCTAGTTACCGTACGGAGAATGTTTAATCTGATTTCACATTTTTTAATTATTAAGGTGATATGAGGTTTCCACGAAAGTTTGGAGTCAATTACTATACCTAAAAATAATGTAGAGGATTTTATTGGAATGCGATAGGGGCCTAGGTTTATTGTTTCGGTAAAGTGGTGAAGTCGATGACGTGTGAATATAATGACTGCCGATTTTTCTTCTGATAGCTCTAAACCATGTGTTTCTAACCATTTGAAAAGATGAGATGTGGCTAGGTTAAGATTTTCTATGGCGATTGAATAATTTCCGTGCGAACTGTAGATACAGATATCATCTGCAAATTGTATAGTTTTGATATTCGGATTGAATACTGTTGATAGGTCATGGGTATATATGTTAAAAAGTAATGGTGATAAAACAGATCCTTGGGGGAGACCTTTATAGACATACCTGGGTCCTATGATATAGTTGTTGGTTCTTATGTATATTTCTCTAATTTGGATATGGTAGATGATGGTTCTAACTAGAAGTTCTGGAATTCCTAGCGAGAGCATTTTATCTTTCAAAGTAGTTATACATACGTTGTCAAATGCACCCTTAACGTCCACGAATAAAGCTGGAGCATAATTCATGTCAGTATTTGACAACTGAATGTCGGAAACTAGCTTGACGAGGTTATCTTGGGTGCTGCGGCCTCTGCGGAAGCCATTCTGAGTATCTGAGAGTAAAGACGAGTTTTCAAGCCACCATTCGAGTCTGGATTTTAACAAGCGTTCATAAGTTTTGCCAATACATGAGGAGAGGGCTATTGGACGGTAAGAGTTGGCCTGGTTTGGATTTTTGTTGGGTTTTAAAATGGGTTTAATTATCTGTTTGGTCCATTCCGGGATTACTATATTTTGTTGGAAAATTTCATTAAAAAGATCTAGGAGGCTTTGATGGCCTATTGGGGGGAGGTTTGTCAGCATGGTGTAATGAATACTGTCTAATCCTGGGGCTGTATTTGATACGTCTTTTAATGCTAATGTCAGTTCTGCTTGCGTGAATGGCAAGCAAAGTAGGTGTTGATTATCCGTTTGATAGTCGAAGTCTATATTTTCAGGGCAAGATGGAGGGGCCAATTTGTCTAGGAATTCGGGTATCCAGTCATTACTTTGGGCAATGCTGGAGTTTGTTTTTGTGTAGGAATTTTTGATTGATTTTATTTTTTGCCAAACATCCCGGGTGGAAGTGTTCTTGTTAATAGAATAGCAAAATTGTTGGAAAGAGGTTTTTTGAGCTGTTCTGAATGTTCTTCTAAGCATTGCTGTCTGTTTTTTGCAGCTTATGAAGTTTTCTATGTTTGAGTTTTTTTTGTATTCTAGATATGAAGTGCGTGCGTTTTTATATGCCGAATTACATTCGTTATTCCACCAACTTCTCAGCGCGCAGAGCTGATTTCTTTAACTTTTGTTTTAGGGATTGCAGCTGAGGCTGCTTGTTCGATGATTTCGATAATTTTTCTATATTTTAGGTTAGTTTCTAAGTGAAGGTTTTCTGAGAGAAGGAGATTGTTGCAGATGGATGTATATAAAGGCCAATTTGCGGATTTAATTTGCCATTTGGAGCTTGGGTGGATTTGAATTTTATCATTTATTAGTAAATCTACTTCTATTCTAATGGGGATATGATCAGATCCCATGAGCTCGTCAAGAGTTTGCCAAGAGCACTGAACGGATATGTTTGGACTGGATACTGAGATATCTACAGCGGAGTCCCGCCAGTTGGGATTATGAAATAGGGTTGGGGAACCGTCATTTAAGATGGTAAGTGAGTGATTATGTATTGCATCATTGAACTGGTTGCCTTTAGTGTCAGAGAAGGCGCAGCCCCAACTTTGATGGTGAACATTTAAGTCTCCACCAAGTATAAATGGGGTTGGAATTTGTGAAAAGATGGTTGACCAGTCGCTGGTTGAAAGTTTGTGGCTGGGTGCGCAGTAACATGATACTAGTGTCAAGCTTTTGTTGTTAATTATTATTGTTATACTACATATTTGGATATGTTCTTTGTTGTGGAGGATTGAGTTAATTGTAAATGGGATATTGTTTTTTATGAAGATAGCGGAGCCACCTTTTCCGTCAGAGCGGTCTTGTCGGACTAGTTTATAGCCTGGAAGCGAGGCCCGTTGTATTGGTTTTAACCATGTTTCTGATAACATAACAATTTGACAATCGTTGTTATATAAATAGTACTCTAAGTTATTTTTATTAGAGTAAAATGATCTTGTGTTCCACTGCAATATATTTAATTTAGACATTATTATGTTTTTTTTTTTTTTTTGTTTAGTTCAGTTAGATGAACTGTGTTGGTATTTTAAAATTTGACTGATAAGTTCGTTGAGACTACTTTGTGAGATTATATTTTGGTTGTTGGGGATGAGACACGATAGAATTGTAATTATTATTGCAGAGATTTGGTTGATGAGGGAATCGTTGTTTGGAGGAGTTGAGTGTTGAGAGGGAGGGTATGGATTATGCGTAATGGGAGATATGTTTGGATTGTCGCTGTAGAATAGTTGGGGTGGCGGAGGGGTGAAGTTTTGGGGTAACGGGTTGAAAGTTGTTGGTGGTTTTGGAGAAGAAAATTTGACGTGTTTTTGTTGGTTGTTATGTGATGCAGTTAGGAGTTGGGGCTGGTCTGATGAATTTTGTATGTTGTTGGGTTGGAGAGGGGGAAAGTTGTTGGGCAATAAATAGTTTTGGAGTGTGGAAGAATATGATCTTTGGTGAACATTTTTTGCTTCGGAGTAGGTCATGTTATTGTAGGCCATATATTCTTTTATTTTCTGTTGTTCTTTATAAATTTCACAATCGCGGGAAGTTGAAAGGTGGTTTTTGTTACAGTGTATGCATGTTGGTTCGCCGTTGGAGGTGCAAGTGTTGACGTTGTGCTCAGCATGACATTTACTACAGCGACTTTTACTTTTGCATTGGTCTGTTTTGTGGCCAAAACGTTGACAATTATAGCACTGTAAGACTTTGGATATATATGGGGTGACAGAACAAGAATATCTGTGGATGAGAACATAGGATGGTAATACCTGTCCTCGGAATGTTAAAACAACTGTTTGAGTGGGGATCAGTTTGCCAGATTCAGAATCTTTTCTATTTATTCTACGAACATTTGTAATTTTAGAATTAGGGCATTCAATTTCTTGTAATATTTCTTCATTGGAGAAAGACGTATCTACACCCTTGATAACCCCTAATTTGAAGAGTGAAAAGGAGGGGATGTAGGCTTCCATATCATAATTGCGGAATAAATCGCTATCGAGGACAGAGTTGGCTGTGGCGTAATTGGTAATTGTTAGTTTTATTCTATTTCGTCCTACGTTGTTTAAGTTTGTGATGTCCTTTTTATTATTCTGGAAGGCTAATAGTATTTTTTTCCCTAATGCCATAGGGTGAACTCGGCCTAATTTTTTTTCTTTATCGATATATTCAATAAATATAGTGTAAGGAGCCTGGTCAGTGGGGAGATATCTAAGTTTCTTGTTGTTATTGGTTTTATTATTTTGATTTAGTAAATTGTTAGTTATTCCAGTGTTAGGGATTGATTGTTTATTTTTTGGATTATTTTGACCGTTTGAGTTGTTTCTGGTATCATTAATATTGGTGTTGTCTGGGTTGGTTGTTTGTGGATTGTTGCTGACATTGGATTGGGTACTAGTGTTCGGATTAGGTATAATGTCATTCCTATATATGTTTGAAAAATCAGTAGGTGAAGTTGTTGTGCTTGCTTGTGCTGGAGTATTAGCGTTAGCGGGGAGCGCTGCGGCCGTGAGCATTGCCGTTGAAGCGACATGTGCCGCCGAAGATTTGGTTATGCCCGCTTTGTAAGGTTTTGATACTCTGTTTTTGTTAATATTTTGTTTAGGATCGGGTCGTCGTTTATTTTTTATAGGGTCTATATTAAATGTATTGTTGTTAGACGTACCTTGGATATTTGTGATGGAGCCGTAGTCCGGACTATTTACTACTTCCATAGCTGCAGTGATGGCATGGGAAAGTGGAGGCACAGTGGTGGGATCGCCACCTTCTCCGTATTCACCCCCGAACATGGTAGATGAAGACCATGAACGGAGAATTTACAGATTTTCGAGTACAGTTGAATTAAGAAACAATAGCGTAAATTTAAACCAAAACTCGCTACTACACGCCGATCTGAACTGTTCGATGGCTGAGAAACGAATGATACAATATTTAAAACAATAGAATGGATAACAGGAAAGATAATCAAAAAACATAATAATAATTAAAATAAATTATTTTTTCACGGCCGGGAGAAACACTCACTTTCTATGATACCAAAATCAGGACAAGCAATTTCATATATACGGAAGATTTGTGCACTTTCTCACCCGTCATAAAGGAAAGTTTTCAAATAATGTGAAAAATGAACAAAATTAAACAAATTAAAGGTAACTATCATAAATTGTATTACAATTCAAATAATTTTGAAATACATAAAAACCATTATAAATATTAAGTTCATGAAAAAAATAGTACATACACATCAGAAGAGAAGTTTATTTTTTCCCTCGCTGTATTTTAGCTCTCGCCTACGGGTCGTTCATCCATTTAATCCGCGATAAAAAATCATACACTTCTCTCCCTTAATGTATAATATACTACTATTTATTAGAAAAAATGTCCAATAATATTCACTAGGTACAATCTGTATTTCGAATCGTTTAAAACTTTGGAAAATTAATCACAAAGATTAAATTCGAACTGCACATGTGATGTAAGTATTACAACGATGAATAAGTTGTGGAGGAACTTGTGAACCAGCCTGTATATAGCGCCCTCTCATTTATTTACAAATAGCGAAAATTCCTGCCTAGGTGTTGGAAAACAATACAACGTTGTCCTTCGTAACTTTGACGTGTGAGTCGTGCGTGAATCCATCGTGTCCGGGCACATTCCGGGCGCTCTGGACTCGACTCCGGGTCGGGTACGGACACCGGAAGTGACATTGAGCGATGGCGACTTTTTCCACGTCCGTCTTCCTTTTCATTTGTTCGCTCGCGTTACATTGGCGTCTCTTTCAAGTCCGAAACGATTCGAATTTATTTCGCGTTAACTTTTCACGAGTAAAACAGGATATAAATTTTTCTGAATTATTGTGATAGTTTTAGACAAGATAATAGAACAAGTTTTAAGGATAAAAAGAAATTAATTTTTTTCTAGGATTCTTGAATATTGCGTTCAATTTGAGGTGCATTTCTTGTGCGTTTCTTGATAAATAATGAAATACTTTACGCGCTATCACACTTTACTCACTGGGGCGTAGCCTAAATCGACCAATAGGAATAACTGTCAAGTCTTTACCCACTCATCTATCAAATCAAAACAGCATTAAGAATTGAGATACTTTTTTATGTATACAGAGTGGTCCATCAGTCTGTATTTTTACCTCCCACCTACCTCTAGGTAAGGGAGGTATTGTTTTTGGTCAAAAAATTGGGTAGTGAGTTTTCAATGAATAAGCACGTTTTAGGGTCCCTACAATACGATTTTACTATTTTCACGATGATGTCTGTATGTATGTTTGTGTGTGTGATGTGTGTGTATGTAGTCTATGGCAATTTTTTCGTCTCGCATAACTCAAATACTATAATACCAAAAAATATAATTTTGTGAATTATTGCTTCTTATATTTAAATGCAGAGTTGATTAGATTTTGGACAAAATTGGTCAACCGGAAGTAGCATTTTTTGAAGCCCTTAATAGTTTTTCGTGAAAAACACGATTAAATTTCCTTTTTCAACAATTTGTGTTATTTTGAAAGTAGAAGAATATTTAATTTTACATGTGTTTTGATTACATTAATTTTATTAATTTTCATTAGATTTAGAGATAATAAAATATAAAAAAATTAGAGTTTATAAATCTTGCATTCCTAGTAACCTAGTACATTATGGAAACATTTAAAAATTTTCAAAAATTTTCATTGTGATTGTGAAGCTGTTTTGTTAGTGAAATATATGTCAAAAAAATAAATAAATATACGAAATAAAATTAAATTTCTCAAATATAAATAGAAAATAAACAAATAAGAAGGTATGTTTCTGTATCATCAAATACTATTTTGTACCGTTTAAGAGTAGTATAGGGCGGGAGGTTTTGTGCTGGCCACATCAGATTTTTTATTTTATGCGATTATTATAAATATTATCGAACATTTTTTAGACAAAGTTTATTTTACATTAAAATGCCCATATATCTGCAGTATAAGTTTTTCTACTGGCTGTTCCATCTTCTCGCAATGATATGTAACTTTATATTTTCAAATGGAACATCTTATATATTTTTACAAAATTCCAATTATCGTTTGCATATCTTGTCTCGTTCATGAGATATTGCGCACACGGACATCCATCCATCCATCCTTACACACAGACATCATTGAGAAATGGTCTCAACGGATTCAGTGGGCGTCAAAATATGTATTACTGCGAAACTGTAGTCAACGATTTTTTTTCGTGATTTCAATACTTCCTTTTACTTTGTATAAGAAAGTAAAAAGCATAGTATGACACCCGTATTATAAATCCTTACAGGCAAACTCATAATACAGGTTAGCGTTAACTCCATTTTTCAATCATCTGTTACTTCGTTTCTCAATTAATAATATTATCAAATTGTGTCCATTTTTATTCTAACCAATCTTGATTACAACCTTAGTAAAAATAATTATGTTCTGAAAATGTAAAATGAAGTTACGAGTAATAATAAAAATGGAGTTAGCGCTAATCCCTTTTACAAATCTGCCTGTTAGAGTTTAGATATTTGTTTTTAACACACTCACTTAGCTTTACCGCTCGTTCCTGAAAAACTCGTAACTAAAGATACTTTTACAAAACTTGTTCCATAATATACTATTAAGTTATCGTGGATGAAAAACTTAAACATACTTATGAAGTACCAGAATTATTCTGAACCATTTTACCAATACAATAAACCAACAATGTTGACATACTAATACAGTAAACGCTGCTAGCTTCAGCAAACTTTCACTGGCTAATCCATAGATTACATTAACCTGTCAAACACACGGAGAGAGTATGTTTTCTGAAAATTATTTGCGTTGGATTCGCGCCAATTTCTACTTAATCAAAAACAGCCCGGTATGGTATATAAATCATTTACGGCTAATCACGTTCCTGTCGGATTCTTCATTATTAGGAGGTTGTTGTTTTTGTTACGGGTCAGAAAAACGCTGTTACTGTTTTTTGATTGCGATATAATTGCTGCTGAATGAATAGATTGAGAGGAACGAAATTTTGTACATTTGTATTTGTAAGGTTTAATAATTGCTGTTAATACATGCAGTGGCGCGCAAGGGTATACGTGTGTTATATTTTCTCATTTATGAGTTATTTGACAATTTTTTTTTTGCATAGTTCCCACCCCAGAGAGAAGAGCGCTGCTATTGCATTTCTTAATTAAACAGTAAAAAATTTATAGTCAAAATTGACAAAATTTTTAGGGTCAGACGATCAACCGTTAATTTTTGTTAATTTAACAAATTCATTTGTTAGCAAATACAAATTATTTTTATGTATGTCGTAACTTAATATAACATTTAATTTATCGCGATATATTTGTCAATATTAACTAAAAATACTTAAAAACCGCAAAATTAACAAATAGCAAATCAATTTTACTGTTTTGTTTAGAAGCTAAGTAAAATTTAATGATAGATTGTTTTGCTTTATAAAACCGGTCCTTAAGCCTAATTTATAGATTGCACAGACAAGAAATGGAATAATAATAATAATAATAATAATAATAATAATAATAATGATAATAATAATAGGTGTAGGAATGATTTTGGAATAGAAATTTGTCAAGTACATTTATAGTTCGCTCAAGAATGGAACAGAATGACGTCATTTTTACAATTATTACCTACATTATACATTAAGGGAGGGAAGTGTATAATATTTTTCCGCGGAGGAAATTAATGCACGAGTCGTAGGCGAAGGCTACAATACGACAAGGGAAAAATACACTTCTCTCCTGCGGTGTAAATACTATTTTTTACGACTCAAGTATTTATGATGGTTTTTATGTATTTCAAAATTATTTGAATTGTAATATAATTTAGGATAATTACCTGATGTGTTTAATATTGTTTATTTTTCACATTATTTGAACACTTTCCCTCATGATGGGGGAGAAAGTGCACAAATCTCCCTTAGATATGGAATTGGTTGTTTCTGTCATAATTTTGGTATCATAGTTTCTCTCCCGCTCGTGAAAAAATGTAATTATGCTTGATATATTAATATTACTCGTATATAGTATTATATTATTAGTAGGTTGATTACACTTACGTACTTGAATAGTTGCTTACGATATTCCACACGACTGTGCGAAATATACAATTTTCGTTTTATTTAGTATGGGGAAAGCGTAATTTTCAGTAGTGGTTGTATAAAAACTAATTTCCTAAATCCAGGTTTCCAATAGAAATTCAACACACCGCGCCAGATTTTTTGCAGCAATGAAAATATCTGATGAGAGATTGCAGGTGGGTGATTCATTTTTTGCTGGGCTCTCTTTGTAGAACAAGTGATAAACGGGTAGATCACTCTGTCAGTTCTTGAGGGACAAAAAACTGACCCTTCTAAAGAGGTAGTAGGCTTGTATCAGTCGTTTGTCTTAGCTAACGAAGTACATACGTGCTTGTATCATGGACACTGTTTTTGTCCCGGGCTTCCCTAAATTAATTTGTAGGCCGACTTGCCTTTAGTTCATGTTATTTATTGTTTTACTCTAAATGGATACTTGAGGCATTTGGAGCGTTTTTGCCAGAGAGAAGCATTGCAATAGAAGCTTATAAATATTGATGGAATTCCTGCTATTTGCATTTTCACTGAACGCTTTTTGCGTTTGAAAACTACTTTTTCTATTATTATTTTACGAGTTTTTTAGCTCAAACGCTGAATCGATGTTGAAGCGTGTAGCAGAAATTCAAGAGTAATTCATAAATTAACAATTCATCAAGTTAAACATAAAAAATGTTCGCAATTTATCTACGGTATCAATCTTATAATCTTCAAGTGATTAACATCTTGCACAAACTTTCGTCTCATTTATTATTAACTCTGTACATTTTCTTAAATGTAAACTGTTGGGAAACCAAAGATTATGGGTTCAAGAGTATTTAATAGCGGTTACCAGTCGTCAAGTCATACTCCCCTTAAAGGATTTAGTGGAGGGGAAACCACAAGGATAAAACTAAAATGGTAACTGACTCCTATGGGATTCGAAATGAGGATTCCATGATGTATGATCTACAGCCCGATGCGTTAGCACGGAACTATTTACACCTTAATAGATATTTATACCGTGTGTCCCACGTAAATGTTGGCATAGGCAGTTAACATGTAAAATCAGTTTTTTGTAAATAAAAAGTGTCCGGCAAAAAATTATGCATCCAAATTTTATATCACAATACTGTCAATATCCCTACATCTTATTTAATACAGATTACTTTATTTTGATACCGCAATTTAAAGAAATTAATAATAACAATTCCTAATTTTCGCCTACTCTTTTTATTGCTACTGACGTATAGTGCCTGTAATTTGTTTTAAATATTTTAATCTGTCACTGTCAATTTCTGTCGATGGAAATTATTCAGCGTTCATTCCTGTGGTGTATTCAGATATTTGTCTTGCACCGCGCCCCCATAATACATTCCAATAATATTTACACGGTTCTCGACATTTAATGTATTCTTGATGACAGTGACAAGTTAAAATATTTAAAACAAATTGCAAACACTACACGTCAGTAGCAATGAAAAGAGTAGGCGGAAAATTAGGAATTATTATTATTAATTTCATTAAATTACGGTATCAAAATAAAGTAATCTGTATTAAATAAGATGTAGGGATATTGGCATTATTGTGATATAAAATTTGAATGCATAATTTTTTGTCGGACACTTTTTATTTACAAAAAACTGATTTTACATGTTATTTGCCTATGCCAACATTTACGTGGGACACACGGTATATCAAGTAGCATCAAAATAATACTACTTGTGTATATAACATTACTATTACTAAAAATAATGTTCCTATTTAATTAATTACCTAATAAATTAATGATATTTATTTTGCTGTTTATTTTTATAGTAGGTCTTTTTACTTTATTGGACTAGGTCGTAATGCGCTACTTTATAGCCGCTAAACAATATCATAAATGCGTGTTTATAATACAATCAGACATAAAGTCTTTAAACCGTGAATTTCAGCTTTGAAAAATATCTACATACCTATATATATTTTACCGTAGTGTTTCAGAAATTGGAATATAGTATGTCAATGTTTAATGATGATTTATAAGTAATTTGTTGTGTTTAAATAATAGTTATTTGTCAAACTAGAGTGGAAGAAGAGCTTTCCTCTCCTGTTAGACGTTAAACTTAATTTTTTTTTCACATGTTTTAAAAACGATTTGCTCGGACCTAAAATATACTTTGACAACACAACTGACACGTTAACAGTTAGGTTATTAAACGCAAGGCGGTGCAGCAGTGTTGCCAATAAACAAATCTAAAATATAAATTAAAGTTGTCAAATTGTGATTTAATATAGAAAAAGAAAAATACAAGACATAATTGGAAGAAAAATGTATATGTATGTATATCAGTAAAATAAGTCAATAAAATAAAGAATTTATTTATAATTTTTACAATATATTTTTCGTAAATAACATTCATATTGGTAACACTTCTATATTTTCCTCTCTAGAGAGGAAAAGCACATTTTTCTTACCATTTCTGGAGAAGAACGGTGGGGTTTCCTAGCATGTCGTAAAAAAATATATATATTTTCGAAACTATAACCCAAAATCTTTTATAAATTTACAAATATGAGTTCTGAAAGTTTATCAATTTAAATCTAAAACTGTTTAATTTTCCTAGTAAATATAAATTTTAATTTGATTGATATATAGTGAAATACTAATAATAAGGTAACCAAATACCTGATTGCATGCATTTTTAAATTCTGTATAAATTTTGTTTTTACACTGTTCCTGTAAAGTGAATAGGTAAAAAATAAAACAATACAAAAAAATTACAGCACATTTCAATTCTTCACCCGATATAATTAGATCTGAGAAAATTCATTCATATTTGAAATTCTCTGGACGAAAGATCTACAAATATTTGCTCTCAACGTGTGTTGAAAAACATTCCATCGCTAAATGTATTCGTATTTACAAAAATGTAAACAGCAAAGAATAGGAAAGAATTTTTAATTTAACACAGAAATGCTAACCATAATTATTAAAATTCTTGGACTCATACAAATTAAAGAATTTAATTACGTTATTCAATGAAACAGTATATATAAAATATGTTCAAAACAAAACTAAACAACTTTTTACGTTCAAAAGTTTTCATTTGATTTTAAATTTGTTTTGTATAACAGTTCCACGATTCGAGAAACTTTGTATGCAGTTGTTTTCTTTCACACATTCAGAACTTTGTCGTTCTTTACTGGGCCATTATCAAACTTCGATAAAACAAAAGCAATGCGATTTTTGAGTGTACTTCTTATACGTTATCTATTTTACAACAAATTATTTTATTTCGTTTTAAAACAATTGTAATACACGGCATTAGCGTACAGTAATCATGCTAAAAATTGGGTAGTGAGTTTTCAGTGGATGAGCACATTTGAAGGCCCTTAGAATACGATTTTAAGAGTTTCGTGATGATGTCTGTATGTGTGTCTGTCTGTCTGTCTGTCTATCGGTCTGCCTGTCAGTCTGTGAGGATAGCTTGAGTTACGGTTGCTCAAAAACTACTAAACTGAAAATTTTGATATTTTGTATATATCAATTGTATCCTCTTTGAAAGAGCTGATTAGTTTTTGGTGATAATCCAATAACCGAAAGTGGTAGTTTACTTGAAGCCCTATCAAGTTATTTTAAAATGTCAGTAAATTATGGATCAATGAAAATTTTGTTATTGGAATAATGTTTCAAATATTATTATCTACAATTTTTGTTTGAAATATTTTCCTCTTACTGTTACCATTTACGAATTACAACACGTTAAAGAAAAATTATATTTTGATATTTTCGTTTAAATCTGCTAGCTTGTGTTTTTTGAAAATGTGTGCTAATTTTTTGAAAGGATAAGCGTTTCTTGATATTGGTGGTCCGTGTTCCTGCATTGTTCGATAAGAAATCTATGGCTGGAAGTATTGTGGTGTCCACAACAGATTTTTTTAATAAAATATTTATGAAACTTTATCTAATTTAAAGTCTTAATTGTTATTCATTAAGTCACAATGATTTTTACTTTCTTATACAAAGTATAAGGATATATTGGAATCATGAAAAAAATCCCAAATATTTGTCGCGTTTGACATATAGATGTAAAAAATTATTTTAGCTTTTGTTCCCAGAACTAAGATTACTGAAATATATTATTAAAAACATAATTTAGTTTTAGTTAAAATTAGAAGCATGTACAAGATGATGGTTTGTTGCGTGAACGAATGATTCCGAGTGTGAAGAATAAACGAGCATGTATGAATCGCACTATGAATGTGGACGAGGCGAAAGTGGTGTGTCAGGATAGGAATGTTTGGAGGAGATTGATTGTTGGTTGACTGTTTTTCTGGGTTCGTGCTACCCCACTAAGTGGGACATAGCGTGACGTTATGTATGTATGTATGTATGTATGTATGTACAAGAAAAGTGGAAATAACATTTTATATTCCAAATATTCTTGCCAACATCTCTCATTTGAAACTTTTTTTCACAGCTGATTCAATTTTTTAAAAAATGGAATTTATTGTCTTGTTTGTTCAGTAAACTTCCTCTTCCGGTTTTTCAATTTCATTCAAAATCAACTCAGTCACTCATATTTTCATGAAACTTTTAAATTCCAAGTTTTGTTTACATGTCTTGTTTCGTTCTTGAGATATCCATCCATCCATCCATCCATCCATCCATGCATCCATCCATCCTCACGCAAAGGCATCATTGAGAAATTGGTCTTAACGGATTCAGTGGACGTCAAAATATGTATTTCCGCAAAAATCTCGTCAACGATTATTTTTATGATTCCAATACGTTGTATAGGAAAGTAAAAAAATGTTTTAAAATAATGCTTCAAATAGAAATTACAAAGAAATATATTATCTGCCACTTTTATTTAAAGTATGGTTTATAAAATAATTTAAGAACATTGTACAGCGATAAAACTGAGACAAAAACACTTATAAGTTATATATTTATTTGTTTCTCTGTCGTTATTCCGATATATTTATTGAATCGTATGCTTTAGATGTTGAGATATGAGTGAGCTTCTGATGGAACTATTTTTCTATAAGTGCAGCAAATCCCTTATGACGTCACTATCCATTCTGCCAAACTCATCGTATCAGCCTGTCGTTTATGTGCTTCCTGTGTTATCTCTGGAAGAAACAAACGAAAACGACAACTTCCGGTGTATGTACAATTGATTTGCCGTTCGTCGTTTGTCGCTTTCCGTGTTCCGTGTGGAACATCAAAGTTTCTTTCATGTTTTTCCAGACGTCCTCATAGAAAAAGGGAACATCCAGGTGTTTCTGAAGGTAACGAGCTCGGGAATATGTGGGAAAATAGTTATAATATTAGAAGAGTTTTTTATTATTTCTCGGAGAGCATAAATGTTTGAAATATGTCTTTGAAGTCTGTTATTTCTTTAGGGGTATCTTTAAGAGAATTATTATTACCCTACACTTTGCGGTAAAAGGGTGCTGAGTACTGGGATCTGACATGGGGGCGTTGCCTATCCAAGATGGCGTCAATTAGGGTGAAAATTCGAATGTGACATTAGTACTGTTCGCGTATAAAATATACAAAATGAGTCTCACGATTAATAATATTTGCGAATGCGCTATAAGAGATCCTGCAAACTAAATTTTAAAGAAGCTGAACGCATTTTATCTACTTATCAATTGATTAAATGCGGAAAAAAAATTATTGAAAGTGACAATGGCTGTGGGTGAATTGGATTTCTGTATGTCAACGACGAATTTACGATGTGATCCCCATCAAATTAATAGGAAAATCGCAGGAGATGAACAAGTGATGAGTGTTGTTTGTTCCTGCATGGCTGGTTAAATACAAAGTGAAAAGATTTCGGAGCAAATTCGTATTATAACCTAAAATTTTACTTACTTAGATGTACATAACCGTCTGGTACAAAATATACAGGGTATATTATTTATTGTAAACGTATTCATGTTATTTACTTTTGTTAGTTTTTTCCAAGGTTTTCCGCACTCCAACTTAGTTTACTTTTTAAATAAAACGATTGTCCAGCTTCGGAAAGTAATGGAATGTAACGTCCATATTTTTACGGGACTTATTTTTACACCCTTTTACTGCACAATACACTATATTTTTCGATATTTCGCGGTGTTTAACTACAATTTCGGTCATTTTTTATCTCAAAAATCGTTATTCCCATTTAACGTAATGTATTTCTAACGGAATCTTCACCCTACTTTGTGTTCGAAAATAATCCGCTAGATGGCATATCGCTACATGTCAGATCCCAATACCGGGTGTCTACTTTTTTATAGGACATAGGAAATACAATGTTAAAATTTTCTTTTTTTCAACACCTGCTTGTAAAGTGGAATTTTATCTACTGAATTCTCGATACTAAAATCTTTAATAGTAAGGTTGTATAAAGTAACGTTGCGATAGTAATGACAAAATGTAGATGTGTATGTTTTCTATATTTTAAGCAAAATTACATAGCAACTTATAAAGTATACAAATTAGCGTTGGTAACAAAATAAGATGAAACACAAATATAAATGTCAAATTAAATGACATTTTAGTTTTATCCAAGAAGCATATTAAAGGAAGGTGTTGGAAAAAATATTGTATGCAACACGTAAATAAAGACAAATTAGATTCCGTCTGTGATTAAAATGTCTTTATTCACTTAATAAAAAAATAACTATTATGCGATAGTTCGTTCCCTATGAAATTCAGAACAAAAGTGTAAATATAAAGAATGATTAGCAACAAAAACTGCACCGAACGAGCCTGTATTTATTGATGTGAGTTCTGTTTTGATCGAAAAACATTATTTTGAATGTCTTTTCGGTCATTTTACTGCCACGAAGTATTCCCAAAGGTATCCGCTTGCGTAATTGTAACACAAAAATTTATTTCTAAAAAATCTAATTTTTTGTTTATTTAAGAGGGGGAGTCGATGATTTTTAGCCCTTAATATGTGGAAGTGTCGCCATAACCTTTGGTTCGAAGGCACTTTTAACTATTTTAGCCTGAGGTACCCTTTACTAAACGGAATTCTGAGTGTAAAGTTAAAAACTTTTTACCTCCCGCCTACCTTAGGTAAGGGAGGTATTCCTTTTGGTCAAAAAATTAGGTAGTGAGTTTTCAATGAATAAGCACGTTTCAGTGACCCTACAATACGAATTTACTATTTTTACGATGATGTCTGTATGTATGTAGGTATGTATGTATGTATGTGTGTAGTCTGTGGTAAATCTTTCGTCTCGCATAACTCATATACTATAATACCAAAAAATACAATTTTGTGAATTGTTGCTTCTAATATTTAAATGAAGAGCTGATTAGATTTTGGATAAAATTGGTCAACCGGAAGTAGCAGTTTACTTGAAGCCCTTAACAGATTTTCGTGAAGAACACGGTTAAATTTCCTTTTTCAGCAATTTATGTTATTTTGAAAGTTAAAGAATATTTAATTTTACATGTGTTTTGATTACACTAATTTTATTAATTTTCATTATATTTAGAGATAATAAAATATAAAGAATTTAGATTTCACAAATCTTGCATTCCTAGTACACTATGGAAACATTTAAATATTTTAAATTTTTTGTGAAATGTGACACATGTCATTGTGATTGAGAAGCTGTTCTCTTAGTGAAATATATGTCAAACAATTAAATAAATATACGAAAGAAAATTAAAATTCTCAAATATGAATAGAAAATAAACAAATAAGAAGGTATGTTTCTGTATCTTCAAATACTATTTTGTACTGTTCAAGAGTAGTATTGGGCGGGAGGTTATGTGCTGGCACATCAGATTTTTTAATTGTGTAATTACAACACCTACAGCTCTCATATAAATCAGATCAAAATAGGTCATTTATTCATATTCTTACCAGCTATCAAACATAGTAAAAAATATTGGTAATACGTTATGACAGGTCTCGCAAATCACAAACAATGGCCATGTGTTCATTTCCGCTTGGTTCTCGCGAATTCGTTTCGGTGCAACCACAACTGAATCCGTTGCAACCGCTCTGATGCAGCGGTGAATACCAAAGCTATTGTTGCGTGCAACTTGGTGTACTAAGTCCTGTTTGCGGATTTATGTTTTGTGTAGTGGCACTAATGTTAGTGTCATTTGTAGTGTGTTGTTGGTACTAGTTGAGCTTTTAATGGCTTGCTGTTGGTGCTGTTCTATCACTTAGCACAGCATAAGAAACACTGACGCTTGTCACACACCTCCTTAAGTTATTTTAGAAAGAAAGGCGTCAAATAAAACGGAAAAATAATTTAGTTTTTATATAAGTGTTACTTACAGGAATTTGTCCTAAAATAATTTGGAAAGCTTGACAGCGTATGTAATAAATCGAAATATAAAATCATAAATATTTACTTATACTTGAAGATGTTAACCAGAGTTCAATAGAATTTACTAAAATACTTCAAGGAAGACTTGTAGAAAATTTAATTTTTCTTTTTTTTTTTTTAATATGTAGAGGGGACTATATTTCATCATGTATCCCTGCGCTCAATTATCGTTTATTTTTGCATACAAAATAAAGTTTCTTTGACTTTTCAATATACACCCGGTATATACTATAGATGGGAGACTATAAAATATGACCAATACATAGTCATATATTATAGTCTCCCATCTATAATATATATCGGGTGTATATTGAAAAGTGAAACATAGGCGTTTAACATGGTAAACCAGTTTTTTCGTTCGCATTGCTTCCCTAAGTATTTTAGACAAAAATGTTTCAAATAAATGTTGTTAAGCATAAAATTCTACATCTGGATCAGTAAACAAAATTCATTTTGATTGCTTCATAACTGCAGAAATTGAATTAGAAAATTCACGGAATTGCGAATTAATAGTAACAGCCATGGAATTAAAAACAAGAGATGCAGTAATCAAATATATACTACAATAGTTATTTGTGTATCAAGTGCGGATAGAGCATTGTTTGTTGCACGCGGCGAGAAATTGTTGATCGAGGCGAAGCCGAGATCAACAACTCGACAAGTGCACCGAACAAGCTCTATCCGACGAGATTAACACAATATTTTTTCTACAATCGTTGAACAATGTCAAGCTGTAGAAAAAAATTAATTTTCAAAATTATCTTTGGTCACGCCTATAACAATTCAGTAAAATTGTAGTAACCCATGTCACCGTAATCATGACAACGTTTATGAACAAAATAAAATTTTTCAAAGAAATCATAATTTGACACAGGGAGTACATTTGACATATGGAGTACATTTGACATAAAGTCTACAGAGTGAATACGTTTATGGTGATTAAGTTGAAGTGTATGTACGTATATGCCAACTGAATTTGCAATAGCAAGGTTATTACCAGAAAAATCCACTGCATTATTTACTTCTTTTACTTAATTTATTTTTGTTTTGCTTTTGTCGCGCTAGTGCGACAATATGTCACTTTGTCGCCCTAGAGCGACAATTTTGAACATTTCCTAACCAAAAATGGAATAACAATGTCGATATTGTGCAACGATTGTAGAAAAAATATTATTATTATTTAGTTAGGTATACATATTTATTAATTTTTTTTACTAAAAAAATAACAAGCGACAGTGATATTTTAATTAGAACACCTAAAGCTAAAAGTGCAATAAATAACCTTTTGCCGATTAAATCTCGAGAAAGATACGAATTTGTGTACCAAAAATTTATGGATTTTTTAAAATTTAGAAATACTATTGAGAGATCGTAAAAAAGTATAGTTTATAATTCGAGATGTAATACAATTTGTTTCTTACATATCTCATTATGTAATATACAATTGTATATTAAATAGAAATACTTTCGGTATATAAAAATGATTTTGTTTTTGTAACTTAACTACTGAGGTAATATTCCGCCTCGGTTTCTCGTTTTCGGTTGTGTGACAACGACAAGCAGTGTTCGTTGGAATGGGTTTTCGCAAAGCGGTCACCCATCCAACTACTAACCGCGAGCAGCCTTGCTTAACTTGCGTTATCGAGTGAACCGGAATAAACGCTCACAGCCATGTTATTTCCTGTAGAAAATTTAAAATCCTACATGTTTTACTTGAAGCATTTTTGACTAAATTAATTTGGGACGGTGTTAAAAACGTTTAATAAAAGTTTTGGTGGAGGCGCTTGATGTCATATCTTTAGACCACTGTCGACTGTTCCCAAATTATTTTAGAGACAAACAATTCAAATAAAAATGATAGAATATTTTATTATCTGTAGGTATTACTTGAAACTTTTTCGCTAAAATGATTCAGGAACGTTTAACACATCAAAATAAAGTTAGTTAAAAATTTAGACACCTAAACTGTTTGAAAATATAAATATCAAATAATATAAATATGATACTCAATATATCGTATTATGCAAAGCACATTCAAAATAATTTTGGATTATTGAATATTATACCAATCGTACTCGATATGAATTCATCATTCGCTCATTTATTTTGAATGAAGGAATTAATTTCCAATTCAATATCAATTTCAACTAATCCTAATCTAGATAACATCAAAAAATCGTTCTCCATTTATAATTACAACATTACCAAAATGACAGAATTAATTATTAAAAGACAAAACTGTTTACCAATCCCAAACACAAAAGTGTAATGATCAAGTTCATTTAATTAGAAACACGATCAAGTGTAATATGATAGGACATCAAATATTAATGAGAGATGAATAAATGATGCAAACATTTGAGCATCGGGGGTGATTTATTCAAACTGACAATCACAGACAA
Source organism: Poecilus cupreus (assembly GCA_963942605.1). Taxonomy (NCBI): domain Eukaryota; kingdom Metazoa; phylum Arthropoda; class Insecta; order Coleoptera; family Carabidae; genus Poecilus; species Poecilus cupreus. The sequence continues at coordinate 16,772,525 of OZ012729.1, forward strand.
ATGAACGCGCATGTGGGGCTGTTAAAATGCTATTCAAAACGGTAACGGTAACGCGAGGGTGAACATGAACAGGGCCGTACGTAAAATTATATTTTTCACGATCGATACGTACGTCAGCTACCTAGATCTGCAATTGAAAAACTATCATTTACTGATTTCTATGGCACTTATATAGTACAACTACCCAACAAGCCAAACTCAAACAAAAGGGTAGTAAAATAACACATAAAACAAAACAAGGCAGGTTAACAATAGTTATTTGTATCACTAGTCCGGAAACAGCACTTTTATGAAGGCGAGGCTTGCAAACTTCGAGCACTCGCAAAACAGTTTCTGAACGTATGATGTATGATACTAGTACACTATTTACGTATAAGCTACACAAGCTATAGCTTAGGACTTCACTTTCTTGCCCCCCCCCCTCCCCCCCCCCCCAATTGATGGTGTCGGAAAAATGTGGCACTGACATCTGGACTTATAAAGGGCCCCATATTTTAAATAGAAAGTCTAAATCCAGCCCTGTATGATTGTGGCGATTTTGTCATAAATTTATTAAATGAAATTACTGATTTATTTGTCAAACATGAAATCCTTGGAAGGCGTTATTTGACAGCTGGTAACCGCATGTCACGAGCAAAAATATATCAAAATACCGAGATCTGCTTTGAGTAAAGTGACACTTCCAGAAATGGGTAAATGGCGTGATGATATATTTTTTCACGATCTGCCAGGAACCCCCATCTTTCTTCTCCCGAAATAGTGAGGAAAATATGGTTTTCCTCTCTAGAGCGGAAAACATATGTAAATTATAATTCTTACAATTGTCGTTATGCACCAACTGTTTGTTGTGTCATTTTTCAAGTGTTTACGTTGTGACAGTTGTCAGTCAAAACTTGTTAAAATAGATCTTTCTATGGTTAATATTCTTTTGTAAATTAATTATTTTCAGGTACGTTGTACACTATTTATAAGTATGTAATATTTTGTGTATTTATCCATTATGTAACATTTTCAGTAATAATATAGCAAGAGAGTGAGAATAAATTGAAAATAATTTGACAGATCTTTCGAAAACTTGTTGCCAGGCTGCCAAATGGTGACAAGTTTGAGAAAGATACTGAAGAATTATTTTATAATTTATCGAACTCTCGAGTTATATTTAATTAGATTATTTCTTGATTTCATCATCAGGCACGTCACTAAATCTATCTTTTTGGCTCATTTTTCCTTGTGTTGATAATAACTATCTGACATCCGTCAACAAAAACAAAAAAGCTACAGAGAAAATTGCCGGGAATAATCACAAGAGCATTATTCTCAGTATAATAATGACAGGATTGGTTAAAACGCAGACACGTGACATACAATAAAGCATTTCATTGGTTTAAAGAAACGTCAAAAAATAATCAGAATAAAAATTCTTAAGTTCAAATTAACCTACTTACATGTATAAATGATACCAATATGAATCTTATTTACTAAAGAATATATTGTAATAATTATAAATAATTTCCTAATTTTATTGAAAATCCTTATTTTAGTGTAATTATGTCATATATTTTAATTTTTCTAAATTAAATCACAATTTGACAACTTTAATTTAGATATAAGATTGGTTCATTGGCAACACTATTACACCGCCTTGTGTCTGATACCTAAATTTTGACGTCAGACTGACAGACAGACAGACAGGCACACACACAGACATTATCGCGAAACTATTAAAATCGTATTCTAGGGACCCTAAAACGTGCTCATCCACTGAAAACTCACTACCTAATTTTTAGCATGATTCCTATACCTCTCTTACAGGATGTGGCGAGAGGTAAATAATGAAGAATTTTCAAGAATGCTTCTGAGATAAAAAAAATAGTAAGAAGTTGATTATAAGTTGCCGAATTATCGTGATAGATATTAAAAGTTTTAAAATACATAAGCAGATACCTACAGTATAAAATTTCAAAATCGTTTTCAGTTTGCGAACTCTTGAATCTCCCAAACCAATATTTAGAGTCCTTTGTCCCCTCCCAAGCCTCAACACTTGTTGACCACCCCCTTCGGCCCCAAACCAGTGGCGTACCGCCGGGATTAGACCCCTGATGGAGTTTGACAAGCATTTTGTGTGAGATTTACTCGGAGTTGCTCTGAACAGTCCTGGAACTGTGTAGGTGTGTATGTAAGTAATTGTGTTTGTAAATTGTTTAATGTTGTATCTAGTGAGTGCACTTGGGTGAGTTTGTGTTTTGTTTGTTGGGAACAATGACGGTGGGTTATTGTTTTTGATAGTTGCAGGATGCTGACTGTTTGTTTACACACTTTGTATTATAATATTTAGGGAGAAATACTGAAATGTAATAATTCTGGAACACTCACGTAGAAAATGCAAGCCGTAAGAGACAGGCAATATGTGGGCAGCCTATCTTTGTCATACAGTCCGCTTAGCAAGTTGATAAGATAATATAAAGAAATTAACATGCAGTGATTTTGAAATAAAATGTATAGTCTTAAAATTAAATAATGTATTAATAGATATGACTGAAATGAGTTCAATGAACTATTATTTATTTATTAAGCTCTCAGAAGGACAAAGTCCTAATTAATAAGAACATATTAAAAAAAAAAGTTTTACATACATACTTAAGCCAGACATACTTACTTAAACAGAAAAAGAAAATACAAATCAAATTTTACATTGTAGTTTGCAATTACAGTAAATAATTTGTGAAACCTAAATAATTTATCTTTAAATGTTTTTATGCGATCACAAAATATATGCATATGAATTAAATAGTATATTATGATACAAGTGTATAAGTAAGCTTTTAAAGCACGTACGACGAGTTTAAGAGCACGACGCGAAGCAGAGTGCTTTTAACGTCGCTAGTCCTTTAAAAGCACTTATACACGAGTGTCATACGCTATTTTTTATTATACCTGCATCACACTCTGGAAAAAACTGGAAAGCAACATTTTGATTTCATAATTTTGCGCGTGTGACGTTTGACGTATGTCGTTTACATGGAGATTGGTTAGCATTTCTTGTTACGTTTACAGTTTTGACAGATATTAATAGTAAATATTTGTGTTGTTTCTTAGTAACCTTTAAAGCACGGCGTGTTTTAATCTTGCGTTTGTGAACGCTATAGCGCGTTTTAAACACGGATTATGAAGCAGGTATATTAAAAAAGAATTTTCAAGTAATTAAACTATACACTGTTAACTACGTATTTGTAGGACTGTGGATCGTGAGATCCTCAGTTCGAATCCCACAGCTGACAGTTGCCAATTTAAATTTACCACTATAGTTCACCCACCACTAACATCTTTGGGGGCGATGACTTGACGGCTGGTAACCGTATTTCATACGAAAAATACATCACTTACCGAGATCTGCATAAGCAGAGTGTCACACCCATAATGGGTAAAAGGCGTGATGATATATTTATTTATTTGATATTTATAACTACGTATTATTTATCATTTTTAGACAAGACATGTTTTCACATAGCAACCGCTCAACGAAACAAACGTATATCAACCGCCCTAAAAACAAGTATTAGATAAAGAAGGGTAGCCCATGGCATCTGTCTATCTCAGGCTCGTTTTTTGATTCCATAATAGTTATTAGCATACTAAGGCCGTGAAATCACCCTTTAGCGTACCGAGAGAAAAATTGGTTCTTAGTAATTTTCCAAATATCAAACTAATTTTTCTGAAGTATAACTCCATTTTACCTTCTGCAGCTCTTGTTGAAAAATTATTTTCATTCGTAGACATTATATTAAATCAAAGACGTTGTAGATAATCGGATTCTCTCTTTGAGAAATTACTAATTACAGCAGTTATATCTACCCTATACTTTTATTTAAATATTTAAATAATAATAATTTTGTCCGTTATTATATTTTTTTAAATTATAAAGTTTTAAAATAAATAAATATATTACAAATTTTTATAAGAAATAAACACCACAATACCTCCCGCCATTTCTTATCAAATGATGCATGAAAATATAGTTTTCATTTATGACACATGTCAAAAATAGATATTTTATAAGCGTTGTTGTTGTTGTAGTTTTTTATTTCAAAAAGCGCAGGTTAATAGACTTAAACGAATATGTCAAAATATAATTTTCTTTTACGTGTTGTAATTCGTTAATGAAGACAATAAGAGAAAAAAGTTTCAAACAATAATTGTAGATAATAATATTTGAAAATTATTCTAATAACAAAAATTATATTTAACCATAATTTACTGAGATATTTCAAAATAATTTGATAGGGCTATAAGTAATCTACCACTTCCGTTTATTGGATTATCACCAAAAACTAATCAGCTCCTCCAAAGGGATACAATTGATATATGTATATAAAATATCAAAATTTTCAGTTAAGTAGTTTTTGATAAACCATAACTCCAGAAATCCACACAGACTGACAGACTGACACACAGACAGACAGATAGACAGACAGTCAGTCAGTCAGACAGACACAAACAGACATCATCGCGAAACTATTAAAATCGTATTCTAGATAACCTAAAACGTGCTCATCCACTGAAAACTCACTACCGAATTTTTAGCATGATTCCTTTACCTCCTTTACAGGATGTGGCGGGAGGTAAAAAGTAATTGTAATTTGTAATTATTTAATGTAATTTAATTACATTTTTTACATATAATTGAGTTAATTAATTAGTTAAATTTTGATCGTAAAGTAATATAATTTGATGATTGTAACTTAATTCACATTGAGACAGTAATTATAGAATAATATATTCTACAACAAGTAATGGAATATGCCATTCCGTTACCTGTTGTAGACTATATTTTCTATAAAAAGATTTTGGAAATTATACAAAAAATACAAATATAAAACTGTTGAAAACGTCAAACTCATATAAATAAAATTATAACAAACAGACGTAACCATATTCTAACTGAATCAAGATACTTCATATATCGCACTAATATGCGGCTCTGATTCGTCGAATTTATTCCATTCGCGGCGTATGGAATAATAGTTAATCTAATACAATTTTTAGTTGTGGAATGCGCAGTTTCCAAAACAGTATTGTAGAATAGTAATTAATTACTTTTTTATTATACCTGCATCATAATACGTGTTTAAAACACGCTACAGCGTTCATAAACGCCGTGTTTTAAAGGTTGCTAAGCAACAACAAAAATATTTATTATTATTATCTGTCAAAACTATAAACGTAAACAACAAATGCTAACCAGTCTCCATGTAAACGATATACGTCAAACTTCACACGCGCAAAATTATGAAATGAATTAAAATCAAAATGTTGCTTTCCAGTTTTTTCAGAGTATGATGCAGGTATAATAAAAAATAGCGTATGACACACGTATATAAGTGCTTTTAAAGCACTAGCGACGTTAAAAGCACTCCGCTTCGCGTCGTGCTCTTAAACTCGTCGTACGTGCTTTAAAAACTTACTTATACACTTGTATCATAATATACTATTTTCAGATATTTCCCCATTTCTGGTTTTTTTGGACGGATGCGAAAATTATATCTACTCATTCTAAATAATAGATATATCAGTTATTTAGTTTTTCTCAATATTGGAAGAATGTTTCGCATCTGTTTTCACATTTAATATAAATTGAATAATATTTTGTATCCAGTAAAACCTAAACAGCTCTACGCATTATAATGAACCTTATAATTATTACGAAAATTATTTTTCGTTCATGAGTTATTGCCTCAAAACATGCACTCCCTATACTACGTATAAGAAAATAAAAAATTATGAAGAATAGAATTTACAAGTAAATGTTTGAGGTAGAAAATGAAATGTAGGAATATATATTCTCGCTTATAAAAGTAAATTTCTTTTATGACCTTTTTATGTGAGTAGCTAGGCAATTTTACAATTCCATGGGTATGTTGATTCTTACGAAATGTCTTTTTTAATAGTACGTTCCATAAAAATGACAAATTGCCTTCAACACTTTACCTACATAATCACATTTTATTTCATTTTTTGTTCTCTACCTGACTGTACACCATTCAAGCATCACCCAACCGTATAAATCGCCTTAAGCGGGTAACCAATCACCTATCACCCTCAAGCTTGCTGTACTAAGATGTAAGACCAAAAGCAGAAGGCCGCTTCAATACTCTAAAGATCTCCGATCCTCTTGATCCTTGCTTGTATTAAATGTTCCCTAGCTTCGGTGTAGAAGACTTCTCTAGCTCTTACTAGAGCGGCTTCAATAGAGATTGTTGAATGTTGATGTTAGTTTGTATGTAGGGCACGTATGCGCTGTATGAAAATAAATTACGGTGATCTAATTTGCAAAGGAGACAGAGATTTAGGCCTTGTAGTTGTAGATAAATTGTTTCTCTTTGTTGTTTTGAAGTAGCGCTAGAATTGGAATGAAATTTAGGGGTGAAATTCAAAGTCGTTATTTGTAACAGGTCATTAAGTTTAACGCACAATCGATACACATAGTTTATCGCAATTAATGTGGAAATTCAATCATTAATATTTGTAAATTAATGGTGATGTTGGTTTGAAAGATTTTTATGCGTTAAATGTCAATGTGTTTATAGTACGAATATCATGAAAATACGCAATTTTGGTAGAGTCTTCACAACACAAAACAATTCAATGGAGGGTTATGATTTTGACATCACAGGCAAGAAAGAGTAAGTTGAGATGGAAGTTCATAATACAAACATCCATGTTTTGACGTTTGAGATGGTGTTTTAACAAGGTTATGTTTTTATTTTTGAAGTTTATTATTTAGGAAACTTAATAAATTTAACACTGGACATATATTCTTTATAGTAATAACGGGAGTCACTATTGCTCAAACCATACACACACTTTATTTTTGATATTTAGCATCATTTTAAAAACTGTCATTTTGACAGCGTTTTGTTTGTGAATTTCATCGTAGTTCAATGAAAACATCAATAGATGGCAGCACGAAAATTTGCTTCTGGACTATGGTTTGTGAGATCCTCAGTTCAAATCCCACTAGCGACAGTTGCCAATTTAAATTTACTCCTGTAGTTCCCCCTCCACTAATAACTTTGGGAGCTATGACTTGACGGCTGGTAACCGCATTTCATACGCAAAAATATATCACTTACCGAGATCTGCGTAAGCAGAGTGTCACAACCATAATGGGTAAAAGGCGTGATGGTATATTTATTTTATTTATTTATTTATAAATCAGCTGCAAATAAGATTCAATTAAATGCAAAAATTTGTTGTGGGTAGCACAATACCTCCCACCATAGATTTCTTATCAAACAATCTAGGACAACAAGGACCACCACAATCAAGAAACACTCATCCCTTCAAAAGGTTTAGTTTTCAATTATAACAAATGTCAAAAATAATTATTATTTATGATACAAGTGCTAAAAGTAAAAAACGATTCATTTTTGTCACAATTAGCAAGTTGTTACTGTAACAACTTCTTTAGATACTAGGCCCGATTATGTATTCAATTAAAAAATAAATAAATAACAATTGTTTATGCTTCCAAATATTATTCAATAAATACATGTACGTATCAGAAATCATTCTGAGTATCGTTCATAGCAATCCGGATTCGGAAATAGACATCCGGAACCCGGAATTGTGCAGTGTAATGTAAACATGTTCACTAGCTGTTAAACATACTAACTACGATTGGTAAACAGAATCATTCGGAAAATCTATCTTGTGCTTAATACGCAAATACTAATTAGTAAGTTTCATAATTATATTTAGATATTTGTTTGTCAATTTGTAATTAATTATTTCTTGAGGTTATTTTCGCAAATAGCAAGGTCAGTAGGCCAGATCAAAAAGCGACATATATCAGTTAAATAATAAAACAAATTTACAAGGTGAACTTAAATGGACGATATTTCAAAAACTGTACGAAATATTCAATTTCCGTTTTAAAATTTAGTTTCCCCATGAAATACTCTATAGGTCTTAGATAATTGCTGCAGAAAATTATTGTTCAATAATGTTTGAAAAATTATTTAAAATCCATAGAACATTACATAATTTTATGGTTTATTTTGTAAATATAATTTTGATATACTGATTATAAAAATTAGAAAGAAAAGTACCGCGAACGTTTCGGAAAATGTATTTCCCTTATCATAGCTGGATGAAAGGTCATTAATGTATTACTATTACTACAGAATACAGATACTATTTTATATATCGCTGTACTGTTCCAGATAAAATACAACACAGGTTTTAGTTTTTAAATGAACTTATCATAATTTGAAGGTGTTTCCTAATAAAGAAATAATTCGAATGATTACTTGGTACAAATACGGTTACAATTTGAAAAATAATTGTGATATGTTTATAAATTAGTAAATTACATGCAACCTATGTTGCATTTTACCTGGAATAGTACTGTGCTATACATATATACACGTATCGATAGTAATACATTACTGACAGAAAAGTTGCATCTTAGGTGAAACTCACGCTATAAGTAAATAATAGTTATTTATGTTATAAATCCAATAAATGAGTTTTTACAATACGAATAAAATGTATCCGTTTCATATGAATTACAGGGGTTTATTTCATACTTGAGTTGCATTTTTAGACGAAAGTTTGCATTCCTTCTTAAAAACAACCAGGTCGTCTTGGTCTTAATAAACATTAAAAATAATGATAGCAACCACTTTGGTTTTGTTGACATTTCTAAGAACATTTCAAAATTTATTGCGGAAAACGTTATATATTATAAAATTATATTAAAATATTGATCAGCAATCATACAGTACCATAAAAAAATAACACTACTGTAAAATCAAATTTACCGGACTAAAACCAGTCAAACAAAAAAAAACATTCAATTGCGATTCAGCATGAAATAAATATATGATAACGCCAATTATTACTCAATGTCAATGTGGCACTCTGTTTTCGCGAATCGCGTGTGCAATGCTGTCAATTTACTACCCCCAAAGATATTCGTGGAGATTAAAACGGGTTCTATAGACCAGTTCAATAAGCATAAAATAACTAAACAAATTTAATTTTTGTCAACTCAAGGAACGATATTTCAAAAACTAGAAGAGATATCAAAATTCTGTTTCCAATATAAGATTGAAGTAATTGCTGCACAATATTATTATTAATTAATGTTGGGAAAATGATTCAAAATCTATAACTCATCACATAAATTTATTATTTTATTTTGTAAAAATTTATAAATAAATATCACGTAATTTATCCATTTTGAGTGTGGCACTTTGCTTAGAGCAGATCTCGGATTGATATATTTTTGTGAGTACAATACCATCAAACAACAATCACCAAATTCATGGAGATTAAAAAATAATAATTTCATTAAGACAGTTGGAAATAAGCTTAGTTAATAAACAAACTCATTTTGCTAACTCAAGTGTCGGTATCTCAGAAACTAGAAAAGCAATGGGGTCATACACTTAAAAAAAGTTCTGTTTTTTACAAATTATAAAAAGTTAAATCACATCAATCAAATATTGTTCAATATTTCTTATAATTTTTCAACTTTTCTTTCATAATTTCCTTTATGAAGTTTCGCGGTTGCAAAATCGTGACGCCATCTTGTAATAGAATGTATAACATGGCAGGGCAAAAGAGGTGTTGATAACAAATAATAATTTGCTTTACAGGGTTCTAATAATTACTTATTATTATTAAAATGAACACTCCGATAAATTAAATTAGATTTTCGTTAATTGTAACGTTTTTAGACAAAGAGTTTAGGACGTGTTAAAATAAAAATGCTTTGATGTACTATATCTTGTCGCTTGTCGGTAATGTCGGTAGTCTCATTATCACACCTGTCATCTCAAGTCATATGTTGCAGTTAACAACGATTTTCAAATAAAACTTATGTTTATTATATTTATTATATTATTTTGTCCAGCTAATGTGAATAAACTATATTTGTAAAAACCTCTCAGTAAATAACAATGACAGATAACAGTCAATTTGACAGTAGGTGTAGTTCCTCGCTCTCCGCAAGAGCGTGTTTTTTAGAATTACAAGATGACGTAGGTGCTGACGTCACAAGCGAAAAATTTGAAATGGAATGCCAATTTCAAAAAAACCTATCTTAATAACTAAATGCCTTTTAATATTAAAATTAGTATCTATATAATTTTACTCAAACTTACAGATAAAAAATAAAACGATAAAAGGTGTATGATACCAATCGAATATTTTTTACCTCCCGCCTACCTCTAGGTAAGGGAGGTATTGTTTTTGGTCAAAAAATTGGGTAGTGAGTTTTCAATGAATAAGCACGTTTTAGGGTCCCTACAATACGATTTTACTATTTTCGCGATGACGTCTGTATGTATGTATGTATGTATGTATGTATGTATGTATGTGTGTGTGTGTGTGTGTGTGTGTAGTCTGTGGCAATTTTTTCGTCTCGCATAACTCAAATACTATAATACCAAAAAATACAATTTTGTGAATTATTGCTTCTTATATTTAAATAAAGAGCTGATTAGATTTTGGATAAAATTGGTCAACCGGAAGTAGCAGTTTACTTGAAGCCCTTAACAGTTTTTCGTGAAAAACACGGTTAAATTTCCTTTTTCAACAATTTATGTTATTTTGAAAGTTGAAGAATATTTAATTCTACATGTGTTTTGATTACACTAATTTTATTAATTTTCATTAGATTTAGAGATAATAAAATATAAAGAAATTAGATTTCACAAATCTTTCATTCCTAGTAGGTACACCATGGAAACATTTAAAAATTTTCAATTTTTTACAAAATGTGACACATGTCATTGTGATTGTGAAGCTGTTTTCTTAGTGAAATATATGACAAAAAATTAAATAAATATACGAAAGAAAATTAAAATTCTCAAATATAAATGGAAAATAAATAAGAAGGTATGTTTCTGTATCATCAAATACTATTTTGGACCCTTTAAGAGTAGTATTGGGCGGGAGGTTATGTGCTGACCACATCATATTTTTTTAAATTTAGATTGCGCATGAAATTATTTATAATTCAGAATATTTTCAGCTAAATTGAACGCTATGCAATGAATTTATTCTCAGCGAAATTCAGTTGCAAATTATATCAAACGATTTCATATAGTTTATTTTGCAAAGTTTCTAGAGCAAATCGAAATTATCTTCCAATTATCAATTTACGAAGCGAATGTTCAGGTTAAGATGAAAGCACTAAAAAATTCAAGTCGCGTTCCTTGCTTTAAATATTAAAAATAATAACACTCTCCTTTTCACTGCGAACACGAAGTGCGTTAAATAATGATGAAAATTTATTCTCCGTCGAAAACGAATTTCAGTGGCCAAGGATTGCCCGCTACGCGTGCGCTGTTTTTAATTTTATTTTCGTGCGGCCCGCGGGTGCAATGTAACTCCGGATATCCGGTTTTCCCGCTTTTCGAGCCTTGAAAATGCGGGAGTCAAGGCCTGCTAGATGCGAAGAGCCGGATCTAATTTTTTTTCCTGTTATGACGCTTTTAATTATAAGTGGGCGAAAGAAAGGGAATATTTATGAAATAAAATGCATCTCGAAAATTGCTTAATTCAATTTTAACTTGAATGAGAGAATATTTTTTAATATACTCATTTTTACCTCCCGCCTACCTCTAGGTAAGGGAGGTATTGTTTTTGGTCAGAAAATTGGGTAGTGAGTTTTCAATGAATAAGCACGTTTTAGGGTCCCTACAATACGATTTTACTATTTTCGCGATGATGTCTGTATGTATGTATGTATGTATGTGTGTGTGTAGTCTGTGGCATTTTTTTCGTCTCGCATAACTCAAATACTATAATACCAAAAAATAAAATTTTTTGAATTATTGCTTCTTATATTTAAATGAAGAGCTGATTAGATTTTGGATAAAATTGGTCGACCGGAAGTAGCAGTTTACTTGAAGCCCTTAACAGTTTTTCGTGAAAAACACGGTTAAATTTCCTTTTTCAACAATTTATGTTATTTTGAAAGTTGAAGAATATTTAATTCTGCATTTGTTTTGGTTACACTAATTTTAATAATTTTCATTAGATTTAGAGATAATAAAATATAAAGAAATTAGATTTCACAAATCTTGCATTCCTAGTACACCATGGAAAATTTTCAATTTTTTACGAAATGTGACACATGTCATTGTGATTGTGAAGCTGTTTTCTTAGTAAAATATATGTCAAAAAATTAAATAAATATACGAAAGAAAATTAAAATTCTCAAATATAAGTAGAAAATAAACAAATAAGAAGGTATGTTTCTGTATCATCAAATACTATTTTGTACCGTTTAAGAGTAGTATTGGGCGGGAGGTTATGTGCTGGCCACATCAGATTTTTTTAATTATTTTATTTTAATTGAAATAACAACGGAATATGTATCACCAATTAAGAGTAATTAATTATTTTTTCGCCGTCTAACAATCTTCAATTGCTTAAGAGTAACCTGCTTCACATATAAAAGATGTAAATCTTTTACTTCAAATTATTACCATAGAATAATCCGGAATAATCTTTGAATTTTTTTAATTAATTTCAATTAAATTCGGACCAGTTGAAAAATATGCTATAATCAAATATATACATCTCGAAATTATTACATCATCTATGTATTGCATATATTATTTATTAAGAAATTTCTCATTATATTTATATTTTATGCGCGGTTCAGAAATAATTATCCTGCGTTAAATATTCGTATTTAATTTACATTAAAACAAATCTAATTTAATAACGAACGAAAAAATCGAGTCTCCAATTACATATTAAGTTTTATTTGAAATCAAAAATTCGGAAAAACTGTAAAAAAATTACAATATAGGTTAAATTTATACATCTGTCAGTTGTCAATTGAAACTGACAGTCAGTGTTGCCAACCTCGAGAAGTGAAGTTATCGTAAATAACGCTCAAAATTATGTGTTTGTCCTCAATTTCGTCACCGGAATTAATTAGTTAATTTTTCTTGCAAATTTTGTTTCATGTTACGTCCAAATTTACTATAGTACGTTAATATATCTGCCAAAATTATCCTAATTGTACAATAATTATTTAATGGTTGCCAACACTGGGTTGCTCAAAATCGTCGTATAATGGGTTACTTTAGTGACGATTTCTGAGCTTTTAATGACGATTTTTGAACACTTTAGTGCCGATTTCAAATAAATTTATTCTAATGACGTTAACACTTAATAAATTACACCAAATTGGTAGGAATTATTATTTATAATTACTGTATCTTTCAGAACTCATGTAATAAATAAAAAAATTACAGTCTTATACAAAAAGTCTCTTTATTTATGCTTTTATTTAATTATAATATAATCTCTTTAATACATTGCTGGCAATCATTATAACTGTAACCATAGAAATGACATATCTCCAAGTATACTAAAAAAAAAAACTCCCGGTATATACATATAATTTGATCATGTTTATTAATGAAAAAAAATTGAAATGGTTACTTGGTGCAATTATGGTTATCGTTTGAAAAATGATATGTTTATAAATAACTGAATGATGATGACAAGTTCATTAAACATTGACATCTTACGTTGTCTTATAGCTGGTGTGCATAGTATAGTTTATAGTATATTGTACAACAAGCATGGAATGGTACACATTTCCCACGAGTATGAAAGTTTGCGAATGCTGCAAATCATACGAGTATGAAACGGACATTCCATGCGAGTTGTATACTATACTTTTTCTACGGCCACAATATTATTTCCTAATTAATTTAATTTTAATAATAAATTTGTCCCGCCTTCACCAATCTAATATTTGACAATTCTAAATAAGTATCCTTGCAATGGCACCTGTACTAAAATGAACTAACCTATATTGAAATACTAACAAAATAAATTCATTTCACATGATGCTTGCAATGTACCTCATTTCCTTAGCAACAACAAACATACAATGAGCAGATTTCTAAGTGGTCGAAAAAAAAACATTAATAACAAAAGCAAATATTGCATCTTGGCTGAAACTCACTGTATAATTGTTTATTTAAAGAACTAGGTAGAAATTATAACCAAATTTTCCAGATTCCGAAAGGAATAATTAAGCACAAAATCAATGGCGCAAATTGTTCTTTTAGCGGTAATGAGAAAAACAAAATTTAATTAATTTGTGTACTTATCAAAGCGCCTATAAATACTTTAACGAAATCATTAAAAGCGAATACCTGATCAGGAGACCCTCGTTTTAATACAAATTTTCTTGCGAAATTTGTTCTATTACCCGTGTACTCATAAACAGACGAGAGCAGACGACAAACAAAAGGGCCGTTTACACTAGCGTTTTAAATTTATTTGTGTAAACTGTTTAACTAAGCTTAAGAAGGATCTCATTACGATGCGACGACAGAAGACTGAGAAATTGAATTAATTAAAATTAGACAAATGTTTACTAGTTTTAGTTAATTTTGCAAAATGAAAGACGAGATCCTTCAGCTCTTGTGACAATTTTAATCACGATGCTTCTACAGTATCTACAATATGTTACATTGTTGATAATTGGTATCAAAGTGATGCAATCAATTGATGAAACAATTCCAATATCATTTGACGGTCGATTTTCTAAAACACTTGCAGCGAAACAATCAAAACAATAGAATAGATTATATTCATTTAAGCGTGACCAATTGAAAATTTATTTGAGGCACTTGGACCAAACAAATGATCATAAATAATCAGATTGAAACAATTGACGTACGAAAAAATGCACTGCGTTGAATTGTTGCGTCATACGCACAAATGAGCTCCTTCAATATTTTCTTTTAAATTTAAATTCTGAGACTTTATCTAAATTGAAGACTAATTGTTTGCAATTTTTAAAAGTCTTAATGGGGTCCTTTACTGAAGTCACAAAATGGCAAATAAATCATTTATATTATGACTAGACTAGACTAGACTAGACTAGAAATATATTAGAAGTTCAAAGAACATTATAATGGGGTAAATAGCTCCGTGGTAACGCGTGGATCGTGAGATCCTCAGTTCGAATTCTACAGCTGACAGTTGCCAATTTAAATTTACCCCTGTGGTTCCGCCTCCACTAACATCTTTGGGGCCTATGATTTAACGGCTGGTAACCGCACTTCATAGTTCATATGCAAAAATATATCACTTACCGAGATCTGCCCAAGCAGAGTGCCACACCCATAATGGGTAAAAGGCGTGATGATATATTTATTAATATTTTATTTATACAACAGATTTTTACTTTCTTATACAAAGTATAAGGAAGCATTGGAATCACGAAAAAAATCGCTGACGAGATTTTTGCGGAAATACATATTTTGACGTCCACTGAATCCGTTAAGACCAATTTGCCAATGATGTCTGTGTGTCAGGATGGATGGGTGGATGGATGGATGGATGGATGTATGGATGGATGTATGTCCGCAATATCTCATGAACGAGACAAGATATGTAAACGAAACTTGGAATTTATAAGTTTCATGAAAAATTGAAGAACTGAGTTGATTTTCAATGAAGTTGAAAAACCGGAAGAGGAAGTTTACCGGACACACAAAACAATAAATTCCATTTTTTTCAAAAATAGAATCAGCTGAGAGAAAAAGTTTAAATAAAAGATGTTAACAAAAATATTTGGAATATAAAATGTTATTTGCACTTTTCTTGTACATGCTTCTAATTTTGAGAAAAACTAAATTATATATTTAAGAATATATGTATTTCAATTAATATCTGTGTCAAACTGTCAAATAATTGTGAAGTGTCAAAAATATGATTCTTGTAAAATATTATAAATGTAAGTAATATTTGTATTATTAGTTTTGTAAACTAGATATTAATAATAAATAAATAAATATATCATCACGCCTTTTACCCATTACGGGTGTGGCACTCTGCTTACGCAGATCTCGGTAGGTGATATATTTTTTCGTATGAAGTGCGGTTACCAGCCGTCAAATCATAGCCCCCAAGGATGTTAGTGGAGGGGGAACCACAGGGGTAAATTTAAATTTGTAACTGTCGGCAGTGGGATTCGAACTGAGGATCTCACGATCCACAGTCCGACACGTTACCACGGAGCTATTTACCCCATCCATTAAGATATTAATAGATTTATATTTTAAAATAAATTCATAGTTACAACAAAAAATTAAACAGGTTTAACATCTAAGTATACGAGATCAAATAATTGTCAAAATAAAGTCATACGCAAGGAACAGGAACAAGTCATACGTTTTATTTGTATAAGAAATTAGTGTGGTGCCCACACCAGATTTTTTATATTTAGCTTAGACTTACTGTATCAATGCAGTATTTTTTCTTTAAATAAAACCTGTAAAATTTTATTAATAATGATTATTTTCATTTATCCGCACCTCTTCTCTAAACATCACAGAATTACTTATGACAGATTGCAGCTAATATTTTGTGTTGAATTATTATTTATTTTATTGGCTCATTTCGAAAATCCGTACACGTCAAAAATCCGTATGGGGTCCGGTCTCAATTAATCCGGATTATTGAAGCTTTATTATATTATTATAAGATAACATCATGGTTAATTTACTTGATTTATAATTTGTTTCTTTAAATTCGACCTTATTATCTACAAAAGAAACTCAAAAAGTTTTCAAACTTTCTAAGGGTTGGTGAATTAGACATAAAACATTGAAACTTATTATGAAGTTAGAACTATTTGAAAATTTGCATGGAAATTACGAACTCCACCTTGGGAGTCACTTACAGTGAAAAAGAAAAAAAGAATAAAACATTTTCCATAATAAGGCGACATGTAGACACTTCATACTTCAAGTAGAAGTTTAACCATTACGTTAATAAATTATATTCTGTTAATTAATAAATATATCAACGCACCATTTACCCATCTATGGGCGTGGCTCTCTGCTTTAAGCAAGCTGTGTTGGTTGTTGGTATATTTTTACCGTGCCGTCAAAACCCAACCCCTAAAGGTGTTAGTGTAGAAAAATACATTTTTTCTACGACCACTTAGAAATCTGCTCATTGTATGTTTGTTGTTGTTAGGGAAATGAGGTACATTGCAAGCATCGTGCGAAATGAATTTGTTTTGTGAGTATTTCAATACAGGTCAGCTAATTTCAGTATATGTGCCATTGCTAGGATACTTATTTAGAATTATCAAATATTGTAATGGTGAAAGCGGGACAAATTTATTATTAAATTATATGAATTAGGAAATAAAATGGTGGTCGTAGAAAAAGTATAGTGTACAACTCGCATGGAATGTCCATTTCATACTCGTCTGATTTGCAGCATTTGCCTGCGGCTCATGCTACAAACTTTCATACTTATAGGAAATGAGTACCATTCCATGCTCGTTGTACAATATACTATTTTCTACCCCCCACTATTTCAATTTTTTCGATGTATTATAGTACCCATAATTCACTTTTCTCGACCAATCACAGAACCAAAAATCCATAATTCACGGTTATCTTAAAGACGCGATGTAGACCACCAATCAACAGCCATCTGACAGTTGACATGTAGTCAGTTGTCAATGTGTATTTTTATATTGACGCTTTTCAACGTGTGTTTTCAACGAATTTCGATCAATTTCACAAGTGATTTCCGAATTTACAGGAGTAGAAAAATTATAGTATTATATTCGGGATTATGGTAATTATTCACTCGGATGATTAAACTTCGTGAATAATGACTATCATAATCCCTCATATAATAATATATTATTAATTTTTGTTTTGGTGCTAGTTGCTAGAATACTCATTGTCATACTGAAGTAGTGAAATGAAGAAATCTTTATTATTATAATATAAATAATTAGGAAATAATATCGTGGTCCTAAAAAAGTATAGTGTACAACTCACTTGGAATGTCCATTTCATATTTGTTGTACTATATACTATTATTTTTGTGGTTTTAAGGAAAAACCAATTAAATTACTTTTTTGATCAAATTAAGTTATGTACGGATTTTGATACACTTTCATGTATATTTTCATTTGGTGACCTTAAAACGATGTTATCTGATATATATTTTGCGTAATTTGCGCAAAAGTTAAGGGTCATTTTTTGAGGAAAAACCAGTTATATGACATTTTTTGAGGAAAAAACAGTAAAGTTTCATTTAGATGCAAGTTAAAATTAATTGGTCGGGTTCAGCATCTTTTTATATTTTTCTTTAAAATACAAATAACATCAGATAGATATTCGGAACCATTTTTGGTATTTATGAAGGTGACTTATGAAACTTTAAACGAAAATAACTCGATTTCATGAAATAATGACTGAAATACAATATAATAAAATAGTTATTTATGTATCAAGGCACTGAAGTTCAATTTTTATCACGAATATGGAATTTAGTTGCCCAGGCCCGCATAAACCATGTGAGTGATAAAAAGGAATTTCAGTGCCGAGGTACATATTAAGTTTTTTTTGAAATCTAAAATTCGAAAAAACTGTAAAAAGATTCAATATAGGTTAAGTTTATACATCTTTCAGTTGTCAATTGAAACTGACAGTCAGTGTTGCCAACCTCGAGAAGTGAAGTTATCGTAAATAACACTCAAAATTATATGTTTTGTCCTGAATTTCGTCATCGGTTAATTCTTCTTGCAAATTTCGTTTCATGTTACGTTCAAATTTACTATAGGGCGTCAGTATATCTGCCAAAATTATCCTAATTGTACATTAATTATTTAACGGTTGTCAACACTGGGTTGCTCAAAATCGTCGTATAATGGGTTATTTTAGTGGCGATTTCTGAGCTTTTTTAATGACGATTTTTGAGCACTTTAGTACCGATTTCAAATAAAGATAATAATGTAATATATAATAATATGAATTAATTTACCCGCATATTTACTCTTGTAAAATATATCAAATTGAATCTAAAACACAATCACATTCTAAAGAGTTAATACATTGAGTCTCTTTTCAATAAAACAACATTAATGTTCAAAATACAATATTTCTTTTCTTTTATCGCAAGAAATGCTTGTCAATCGTACAGCCTCTAGAAATATCTCCAAAGAAAAAGAAAACTTGGCTTGTCTGGTAAATAACCTGACGTATAGATAGATAAAATCATTCTGACATTTTAGATTTTTATCTGGAATGATTTTTCAATTTAATATTTTGCTCCTAAAGCATTTTTTGCACAATGGCTTCTGTAGTTCTTATACTTGCCTAAGGATGATTACCGATGGATTAAATAACTATTTTTCGCTAATTAAACATTGCTAAATTATCTGTAAAACTGTACACTCATAAAAATAAATTTTCAGTTTTCTTTTTGTATGTATGCATTCGTTGAAGAAAATTTTATTTCTTACAAAATGATTAGGTTCAATTCAAATAAAATATTAATTTTGAGTATAAATTTTATTTATCTTCTTTTTCTGCATTGAAAGAAAATATTTTAAATTTTATTTTTAAATATAATGAAAATGGAGTCGTTTTAATTTTAAACGAAATTTTTTTAGTTAAAACGATATCATTTTGAATTAAAAACTGCTCCTATTCAAACTACTTCGTCCCCATAATGAGTCTCAGTTAAATACTTCGATTCCTTCAAAACTAAATTAATTTTCATACAAGAATATTTATTAAATCTACAAAAATTTTCAATGAAAACGAAATCGGATTGGCACTATTCAAATCAATTTTTCTCTTAATTTAAGAGGAATCTGTTTGTTTCAAGAAAACATTTTTATCAGTTTATCAGGATATATCCAGAAGTATGTCAATATTTTTTTAGAATTACTGACATCCCTAATTATTTTACAGCAATATAGTATAAAAGGTTTTTTGTAGAGAAATAAATTGTGCATCGTTCATAATTTCAAGTAACGGGCATAGGAAAAATCAAAGAAATTAATTTATTACCGGTGATGGTACACTGAGAAAAAAGACATACTAATAGTAAACTAATCCTTTATTAAAGTAGGATTTATTGACATGAAACTACATAATATTAAATCAAATAAATATTTGTTCTTTAATAACAAACACATAAATACCAACGTTTCCTCTGAAACAAATAATTTATTGACGTTAGATTTATTGACATTAAATATTCTTTGTTTAATATAAAATAAAATACTTTATAATTAATTCAAATATGCTGATATAATTGATAACAAATATACTATTTTTATTAAATCTACATTTTTTTACATATAAAGAACGTATATTTATATTTTGAGTATTAAATTTCTAGACAATTGTAAATTTATTAATAGTTAATTTTTTTCTTTATTTATGAATTGAACTAAATATTATCTGCAATGATATATTTGTTAACAGTAACTAGATTTTGTTGACTATAAATACATTTATTAACAGTTAACGAACTTTATGTAATATGAACACAGATTCACTCACAGATGATGCTTATTGCGTAGTTGGTTCATTATTGTTTGTTCTTGCTAACTGCAACCTCGCAATACACTATATGTCCTGTGATTGGTGTGATAAAAATATTTTCGTTTATATTAAAATAGCAAAAAAATAATGTAAAAAACTGTGGATTTGCGTTTTTAATTCCAATATTTGAAGGTATGCTTTTCATTCTATAAACTGTATATCATGTTGCAACTAGTGTTCGTCATTTTGTGTTGTATAATAATTATAATAATTTGTGTTTACAAGAACATGTTTTTGGATGTATGGCTTTAAGTTTTTATTATTTAGACGACATTTATTTTGTTATAAGACATGAACAATTTTTAAATCCTCCATCCAAATCCAACATTAACAAAGTTTTGTTCCTCGAAAGTTCCTACATCATCAGAGATAATGAATCTATAAATGTCAAAACAATCTATCAAAATTCAAATATTGTAAGCTCTATTATTGATATTATTATGTATATATACACATACCTATATATTCATGTAAGTAGTTTTTCAAAAAATGTTTTCTATAAAGTTTGTTTTTCCCGACTCTATTATTTATATTAGTAGGTTCATAGTTAAGTAGGTATTTATGCAAAAAAGGGTTAATTTTGTAATAATTATATTAAACGATAAACGATTCTATTTATTTAAATAAATTTCATTATTTACCCAAGCATCAATAATGGTTAATATTTGGTTAATAAATGTGCTATAGTACAGTTAAATAAGTAAATTCAATATTAAATGTTATCATATTTTCTTTAAATATTCCATTAATTTACTACAAAATTAGTATGGTATTATTTACATTATTTTCGTTTTATATTTAAAACTTGCACATTAATAATAAAGCTTTACTTTTACTATAAATAAACAACTAGTTCAGGAAAAATATTGCGCAATTTATGTTAATAAATGCTAATTAAATATACATTGACTTAAGTAACATTTAAAACAATAATTTGTTAACTATTAATATATTTGCTAATATTAAATAATACTTTTTTATTATTATCATTTTTGTTTAAATGTATTATTTATTACTGATAAATATATATTTGTTTCGCCATATTTCAAAAAATCATTTATTAACATTCAATAAACCTGCATAGTCACAAACAAATCTTTTTCTCAGTGTATAGAATAGATTATAGAATAATAAACAAAATAGTTTTGGGGTTTGTTTATTAAATAATCGTAATCCTAATTAGTTTATTCCGTAATATAAATGTATGACACAAACCAATTAATAAATTAATTATTTGACCGCAAATTACTACAATTAATATTATGAAACATTATTATTATTCGTTTAAACAAAATAACTACATAATTAAATTCGTTAAGCCCTAAAATAAATTGCAGCAAATTGAGCAGAGCTATTATATTTTTACCTCCCACACATACATGTAACAGAGGTATTGTGACGAGTCTAAATGTTCGGTAGTGAGTTTTCAACGGATAAGCACGTTTTAGGGGCACTACGATTTCACTATTTTTCATATATTTCAACTGATGTATGCTTTGGAAATTCTTTTAAAATTAAATAATAAACACACATTTATTTAAAATAGCAATATACATCTTTATGGGGTAAATAGCTCCGTGGTTACGTAATGGACTGTGGGTCATCAGATCCTCAGTTCGAATCCCACTGCCGACAGTTGCCAATTTAAATTTACCCCTGTGGTTCCCCCTCCACTAATAACTTTGGGGGCTATGACTTGACGGCTGGTAACCGCATTTCATACGCAAAAATATATCACCTACCGAGATCTGCATAAGCAGAGTGCCACACCCGTAATGGGTAAAAGGCGTGATGATATATTTATTTATTTTATCTACGATAGTGTGTAAAATTGATGTTTAACTGTTAGTTTCAAGTTTGTAAAACGGTTGTTTAGTAACACGATCCCATTAGTCACGAGCAGTCACGGGTTGCCAAGCAACGAGTGATTAAAATTTTTAAACACGCCAAATTTGCTACTTCATAAATAAAAATATTTTTTTTATATTTTTTGGGGTTTTCCATTATATCGCTACGCTCGTGTTTTAATTGACCCATTCGTGACTAAAGACTAACTTTAGGTACTTGTATCGTAAATAACTATTATTCTATTTGTATATTGACAGCAATTTATATATTGTTACTGTTACAATATGTATATATTTATTTCTCATCAATAATACGTATTTATCATAATTAAATATCTTGCTTAAAATAGCAATATTAGTTGGTGATTTGAATATATATTATATTGTTAACAATATAGCATATTTAAGACAACATAATCCAGATATACACTGCAACAAAATTAGATTATTAAAAAAAAAACATAAATATTTAGATTATTGAAGCAGCAATCTAAAATAATATCACATTACTAATATAAATAAAAATATTGTTATTGTAAATATCTAAATTGCTGTCACTATAGTAAGATAAATATTACTATTGTAGCAATTTTTTTTTAAATACACATGATTTGCGATAACTAGACAATATTTAAAAGTAAACTCGAAAGCATATCTTCAACTAATTTATTTCAATATTAAAAGAGTTTTAAATTCTGAACTAAACATGACAAGACCATAATAAACAAGAATTGGATAGATTGCTGTTCTATACTGTATGCTTTAGAATAAATATGAATTTATCGATAAAATATTATTTTTATTTAGAATATATTCCATAATCATGAAGAATATTTCGACTCACCGGAATCCTGCAGTAGCTCGTGAGCCAGACCCACGAATCGCCTCCTGGAGCACTGCCTTTGGCACCGGTCCTCTGCCGCTCAATCTCATCTTTCGCCTCCAGTTCATGTCTTAATTTCGGGTTGAAAAACTCCACCTGCCCTGCGTCATCTTGAGATGTAACCAAGTTATCATCATCGACTACTAGTGCACCACGTTTACGTCTATTCGCGAAATTTTTAAAGTCACTGGATCTGTCTTCATTTCGCACTAACACTCGCAAAACTGACCGAATATGTTCATCTTTGCTTATCAAGTCAAGAAAAATGTCCGGGAGTTCTGACTTGGCTGCGAAGTTGGCGCCAATCTCAGTTGTAAAAGAATTCTGGAGGTAGTGAACAAGGAAAAGTTCACTTGCAAATATAATTGTTACTAGTAAGAACACAATAAATGAGAGACTGTTGTTAGTTTTTAATATTTTGTTGTTTATCTCATCTTTTTGTTCCATGTTTATAGTTTTAACACATCGCGAGTTGAAGAAACCGAAGCAGAAACATCCTACCCCGACGACAGCAGGAATCAAACTGACGCGAGGCGCTCTGCGACGCCGAACGTCGCCTGCAAAACGCAGCAGAAAGAAGAGCGCATCAGAAAACTTGTAAAATTCACACCTTCTGTTTTATACTCTACTGTTTCGTTACATATATGAATTATTCATACTTGACTGCTGAAATTTTCATAAATTCGTTTGAAAAATTTGCATGTGATATTTGCAATTTGGCGCGGAGTTTAGGCGTCGGGTGCCGTCGGAAAAGTTCGGGTGTACACGGAAGAGATACACGTGGGTATTGTAGATTGTGGCAGGGGAAAATATCAGTGTTTTTAGTGGTTATTTGTAATTATTTTTTAGGTGAATGATATTCGTGAATTACTATTGATAATCATGGATAAAGGGTTCTATATTTCACTGCCTAAATTGGTAAGTTTACAGCGTAAATTATTACTTTTGTTTCGTTTGTTTTATAAACAATATGTTTGATTTACCCGCGACAATCGTTGCGCGTATTTTAAATAACCAACATTATTTGCATATTGTTTTATTTAAACTGTTTATTACATACAAATAAAACAGTTTTCAGTTTGTAACCTATCTTTTTAAAGTATAGTCAGGACCGCACTAGCCCAAATAATTTTTAGAACAAATTGTATCGTAGTTAAACGAAAAATAAATTTGAATTTTGCGTTCGCAGCAGGAATGCGCATTAACTTTAAATTGTACATTCCGATGCAAAATTTCATTACCATTTCTCGTATTCAGACTTGAATTACATGTTATTTATATACAGGAACGCATATTAGTCAATTTCTAATCTGCAGTGCAGATTGTAATAGATCATACACTATTACAATAAAATAGCCATAAATTTTCAAATATTAAATATATCATCAGGCCATTTATACATTTTGGGTGTGACACTTTGCTTGAAGAAATCTGAATTTACGATATGTTTGAATTTCGAGGATCACCATTGTGATCTCGAGGACTATAAAAGCTACGACTTTAGTTAAATTAAACAAAAGTTACCACACTAATAGACCAATTTAATGATGTGATATGATAAAAATACCTATTTATGTTGATTTTTCATTTTCAAACTATTACATATTGAGAAAAATGTTTCAAATAAAAAAAGGTAAATATTTTTACTGTTTAACCATTGACGTAGAATTTTTTTTCTGTGAAACATTCAATATATGACACAAACTTTTTTTGAATGGAACCAATAGTAAAAAATATCACAGAAAATAGCTTATTTTTACTGATTTTAAGATGTATAACTTCATGCATTTCTAATACTAATTTTTGTTCCTCTGAAGATGACTTTATAAATGATTTTTTTCAGCTCTGAAATAAGCCAAGTTATATTTAAAAATAAAATAAAATTTTATAAATAAGTAATTAATAGCTCACTTAATTGTTCTAATACCAGATAACATAAATATATTAAGACGACGTTAAATTTGTTATATGATACTATGCAACTAAAATAAATTTTAGTCGAAAAAATTAGCATTTTATTTTCACGTAAAATATTATTAAAAGTATACAATATTATACATCATACATAAATATGCTATTTTACTATATTTCTTACTATTAATTAAATTTAAAAAAATTATAAGTTTGTGTCATACATGAATATGAGCTACAGAAAAAAATATGTTTTCTTCAAACGTCATAAAAGTACGTTGTTATATTTATATTCAACAAGCAGAAGTTGAATATTGTCGCCGCCGGCGTAAAAGTGTTTTCTTGACAACACATTTACTCCGGCGGCGGACAAAGTAAAATATTATGAAAAGCAGTTAGGTTGTAATTCAATAATTTGACAGTTAAATATGAAACAAAAATGACAAAACAACATATTCTATGGGCACTAGAAATGCTGGATAAGATAGAATATTTTTTGAAATTTTGGGCATTTTTTCTACTTTGAAAGAAAAAATAGCATGTGTTATTCGGAGTAAATGTGACTTTAGGTGCTTCGCATTTAATTGTCCAGCACACAAAGTATCACATTTACTCCTAATAATACAATGTACTATTTCTACACAGCTAGTTAGACAATACAAATATGTACCTCTTTTATTTGAATCATTTGTTTCATTACGCGATAGTTTAAAGGTTATTTACAGATGAAAAAATCAACGAAAATAGTTTTTGTCCATGCGTTTTTCCGGGAAAAGAAAAGCATTAAATTGGCCTGTTAGTATAGCAAGTTTTGTCTAATTTAACCGAAGTCGTGGCTCTTATAGTTTCAAGATCTCTAGGAAAAGCCTCGAAAGTAAAATACACTGTATTTTCGCATGTAACCAGTCGTCATATCACGCCCCCTAAAATAGTTGTCGGCTATACATACATACATATCGTCACGCTATATCTCACTCAGTGGGGTAGAACGAACACAGAAACACAGTCAATCAACAAATAATCTCCTCCAAACATTCCTATCCTGACACCCCTTTCGCCTCGTCCACATTCATCATGCGATTCATACATACTCGTCTATTCTTCACACTCGGAATCTTTCGTTCACCCAACAAACCATCAATCATACCTAACCATTTATTCCTCGGACACTCACGCAATCATTCACCGTCAATCTCACCCGCATATATTAGTATCACCAACCTTTCATTCGACATTCGCTCAAGATGTCCATAGCATCTCAAGTGACTCACTCTCATTTTTTTAACAACATTCTTCTCAATCTCACATTCACCATATTCCAATGTAATCCGGACACGATCATGTCTCGTATACACACACTCCTCTCAAATATCTCATTTCTACAGCAGTTATACCTCGTTCATGCTTCTTCATCCACACCCAACATTTAGAACCATACATCAATGTAGGCACTAACACAAAATTATAAACACTCAATTGAGCATCTCTAGAAACATTCACGTTTCGAGAAAATCTACCCAGAGCACCCAATATTCAATAATCATTTTGCAAGTTGCATATGATACAAAAAAGAAATTAATAACTATATTGATGCACCATTATTCTATTATATTCTATATAATTTCAGGAGCTTCATGCGCATCTCAACGGCTCACTAAGCGAGACAACTCTCCGAGATCTGCACGCTTCTCAAGATTCAATCACAGATTTTCTGAAACTGAATAAAGTTTTGGACCTAGGCCCTGAAAGAACATTTTCAGAATGTTTTGAAATATTCAAAATAGCTCATAGCGTAACTTGCACGCCTGAAGCAGTTCAAAAAGCCACTGAAGACGTAATCAGAGAATTTGCAGAAGATGGAGTAGTTTATCTAGAACTTCGTACTACCCCAAGGAAAGAAAGAAACATGACAAAGACTCAATACATCGATGCAGTGTTAGAAGGAATAGAAAAATCTAAAATCGCCACACCACAAATTAGAGTGAAACTAATTTTATCTCTTGATAGAAAACAGCCAGTTGAAGAGGCAGCAGAAAATGTTGATTTAGCTATAGAATATCGGAAGAAGATACCTGATGTTATAGTTGGAGTTGATGTAAGTGGTGATCCCAATAAAGGGACGTGGTTTAAGGATTTGTTGCAGAAGATTAGGAAAGAAAGTGATTTGAAAGTTACTGTACATTGTGCAGAAGTAAAAAACGAAGTTGAAACGCAAGAAATATTGAAATTTAAACCAAATAGAATTGGACACGGTTCATGTATTCATTCTGAGAGTGGAGGATCCGTAGAGCTATGGGAAGAACTAAAGACACACAGAATTCCTGTTGGTAAATAAATCTCATGCACTGAAATGTAATAATACTGGAACGTTAAATGTTGAAAATGTGAACCAAAAGAGATAGACAATCGTTGATCCTACTGTCTTTATTGTACAGTCCGCTTAGAAAGTTGATAAGAAATTTACATTCAATGATTTTGAAATAAAATGCTTAAAACAAAACATTAAATAATACATAAGTTAAATTAACTATTATTTATTATTTATTATGAAATTAAAGGAATTTTCAAATAATTGATCAATACACGGTTAAATATTACTTTTCTTCAAGTATATTATAACATTTACTACTAATTACAATTATACAATGTACAAGTTAATCATTTTGGCTCTGTTTTTGGGTGTTTTAAGAGCAGTGTTTTAAACTCGGTTTTAGGTCTGTACAATGTTATAATAGTATATTATGATACAAGTGTATAAGTAAGCTTTTAAAGCACGTACGACGAGTTTAAGCGCACGACGCGAAGCGGAGTGCTTTTAACGTCGTTAGTGCTTTAAAAGCACTTATACACGTGTGTCATACGCTATTTTTTATTATACCTGCATCATACTCTGGAAAAAACTGGAAAGCAACATTTTGATTTTGATTCATTTCATAATTTTGTGCGTGTGACGTTTGACGTATGTCGTTTACATGGAGACTGGTTAGCATTTGTTGTTTTCGTTTACAATTTTGACAGATATTAATAGTAAATATTTTTGTTGTTGCTTAGCAACCTTTAAAGCACGGCGTGTTTTAATCTTGCGTTTATGAACGCTGTAGCGTGTTTTAAACACGAATTATGATGCAGGTATAATAAAAAATTGTTTTATAAAAAAATGCTTCAAATAGAAGTTATAGAGCAATGTATTATCTACCACTTTGATTAGAAGTATTTTTTTGTAAAATAATTTTAGAACATTTTACAGCGCTAAAACAGAGCTTAAAACACTGCTCTTAAAACACCCAAAAACAGAGCTCGTAATACCAGCCTGTTACTAGTGCAATCAAATAATAGTATATTATTATATGAGGGATTATGATAGTCATTATTCAAGAAGATGAAGTTTGTGTCATGAGCCGTAGGCGAGTGATGCAAATCAACCGCGTGAATAATGACCATAATCCCAAATACAATACTATACCTTTTTCTACTCCTGTAAATTCGGAAATCACTCAACACAAAAAGTCCTGTTTCAACTCCTAGTAATATAATATACTGTTATCACTTTTCGACAAGGCTGTGAATCATGTTTTTACACAGCAACCGCTTAACAAACGCATAGCAACCGTTTTACAAACAAGTGTTAAACAAAGAAGGATGGCCTTACAACATCTACCTGTCTTAGGCTCGTTCTTGCTTTCATAAAAGCCTTCAATTCAGCGTTCCAGTATTATTATTTTTCAGTGTTCTCACATACTTGTAGAACAAACTACCTAGAACCTTTTGCAATAATACGTTTGTCATTCTGTCTATCTGTGGGATAAGTAACTCCAGAACTGCTATGAATTTGGAAACGAAATTTTATATATAAGTTTATTATTCATATGTAAAGGCTAAGTTCACTTTTGACCCTTTTTCTTTCCTTGTTTGTTTTTATTCTAGTTTTATTTAACAAGTATTTGTTCCAGAATGTTGCATGACATCAAATATTAAGACAAAAACTACGGAGGAATACAAACTGCACCACATAAAATATTTATTAATAGCTGGGCTACCATTCTGTTTATGCGTGAGTATTAATTTAAAATCAGATTTAATTATTTATTAAACATCTTTATTTATATTTACAGACGGATGATAAAGGAGTATTTTCGACTACATTATCTCAAGAATTTAAAATTGCATCAGAGACTTTCAGATTATCAAAAATAGATTTATGGAAGATTTGTTTCAATTCGGTCGACTACACGTTTTGCAACGAAAAAGAAAAACTTGAATTGAAAGAAGTTTTAACCAAGTGGTTTAATGATAACTTATGCCAGGAGACCAGTGTTTAAAATTATATTACTTTTTATACATAATAATCATTGTCAAACATTCCAAATAAAATTAGTATAGTTCAACAAAGTATGAAGTTGATGTTTAAATCATGTTATGGTAGATATTTCTATACATAAAACAAATAAAGAAATATCATCTGTACTCTTGTGGAACTATACTAAATATTCAATCAATTGAAATTGCAGATCTTTTAAACTGTACTATATACAGGGTGTTCATTTTTAAGTGGCTACCATTGCGATCTCGAGAACTAGAAGAGATACGAAGTTGGTTAAATTAGCTAAGAATCTCTATTTCACATAGGTATTTCAATGATATACTGAAAAAAGAAATTCAACCAGTGGTTCTCAAAATATGGATACCAACTTTTCTATTTTAAATAGAAAAATATATTTTTTATTTGTGCATTCAAAAGAGCTCTTTATTCTGAATCCAACGATATAAAATTTTCGAAACAAAAAATAATAATTTTTTGAACTAATTTTTCCTAAATATGATATTAATTAGAGTGCCATGAATGAAAAAAGTGAATTAATCCATTTTTAGGTATTAAAAATGATATGAAAAACAATTTCTCATTTAACAGAAGTAGCAATAAACAAAATATTCACTTTTTACATTCATGGCGCTCTAATTAATATCATATTTAGGAAAAATTTATTCAAAATATTAATTTTTTTTTCGAAAATTTGTTATGTAAGGGTATGAAAATTTTATATCGTTGGATTCAGAATAACGAGCTCTATTGAATGAGCAAATAAAAAATATATGTTTCTATTTAAAATAGAAAAGTTGGTATCCATATTTTGAGAACCACTGGTTGAATTTCTTTTTTCAGTATATCATTGAAATACCTATGTGAAATAGAGATTCTTTGCTAATTTAACCAACTTCGTATCTCTTCTAGTTCTCGAGATCGCAATGGTAGCCACTTAAAAATGAACACCCTGTATACTTCAAATAATAAAGAAAATGAGGACCGAGTATCTCTAGTCATTGATGTATTTTTTATTTATTACTATAATCAATAAATACAACAATTTTACCATAAATAAAACACAAGAGGAAAGGTTTAGATTTTTTATTATATTTTATATTTGATGAAATACAATGTAGTGAATGTTCAATTCTTCCGGACTGTGAAAACAAGAGACTGGGACTTTTCGGACATTCGCCTGACATCCCAGGAAAACTTCCACAAAAAGTAAGACAAAAAAATTGTCTACCCTTCCTTAACAAACTAAAATACATTGCTAATCATTCAATTCATTAATGAATTAATTAAATGGACTTACATGGGTGTTGAAAGCTCTGCAACTGTATCTCCTGGTCGCAGGCACGTGACTACAAGAAGTGAACACTCTTCAGCTGCATTTTCCAGTCTTGGACTATTCACTGAATTAAACAAAACAAATAAGAAAAAAAATTTAAACAGTAAAAATGATGTGATGTGAAATGTAAACACCTAAATTAATTTGAGCACGTTATTTTAAGTTAATTCTGAACTTTTTTATACATAACAGTCCTGAAATTCATCGTAGATTACTTTTACTTGAAAGATTTATAATTTAAATTGCCCCCTTTTCATATTGTAATTGATATTAATAATATAAGTTCTGGCTACAATTAGTAGTTTAAATATGAAAGTAGGAATTCTAAGCAGCATTCTGAAGTAATTACAAGAGCAATTAATACAGGATGCCCACTATGTATGAAATATAGTATATATCTCGGTAAATATCGACTTTATAAAAAATAATTGTATATAAAAGTTGTTTAACATTTTATTTTTCGATAAGACAGCATTTAATATTTAGTAAGTATTTCAGAAAACAAATGAGTAAAACAATTAAAACTTGTGATTTTATTTAACCTCTGCTACCCTTGCACTCAAAGAGATTCATACTGACACATTTTAAGTAAATCATTAAATATATGTGAATAGAAATGTTAAAAATATCCGTAGTAACTTAAGTCCGTATATTTCGGCAGCGGAATGTCAGTGTCCTACGCGCTATCTCTGATATTTCTAGCTGAACTTTTGCGGTGAAAATTTGTCTTCCTGTAATCGTAAAATGGTTCAAATAAAACTTATTGGAAATTAAATATTATACAATTAATTTTAATACATTGTTATTGTAAACTCACTAGTATTGCAATCAAGTCTATAAAATTGTTTTCAACTGTTTTAGAAGGTTCTAAATTTTGCCTATATCAATTGATTAAGTTGATATGCATTTGGCTCCATATTTAGAATTATGGATGTTGTGAAGTAAGCAGATGTTTCTCATTAATAAAATAATTTTTATCTTACGTAAAATAGTTTCTTAAATTCAAATTTGTAAAGAACTATTAGCTAACTACGCAAGTTTTTATGTTACAACTGTATTTCTAGTGGGCATTTAGTATAATTTAAAATTTTTTAAAAACTACTTCAAATAAAATCGATAGAGAAAAAATAGCGAGTATTTTATTTCCTTACAACTTTTTTGTAAAGTCAACCGTCTATCTAGAAATCGCAAGAAACTTTTTTGTTAACTTCAGTAAAAGATTCCTTCTGCCATCTTCTGTTAAATTTATAAACAATACTTTGTGCTCCACTTCCGCATATTTCAAATTCCACATTAGTTTTGTGCGATCATGCGCATTGAGGATCAATCCTTCAAAAAATCAATAATTTAGATTCGGCGCATAGCGTTCTAATTTAAAATTTGAATCGATATGATTTAAAATCATTTATTTCAGACCACTCATTTCAAAATGATTTTAAGACTTTATGCACGAAATTATCAAAAATTGTATTGAATTAAATATGTATAAACATATTAAAATACTTTTAAATTATTAATAGCAATGACAGTTCTAAACAAAGCCTGAATACACAGCTGCAGGTTTCTGAAGATGCTGTAATATATTCTTGCGCTGATCAGGCGTTGAAATTTGCGGAAACTAAAGCAGAGTGTGGTTCAAGGCGAATTCAATTGCAAAATAATGTTTTTATTATGTTTATTTTTCAAATATGTTAAAATAAATGATTAAGCTTATTGTTTTAAATACCCTAGCGTCATCTATTTGATTATTATTGGCAATTAACCATTATTTTTTAATTAGCAATGACACTTCATTGCAAATGGCTCCGTTGTTTATTAATTTCGTTACAGTTTAATATTTTAAGCGTTTTAGTTCTATTTCTATATGTTTGGCATTGAAAATGTGCTTTAATGTTGTGCAAGGACATGCAACAGTTCTAAGAAAATAGAGCAGATATCTGAATATTCTTATATACGGTAATTATTGTTTATAACTGTTATTGTTTTGTCATTATGTTTCTAGTTATTGCTGCATAGTGCCATAAAACATTATATTAGGCAATTCATTTTGCTTTAAGGGTTCTTTTAGCCACAGTAGTCGAACTGCCAAATAAATATATCAACACGTAATTAAATAAAACAAAATAAACATTTTACCTATTTGTTGATAACACAAACTAATTTTTTATTATATTTTGTAGATTACAATTATAATTACTTCTGAGAAATGGAATGATAGTTCTAGAACAGTTTAGAATGTCTTAAGCAGAAATTATAAAATTTGAAGATTGTTCGAAACATCTCCATACTTCAAAATGTTGTAATTTATTTATTCCAAGGTATATTAATAAGTAATAAATTTGAATATTGTTCTAATTAAAATACTTATTTATAAAATTGTTTATTTACATTTGATTTATACTTTTCAGGTTGCAATGATTATAATATTGAACGCTGGGTTCCTCGGGATTCTATTGAATTCTAATGATACAGTAAACCATCTGACTAACCTCGAGGTAAACAGCTACAGCATCTTCGTCAAAAATCAACGCCTGCACAAGAATGTTCAATTCTTTAATTTTTCATAAACTATTTAAATTATAGATTCCATGAAAATAATAACAGCAATAATTGTTTGATTTACCAATATTATGTAAAAAGAATAATTGACATATTGACGAAATAAAAATGTACGGTACGATGTCATACTGGCCCCAATCTTTTGGGGCGCCGAATTAAAACACAGATTTTTTTTATAATTAATATTTTTAGAATTTATAACTTGATATTTATTATTTCATCAAATAAAACAGTAAATGTGTAGGTATTAATACACATTTATAGTTCTATTTTTATATATTTTTTAAAACATTGTGGCGACATTACGGGTATTTTAATTTTCAAATAAGTATAATATACTGGTGACCCATATTAATCTTAACAGAGGAATATCCCGAAAACTCTAAATTTCTAAACAGATCCCCCATTTTTTAAATTACAGATTTGAATATAGAGCGTAATAGTTTATTTTTATTCCTGACTAATGACGCTTCAAACGATTTATTCAAAATACAAAAAATTCGGATTGGATAAAAAAGAATGACGAATAAATATTTTGTTACCCAAAAAAGTAAATCCAACATAAAATCAAATTAAAATTGACTAAATAGTACATTATGCATTAAGGGAGAGAAGTGTGTGATTTTTTCCCGCTGAGTAAATTGAAGCACGAGCCGAAGACGAGGGCTACATACGACAAGAGAAAAATATACTTCTAGTTCATAAATATAACTCATTTTGGTTCATATCTCTGCTACGTCGGCTATTTTAGATCGTTGTACATTTGACAAATGAATATTAGACAAGTTTCGAGGGATTGAAAATTCGATAATACTCTTTGAATTTTAGGAAATTTCAAGAAATATATTTTTGAATTATTGTTACGTACACCAATAAGAGATGGCAGCACATACCTTGATAGCACCCAAATCACCAACTACGAATTGACAGTTCATTTGTATTGACGTGTTAAATATTTCGTATTTCAATAATTTGTCACAAATAAACCGACCTATTTGAAAGAAACATTCGTAATGGACTTCTTTAAATCAATTCCAACCCATATGGTAATTATAGCTAAGAATATTATTCTAATTACCTTATAATCAAGATTACATATTTTCTAACCTATGCATGTTGCTTTAATTTTTAGGACTACGATGGCCAAGCAAAAGCTGAAAAATTATCTCGAATAATAATTACTCTTTTTGGAGTAGTTGGTTTAGTTTGGGGATATATCATTCAACAGTATTCGCAGACAGTCTACATCGTCGGTGCTGGTTTCGTTTTGGCTTCTCTTGTACGAATTAAACAATTTCGTCCAATTCTTTTCACATTTTAACACTATTTTTTACAGATTACCATTCCACCATGGCCTATGTACCGCAAGAAACCTTTAAACTGGCAAAAACCAAGAGAAAACGGAGATTCTGGTGATCATGTCAGTACCAAGAAAGGAAAGAAAAATAAATGAATTGTTTTCCATATTGTATAATAAATAATTTTGTACACAGTACTTGCTTTTATTTATACTCGGAACTGAATTGTGAGATTATTGGTTGATGATTATAAATTCAATGACAGGATATATTATTAAAAATTATAGTTTTATCTTTTGATTTTATTTATATTCTATTACTGAAATGGATTAATCATTTGTTACTAATTCTTAATCAAAGATCCATTGTTTCATTAATTGTATATTTTAAGATAATAGAAATTGATCTTTATTCGAGTATCAGCAAGATAAATATCTTCTGACTAATATTTCTTAAGGGCCAATCTTTTCATCTACGTACAAAATGCCGAGTAGATGAAAAATATCGCATCGAAATCATAACTCATATGATAGTAATTGTTCTAGCTGTTATTTTTTTATGCGTATTTTTTATTTATCCGACGAATAACTTATTCAGAAGTTTATACATAGATGCAAAGACCGGCCCTTAGTATAACTAAATTTGTTAGTTTAAGGGCCGATATTTCCATCTACGAATAGAATAAAGTACCGAATAAATTAATTGTCGCATCGAAATCAGCTTAAATAATACTTATTGTGCTAGCTGTTTATTTACTTATTCGTAGATGGAAAGACCGACCCTAAACAAAATAAATAATACAAAATGGAAATATAGTAGTATTCATAATTTTGTACAAATTGAAGTCACTGAAATACAGTAATACTGGAACGCCAACGTATAGGATTTTATGATGTAAACGAAAACGGTTGCTATGTAAAAACATATTGCACAGTTTTGTCCAAAAGGGATATAGTACGAGTATATTGTACAACAAGCATGGAATGGTACTCATTTCCTACGAGTATGAAAGTTTGCAAATCATACGAGTATGAAATGGGCATTCCATATGCGAGTTGTACACAATACTTTTTCTACGACTACGTTATTATTTCCTAATTAATTTATATTTTAATAATAAATTTGTCCCGCTTTCACCATTCCAATATTTGACAATTCTTAAATAAGTATCCTAGTAATGGCACTTGAACTGAAATGAAAACAAATTCATTTCTCACGGTGCTTACAATGTGCCTCGTTCCCCTAGCAACAACAAACATACAATGAGCAGATTTCTAAGTGGTCGTAGAAAAAATCATATTTAACAGTATATTATTGAATTAATTGAAAATACCTTTAAAATGCACATACATTATAGTTATTTGAACTCATTTCTATTAATGTATTAATAATTTTTATATTAAACATTTTATTTAAAAAATAATTGAATGCTAATTTCTTTATTATTATTATTATTATCAACATTCTGCAACAACTAACTGTCTCTCTCGGCTCGCATTTTGTACCCCAATTGGAGTTTCAATAATGTATTTTGTATTAGTAGCATAGTAGGTATAATTAAAAGTATACTATTTTGCGATATCATTTTGAAAGATAAGATTAATATCTTTTATATTAAAATATTAATAATCTTTGAAACGCAAACCTTAGTGCGAAGTGTATCAGTCACAAATGAACAATTTATAAATTTACTTTCCTAAATGTTAAATGTAATATGGAGTATTATATAAAGTACTTTTGTTTATTTTTAATTTTGCACACGTGTGCTGGCAGATCAATCAATAATAACGAATATAAAAACTGTAAGTAAACTAAATTACATTGAAAAATATTATAATATTAATGTTTCCATTATAAGATTTTCCGGAGTTAGAGTATATCGACGAAACTATCAATCCATGTGACAATTTTTACAAGTTCGCTTGTGGAAAATTTGAGAAATTCCATCCTAGGCCAGAGAAAGAAACATTATGGGACAATTTCAAAATTTTACAAAAACAACTGAATGATATATCAACCAGTACGAAACAAACTATATTATAATTAGAATAGAGAATTATTAAAATATATATTATTTCTTTTAGATATTTTGAACTCTTCTATTCGTTTATACGATGCAGAAGCCGTTAAAAAAGCTAAAGACATGTATTTCTCTTGTACGAATCCAGCTTTATCTGCTGAACAAGGTATTAAACCATTAGCAGATGCATTTGAGAAATTAGGTGGATGGCCACTAGTTTCTTATAATTCTAATGCAAAATTTTCCTGGGATTATCTAGGAGAAATCATAGCGAATTTTGGATTTCCAATAATTTTTACTTGGAATATAATGCCTTATTATGATGATCCTAGCATTCACATGATGGCGGTAATAATTATTTACTTTACAAGTGGGCAAAGTACGGAATTACCCATGAGAGAAATTTTTGCACACGAAGCCGAAGGCTGAGTGTGATAATTATATAGAGTGGGTAATTCCACTTTTTCCATGTGTGAAGTATAACGTTTTATCTAACATCTCTTAATAATAAAAAATGTATTAAAGAAATATTATTTCACAGTGACATATGCTTTAAATTTTATTAAATTAAAATGCCAATCGAAGTGGTTACCAAGGTGTGTGTTATTATTATTGTTATAAAGAAAAAAACTCACTAAAGACTTTTCTCAAAATTATATCCACTAGTGGGTAATCTGTTACATTCCTTGTTTAAAATCACCATAGTTATAGAGCATTTATTGAGAGGTGTTGGATAAAAAATGTACCTATTCTTTTTATATTTTTTACATTTTTAGATTGGAAAAGATCTTTTACAATTTCCAGTCAATGCAGTCATGGAAGATGATTTTCAAAATGATATTGGCATATATTCAAAAGCTAGCAATATAGATAGACATTATATTCAATATTTAATAGATGTAGCTAAAAAATTTGTTAGGCCTGATCATATGGTTTTATTTGAAGAAAAAATTGAGAAAGGTATCGAACAGGCTTACGAAATAATAGTAAAAATTAATGAACTAAAAGTGAGTTTATTTTATTTTTACTTGATTAAATATGCTAGATATAATCTAAGCAAGGTTAGCGTGTGACTTTTTTCTTCAAACCTCATAAAAGTACGTTTTTATGCTTTTGTACCTATTCAACAAGCAGAAGTTCAATATAGTCGCCGTCGGTGTAATAGTGTCTACTTGGTAACACTTCTACTCCGGCGGCGGACAAAGTAAAATATTATGAAAAATAGTAAGCATGTAATTCAATAATTTGACAGTTAATGAAACAAATAAACAAAAAAAAACAAATTCTATAGCTACTAGAAATGCAGGATAATTTTTTTTTAATTTTGGGTATTTTTTAATTATTCATAATTCTATTTTCTATGTTTGAAGAAAAAATATCATGTGTTATTCGGAGTAAATGTGACTTTGTGCACATGTAACTGCCCGACTCGTTTCGCTCGTCGTTAAAACTTACATGCTCAGCACAGAAAGTATCACTTTTACTCCTAATGACACAATTTACTATTATGAAGTGCTATAATTTTAGGATGAAGATATGGAAAGTGATGAATATGACATTTACACTTTAGAAGATTTGCAGGAATGGACTGATTCTTTTTCTTCAAATTTTAGAACCAGAGTAAGATTTGAATATTTCCTTGTTAAAGATTTTAAAGAATCTACAATAAAAAAAATGTTCTAAAATTATTTCAGATTGACTGGCTATCATTCTTTAGCAAAGCATACAGCAAAACCGACGTTAAAATAACAAAAGAAATAAAGGTAAATGTTTCATACAAATTCATCGTCAAGTCTCTTTTAATTCTTGTGGAAAATACACCTGATGAAGTCTTAGTAAATTTTATTTTCGCAAGATTAGCAACTTTTATGTCCCAAGATGTAAATAATGAAATGTGGGAAATGTTCAATGACTTGTATCGAAAATTGAATATTACTGTTTATTCTAGGTAATTAATAGTTATTTACTTTACAAGTGGGCAAAGTAAGGAATTACCCACGAGAGAAATTTTAGCAAACGAAGCCGAAGGCTTAGTGTGAAAATGTTATCGAGTGGATAATTCCATTTTGCCCACGTGTGAAGTATAACGTTTTATCCAACACTTCTTAATAAATTTTTAAATTAAAATGTCAATCGAAGTAGTTACCAAGGTGTTGTGTGTTATTATTATTGTTATAAATAAAAAAATACTCACTAATGGCTTTCCTAAAAATTATACCCACTAGTGGATAATCTGTTACTTTGCTGGTTTAAAATCGCCATAATTATCGAGCATTTATTGAGAGGTGTTGGATAAAATAATTTTTAAAAATAGTTTCAAATTTATAGAGTATAATTAATATTTTCAGGGAAGAATACTGCATGAGAAAAGTTTCCAGTTATTCAGGAATTGGTTTAAGTTTAGCAATAGCACATGAATACCAAAATTATCATTTTGATCTTCGTAAAATATCAAAAGTAAGTGTATTGATATTTGTATTAGAGTTGAGTATATTCTAAAATAATTCACTAGCCTGAAGAAATTATTGAAGACATGTTAGAAGCATTCTTTGAGTTGCTGGATGAGAAAGATTGGGTTGATGAGCCAGCTAAAAAGTGGATACGAAAAAAAGCAGAAAATATGATACGTTTAGTAGGTAAAATTCGGGTTTTAAAATATGTAATTGTATTTGTTTTCATTTACTGCTTTATTTAACTAGCTTTCCCGGATTATGTTTACGACAGAAGAAAATTGGACGAATATTACGCAGATTTGGAAATCTGCGCGCACGATCATTTTGGAAATTCGCAAAGAATTAGATCGTTCAATTTTGCTAAAAATATTGAAGCAATTGACAAACCTAGGCGCAGAGATGTGTAATATTTTTGTAGAAATATACCGGGTGATAACTTTTTTATGTTACATAGGAAATACAATGTTGTTTTCAAATACAAGCGACAGTTTGTTCCCTTTGGATTTTACACTAAATATAAAAAAATTATTAGAATGAAAAACTGCATTCAATAAGCCTGAATTATATAGATCAAATCGGTCTTCTTCACGAAATAGGAGCAAAAGAAAATTCACAATTTTAACCTAATTAACGTTTTTATAAACATATTTTAGATGTATTAGATGTAGTTTTTCATTCTAAACATTTTGTTCTTCAAACGTCATAAAAGTACGTTGTTATGTATTTGTATTCGACAAACAGAAGCATTGGATTTTGTATGTAACATAAAAATAAATCACCACTCGATATTTAATCCTGTATTAATTTTTAA
Source organism: Poecilus cupreus (assembly GCA_963942605.1). NCBI lineage: Eukaryota > Metazoa > Arthropoda > Insecta > Coleoptera > Carabidae > Poecilus > Poecilus cupreus. Next base: position 16,812,384 of record OZ012729.1, read on the forward strand.
AAATTATTACAGTTGGACTAAGTCATCTTTGACTGCAAATGCTTTTTATAACCCGGGCAACAACGCAATTAGTAAGTTTTAGAATTCATTTAATTTTTAAAATTATTGAAATATATTTTTTAGGTTTTCCTGCTGGAATAATGGATCCTCCTTTCTTTACTGGTACTTCAAGGTAAGTTTCCTGCAATTATAGCGTCATAACAACATCAATATAGATACATAAATAAAATTTGTGTTCGACTGTTATTATAATCACTTGTTTATGATATTGCTTAACGGCCATAAAGTAGGTCTTTATGAACTTTTTTGATAAAGTAAAAACAATAAACAACTTGGTAACCAAACTACATCAAAAAAACACCTCGAAATTATCAAATTTGTTCATGTCAACATCAAGTGTCAAGCAAAGATTTTATTCTAAGTTAACTTTCGGAGAACACTCCTAGGACTAGGTCAATCTGACCCACAAAATTTGTTTCCTATTTCACGTACACAAAGTCAATTTTGTGACACTGTTTTTCCAAAAACAATGCTACAAAATTAAATTTTGTGCATCTGTTTTTGGAGAATTTACTATTTGTAAAATTAACAGTCTGTCAAACTTGGGGCTGTTATTGCACACATAAAATTAGTGAATCGGAGCCCCTGCGTCGGAGTTGCGGCCTGAGACCCGATAGGCCCCGCGGGCAAAGCCCCTTGGTGACCAGTGGTATATTAAACATGCCTAATTGTAACACTAGTTGTTCAATATACTATTGGACATTTTGAGAGTTTCCGTATAAATTAGCTTAAAATATCAAAAAATAAAAAAGTTACAATATTTTTTGTAAAATTTAGTTTTTAAAAAACAATTTTTTCGCAATTTTTTTTTACGTTGTCAAAGAAATCAACAATTAGAAAACTTTGCATAAATCATTTCTATCGGATCTTAAGTATACCTCAGAAATTTTTTTGTCCAATTTATCCAGTCATTGCAGAATGGTAGCCGATCAAGAAAAGTATTTAGTATCGAAAAAATAGTTGTGTTCTCGGAGGGTTAAGAAAAATAATCAGAATGCAGCCGGACACAAAATATTGTTTTTTATTGATTCGCTCTTTTATGTGCCTCGCTTCGTTGGGCTTACTCGGCACCTAAACTGTCTCGTCCTTAAAACCCTACATTATGTGCTTCTTACATAAATATCTCTTGCAGATTGGTGGATTATTCTCGTATCGGAGCCCTAATTGGTCACGAAATAACTCATGGATTTGACAGTAATGGTCGACAACTGGACGACAACGGAACTTATGTTGGAAACGCATGGAATACAAATGTTTCCTCCTACTTTGAAACAAAAAGCAAATGTTTCACTGAACAATATTCCCAATATTATATTGAAGAAATAAATGCTACTGTACGTGTTAAAATAAAGATTAATTTGTGTAAATAATGTGATAAATTTTTAGGTGAATGGTGGATTAACAAAAAGAGAAAATATTGCTGACAATGGTGGCATACGAGAAGCATTCAGAGCTTTTCAGAAGTTAAATAAAAAATCCAATTATCCTCCAGAAAAATTTGTAGGGAAATATACTCCTGAACAGTTATTCTTTATCTCTTATGCTTCAGTAAGTATTAGCTATGAAATTATTATTAAATAAACTTTAATCTGTTGAATTTTAGATGTGGTGCAAAATTGATACTGAACAATCTCTTGAAATAATGAATGTTAAGGATGAACATGCTCCAAACAGATTTAGAGTTATTGGTCCTTTATCAAATATGCAAGAATTTTCAGATACCTTCAACTGTCCTGTTGGAAGTACCATGAATCCTAAAAACAAATGCGTTTTGTGGTAAAAAATTTTGTACATATTTTATATTTATTACTTTGTAAATGATATTATATTCTACAAATTATATTTTTATGGGTGTTCAATAATAATAATATGAAAAAAGCAAGTACAGCACATTTGTTTTATGCGTTAGTCTTTTGTATTTTAAGAAATAGTAAACAAATTATTTTTGAATATCGCTTGTGAATTTTTTAGCAACATCCCTTTTGCCGTTACTTATTCTAATGCGCTAGTCTTTCGTCATTCAAAACAAGTGACGGTTGTTAATTTATGGTGCCGTACATAAATAAAATAAATAAATATACCATCACGCCTTTTACTCATTATGAGTGTGGCTCTCTGCTTCGCAGATCTTGGAAAGTGATATATTTTTGCGTATGAAGTGCGGTTACCAGCCGACAAATCATAGCCCCCAAAAATCTTAGTGGAGAGGCAACCACAGGGGTAAATTCAAATTGGCAACTGTCAGCTGTGAGATTCGAATTGAGGATCTCACGATCCACAGTCAGACGCGTTACCACGGAGCTATTTACCCCTTAGTTACATAGTTTATATTTTAATAGTTTTACTAATATTTATTTGATTTAACAGAAATGAAATGTGTTATATAGGGATTTCAATGCTAATTTGTAATTATTGCTGTAAATTTTACCTATTTACTTTACAGCAAAATTATAAATTCAAAAGTTGTTCAGAATATAAAAATGTATGAAATAAGGCCAATTTGGTTACATAAATTTTAGTTGTTCGTGTTATATCAATCAAATTCAAATTATTAGTTGAAAATTTTAATATGGCCATGGAAAATAAACAAAAACGAAAGTATTTTACATTTATTTATTACAGTGTTGTTTTGTAAAAGATTGTAATGATACAATGGTTAATTTGAGATTTCATTTCTTTCTGTTAATAAGATAAATAAAGAAATCTAAAACTGTTTATGGAATATCAAATATTTTTTATTTTGATTAATATTCCATGGCCGTGTTACAATTTTTCTTACTTAATCCCGAGCCTTTCTACCTTTGCAGGTGTAATTTTTCTAATAAATATTAATTTCAATTTCATTAATATATCGTGAAATACTAATATTTAGGTAACCAAATGGGCCTGATTGTATGCATTTTAAAATCTGAACCACTTTTGTATTTACACTTTTGCTGTAAAGTGAATAGGTAAAAATTTACAGCAATATCAAAAAATAACATTGAAGTTCCTGTACGCCACATTTCAATTCTATATCCTGTATTATAATTTATGTTTTTAGTGTGATAAACTGATATGTAATAATAATTTTTTGTTTAAAACAACATAATAATCGAATTAAAATCATTTCGAAGTCAATGCAGCATCTTGTCTGTCGTTGCTTCACTTGTTCTAACGCGCTAGTCTTTTGTCATTCGAAACAAGTGACGGATGTTAATTTTTTGGTGTCGTACGTTGTTTATATTTTAATGGTTTTACTAATAATTATTTGACTAAACGTTTTCAAGTAATAATCAAAGCCTTTAGTGTTATAAACAGACATTAAAAATAGTTTTTTTCGGTAGAAAATTTAGTGTTTGGTACAAAACTATGTAGCAATAATTTTTAACCTGCTACAATAATTGCTTTGCTTAAAACAGCATAATAATTGTATTAAAATTATTTCGAAGTCACTGTTTTATAGAATCCACTAAATTTATTACACATTTTTGTAACTATTATTACATTACCGCGTACTTAACCATATTTTTGTTTCTCGATTGTCTGTATGTAAGAATCGAAATGATAGTGATCGTGATATAATATGTAAAATAGTAAATAGTGAACTTTTATTGGCAATGAGTGGTTCCTGGTAATGAAGATTTCTAGACAGTTCGTAAAGAGATGAATGCAGATTATGGTAAGTCCATTTTGAATACTTTTTATTTGGTAGTTTAAGACGAAAAATATAACAAACACAGGATTTTATTTGTGACAAATTATACTTCACAAGTAACAAATATAAATAAATAATACTATTAATTTAATACATCTCTGTAAGTACAAGAAGTTAAACCAAATATCTGTCGAGGTAATGAATTGCCTCGAAAGCGACTTCCACCATAATAAGAACAATTACCATCCACTCAAGTCGAATATGATGTTTATCGCTTAAATGCGAAGAAACTAGTTCGATTAATTCTACACAATGTTGTATTTTTTCGTTAATTACCTGAAAACAAACAAACTAATTAATTTAAATAGCTTCGAAAGGCAGAAATAAAACAAACATATTTTTATTTATAATACAAACTATATTTTGTGTATAACAAATATAAATATGTGCTATTACTGAATACATTTAAGTACAAAAAATTAGGCAAAATATCTATCCAGATAATGAATAGTCTCAAAAGCGACTTCCACCATAATGAGAATAATTATCATCCATTCAAGCCTAATATGATGCTTATCGCTTAAATGAGAGGACAACAGTTCGATTAACTCTACGCAATGATTTAATTTCTCGTTCATTACCTGAAAAATAAAAAGAATATAATCACAGCAAGTATCAATTATAAAAAATTCTGATTCTGTTTAGTGGTACACTCTTTTTACTAAAACCATGCTTACTCACGAATAAATTTAATAGTTTTATGTACGTAAACCACATCTAAACCAAGATGAAAGCAATGAATGATGTCATCTTACTGTTACTGTCATTTATTTAAATTTTATGTAGAAACCAGGTGAAAATACGGGGGATGCCGCGGGTGTCTGAGCACCCCCTAATGTTTCGCACAAATATTATTTTACTAACCGCCGGTTTTAGAAAAGCCCAAGTTTAATTAATTGAACAAATGCATTGATTACTGAAATTGAACAATGATTTTGTCAAAAATTACTTCATTTTATTTCTGATGTCAATAAAGTATTAAAATTAGAAGAGTCACGAAGAGCAAAAAAATTTTTGACGTTTGTTTAGAATTAGGTGAATTGAACCCAGAAATAAGATTACTACAAAATGAAGAATACGTTCCAAAAAAAAATCTAAGTTTTCCAAACGTTTTAATTTATGATGAAAAATTCTTCTTGACTGGCACGTGTATGGAAAAAACAACAAGATAAAATAATACATTATTTTATCTTGTTGTTTTTTTAAATTTTAAAATTTGACCAATGATTCATTTTGATTTTAATTTTTGACTTTTCACCTCCTGATGATGACCCAGGTGGGGTTCGAAACCGGTCGAGGTTGAAAATTACAAAAATTGACTGAACTCCAAAAAATTGTTTTATGTTTTAATTTATGAATGGATTCATTAGTTAAATATATTTAATAGGTGTGAAATATTTAGTTATTTTAAAATTTTTTAAATAATTTCACAGGTATTCCAAAAACAAGTTGTTCTTGGGAAAGAACGTTTTAAAATTAACCCACGTAAAATCAAGATCTACACAAAACTTATTACTTTTTGTTGAAAATGACTATTATTAAATATTGATGTAGTTATTGACGATTTAAAAAAGTACTACTCTACTACTATGCTTTTATAAATATATAATTTTCATTGTTATTTATACGTTAATTTTTGTTTTAAAAACTTTCAATTCAAAGTTACTTTTACCTATTAATACATAATGAAATGGTTATTTTTTATATATGTAATATACATATTTATTTGCATTATCATAAATTAATATGTAAGATTAAAAATTTCTGAATATTTTTTAGTTCAAATTTAAAATTACATTCTGTAATGTGCCATATTTAATAGTAAAAAACAAAGATATTAAATTAAGTATTAATAACATTTTATCTCGCATTTTATTTTTTGTTTGTGGCGCCCCCTAATAAACTTTTCTAGCTTTGCCTGTGAGAAACGATCAAGGACTAACAGACTATATTAAATTATAAATTATACCATAGCTCTTAATTGGTACCAGATACGAAAAAACGTTTGTAGATCATCACATTTTTTTCATTGTATTAACAAAAATTATTTAAAAAATGGAGTAAATAGCTCCGTGGTAACGTATCGGACTGTGGATCGTGAGATTCTCAGTTCGAATCCCACTGCCGACAGTTGCCAATTTAAATTTACCCCTGTGGTTCCCCCTCCACTAACAACTTTGGGGGCTATGACTTGACGGTTGGTAACCGCACCTACCGAGATCTGCGTAAGCAGAGTGCCACGCCCATAATGGGTAAAAGGCGTGATGATATATTTATTTAAAATTGTCATAAATATATTCAAGAAAAGCCACTTCCGGTTAGCAATTTTTTACCATTATCAACTGGACTCTTCCTTAGGGCGTATAAAAGTAAAATAAAAAATTTTATAAATTTTTGCATAGTGGTGCATCTGAACGAAATTTTGCACATACATCCATACATCCACACGAACGCGCGCGCACACACAGATATCCTCGTGACAATAGAAAAATGAGTTTAGAGGATACTAAAACGTGCTTATTGACTAAATTCCCCATTTTGGCGAGAAGTAAAAATATTACCTTAGTCCTGCGGTTTATCGTAAAACAAGCACAAGTTTGAGAATAAATGGTTTCCAAATTTTCTCGATCCCAATAAAAGTCTGGAGTGTCCAACAAATCAGAACTCAAGTTAATAAGATGACGCAAAGCAAACAATTCTCCGTGTTTGCGTAAAACCTCTTCTCGAGTCATTTTAATTTTAGTTCCACGTTTTAAATCTTCTGTAACGAATTCGATTGAGTCGACATATCGATCTAAAGATGCTTCCCAAACGCCTAATTTAACTGAAAGGCTCATGGCATTGGAAAATGCATATTTTTCAAATTCATTGCTTTCTTCTGGTGCTAGCATTATTTTTCCGTCCGGTTGCAAGTGGCCACATTTCCTAAACAGAAATAATATTTAGCTTATTTATACTTTCTTAAATGTTAGTTCTTTCTTACCCTGGTTGAGTGTAGGCATAAGTCATAACTTCTGATTCACTCTGAACAATTCTTTCACCATAGCTATCTTGTTCGTACTGCTTAATAAATGATAGAATATTGCTGCTTTCTAAATCTGTAATATTCCACAGAATAACGCTTCCTTCTCTGAAGAAAAATATCTCCCTGGGTTCAGAATCTACTTGATATTTAGCAACAGCATGCACAACATCAGGTTGATTATCAACAGATCTTGGTTCATATAAATTTTGCTTTTTCAATCCCTCAATTAAGGCTTCTAGTTTATATTCTTCAGCTGTTGCAAATGCTACTGCAGTAAACTCGCCTGGTTCCTTTTGGATTCCTTCCTCGTACAGTTTCTTTTTTCTTGTCGGCCTTTTCTTTATTTGTAACGCAGAAATATTTTCTTGAATGCACAAAGATGTAGATGTAGAAAAATGTTTGTTTTGGTTGAAAATAGTGTTACTGAAATATGTTTTTGAGATGTTTGGTAAAATAGTCTGTTTTACTGGATACGCAGTTAATAGTTTTGCATATACACGAACAGGTGTGATTATTTTTCTGAATATTGTTGCCATTGTTACATTTAATTGTTGAAACTTAGCCTATAAACTTTATATTTATTTAGGTTTTAAAAAATAAAATGAACACCCGTGAGATAACAAGATAAATGTGCGTATTTAAAATGCAACGTTTTACAATAAACTTTTATTTTACTGAATGATGAAATTATATTTAATTTCACGTGCTTGACATTTCAAATTATGACAGTCATGGCAATTACTTGAATTCCACGAAAGGTTCCCAAAATTTCAATGAATTCAAGATTAAAATCATCAGAAATATAAAAAAACATGTATTTTATTGATTAATATTCGAAGTCAATTGAACTGGTGGTAACATCGGTATAATTTAGAATTAATTAATTCGTTTTAAAATTGTAGTACTATTTCATTTCTGTATTTCCATGTCCTTCGCCTTGTAAGTTGACAGTTCACGTGAAAACGTTATTTTTGAGGTTATAAAATTAAGAAACTTAATTATCAATTAAAATGAGGCTGGCATTAATATTATTTCGCAATAAAACAAATCCTAACGGTCATATTTTCCGAGGAAAATATAGAAAAGTTAAACCAGTATTTCCAGAAGATTTGCAGAAACTTAAAAATCAGTATCAAATTGAGGAAGAAAATATGTTTTATTTGAGACATCCTTACTTGACTGTCGTAAGTTACAACATATATATTAAATTATATGATAAATATTGTACGTATACCTTTCTAGGAGCAATCACACGGTCACTCCAAAGCTCTTGGTAATCCAGAAAACAAATTTGCAGAACTTCTGAAACAGCAACGATTAAAATTCAAAGAAAGTGTGACTATTGAGGATAGGCTAGGGCATTTCAGACACAAAGAAGCTTGGGATTGAATTTTAATGTTTATTTTTATTTAAATGTATTAGATTTGTATAATACTGCTGTACAGTTTGATTATTAGTAAAGGACATAAATAGTAATTGTGTGGTTTATGTTTAGTAACAAATATAAAATTACGTATTAATAATACATTGGATAAAATAATAGGAATACAAAAATATGTTCATTGATCAAAATTTTTAAATATAAATAACAATAAAGTATAACAGACTTAGTTCTAAATCTAACACTGTTTAATAATATATAAATAATCTCCCTTATTAGATATGTAAATTTCTAACAGTGAAATATAAAAATAATAATCTATTGTCATAATTTTATTAATTTAAAATATAAATATGTGCACATTATTTAATACTATTTGTAATACCTATTTAACAGTTGGATTGGTCCAATATATTTATCCAAATTATTTAATAAGAAAACAATTCGAAGTAATTACAACAATAAATAGAAGAACAGTGCCGTAATTAATATTTTAAGTAATGCTTTTCTAAGTAGAATATAAAATAGTTAACTGTAATAAACAAGGAATAATCATACTTACAGTCATTTGTTCCAGGCTAGAGGGTCAGTTTCAATATCCTTTCTAAACAACTTCTTTCCTTCTTTTAAGAAATTAGCAAACTGCGAAACAATTGGATCATATTGACAACTTGACATAGCAATAACTCTATCGCCTTTTAAATAGAACGCGAAATATTTCAATTCTGCTAAATCTCCAATAATTTTAACTTCATCATGCTTTCCATGTCCAGCATATCTCAAACTTTTCCCGAAGAGCATCGTCCAGAAATATGGAACAGCGTGGATGGCTTTACCTTTTCCTAACATGTTCAAACCTGCAATTCTCCCGTGGTAATGCGCCAGAGGGTAATGGCCAATGGTAGCTAGATTGTTGTCACTGCAAAATACCGGAGCATTTGCAATATCACCTCCCGCGAAGATTCCTTTAACGTCTGTTTCTAAAAATTCGTTGACGGTTATAGAACCATCTCTGTTTAGTGGTACACCGGAATCTTGCAAGAAATCTGTGTATAAAGTTGATCCCAGGCCGGTTATAAGAATATCAGCTGGAAGAACTTGGTCATCAGCTAATACAACACTCTTTAATTTACCATCTTCCGTGTTGCATTGTTTAACTTCGTTGTTCATGTAAAATTTGATTCCTTTTTCCTCGAAAAGTTGTACGACTCTCAAACCGATTTCTTCACCGAAGACTGGTTTAAAAGGCGCATTTCCTCTTCCGATTACAGTGACACTCTTTGCTTTACTTGAGCAATAAGCAGCTGCTTCCATACTTATAAAACTGCTTCCTAAACAAACAACATGCGAGTCTTCAGTTAACATATTGTGAATATTCTTAGCGTCTTCAAAGCCTCTTAAAACACAAACTTGAGGAACATTTGAACCTGGTACTTGCAGCTCACGAGGCTTGGAGCCTGTAGCAACATACAGACAATCATAATCCAGGATGGTTCCGTTGCTTAGGGTAACTTTTTTATTCACAGAATCAACTTTAGTAGCCTCAGTGTTAACTATAACTTCAATGTTGTTTTCTTTGTAGAAATCTCGGTTTCGTAGTTCAACTTTTGCAATTTCCAAGTCTAGGGTTTTACTGACTTTGATTCTGTCGTAAGGCAGACAGTTTTCTTTGTTTACTAAAGTAATTTTGCCTGTGAAACCTTCTTGACGAAGTGTTTCGACGCATACTGCACCAGAAGGTCCGCCTCCAATAACGACCATGTTTGTTCCTTCTCGAGTGTCGTGCTTGGACATAAGTTTAACTCGTTTTCCAGATTCTAGCTCAGATTTTTTAGCGCGGACTTTAACATTATTGTCTTCGACTGTAACTTGGTAGCATGGAAGTGAGTCCAATCCAGGAAAGTCTTCAATATCGCCTGGAAAATATTTGTCATTAATTACTCGAAAACACTATATACGAGAAAATATCAATAATAATTTAAAGAAGACTAATAAATCTATGTACAAAGAAATGTTTTTATAGATTTCAAACACGCTTTTGATTCTTTTAGGAGAAAAATAGTATATTGCGTTATTAGGAGAAAATGTGATACTTTGCGTGCTGAGAAAGTTAGTTTGAACGAGCGAATGTCAGAAAAATGCATAAATCTGAATTTAACAAATCTGTTGTGGGCACCATAATACCTCCCGCCATAGATTTCTTATCGAACAATACAGAAACACGGACTACCACTATCAAGAAACGCTCATCCCTTCAAAAAATTGAGTTTTCAATTATGTCAAAAAATTGCATTTTTCAACCGTTGTTTTGTTTTTATCAAAGAGCATAGGTTTGCACATAAAAATGTTTCAAACAATAATTGTAGATAATAATATTTGAAACACTATACTAATAACAATAATTCTCATTAAATCAAAATATACTCAGATATTTCAAAATACTTGATAGGGCTTCAAGTAAAGTACCAATTCCGGTTATTTGTTTATCACCAAAAACTAATCAACTCTTCCAAAGGGGATACAATTGATATATACAAAAAATCAAAATTTTCAGTTTAGTAGTTTTTGAGAAACCGTAACAACAGAGATCCACACAGACTGACAGACAGACACACAGACATCATCGCGAAACTATTAAAATCTTATTCTAGGGACCCTAAATCGTGCTCATCCACTGAAAACTCACTACCGATATTTTAGCATGATTCCTATACCTACTTTCCTTACAGTATGTTGCGAGAGGTTATAAGTGACCTAAAAGTGACTTAGGACCGGTTGTACCAACGTTAGTTAAATTTTAAACTTGGTTTAAATAAATAAAACCAAATCGAAGTTATATGTCATATGGAGTAATTGACATTGATTTCAAAAATTGGATACGCTTTTATTTATTTAAACCAAGTTTAAAATTTAACTAACGTTGGTGCAACCGGGCATAAATGATTTAAAAAGTGAGAAATAGTATCCAGACCAAAAAAAGTGACTTTTAGTTTTAAAAAAATGACTCACTGGCAGTCCTGGAAAGTAGTAAAAGGAACAAGAGGTAAATGATATCATATGCTGATGATATTGTAATCATCACCAAAAAAAAAAGCAAAATGATAATAACAAGAGATGTTACAGGAAACAGTAGCAGAAGGAAACAAAATAGAATTAAAAGTTAAATGGAACAAAAATAAAAATTATTCCACTTGGAAAAACCGTTGGAAACATAGAAATAAAGATAAGAGCACAAGGACAACAAGCATCTTTTGCTTAATAATCAGAAATTAAAGAAAAGATATTTGACAACAAAAAAAATTACTGAAATCAACATTTTAACTAGTTAATGATAATTTACTGAATGATAATAAGACCAATAAAAATGTAATGAGACTATGACAATGACAACAAAAGATGAAGAAGATTTAAGAATAATGAAACGAAAACTTATAAGAACACCATTAGGACCAATAATGATCACGAAAAAAATACAGAATAAAAATGAAATATGAAATAAAACAAGAGTTGGAAGAAGACAGTAAAAAAGATCAAGTTACAGAGAGTCAGATGGCTTGGACATATATGAAGAGCAGAAGAAAAAGATCAGCAATAGAATGGAATCCAAAAGGAAGAAGAAGGCGAGGAAGTAGAAGATTTAAAAGCAACAGGAATTGTAAACTGGCAAAGTAAAACAGAAAGGAAGACGTAAAGAAACCTAACTTCAATGATTTAAAGCAAAGGAATGGAGATTGGTACACTCCAAAAAAGATCTAGAGAACTTCATATAAAGCGGCGTTACCCTATACATATATTAGTTAAAAATATATTGGGTAATGATTTTTCTGTTTATAGGAAAAGGGAATTTACTTTTATATACCGATTAATGGAAATCCCGTTCAATTTAATATTTTCGTGTAGATTACATTATCAATGTCCATGAAACGATTCATTAAAACTTAATGGTTAATTTATTTTGCATATTTTATAATTATTATAATGGTTTCTAGCTCAATTAGCCGCAAAATAATTATATAAAACTTTTGTACAGTACCTGTCATAATGTTAAAGCAGGCTCCATGCCACTGACACCTAACGAATCCTTTTCCTAGGGCTCCTTTATCCAGTGGGGCCCCATAATGAGTACACTTATTTCCCAATGCACTTAATTGCCCATTTTGCCGCACTAGTAACACTTTGCCCACATCTTTCAAATCAAAGGCTTTCATTTCATTTTCTTTTATATCCTCGTTTTTACAAACGATGTCTTCGACATACTCGGTGTCTTCCACCATTTTTTGTTGTTTATCTGTAAGAAAATAATATCAGTGTAACATTTTATTATTTTTTGGAACTGGGAACCTAAAATGCAACAAGAGACACTGGGCGTGCCGCCAATGCTTGAATTTGCGCTATACATTTTGAATTTATTAAGGTCAAAATTTGTAAGTAAATGACAGATGACAAGAACTTATTTGTTTTGTAAATAAAGGCTTACTTGTGCCGGTCTCAGTTGCCGGGGCATTTTTACAAATCACTGAACCCATAGCTCTGAAGGTGAATAAATATGGTAAATACTTGGAGTTATTCAACGTTGGATGGTTAACACGTGTTGTTACACTTTCTACTAAAGTTGACAAACTGAGAGAAAGGAATTTCCTCATGCTTCAATCCTAGACAAATGTGACGTAATCCATTTCAAGGTTAGGTTACTTTTGACACATCATAGGTGGAAATAAGTTCTATTCAATTTTTTTACACGCAGTATTGTCCAAACTGCTTAGTTTATCTTTGCACGTATAGATATAAATGATTGATAATAAATTAATACGAATGCAGAATATATAAACGTCAAACAACTGTCACAATGACAGAAGTGTACAGTTCAGCAAATAATTTTTACCGTTTTGCGGATCTTGCATTTACAAGAATGCTAGCGGAAATAATTGCCATCTAAATACATTTTAAATTTATTCCTATAGAAAATTATCTTCCAAAAACTGTTTTCTCACGATGTTGAGATAAACGAATTTACAATGAAATGATTTTCTTTAACAATTGTTTGATAAGTCAATAATTTTTATCTGTTTTATACAATATTTAATAAATTACATCATTTTCGAAACACAGACGTTGATTTTTGTGTTTACTACTTAAAGAAATATTTAACAACTACCTGTATTTAGATACATACTTGTTTTGCTAAAATATCTTCAAGGCCATAAAAATGAAGCTTATTATTTAGCTGTTATTAGCGTTATTTTACAATACAGATTTTGTTCCAATATAATTTTCGTAGCAACTATATTGTTATATAAAATTCTTAAGAATATGTGTTATTTAAATTTCATAGAATAGGTATTCTTTAATTTAGAAGTAAAAATCAGTTGCACAAATTAGTTGTTGTATTATTACATAATTTCATAATTTATAAACAAATTTCGTAACTCTTAATCTTACAGACACTAATTAGTTAAGTATACTTTCTCAGATTTAAGATAATTTAACTGTGTACAATTAGAAATAATTAAATAAAATTCACAAGAAAACTTACTTGTTGACCAAACAAATTGAACAGTTCTTCAAATGTTATTAGTTACTTGTCAATTGTCACTGAGATTCTAAATGAATTCTTCAAAACTAAGTATTTCTAATGCTATTTTGTGGTTGGAATTTCCGGATGATTAGAGCTGTTTACCTTGCAAAGGAAGTACTTTTTAAACCACACGTTTTTATTTTTTTAGGCCACGAAATTAAATTCAATGCTATTTTTAATAACCTACAAATAATTTTGTAATTATTGATTGTTTAGCCTTGAAATTTCGTGACCAGCATGACTTTGCTGTAAGTTGTGTTTACCGAAACTATTATTAGAAATATTTATTATTCAATAATTTATTGTTATTTGCAGGTACAGATTAATAACAATATTATTTATAATATTACGCAACATTTCTAATTTTGTTGTATATAACAGTATTAATTTTTATGAAGATTAATATAGATATTTTTACTTACAATTAAGAACGTACACAACAAATTTGTATATAATTGAAGTAATAGCAAGTAACATTTTTATTTTCTGCCCCCAGTATTAAACGCAATTGTTTCCAGGGGTTCGAAGGAACTGTAGAGAGCGTTCTGAAAACTAAGTAAAGTACAACAAAGAACAATTAGACTTCTGAGTTTATTAAATATACTTCGACAAACCAATATGGGTCTAGCCAAGTAGATAATTTAAATATTTCTAAACAGTTAAACATTTTGTCATCATGCGTAGATTGATTATTGTTTATTAATAATAATATTGTTATATAAACTAAAAGCTTGTTTATTACCTATAATCCATTGTTTATGTTTTGTATGTAACCGTATGGGTGATAAGATAAATTATTTACGGTTAAAAATTAACAATAAAATGAAACAAAAATAAATAATATGGATAAACAGTATACAGGGTGTTTCCTATAACCAGCGCTTTTTTGGGCGAACTAATGACTTTAGAGAAAAATGTTATTTACAAAAAATAACCAGGGAAAAGGGCCCTGTTAATAGAAATAACAAACAGAAAATTAAACCAGTGGTTGTCAAATGATAGAATAAATTTATATTTTTTTAAATAGTAACCTAATTAAATTTTTAGTAAATTAGATAGATAATGTTTTTCTGATTTCAGCTATATAAATATGATATGAGGTTATATAACAATTATTTAGAGATAAATGGTATTAAATGTCAGAAATAATTTTACAATATTGAGGTAGGCTATGTAATAAACAAATGATACAGGTGACAGATAGTTTTGTTACATTAATAAGTGTTTAAAGTGTTTAGTGTTCCTTAAACAACTGAAGATGAATGTAAAAATAACATTTGTCAAGCAATTAGAGACTTAAATGCTAAATCTATTAGATGTGCTACATCTTCCGAATTGAGAAGAAGAATTGAACTTTATCTTCAAAATCAAAGGTGTTTTTGAAAAAAAAAAATTTTTTAAAAATTATTCTTTTAAGTGAAAAAATGCCAAAAATAACTATGGTTGCATAAATCGTAAATATTTTCCATCATATTGTTTATCTTTTTATGTTATTACTATTATTTCCGGATATTTCTTTGTTATGTAGTTCATTTGTTATTATAAATTTCTTAGTAAAACACGTTATTTTAGATATAAGAAGGTTACGACCTAGGCAATAATCGTATTACTATTAATAGTTGCTTATTGCATATTTCAATATCGTAAAATTATTTCTGATTTTTAATACCATTTTTTTCAAAATAATTGTTATACAACCTCATATATTATTTATATAGCTGAAATCAGAAAAAAATTATCTATCTAATGGACTAATAATTTATAGAGGTTACTATTTAAAAAAATATAAATTTATTCTATTGTTTGAGAACCACTGGTTTAATTTTCTGTTTGTTATTTATATGAAATGGGGCCCTTTTTCCTAGTCATTTTTTGTATATAAGGAAACATCCTATATATAATATAAACAAATTTTAAATAGTAACATTAATCTATTTTTTTGCAGAACACAAAATTCATTAACATTTTATTAGTAATTATTAGTGTTTTCAAAATACCTTTCTACCGGGTGGTCATTGTTTATTTTACTCGATCATTTAAATATAACTGAAATATATTTTTTCAAACAATGTTTATTTAAAATTAAAATACCCACATGCAGTATAATGATATGCAACTTTATATCGTTGCCTGTATGCAGAACTATTTTAAGTACATATTTATTACTAGAGCACGGAATTATATGCATTTGCATATTCTATAATATCGATATGCCAAGAAATTTTTCTCGTATCTACACGAATTATTTATTTATTTATTTATATTAGGGGAAACCAACAGTATAAACCAATAATAGGTTTCCACTATGAACAATACAAATTATACAAATTAAAAGAAAATATTGCACAGTAATTCAATCATTAAATCTAAAATCTGAGTTTATCAACAATTTAACACATTTTTAAATTTGTTTATAGACAAAGAAAAAATATCTATGTGCTGGTAATCTCTGTTGTATACTTCCATAATTCTGTTTAAAGGACTGTGTTTATAATTATTTGTATTACATTTTGGTATATAGAACAAACTTTTGTTTCTTGTGTTGGATTGTGGAACATGAAAATTTAATAAATTTATAATATTGAAATTATCTAAATGATTATTTAGGATTTTATACAACAAGAGCATATCAGCAATAGTTCTTCTCTTTTCTAATGTTTGCAGATTTAATTCAGTTAAGATTTCCAGATAATGTACTTTGTCAAAAGAGAATTTAAATTTTAACAAATTTATGAACCTTTTCTGAATTGATTCTAAATTGTTAACATGTTTGTTGTAAACAGGATTCCAAATTGGAGTAGCATATTCGACAATTGGTCTTATTAAAGATTTATAGAGCAATAAGAATGATTCAATTTTAGTAAATTGATTACAACATCTGTATATGAATCCCATTATTCTGTAAGCTCTTCCAACAACTGAATAAATTTGTTCGTTGAGCAGTAATTTAGAATCAAACAGAACTCCCAAGTCTTTGATAATGTTTTTACGTTCTAAGGTTAGATTATGTAATGTATAATTAAAATACGTAATATTCTTATTTCTGGTAAAACTTACGATGAAGCATTTGGAAATGTTTAAATTTAAATCATTCTCAGCACAGTATTGTGTCAAATTTAATAGTTCTGCTTGTAGTGAGTAGCAATCATTTAAAGTGTCTATCATTTTAAATATTTTCAAGTCGTCTGCGTACAACAAGTCACATTGATCAAAACAGTTGAAAATAGAATTGATATAAATATTAAACAACAATGGACCTAAATGCGACCCTTGTGGTACTCCGGAAGTGACGTTGATTGTGCGTGATTTGAAACCATTGACAAATACTATCTGAGATCGATTCTTAATGTAAGATTCAATCCATCGCAGAAGGGAGCCATGAATTCCATAAGATGCTAACTTGTTAATTAGTAATATGTGATTAACCCTATCAAAAGCTTTGCTGAAATCAGTGTACACAACATCTACCTGTTTTTTCTTGTCTAGACATTTTCCAACAAACTCTGTGAAGGGTACAAGATTATTTAGAACTGATTTTCCTTTACAAAAACCAGTTTGGTTTGGGATTATTATACTATTTAGATCTGCATTTATTTTACATACAATTAAATATTCAAATATTTTTCCGAAAGCAGATAATATTGAAATAGGTCTGTAATTTTCTATATTCCGTTTATCACCCGATTTAAAAATAGGGGTAATGTGTGAAGTTTTCCACACGTCTGGGAATGTACCCGTCTGCAAGGATTTGTTAAATAGTAGAAATAGTGGATATGAAAGGTAAAAAGCACAATTCCTTATAAATTCAGGATGTATTCTGTCTGGTCCGCAACCCTTCTTAGTGTTTAAGTTTCGCAAACCGTAGCCCTCGCCTTCGGCTCGGACTACAAACTTTTTGCTCGCGTGGAATATGTGCCATTCCATTACTTCTTGTAGAATATACTATTTTTCGAATATCTTTTTTCTATTTAACCGAGTTATATTTTACATTTGCTTATTAATTTTGAATAGTATATAATAACAACAACTAGAAAAAAAAAAATAGGAAAAATTATATAGTGTATAAATTACAGGACATAGGCTACATTTGCAGAATATTTTTTTGTTGGATAATGTCCAGCAACTTAGGGGTTAGGATAATTTTGATTATAATAATTATCATTATCATTCTGACTGTATTCGAAACGCTCATTACGGCCGATAACTGCGTATTTATTGCTTTTAAATTGTTTTACTATCGTAAGTCCCAAACTGTCATACAAACCTTGAGCATATTATGCGCAAAACTATCCTAACTAACAACACAAGTGAAATAGGCTAGCAATGCTCAATTGCTCACATTGTAAGTTCAACTTGTATTTAGGCTATTTCACTATGAATGAAAACTTTTTATTTTATTTTACATTTAGCTTATAGGATACTACTGCACAAGAAAATATTGTAGCTTAGTTATCTTTTCTACACATAAGCTCAAAATGTACAAAATTGAACTTAAATTAGTTCTGCATCAGGTAACGATATATTTTAAAAAATATTAAAGACCTATTATTTCCCTTTAAAACAGTTCTTATTCATTATAATCCTAAAATGTCCAATATCAAAACTATTTTTACTAATAAAATTAATTTATTTGAAATCAGCACTGTAAAGTGTTCTAAAATCGTCATTAAAAGCTCAGAAATCGTCACTAAAGTAACCGATTATACGACGATTTGGAGCAACCCAGTGTTGGCAACCGTTAAATAATTATTGTACAATTAGGATAATTTTGTCAGATATATTGACGTACTATAGTAAATTTGGACGTAACATGGAACAAAATTTGCAAGAAGAATTAACTAAGGCTGCGGTCCGAATCGCGCTTATAGTACCTAATTAATTCCGATGACGAAATTGAGGACAAAACACATAATTTTGAGAGTTATTTACGATAACTTCACTTCTCGAGGTTGGCAACACTGACTGTCAGTTTCAATTGACAACTGACAGATGTATAAAGTTAAACCTAAATTGTAATTTTTTTAAAGTTCTTTCGAATTTTAGATTTGAAATAAAACTTAATATGTACCTCGGCACTGAAGTTCCTTTTTATAACTCACATGGTTTATTTTCCTCGGCCCTCGAGCCTCGGCAATTAAATTCCATATTCGTGATAAAAATTGAACTTTAGTGCCTTGATACATAAATAACTATTTAAAGATGTTAGAACGTCTGCCTTTCAACATCAATACTAGTGTTTCACAAGACTCTTGATCTTGTCTTGAAATCAAGATTAGACCAAGACAAGACCAAGACAAGACCAAGACAAAACCAAGACAAGACCAAGACAAGACCAAGACAAGACCAAAACAAGACCAAAACAAGACCAAAATAAGACCAAGACAAGACCAAAACAAGACCAAGACAAGACCAAGACAAGACCAAGACAAGATCAAGACAAGACCCAAGACAAGAAGTTTTTTATATTTCTCAAGACAAGATAAGAAAGTATCATCAAGTATCAAGATTTCTTCTCAAGTAATCTTGATTTCTTGACAAGAAATTTTTCTGTTCCGCATTTATGATTAAAATATAAAAATTTGATACTCATTTGTCAATAAAGTGACTTTGAGGTTCAATTCACATTTCTACCTCTAAATTTTGTAAATATAAATACAAGATTTTATAAATATGTGAAGTCAAGATTTATATATAAATTTTAAGTCGCAAATATAACAAATGGAGTAAATAGCTCCATGGTAACGTATCGGACTGTGGATCGTGAAATTTCCAGTTCGAATCCCATTGCCGACAGTTACCAATTTAAATATACCCTGTGGTTTCCCCTCCACTAACATCTTTGGGGGCTATGATTTGACGGCTGGTAACCTCACTTCATAGGAAAAAATGTATCACTTACCGAGATCTGCGTAAGCACAGTGCCACACCCATTATGAGAAAAAGGCGTGATGATATATTTATTTACTTTTATTTATAATGTAGCAAATATATTAAGTTAATACTTTATAAAATGTGTAATTTCTCATGTATAAATTGAAATTATTTATATATAATTTTCTTTTTGATCAAAATATATGGTCGAAATCCATATAAATATTTCAAAATTTTATTTATACCGAAACATGTAAGAAAAAACATCTTACTAAAATTAAAAGAGAGGGGCAAGGGCTGACGCCAACTCTACACTCTTGAACGTTCGGATTGGATAAAACGATAGAGAAAGGGGATTCCCCTAAAATGTCAAGAATCAAGAAATATCAAGAATTCTTAATTCAAGACAAGAAATACATTGTCAAGAAATGAGCAAGACAAGAAATATTTAATGTCTTGTCTTGAAAATCAAGACCAAGACAAGAAGTAATCATCACGACAAGATTTATTGTCTTGATGAAACACTTATCATTACAACAAACTAAATAAAATACAACAAAAAGTTATAAAGTAAGTGAAAGAAACTAATAATAACAATAACAACTAATATAATTTTTTAAACATTCTCATACAATTCATTGCATATTTTCTGTGTGATTATTTATTAATAAGAACATGAATAGTTTGTTATAGTTATTTTTTTAACTATGTCGAATAAAAACTAATTTAAAGAGAAACAAAATACGAGGGGCACTGCTAAAGTTCGCAGAATCAAGTACTCTCTGCATTTCCAGCGTTCTGCGATTGTCATATTCGTAAAATTTGACGTTTTTAACCTATAATTCAGTTGACAGTACGATTTCAAACTGCTCGGTTTCGTTTCAAAAAAATTTAACGGTAGTAATAATTGTGTGAAATATGGAAATTTCGAATCGTGACTTCCGAGTGATGATTTTTTATGATTTTCGATACGGTTTAACACCGCAGCAATGTGTGGAAAAACTTAATTCGTTATTTGGGGATGAAGCACCATCCAAAACTATGATTTACAAATGGTTCGCAGAATTCAAGCGTGGAAGACCAACGTTTGATGACGATCTTCGCGAAGGTCGTCCATGCACCTCTGTTGTCGCGAAAAATATTGATGCTGTGCGTGAAATGATTTTGTCAGATCGGCATGTGACCTATAGTGAGATAGAGGCATCCTTAGGCATTGCAGCGAAACAAATACATACGATTTTGCACGATCATTTGCATGTCAGGAAGCTTTGCAGTCGTTGGATCCCACACAATTTGAAAGAAGAACAAAAACAGGCACGTGTCAAGTGGTGCAAGGAAATGCTAAAGAAATTCGAAGGGGGTCGTTCAAATTCGGTATATTACATCGTAACAGGCGACGAATCTTGGATTTATTCATATGAGCCTAAAACTAAACAGCAATCGACTGTATGGGTGTTCCAAAATGAACCTAAACCCACAAAAGTGGTGCGTTCACGAAGCGTTTCGAAAAGAATGATTCCTTGTTTCTTCGGAAAAACCGGTCATGTTGCAACTGTTGCATTAGAGGATCGAAGGACAGTTAATGCTGACTGGTATACTTCAATTTGTTTGCCGGAAGTTATCGCTGAAATCAGAAGGAACAACATAAACCGGCGAATCATTGTTCATCATGACAATGCAAGCGCTCACACAGCACGGCGAACTGTAGAGTTTTTGACCAGTAACAACATCCAATTAATGACTCATTGCCCATATTCGCCTGATTTATCGCCCAATGACTTCTTCCTATTTCGACATATCAAAAATAAAATGCGTGGCGAGCGTTTTTCATCACCTGAAGAGGCCGTTGAAGCATTTAAATCACTTATTTTGAAGGTACCTCGCTCATAGTGGCAAAATTGTTTTGAAGATTGGTTTCGTCGGATGCAAAAGTGTATAGATTTTAAAGGAGAATATTTTGAGAAGCAATAAAGCGATTTACATAACGTAATTTGTGTTTTGTTTTAAATTTTCCGCGAACTTTGGCAGTGCCCCTCGTACCTTTAAAATTTTACAGAAATATAAAGTTTCATATCATTGCTCGAAAATGAAACACCCTGAAATATTTTTAACTTTGCTTCAATAAAAGTTTCGATAATGTTTAAAATAATCGAGTAAAATAAAAAATGCAGACCGATGGATCACCCGGTATATATTGAAATATTTTAAAGATTGAACGTTTGAAGTGTTGTTCCTCTTCAAGTTGCTATGCAGTTTTGAAACAGAAAAAGATAATTTCGCTATCATTAACAACTTCATTTCAGTATTTGGTAGACATAATTTATCGCTTGCGCTATATATTCTAATATTAAAAAAGTAAAAATGATAGAGATCAATACTATAACTATTTTATTTTATCTCACGCAATTTAGATAGGTATCGCCAAAAGTTGACCTATAATCTTGTAATACGCATTTTCGTACTTCACAATTAACCATTAAACAGCGAAAAAATTATCTTCCGGTATATCAAATTTTTATTGTATTTTAATCGATAAAATAATCTTATTAGATTTACGATATATTTGGTATTTGTACAACAATTTAAATAAATAATACTGTCATCATCACAGAATTATTCCTGTTTATTTTCAAACCAAGCTATGGCCGTGTGATAATTGACAGTTTAGTCAGTTGTCATTGTGTATTTTGATGTCGTATTTCAACGTGTGTTTTCAACCGATATCGATTATTTTCAAAAATTATTTCCAAATTTACAGGAGTAGAAAAAGTACAGTATTGTATTCGGGATTATGGTCATTATCCCTTATATAATAATAAACTATTATACGGACTATTTTAATAGTTTCTTACGAGTTCAACAATCTGCTTAAATTTTATATTAAAAATAAAATAATCATTTGAAGGAATGAGAAACATCTAATAGCGCAAGATAAATGAAAAACAGTTCCTTATCAAAAACAAATATGTACATTTATTTTAATAATTGTTTTGTAGCATATTTCCAATCGTTAGGAATTGCCAAACAATTAAAATAAATATTTTTTTTAAATAAAAAACCAAAGTGCACTTAATTTTACTGTCTATTGTTATTCGTTGAAAACTTATTAAAGTTTTAAGAGTTAGATAAATAAATTGATTATTTATCAAGATAATATTGTAAAAATATTATTCTTAAAATAAGGTTAATGACCTCATAAGATCCTCAGTTCGATACCCCTAGGGTTCTTCCCCAATATAGGTCGACACACCGATATGAGACCCTGGGAAACCACACGACTTTCGTATACATACCGGATGCTTCATCGGGCTATATTTTTTGTGTTTATTTTAAAATATTATCGGAAATATTTTCTAATTTTAATTTAAATTAAAATGGCCATATATTTGCAGTGTAAGTTTTTCTACCTAGTGTTCCATTTTCGCATAATGATATGCAAATTTATATTTTTTAATGAAACATTTAAGGTATATTATCTTTTTTATAACACTGTTTTGGGAACTACGCATTCTACAACTAAAAATTGTATTGGAATAACTATCACTCCATACGCTGCGTATAAATTCGACGAATCAGAGCCGCATAATAGTGCGATATATAAATTATCTTGATTTAGTTACTGTGGTTACGTATGTTGTTTTAATTTGATTTATTTGAGTTTGACGTTTTCAAAAGTTTTGTATGTATTTTTTGTATAATTTCCAAAATCTTGTTATAGAAAGTATAGTCTATAACATGTAACGGAATGGCATATCCCACGCTCGCAAACCGTAGCCCTCGCCTTCGGCTCGGACTACAAACTTTTTGCTCGCGTGGGATAGGCCATTCCGTTACATGTTGTAGACTATACTTTCTATAAAAAGGTTTTGGAAATTATACAAAAATACAAATATAAAACTGTTGAAAACGTCAAACTCAAATAAATCAAATTAAAACAAACAGACGTAACCATAGTAACTGAATCAAGATACTTCATATGTCGCACTAATAAGCGGTTCTGATTCGTCGAAAATATTCCAAACGCCGCGTATGGAATGATAGTGATTCGGATTCCATAACAATTTATAGTAGTGGAATGCCCAGTTTCCAAAACAGTGTTATAGAAATAAATATACAAGTTAGTAAACAAGGTAAACAATCAAAATCATTTCAAATAATTTTTGACAGAACTGTTGTGTGTAACTGACAGGATTTGGTAATAATTTTTAATTTTTATTTTGATTTACAAATGAGTAACAAGTAAAATGTTGTACAATACATGCAAGGTAACTGTTTTTACTGCTTCAAGGAGGTGACAGGCTCGCCAGTCATTTTCTCCACTCGGCAGTAAATACTGTTTTACCTTGCTTGTAATGTAAATAACTATAAAACTGTTAAATTTCTTTTGTAAACGAGTGCCAGGAAATATTTCATAGTTTTTAATCAACTGCATTATTAATTGTACACTGCATGTTAGTGAAATACTTTAGTAATTTATCTTAATATCTTGTATAATTATTAGTGTCGTCCTTCAAGATATCTTAATTGTAACAACTACATAAAATGAGTAGGGATTAATTCATAACACAGCTGCAATATGCAATTCTGTTTGCGCTATAGAGATAACCCATTAGATTTTTAACGCAAAATGGAAAATTTTTCCGTTGCATCAGAATTGACTAATGTTTTCAATAGCATGACAGAATGACTAAGAATCGTCCTAGTGATACAATAATACATTTTTATTTGATATGTTTACTGGAACGCGAAAGATAATTTCAGAATTTTTTTGTATTGACGATAAATTTAATTCACTGTTAAATACCTTAATTGTTTTATATTCCTTGGGATTTTTACAATATATACAGTGTTTTCAATTAAGAAACTCACCTTTGGGATCTGGAAAAATATAAGAGCTACGAATTTTATTAAATTAGGCAAAAGTTGCCACACTAGTAAGCTAATTGAATAATATGACAGTTGCCAATTTAAATTTACCCCTGTGGTTCCCCCTCCACTAACATCTTTGGGGGCTGTGATTTGACGGATGGTAACCGCACTTCATACACAAAAATATATCACTTACCGAGATCTGCGTAAGTAGAGTGCCACACTCATAATGGGTAAAGGGCGTGATGATATATTTATTTATTTATCATAATATTTACTGTCTAAGTGGCTTAGAAAAATAATTTCTTCTTCAAACGTCATAAAAGTACATTGTTATGTATTCGTATTCAACAAGCAGGCGTAAAAGTGTTTCCTTGGCAACACTTTTACTCCGACGGCGGACAAAGTAAAATATTATGAAAAATAGTTAGGTTGTAATTCAATAAATTGACAATTAAAAATGAAACACATAAACAAAAATAACAAAACAACATTATATGGCAAATACAAATGCTGAATAAGACAGAATAAAATTGTAACATAAGAGCCTGTAAAGTTTTACTTTAGCTACTATTTTAGCTAATTTCGCGGAATGATATCGTGTACTTTAGTATTATTTCGAAAAAAACATTTTTTTCTCTATTTTATACCTTTAAAGATAATGTGACGTATTTATTTTCAAAGATCAATGTTTTATTTTTGAGATTATAATCTCGAATCATTGTTATCTTCTTATCATTATAATGACATATTAATGTATACTGTGAGGTAACAATTATTCGTCTTGACGTTTTTATAGAATTTTTTTCTTGTAACTTGTTATAGATACAAAATTTCGAAATACTTGTTATTAAATCATATGTCGGCAAATAACAAGTAAGTATTGACGTATAGGGAAAACAAACTATTTTATCTCAAAAATTTTGGAAAAATTTCAAATGTATCATTTTGTTTAACAACGAAGGACGATATATTTTATTTACATTGTACTATTGTTATATACAGGGTGAGTATTTTAAAGCAGCCAATCAGTTTTGCTGGCTAACTATAACATTAGAGAAATAATAAATACACAGGCTTACACAGCAAGGAGGGGGACAATATTGTACAGTTGGTTGTTATATTTTCTTAAATTGAAAAAGGTCCTTTTTACCTCCCGCCTACCTCTAGGTAAGGGAGGTATTGTTTTTGGTCAAAAAATTGGGTAGTGAGTTTTCAATGAATAAGCACGTTTTAGGGGCCCTACATTACGATTTTACTATTTTCGCGATGATGTCTGTATGTATGTATGTGTGTGTGTAGTCTGTGGCAATTTTTTCGTCTCGCTTAACTCAAATTCTATATTACCAAAAAATACAATTTTGTGAATTATTGCTTCTTATATTTAAATCAAGAGCTGATTAGATTTTGGATAAAAATGGTCAACCGGAAGTAGCAGTTTACTTGAAGCCCTTAACAGTTTTTTGTGAAAAACACGGTTAAATTTCCTTTTTCAACAATTTATGTTATTTTTAAAGTTGAAGAATATTTAATTTTACATGTGTTTTGAGTACACTAATTTTATTAATTTCCATTAGATTTAGAGATAATAAAATATAAAGAAATTAGATTTCACAAATCTTGCATTCCTAGTACACCATGGAAAAATTTTCAATTTTTTACGAAATGTGACACATGTCATTTTGATTGTGAAGCTGTTTTCTTAGTGAAATATATTCTAAAAATTAAATAAATATACGAAAGAAAATTAAATTTCTCAAATATGAATAGAAAATAAACAAATAAGAAGGTATGTTTCTGTATCATCGAATGCTATTTTGTATCGTTTAAGAGTAGTATTGGGCGGGAGGTTATGTGCTGCCACATCAGATTTTTTATTGGATAGCTAGAAGTATCCCTTTTTCAACGATATGACATGTGCCTATACCTAAAATTAAAATTAAGATCACAAAGTTCAAAGAAAAATTAAATTTTTAATATGGAAAACATAATTTCAGGTAGGCCGTTGAATAAAACAATTTATTGTTTTTTTTTTATTGATAATCCTGTCAACAATGGCTTTACATCGACAATTATTGAAAAATTGATGACAGGCGTATCAATAATAAATAGTTTTATCCACAACTGTCAAATAATATACCCATAATTCAACCGTTGTTTATCAAATAATGACCATTGTTACTGTTGCTAGTGAAACAATATTGACAGTTCGATGAATTAATATTATTCATTCGTTATGTCAAATTCAAATCTTACCTGGCAAAAGAGTAAAATCAAAATGACTTTTAAGTAATTTTATCCACATAAAAAGCCAAAGACACAAATATTCTCATTTTTCATACTTTTTACGCTGAATAATTGATTTTAAGATTTTCTGATAAATGTCAAATCACTTAAAAAATTTCTTACAACAGTATGTAGCCTAGCGATGGTTGCTATAATTTGTCTATGTTGATAAACAAACAGTTTTTTGTATTTGTCAAAAAAAAATTCTACTTATCTTATAATTTCAAAACAAATATTTGACGAAATGTTGTGGATAAAGTATAATATTCCACTCGCATGTAATGGCTATTACTCATTCGAATGATTTACATCACTTACTTTCGCTCATGATGCAAACTTCATTCTCATGTCATGAGTAATAGCATACATTACATGCTCATTGAATAATATACTATTATTCAATGGCCTACTTGAAGTTACATTTTCCATATTTAATTTTTTGAAAAGGAAATACTTCGGGCTATCCATTCCAATAAAACAGTACCCCTTTCCATTTAAGAAAATGTAACTTTCATTTCCCCCGTCACATCCTCCTAATAATTTTATTTTACCAGCCGTACAATTCTGTCCCCCTCCTTGCTGTATAAGCCTGTGCATTTATTTTTTCTCTAAAGTTATTAGTTAGCCAGCAAAACTAATTGGTTGTTTTAAAAAACTCAGCCTGTATAATATTTATGTAATTTCCTGTTTCTCTAATCATTTTAGACCATGGAAATACTACAGTCCGGCATCTATCAAAGATGCGGAAAAAAATTTACGAAAGACTTGGGTTTTTCTTGGCGAATAATGGAGCATATATTTGGACTAGATTTATTATTTATCTTCCTAATAATTGAATTTATTATTATACAAAGTATAAGGAAGTATTGGAATCACGGAAAAAATCGTTGATGACCAATTTCTCAATGATGTCTGTGTGTGAGGATGGATGGATGGATGGATGTCCGTGTGTGCAATATCTCATGAACGAGACAAGATATATAAACTAAACTTGGAATCTATAAATTTCATGAAAATATGAAGAGCTGAGTTGATTTTTAATGAAATTGAAAAACCGGAAGAGGAAGTTTACTGAACACATAAAACAATAAATTCCATTTTTTTCAAAAATAGAATCAGCTGTTATAAAATGTTTCAAATGAAAGATGTTAGCAAGAATATTTGGAATATAAAATGTTATTTGCACTTTTCTTGTACATGCTTCTTATTATGAGAAAAACTAAATTATATATTTTATTTTCAGTAATCTTAGTTACAATGGGAACAAAAACTATAATATTTTTAACATCTATGTGTCAAACGTGTCAAATAATTGTGACGTGTCAAAAATATGTGTCGTTTTAAATATTATAAAAGCAATATTTGTATTATTAGTTAGAAAGTTTTAAAGACTAGATATTAATTAAAATTTTTAATTAAAATCATAGCTGAGGATACAAAGTTAAACAGATATAATATCTATATGTCAAATAATTGTCAAAATAGTTATACACAAGGAACAAGTCATACATGTTCAGTTGGTTTTCTTTGTATAAGAAAGTAGTGTAGTGCCCACACCAGATTTTTTAATATTGCTTTAAATTTTTACCTATTCACTTTACAGCTAAAGTGTAAATTTAAAGTGGTTCAGATTAAAAATACATGCAATAAGATCCATTTGGTTTTTTTTTTTTTATTAAAGATCAACATAACAAACTATAAAAAATATAACCGGTGGCGTGGTGGCTATGTCACTAGCCTAGCACGCCAGGGGTCGTGGGTTCGAATCCCACTGAAGAGCATGGTCGTTTGTGTTATTCACATACTTTCATAATCATCCAATCATGAGGCGGCATATGGCCATAGTAGTTAGTCCGCCTCTCATCTTCATAAAAAAAAAAAATATATAACAACGATAAGTTGATAAAGTAAGAGAAGCAAATAGTAATGATTAAGATATATATTAATAATGAGAGTTGCTATGAAAACAAATACGTCAAAAATTGTCGAAAAATTATTAAACATTTGAATTTATGTAAGAATATCGTGTGTTGAGCACATAGGATTTTATTCTTTAACTCGAAATAAGAAAGGCCTATACTATCATAATACCAGATATTTTACAACATAATAAAAATTGAGATTAAACTAGTATTAACTTTTAATCTGATTTTAGTATATTTATAAAATATTTAATGAACTATAATCGAAGAAGAACAATACATTAGGTGTAGTCTTACAAGTAGATATTATTACATTTTTGTAATGACATCTATTTTATCAAATACAAATAGTGCGTATGAGTGTCAGACGAAAAGCATGTGAGTTTTTGAAAACTTTTATTACTTAATTATGTTGAAAGCTTAATCTGCCACTCTATAAATTTACTTTTGAATTAAACAGTACAGAAAAATGATAAAGAGTACTTGAAATTAGGATTATAACTAATTTTTAATTGCTGAGAACAAAGGATTATATTGTTTAAGTTTCCGCAGACTGAGATAATGCCAACAATGTTGTTTTTGCAGTTTTAATTAATTTTTACTTATATACTTTTATATATATGGAAGGAAGGTGTCAGATTTTTGGGCATCACAATACCTCCCGCCATAGAACAATACAGGAACACGAACCACCACCAAAAAAATTAAGTTTTCAATTGTGACACATGTTAAAATGACATTTTTCGAGAGCCGCTTTTTTTAAAAAAGCACGGGTTAGCAGATTTAAGATACAATCTAAAATAGTGTATTACACATTAAGGGAGAGAAGTGTACGATTTTTTGCCGCGAAGTAAATTGAAGCACACGCCGTAGGCGAGGGCTGCAATACGACAACAACAAAAATACACTTCTCTCGTTCTCTCTTGCGCTTTTACACTATTTTTTCATGAACCCAATTTTTATGATGTATTTTATGTATTTAAAAATTATTTGAAATGTATTTATGATAGTTATCTTTGATGTGTTTAATTTTGTACATTTTTCACATTATTTGAGCTTTTTCCCTTACGAGTTCACGACGAGAGAAAAAGTGCACAAATCTCCCGTTGTTTATATAGAAACCTAGTTTTCCTGCCGGCGTGTAAAATATTCAATTTCTATGATATCAAAATCATGACAGAAACAGCCAATTTCATATCTATGGGAGATGCGTGCACTTTCTCTCCCGACGTGAGGGAAAGTACTAAAATAATGTGAAAAATGAACAAAATTAAGCAAATCAAAAGTAACTATCATAAATTATATTACAATTCAGCAAATTTTGAAATATATAAAAACCATTATAAATATTGGAATTGTGAAAACTAGTATATACGCCGCAAGAGAAAAGTGTATTTTTTAAATGTATAATATACTGTTTTTATCTTGTTGTAATTCATAAATGGTGATAGAATATATAAAATATCAGAATTTTCATTTCATTAGTTTTTAGAAACCGCAACTCTAGAAATTATATAATTCAGATCGCTGGATTTATTTAAAAAATGTTTATTTGAAGCGGGAACAACGTTACAAGATGTCTAACGTATGAAGACTGACTTATCAGTGCATTCTGGATGGCTTATATTACCTTGTGAAAATTTTATAACTGAATCAGCTTTTTTATGATAATTACATTTCATTATTTCAGACAGACAGATGGATAGATATTAGATACATACACACAGACATCATCGCGAAACTATTAAAATCGTAAAACGTGTTCATCCACTGAAAATTCACTACCGAATTTTTAGCATGATTTCTATACCTCTCTTGGAGTTGAAGGTATTTGGCGGGAGGTAAAACGATTGGCTACAATTTTTATTTGTAACTTTTCTCTACAATTTGTATCGTTTAGGAATTAAACATCAAAAGATATGACGAGTACACTATGCGCAGGAACGCAATCTTCATTAATCTTTATCTTATTTTAGCGTATGTTAGAAACTACAAACATATTAGTATACCCCCTGTGTACGTCATTTCCTTCGCATCAATATATAAACTGGAACTCATTCATTTCGGAACAGTTATCCGAAAGATGTTGCGATAGCTTGGCTTCAAATTTTCGAGCAGAAATATTTGAACAGCACTTGTAAGTTCGGACTAAATAGTTTGTGAAACACGAAGTTTGAGTTGTTAAGTGTGTGTTATATTTTAATACAGTTTGATAGGTAAGTAATTTTGTTTATCTGAGCTATTTGATAATTTTAATTAGTATATGACAGTAACTATATGCTAGAATGTTTGTTTTACTTGCAATCTTATTTAATGTTTTTACAGTAACGAAAGGTGTGTTTTGTGGCTTTTTTGTAAACAAGTTCAATGTCAAATTTATAGTTCACCTGTTGTATTCATAAAAAGGTATCTTTTATACTTGTTTTGTTTTGTAAAATATCTTTAGAAAATTGTACAGCACTGAAACACTTCTCTTATGCCCGATATTATAAAGAAATTTATCAGTTGCTTAAATTTACTTTCAAAGTAAATTTATTTGTTTTTAATAAATGCACATCATTTCAAATTATTTTATATCTTACATTGCTGTCAAAAAATTGATTATCATTTGGATAACTTGATGTAAATTTAGTATGGAAGTAAATTTAACTGGAGTTTAAATTTCTTTATAATACCGAGCATTAGAATACCCAAAAACAGAGCTCGTGGTACCAGTCATTATATTTTATAAAAATATTTCATTTACTCTAAACTTATTTTGTTAAATTATAAAATAAATAACTTTTGGATTAAGTGCTGTAAATATTATATTTATACTTGACGTTTAGAATTATTGTATATAATTCTTCATCAGGAAAACAAATTAAAATTGATATTGTTTCTTTTTAAACATTTATGTTATTCAATTGTTTTCCTGTAGAAGTTGGAAACGTCGTATTTAAAAAAATATATTCGCAGAACTTAATCCAATAGTTTTTTACAATTTTACTAAAATGAGTTCATTTAATATTGTTATTATAATGAATGAAACTACCTTGTATTGTACATATTTATTCATAATTAGTTTTCATAAAATTATAGTTTAGTGTAAATAATTTTTAGCTATACAGTGTGTTTTAATTTCGAGGACCATTAGGATATAAAAAAATATGTTTCTATTCCACTGGTTCAAAAGTAAAAATATGTACCTTTTTATTTAAAACATTTTTTTCAATGTGCGATAGTTTAAAAATTATTAAAAAATGAAAAAAATTAACGAATAAAAGTGTTTTGCCCATATCTAGTGAGCTATGCGTTTTTGAAGAATAATAAAACATTAAATTGGTCTACTAGTGTGGTAATTTTTGTCTAATTTAACTGAAATCGAAGATCTTGTAGTTTTCAGATTTACATGGTAAACCTTGAAATTGAAACACGTTCAACTGTGACCGGTTAGAGATCTAGCTGCTAGGTTTGGCTGAACTCACTACAAAGTGATTGAAAAAAGTCTTAAAATATGGGAAAAACATTTGCTATTGATCTGACAAAAATTTACACAACAAAAAAAGTTTTGCTTCTCTTAAAATCAAAATATTAATCATGAAATCATACTTATCACATACAGAATGTTCAATAATTACATTTTTTGAATTTGCTGCCAAATGTAAAGTATCCAAATTGTTAGTCACAAAAATTTTATTTGAATGAAATGTTTATAATCATCCCTTAACAAATTTTTGAAATTTAAAAGCATTTTTTCCGATCCTTTAAGTAATTTTTAATTACTGTTTCAATTATTCTAATTTGTATAATAAAAAATATTTCAGGTCTGCTTTCAAATTTCAAAAAATGGTTTACGGGATAATTATTAATATTTCATTTAAATTTTGTGTGTCTCTAATAATTTGGATACTCAGCAATTTCAAAAAATGTTATTATTGAACACTCTGTATGTGATAAATATGATTTCATGATTGATATTTGGGTTTTAAGAAAAGCAAAACTTTTTTTGTTGTACAAATTTTTTTGTCAGATCAATAGTTTAACTTTTCCCATATGTTACACTTTTTTTCAATTATTAATGTATAACAAGATTTTTATATATTTTGATAAAAACAATTAAATATGTACCTATAAAAGTGCATTATTTGATAAATTTTATGTCAAAAATACTGTTTATACTATTATGAAATTAAACTCAATCAATACTTGCATATTACTGTCAAATACTTAATTTAAATATCACAGTTTTAAATAATTAAAAATGTATAAATAATTTTGGGTTTAAGGGTAAAAATAAATCAAACATGGAGGTAGAGACGTCACCAAAGGATACTAAAAAATCCAAAATGCAACAGGTCCGTATTAATTTTTTATAGTTTTTTGCAATACTATTTTTTTATAATTTCAGGTTTTTCTAGGATTTATAACAAATTTATCTAATTTAGCCCCTGGAATAACTTTAGGATTTTCTGCTATTTTGCTACCTGCCCTTAAAGCCGGCCCTGAACCAATTTCTGACGACCAAGGGTCATGGATAGGTAAATATTTTTTCTTAATACTACATTCTTGAATTCATATTATGAGATATTTAGTTCGATTCTGCCAGTTGAAAGGTCACTTTTGGTACTTTAACTTTACCTCTTGGGGGTCACAACTTGTCGGCTGGTTACCGTATTTGACGTCAGTTTAATTTGGAGAATTACTAGTTTTAAATTGATACCAAACTGTAAACAAATATTTCATCTGCAATATTACAATATTTCATTAGGCTCAATTAAAATAACAAGCCTCAATTGTTTTCTATCCTAACATCATTGGAAGTGTAGATGGTACACTCTATTTGAGCATGCACTAATATTACGATTACTAAATCAATATTTGTTCTGTTGTGTATCAGATTAAATAATGAGATTTACTACCACCTATCAATGAACCGTAAATAGATAAGAGGTGATATTAACTTTAATATAAACTTATAAATTATTATACAGGCTGGGCGTAAAATATTATCTATTATTTTTGTTTCTTTTCCACTAACATTTTTGGGATTTTTTTACGGCACCGCACATTCTGTTGTACATATTTGACGACGGGAAATCATTATGTGAAAATGTAGCTACGTTCCTTAATAATTTCAGGGATAAATGTCATAAAATGCAAACAAATTAATTTTTCACGACATGCCAGGAATCCCCACCTTTCTTCTCTCGAAATAGTGAGGAAAATGTATTTTACTCTCTAGAGAGGAAAATATAGAAGTGTTGTCAATATGAATGTTATTTACAAAAATATATTACAAAAATTAAAAATGAATTCCAAATTTTATTGAAAATGTATTATATTATTTTTTTCTAGATTAAATCACATTTTGACAACTGTAATTTAGATTTAAGATTGATTCATTGGCAACACTGTTACTCCGCATTCTTTCTGATAACATAACTTTTGACATGTCAATTTTGTTTTGT
Organism: Poecilus cupreus; assembly: GCA_963942605.1. Lineage (NCBI taxonomy): Eukaryota > Metazoa > Arthropoda > Insecta > Coleoptera > Carabidae > Poecilus > Poecilus cupreus. The sequence goes on from OZ012729.1 coordinate 16,846,520, forward strand.
GTTGTTAAAGTCCGAGCAAATCGTTTTTATTTTAGAAACATGCCGTGAAAAAAATTTGTTGCTAACACGAGAAGAAAGCGTTTCTTCTACTCTCGCTCTTCGAGCTCAAGTGGGAGAAAAGAAGCGCTTTCCTCTCTAGTTTGACAAATAACTATTCTTATCAATTTTATCTGAAGCATTTTTCTCACAAAAATTATAGAGAGGTTTGGTTATTTTGTTTGTGTTGTCAAATGTTCCTAAATTGTTTTAAATAAAAATGCAGACAACTAAATTTGCTATCAGTTTTACTTGAAGCATTTTTCACTAAAATAATTCAGGAACACATAACAGAGGTCTAAAGGCTACTAATCCTTTTAATTGTTGCCAAACTTTCCTAAATTATTTTGTAGAAAAATACTTCAAGTTAAAGTTGTAGACAACTAAATTTTCTAGCTGTTTTACTTTAATCAATTTCTTCTAAAATAATTCAGAAACATTTGACGGTGGTCTAAATGTGACTAACTTTATTTTGTATTGCCAAACGTTCCTAATCGTTTTAGAGGAAATGTCTAAAGGCGAATAACTTTATTTTGTGTTGTCAAACGTTCCTAAATCGTTTTAGAGAAAAATACTTCAAAAAAAGATGAAGACTTGTAAATTTTCAACCTGTTTTACTTGAAACATTTTTATATAAAATAATTCAGGAACATTTGACAGATGTCTTAAGGCGAATAACTTTATTTTGTGTTGTCAAACGTTCCTAAATCGTTTTAGAGAAAAATACTTCAAAAAAAGATGAAGACTTGTAAATTTTCAACCTGTTTTACTTGAAACATTTTTATATAAAATAATTCAGGAACATTTGACAGATGTCTTAAGGCGAATAACTTTATTTTGTGTTGTCAAACGTTCCTAAATCGTTTTAGAGGAAAATACTTCAAGTAAAAGATGAAGACTAGTAAATTTTCTACCTGTTTTACTTGAAATATTTTTGTATAAAATAATTCAGGAACATTTGACGGAGGTCTAAAGGCGTATAATTTTAGTTTGTGTTGTCAAATGTGCCTAAATCGTTTTAGAGAAAAATGCTTCAAGTAAAAGGTACAGACTAGTAAATTTTCTATCTGTTTTATTGCAACATTTCTCTCTAAAATAATTCAGGAACATTTGACGGAGGTCTAAAGGCGACTAACCCTTTTAAGTGTTGTCAAACGTTCCTAAATTATTTTATAGAAAAATACTTCAAATGAAATGTGTAGACAACTAAATTTTCTGTCTGTTTTCTTGAACCAATTTCTTCTAAAATAATAATTCAGGAACATTTGATGGTGGTCTAAAGGCGACTAACTTTATTTTGTGTTGTCAAATCTTCCTAAATCGTTTCAAAGGAAAATATTTCAAGTAAACTATATTTTTTACCAGTTTTATTTGACGCATTTTTCTCTAAAATAATTCTGGAACATTTGACGGAGATGTAAAGTTGACTAAATTTATTTTGTGTTAAACGTTGCTGAGTAGTTTTGGCACTGGATAATATTTATTCAAATTTTCTATTTTATTTAAAACATTTTTCTCTAAAATAATTCAGGAACTAAAATCCCTAAAATACTTTATTTATTTAATGTTTTTTCAGCTGGTGTTGCCTCAATAACCATGCCAATAGGCTGCCTAATTTCTGGCCCAATTCTTGACAAATTCGGGCGAAAAATAGCTTTGTACACGGTGAATATCTTGTCTATTATTGGTTGGATTTGCATTGCCGCTGCTGTTCACGACCCCTACTGGATGTATATCATGCTTTTGATTGGTCGAGCGATAACTGGGGTAGCTACTGGAATGGGTAGCATTCCTGCTACAGTATATTTGAGCGAGATTTCCACCCCGAAATTAAGGGCAATGCTGGCTACTTGGACTTCGGTTTTTATAGCTATTGGTGTTTTAATTATTTACGTTTTGGGATATTTTATAAGGGTAAGTTTAATTGTTTTATTTACCTTAATATATGGGTAGTAGGTCGGTAATTATAGATTTTGATAGATTACATACTTGTCATTTTTCTGATATTTGTAAATAGTTGAAATAGTTATTTAATATTTATTATTTGAAGATTGCTATCGAATATTCTTTTTCTTTTTTCTATACTTAGATAAAATAAAAGATAATCAACTTGAAAACATTTTAAATTAAATTATCTATTGAAATGATTTGCAAAATATTTTCTGTAATGATAGTGAATTAAAAAAAGTAATCTGTTTAATTTAAATATTTGCGTCTTATGAGAGTTCAACTTATATTTTTGTTATCTGTAGTATCAAGTATTACGGTATTTATTCTAATCTGCAACTCATAATCAAAATTGGATAAGATCCCATTAAAAATAAATATTCCTTATTTATTTATTTTTGCACAAGTTATTTGTTTTACTTGTTACTCACTTGTAAACACCACTTATCCAAGCCCTCTATTGCCTTTGAAAATGAAGCTTTACAAGTTACTAATTGACAGCTGCATTGTAAATATTTTACAAGTTAGTAAACAAGGTAAACAATGCACGTTGCCACAGTAATGCTTAAAAGGCTTAAGCGAAATTATTTCAAATAATTTTTGACAGAACAGTTGTGTGTAACTGACAGAACTTAGTTATAACTTTAATTTGATTTACAAATGAGTAACAAGTAAAATGTACAAGACACGCAAGGTAACTGTTTTACTGTTTCAAGGAGGTGACAGGATCGCTTATTCGGCTCGCCGGTCATTTCCTCCATTCAGCAGTAAAAACTGTTTTACCCTGCTTGTAATGTAAATAACTATAACTAGACACTAATATACTAGATTTACAGCAGACGCTGCCGAGCTGAACATTATTTTTTGTCGCTTTTAGAATTAATATTAATTTATAATTTGTAATACCTATTTTGAAAGTTATCGCCATTAAATTATGTTGCTATGTGTTTATTGAACAGTTGCTATGTAATCAATCGGCAAACAATTTTTTTTTAACCCATAACAAGAAAATAGCATTAGCGCACGCTATTGACAACGAGAAACATTAAATTCGCGCACTCATGCGGTAAAATATACAAAAAGCACTGGCTTTCCCCGGGTATTCTAGAGCGTTAGAAATTTCTTAAAAATAACAAGATTTAGTTCATAAAATGTTATACCAATTTTCTTGTATCAAAATCCACAAAAACCATCGATAATTGTCAATAATTCAAGAAATAGTTATTTACTTTTACAAGTGGGCAAAGTAAAAAATTACCGAAGGCTGAATGTGATAATTGTATCGAGTGGGTAATTCTACTTTTCCCACATGTGAAGTATAGCGTTTTATCCAACATCTCTTAATAAATGCAAAATTTATTAAAGAAATATTACTTGACTGACAGTGACATATGCATAAATTTTCTAAATTAAAATGTTAGTCGAAGTAGTTACCAAGGTGTTGTGTGTTATTATTATTGTTATAAATAAAAAATTACTCACTAGTGATTTTTCTCAAAATATTATATATAAATTATTCATATTTTCATTACTAGTGACCTAAACTAATAAAAAAAAAAAATAAACATAATACATAATAGATCGAATTGGTTTGTTTCTATGACAATTTTGTTAAAAGCCCGGTTATAGTATTTCCATGGAGTAAAGTAGAGCGAATGAGTGCGATAATAAACAAAATCGCATCAAATTACCTCACTGAGTGGCATAATATATTAGTTTGCTTTACTAAAATGATGGGAATAATATGTATATTATATCAGTAGCGTAGATAAGTAACTAATATTGAATCGTCTTTTAATAGTTTAATGGATAAGTTTGAGGGTAAAAGTTTAATACGAAATTACTAGGCGAGCCCTGCCAAAATGTATTCCAAAAAATCATCTACCGAGATCTACTTTTATCCTAAATTGAGTAAATGGTATGAATACTTATTTATATGTTTTCATTTGCAGGAAAATTGGCGAATATCAGCCATAATAACAATCGCAATACCAACAATTGCTTTAATTAGCATTTATTTCGTAATGCCGGAATCTCCCATGTGGCTGGTATCGAGGAACCAAATCCCAGAGGCCGAGAAATCTTTAGCTCGAATTTGGCGAGTAAACTTAACTTCCCCTTACATAAAAGAAGAACTAGACAGAATGACAGAGAACGCTTTCAAGAACCAACCATTGAAACCCATAAAGAAGGGTTTAGGTCTTAGAATTCGAAGGAAAACCCAATATTTCCTAAAACCTGGTTGTATCAAACCGTTTATGATCATGGTAGCGTTCTTTTTCTTCCAGCAGTTTTCCGGAACATTTGTGATTGTTTTTTACGCAGTTGATATTGTCATAGATACTGGTGTGAAAATGGATCAGTATTTAATTGCTGTGATTATTGGTTTAGCTAGAGTTGTTGCTTCGTTTATGGTTGGTCCACTTTGTAAAAGATTAGGCAGAAGACCTCCTTCAATTATTTCTGGCATTGGAATGTCTGTATGCATGATTACACTCTCATTGTACATGTATTTTGTAAGTTCTGGAACTGTGTCATCAAAAACTGCTAATGATATTAATTGGTTACCAGTTTTACTTCTTGTTCTTTACTTTTTCACAAGTACTTTAGGTTTCCTAACTGTACCTTTCGCAATGATCGCAGAAATGTATCCTAGTAAAGTTAGAGGATTAGCTGGCGGTTTAACAGCTTGTTTTTGTTATACTTTTAACTTCATAACTGTCAAAACTTATTTAGATATGCTTGCTTCAATGCATAGGCATGGTTTGTATGGTTTTTATGCTGCTGTTTCAGTGGTTGGAACCATTTTTGTTGTGTTTATGCTACCAGAAACAAAAGGTAAAACGTTGCAAGAAATCGAGGATTATTTTTCTGGAAAATCGAGCGAAAAGAAAAGGTTGGAAGAGCGAACGGAATTGAATGCTGAGGGGAGTCCTTAAGAAAAGAAAGAAGCTTTCTGCGATTTTATAAATCTTTCCATAATCATTCCGTGAATGTATTATATTTATGTCTCATCATATTATTGTATAATATCCATATGTAACTCCTAATAAATATTTTATTCATAATAACCTGTTTCTTTGTAAGTCAGACTTTTAATTTAGAATTAATTTTGATACATAAGAGCAGCTATATTTTTAAGCATTCTAACTTTATGTAGAACCAGTATATTATTTATACATAAAAATATAACTATATTCAACAAATTGCACCAAAATTTCTGAAAAAACTTATCGTATATTGTGAATACGACTTCAACATAAATGACAGTAATGTAAAATACTGTATTTCTCACAGAAAACAGAGCTTATTATTAAATAGTGTTGCAACAAATAACTACTAATAATATGGCAACAGCACCAGGTATGTTAAACAATAATATTATCAATGATAAATAAAATATTTCGTTGTATCCTAAACATAACCTCAAACATAAACGTCAAACCATCATAATAATCAACTTCTCTGTATTTATTCTTAGAATTTAATCCAAATAGTTTCAAAATCCCAGTAAAATCGACTCCAGCTACCACTGTATCAAATATGACAAGTGTGGTTGACATGGGTGCTTGGGCTCCTACATATGATGGTAGTATGGGAGCCCCAGATCCAGGAATGATGCCTATGTGGCCCCCGCAGCAATATTCGTATCCGAGGATGATGGGGCCCACTCCACCTACTACACCGACTGTTATTAGTGCACCACCGGCTTTAAATGCTAATGGAATTAAACGCAAAATAGGTAGGTGACTGTATTTTTAAACTAACTATAAGTTGCAGTACAAAGTGTGGTATCGTAAAAATATAAATATTACAATTTCTATTATACAGTTTTATTAGAATCCAATCTACAAATAATAATTATAATTTTCGTGGTAATGCGTAGAACTGAGTCGATTTTACTTGACACGCAAAACAATAAATTCAATTTATTTAAAATATACTGGGTGGTCCATCGGTTTGTAAACAAACTTTATTTTTAATTAACATGGCTACCGGGTGTTCCATTTTCGCCTAATGATATGCAACTTTATATTTTTAATAGGACAAACTATTCAGGGTGAGTTTTTTAAAGCAACCAATCAGTTTTTCTGGCTAACCAATAATTAAAGAGAAAAAATAATTACACAGGCTTATACAGCAAGAAGGGGGACATCATTGTACGGTTGGTAAAATAAAATGTGGTGGGGAAGAACGAAAGTTACATTTTCTTTAAATGGGAAGAGGTACTTTTTTTATTGGAATGGATAAAATGTTCATATACCTAAAATTAAAATTAAGCCCACAAAGTTCAAAGAAACATTAACATATCTATTTAATTATTTAATATGGAAAATGAAACTTTAGGTAGGCTGTTGAACAAAACAAGTTATTGTTTTTATTATTGATACTCCTGTCATCAATGTGTCAACAATTGTTGTCGATGTAAAGCCATTGTTGGCCGGCGTATCAATAAAATAAACAATAACTTGTTTTATTTGAAATCGGCACTAAAGTACTCAAAAATCGTCAATGAAAGCTTAGAAATACGACGATTTTGAGCAACGCAGTGTTGTCAACCGTTAAATAATTGTTATACAAGTATACGTTTACGATAACTTCACTGTTTGAGGTTGGCAGCACTGAGTGACAACTGACAGATGTTTAAACTTAACCTTGTAATTTCTTTACAGTTTTTTTTTCTAATTTTAGATTTCAATTAAAATTTAGTATGTACCGCGGCACTGAAGTTCCTTTTTATCACTCACATGATGTATTTTCCTCGGCAAATAAATTCAATATTCTTGATAAAAAGTGTAACTTCAATGCCTTGATACATAAAATATATATATTATGTTATATCGTTGAAAAGGAAATACTTCGGACTATACATTCCAATAAAAAAAGTGCCCCTTCCTATTTAAGAAAATGAAACTTTTATACCACTGCAGAAATGCAGGCATTTTAATTTAAAATAAAAAAAAATTTTCGCTAATAAATAAAGTAATCGAATAAAATAAAAAATACAAACCGATAAATCACCTGGTATAATTAACTGCGGAAAATAGTTAAAAGATGTTAAAAATAAAATTTGGTAATAAAAATATAATTTGCAATTATCTTATATCTGCTTCCAATTTTGAGAAAAACTGAGTAATATGTTCAATATTATTTTTATTTATCTACTAAATGCGTGTATGAATATTTTGTAAACATGATATATTACAGTATTTTTACATTGATTAAAAAATATTATTGTTTGTTACAACATACAACATACAAATATGAAAGCCAAAGAAGCAAAATTAAGATTGATAAAATGATTAGATTAGAAATATTTTACTCGTCGTCTATTCAGTTATTTTCATTATTTTGAAATAAAATGAAACATTTGTAAAATAAAATCAGGTTTATTGGTAGTAAAAACTATTGTAGAATTTTATTGTATAATTATATTTATTCGAGTATTCATTATTATTCCCAATTTGTGTCACAAAATTATTTACGTAGATCATCCTGTGAAACATTAATATTTTAATTCAAAAGTATTTTTTCAATATTTCAATTACCTTTTCCGCATTGGTTACTAAGCATTTCCAACCATTTGTGGCTGCTACACATTCATCTTTTTCCTCCGGTTCTGAAACAAATGAACAAAACAATTTAAAAAGGAATAAAGCAAATAATAAACGTATTACGTTCGTCTATGCATTTGTTGACCGTTTCTATCAACTTCAGGGCTCGAGCTTCCTCATGGATTTTGTCCATATCAACATCCATAAGTTTTTTAAATGCGTTCTTGGAGAATTTGTTATTGGAGTCCATCTAGATATAAATTGTTGCTCACAATTTGTTTATTTTTTGTTAAAATAATTACTTACTATTTCTATACTTTTGGCCATACACGCTAAAAAGCACATGGGAGCTTTGTCTGTTGGAACGTTCATATTTCCTATATCTTCAAGTTGCTCTAAAAATGATGCATTAATAGTCAATTATTTGAAATCGGCACTAAAGTGCTCAAAAATCGTCATTAAAAGCTCAAAAATCATCACTAAAGTAACTCATTATACGACGATTTTGAGCAACCCAGTGTTGGCAACCGTTAAATAATTATTGTACAATTAGGATAATTTTGGCAGATATATTAACGTACTATAGTAAATTTGGACGTAACATGAAACAAAATTTGCAAGAAAACTTAACTAATTAATTCCGATGAAGAAATTGAGGACAAAACATATAATTTGAGTGTTATTTACGATAACTTCACTTCTCGAGGTTAGCAACACTGAGTGTCAGTTTCAATTGACAACTGACAGATGTATAAATTTAAACTATGTAATAATTTTTTTGTTTTTTTCTAATTTTCGATTTCAAATAAAATTTAATAGGTACCTCGGCACTGAAGTTCCTTTTTGTCACTCACATGTTTTATTTTCATCGGCCATACGGGTCTCGGCAACTAAATTCCATATTCGTGATAAAAAATTAAAGTTCAGTGCCTTTGATACATAAATAACTATTTTTTCGAAAATTTTTTGTTATCATGTAATTTATTACAAATTTCGCTCATCAAAAATTTCTCAAATACCACTCGACCTTCCGTCTCGTGGTGTTTTTAACAAAATTTTTGAATCGCGAAATTTTGACGTAATAATTTGCAAAAACAAAAAATTTTCAAAAAATATTCACCTTTATTGGTATTAACTCTTGAATATATTAACTAGACTAATGCCCGATTTCACCAACGATATTTAGATTCTAAACTTGGTTTAAATTAATAAAAGCAAATCGAAGTTACAAGTCATATGGAGTAATTGACATTGATGTCAAAGATTTGAAATGCTTTTATTTATTTAAACCAAGTTTAAAACTTAACTATCTTTGGTGAAAACGGGTATTAATTAATTATTTTTGTTCGTAATAATTGAATTTTATTATTACACAAGAAACTTTTTTTATTTTTATACATGTTTTAGACGACACATTTATTGGTCAATCAATTGGCCAAGTTTTCTTGTCAATAAATTGCCAATAACAAAAATATTGTCGTTCGTTTACACACATCAAGTTTTTCGTCAATATATTGTGACAATTTCAGTAGTACCAACACGATATCGTCTGTCACCTATGTTACTAAGGCACTAGAATATATGAGTATTCTCATCCGCCATTTTGGGTCCAAGTGTCATAAATAAAACAAATTATTGGAATCCAGTTACTTTAATTCTTTTCTGTCAAATTTGAAGTTGATATTGATTAATAATTGTGATATATCATTCTCTTAATTATTATATTTCATATCTAACAGGTAAGTGTACAGAATACTTTCTAATACATTACACCGTATGATTTGTGTAGTTGGATTTTACAGAATTTCAAGAAATATGTTTTCAAATTTGACAGATACAAATTTTAAATGTTTTTTTTTTTTAAGTAACTGGATTCCAATAACTTGTTTTATTTATGACATCTGGACCCAAAATGGCGGACGAGAATACCTACATTCTTCTAGAGCTCTAATGTTACTAATATTTTTAGTTCAAGATATACGTACAAAAATGACAAACTAACTAAAACATAAACAAGTTCGATTAGTTGGCAATGATTAAAATCCTTTAAAATTCCCTACAAAAAAAAATCGAAAACTAGAACATGCTCTAATACATCAATAAATTGAATAATTTAAAGGAGAAAAAGTTAACGCACAGAAACTTAGCCAATTTATTAATCAATAAATTATGACGTGTAAAACAGGCATTAAGATGATTTTGCTGTAGAATACCCAGGGAAAACCGTGTTTTTTTGTATGTTTCCGCACGAGTGCGCGAATTGAAAGTTTCTGGTTCTCAATGGCGTGCGTCCAGGGTTATGAGTAATGACACTGTCTATAATGATTTTGACATAAAATGCCAAACGCGTCCGGCTTTTTTTATGTATTTTTTTTTTTTTTTTTTTTTTTTTAAATTAAGCGGATCGACTGCCGCGGTCATTACCGCTGTAAAAAAAAATTAATTAAAGCCAACCAAAATTACATATATAAATAATGGTGGTAAGAAAAACAAAAGGAAGAGATGAACTATAAAATATCATTTATCAGTCCGGTGGTATGAATAAACTTTAAAAGTTTCTCAACACTATCAGTCTCATTGGAGAGAACTGACGGAAGAGTATTTGCAAAATTGAGAAGGTTTCTGACGTTGTGATATTTAGCACAATGTAGAAGAAGATGAAAAACAGAAAGGCGAGTATCACATATATCGCACATAGGTACGGGGTCCCGAACAAGAAGATAAAGATGAGTGGCTTTAATGTGACCTATTCTCAAACGCGTAATCGCTACTTGCTCCTTCCTCGAAACATAAATAGGTAGTTTCCACTTTTGAACAGAAGGTTTAATGGATCTAAGTTTGTCGGTGGAGCGATTCCACTCGTCCTGCCAAGAAGTTAAACAAAATGAAGATATACGTTGAAGCATATCGTCTGGCCTGAGAGCGTGCGTCCTAACATAATCAAGCAGAGCAGCTTCACGTGCAGCATGATCAGCCCTGTGATTACCAGCGATACCGATATGTCCAGGAATCCACAGAAAAGTAACACGGATTTGCCTAGATGAAAGTAGGCACAGACTATAAAAAAGCATCTGAATTAGAGGGTCAGTTGAAAACCGGTTACATAGACTCGTTATGGCGCTGAGTGAATCCGTACATAAAACGATATGTTGTTCACGTTCGATGACGTGTAAACAACGTTGCAAAGCAGAGTAAATGGCATACAACTCAGCACCAAAAACAGAAGAAGAAGGCGATAACGTGATAATATGTTCTTCATCTCGAAAGATGAAAGAACATCCGGTTCCGGTGCTATTTTTAGATCCGTCAGTGTAAATAAATATAGAGTCTGTGTACCTTTCTTTAAGGAGACAGAATTCCTGGACATAAAGGGAAGGCGGAGTAATATCCTTCTTATACTTAGTAAGAACTAACTCAGTACTTATTTGAGGAAGACACCATGGTGGTGTATCCGAAATAAGCTGAGGTAAAATATCTTCCTTGCCTAGTGGAAGTTTATCAAACTTTTTGACCAGTTGAACAGCCAAAGGACAGAGAGATGTGGAACTGCTGAGGAATAGATTATGAGCACGCTCGTCTTGGAAAAGAGAAGTAAACATGAAATGCCAAGGTTTGGACATAATTCGAGCAGTATATCTCATGCATTGTCGTGTTCTACGGATAGATAATGGAGGCAACCCTGACTCACAGTATAAACTGTGAACTGGAGAAGTACGAAAGGCACCAGTTGACAAACGGATACCCGTATTATGGACAGCATCTAAGCGGTTGAGATGGAGTTGTTTAGCGGAACTGAGTACAATTGCTCCAAAATCAAGTTTTGACGTTACAAGTGAATTGTAAAGTCGTAGCAGACAGTCTCTATCAGCACCCCACTTAGTGCTTCCGAGGCATTTTAATGCATTCAGAACACGACGGCAGTCTGCAGCAAGGTCTAAAATATGCGGCTTCCAGGTCAGATACGGATCAAGAGTTAAACCCAAAAATTTAACCCTATCGACGCACTGAATTGGAGAACCATACAAATGAAGAGAAGGATTGTTGTGAGGAGTACGTAAGCGACAGAAATCTATACACTTCGTTTTCTCGACAGAAAAACGAAAACCCCTAGCGGTAGCAGCATTGGTTATGGTGTTAATAGCATCCTGAAGTCGAGATTCGCACTCAGGAATGCTAGATGCTGAAGTGTAAATGACCAAGTCATCGACATAGAGACAATGGCGGACGGTCGGAGGAAGATTTAGTGCAATGCTATTGATAGCAATTAGAAATAGGATTACACTAATGGTAGAACCTTGCGGTATACCGTTTTCTAGGGAGTGAGAAGATGAATAGATATCACCTATACGTACTTTGAAAGTGCGTTTTTCAAAAAAAGAAGATATAAAAAGTGGTAGATTACCACGAAGTCCCCACTCATGTAGCTGTTTGAGAATGCCGTAACGCCATGTCATATCAAATGCCTTCTCCAAGTCGAAGAAAACAGCAACCAAATGTTTTCGTTCGAGGAAATTACAATGAATGTCATTCGTTAACTGAACATGGAGATCAGTGACAGAATGACATTTTCTAGAGCCACACTGAAAAGGATCTAAAAGGCGATTATGCTCTAAGTACCAGCAAAGCCTGTAGTTTACCATACGTTCGTAAATTTTACCCAGATGACACGTTAGTGATATGGGCCTGTAACTAGTAGAATGTGTGGCATCCTTGCCCGGTTTCAAAATAGGAACGATGGTGGCTTCTCGCCAGGCATCCGGGTACGTACCGCTACGCCAGAGAAGGTTGAAAAAATTTAAAATATGAGTTTTCATCTCAGAAGGTAGATGCTTTAACATGCAATATGAAATGTTGTCAGGACCGACAGATGTATTTTTTGTTTTGCTAAGTGCAAAATCAAATTCAAAAATTGAAAAAGGAAGGTTATATACTTCATCGCCATCAGAAGAGAAATCAAGAGGGGCTTCACTCGTTTCTTTGACATTAAGAAATCTTAAAGAGTAGTTTTCTGTACTACTGACAGACTCGAAATGTGTAGCTAAACATTCGGAGATGTCATTAAGATTAGTGCTTAAAATGTTATTGATATGAAGAAGATTGACAGTGTGAGACTTTTGATAACCGTGCATGTATTTAATTTTATTCCACAGCTCATTCGACGGACGCTCAGGTGTGACAGAAGAGACATAATTCCGCCAGGAGGTAGACTTAGCTTGTAGAATAACACGTCGAGCATGAGCTCGGGCCTTCTTAAAAATGATTTGGTTATCAAGAGTAGGTGAACGTCGATAACATTTTAATGCACGTTTCTTTTCACGGATAGCATTAGCTACATTCGTGTTCCACCACGGGACCTTTCTTCTAATGAAACGAGAAGATGTTAACGGGATATTCTTGTTTGCAGATCGTAAGATACTGCAATTAATATCGCCAAGAGAAACATGAATATTTTCTGACATAACTGGGACGATTATTTCCGCGGAAAAACTGTCCCAATCAGCAGATTCAAATCGCCATCTTTGGAGAAAAGATGGCTCTGAAGAAGGAAGAGAACAAGAGATCAAAATAGGTAAATGATCACTGAAATGTGCATCATCAAGCACTTTCCAGGAGAAGTGCGGAGCTAAAGAAGGAGAACAAATTGATAAATCAATGGCTGAAAAGGAATTTGAACGTAAATTCAAATAAGTGGCGTCCCCTGTATTCAGGAGCACTGCATCAATGTTATCAAGAAGGTTCTCAATAATACGTCCTCTACCGTCAGACTGATTGGATCCCCATAAAAAACTGTGCGCATTAAAGTCACCTACAAGAAGGAATGGTGGCTCAAGCTGGTTTATAATATTCTCAAGATCATTCATATTCCAATTAAAATTTGGCAAATAAATATTACAGACTGTAAACTTTCTAGGCGAATATAATTGAACTGCAACCGCTTGAAGTTGCGTTTGAAGGTTACATACTGTATATGGTGTAGGAGAAGATAAAAGAATCGCTACACCGCCATGTGCTCGTCCGTCCGGATTAACATCATGACGAATGATGTTAAAGCCGCTTAGAGAAAATGAATCTTGAGGTTTAAAATGAGTTTCTTGAATGCAAACACAGCTGGGGCTCTGATCAGCTAATAGCAATTTAAGCTCTGGAAGATGAGTGACAATACCATTGCAGTTCCATTGAAGGAGTTTAAACATTGGAAGTGGGAAAAAAGAAAGAAAAATGATGCTATATAAATAGCTGAAGAGCTCAAAGGTAGAATACAAGCTCTAAGAACGAGGCTTGCCCTTAGGCCAACCTCTTCTATCTATTTTCTTCTTATTGCGGGCAGAAGAATTCCCGTCGACAGTTGCAGTACTGTCATTCCCAGAATTGTCAGTATCTTCCGAACGAGGAACGATGGGATTGTTCGTCGTAGGAAGGCTGACTTGGGGAGTGTTACTTGTTGGTACACTTGGCAAATTAACAGATTTAACACCAGATGAACTGGGTGTAGAGGCAGGAGACGAAGCGGTTGGAGTTTTGAATTGACTTTGAGAAGCAAATAATTGAACAAATTCAGAAAAAACATTTTTTACGATTTTTGCGATCTCTGGCATAAGCAGAGACGCGATGTCGGCAACGTTTAACGGTGGAGGAGAAGCAGGTTTTGCTGCAACCTTAGCATAAGAAGTGGTGAAAGTCGTATTACGCTGTACATGCTGCCTTGCTTCCGGGAAGCTACATTTATGAGTAGTTTTATACTCTAAAATAGCGTATTCCATTTTAAATTTCGGACAGTTTCTTGAGCTAGCAGGATGGTTACCTTGGCAATTGATACAATTGACATCACCGCATTCGGTTCCGTCATGTGGAGGTTTTCCGCAGATGCAAATTTTAGAATTTTTACAATTGGACGAGGAGTGTCCAAATTGTTGGCAATTGAAGCAGCGAAGTGGGTTAGGGATATACGGACGAACAGGGAGACGATACATGGCAGCATATATATATTTTGGGACATCACAACAATTAAAAGTTAGCACAAGGGATGGGGTATTCTCCTCACGTCCATTTTTCCTACTAATAATCCTTCGCACTTCAACCACACCTTCTTTTTTTAATTCACTCAGAATTTCATCGGTCGTACAATTCAGCAGATCCCTACAGTAGATAACACCCTTAGAAAAATTAAGAGTGTTATGTGGCGTGACAGTAATAACATAATCACCTAGGGTCTTGGCTGCAAGTAATTTTCGGGACTGATCAGCATTTTTTGCTTCAATAAGAAGACCGTCTTTAATTTTCCGGATGACTTTAACGTCTCCGGCAATGGTTTTCACTAAACGAGAAATAAGGAATGGGCTAACTTTACTAAAGTCACCGCTTGCTCGTTTCACTAGCAGAAACATTGGTGCAGGGTCCTCGTCGTCGGAATTGACGCGAGGTCGCTTCTCCCTAGGCCCCGGGACCGAGTCCGAAGCCATTTTTAATGTCTGGTGGGCCGAAGCCCCCAGACGAAACCAAAGAAACCAAAAGTAAAAATATGTATTTTTATTTTATCTAAAAAATTTAAATTAAATAAATTGCAGCACTAAATGCCAGAAAAGTAATGAAATAAGGCTCAGAAGCCTTTAATTAATTTATTAAAATAAATTAAAAAATAAAAAAGTAAATGAGAACAAAAAAACGCACCACAGGTGGGCGTGGCCAAGGAGTGAAAATTTTTTCAAAGTTCAAAAAAGAAGTAAATCAGACCTGACCTTAAAAATTTTTTCACTGCACTAGTTCACAACACTGCACTTAAGCACCTCACACTAATTTCGTAAAATATTTTACGAAAAAAACCACTTTTTCAAAAGATAACTGCGGACGGCTCGCTGACAGGTGTTACCGCTGACAGGTACGTTCGCTAACGACGATGTATTTTATTAATACTTCGAATAATTGTAGATAATTTTTTTTATGAAAATGGTAAGCGGACTAATTGCTTATGATTATATGCCGTTTAATGAGTGCATGATTGTAAGTTTATGGGAACACAAACGACTATGCTGTTCAGTGGGATTCGAACCCGCGATCCCTGGCGTGCTAGGCTGGTAACATAAGACACTACGCCACCGAGATCGGCATGTAGTTTATAATAAAAAAATATACAATTTCAATGGATTATTGCAGCCAGTAATTGTCAAAATATGTAGTTTATTACATAAAAATAGTATTGAATTATATTTTAAAATTTTATTATTATTGTTAGTTTTCAATAGAATTATTTAGCAATGAATACCGTACCTTTTGTAATTTTTGTTTTATCGGCGCAGCTCTCCAAAGATTTGACATATATTTTTTCTAATTCTTCATCTGCATTCTGTAAAATGATAAATAGATAATAGTTATTTGTTTAACTAGGCATCAAAATACCAGATTTACAGCAGAGGCTACCGTTTCATTGACGAGGCGAAGCCGAGGCAATGAATTCTGCCAAAGCTATAAATCTGTGCTTGATGCCAAGTTGAACACATAATTTTTTTGCCGATTTGGAATAAATGTTAATTTAGTGATTATTTTATATATGTTATTGCTGTCAAATTACGTTGCCATGCATGTGTTGAACGGTTGCTAGGTTTTTATTGATGGTTCCTATGCGTTTGTTGAGCGGTTGTTATGCCTAGGCATAAAAGTGACACTTTACAGACTGTTAGCAGTTCGTGAAGTGTCATCTTTAATGTCATTCGGCAAAAATATAATTTTTTACGACATGCCAGGAAACCCCATCGTTCTTCTCCCGAAATAGTAAGTAAAATATAAAAGTGTTACCAATATGAATGTTATTTACAAAAAATATATTGTAAAAATTATAAATAAATACCTAATTTTATTGAAAATCTTTATTTTAGTGATATACATACTTTAAATTGTCTTACAATTGTCTTATATTTTTATTTTTCTAGATTGAACCACAATTTGACAACTTTAATTTATATTTAAGATTGGTTAATTGGCAACACTGCCTTGCGTCTGATAACCTATCTTTTAAAGTATCAGTGGTGTTTTCAAAGTGTGTTTTAAATTTAGTAGCAGGAAGGACTTAGAAACCCGTATTTCATTTTATTTATTAATTTATTGACAAATTTTGAATGAATCGATCATCAGCTGTGTTTTTTTCATAATATTAACAACAAAAATTCGTTGTAATAACAATATATCAAGCGACTACTTGGTCGGTGGTTTTTGAAAGTCTTTCATCAACAATACAGAATACAATATAATAATGTGAAATTTTGATTACAACAATCAACAATACTTACAGCACAAGCTATAGCGATAACTAAAGCGAGAATCACACTAGAAAGTCTAAACATATTGATGTTAATACATAAAGTCTACAGAGTGAATACGTTTATGGTGATTAAGTTGAAGTGTATGTATATGCCAACTGTATTTGCAATAGCAAGGTTATTACCAGAAAAATCCAATGCATCATTTACTTCTTTTACCTAATTTATTTTTGTTTTGTTTTTGTCGCGCTAGTGCGACAATATGTCACTTTGTCGCCCTAGAGCGACAATTTTGAACATTTCCTAACCAAAAATGGAATAACAATGTCGATATTGTGCAACGATTGTAGAAAAATAACTATTGTGCTTTTCGTAACTAGTAGTTATTTGTTTAACTAGGCATCAAAATACTAGATTTACAGCAGAGGCTTCGCCTCGTCAATGAATGCTGCCGGAGCTATAAATCTATGTTTGATGCCCAGTTGAACACATAATTTTTTTGCCGATTTGGAATTAATGTTAATTTAGTGACTATTTTATATAGATATTTCGAAGGTTATTGCTGTCAAATTACGTTGCCATGCATGTGTTGAACGGTTGCTATGCATTTGTGGAGCGGTTGTTATGTAAAATATTTTTACAGCCTAGGCATAGAAGTGATATTTTACGGACTGTTAGCTTTATTGTTGATAAATAAGCGTGATGTTTGCTGGATCCATTTGAAAATAACAGTCTGTATATTTCATATTAATATTAAATGATTTTATAAATTTCGCTATACGGGAGATAATTAAAAGATCTGCCCTTTAAATTCAAGTTGTTCAGGATATAAATATATAGACATGGCATAATTTTTTAGTAATATTTGTGACGTTTTATAAATAACATTTTCAGATATTAACATTCCTTGTCAATTTTAATATCAGCCGTGATTGCTTTACATTGACAAAATTTTTAACAAATTGATGACAGTAATATCAATAGTAAAACAATAACTTGTTTTGTTCAACGACCTACCAAAAGTTTCATTTTTCATATTAAAAATGTTAATGTTTCTTCGAATTTTGTGACCTTAATTTTAACTTTAGGTATAAGAACACATTATCGTTGAAAAGGGAATACTTCGAGCTATGCATTCTAATAAATAAAAGTACCCTTTTTCATTTAGGAAAAAATAACTTTCATTCCTCCCCGCTACATCCCCCTAATAGTTTTATTTTACCTACAATTATGTCCACCTCCTTGCTGTATAAGCCTGTGTATTTATTTTTTCTCTAAATTATTTAGTTATTCAACTAACCTGATTGGTTGCATTAAAATAAAAAACTCACTCTGTATTGCATAAATAAATTCACTACCCGGTATGAATATTTTGTAAACATCATTGTATATACATGATTTTTCTGTTGATTAAAATATATTATTGTTTGTTTGGTTTTATTGTAAATATGAAAACCACAGAAGTGCAAGCTGATAAAAATAGATTAGAAATGTTTTTCTAGACTTGTCTTGTCTATTATTTGAACTAAGAGCCAAATAAAATAAGATATTTATAAAATTAAATTAATTTATTGGATGGTAGTAGGGGATAGGGTAAAAATTATTTTAGAATATTATTTTATAATTATATTTATTCGAATATTAATTGTTACTTCCAATTCGTATCACAAAGTTATTTATTTCAGTTGTCCGTCCTGTGAAACATTAATGTATTAATTCAAAAATATATCTTTTAATATTTCAATTACCTTTTTCGCATTGGTTACCACGCATTCCATAACTTTTTTGGCTGCTAGACATTCATCTTTTTCCTCCGTTTCTAAAACAAATAAACAAAACACAATTTAAAAATGAATAAAACAAATAACAAAAGTATTACGTTCGTCTATGCATTTGTTGACAACTTCCATCATCTTCTTTCCTTCGGCTTCTTGTTTATTTTCCTTTAGTTTTTCAACAGCAACGTCCATCATTTTTTTAATTGCACTCTTGGAGAATTTATTATTTGAGTCCATCTAGATGTAAATTGTTTATTAAATCTGAACATTTAATTGTTTGTTAAAATAGCAACAAATTACTTACTATTTCTATGCTTTTGGCCATACACGCTAAGAAGCACATGGGAGCTTTATCTGCCGGAATGTTCATAGTTGCTAGAGCTTCTAGTTGCGCTAAAAATTATGCACACAATATTAATAGTAATTTACATATAGTATAAATAATACACTCAATAAGGGCCATTTAGATACTTAGTATTTCATTATATAACAACGATTAAACAAAACAAAAAATATTTGATATTTCATAAAATAGTTTTTTCATAGAGAACACTAATAAATAAATAAAAGTATATTGTGTATCTAGTAGGAAAAGTGATATATTCCCAGACGATGGGGAAAATTGCAGGACGAGCCGTAGACGAGGCCTGCAACACTAGGAGTCCGGAAAGTTTACTTTTCCTACTTGGTACACATTCTATTTTTTTTTTTTTTTAGATCAGTTTACATTAAATAATTAGTTATTTTGTATTTCATGTATAAACGTCAGAGAACCAACAAAACATAAAAAATATTGCGTTGTTTTGATAAAAATATCTGAGGATAGCGTATCCATGGTTTGTATATTTATTTTCACAAGCGTCAAATTTATTTGAAAAGCTAAATCGTGCAGGATTACTTTTTCCTATTTCACGTACACAAAGTCAACTTTATAACGACAGTGTTTTTCTCAAAAACAATGCAACAAAATTGAATTTTGTGCAACTGTTTTTGGAGAATTTATTATTTATAAAATTAACAGTCTGTCAAACTTGGGGCTGTTATTGCTCACGTAAAATTATTGAATCGGAGCCCCTGCGTCGGAGTTGCAGCCTGGGACCCGATAGGCCCCGCGAACAAAACCCCTTGGTGACAAGTGGTATATTAAACATGCCGTACAATTTTATTTTATTTTTATTGAATTTATGAACGTGAAATAGGAAAAGTAGTATGAACAACTCGTGTTACAATGCCTAATTGTAATGCTCTTATTACAAAAAAGGTCATTGTAACACTACTTGTTCAATGTACATACTATGCCAGTGTCTAGAAAAGATATTCCCGTACTATTATTTATCGGAACCTAGCAACGACACTAAAAACCGGATTGATGCACTTTGCGGTTCGAAAACACCGGAAAGGAGTCAGTTTTCGGCCGATCGAAAAAAAATCTGTTTTCTGAAATTACAAATATTTTTCGTCTTTGTATTGCAATATTCGTATTGTCTTTTTAGTCTAGTGCAATTTATGTACTGATGTTCGGCTAACTATAGACCAATGAAATATAATACTAGAACGACAACTGACGTTGAAATTGCGAGACAGCCACTCGATGGGCCACTTGTATTTGGGGTACAGTCCGCTTAGAAAGTTGGTATGAAAATATAAAAAAAATTAACATTCATTGATTTTGAAATCAGTTTATTTAACTATTATGTATATGACTTTAAAGAAATTTTCAAATAATTGAAACAATACACTGCTAATAGTATATTGAACAACTAGTGTTACAATTAGGCATAGTAACACGTGTTTTTTATAGTATTTTTCCTATTTCACGCTCACAAATTCAATTAAAATAAAAATAAATAAACATCTTTTTCTATTTGACGTTCTTAAAGTCGATTTTTGACACTGTTTTTCTCAAAAAGAATGCTACAAAATTGAATTATGTACAACTTTTTTTTGGGGAAGTTATTATTATTTGTAAAATTGTCAGTCGGTCAAACTTAGAGCTGTCCTTGCTCACGTAAAATTATTGAAATTAGTTTTTAATTGTAGTAATAACACAAATAGTCAAACTGTAACGCACTTTGTTCTATTAATATTACAGGGAAAGGTACTTATTTATTTTTATTTTAATTGACATTGTGAATTTGACATAGGAAAAGTATGAAAAACACGTTACAATGCTTAGTTGTAACACTAGTCGTTCAATATCTTATTCCCTGTACTATTAATAAAACAAAGTGCTTTAGAGTTTTGACTATTTGTGCTATTACTTCAATAAAAAACTAATTGCAATAATTTTACGTGAGCATTGACAGCTCCAAGTTTGACAGATTGACAATTTTACAAATAATAAATTCCCCAAAAACTATTCTTCAAAATTTAATTTTGTAGCATTGTTTTTGAGAAAAACAGTGTCACAAAATTCACTTTCTGTATGTGAAATAGGATAATATTATTTATCATTTTTGTACTAAATTATGAAACATGTTTATACAAACAAGTGTTAGACAAAGAAGATTGGCCCTACTACGTTTATCTGTCTCAGGCTTATTTTGTGCTTTCATAAAAGTCTGCAAGTATTCGTTCCAGTATTACTATATTTCAATGCTGTAGATAATATTAAAAATGAATTATTATTACTTTTTGTTTGTTTACAATATATTATACATACCTCCCGTAACTTTTGTTTTATCGGCACAGCTTTCTAAACTTTTCACAAATTTTTCTTCCAGTTTTTCATCTGCATTCTAAAAAATAATAAATAAATAATTAAATATATTATCACGTAATATAGTCCAATAATTTAACTTCATTCTAAAAATTCATGTTTAATCAAAATATAAAATTTTGTTTGAAAATTAGCTTATGTTTTGCAGATATTTGTATTACAGAACAACAATGTAAAATTTTGATTACAACAATGAATAATACTTGCAGCACAAGCTATAGCGAAAGCTAAAGCGAGAATCACACTAGGAAATCTACACATTTTGATGTTGATACTATCTAATCTTCTACTATAATCAAGAACTGGAATTTGATATATTTATATATGAAGCAGAGGAGGAATTTTTTATAATATTCTGCACATTATTTACATGGTGTGTAAACCGTAACGTATTGTATTTTTCAAGGTTTACAAATAATTTTATTAACGAAGTAAACAATATTTATTATATTTTATTTGATACTTCGCATTAATCTTTTCAATTATATATAATTTCTGTGTTGCTGACAGAAAAATTGTTATTAACGATCTGAGTTATAGATCATAAAGTTACTAGATTAGAAAATACGAATTTTTTGTCTCATTATGTATTATTAAAAAATCTGGTATGGTCGTCACAAAACTTTCTTATACATATAAATCGGAATTTGATTGTTTAACAATAATCTTGACACATGTTTGACTTATAAAATAGATGAAATATATTATTGAACATACCTTATACTCCAAATATTATTGTTAGCATATATTGAGAAAAAAACAAAATTAAAAATGTTTCACTTGTATTTAAAAATGCCTGTACAAAGATTGCCGTGGAAGAAAACAAATAAATCAAATTCAGAAATAAATTATTTGTCTTCATATTGTATCTTGTTTATTAACTAATAATTATTCACAAATTTAAGAAAATTATTACAGTTTTTGCAATTATTTCTGCATTTGATTTATTTATTTGCTTCCATGGCAAACTTTGTATAGGCATATTTAAATAAAAATGATTCATTTTTAATTTTGAATTTTTCTCAAATATTTTGTATTATTTCGTGATTACATGTGGATATCGTTGAATTCAGAAAAAATACTGAATCGAATAAGTAAAATAAAAAAATAGGTTGCCATTTAACATAAGAAAGTTGCACCCCGCATTTTGAGAACCACTGGTCTAAAAAATTCTTGTTTCGCTCATTTTAATTGTCTTATAATATATAAATTGTTTGCTAATTTAACCGACCTCGTAGCTCTTATAGTTCTCGAAATAGCAATAGTGTACCACTTAAAATGAACACCCTGTATACATAACATCACGCTATATCCCACACAGTGGGGTAGCACGAACCCTGAAACACAATCAACCAACATTCAATCTCAGTTTCTTATTCGCCACACCACTTATTTCTCGGACGCCCACGCAATGGGATCCTTCGCTACAGTCACAGAATGAGAAACAAGTCATATATGTTATAATTAGACGCAAAAACACCGTTCTGGAGATAATAGAAGTTTTTAAAAATATATTAATAAATATATTTGAGTTTTAAAGGTCAATAGGCTCTTCAACCACCTTAAAATTAAGTATATTTGGAACAAATTTTCAATAATTTGCTTGAAAACAATGTCAAAAAAACAACACAATTTTATTAAAAAGTAAATATTACGCCTGTAATTAATTATTAAAAGTAAATTATTTTTCGTGTGACGTCAGACCGACTAGTGACAGATAGAGATTGCGTGCGCATAATCTTGGCCATCTTGGCGTTGAGTGTTGTGTTCTGTCAGTTGTGATATTGTTTTTATTTGTTGAAATCTTTAAATTCTTATTAAAATTACAAATATGGTTATAAAGTATTGCTTTGTGCCAAGTTTGGAAAACAAGAGCAACAAAAATTCAAAATTATTATTTATTTCAGCGCTGTTCTGTCATCAGCCACTATGACGTCACCCGGTTTTATATAGAATCTCTAGTAAAATTTTACAAGTTAGTGAACAAGGTAAACAATGCACGTTGCCACAGTAATGCTTACGAGGCTTATGCGAAATCATTTAATAGTATATTACGTACCGTGAACTGTAAGTGACAGTTTTTAGGTCGAGAATGTAGTTTGGGATGTCGAGACCCGTAGGGTCGAGATTTCCTAAACATTCGAGGCCTAAAAAATCACTTACAGTTCGAGGTTAGTAAGTTATTTTTTGCAACACCTGCGTAAATATAAGAAAAGGAAAAATAGGTATCAAAATTAACAGCTGACAGATTGAGGTTAGAACTAAAATTTGAATGATATATATTTACTTACCGTCCACCTTGCACGGTAAGTTTCACTTACCATCCACCGTGAACGGTAAGTAAATGATGTAACCATGGAAACTAATTGTGCAATAAAAGTTCCACTTACTGTGTTTAAATTTTGTTATTAATGGGTAACTTACAGTACAGGTATTGCAAAAAATAATTTTTGACAGAACAGTTGTGTGTAACTGACAGGACTTGGTTATAATTTTAATTTGATTTACAAATGAGTAACAAGTAAAATGTTGTACAGGTTGTTGCAAGGTGTTTTACTGCTTCAAGGAGGTGACAGGCTCGCCTAATCGGCTCGCCGGTCATTTCCTCCATTCAGCAGTAAAAACTGTTTTACTTTGCTTGTAATATAAATAACCGATTCGTGTTTGCCTAATTTTCCATGGCCCTGTTACAATTTTTATCTAATAAATATTGATTTTAATTTGATTGATATATCGCGAAATACTCATATTGGGGTAGTTCACCATTGAAATTTTTTTTTTATGAAACTTAATCTAAATTGAAGACTATCTACACTTTTAAAAAGTCTTAATTGTTATTCATTAAGCCACAATGATTTTTAGAAAATGCTGTGACGTCATTATAGATCTGTTGGTGGATCTCAAACAGTAGAGATTTAAATCATTTTAGTCACAAAATGTCCCATTTTATTGTAATAATAATAATAAAATAAGTAAAAAAATATATGACTACAATACAATTATTTACAATCTCTACTGTTTTAGATCCAGCAACACCTCTACTATGACGTCACAACATTTAAAAAAATTATTGTGGCTTAATGAATAACAATTAAGACTTTTTAAAAGTGCAGATAGACTTCAATTTTAATAAAGTATAATAAAAAAAATTGTGAAAGATCCCTTTAGATACCAAATGGGCCTTATTGTATGCATTTTTAAATTCTGAACATTTTTTGTATTGACACTTTTGCTGTAAACATAAAAAAAATTTCAATTCTACACCCATATAAATCTTGTGCACAACTTCTGCCCAGGCATACAGTGATTTTTGTTATGATCGCTATGAGTACTAACAGTTTAAAAACATTTTATTCTGTTATTCAATCGGCCAGGTTTTTTGCATCCGGCTATCGCTCTAGAATCACTTTTGTGAATCTATTTGTTCGGATTCATAAAAACAGGAGTTATAACTCTTTTGTACATGTTTACCTATTTGTTTGGTATAACTGAATACAAAATTTACCTTGTTATTCTTATTTATCTAAAATATAAAAAAAAAAAAATTGTATACACATATCAACAAATATACTCTTTATTTTACAAATTAATTACTCGTACATCATTCTTATACATCAAATCATAAACATAAAAAAAACATCTTATCTATAACAACAATAATAATAATATCCTAGTAGCCGATCTTCATGCCACCCGTCACGTGGTATTTGTTTCATTATTAACTGTCAAATTATTGAATTATAACCTAAGTATTTTTCGTGATACTTTACTTTGTCCGCCGCCGGAGTAGAAGTGTTACCAAGGAGACACTTTTGCGTCTGCGGTGACAAAGTTGAATTTCTGCTGAACTAACTTTTACGACGTTTGAAGAAAATAAATATTTTTGTCATTTAAAATTTCATCTTTGTATTACTAGTGGCCCAAACTAATGGATAAAAATTAAATAGAATATGGGGTGTATTCTGTAACTTACCTGTTAATTTTTAACCTTAATTTTAATCAATGATAACAGACGGTACTGAATAAAAATGAAAATTTCATTTCACACATATTTTTATTGGTTATAATTTTTAACGGCACAGAATACACCCCTATGTCGGATTCCCTCGATTTAACAACGCAAAGATGACAATTTCCTGAGGAATTTTACTTTGTCGCTCGCCTCCAATAGCAACGAGTGATAAAAATTTTGTCAGTCGTCTCCAGTAGCAACGAATGGTAAAATTTTGTTGTGTATAAATATTTTGTAAACATGATCGCATGTGACTGCATTTGTACTTTGATTAAAATTATTGTTTAATTATATTACAAATTTGACAAGCAATGAGGAGAAAACAAATTTGATAAACTAAACTACCAAATAAAATAAATATTTGTAAAATTAAATTAAGTTCATTGGATGGTAGGAGAGAAATTGGATAAAAGTTATTTTAGAATTTTATTTTATATTACATTTATTTAGTATTAATTGTTATTTCCAAGTTATTTATTTCAATTGACCATCCTGTGAAACATAAATATATTAATTCAAAAATATATCTTTCAATATTTCAATTACCTTTTTCGCATTGGTTACCACGCAATCCATAACTTTTTTGGCTGCTAGACATTCATCTTTTTCCTCCGTTTCTAAAACAAATAAACAAAACACAATTTAAAAGTGAATAAATCAAATAACAAAAGTATTACGTTCGTCTATGCATTTGTTGACAACTTCCATCATCTTCTTTCCTTCGGCCTCTTGTTTATTTTCCTTCAGTTTTTCAACAACAACGTCCATCATTTTTTTAATTGCGCTCTTGGAGAATTTATTATTTGAGTCCATCTAGATATAAATTGTTCATTAAATCTGAACATTTAATTGTTTGTTGAAATAGTAACAAATTACTTACTATTTCCATGCTTTTGGCCATACACGCTAAGAAGCACATGGGAGCTTTATCTGCCGGAATGGTCATAGTTGCTAGAGCTTCTAGTTGCGCTAAAAATTATGCACACAATATTAATAGTAATTTACGTAATTATTGAATCTTAAATAATTAAAAAATAATTATTATTGCCGTGTGCAGCATAATATTTTAAACTATTTAATCAAATATACAAACATACACAATAAATACAGGGTGGAGATTTGAAACGTGGTGTTTACGTATTTACTTTGATTTTCCCACTATCGTTTAATTTTGATGTTGTTTGCTCACTCGAAAGTAACACTTTACGGACTGATATTTTACATAACAACCGCTCCTCAAACGCATAGCAACCGTTCAACACATGCATGGCAACGAAATTTGACAGCGATAACCTTCAAAATATCTATATAAAATAATCACTAAATTAATATTAATTCCAAATCGGCAAAAAATTATGTGTTCAACTCGGCATCAAACACAGATTTATAACTTCGACAGCATTCATTGCCTCGGTTTCGCCTCGTCAATGAAACGGCAGCCTCTGCTGTAAATCTGGTATTTTGATGCCTAGTTAAACAAATAACTATTATCATTTTTATACAAGTTTTTACAAACAAGTGTTAGACAAAGAAGATTGGCCCTACGACATTTATCTTTCTCAGGCTCCTTTTTCGCTTTCATAAAGCCTACAAATTATCGTTCCAATATTACTATATGTCAATACTGTAGATAACATTAAAAATTAATTATAATTAAAAATATTTATAATTTTTATTCTTTGTTCGTTTACAATAGATTTATTTATCAATGATTATTTCACTCATTACAAATTTGACCAATCAGAATGTCTCATTTTCCATTGTTGCGCAGTTTAGATAAGTGATTAAACAGCAGCATGCTGTTTATTCGTGATTAAATTGAAGCTAGCTTTTATATGCAAATTTTGAACATTTGAAGGCATATTTAGCTGGATAATTAGTTGCAGAAGCAAGATACATGTTTTTTACCTTTACTGGTATTCTATATCTTTAAACATGCTGAATTATTCAATTCAAGCTATTTTTATTTATAAATTTTTGACATTTATTTGACATATAAAAAAAAACAATCAATTTGCTATAGTTACACTATAACAACATAATTTTATGGTGCTTTTTGTTTATGAGTGTACCGATTTATTTATGTGAAAATGTGTCAAAATCAACGTTTTAGTATAATTTCTTCGGCAAGTATTAAAGTTTATGACGGTTTATGCTATGAATTCATGAAATAATCTTGACCTCTCGAGCTAAAAAATTTAATCGATTAAATTTGATGTCTAGCTTATTTATAAAATTTTGCTTTTAAAAAAGTGCTATCGTATATAATAATTTAATATAAAACCCCGAGACCGCATGTACTCAAACACTTTTTAAGCAAAATTTTATGCATAAGCTAGACATGTCAAATTTAATCGATTAAATTCTTAGCACTCGTAATATAACTATTGCATACATACCTCCAGTAACTTTTGTTTTATTGGCACAGCTTTCTAAACTTTTCACAAATTTTTCTTCCAGTTTTTCATCTGCATTCTAAAAAATAATAAATAAATAAATAAATATATTATCACGCAATATAGTCCAATAGTTTAACTTCATTCTAAAAATTTTTGTTAAATTAAAATATAAAATTTGGTTTGAAAATTAGCTTGTGTTTTGCAGATATTTGTATTACATAACAACAATGTAAAATTTTGATTACAACAATGAATAATACTTACAGCACAAGCTATAGCGAAAGCTAAAGCGAGAATCACACTAGGAAATCTACACATTTTGATGTTGATACTATCTAATCTTCTACTATAATCAAGAGCTGGAAATTGATATATTTATATATGAAGCAGAGGAGGAATTTTTTATAATATTCTGCACATTATTTACATGATGTGTAAACCGTAACGTATTGTATTTTTCAAGGTTTACAAATAATTTTATTAACGAAGTAAACATTATTTATTATTTTTTATTTGATACTTCGCATTTCTCTTTTGAATTATATTTAGTTTCTGTGTTGCTGACACAAAAATTGTTATTAATGATGTGAATTATAGATCATAAAGTTACTAGATTGGTAATTTTAACAGACTAAAAAATACAAAATTTGATGTTATTATGTTTTATTAAAATATCTGGTATGGTTGCTACACAACTTTCTTATTCATATAAATCGGAATTTGATTGTTTAGCAATTAATCTTCTTGACACATGTTTGACTAAAATAGATTATATATATTATTATACTTCAAATATTAATTCTGGCGCATACATACGTATGTACATAACATCACTGTATATCCCTCACTGTGGGGTAGCACAAACTCTTAAACACAATCAATCAACAATCAATCTCAGTCTCCTATTCGTCACTCCACTTATTCCTCGGACGCCCACGCAATGGGTCGCTTCACTAAGGTCACAAAATGGCAAATAAGATCCAAAAACATCGTACTATATGTTAAGAAATTTAAAAAATATTATTAATTATTAAGATATTTTAGTTTTAAAAATAGCAATTCTGACGTCAAAGTATTATGATTTTCTGCGTAAACTTCTTTCTCACACATCTGTTCTTTCAAATATCTTTGTGCTGTTAGATTGTCGACGTGTCAAATAGTTCGCACCAAATTTGAAGATTTTGTTTTGTTTTGAATTCGTAACCAAATAACAAATCCACAACATACAACAACACTGATGTCATAACATTTAAAAAAAATCATTGTGGCTTAGTGAATAACAATTAAGATTTTATAGAACTGCAGATAGTCTCTAATTTAGATGTTTCATTAAAAAAATTAATATGAAAATAGTTAAGGACCCGATTTTTCACCAAACTTTTAATCGGCATACACTTAAGATGGCCAAACCACGTCAACTGACTCATTCCCACTTTCTAAACATCTTCTCACACTCAATCGAGCTTATATTCACATTTCGAGTAAATGTTAATTAATTTATTTTGCTGACGTTTGCTATAAAAAGTTGACTTTTCGCTTGCATTTAGTCAGCTTAGAATTATAATATCATATGTGCACTTTTACTAATTTTGAGTTGTGTTTTAAATTTTTAGGAATTACAAAAACATAAGTTATGATCTATTGTACACGTTTATATATTTGTTAGGTATAACTGAATACAAATTTGATCCTAAGTCATTGTCTAAAATATAGAAAAAAATTTATAATAAATATTACATAGAACATTTTGACACTTCCACTTTGATTTTTTGGTGGCATATTGTTCTATGTGAAATGTAATTATAAATTTTTTCTTCAAGCGTATCATAATATTTATATTTTACTACTGCATATAATAATACAATTATATTTTAGTTGTTTCATATACAATTGGTGGCAGCACCTACAAGGGTAGCTGTGATGAGTGGCAGTTGTGTTGCAATTGGTTTTGTCATATTTTATGTTTTATTGTTTAAAATGGCAAAAAAACGACATACTTGTATTTTATACCTCAAGTTTACTTAAAAATACTTTCGCTCAATTTACATAACTTCGGCTAACGCCTCGGTCGTAAATATATGAGCTCAACACAAAAAGTCCTGTTTCAACTCCTAGTAACATAATATACTATAATTATTATTAACTTATTTTACATACTATTATGAATTACTAAAATACAAAACAATCTAAAAACATTATGAGTATAAAAAGTGACAGTAAGTTTAATCTCTTAATAATTTTTATTGACATAAAAAAAAATGCAATAATTACTATTTCGTAACATAAATCAATTCAATTAATCAGTAGATGCTATTAATAATTTTTTTTAACTTTGTAGTTTTTACCTCCCGCCTACCTTTAGGTAAGGGAGGTATTGTTTTTGGTCAGAAAATTGGGTAATGAGTTTTCAATGAATAAGCACGTTTTAGGGTCCCTACAATACGATTTTACTATTTTCGCGATGATGTCTGTATGTATGTATGTATGTATGTATGTGTGTGTGTGTGTAGTCTGTGGCAATTTTTTCGTCTCGCATAACTCAAATACTATAATACCAAAAAACACAATTTTTTGAATTATTGCTTCTTATATTTAAATGAAGAGCTGATTAGATTTTGGATAAAATTGGTCGACCGGAAGTAGCAGTTTACTTGAAGCCCTTAACAGTTTTTCGTGAAAAACACGGTTAAATTTCCTTTTTCAACAATTTATGTTATTTTGAAAGTTGAAGAATATTTAATTCTACATTTGTTTTGATTACACTAATTTTAATAATTTTCATTAGATTTAGAGATAATAAAATATAAAGAAATTAGATTTCACAAATCTTGCATTCCTAGTACACCATGGAAAATTTTCAATTTTTTACGAAATGTGACACATGTCATTGTAATTGTGAAGCTGTTTTCTTAGTGAAATATATGTCAAAAAATTAAATAAATATACGAAAGAAAATTAAAATTCTCAAATATAAAGATAATAAACAAATAAGAAGGTATGTTTCTGTATCATCAAATACTATTTTGTACCGTTTAAGAGTAGTATTGGGCGGGAGGTTATGTGCTGGCCACATCAGATTTTTTTGTATAGGAACAATTTTAGAACCTTTAAATCAAATTAAAGCAAGTGGGAACAAAAATATTCTTATGTATTGCAGAAAATTATTATGTTCTATCTAACAAAATACTTACATTTTATTTAATATGCAGTAGATAGAACATTGTAGTTCAAAAATATTTGAAAATAAGCAAAATTATTTGCTTCCAAATAGGAATTGAATGAAACATTGAATGTATAATACCTATATAAATAGAACAATATGACATTTTAACATGCAGTTAGTACAAATCTCATTTTTCCGGAAAAGTGTAGATAGAACACTATAATTCTCAGGTGACGATTTGTCAACGCAAAGTTCATTTTCTGAAGAATTTTACCACAGTATATATGCTATAAGCATATAAGCATATATACTGTGATTTTACTTTGTCGCTCGCCTCCAATAACAACGAGTGATAAAATTTTTGTCTCTCGTCTCCAATTGCAACAAATGGTAAAATTTTGTTTATTATTTTTTACTAGTTCATCACCATGGATACGAAGTAAAAGAACAGCAGCAATAATCTATGATAAGAATGTAATACATGCGTTTATTTGATTGAAATTAACAGTGGGATACAATAAGAACAATATTTCAGAATTATTTATTCGAATAAAGTTGCACATAAAACATTAATGTTTAATCATTATTTCAATCAAGTTTTTCCCGTTGGTTATAGCACATTCCATCCCATTTTTCGCTGCTATGCATTCATCTGTTTCTTCAATTTCTGCAACAATAACAGTAAATAAATTCAAGAAAACAATGTCTTACGGACATCTTACGTTCTTCTACGCAT
Organism: Poecilus cupreus; assembly: GCA_963942605.1. NCBI lineage: Eukaryota > Metazoa > Arthropoda > Insecta > Coleoptera > Carabidae > Poecilus > Poecilus cupreus. The sequence continues at coordinate 16,878,116 of OZ012729.1, forward strand.
TTGTTTAACAGTTCCTTGATTTTCTGTACATCGTCTCCCATTTGTTTTTGGGTTAGTAGTTCGAATAACGGTTTTAGTAATTTTTTTATAGCATTCTTTGAAAACTTATTGTTGTTGTCCATCTGAAAATTATTGTTGTATAGGTGAAATAGAAGTTAATTGATTGATGTTAATGAATTACGTACAAAGTCGATTTTTTTGGCCATACAAGCCAAGAAACACATGGGAGCTCGTTCTTTTGGAATCTTGAGCCGTCCTATATCGTCCAGTTGCACTGAAAAGTACATCAGTATTTTAGACATGAATAGATACTTTATTTTGAGACACAATTTAAGTCTATTCTGTTTGTTTACAGAACCAAGACATTTATTTTAAGAGGAATAATAATGAAGTAAATAGTTATTTATATATCAAAGAACTTCAGTGCCGAGGTACATATTAAGTTTTATTTGAAATCTAAAATTCGAAAAAACTGTAACAAAATTACAATATAGGTTAAGTTTATACATCTGTCAGTTGTCAATTGAAACTGACAGTCAGTGTTGCCAACCTCGAGAAGTGAAGTTATCGTAAATAACACTCAAAATGATGTGTTTTGTGTTCAATTTCGTCATCGGTATTAATTAGTTAATTCTTCTTGCAAATTTTGTTTCATGTTACGTCCAAATTTACTATAGTACGTCAATATATCTGTCAAAATTATCCTAATTGTACAATAATTATTTAACGGATGCTAACACTGGGTTGCTCAAATTCGTCGTATAATGGATTACTTTAGTGACGATTTCTGAGCTTTTAATGACGATTTTTGAGCACTTTAGTGCCGATTGGACGTTTCGGGATTGTTCCGCCCATCTTCAGCAATTAGATTACATGTCAAGGTTACATGGTAGAATAGACAATCATAAATTAAAACAAACGAAGTAATTTCTTCACCTTTTGGGATTCCTTAAGCCTACTATAAAATTCTTATATAAACTATTCGGATCCTACAAAACTCTTACATTAACTGGAGTAAATATCCAAATAAATGTTATAATGCTATTAAGCACTGAAATATAATAATACGGGAACGCTAACTGACGTTGAAAATGCGAGTCGAGAGAGACAGTCAGTTGTTGGTCTGTCTTTCTGTGTTTGGTTTACCGTCTGCATAGAAAATTGATAATAAAATATAAAGAGTTTAACATATAATGATTTTGAAATAAAATGTTTAATATACAAATTAAATAATATATTAAAGCAATGAGTTCAATTTACTATTATGTATGTGAATTTAAAGGAATTTTCAATAATTAAACAATACACTGTTAAATATTATTTTTTCACGATCGGAAGAGAACCTCGGTTTCTATGATACCAAAATCATGACAGAAACAGCCAATTTTAGATCTACGGGAGATTTGTGCACTTTTTCTCCCGTCAAGTGGGAAAGTTCTCAAATAATATGAAAAATAAAAAAAATAAACAAATTAAAGGTCATATCATAAATTATATTAAATTTCAAATAATTTTGAAATACATGAAAACTATAATGAAAAAAATAGTATATAAACCGCAGGATAAAAATGTATTTCCCTTGTTGTATTAAAGCCCTCGCCTACGGCTCGTGCTTCAATTTACTTCACGGGGAAAAATCATACACTTTTCTCCCTTAATGTATAATATGCTATTATCACTTTCGACAAGACTGTTCAGCATAATTTTACATAGCAACCGTTGTACAAACAAGTGTTAGACAAAGAAGAGTTGTCTTACTACATCTATTTCTCTCATGGCCAGATGCACCAAGGAAACTTATATTTTAAACTTGGTTTAAGTAAATAAAAGCAAATCGAATTTACATGCCATGTGGAATAATTGACATTGCTGTAAAACATTCGATTTACTTTTGTCGAATTAATCCAAGTTTAAAATTTAGGTGTGATTGGTGCAACTGGCTCTAAGGCGTGTTTTTCGCTTTCATAAAGCCTACATGTTAGCGTTCCAGTATTACTATATTTCAATGTTATTAACATATACCTCCAGTAGCATTTGTCTTCAGAACGCAGCCATACATGTGTTTGACAATATTGTGTTCCATTTTCTGCAAATCTTGTTCTAAATCCTGCAAAGAAATCAATGAATTAATTAATTATAATTGTCTATTGTTACAGATACTATTTAAGATTAGTTTTTACTTACAGCACAAGCTAAAACAGCAAAGGTCAAAGCTACAACCACGCTATAAAATTTAAACATTTTACTTGTTGATTCTTCCTAATCTATTTGAAACTATCCATGTGCTAGATGTTCTTATATTTATATGTGAAACAGATGATGTATTTTTGTGGTATTATGTCATAATTACGTGTTATGATTTTCAAGGTTTAAGTCCGTTTTACCAGTGTAATTATTTTTAATGATAATATTGAGGCGTAACTGAAAAAGTGGACAAAATTATTTCATTATTGCTTCAGTTTAATTCATTCTTGACTTATTTTTATAATTTATTTAAACTTCACATTAATACACAAAGTTTATAATTTTAGGAGTGTATTTTTGCAATTTTATAACTGTATAGGTGATTTATTTACTCATCAACTACTAACAAATATCGTTTTTTCACGACATGGTAGGAAATTCCACCGTTCTTCTCCCGAAATAGTGAGGAAAATGTTTTGTTCCTCTCTAGAGAGGAAAATATAGAAGTGTTACCAATATGAAAATTATTTACAAAAAATATATTAAAAAATTATAAATAAATTCCTAATTTTATTGAAAATCCTTATTTTAGAGATATACATACTTTAAATTGTCTTACAATTATGTCTTATATTTTTCTTTTTCTTATTAAATCAAAATTTGACAACTTATTAAAGAAATTTAACATTGGTTCATTGGCAACACTGCTACACCGCCTTGTGTCTTATAACCTAACTTTTAACGTGTCAGGCTGTCAGTTGTGTTCTCAAAGTGTATTTTAGGTCTGAGCAAATCGTTTTTAGAAACATGTCGTGAAAAAAATGTTGTGTCTAACACGAGAGGAAAGCTCTTCTTCCATTCTCGTTCGAAACTTCAAACACGAGGGGGAAAAAGAAGCGCTTTCCTCTCTGACAAATAACTATTGTTCATGACATGCCAGGAAACACCACTTTTCTTCTCCCGAAGTACAGGTTGATTCATAACGTAAGGAAAAGATTTGAAGTGTAGTTAGAGGGTCAAAAATAATGCCTTTTCTATAATAAACTTTTAGCAAAAACTTAATAAAAAAGTTACAGCACATTAATGGTGCAATTCTAAGCAATTTTTATATTTAATCGTAAAACCGTAGTGTACGAGACAATCGTAACAAGTCAAGTTACAGATTTACGATAAATGCGATTCTGTGCAGAAAACTATATCGACGAACGTTACAGATTTAGCTTTACGATTGACGTCATATTTTACGGTCAGTGTCTAATTTCATTGCTAATACAGTATCTGAATATTGAATATGACAGTTGTTTTTTTAAATTTATTTACTTATCAAATACAACCATGTGATGAGTTTTCATTACAAATTTTAAGAAAAATAGTCTTGTCTGCGAATTATGAAACAAGATCTTCATTTACATCCCCATCGTCTACAATCATCCATGAACAATCGGTGACATGTGTCATTGTCAATTATGACATACGAAAAATTTGTCTTGGCAGTATTTGATGCCATTTTTATTTAATCACCCGATATATTTAAATATAAATGGAATACTATAATATGCAATGGAATTCTTGAATTTGATGGATTATAAAATGGTTCTATATTACAAATAAAATTGATTGTCCATTACTGATCCAATCTAAATATTTGTTTGAAATTTGCAATAGTAATGTCAAATGGGTTTACCAAATCTTTTATATCTGTGTCTGCGCAAGAGACGCAAGTAATTTCTAAAATATGTAATAAGGTAATTTTTCTTGACTTATAATTAACATATTTTTGTTATGCATTACCTGTTATATTCAACAAGAAGGAGTGCAATATTCCAAATATTTGTATTTTCATTCATTTTATTGACAAAATTGAGCAATGATTAGAGAGAAAAATCAAAACCGTAATGTTACGTCCAGTTACACTCTCAACGTAAAATTTTCGAGAAATCGTAAGATATTTACGAGTGATCGTAAGCAATAGTTTTGCACAGAATTGCTCTTTGATTCGTAAACTGTTACGAGTCTTACGAGAACACCTTACGAGCCTTACGATTATGCAATGAGCACTTGTTACAAACTACGCCAAATAATTATGTTTTAATTAAAAACTGGAAATACATTAAAGTTAGTTGAACAATGTTTAGTTAAAAAAATTATAGTATTGCATTATTGTAAAAGTTCCGGATATTTAAATTTTTCTTTTATTGTTCAAAAATTACTGTCCCTATTGTTGAGAGCCACTTAAAACCAAAAACACTACTGGAAAACTAGTTGCCGTTGAAATATAACGTGATGTTATGTATGTATGTATTTGATGAGCCATAAAAATGCGATTTCTTACTTATTACAAATTTTATAAATTATAAAGTCTTCAGACAGAAGCGAAAGGATGAATGTTAATTGATGAAATAAATGGATAAAGTAAAGAAATATTCTAGATAATATTTGTATATATTTATTTTAATAACTAGTTATAGAATAATGTTGATTTATTAATACAGTATACCAGCCTGAAAAATATAAATATTTCAATTAATAACTATAATTAGAAGTTAATTAAATTTAGTCCCAAACAACAAGGCTTCTGTATCATCAAATAATTATAATAATCATACGACTGTTAGAAACCTTATTGTTTGATATACTTATTTCAGACGACATTTACCTGTTTTCCTTTGTTTACAACACATTCCATAGCATTTTTTGCAGCTTCGCACTCATCTTTTCCTTCCGTTTCTGTAAGCAATAAAAAAATTTAAAGAAACAATTTTAAACAAATATTTATCAAGTGACGTACGTTCATCCACACATTTGTTGAAGACATCCATAACTGTGCTTCCTATATTTTCCATGGGGCCTGAATTTGCCTTCCAGTGTGCTAATATTGGTTCCATTGCTTTGCCAATACTATCTTTAGTGAATTTGTTGGTGCTGTCCATCTGAAATAGTTATTTATGTATCAAGGCACTGAAGTTTAACTTTTTATCACGAATATGTCATGTATTTGCCGAGGCCCGTAGGGCCTAGGAAAATAAACCATGTGAGTGATAAAAAGGAACTTCAGTGCCGAGGTACATATTAAATTTTATTTGAAATCTAAAATTAGAAAAAATTATTAGGTATATAGGTTAGTTTATACATCTGTCAGTTGTCACTGACACTCAGTATTGCCAACCTCCAACATTGAAATTATCGTAAATAACACTCTTGCAAATTTTGTGTCATGTTACGTCCAAATTTACTATAGTACGTCAATATATCTGCCAAAATTATCCTGCTTATAAAATAATTATTTAACGGTTGCCAACACTGCCTTGCTCAAAATCGTTGTATAATGGGTTACTTTAGTAACGATTTCTGAGCTTTTAATGACGATTTTTGATCACTTTAGTGCCGATTTCAAATAAAGTATATTACTTTCTGAAACGAACATAATCATGGACGAGAAGAGATAGAGTAATGAAACTTTATAATTATTGTAATGTAGTAGTAATGAAACTTTATAATGTGCAGAGTTGACTAGATTTTTGTGGAAGTTTGCTGGATACAAAACAATATATTTCGAACATGGAATCAACTTCAAGTTTCAAATGAACAACTAAATTGTATGTTTATTATTTTTCCATGTCATGTTATTTCAAATACTTGAAATAATATGAAACAATGCAGAAATGAAATTGTAATTTGTTCGTAATTAATAATAATGCAATTGCAATACCAAAAAATTTAATATGTAATATTTAAGTTTGGTATTTTTTTAAAAAAACGTTAGTTCCTGACTTTACAGTCGCGCTGTTATATACCTACTGGATGCTTCATTTAAATGTGTCACCATTTCTAACTCGAAAACTATAAGAAATGAGGAGTTGGTTAAATTAGACAACAATTTCTTTTTAACAAGTCTACAAGTATAACAATGAGCAAAAAATGTGTTTTTTGCCGATTGACACTAAAGGTGACACTTTATGGACTGATAACAGTCTGTAAAGTGTCACTTTTATGCCGAAGCTGTAACATTATTTTACATAGCAACCGCTCTACAAACGCATAGTAACTGTCAACAAATGCATAGCAACCGTTCAAAAAAATACATGGCAACGTAATGTGACAGCAATAACCTTCAAATATGTATATAAAATAATCACTAAATTAATATTAATTTAAAAAAAATTATGTGTTCAACTCGGCACCAAACACAGATTCACAGCTTCGGCAGCATTCATTGCGACTGTCTCTGCTGTAAATCTGGTATTTTGGTGCCTAGTTAAACAAATAATAATTTATTTATATCTGGCTGATACAAGAGTGCTTCGTTTCTCTTATAGTTCTCGAGATAGCAATGGTGACACATTTAAATGAAACATCTATAATACAGCGCGAGTATAAAGTCTGGAACTAATGTTTTTGAAAATAAATCCTAATCTTAAATATTACATATTATAATGTAATTGTTAACTTTATATTATCTTTTGTTTTTGAGTAATGGCGTTAAAAATTTTTTTTTTTAACTAAAAACAGTAATTTTGTTTGATACATTTGAACAGAGCCATGATATTCTAAGACCAAATAATGTTCAAAAAATTAATATTGTATTTTGATATTTTGAAAAATCTAACAGCAATCAAGAGCTTCAAATTTTAATAAAACAAATCAAGTAGCCAGTACTCAAAAATAAAAGACAATCTAATGGTAACAATTAAACTAAAATATGTCTCATTGTAGATTAAAATTGGTGTTTTTTCAAATAATTTCAAACTTTACATTCACTCTTTCCAATGTATATCATCACGCCTTTGCAAAGTATATAATAAAAGGATGAAAACTATTATTAATTAAATATATCAACGTAAGTAGATTAGACATTATTTTAACTACTACTAGGTTTGTTCCAAGTGGTTATTTCTGACATGTTTGTGACAATTTCACTGCGCCTGCGATAAATGTAAACAAGTTAAGTTAGAAACATAGACTGGAACGGCGAATGGAGTGAAGCGCATGTGCGTACTCATTTTTTGTTTTCACAGCTAACCTTAAATAAAGAAATTCATACATTTTTCGCAACAAAAAAGAAAATTAAGCTTACGTTTCAAACTTAACTTGTTTACATTTATCGCAGGCGCACTGAAATTGTCACAAACTTGTCAGAAATAACCACTTGGAACAAACCTAATGTACAAATATTGGTAATTTTTTTTTTCGTATTTTTCTAGAAATGTAAAATACAAATAGCGTATTTCAGCGCAATGCAAATTATCTGTAGATTTATCCTAGATTTACAATGATATAAAAGAAATTGTAGGTACTACTTACAAGATTGAAATCTTTCGCTAAGCAAGCCACAAAGCACATTGGTGTCCTCTCTTGTGGAATTATCAATTGCCTGAGATCGCGGAATTGTTCTGAAATCAATTATTTTACACTATTAAACGTTCCATAACTATTGTATAGAAAAATGCCTCAATTATAATATGCAGAATCTTCACTTTAATTATTGTAATAAATACGTAATGTACTGTTAATTATTTCATTGTACCTTGTGTTAGTCCAGTTGTATTTGTACAACTTTCCACTGCTTTGATAAACTTTACTTCTAATGCTATAATATCTTTTTGCAGATCCTAAAAGTAATTAAAATATTATCCTACAAATTCTTAAATATATAATTCAAAAAACAATCATTTTCATCCTAGTGTTTTAAAATGTAAAGTGTTACGTACAGCAAAAGCTAATGAAGCAAAAGCTAATAACAGAACCACACAGATAAATTTGATCATTTTAAAATCGTTAGCTTGTGTAATGTACTAGAACTACAGTACCTACTTCGAAAATGAATTACAGATTTGCTATATTTATATAAAATTTAGCAAGTTTTTAACATATTACATAAATTTCATTTTTCAATCTATTTTGACATGTCACATTGTATTTTCAAGGATTTAATTTTTTTTGTTGAGCACAATGCAATGTGTTATGCTTTTGGTATTTTGTACTTCCCTGTAATATGCTGTACAAATAAACTTCATTGCATTGTTAAATTAAATTAATTAATTTAAAAATCTGTCGCAGATACCACGTGACTATATTAATAATACTCTGACACTGGCACATAGTAAAAGTGATTGACAACAATATATTAAAGCGTTTTTTACCTCCCGCCACATACCTGTAAGGGAGGTATAGAAATCTTGCTAAAAATTCGGTTGTTAGTGTTCAGTGGATGAACATGTTTTAGGGTCCCTAGAATACAAATTTAATAGTTTCGCGATGATGTCTGTGTGTGTGTCTGTCTGTCTGTCGGTCTGTGTGGATCTCTGGAGTTACGGTTTCTCAAAAACTGCTAAACCGATAATTTTGATATTTGTTTATATCAATTGCATCTCCTTGGGAAGCCCTGATTAATATTTGGTGAAATTCGATAACCGGAAGTGGTAGTTGGCTTGAAGCCCTATCTAGTTATTTTGAAATATCTCAGTATATTATGGTTTGATGATAATTTCTGTTTTTAAAATAATGTTTCAAATATTATTATATACTATTGCTGTTTGAAACATTTTCCTCTTACTGTTACCATTTACGAATTACAACACGTTGAAGAAAAAATATATTTTGATATTTTATTTTAATTGTGCTAACCTGTGCTTTTTGGAAAAACTAAACAACGCTTGAAGAATGTAATTTTCTGACATGTGTCATAATGGAAAAAAAAATATTTTTTTTAAGGGACGAGCAATTCTTGATAATCTACAGCGGAAGGTATAGACACAATGGCTTTTATAAAAAAAATACTTCAAATAAAAGTGACAGAGAAATGAATTATCTACTTTTATTTGAAGTATTTTTTTTATAAAAGCCATTGTGTTTAACACGACAAGAAAGCACTTCTTCTAATCTGGCTCGAATTGCCTCAATGGGCCCATAAACCAATTTTTTTTTTATGAAACTATTACCCGAGATATGATTTTTCAAAGTTTGTGTGACGTCACTGGAATTACTCCAGTGGTACTAAAACACCGATTTTTCATGATAGTAGATATTATATATTTTTTAATGTAAAAATAAAATTTACATATTATAAGTCATAATTTACAACAATTAAACTTAATATAAAGATAAAGATAAAATTCCTTTGACAACTTTAGAGTGTTTTACTTTATATTCGAGTAATCATCATTCGAAAGTTTGAGAACAGTGGCGCTAGTAGTGATGTAACTTAACCTCAACACACAATTTTATTCAATAGATTTTCAACACAGTACAATAAAACAGTGAAATTATGAAACAAGTAATATAAGCACAACAAATATAATCATAAATACCAACAAACAAAAAAATGAAATGACATTTCGTAGTTCTATTTTAACCCACAATAGGAGCTGGGCGCAACGGTAGACGCGCGACTTGCATGTTTCACATTTCTAGCCAATAGAATCAATGCGAATACCCATGATTTCAAAATATGTTCAATTCGTTGTATCGCTTTACTGCAAAATATTAAAAAGACAAAAAAATATTGTACTACTAATTATTCCGTAAGTGTTATACGATTTTGATATAAATTTGACATATTTCGTTTATGGTTTATGCGTCCATTGAAGCGCTCAGGAGATAAACTTCTAGATCAAGTGGGAAAAAAGCGCTTTCCTTTCTAGTTTGACAAATAACTGTATTATAGTCAATAAATTTATTATATTTTGTAGACAAATAGTTAAAGTTTCGCTCTAGGTACATTTACTCGAAATCCGAATGTATCTAGAGATGTTCGATTGAGTATTTATAATGGTGTGTCAGTGCCTGCATTCATGTTTGGTTCTGAATATTGGCTCTGGGTGAAGAATAATTTAACATAGAAAAATATAGAACTTCATTTGAGTGTTTTATACGAGGGCAGTTTGATAAGTCAGTGACTTTTCGAATTTCCCGTAACTTTGATGGTAACACTGCTCCCATCAACTAAAATCTAGTAATAGACTAAAGTCAAAATTTGAGTAAGCTGCGCCGTTGCGTTTTTGTTTGTCACCCATTAAAAGCAGTCTACCTCGTGAATTTTAACGAAAATGGAAAACAGTGAATTTCGTGTACTGATTAATCATTAATTTTTGCGTAAAAAAACCATCACCGAAACCAAGGAAAAGCTCGATAAATATTATGGGGACTCTGCAGAATCAATTTCAATGGTTAAGAAGTGGTTTACTGAGTTCCGTTGTGGTCGTACCAGTACAAATGACGCCGAACGTTCAGGTCACCCAAAAGATGTCGTCACGCCAGAAATTGTCGATAAAATTCATGGAATGATATTGGACGATAGGAAAATGAAAGGGCGTGAGGTGGCTGAGGCTGTGGGCATTTCAACTAAGCGGGTACATCACATTTTACATGAATATGTGGACATGAAGAAGCTATCGGCGCGATGGCTGCCGCAATTGCTCACACTCGAGCACAAGCGCAACCAACTTCACCATGGCAAAAATTCATAAATTAGGCTACAAACTGCTACCTCATCCAGCATATTCTCCAGATTTAGCCCTCTGTGACTATTTCCTTTTTCTAAACCTGAAAAAATGACTGGGTGAAAGGAGATTTGGGTCTAATGAAGAGGTCATCACTGAAACAAACGCCTATTTTGAGGGCCTTGCGAAAACCTTTTATTTGGAAGGAATTACAAAATTGGAAAACGGTAGACTAAATGTTTGAGCTAACGGGGACTATGTTGAGAAATAAAACGCTTTTTCGCCGAAATTTTTTTTTATTATTATTCGAAGACTTATCAAACTGCCCTCGTACGTTGCACATAATGACATACACCTGTTTTGTCCATACGAGGTTACTAGGAAACCCTTATCCGAACTAATACGAAATATAACAAAAGTACACAGTAAACACAGAAGGCACAGCTCAAACACAGAAAATTGAACATTGTTTAATTCGTGATGACTAAAATTTTAGGTTATTCTGTGATAAATTATTCCTGTCTTTTATGCAACCTATAAATCAAGCTTGAATCTGAAGGAGATTGGTAGTTGGTTAATTGTGTTTTAGTGTTTGTGCTACCCCACTGTGTGGGATATAACCTGATGTTATGTATGTATGTATTTGATGAACCATAAAAATGCGATTTTTTACTTTTTATAAATTTTATAAATTACAAAGTCTTCAGACAGAAGCGAAAGGATGAATGTTAATTGGTGAAATAAATGGGTAAAGTAAAGAAATATTCTAGAAAATATTTGTATATATTTAATTTAATAACTAGTTATAGAATAATGTTGAATAATTAATGCAGTATACCAGCCTGAAAAATATAAATATTTCAATTAATATCTATGCTTAGAAATTAACTAAACTTAGTCCCAAACAACGAGGCCTCTGTATCATCAAATAATTATAATATTCATACGACTGTTAGAAACCTTATTGTTTGATATACTTATTTCAGACGACATTTACCTCTTTTCCTTTTTTTACAACACATTCCATGGCATTTTTTGCAGCTTCGCACTCATCTTCTCCTTCCGTTTCTATAGCAGCAAAAATAAATTCAAAGAAACAATTTTAAACAAATATTTAACAAGTAACGTACGTTCATCCACACATTTGTTTAAGGCATCCATAACTGTGCTTCCTATATTTTCCTCGTGGTCTGGATTTGCCTTCCATTTTGCTAATATTGGTTCCATTACTTTGCCAATACTATCTTTAGTGAATTTGTTAGTGCTGTCCATCTGAAATAGTTATTTATGTATCAACGCACTGAAGTTTAACTTTTTATCACGAATAAGGAATTTATTTGCCGAGGCCCGTAGGGCCGAGGAAAATAAAGCATGTGAGTGATAAAAAGGAACTTCAATACCGCGGTAGATATTAATTTTTTTTTGAAATCTAAAATTAGAAAAAACAAAAAAAAATTAGGTATATAGATTAGATTATACATCTGTCAGTTGTCAATTGAAACTGACACTCAATGTTGCCAACCTCCAACATTGAAATTATCGTAAATAACACTCAAAATTATGTGTTTTGCCCTCTACTTCTTCATCGGAATTAATTAGTAATTCTTCTTGCACATTTTATGTCATGTTACGTCCAAATTTACTATAGTACGTCAATATATCTGCCAAAATTATCCTGCTTATAAAATAATTATTTAACGGTTGCCAATATTGCCTTGCTCAAAATCGTCGTATAATGGGTTACTTTAGTAACGATTTCTGAGCTTTTAATGACGCTTTTTGATCACTTTAGTGCCGATTTCAAATAAAGTATATTACTTTCTTAAACGAACATAATCATGAACGAGAAAAGATAAGGTAATGAAACTTTATAATTATTGTAATGTAGTAGTTATGAAACTTTATAATGTGCAGAGTTTACTAGATTTTTGTGGAAGTTTGCTGGATACAAAACAATATATTTCGAACATGGAATCAACTTCAACTAAATTGTATGTTTATTATTTTTCCATGTCATGTTATTTCAAATACTTGAAATAATATGAAACAATGCAGAAATGAAATTGTAATTTGTTCGTAATTAATAATAATGCAATTGCAATACCAAAAAATATAATATGTAATATTTAAGATTGGTATTTTTTTTAAAAAAACGTTAGTTCCAGACTTTACAGTCGCGCTGTTATATACCTACTGGATGCTTCATTTAAATGTGTCACCATTTCTAACTCGAAAACTATAAGAAATGAGGAGTTGGTTAAATTAGACAACAAATTCTTTTTAACAAGTCTACGAGTATAACAATGAGCAAAAAAATGTGTTTTTTGCCGATTGACACTAAAGGTGACACTTTATGGACTGATAACAGTCTGTAAAGTGTCACTTTTATGCCGAAGCTGTAACATTATTTTACATAGCAACCGCTCTACAAACGCATAGTAACTGTCAACAAATGCATAGCAACCGTTCAAAAAAATACATGGCAACGTAATATGACAGCAATAACCTTCAAATATGTATATAAAATAATCACTAAATTAATATTAATTTTAAATCGGCAAAAAAAATGTGTTCAACTCGGCACCAAACACAGATTCACAGCTTCGGCAGCATTCATTGACGAGGCGAAGCTGCCTCTGCTGTAAATCTAGTATTTTGGTGTTTAGTTAAACAAATAATGATTTATTTATATCTGACTGATACAAGAGAGCTTCGTTTCTCTTAGTTCTCGAGATAGCAATGGTGACACATTTAAATGAAACATTTGTAGGTATACATATAGCGCGAGTGTGAAGTCTGGAACTAACGTTATTGAAAAAAATCCTAATCTTAAATATTACATATTATAATGTAATTATTAACTTTAGATTGTCTTTTGGTTTTTGAGTAATGGCGTTAACAATTTTTTTAAATAGAAACTGTAATTTTGTTCGATACATTTGGACAGAGCATGATATTGTAAGACCAAATAATGTTGCAAAAGTTCATATTGTATTTTGATATTTTGAAAAATCTAATAACAATCGTATAAAGCTAGTCTTTAGTCACGAATGGGTCAATTAAAACACGAGCGTAGCGAGTGTTTGAAGACCCCTGAGTGACTAAAGACGCTTTACATATGTGTATCGTACAAAATTTTATCTGCAATATAATGAAAAACCCCAAAAAATATTTTTATTTATGAAGTAGGATCACAATATTAAATGAGAAGTTTGCCATGAAAGCAAAATTTTTGCAAATTTGGCGTGTTTAAAAATTTTAATCTCTCGTTGCTTGGCAACCCGTGACTGCCCGTGAGTAATGGGATCGTGTTACTAAACACCCGTTTTACAAACTTGAAACTAACAGTTAAACATCAATTTTACACACTATCGTAGATAAAATAAATTATAAGTTCACTATAGAATGTATTTAGAAAAAACAGCATTTTTTTAATATTTCCAATTTATTATTTCAGCTGTTTAATGAAATTATAAATCTATGTTTTTCGTCTATGTTTCGAATAATCAGTAATTGAATTTAAGGACAATTTTAACATTTTTGTAAGCAAAGTATATAATAAAAGGATGAAAACTATTATTAATTAAATATATCAACGTAAATAGATTACACATCCTTTTAACTACTTCTGAAAAAAATTTGGTAATTTTTTTTCGTATTTTTCTAGAAATGTGAAATACAAAAAGCGTATTTCAGCGCAATGCAAATTGTCTGTAAATTTATCTTAGATTTACAATGATATAAATTTTTTTTGTACTACTTACAAGATTTAAATCTTTCGCTAAACAAGCCATGAAGCACATTGGCGTCCTCTCTTGTGGAATTATCAATTGCATGAGATCGCGGAATTGTTCTGAAATCAATTATTTTATGCCATTAAACGTTCCATAACTATTGTACAGAAAAATGCCTCAAATACAATAAACAGAATCTTCACTTTAATTATTGTAATAAATATGTAATGTACTGTTAATTATTTCATTGTACCTTGCGTTAGTCCAGTTTTATTTGTACAACTTTCCACTGCTTTGATAAACTTTACTTCTAATGCTATAATATCTTTTTGCAGATCCTAAAAGTAATTAAAATATTATCCTACAAATTCTTAAATATATAATCAATTTCATCCTAGTGTTTTAAAATGCAAAGTGTTACGTACAGCAAAAGTTAATGAAGCAAAAGCTAATAACAGAACCACACAGATAAATTTGATCATTTTAAAATCGTTAGCTTGTGTAATGTACTAGAACTACAGTACCTACTTCGAAAATGAATTACAGATTTGCTGTATTTATATAAAATTTAGCAAGTTTTTCACATATTACATAAATTTCATTTTTCAATCTATTTTGACATAACGTCACATTGTTGTTATAACTTACATTGTATTTTCAAGGATTAAAATTTTTTTTGTTGAGTACAATGCAATGTTATGCTTTTGGTATTTTGTACTTCCCTTTAATGTGTTGTACAAATAAACTTCATTGCATTGTTAAATTAAATTAATTAATTTAAAAATCTGTCGCGGATACCACGTGACCTTATATTAATAATACTCTGACACTGACACATAGTTAAAGTGATTGAAAACAATGTATTAAAGAGTTTTTTATCTCCCGCCACATACCTGCAAGGGAGGTATAGGAATCTTGCTAAAAATTCGGTTGTTAGTTTTCAGTGGATGAGCATGTTTTAGGGACCTTAGAATACAAATTTAATAGTTTCGCGATGGTGGCTGTGTGTGTCTGTCTGTCGGTCTGTGTGGATCTCTGGAGTTACGGTTTCTCAAAAACTGCTAAACTGATAATTTTGACATTTGTTTATATCAATTGCATCTCCTTGAGAAGAGCTGATTAATTTTTGGTGAAATCCGATAACCGGAAGTGGTAGTTGGCTTGAAGCCCTATCTAGTTATTTTGAAATATCTCAGTAAATTATGGTTTGATGACAATTTCTGTTATTAGTATAATGTTTCAAATATTATTATATACTATTGCTGTTTGAAACATTTTCCTCTTACTGTTGCCATTTACGAATTACAACACGTTGAAGAAAATTTATATTTTGATATTTTCTTTTAATTCTGCTAACCTGTGCTTTTTGGAAAAACTAAACAACGCTTGAAGAATGTAATCTTCTGACACATGTCATAATTGAAAAAAAAAAATATTTTTTTTAAGGAACGAGCAATTCTTGATAGTTTGGTTGGTCCATGTTTCTGCATGGTTTGATCAGAAATCAACGGCGGGAGGTATAGTAGTACCAACAACAATAAAAAATTCTTCAAATAAAAGTTACAGAGAAATGAATTAACTTTTATTTGAAGTATTTTTTTATAACAGCCATTGTGTCTAACACGAGAAGAAAGCACTTCTTCTAATCTTGCTTGAATTGCCTCAATGGGCCCTTAAACCAATTTTTTTAGGCCGTGTGCGAAGTGTCACTTTGATTACCCTAAATACCAAATCCTAAATTTATATACCCTAAATGACGTCATAATTTAGGGTTTTAGCTATTAGATTTTAGGATTTGCAAGAGTACACTACGCCTTGAAGTTCGTAAACACTAAATTAACGGTCATGCGCGTTACGCCCAAACAATAATAAATTTTTGCGTTTATTTGACGTTTGAAGGCTTTTTATTTATTATAACACCTTCCATAACTATTTGTACTTATTATATAAACTTAGGTTAAGATCTACACTTTGTTTGTCAAACAATTCTACCTACAGACTACAGATATCGTTAGTAGTGCACTATTCGAAGTTGTATTTATCTGAATTCCTTATTTTTTCTCTAATTCCTAAATCCTAAATGTCAAAAGGCTACTTCGAACACAGCCTTAGTTTTTTTTATGAAACTTTATTAGAATACATGACGATTAATGAAAACCCGATGTGATAATTTTATATATTACCCGAGATATGATTTTTCAAAGTTTGTGTGACGTCACTGGTATTACTCCAGTGGTACTAAAACACCGATTTTTCATGATAGTAGATATTATATATTTTTTAATGTAAAAATAATATTTACATATTATAAGTCATAATTTACAACAATTAAACTTAATATAAATAAAGATAAAATTCCTTTGACAACTTTAGAGTATTTTACTTTATATTTGAGTAATCATCATACGAAAGTTTGAGAACAGTGGCGCTAGTAGTGATGTAACCTAACCTCAACACACAATTTTATTTAATAGATTTTCAACACGGCATAATAAAACAGTGAAATTATGAAACAAGTAATATAAGCACAACAAATATAATCATAAATACCAACAAACAAAAAAATGAAATGACATTTCGTAGTTCTATTTTAACCCACAATAGGAGCTGGGCGCAACGGTAGACGCGCGACTTGCATGTTTCATATTTCTGGTCAATAGCATCAATGTAAGTACCTGTGACGTCAAATTATGTTCAATTCGTTATATCGCTTTACTGCAAAATATTAAAAAGACAAAAAATATTTTACTACTAATTATTCCGTAAGTGTTATACGATTTTGATATAAAATTGACATATTTCGTTTATGGTTTATGCGTCCATTGAAGCGCTCAGGAGATAAACTTCGAGATCAAGTGGGAAAAAAGCGCTTTCCTCTCTTGTTTGACAAATAACTGTATTATAGTCAATAAATTTATTATATTTTGTAGACAAATAGTTAAAGTTTCGCTCTAGGTACATTTACTCGAAATCCGAATGTATCTACAGATTGAGTATTTATAATGGTGTGTCAGTGCCTGCATTCATGTTTGGTTCTGAATGTTGGGTGTTGATGAAAAATAATTTAACATAGAAAAATATAGAACTTCATTTGGGGGTTTTATACATTGCACATAATGACATACACCTGTTTTTGTCCATGCGAGGTTACTAGGAAACACGTATCCGAACTAACACGAAATATAACGAAAGTACACAGGAAACACAGAAGGCATAGCACAGACACAGAAAATTGAAAATTGTTTAATTCGTGATGACCAAAATTTTAGGTAATTCTGAGGTTAATTATTCCTGTATTCTTTGCAAACTATAAATCCAGCTTGAAGGTGGTAATACTTGAAGGAGATTGATCGGTGGTTGATTGTGTTTTAGGTTTGTGTTACCCCACTGTGTGGGATATAACGTGATGTTATGTATGTATGTATTTAATGAGCCATAAAAATGCGATTTCTTACTTATTATAAATTTTATAAATTACAAAGTTTTCAGACAGAAGCGAAAGAATAAATGTTAATTGGTGAAATAAATGGATAAAGTAAAGAAATATTCTAGATAATATTTGTATATATTTATTTTAATAACAAGTTATAGAATAATGTTGATTTATTAATGAAGTATATGAGCCTGAAAAATATAAATATTTCAATAAATATGCTTAGACTAAACTTTGTCCCAAACAACAAGGCTTATCATCAAATAATTATAATAATCATGCGACTATTAGAAACCTTATTGTTTGGTATACTTCAGTCGACTTTTACCTGTTTTCCTTTGTTTACAACACATTCCATGGCATTTTTTGCAGCTTCGCACTCATCTTTTCCTTCCGTTTCTATAACAGCAAAAATAAATTCAAAGAAACAATTGTAAACAAATATTTAACAAGTGACGTACGTTCATCCACACATTTGTTGAAGACATCCATAACTGTGCTTCCTATATTTTCCATGTGGCCTGGATTTGCCTTCCATTTTGCTAATAGTGGTTCCATGAGTTTGCCAATACTATCTTTAGTGAATTTGTTGGTGCTGTCCATCTGAAAAGTATATTATTTTCTTAAACGTACATAACACAAAAAAAACCTCACGAACGAGGAAAGATAAAGGAAACTTCATAAGTGTAAGTTTCATGACAAATTTACAAATGAAAACAACGTTTTCTATGTTTTTGCAAATTAAATCAGAAATTTAACTTCATTTCACAAAATTTGCCATTACACACGACAGAAAAATGAATATGATAGTTTGAATAGTTGAAAACAGTGTTTTCTAAGTTTTTGCAAGCTTAAATCAGCAATTTTAACTTGATATCACAAAAATTCGCCATTACACACGACAGAAACATGAATATGACAATTCGAATAGATGAAAACAGCGTTTTCTATGTTTTTGCAAATTAAATCAGAAATTTAACTTCATTTCACAAAAATTCGCTATTACACATGACAGAACCATGAATATGACAGTTTGAATAATTGAAAACAGCGTTTTCTATGTGTTTACAAGCTCAAATCAGAAATTTTATCTTGAATTCACAAAAATTCGCCATTACAAATCGAAAACAAGTTTCCAAATTTCAAATGATCAACTAAGTTTAGTATTTTTCCATTTCAAATAATTGAAATAATTTGAATCATTTCATAACCTCTTAAATCGTACAAAATAGCATTTGATGATACAGAAAAATAGGTACCTTCTTGTTTGTTTATTTTCTATTTATATTTGAGAAATTTAATATTCTTTCGTATATTTATTCAATTTTTTGAAATATTTCACTAAGAAAACAGCTTCTCAATCACAATCACATGTCACATTTCGTAAAAAATATTAAAAAAATCTAATGAAATTGAATATAATTAGTGTAACGAAACACATGTAAAATTAAATAATAAAAAAATAACATAAATTGTTGAAAAATTAGATTTATCCATGTTTTTTCACGGAAAACTGTTAAGAGCTTCTAGTGAAGTGCTACTTCCGGTTGACCAATTTTATCCTAAATCTAATCAGCTCTTCATATAAATATAAGAAGTAAAAATACACAAAATTGTATATGAGTTAAGCGAGACGAAAAAATCGGCACAGACCACACACACGTACATACAGACATCATGCCAAAAATAGTAAAATCATATTGTAGAGAGGATCCTTAAAAAACTCACTACCCAATTTTTTTATCAAAAACAATACCTCCCTGACCTAGAGGTAGGCGGGAGGTAAAAATCCTCGAATACGTCAATCTAAATGTTAAATATCACATATTGTATAAAAACAAGAGAATCTAATGGTAAAAATGAAACTGAAATATTTCTCATTTAAAATTAAAATTGAAGTGTTAGTATATTTTTTTCAAATAATCTTGTACTTTCACTCTGGCGTCTGGCCACTATTATACTCATTTTGGGTGTGGCACTCTGCTTGTGCAGATCTGTGTTAGTGATATATTTATGATTAAAGAAAATTATAAATTAATTGTATTGTATTTAGAAAATAAGGCATTTTTAATATATTTTTAAGTTATTTTTTCATTTGGTTCGTGACATTATAAAACTATGTTTTCAACTATGTTACAGATAATCAGTCACTGAATTTGAGGATAATTTTAACGTTTTTGTAAGCAAACTATTATAAATTAAATATATCAACATAAATAAATTACACATTCTTTTAACTACTACTGAAAAATTATTGGTAATTTTCCTTCGTATTTTTCTAGAAATGCAAAATACAAATAGCATATTTTAGTGCTCTGCGAATTGTCCGTAGATTTATCTTAGATTTATAATATCAAATAAAGTTTTTATACTACTTACAAGATTGAAATCTTTAGCTAAACAAGCCACAAAACACATTGGTGTCCTCTCTTGTGGAATTATCAACTGTCTCAGATCGCGGTATTGTTCTGAAATCAATTAATTAACTATTGTACAGAAAAATTCCTCAAGTAATATATGCAGAATATTACATACATACATACATACATGCATACATACATAACATCACGCTATGTCCCATTCAGTGGGGTAGCACGAACCCAGAAACACAGTCAACCAACAATCAATCTCCTGCAAACATTCATATCCTGACACACCACTTTCGCCTCGTCCACATTCATAGTGCGATTCATACATGCTCGTTTATTCTTCACACTCGGAATCATTCGTTCACGCAACAAACCATCAATCATACCCAACCAGTTATTCCTCGGACGCCCACGCAATCGTTCACCTTCAATCTCACCCGCATATACTAGTTTCACCAACCTTTCATTCGTCATCCGCTCAACATGTCCAAACCACCTCAACTGACTCACTCCCACTTTCTTACCAACATTCTTCACAATCTTACACTCATTATACACCAATGTATTCCGTATACGATCACGTCAATAATACAATAATTGTAATAATTATAAATGATTACAATAATGTACTGATTACAACAGTGTATTCATGACAATAATGTTACGGACTACAACAATATACTCATATCGATTACAACAATGTACTTATATTGAATACCGCAATATATTCGTGTTGATTACAACAATACACTTGATTACAACAATGTACTGATTACAATATGGGAGGCATTTTAGTTTCCTGCCGACTTAAGACATGGCATTATGAGTATTAAATTACATAAAATAAATTAGTTTAAATTCATTGTAATTTAAAATAGTGACCCTCAATCTCACACTCACCGTACACCAATGTATTCCGTATACGATCACGTCTCGTATACCCCCATACTCCTCTCAAATATCTCATTTCTACAGCAGTTATACGTCGTTCATGCTTCTTCATCCACACCCAACATTCAGAACAATACATCAATATAGGCACTAACACGCCATTATAAACACTCAATCGAGCATCTCTAGATACATTCACGTTTCGAGCAAATGTACCCAGAGCACCCAATACCTTACACTCTACAGACACTCGTATTTCAATCTCCCGGTCAATACGTCCATCCCTCGAGAACATACTACCCAAATATACAAGTTCATTCACTTGTTCCAGTCTCACACCATTCACTGAAACATATGTATTTTAATTATTGTAATAAGTATATAATGTACTGTTAATTATTTCATTGTACCTGGTGTTAGTCCAGTTGTGTTAGTACAACTATCCACTGCGTTCATAAACTTTACTTCTAATGCTATAATATCTTTTTGCACATCCTAAAAGTAATTAAAATATTATCCTAAAAATTCTTAAATATATAATTCGGAAAACAATCATTTTCATCCTAGTGTTTTAAAATGCAAAGTGTTACGTACAGCAAAAGTTAATGAAGCAAAAGCTAATAACAGAACCACACAGATAAGTTTGATCATTTTAAAATCGTTAGCTTGTGTAATGTACTAGAACTACAGTACCTACTTCGAAAATGAATTACAGATTTGCTATATTTATATAAAATTTAGCAAGTTTTTCACATATTACATAAATTTCATTTTTCAGTCTATTTTGACATGTCACATTGTATTTTCAAGGATTTAATTTTTTTTTTTGTTGAGCACAATGCAATGTTATGCTTTCAGTATTTTGTACTTCCCTTTAATGTGCTGTACAAATAAACTTCATTGCATTGTTAAATTAAATTAATTAATTTAAAAATCTGCCGCGAATAAAACGTGACTTTTTTTAACAATACTCTAACACTGACACATAGTTAAAGTGATTGACAGCAATGTACTAAAGCGTTTTTTACCTCCCGCCACATACCTGTAAGGGAGGTATAGGAAGCATGCTAAAAATTCGGTAGTGAGTTTTCAGTGCATGAGCATGTTTTAGGGTCCCTAGAATACAATTTTAAATCCGTCATAGAGTAAAGACGCTATGGTCGATAAAAACAAAACTGCAACACATGTTAAATTGTTTTACGGTAATATTAGTGTGTTGGGTTCAAATCCGACTGTAATGTTTGATATTTTTTTGGTACTTTCCATTAGTAGTATTGATTTGAATAAAATAATAATAGAATTATGAGTGGAAGGTATAGATATATTTCGTTAGCGACAAATATAAATATTGAATACGACATTTTAAAGTATAATATGGTTATGAACTTAATTAGATTAATTAGTAGGAAAACATTGGATAGGTAGTATCTATTCTCTTTCTTTCATTCTATATTTATTCATTAATTTATTCTTTATTTGTTTCTATGCAGATAGAAATTTATCAATCTATGTATTTAAATTAGTTTATGAATTATGATCTGCATTTGCAAATCTATATATTGTGTTGTTGATTAAATATAGGTGCATTATGCATTAAACTGATTACCTTATTTGTCTGTCTATCTTTCTTCCTTTCGTTTTGCATATTTATCTTGCTTCGGGATCTGCGATTGCAGATCCATCTTTCCTTCTTGACTAACCTAACCGAAAGATATAGTAATTTTACAAGTATGTAATTATAATATTTATAATACATTGTGTATCCACGGGGATATTTAAGGAAATAATTATAAGATCTGCAATAGCAGAACATAATATAAATACATTTTTATTTCTGCATACATAGTATGTATGCAAATATAAAAAATTCCTGGTATTTGATTGTTTTCAAAATTGGAAATAGAAACAAAAAAATTGCATCCAACATTTTTATTCCAAATATTATTGACATTAGATTAGATTAGAATTTTTTTCGCAATTGATTCCATATTCGAAATAAATTGAATTATTGTTGTGTATCATGTGAGACTACACTTTTTATTTTACTGACAGAAATGATAAATAAAAATAAGTTCTAGGAACAATAGAAAGCAGTTGATTCTTGAAAATGTATACAGGGGTTTAATATAATCCATTATTAAGAACAGATTAGTTTAAATTGTTTAAAATGTCTATCATATCACAGTTTTAGTAAACAATATGATGGGTGATTAGATCGTAGAACAATAAAGAATAAAATTATAGATAAATCTATTTATTAATACGTATAGTACAACATTTACATAATCTTAACAACTTATTACTTCACTTAAAATGATTGAATATATTGTCCTGAAAAATAAAACATAACATCAATTTAAATTAGTGTTTTATGTTTTTAAGATAAGTACCTTTTTGCCGTTTTTCACGATGCACTCATAACCAGCCTTAGCTACTTCACATTCATTGCTGCCACCTGCAGCAACTAAAACACAAAATAATTTTGATTTTAATAGATATCAATGCTTTCATTAAAACATTTCAAACAATATGAAAAGAAGTGATTTGGCACTGTACAATTATTTTATTTGAAATCGGCACTAAAGTGTTCAAAAATCGTCATTAAAAGCTCTGAAATCGTCACTAAAGTAACCCAATATACGACGATTTTGAGCAACGCAGTGTTGGTAACCATAAAATAATTATTGTTCAAGTAGGATATTTGGCAGATGTATGACGTATTGTAGTTTAATTTATACGTAAAATGAAACAATATGTACAAGAAGAACGACCTAATTAATTCCAAAGAAGGAAACTCATTATTTTGAGTGTTCTTTCCGATAAGTTTTATATACTGAGTTGACAAGACTGATGTTTGACATAACTAGCAACTGATAAATATGTAAATTTAACCTATAAAATATATTTTTTTATGATATTTTCTAATTTTATACATTACAAATACAATTTAATATGTACCGCGACACTGAATTTCCTTTTTATCATTCCTATGGTTTATTTTCCTGATAAAAAGAAAACTTCATTGCCTTGATACATAAATAACTAGTATAGAGAAATGCTTCAAATAAAGTGGTAGATAATATATTTCTCTGTAAATTCTATTCGAAGCATTTTTTTATAAAATAATTTTGGAACATTGAACAGCGGTAAAACATTTCTCAAAACACCCAAAAACCGAGCTCTCGTTACCAGCCATAGTATTCAAATATTTATATGTATATGTATAATGGGTAAATTGTGAAATGATGTATTTATATGTATTTAACAGTGTTTTGAACATTTTTATAGATACCTGCAGGTAGACAGCTGTTTATAAGCTTTATAACTTTTTCATACATGTCTGATTTCACCATTTCGTCTTTGAATAATGCCAAAGTACTGTTAACCTTCTCCATATTGATCTTATTGTCTGCTGTCATCTGAAAATATATTATTTATTTGAAATCGACACTAAAGTGCTCAAAAATCGTCATTAATAGCTCAGAAATCCTCACTAAAGTAACCCATTATACGACGATTTTGAGCATCCCAGTGTTGGCAACCGTTAAATAATTATTGTACAATTAGGAAAATTTTGGCAGATATATTAACGTACTATAGTAAATTTGGACGTAACATGAAACAAAATTTGCAAGAAGAATTAACTAATTAATTCCGATGACGAAATTGAGGACAAAACACAATTTTAAGTGTTATTTACGATAACTTCACTTCTCGAGGTTGGCAACACTGACTGTCAGTTTCAATGGGAATGATCGGCGGTCATGTAGTGAAACTGTGGAGCCACCACTGCAATATTTTTTGCCACGATTATGAAAATATCTTTGCGCACTTAGCCTAGCGCAAGCTAGCGTAAACCATGAACTTGAGAGAATCTGGAGCAAATTTTGACATTTGGTTGTTTGTGTTATCGTGCATTTGATATGTGTTGTGTGGTTCATCGAATTAAAAATGCCGTTCTGCTGTATATGCAAAAATAAAATAATCCTGCACAAGTTTCCAAAAGATTAGGTGCAAAAAAAAACTTATGGATTCAAGAATTAAACTTTCCATTCATTTTTTATACTTATTAATTTCCACAAATGATACAAACAACACTGTTTTCGTATCCTATCTGTCACTTTGCACTCTTCGTAGTCATTTTAAATTTCTAATGATTCTGTCATGCGCAGTACGAATAGCATAAAATTGCAGTGGTGCTGCCATCTGCAATTAGCTTTGCCCGATCATTCCCATTGACAACTGACAGATGTATAAACTTAACCTATATTGTAATGTTTTTTAGTTTTTTCGAATTTTAGATTTAAAATAAAACTTAATATGTACCTCGGCACTGAAGTTCCTTTTTATCACTCACATGGTTTATTTTCCTCGGCCTCGCCAACTAAATTCCATATTCGTGATAAAAAATTGAACTTCAGTGCTTTGATACATAAATAACTATTAATCATAATAGGAACATTACCTAGCATATCATGTTAAACTAAAATGTTTTTATTTACTTACAAATTCTAAAGATTTAGCAGTGCAAGCTAAATAGCAGAATGGTTTGTTGCTCTCAGGAGTTTTCATCATACTCAGCTGCATAAGTTCACCTAGAAATTAAATAGTTAATCAAGTAATTAAATAGTTAAATAATATAATTAATTATTAACTGAGAGGGACTCCAGTTTTGTTGACACACTTGTTAGAAGTTTCGATAATTTTTGAAATCATTTCCTGCTGTGGCTCAACCTAAATCAATCAAATTATTAATCATCAATAGATTGGTAGTTACTAGAATTTTAATATTGGGTGCCTATAATCCATTTGAGAATGAGAGAGATTGACAAATCATATATCATATAGTTTCTCGTGCGATATTCAATATGATTTTATAACATCTTGGATATCGTATGAGACACAATATGATATGGTTTAAAATATTTAGATCGTACACGATACAATTTTTTCTCGTATTGAAAATATGACGCATGCGCGGTGAATAAAAAATGACAGTTTGACAGTTAATGATAACCGATAAAATGGATGAACAATTATATGCTGTTGGTATTGTTCCTACTACTTTACTTACCGGTTGTGTAAAATGATAAATATAATAAGTCATTTAAAGTAAGATAATTTTTGTTAAATTATACTAACCTTAAAAACTGTCCAGCTGTCAGTTATATTATGACTTATCATTAATTGTTTTACTGCATTGAAATCGGTCCAATATTTTTATATCCGTACAATAAAGATCATATCGTTTTCAAAATCGTGTGAAATATATATGAAAAATGTGTAGTACACGATACAATATTTCTCGTATTGAGTATCGTACGAGAAACAATATGATATATTGAATCGTGTACTACAAGCTTTAGTTAAAATAAATGTTTTGAGAATGGAAAACGAAGTATGGGATTAGCGATAATCTTGTAAACTTGTAAATGTTCTTAAAGAATAAATTCAAATTGTTTCACAGTCACCCAAAATTAATTTGTATTTCGATCAAAATATTGAAAATAAAATATACTTACAGCCAGAATGATAACAGTAGCAATAAGAACTAGAATCAAACCGAACATCGATCTCATTTTGATGCCGTGTAAAGAGTATCTTTCACAATCGGAATTCTGGTATTTATATCACAGTATTTGGTGAATAATTTATGGCGTGAATTCAAATTAGTGACAGGTTGATCATTAAACACAATTAGTTCATTTTTTTCAATAAATTTTCGTTTTATTGTATTTTTTCATTTATTTGTAATGAATAATCAAATACGTGCAAAAACCAAGGTTTCTTGAAAATTGTTTGCAAAATTGCAAATATTTTAAAATATATTTAATGCTGTTTAAACAAGCAGTAATTTCTTTAATAATAATAATAATAATATTTTTTATAGTGTACAGTTTTATGTACAATTATATAAAATTTATTTAGAAACTTTTTTAATTATATTAAATTTAAAAATTATCTTTTTTAATTTTTTCTATTGAATTTAACATTATCTATGCCAGAGAAGCGGTTACCTTCCGCATATACCGGGTGTAGAAATTGAAATTTTTGATATTGCTGTAAATTTTCACCTATTCACTTTATACCAAAAGTGTGCAATAAGACTCATTTCCTTACCTAAATATTAGTATTCAACGATATATCAATCAAATTAAAATTAATGTTTATTAGGAAAATGTAACACGACCATAAAAAATTGAACAAAAACGAAATTGTTTTTATTATTAATATTATTATTATGTTTAATTTTCCATGGTCGTGTTATAATTTTCCTAATAAATATTAATTTCAATTTGATTGATATTTTGTGAAATACTAACATTTAGGTAACCAAGTAGACAATCGGTAAAAATTTACAAATATAAAAAAATCTGATGTAACCAGCACATAACCTCCCGCTTAATACTTGGAAAATATTAAAATAATTTTGAAAGAAAACACTAATAAATATACTTTTTGATTATTGTAATCAGTAGATGCATTGTTGTAATCAATATATATTAATTGTAAGAATAATAATTGATTGCAGTAATGTACAAATTGCAAGTGTATTCATGACAAAAATGTATTGATTACAATAGTATATTCATGACAAAAATGAATTGATCACAACAATGCGTTGATTACAAAAATACACTGATTACAACAATGTAACTATTGAATACAAAAATTTAATCACAAGCAAGCTAAAAATACGCTCATCAAATTGGAATTAATATATCTAGTTCTTAACTTGAACATGCCAGGTATAAATATTAAGTTAGAAAATGGTATTGTATTATAATCTGTTGTGGCCACCACATAACTTCCCAAAAATTTTAATTTCAAAACGGTGCAAAATATAGAAAAAAGTTTCAAATTGTAGCCAATGCTATTCTATATTCTTTTTTATTATGACAAAATTTACTGTAACTCAATTATTTACTGAGATATACCCAAAAAAATCTTATTATAAGTCTTCAAGTAAACTACCACTTCCGGTTTATAAGTTGCTACCAAAATCTAATCAGCTCGTAACCTCAACATTCAAATTTTAAATAGTAAAATCGTAATCTGGGAACCCCAAAACGTGGTTATCCGTTGAAAACTCACTACCGAAAATTTTGACCCGTCTCAATACCTCCCTTACATATATGTGCGGGAGGTAAAAATAGTATTCAAATCCATATACGCCATATTCCAATTCTACACTCTGTATGTATCTTTTTAGGGTCCCTAGAATACGATTTCACCCTAACTCCATATATAATATCGAACTTGAAGGCCTCTCAAGAAATAATAAATTAGTATTTATTTGATACCGTTTAAAAACACACTTTGTACTGCGAGCATTCGATAATTCGATTTCTTTACCAAGATGTACTTTTCCAGACAAAGACATGATGCAAGAACTAAACGACCCGTCACTGCCCAAAGAACTAACGTCTTTATTTCAGCCCCTGTACTGCAAACTATGCACCATGAGGTTAAACAGTAGCTCGAACGCTAAACTTCATTATTTATCCAAAAACCACCAGAAAAAAGTTCGCAAATTTTTAATTGATTATTCGGAAAAAACAGGCGAACCTTTGCATAAGAAAGCCAAAGTGGAAATCAAAAGCAGTATCCCGGTATGTTGAAGAGAATGTATTTTATTTAAATGTATTCATTTCAAGAGAGCTTTTTGTTAGAGTATTAATTTGTTAGTATTTTTATTTAAACTTACAGAATATTTCACATTTATAATTGCACGTAGTGTTAAATTTACAAATCAGTATTTTTGTAAACACAGGATGATCCGAAATATACATACTGCTCAATATGTGACTTGCAATTAACTAGCAAACTGCACGCGGAGCAGCACTACATGGGCAAGAACCACCAAAAGTAAGTAGAAGAACATTTACAGATTTTTGTTGTAATCAACGATTCTACAAAAATTTACGACGACGAATATGACTTTTAACGAAACTTAATCTTGCAGATTTGGTACTAAACCTAAATATAAAATTTCATTTTGATATTCGCACGGGTTTTATAGATATTTGAGATACATTTTTATTACAACAATGAGTGGAATATCAAAACGACAATCAAATCGTTGATTACAACAATGAAATAGATTGAGTCGAATTTTTCACATCTTTTATTTTATTTTGCTAGTTTTTAATTCCTGCTACTATTAAATCTTTTACTTCCTTAAGCCATGTTGATCTCGGTCTGTCTAATTCTAATCTTCTTACTCCTGGTCTATTCTACTACTGATTTAATTGCATCCTTTCTTCTGCTCTTCATATAAGTATAAAGCTTGAATTACATTATACTTCTTTCGTCTAGATTTCCGTTCGAGTTTCATTCGAGAAATTTCTAGTCATTTCTAGTATAATGTAAACTAGATTCTAGTATTTTTCTATTCGAGTTTCATACTATAGTGATATTCACCTAAGAATGGCATTCTTCGAATTCCATTCTGATGACGTCACAGAAGGGTAAGAATTAAGTGATCCACATGCGTTATTAGCAATGCTTTTGTCTGATGTGTTGCTAATGTCACGAAGCGTGTGTTGACGTACGTCGCTACTTACACCGTGTAGGTGACAGTTCAATATTTACTGTGTTTATATTCGCATTAAGTGATTGAGTTAAATTTAACGAATAAATATGAGTGGTAAAACATTATCTAAACGTTGCAAAGAAATTATTTTGAATGCTTCGGCATTTTTTCATGAAGAAAAACGTATAGATGGTCCACTAATTCCATTTTTTCTGCAGAAGATGTAAGTTTTATATTGTGAGGTTATGTTATCAATTTAACGTAAATGTTATTATTATCTATTTTCTTATACATTCTTCGTTATTATTATTATTATTATTGTCTTAGGGGATTTGTGCAATGTAGAAATTTGAACGACGCTAGGAAATAAATTTGTAAATACTTATTTCTACTACATTGCCAACAGATGTCAGTAGGGTCAATCGAAATTTCAATTTTTATTAGTACCTCATATAAATGAAGTGTGTGACGTCATCACATTGGAATGCCATTCTTAGCTGAATATCACTATAGATTCGGCTACGCTTGCGCACTACTGTCAGAAATCAGGTACACCAACTGTGGACGTTTTGTCATAAAGTCGTTAGTTTTTAATTTGGTGTTTGATAGTTGTCCTTTTTTTAAAGAATGTTTTTCTATGTTAACCATTGTTTAAATAATTTCAATAACAATGTGTCAAAATGCAGTAATTCAGTTTCAGTTGTAAAGTTTGTCAACTTGGCCTCCTTCGGAAGACGTTGAAATTACTCGATTTCGAACAAGTGGTTTTAAAATAAAGTATGTAAATCGAAAGAAACTCGAATGAGAATCGAATCAAAAATCTAGTATGAATCTAGACGAAAAAATCTGATGTGCGCAGCACATAACCTCCCGCCCAATACTACTCTTAAACGGTACAAAATAGTATTTGATGACACAGAAACATACCTTCTTATTTGTTTATTATCTTTATATTTGAGAATTTTAATTTTCTTTTGTATATTTATTTAATTTTATGACATATATTTAACTAAGAAAACAGCTTCACAATCACAATGACATGTGTCACATTTCGTAAAAAATTGAAATTTTTAAATGTTTTCATGGTGTACTAGGAATGCAAAATTTGTAAAATCTAATATCTTTATATTTTATTATCTCTAAATCTAATGAAAATTAATAAAATTAGTGTAATCAAAATACATGTAGAATTAAATATTCTTCAACTTTCAAAATAACATAAATTGTTGAAAAAGGAAATTTAACCGTGTTTTTCACGAAAAACTGTTAAGGGCTTCAAGCAAACTGCTACTTCCGGTTGACCAATTTTATCCAAAATCTAATCAGCTCTTCATTTAAATATAAGAAGCAATAATTCACAAAATTGTATTTTTTGGTATTATAGTATTTGAGTTATGCGAGACGAAGAAATTGCCACAGACTACACACACACACACACACACACACATACATACATACATACATACATACATACATACATACATAC
The DNA here is from genome assembly GCA_963942605.1 of Poecilus cupreus. Lineage (NCBI taxonomy): Eukaryota > Metazoa > Arthropoda > Insecta > Coleoptera > Carabidae > Poecilus > Poecilus cupreus. The sequence goes on from OZ012729.1 coordinate 16,909,187, forward strand.
AGACATCATCGCGAAAATAGTAAAATAGTATTGTAGGGACCCTAAAACGTGCTTATTCATTGAAAACTCACTACCCGATTTTTTGACCAAAAACAATACCTCCCTTACCTAGAGGTAGGCGGGAGGTAAAAAGTATAATGTAATTCAAACTTAAGTCCAAACCATCCGACTCGCTGTTGCTTGATTTTTTTACTATATCTTCTCCATCTCTTCTTCTATTTCATAGTCCATTCTTATTCTGTATTCGTTTTCTAATATCTTGATTGATCCTAATATTGTTCCAATTATTTTTCGTTCCATTATTTTTAAGTCTTCATCATTTTTGTCATTGTCATTGTCAATGTAATATTCCTAGCAGAGTATATTGTTGTTTGTCTTATTATCGTTCGGTAATACTCATTTTTGTATATTTACTAAAAATCTTGTTTTTTACCTCCCGCCACATCCTGTAAGGGAGGTATAGGAATCATGCTAAAAATTGGGTAGTGAGTTTTCAGTGGATGAGCACGTTTTAAGGTCCGTAGAATATGATTTTATGTGTCTGTCTGTCTGTCAGTCTGTGTGGATCTCTGGAGTTACGGTTTCTCAAGAACTACTAAATTGAAAATTTTGATATTTTGTATATATCAATTGTATCCCCTTTGGAAGAGCTGATTAGTTTCTGGTGATAATTCAATAACCGGAAGTGGTAGTTTACTTGAAGCCCTATCAAGTTATTTTAAAATATCTTGGTTTAATGAAAACTTGGTTATTAGAATAAGGTTTAAAATATTATTTTCTACAATTATTGTTTAAAACATTTTCTTTTTACTGTCACCATTTACGAATTACAACACGTTAAATAAAAATTATATTTGGATATTTTCGTTTAAATCTGCTAACCTGTGGTTTTTGAAAAAACAAAACAATGATAGATAAATGTCATTTTTTGACGTGTGTCATAATTTTTTGAAGGGATGAGCGTTTCTTGATAGTGTTGGTCCGTGTTCCTGCACTATTTGATAAGATAATCAAGGCGGGAGGTTTTGTGGTGTCCACAACAAATTTTTTTAATAGTTGTGTTTCCGTAAAAGTTTTTTCTGTTGTCATTATCTTTTCTTTGATTTCTTCTAAATATTTAAATTTTTCAACTTGCTCCAATTTGTAATCTAGCATTATTTTTATTTTAGCTTCATTTATTTATAATTGAATTTTGTTTCCTCCTACTACTATTTCCTGTCACCTATCTTATCATTTATCTTTCTATTTTTGTGACAATCACAATATTATCAGCATATACTTTTAATATTATTTTTATACTTTCTTCATTACGTATTCTAAAGTCAAATTTAACAGTGAAGCCCCTGGCCCTACCCCTTTATTTATCTCGATTTCCTTTGTTTTTAATTATTTCATTTTATATTTTAGGGCTGCACTAAAAGTACGAGCACCGGCAGGAAGTGGATTTTACGATGAGCAAGGAATTTGGCGCAGGCAGTATGTTTAAAATAATACGATGCTAAAATAAATTCTGATTAATGATCGTGACACATTAATAATACTGGAACGCTTACTGACGTTGAAAATACGAGCCGAGAGAGACAACTATCTGTTTGGCCATTTGTCTTTGTTGTACAGACCACATAGAAAGTTGATACGTAAATATAAATAAATTAACATTCAATAATTTTTACTTTCTTATACAAAGTATAAGGAAGTATTGGAATCATGAAAAAAATCGGTGACGAGATTTTTGCGGAAATACATATTTTGACGTCCACTGAATCCGTTAAGACCTGTTTCTCAATGATGTCTGTGTGTGAGGATGGATGGATGTCCGTGTGCGCAATATATCATGAACGAGACAAGATATGTAAACGAAACTTGGAATTTATAAGTTTCATGAAAATATGAAGAGCTGAGTTGATTTTGAATGAAATTGAAAAACCGGAAGAGGAAGTTTACTGAACACACAATACAATAAATTCCATTTATTTCAAAAATAGAATCAGCCGTGATAAAATGTTTCAAATGAAAGATGAATATTTGGAATATAAAATGTTATTTGTACTTTTCTTGTACATGCTTCTAATTTTGAGAAAAACTAAATTATATATTTAATAATATATTTCAGTAATCTTAGTTACACTGGGAACAAAACCTAAAATATTTTTAACATCTATGTGTCAAACGTGTCAAATAATTGTGAAGTGTCAAAAAAGTGTGTCGCTTTAAATATTATAAAAGCAAGATTTGTATTATTAGATGCAAAGTTTTAAAGACTAGATATTAATTAATATTTTAAATTAAAATCATAGCTGAGAACACAAAATTAAACAGGTATAATATCTATATGTCAAATAATTGTCACAATAGTTATACGCAAGGAAAAAGTCATACATGTTCAGTTCCTTTTATTTGTATAAGAAAGTAGTGTGGTCCACACCAAATTTTTTTATATAAAAATTAAATAATACATTAAATGAAATGAGTTCATTTAACTATTATGTATGTAAATTTAAAGGACGTAATTGAATAATACACTTTAAATCTAAATATTGTTTATCACTTCTGAATAAGACTGTGCAACATGTTTTATATATCAGCCGTTCTAAAAACATGTGTTAGACAAAGAAGTGTGGCCCTACGACATCTTTCTGTCTCAGACTCGTTTTTCGCTTTCATAAAAGCCTACAAGTTAGCGTTCCAGTATTACTATATTTCGTTGGTCACAAAAATAATATTTCGTTTATTTTAGGGAGAAGCCAAAACACGATCCAACAGGTCGCCAAGGAATCGGTTTAGCTTTTGCAGCACCAGAAGAATATCAAACTAAAAGTATCAATTCAAAATTTTATTGTGATTTGTGTAAAGTTTCTACAACATCTGCAGAACATTTACAAATGCATATTAACGGTCAAAAGCACCAAAAACTTCTAAAAAGAACAGGAGGACTATTTACTGCCACTCATGATGATCCTTTCGAAGATTTAGGTAACTAAATCAGAAAAAATAACCAGACGAAAAAATAAGCAAAACAGTATCTCGGATCTAGCGAGAATTCGCTCGTTATAACCGAGATTAACTTAATAATTTACTGAGCTAATAACGACACCCACAGATGTTAGTGAAGGGTGATTTTTTTTGTAGAAGCAGCACCAAGAAAAGATATTATTATTCCCAAAGACAACATTCTAACGAGTGTCATGAAAAATGAGACAGAAAATCAACAGGATTATTCAGTGTTTCGTACTCCGTCGGGTTGGTATTACTGCCAGCCTTGTAACCTAACCTTAAATTCAGAAACTCAATTCGTCCGCCATCTTGAAAGCAAGAAACATTTCAAGAAAAAATGCTCTCAGAAATAAGGTGTGAATTGAAGAATGATTATTATATTAAATTTAGAAATATTTATTATATTTCATTACTTTTTCACCTAAAATATAAATAATATGAACGCCGATTAAGGGTGTATTTTACATCAGTTGTTAGCCACCCGTAATCAGTGTTAATTTAGCAGTCAGTTTGACAATATTTAGGACACAATTTCTGCTTCAAAAGTAGAAATAAAAATCATGTTTCTTGTGTAACTTCTAAAGTATAAATTGTATTTTAATAATAATTAAATAATTGTCAATTGTTCAGTGTTAATTGCATACAAAATTACGTTTGAATCTATTCAGTTTACATGTGTAATTGTTATTTTATTATACTTTCAGATTTAAACATTATGATGTTTAAATATTTTTGTAAGAACAATTCTGATTGTATTTTGAATTAATAAATAATTAAATATTTACTCGAAATCCTGGTCCTATCTCCCTGTATATCCTTCAAATTTTATAAATTTCTCATTAAGGTGTAATTTAATTAACTAATATCTCAATTTACTGATTCAATTAATAATTTTAATTACATGTTTTAATTACCAGCGTTGCTTATATTAAATTAATACTCAATTTTCTTCACCAATATTTGATATTTTAAAATGCTTATTGCAATTAATTCATCTTTTTACCTGCTGTATACAGGTGGTGCCACGGACAACGTAGTATAGGGATTTCAATAGTTAATAATTCTTAGTTTGCAATTATTTGCTCCCCTAATTATTTTAGAGCAAAAGTTTATTTAGATTTTATGTAGAGAAATTCTACATCTATTGACACCATTGCTCATAAACTTCCATTGTCCAAAGAGGAAAAATCGTTTAATAGTTATTTGTTTAACTAGGCATCAAAATACCAGATTTACAGCAGAGGCTGCCGTTTCATTGACGAGGCGAAGCCGAAGCTATAAATCTGTGTTTGATACCGAAGCTATAAATTTGTATTTGTTGCCGAGTTAGCAGTCATATTTAATGTTAATCGACAAAAAACTTATTTTTAAATTCCATTGTTATAATGTACTCAATACAAGAAAAAGTAGAAATGATTAAATGGTTTTATACCGGAAATTAAAACAAACCAATAGCTGATTACAACAATGTACTCTGGCAAATGTGCGCGCGCTTGTTTTTTATTTATTATTTGAATTGTTCCACTTTTGTAAAAGTGTTAAATTAAATTTATTCGATTTCTTCTCTTCCAGACAATGAATAATGCTATCAATAGATGCAGAATTTTTTTCTCTAGATAAAGTCTAAATTAACTTTTGCTTTAAAAAATAATTAGGGTAGCAAATAATTGCGTATGTATATTCATATGAACATATTTTAAAAATATAAATAAATGGGCATTGAAATAAATAAATTTTATAGTACATTAATAACAAATTTTCATTTTAATGTTAAGTTTGTTGGAGGATCCAAATAGTTTATTAATATTCAGGTTAGGCTTAATGAATCCAAATAAGATGATATTATTTCATGTTTTATTGTTGGTCGTTTCGGAAGAAGGTCCTCCCATTTTTAGCATTGGGAAATAAAAATCTGATTTATATGCAGCTTTATTCGAATAAATAATTCAAAAATATGTTTCTTATTGTACTGTTCATCAAATATATCGATACAATAACTCATGAACGAGAACATACAAATACTTTGCGCTCGAATTATAACCAATATTTTTTCAACGAATGACTATAAAAGAAAAAATCTGATGTGGCCAACACATAACCTCCCGCCCAATACTTCTCTTAAACGGTACAAAATAGTATTTGATGATACAGAAACAAACCTTCATATTTATTTATTTTCTATTTATATTTGAGAAATTTAATTTTATTTCGTGTTTTATTTAATTTTTTGACATATTTCACTAAAACAGCTTCACGATCAAAATGACGTCACATTTTGTAAAAAAAATTGAAAATTTTTAAGTGTTTCCATGGTGTACAAGGAATGCAAGATTTACTATATTTCTTTATATTTTATTATCTCTAAATTTAATAAAATTAGTGTAATCAAAACACGTGTAAAATTATATATTCTACAACTATCAAAATAACATAAATTATTGAAAAAGCAAATTTAACCGTGTTTTTCATGAAAAACTGTTAAGGGCTTCAATAAACTGCCACTTGTGGTTGACCAATTTTATCTAAAATCTAATCAGCTCTTCATTTAAAAATAAGCAAAAATTCACAAAATTGTATTTTTCGGTATTACATTATATTTGCAAAATCAATTCTCAATGAAATTTCTTTGCCTCCAGAATTCTTGTAATCAAGCGTATGGATATGTGCTAAAGACATCATATTTTTTTACCTCCCGCTTACCTCTAGGTAAGGGAGGTATTGTTTTTGGCCAAAAAATTGGGTAGTGAGTTTTCAATGAATAAGCACGTTTTAGGAACCCCACAATACGATTTTACTATTTTCGCGATGATGTATGTATGTGTGTGTGTGTGTACGTGTAGTCTGTGACATTTTTTTCGTCTCGCATAACTCAAATACTATAATACCAAAAAATACAATTTTGTGAATTCTTACTTCTCATATTTAAATGAAGAGCTGATTAGATTTTGGATAAAATTTATGTTATTTTGAAAGATGTAGAATATTTAATTTTACATGTATTTTGATTACACTAATTTTATTAATTTTCATTAGGTTTAGAGATAATAAAATATAAAAAAATTACATTTCAAAATCTTGCATTCCTTGTAGACCATGGCAACATATAAAAATTTTCAATATTTTACGAAATGTGACATGTCATTTTGAATGTGAAGCTGTTTTCTTAGTGAAATATATGTCAAAAAATTAAATGAATATACGAAATAAAATTAAATTTCTCAAATATAAACAGAAAATAAACAAATAAGAAGGTATGTTTCCGTGTCATTAAATACTATTTTGTTTGAATTTGTGAAAATATGTCGTAATCGTACATTTTCTGCAAGCTGTACAACATCCTAGTTTGTATAGATGCAGAAATATAGGCGTAATAAATTCAGGAGTTTAGTGTATATCTTGAAGTGCCGTCAATTTTCGATACGCCGTTAAACTTGATGCTTTGTAATATGAATACAGCTCAACTAAATGTTTTAATAATTTAGTGAGTCAATCTTTCCGTTATTTTAATGTACTCCAATTTTATTCTAGCGGATTATTTTTAATAAAAATGCTGGGTACTTCCTGAGTGACCCGTCTTCTTCTTCTTGGTGTCTTGTCGCTAATCTTGAGGTTTACGAGGAGATAAAAAGCTGACCGCCGATCATCGCATCTAGACTTGCATTTCTGTCAAATCATTGCCTTGTAGCATTCTTTATTTAATGATGGTGGTTTTTCTTTTTGGTGGGATACTTTTTTCTGTTCTACGTTCGGTACTTTTTTGTTTTATTTGGAAGATATACTTAATTATATTACTTAAGTTTTACTCAGTTTTTGATTATGATATTTTTGGATAGTAATTGATTTTTTTGTTAATTAATTATTTGTATGTTCGGAGTTATCACAAAAAATATAGTATTGCGGCTTTTGCTTTTGTTCAACTTTCAGAGGGAGATATTACAGATAACAGTAGGCAGCAAATTTAAAATTTTTAGGTTTAATTACTTGAAATTATATCATATTTGTCTTATGGCTAGTTTATAGTGGGTTTCATTTACAAATTTAGATTTAGAAATTTAATTCTTAACATATAAATACCTTTATTGTTGTATGCTAGATTTATAAAGATAATGATTTAAAATATCACCATGTTTCATTTCTTAAATCTAAATTTCTAAAATCAACCACTAACGACTTGGATTGAAAACAAAAAATTACTGTGACAACAGTAATATGTGTCTAGATTGTCATTTAAACTGATTTATTTGTGATCACAAAATATTATTGTTAAATGGATGCGGAGAGTGTTAAATATGACTGACGAACATCAAATTGTGGATATTTTTGTTTTTGTTTTTACATCTCAAAAGCTGAAGCTTAATCCTGATTAGTAGGATTTAAATTTAATATAAATCAGGAAGGTAAATCGTAAATTTAAAATATAAATATGTAAATTAATTCTAGTATAAACCAGGCATAGAATAAAATTAATTACATTAAAATAAAGGAAATATTATCATATCATTCGTCCTCTAACATTAGTTCTCTCCCTTTTATTCAACAAAATCACAGGTTTGCAACTTGCAGATCTGAAATACAGAAGTTTTGCTATCGTATGGTTTAAAAATTTTATATTGAATATTATTAAAGAAAAAAAAAACATACTTGAAATAAAATGATAGGTAACTTAGTTCTATATCTTTTACCCAACAATGTTATAGTTCTGCATTTGCAGACTTTGAATGCGGATGGTTTACTGTAGTACACAGTAAAAAAATTAAAGTCAAAATTTGAACAAAATTTTTAGTCCCAGATTTCCACCGTTAATTTCACAAGTTTCAAATTTGTTAGCAAGTAACAAATTATTTTTGTGTATTTCGTAACTAAATATATTTGTGAATATAGTAATTATTAACATTTATTTGTATGTGCTTTTGACTAAATATTTTAGTAATTATATTGAAGCAGAACAATAAATCTTAGTTAATATAGCAAATTACGTTGTTACATAGAATACAAACTTTCTTAAACAATTTAAAATTGATAAGTTAGCTAAATATACTTGTTATTATTGACGAGTCTATTTTTTAAATTTTATAAATGTAGCAAATAAATAAAAACAACAATTTTTCTTGTTAAAAATTCAGAATTGACAAAATTTTAATTTAACAAATTGATAATTTAACACAATATATTTGTCAATATTAATTAAAAATACATAACAACCGTAAAATTAACAAATCGCAAATCCAATTTTTTACTCTATATGATTTATATTTTTAATCAGTTTAGACAAGAATCTACAAATAAAATTTGTAGAAAATTAAGTTCTTTGCCATATACGCTAACAATAACACATATCTGCAATTGCAGATATATGATTATGGTAATTTGCTGCTATTTAATTTTTACCTTCCACCAAAAAGGAGGTAGGTATAATAATAGGGAAAAAAATTAATGTTGGGATTTTCTTCAATAAGTACTTTTTAGTTCCCTTAGAACTCATTTTTGCTATTTTCACGAGGATGTATGTGTGTTCGTATGGATGAATGGATTTATGTGCATAATTCGTTCAGGCACATTTTCTCAAGTACTACTAAACAAAAAATTATAAAATGTTGCATTATACATTTGTACACCCTAAGGAAGAGTTCAGTTGAATGTGGTGAAAATTTGTCAACTGGAAGTGAAGCTTTACTTGAAATACGATAAGGTTTTTCTTAAATATATCGATAAGTCAAGTGTTTATGACAATTTTTGTTAATATAAATATGAAAGCAATTGTATTTATCTACAAACGTTTCTCTAGACATTTTTTTTTGCATCTGGTACCATGCAAGAACTGTATAATTTGTAACATTGGTATCTTGTAGTCTATGATGACCATTGATTCTACATAAAATTTAGTAAGTTGACATCATTCATTGCTTTTATCTTGATTTAGATGTGGTTTATATAAGTCTAGTAAATTTATTTGTAAGTATTAGATATTAATAAAATTAGTTGAGCGGAAGATCATGTTCTTACTTACGGATATTTAAGGTCAACCATACGGGCTGAAGATAGCGCAACATGAACATGACTTTTTGGAAACAATATATCATAATTATAATAATTGAAACATATAATGTTTTATACCTACATTTGTAGATAAAAGTCCAAAGTTTTGTAATGAATTTTAAAAAGCTAATTTTGTTTACAAATTATACACGAACATAATTTTCAAAGTAGTAAAATATATGCCACACATTCCCATGAACGACTACAGTAAAGCAAATAATTTGTATATGTATAAATATGATCGTCTATAACATACTAAGATTATTTTTCATTTGAATTTACAGTTTTTGAGAAACAAATAAAAATATACCAAAACGTGTGTTTTTTGGTATATTTTTATTTGTTTCTCTAAAACTGTAAATTCAAATTGAAAATAAACTTAGTATGTTATAGATGATCATATTTATAAATATACGAATTATTGTCATTACTGTAGTCGTTCATGGGAATGATAAATACAGTATTAAAATTATGAATTTTTCACCAACTAGACTTCAACGAATATTTTTTTAGAGTTTAATGTTTTAGCTATCCTTTTCATCCACATGTATATATATTAGAATGTTCAAAGACCTTACTGTAATAATTGTTTTGTTTTTCGATAAGAATAATTCTAAGAAATAATTTATACAAATTTGAATTTGCAAAATGAAATTCATGGGAGTGAACGAACCCAACGAAAATATGTACTTTCTTCAGACATTGCAATGTACAAGTCACTGTAAAAAATCCATGAAATTTTGACGGATGGAGGTTGTTGGACCATAAAGAACATGAAAATAAATGAAGAATACAGCATTTGCTGTTTTTTTTTTTTTTTTTTAAAAAAAAAAAGAATTCGTTCTTTCGACGCATATGTTTGATAATATTTTGACTATTATAAGATATTCGACGCGAAAAGAAAATTATAATAGAAGTTTCTTTTGGTCCGTCAAACATTCCTAAATTACTTTTGAGAAAATATTTCAAATAAAAGTAAAAGAAAATTGAGTTATATGCATCTTCTTCTTGAAAGGTTGATCTCTAAAATTAATTAGGAACATTCAACAAGGCAAAACATTAATTACCTTTCCATCCATAATAAGTTATGTTATAAAATGATTATTTCTTTTATAAGAATATCAATTCGTAAATAATTTCCCAGCAACTGTACATGAATCTTTCTCCACCACTAACAGGGTAACAGACCTACAGCCATATGCACCAAAATTAGAATTCCAATAATCTTATTCCCCATTTCCAATATGTCGCCTCACACACACACACTCACCAAGAGAAGAATCAAAAAATAATAGAAAAGGGTGCGACATCAAATTGCAGTCCTCCCCTGATCTCACTCAATTCTCGCCCTTATCTACCCTTCAAATTAGGTCGAAACTCTCTTAAAATGCCTGCATTTGTATTCCATCATCCCTTCAAATGAAATGCTAATTTTTCTCGTCGCACATTTCGGATCAAAGACTGCTGTGTAATATGCGAATGTCGATTGGTTTGGGCGGTAGTTTTGCCACGGAGTGTACTATTAAGCCACTGATATTCAGAGATAAGATAGTGGCGCGCTAGTAGGGGAGAATATAAGGTTTTAAAGAGGGTAGTTATTGAAATAACATTAAATTTTATGCGACAAATTGGATTCTAATCTCTTTGTTGTAGATTTCATCATAGGGATTTATTTTATTAGGTGGTAATATTTTTTAAATTATTTTAAATAGCTTCTGAGCTACCATAGAATATAAATTACCTTTTTAAATAATAAATAAATATATCATCACGCCATTATACCCATATTTGATCAAGTGTGGTTACCAGCCGTCAAGTTTTGTAGTAATATGAATATGTAATGTTGGACATGATTTTTTTTTTTTCAGTAATTACCGTTGATTTTTAGTAAAAGCTATATATTTTTCACTAACGACAAACATATCATTATTTAGATAAGTAAGTAATAAATAAGAAATTGGTATGTTTTATTGAAATAGAAATTTAATTAATTTCAAATGAATGTAGCAACAGGCCGGAATAGTTTATAAAATGATTGCCACTCGATGAAAATTAGGGCAACCAAATAAACAGTGCGATAATATTTAAAAAGCACTAGTGAGGTAATGTGTCATTACCTGATTAAATTAAGTGAGATGCGTACGATATATCGCACGATCGTAGATAAATAAATATTAAATACGAAAATTACGAGTATATGAACTTAATTATATTAATTACATATAGCAAAACTATGCATAATAATTATTTATGATATGTGTTTAAAGTGACATTTTCTGAGTAAGTGGGGAAGTTTGTGAAACGAGACGAAGCCGAGTGAAACAACCCCACGAACAAAATAAATCACTTTTAACACGTATATCATACAAAATGTTATCTACGTGTTTCTTACTGTATTAGTAAAAAATAAAAATATATAGAATGATATTTATTTATTTAGTAAATAACTATTTGTTGATTTATTGATACAAGTAACAATAAAATCAATATTAACACACTATGTTACTTTTAATACTAGTGACAGAAAGTGATACTTTTAACTTATTAAGCAACTCTTAAAAGGGCCACTTGTAACAAAATGGTAGATAAAACTGGCCTAGAACGTCAAAATCGTCATTAAAAGCTCTGAAATCGGCACTAAAATATTTCATTATTACGATTTTGAGCAACACAGTGTTGGCAACCGTAAAATAATGATTGAACAAGTAGGATAATTTTGGCAGATGTATGACATATTGTAATAAATTTATACGTAAAATGAAACAATATGTGTAAGAAGAACGACCTAATTAATTCCAATGAAGAAGTTAGGAACAAAACACATAATTATGATTGTTCTTTCCGATAACTTCAATGTTCGATGTTGGCGTTGGCAAGATTGATGTTTGACATAACTTGAAAACTAATAGATATACAAACTTAACCTATATAATAATTTTTTTAAAGTTTTTTTCTAATTTTACATATTTCAAATAAAATTTATTATGTACCGTGGCACTGAAGTTCCTTTTTATCACTCACATGGTTTATTTTCCTCGGCCCTACAAGCATGTATTCGTAATAAAGAATAAAACTTCAGTGCCTTGATACATAAATAACTATTATGCGAACATCCTCCATATATTTACAAAATTTTAAAGATCTTTCATTTCTTTTTGGGATTTATACACCTTAGTTCGAGATGTACAGTTGCAGATCAGTCTTTTATCGTTGTGGAATCTAATCAAGAGGTACAGATATTTTACAAGTAATTATAAGCTTTATAGTACTACTATGCATAGTATCTTACCTCACTCTGGAGTATTTGGAATTTTCTTCCTTCTTACAGCTAACCTGGACATATCCAAATTCGCCCGGCTCTGTAATCGAACCAAGACCTCAAAGACCACAAACCTCGTTTTAAATTAACTAAAATATTAAGAAACCAAAACGTTATCTTCGACAATACTTTAACAATCACGTCTTAAACACATCATCACCCTCTGTAATTGCCTCGAAGCAATTTCCGGTTTAGAACTATACCGTCATGGTATAATTCACCCATCTGCAACTTTGTCCAACAAATTTAACTCAAAAAAAGAAAAAACTAACTGTAATTTTCAATGTTTCACGCGTCCTAATATCGTCTAGATGCCCCTCAGTAAAAACCCGAGCGTCGATTGTTTCAATCGACTGCCCAGCAATTGTTTCTTAGCTTGCTTGATTTGCTTGAATAAGCAACGCGCTGAAGTATTGAAGTTGGCGTTGACTACGATGTTTAATCTTCAACTGTTTATGACTACTTGGATTTTGTTTTGGTTTTGCAGTGTTAGTGTTTTGTTTGTTAAAGTGTAATTATGAAATTCCGTGTTAGAATTATGAATATCGCGTAATCTTTCTCATACTAGGAAAATGTTTGAAGTTAGGAAGTTCAAGTTAGTTTAGTTTGTAACGTTTTGTTCTGTTATGTCGGTTTAGATTAGATTAAATCAGACTTTGATGGTTTGATTTTAATGACAGCTTGACACTTACGCTACTATAGTTTGCTCACATTTGATATCGTTCCATTAAAAAAAATGTAATTTGAAAATGCGCCTCTTATAAAGAATGCAAGAGACACCGATTTTAGTATAAAACGTTTTTGTACTCACAACCTTTAACATACAGGAATTTTCGAATCTCGCACTTGTGCGGTAAAATATACAAAACACACCGGTTTTCCCCGGGCATTCTACAGCTTTAAACTAACAAAATTTAGTTTATAAAATGTTACATACATGGATTTTGACCATTAAAACCAGCAAAAACCACTGATAAATACCAAACATTAATAGTTATTTACTTTACAAGTGGGCAAAGCAAGGAATTACCCACGAGAGAAATTTTAGCTCACGAAGCCGAAGGCTAAGTGTGATAATTTTATCGAGTGGGTAATTCCACTTTGCCCAAGTGTGAAGTATAACGTTTTATCCAATAGCTCTTAATTACAAAAAAATTATTAAAGAAATATTATTTGACAGTGTCAATGTCAATCGAAGTAGTTACCAAGGTGTTGTGTGTTATTATTATTGTTATAAATAAAAAAATACTCACTAGTGGTTTTTCTTAAAATTATACCCACTAGTGGGTAATCTGTTACTTTCCTTGTTTAAAATCACCATAGTTATAGAGAGCATTTATTGAGGTGTTTTGGATAAAAAAATATGTGTACAAATTGTTTTTTCAGCTGTCATATCATTAAATTCCTTGACAACCGGTGGTTGCTATGACCTTATTATTATTTTGTTTAAATTTTAATTAAGATTTATACTGGATTTAGAAATTTATAGATTTATAATCTACATTTAATATATCACAATATTTCATATTCTAAATCTAAATTTACAAATCCAACCAATTAACTAGACTAGGAAACAAAAAAACTTTGACAACAATAAAATGTGCCAAGATTGAAACTAATTTGTGATCATTAAATGTTGTATTGTAACATACATAGATGACACTGTGGTGCGTTATTGGTTAAAGGAATGTCTTCCCAGAGGTAATGGATCAATGAAGCACAAATTATGTTTATGTGGAAATTATCTGAAGGAAAGCTCGCTTCGCTCGCACTTTTGACAAATAAGCCCTAAGCCTACACAACTCACGCTCGACAAACTCGAATCATACTACTCATATTTGTATTGCAAAATGTTTAGAAAAAGTTGTGTTATATTATCGACGTCTAAATTAACATAGTTCGTCAAAAATACTAAAAAAATAAAAAATTGCACAGTTAAAAGCGCGCTCAGTGAGTATTTTTCTCATTCATTTGGTATCAATTTTGAGTCGTTTTGGCACGAAGACCATCATAGACAATTTTACCAAATATCTATGAAAAAATCTGGTGTAGTACACAGGACTTTCTTATATACTTATCGTTGACAAAACGGACGTTTGCAACTGTCTTGCGACAGACTATATCTTCCGTTTGTCTAATCCAAACCCACACTCCATATAATGTTAAAATAATGGTCGCACTGCATTCCCAAGTCACTAGATCGCAACATGGCGACACACACATTAATACAGTGGCGTCATAAGATTTGGTCGGCCGAGTTAAAAAGGTGCATTTACTATGTTTACATACCTCAAGTGTTTCAAACATATATTCTGGATTAGCGTTTGCCCAGTTTCGTTTCATTCATGCCCGATATCACCAACGATAGTTAAATTCTAAACTTGGTGTAAATAAATAAAAGCAAATCGAAGTTACAAGTCATATGGAGTAATTGACATTGATGTCAAAGATTCGATATGCTTTTATTTATTTAAACCAAGTTTTAAATTTAACTATCGTTGGTAAAACCGGGCATAAGTGGATTAGAATTAGAATTAAAAGTACAGTTCTATTAGGTGGGCTCATTTGTGTTTTTGGCTAGCGGTAAATACTCTGCAAATAGCTTCGCTTCGAAAGCGAGCGTCTATATAAATCATGCCATTTTAACTTTACCACTATAGTTAGCAGTCCACTAACATTTTTGGGGGCCGTGGCTTGACAGCCGGTAACCCCACTGCAAAAGCAGAGTACCCAACCAGAAATATGTAAATGGCGTAATAATATATTTGTTTTTCGTTATAATGTAATGGAATAAAAATAGTATTTTACAAAACGAGTAAAGAAACGAAAAATTTCACTCACGCATGTGTCTGTTTTGAACACGAGACGCCAGCCGAGTGAGCAAAGACACAAGTGAGCGAATTCGTTCTTCACGAGTGTTGTCCTGCTATTGTAAGTATTGTAAGTAAGTACCTTATGGTAAACTTACTCAATGTTACGAATCAGTCAATTTGGTAATGACAGATGATTGGGTGAAAGTAGTGAGCGAAAGAACTTTCGCCCACTCACCTGTCATTACCCATCCCGTTACCATAGGAATGAATTGATTGGACAAAACAGAAGGTTTCGAGCTCTGTATCCAAGTAAGAAACAATAAGTTTCAATAGCAGGATTGAACAAATATTATTTACAGTTTTCTTCTATTCCAATTTTGAGAAAAACTTACTTATATGTTTTATAATATATTGCACTATATAGGCACTATGCTAACGAGCAAAGGAGTAAGAGACGCATAGCCGATCTCGGTGGCATGTTGGTTATGTCACTATGATATGCCAGATGTCGCGGGTTCGAATCCCACTGAAAAGTATGGTCGCTTGTGTTCATATATAAATTCTCTATCACCATTCATGGGGCGATATATGATCGAAATAGTTACTCCGCTTCTCATCGTGATAAAAAAGAGACACAGAAATCAAATAAAAGATAAAAGCAACGCAAACAGAAAATAACTAAAATACAAGATTTTTTTTTAATCGGCACTAAAGTACTCAAAAATCGTCACTAAAGTAAAATAATTATTGTACAAGTAGGATAATTATGACAGATATATGACGTATTGTAGTAAATTTATATGTAAAATAAAACTATGGGGTCTATTCTGTAACTTACCTGTTAAATGTTAACGGGCCGTTAAAAATTTGAACCAATAAAAAAATATGTGTCAAATGAGATTTTCAATTTTTATTCAGTTACGTCTGTTATCATTGGTTAAAATTTCAATAGCCCGTAAACATTAACAGCTAAGTTACTGAATAGACCCCAATGTGTGCCAGAAGAATTAATTCCGATAAAGAAATTGAGGACAAAACACATAATTTTAATTGTTATTTACGAGAACTTCAAGGTTCGAGATTGGAAACGCTGAGTGTCAGTTCCAATAATTTACAACTGACAGATGTATAAACATAACCTATGTAGGTAATAATTATTATACAGTTTTTTTATAATTTTAGATTTCAAATCAAATGTTATATGTATCGCGGCACTGAAGTTCTTTTTTATCACTCGCATGGTTTATTTTCCTCGGCCTTACGGGCCTCGACAAATAAATTCCATATTCGTGATAAAAAACTTAAACTTCAGTGCCTTGATATATAAATTACTATTACACACTGCTGAGACTATCACAAAAAATATTAAGAAGATTTAAGAATAATGAAATGAGAAACAATAACAATAATATTAGGTCCAATAAAAATATCAGAAAACGAATACAGAATAAGAAAGAACTGTGATATAGAAAAAAATTTGAAAGAAGACATAGTTATACAGTAAAGATCAAGCAACAGAGTGTCGAATAACTTAAACATAAATGGAGAATAGAAGGAAATGATCAGTAGTAGAATGAAGACCAAGAGGTATAAGACGAGGCAGACCCAGATCACCATAGCTAAAAGAAATAGAAGAAGATTTAAAAGCAACAGGACTTAATAACTGGCAAAGTAATACAAAATATAAATATACTATTTCAATAGTTATAATACAGAAACATATATTCTCTAGTAGAAAGTAGTAGGACAAGTCATTTAAATCGAGCCAAATGTAAACATAGTAATTCGTCCACTCTGATTGTTTCTGTCGGTGAGAAAGAACTCTTGTTCCATCCTCGCGTCGCGGGAAACTATGGGAAATGTTAGGCGACAGAGCATCATTTCCGCCACGGCGCGGCCACCTTGATGACTGTCGTTGTTCACTTGTTTCATTGCCTTGTTGATGCGCAGTTTTTTTGAGTTTTATGAGTTTTTATTGTTAGGTTTTGTTGGTTGTTTCTGCAATTGTTTTATGTTAAGATGAAGTTTATTATGAGAATACTGTTGAGGAATTTTTTAACATTACAAGAAATAATTGCACCTTGCACGGTACAGTAAGAAGTAATTTTTCGCTAATATCCAGATAAAATTATGGGAGTCTGGAAGCTTCTAAATTTTTTGCACAGGTTAAATATGACGATGTTATCGGTTGTAATCGTACTGAGGGTTCCATGATTCACAATCTGATGCGTTATCATTGAGATGTAGGTCGAATTAACATTAAGAGAGACAGCCAATTTCTTTTCTGTAAGAGATTTGTGCACTTTCTCTCCCGTCGTGAGGAAAAGTGCTCAAATAATGTGAAAAATGAACAAAATTAAACATATCAAAGGTAACTATCATAAATTATATTACAATTCACATAATTCTGAAATACATTGAAGCCATCATAAATATTGGGGTCGTGAAAAAATAGTATATACACCGCAAGAGAGAAGTGTATTTTTTCCTTGTCGTATTGTAGCCCTCGCCTACGGCTCGTGCTTCAATTTACTCCGCGGGAAAAAAATCATACACTTCTCTCCCTTAATGTATAATATACTATTAAAGTTGAAGTTCTACCAGGTACTCAACCAAATATTGGTTTTAAAAAATAGATGGCACTATAGTAAATAAAAAAAATTTTACCCATTATGGTTGTGGCACATCTCCTCTCCTTTTATTAAATTATACACCAATAAGCATCTATCAACCATAAAACTACTCAAAATGCTGTATTTTACGTTTTCTAATGTTATGTAAATGATATAATAAATATTAATTTACAATAAAGATCGTTACAAAAATACTGTGAATAAAATAGAAATAAGAGTGTATAGTTATAAAAAAAATCTGACGTCAGCCATCATCATAGATTTCTTATCATACAGTACACCAAAAAGCACCTATCCATTTTTAGAATGCATTTTTAAATTAGGAACGCTAAAATCGTCATTAAAAGCAATGAAATTGGCACTAAAGTAATCCATTATACTACGATTTTGAGCAACGCAGTTTTGACAACAGTACGATAATTATTGTACAAGTAATATAATTTCAGCAGGTGTAGGATGTGAAGTACAATAGTAAAGTACGTAAAATGAAGCAATGTATGCAAGAAGAACGAACTAATTTACGATAACTTCAATGTTTGAGATTGGCAACATTGAGTGTCAGTTCCAAATGACAACTGATAAACTTAACCTACAAAATAATTTTTGTACAGTGTTTTCTAATTTTATATTTCATATACAGTGGCACTGAAGTTCCTTTTTATCACTCATAATATGATTTATTTACCTCGGCTCCTATGTACCTCGACAAATAAATTACATATTCGTGACAAAAAGTAAAACTTCAGTGCCTTGATATATTAATAACTTTTTTAAATGTTGTTTAATTTCTTTTCGAAAAGAACAGGTCGACAGATTTAAACGGCTATGTCAAAATCCAATATTTCTTTAACGTATTGTAATTCTAAATTGCCAAAAAACCATAATTTGCTCAGATATTTAAAAATAACCTGATAGAACTTCAAGTATTCTACCACTTCCGGTCATTGGATTATCACCAAAAACTAATCAGCTCTTCATAAGGGAGTACAAACGTAAAATATTCAGTTCATCAGTTTTTGAGAAACAATAATTCCAGAAATTCATACACACAAAATTCACCGAACTAAATATATTTGTGAATTTATTTTTATGTGCTTTTGACTAAATATTTTAGTAATTATATTGAAGCAGAACAATAAATCTTAGTTATTATAACAAATTAAGTTGTTACAAAGGATACAAACTTTCTTTAACAATTTCAAATTGATAAGTTAGCTAAATTTATTTGCTTTATTATTAACAAGTCTATTTGTTAGATTTTATAAATGTAGAAAATAAATAAAAACAACAATATTCCTTATTAAAAATTCAGAAATAACAAAATTTTAATTTAACAAATTGTCATATTTGTTCAAATTGTTAATTTAACGCAATGTATTTGTCAATATTAACTATACATAACAACATAAAATTAACAAATTGCAAATACAATTTTTTACTGTGTAGGGACCCTAAACGTGCCTATAAAACTCACTACCGAACTTTTAGCAACCATAAAATGAATTAATAAATTCAAGCCCTTAAAGACTGCTCTTATTATATTAATAAACCAATATTGATTTGTAAATGTGTAAATAATTTATTTAAAAAACACTTGGTTTCTTGATAAAAAATTACGTTTTATTTATTGAATATGGGGTCTGAAAGTTTTTTCAATTTATTGCTCTCATTATTTAATACAGAGTGCCACACCCGTAATGCTTAACTTTCTTCTTATTGTTACTATGGTGTAACAACAAATTTAACATTTCTTTATTTATGAATCGGCAGCTTCTTTTGTAAATCCGGTTATTTTGGTGTCTAGTTAAATAAATAACTATTTACATTAAATATTGATTAACTATCAACATATTAACTGTACCTAAAATTATGTTTTGAAAACAACGAAGTTATCAAATTTTGTACCTGCCTAAAATTGAAGCTATAGCCACTATTAGAATTCCTGATCGTCACGATTCGTTTCTTAGCTCAGTTCTGGTAGCTCTTAGATCAACTAACAATTTTTCACACTTACAAAAAAACTAAGTAATCGTTTACGCACGAGTACTTTAAAATGTGTGTACAGTTAGAAGAAGTCTTCGCATGTGTGTGTGTGTGTTTACGTGTTCTCTATCACAAGAGTGTGTGTTTAAGTATGAACTATAATAGAAAATAAAGACAGTTGGGACGATTAGGAGAATAAACCGTTATTTTGAATGAAATAGCGTCATGATCTCTGCGAGGGACATAGACTAAACTGCTTTAGTTAGAAGTTACAGTAGATTGAAATTATGTATTTACTTCTGTTGCTGACCTGGGTTCAAATAGGCACTTAGTACTTATGCTGGATTTAGATTTTATCTGCATTTGTTTGTATAACAATGTTAACAATATAAAGTAGCAATATTAGCACAAGAAATACAGTCAAACCACGAGAAATGATGCACATTTCTCAGTATTTATTTGTAATTTGTAGTAATAAAACTATAAAATATGTAGAAATGAAATGTGGTATATAGAGATTTCAATGCTATTTTACCTCCCGCCACATCCTGTAAGGGAGGTATAGGAATCATGCTAAAATTGGGTAGTGAGTTTTCAGTGGATAAGCACGTTTTAGGGTCCATAGAATACGATTTTAATAGTTTCGCGATGATGTCTGTCTGTGTCTGTCTGTCAGTCTGTGTGGATCTCTGGAGTTACGGTTTCTCAAAAACTACTAAACTTTATATTTTGTATATACCAATTATATCCCCTTTGGAAGAGCTGATTAATTTTTGGTGGTAATCCAATAACCGGAAGTGGTAGTTTATTTGAAGCCCTATCAAGTTATTTTAAAATATTTCAATAAATTATTGTTTAATGAAAATTTTGTCATTAAAATATTGTTTCAAATATTATTTTCTACAATTATTGTTTGAAACGTTTTACTCTTATTGTTATCATTTATGAATTACAATACGTTAAAGAATAGTATATTGAACAACTAATGTCCTTTTTTGTAATACGAGTATAGTTTGCGTAAACGAGCCGCAGGCGAGTTACGCAAAATACGAGTATTACAATTAGGCATTGTAACACGAGTTGTTCATACTACTTTTCCTATTTCACGTTCATAAAGTGAATAAAAATAAAATAAAATTGTATGGCACGTTTAATATACCACTGGTCACCAAGGGGCTTTGCCCGCGGGGCCTATCGGGTCCCAGGCTGCAACCCCGACGCAGGGGCTCCGATTCAATAATTTTACGTGAGCAATGTCAGCCCCAAGTTTGACAGAAATTTTACAAATAATAAATTCCCCAAAAACAGTTGCACAAAATTCAATTTTGTAGCATTGTTTTTGAGAAAAACAATGTCACAAAATTGACTTTGTGTACGTGAAATAGGAAAAAATTATATTTTGAATTTTCGTTTAAATCTGCTAACCTGTTTTTAAAAAAAACAAAACAGCGGTTGATAATGTTATTTTTTGACATGTGTCATATTTTTTTGAAGGGATGAGCGTTTCTTGATAGTTGTGCATTGTTTGATAAGAAATCTATGGCGGGAGGTAATGTGGTGCCCACAACAGATTTTTTATATTGCTATTTTTTTCACCTATTCACTGTACACCAAAAGTGTAGTTACAAAACTGGGTACATTTGTTCGTAATGTGAATGTATCTACACTTTCTCCGCGATGTGGTGGCCGGTACGTCATCAGAAATATTCGTATGGGTTAAGATTTTAATAGTGGGGGATATTGCATGACGTCATACAGATTCTCAAACAGTCATGATGAACAAATTATTAGCACACTTTTATACTTACAAATTAAGACTTATTTATTAAAGAAAAATGTTAAATAGCAATTTGTTCATGCTAGTATTATTATAAATCACTTCAACATTGAATACTTATGAAAATGAATTAATTTAATAATTTCAAACAAAGATCATTGTTTTAGAATCAACAATCTGACATTATTTTGATGTTTGAGTTTAACATATGGTTTACTATACTGGTAGGTATCTTAGATCTTATTCTTTTTGATCTAGATCAAGATCAAGATCAGAAAATATAAAACGATCTAGTTCAGATCAAAGATCTTACGAGTTGATGTAGATCAGTGATCTAGATCATTTGATCTAGATCAGTCACAACACTGATTATAAGTACCTATAGATTGTTCTTAATATCTGACAATAATTTAAAATTATTTCAGGTATAGTATTAGCTGCATAAAAATGTTTCAAATGAAAAATATTAACAATAAAACTTAGAATAAAAGTATAACTTGTAATCTTCTAATTTAGAGAGAAATTTAATTTTATGTTTAATAATATATTTCAATGAGAACAAATCTTTTAAAAAGCTTCGTGGTCTGTGGATCGTGAGAACCTCAGTTCGAATCCCAGAGCCGATATTTGTCATATTAAATTTACCTCTGTGGTTCCCACTCCTCTAACACATTTGGGGGCCAAAACTTGACGGCTGGTAGCTTTCACGCGTAATACAATACAATAAATAAATTGTTTACTGAGATATGCTTAAAACTTTGTAGGCCTTCAAGTAAACTACTACTTCTAGTTGATGAATTGCCATCAAAATCTAATCAGCTCGTAACTTGACCTTCCGAAACCTAAATTTGAAATTTGAAAATGATACCTTCATTCAGTTTTGAGTTATCGTGAAATATAAGCATGAAGTGAGCGGTAGGCGTTGTGACGTCACAATTTTCAAGAGAGTTTGCAATAACCTAAAAATGGGCGCGTTCAGTCGAACCTAGCGGCTAGCTAGCGTTTGCTAGTGATAGATTCTAGCAGATGAAAAGTAGTATGAACATGAACGGAATTTTGCTGGTACTGTCATCTTGTGTCAGTCAAGTTAGGTGGAATTAACCTCAAATTCTGATAATAGATAAATCCAAAACAGTATTTTATAATTGGTAAATAATAGATGTCAAATACTTCATATATGTCACTACATTTCAAATTATTTTTATAGTTTTTTTTACAGACTTGCTTAATATTGATGACATTACAAATGAATTTTTATACATTTGACAGTTCTAGAAGGTTCGCTAGCTCATCTAGCGCAAATTTATTTCGTTAGGTCGCTAGTCTAGCTGCTGAAATCTAGCGGTTACTTAGCAATACGTTCAGCTGAGACCGCTAGGTTAGCGATCCAGCTGCTAGTTTTGGCTGAACGCGACCAATGACATTTTTCTAACATAAAATTACGAATGAAAATTTGTTATTAAGTATGTATTATTGTATTATCCCATTATATTATGATATAAACTATACAAAAATGTGTTTACTTTGAAAAAAAAATCAATTGTACTGAAATACCTTATTGCACTTTTGACGTTAAGAAACTAAAACCTTTTATCAGAATTTACTCAACCGTTAATATATAGGTTTGTCTTATATTTTCGTAACATATTTCATATTGAGTGCAGTGGGTTCATATAATATATTTCTTATCAATATTGATATTTGTTCAGTTAACGATAACATATTCAACCTGCTTTTCTAGTCCAAAATAAATGTTTTTTCATCGTATCACCTACATTGTAATGTCAATATATTTGCATAGAGCTGAAGTTAGCTGATAATAAATTTAATCAAAACTGCAAAGTTTTGCAAATATTTGCAACATTTGTTTACATTTACTAAAATTCCATAAAATAAAAAATGTATTTAAATTGTGTCAGCTACTTTTTTAAATGTAAATATATTTGTTCCATAAAACTGCTTTTGATAAGAAGTATAATCAAAATGAAAAAATATCATATATTTGTATTATTTCTTTTAACTTAATTAAAAATAAAACCTTTTGTATAAATATTCATACCTCATATACTAACATCTTTGGGGGTTGTAATTTGACGGTAGTGTACACGCGAGATCAATCACAACAAAACGACACACCCTAAAGGGCAAATGACATATTACTAATCAGTTTACTTGTTTTGAATCTGCAATATCAGATTTTCGTAGACGACATGACAAATTATTAACACCATAGATTTAATAATATATATGAATGGAGCGCTGGCTATGCTTTTAATACAGGAATCTGTAACCAACATAAGAGAGAGATAGTCATATCTAAAATTACGCAGTGGAAGAAGAACAGCACATTTTCATGCCACCCGTCACGTGGTATGAATGTGCTGTTCTTCTCCCACTGCGTAATTTTAGATATGACTATATCTCTCTTATATTGGCATTAAACTGTTGTATGTAAATATCAAGAAAATGTTTCCCACAAATTCATGTAGTTTCATTAGGTTGAAAATTTGCTCGTTTTATAGTTAATATCCATTTCTTGCGTAAATCCACATTTTTCGTATATATGTAATAAATATGCATATATACAGCGTTCTAACCTAAAAGTGACATATATACCTACCAAATGGAACACTGTCCATTTTGTACAATTATTATACACAAGAGGATTTTATATATTTGAAATATTTAAATATGACATAAATAATTGACAAAATTATAAATTAGGGACAAAAGCTCGCACAATAGTCTATCAAAACAGTATTCTACTCACACGTCAAACGTCAAACCAAGTTCTTGTCATCTTGAGATGAAAGTCACGTGACGGGTGGACTTTCATCTCTCTATCTCTATCGCGCTGTGCTGGTTACAGCCTATCTTTGTCTATACTCCTTCCATACATTTTATTAGTTCTATGGTCCACACAGATCACGGCTATTTTATATTTGTTTTCCTGTGACGATTCTTTCGACCATGATAACTAAAAATATAATAAATATATCATCTTGGAATTTTATATTTAAAATTTTAGTATATAAGTTACGAGCTGATTAGATTTTGGTAGCAATTTATCAACCGGAAGGGGTAGTTTACTTGAGGACCTATCAGGTATTTTGGGCATATCTCACTAAATAATTAAGTTACAATAAATTTTGTTATATTCAAAAAGATGTAGTAAATTATTAGCTACAAGTTTTATTAAAAACTTGTTCCTTTATTTTGTACCGTTTAGTAAATAAATTTAGAATAAACATGTTGTATAAAATATAAACTGTTGTGGATACCACAATACTTCCCGCCACAGATTTCTTATCAAACAGTGCAGTAACAAGGACAACCACTATCAAGAAACGCTCATCACTTCAAGATTTAGTTTTCAATTATGACATATTTTAAAAAGACATTTTTCAACCGTTGTTTTGTTTTCCTCAAAAAATACAGGTTAACAGATTTAAACAAAAATATTAAAATATAATATATAGTGGATGAGCACGTTTTAGGGTCCCTAGAATACGATTTTAATAGTTTCGCGATGATGTCTACATGTATGTGTGTGTGTCTGTCTGTCAGTCTGTGTGGATCTCTGGCGTTACTGTTTCTCAAAAACTACTAAACTTAAAATTTGTATATTTTGTATATATCAATCGTGTCCCCTTTGGAAGAGCTGATTAGTTTTTGGTGATAATCCAATAACCGGAAGTGGTAGTTTACTTAAAGTCCTATCAAGTTATTTTGAAATATCTGAGCAAATTATGATTTAATGATAATTTTTGTTATGAAAATAATGTTTCAAATATTATTATCTACAATTATTGTTTGAAACCTTTTTATCTTACTGTCACCATTTACACGTTAAAGAAAAATATTTTGACATTTTCGTCTAAATTTGCAAACCTATGCTTTTTGATAAAATAAAACAACGGTTGAAAAATGGATAAATGTTATTTTTTGACATGTGTCATAGTTGAAAACTCAATTTTTTGAATGGATGAACGTTTCTTGATAGTGGTAGTCCGTGTTTCTGCATTGTTCGATAAGAAACCTATTATAATTGCTGACAATAAGAGAAACAAAATATATCATTAACCATAAACAATAAAAATTATCATTAATCATAATTTACTGAAATATTTTCAGATAACTTGATCGGGCTTCAAGTAAACTACCACTTTCGATTATTGGATTATCACCAAAAACTAATCAGCTCTTCCCAAAGGGATATAGTTGATATATACAAAATATGAAAATTTTTTTTTCAATAGATTTTGAGAAATTGTAGCTACAGAGATCCACACAGACCGACAGACAGACACACACACATACATCATGGAGAAACTGGTAAAATCGTATTGTAGGAACCTTGAATCGTGCTCATCCACTGAAAACTCACTACCGAATTTTTAGCATGACTCTTATACCTCCCTTACAGGTATGTTGCGGGAGGTAAAAATGTAAATTATTATAATCTACCATTTTTATTTCAAACTTTTTTCTGTTTTGTACCGTTTAAAAATTGTTTAGGCGGGTGTTTTGCAATATTTTAACATTAAACTATTTTTATTTTTTGTAGTAAGTACCCATTGAAAATAATTCCCATTCAAATTCGAATTAATGGTAAGTAAGTACTTAAAATTACTTTTGTTCATTTTCCAAATTTTAAACATAATACACAATAAACTATTTATAGTTTAATTATTATTATTAAAAATTAAATACTATATGTTACAATCTTCTAACTAAATAAAATATGAGTCAACCCATTGTTTCTCAACAAAGTATAATATTCTGTTTGATATCAGCTCAGAATATATTATTTTATAATAAAAATTCTTTTCTGTGAAACAGAAATGTACGTATGGAAAAACCGGTGTTATTCATATTTTATACAGTTCTGAAAGTTACAGAATTATATTACACGTTAACTGAATTCAAAATTTCTTGTAATAAACCGCACAGTACATAAGCAGCATAAGAAATAAGAAAAAATCTAGAATACGTGATATACCAACTGAATTATTGTGAACAGAAAGTCTCTTTAGAATAATGTAGTTTTGCCGTGATTCATGGTAAATATTGTCTATAAATTATTTTACAAAATTAATATTTATTTTGTTTGTGTGTGAGTAATTATTTAGAGAGTTTATTCTATCATAAAGTGACAAAACAAAAGAATATGTGCCGATTAAACGCATCAATAAAGATAAAAATAAGAGTTTTATATTAGATTGAATTCTGTATTTATCTGACACAATTTCTAAATAATGAGTCAGAAATTTCGAACAGTCCACGGATGTCTTTTGAAACAGTTCAGTTCAGGTCTTTTAGATCTGAAATGAATCAGAAACAAGAATTAAAAAGTAAAAAAGAAACAAGTTGGAAGAAAATTTGGTTTATGTCACATTTATTAGCTTAAAGGCATCAATACTTATTTCCCGAGCCCGAATAAGGGTGGCACCCCCATACAGCAGGGTTGACAACATCACTAGCGTCGAAAAATTGCACGAGAATCTTTGTTCATCTTTTACACGGAGAGAAATTGCAGTATTTCATTCAGAAAACAAATAAAAAACGCTAAATTCCACAACTGTTCTCCTGTACACGTACTGTACTAGTTTTTGTCACAATTTTTAGTGGAATTTAACAATCTGGTGACTTTTCTCTTTGGTTGGCAGTTGAAACAATCGAATCGGTAACACTGCCGGTTTACTCAACTAAAATATAACTTGAAACACACCTAAAACTAAACTAAAGCATATTTTATTTGCAATATTTTATCTTATCTATGAATTATGTACATTTAGTGCATTGAAGTTATCGATTCAATTTAATTTATGGAAACATAGCAGACGAAAAAGATGAATCAATAGTTGACAGTTGAGTCGCATCGCGTAAAACCGGCTTTAGCCTCTTGCGGTAGCTTGCTATACAACATCTATAGCTCAGTATAGCTTGACATGACAAGGAGAGTGTATACCATTTATTTCGTTCAAAAAAATGTGAAAAATACTAAATTCCACAGTCGCTTTAATTAAAACTGTATTAAAAATCACTCCGTAACAGACGTGCGTTTAATTTTTCATTGATTTCGCGTTATCAATTGCCGGGGACATCCTAAAAATTTGTTTTTATTTAGTGTAACAAATAACTTGTTAGTGTTAGTGCAGTGATTGTGTACGTTTATTGACTTGAAACAAAAGAAATTGTGCTGATTAGTGTCCTGGAGGGTTTATTCATTTATTTTCTGGTGATTTTCATACAGGAATATGTAAATTTCACGAGGAATACAACTTGAAAAGGTAAGAATATTATTACGAGTTGATTACAAGTCCATCCATTGTTGTTTCAATAAACACCGTTTCTTTAGACCTGCTTTAGTGGAGGCTATCCCACTGCTATTTCGATCAAGTTTGCAAAATTGAGAGTTTAAATTAATATCTACCTGTTCATAAAAGTAAAATGGCTGCCAAGCAATGTTTTATTTCTGTATAGTATTATAAAAAAAGCAAAAGGTGATCTTAACTCTACTAGGTGCAGTTTAAAGCATACCTTTACTAAATTATATATACAAATTCCTATGCATTCAAATGACCGACGTGAAATACGTGAATCAATAATAAGTTGAGAGAAATACGGGCAAACGGTTGTGTGTTTCTACATAAAAATAGTTCAGAACTTGTTTCCAAACTAGAAATATTGATACTGTGAAGAATTCGACATAAATGAAATTTCAAAACGGTCTTTAGTGACTATTCACTTTTTTATTTTTATTCATTTCCATCTAATAGATATTTCAAATGGGTTTTGACATTAAAAATTAGTGTTTTGTTTTCCTGTTATTTATCTTTATCTCTTCTTAGTAAAGATATAGACTAATTAAGAAGTTTGCAATTATGTCTTGCATTTTGCAACGAAGTTACGTATCTTTCTCAAATATTTGCTAAAGCCATATGGTGTAAAAAGCCGACAATGTTTGGCAAATATAATATTTCCTGTTTTTGCAATATTTAACTTTAGATTTTCAAGATTTCAAATTCACGGAAAAGTTTATAAAAAGTGTAAACTTGTTTTATATTTGTTGAGTTTGTAAAACACAAATTTTTATTTTCCTACAACTAACACCGATTTTTACAGCCAATAAAATACATAAATTCAATTTTACATCTAATTTTATTTTGATACAGAATTTCGGTTGCCACTTTCTTGAATATATACAGTTTAGAACAAGATTTCAACAAGAAATAAACAGTCGAAATTAGATTTTGTTGAACACAAATTGTTTTTTGTTTTTTAAATGGTTATAATAATATTTATCATTTCTATTTGAACAAATTGCAGATAATAAAAACAGCTTTATCGCTGTGCAATTAAAAGCTGTAAGTACTTTATTAATACACTAATTTTTTTATAAAATTAGGTGCCACAATTTATACAAGGTGTAATAAACTAATTATAACTGCAATATATTTTATTTCTAAAAATAATAAAACCAACGTTTACGTTAAGATATTCATGATCCATGTTCTATTCTCATATAATTAAAAAAAAAATTAATGTTTATTCTTTGTGGGTGCCATTATTTGACGGGCAATAGCCGAAGTTTATGTTTCAATGGTGGTTGTACTGTTATTCAGCAGCTAGTGTGTACGGGATCTGCAATTGCATGCTACAATACCTACTGAATAAAATAAGTAGTAGTAATATTAAAAATTCAAATAACATGGAGTTTTCGGCAAACTTTACTAATTTCAAATAAAAGTTTAAGACTAATTTCGGACGAATTTATTTCCGCAACTTAATTAAGCAAGACTGCTCGAGTATGTTTAATAATCACACTTTAAAACCCGGGGTAGAAATGGTATATGGTTTTTAAAGCTATTTTATAAATATTGCTCTAAATTTTTACCTGTTCCGTTGACAGCATAAGTGTAAATACAAAAGTGTTCATAATGTAAAAATACATGCAATGGCTACCTAAATGTTATTACTTCACGATATATCAATTAAAATAATAATAATATTTATCTACGAATGTTGTTAAAAGTAGTACTTTTAATGGTTGCTTAGCAAGTTAACAGTGTCATTTTCTGACACTTGTATTAAAAGTAACATAGCAACGTGCTAAAAGTGATTTTATTGTTACTTTTAACACGTTGCTAACGATTTGTATCAATAAATCAACTAATAAAACCCTACCTGTCAAAATATTATTCTATTTTTTAGTATTTAGTAAATACGTGTTTACTAAATCGTAGGTAAAATTTTGTATGATATACGCGTTAATAGTGATTTACTTCGTTCGTGGGGTTGTTTCATAAACTACTCATAAAATGTCATTTTTAACATTTATATCATAAATAACATTATTAAAAGAATTGTAATACAATCATGAAAATTTAAACAAAACGAAAAATATTTGACATTTCACAAAACAGATTTAGATTTATTTATTATATACGGTGTTGTATTATTTTCTGTACAAAATTTCTTAGAGTTTGTAATGAAATAATTTGAGAGTTCATTTTTTTCTGTTAAATAAATAAATCCAAAACTATTTTATGAAATGATAAATATTTTTTCTACGATCACTACTGAAAATTACACTTTCTCTACACTAAACAAAGCTTGAAAATTGTGTATTTCGCACAGTCGTGTGGAATAGCGTGCGTAATTATTCCACACGCAAGTGTGAGCAACTTACTAATAATATAATACTGTATGACATTAATATGTCAAGTATACTTACATTTATATATAATAAAATAATTAATAATTTATTTCAGAGTTTATATAAATCTTCGTTTCAATATTGAGATTACAAAAAAAAAATACAATATCAATTAATAAAAAAAGGCTTTAGTTTTAATATTACAATCTATGGATTTATAGTTGGTACCACTGCGCTTACTGTAATCATAAACTTTTGAGATGTCATTTCTTGTTTCTGAAGTGTAATTTTTATTATTATTTAATCTTGACAAAAGTGTGATCATAGAAAAAGTATAGTGCGCAACTCGTGCAGAATTACCTATTTCACGCTCGTGTGATTTCAGTACTCGACTTCGTCTCGTGATAAAACTCTCACAACTCGCGTGAAATAGATAACTTTCTGCACTTGTTGCACAATATATTATTTCCTTTTTGTTTAATTTTTTATAGCTGTTACAATTTTTCTAATAAATATTGATTTTAATTTGATTGAAATAGTATCCAAATCAATAACTTTTGCTGTAAATTGATTAGGTAAAAACGAGGGTAAAAAACAACAATATAAAAAATAGCATTAAAATCCCAATATGCCACATTTTAATTCTACACCCTGTATAGAAAAGATTTTTCAATTATTTGTTCGTTCCAAAATTTAACCAACTTTTGGCATTTTTATGTAAATTATAATTATGATGTTTTATTTCTGTATCTATTTTCGTTTATAAATATTGCACACATACATCAAATCATGTAATTCCGTAAAATTCTAACCATTTATAATTTCTATACATACTTCTTTATATTATAAAAAAATAATATACTTAAGTCACTTATATTTCAACAAGCCGACACAATATAAGTAAAATCTAAATATTATTCTTGTAAACATGAAAACACACATTGAAGAATTCTATTTATAAATGATGGGTTCCGTAAACATAGCCGCTAAATTATCTCAAGCACTGCTCACTAGATAAATCTGTGTGTATCCTGCCAGATTTGCTACTTAGCCCTAGATTAGCTTATCTCTCTATCTTAAGTAGACACTACTTCAAGTAGTCCTAGGGTGTTTGTTTAACTTTACAGAAAGAAATAATAGTTATTTTAACTAATCAAAGCAATCAGTCGCGCTTATATTTTTGGTTGTACGCCGATGTGAACCCTAGACTTTTACCCGTGAAGCGAGTATTGTATCCGCATTCCCACAACCAGGAAAGAACTACAATTATTTGTTCAAATTGTTTAGCTATGAGATCGAGTTTAAATTGAAGTTTGTAATAAATATATCATCACGCCATTTATCCATTTAGGGTGTGGCGCTTTTGTAGATCTTCAAGATATATTTTTGTGAGTGCATTGCCATCAAATTACAATTCTTTAAAAATGTAAATGCATTTATTAAGAGTCGGTATTTTCAATCTCAGATAATCTGTAGGTTAAATTTATCAGTGGAATAAATATAAAATATCGCATCAAAAGATGACAACTAGAATAATAATCATTTTTACCTCCCGCCTACTTTAGAGTAAGGGAGGTACTGTTTTTGGTCAAAAAATTGGGTAGTGAGTTTTCAATGAATAAGCACGAAAACGATTTTACTATTTTCGCCATGATGTCTGTATGTAATGTATATATGCATGTATGTTTGTGTGTCTGTGTGTGTGTGTGGCGATTTTTTCATCTTGCATAACTCAAATAGTATAATACCAAAAAAATATAATTTTGTGTATTTTTCCTTCTTATAAAGAGCTGATTAGATTTTGGATAAAATTGGTCAATCGGAAGTAGCAGTTCACTAGAAATCCTTAATAGTTTTCCATGAAGAAAACACGGTTAAATTTAATGTTTCAAAAATTTGTTATTTTGAAAATTGTAGAATATTTAATTTTACATCTGTTTTGATTACATTAATTTTCTTAATTGTCATTGGATTTAGAGATAATAATAGTTATTTACTTTACAAGTGGGCAAAGTAAGGAATTACCCACGAGAGAAATCTTAGCTCACGAAGCCGAAGGCTGAGTGAGATAATTTTATCGAGTGGGTAATTCCACTTTGTCCACGTGTGAAGTATAACGTTTTATCCAACACTTCTTAATAAATGAAAAATTTATTAAAGAAATATTATTTGACAGTGACATATGCTTTAAATTTTTAAATTAAAATGTCAATCGAAGCAGTTACCAAGGTGTTGTTTGTTATTACTATTGTTATAAATAAAAAAATACTCACTAGTGGCTTTCCTCAAAATTATACCCACTAGTGGATAATCTGTTACTTTGCTTGTTTAAAATCGTCATAGTAATATAGCATTTATTGAGAGGTGTTGGATAAAATATATTATGAAATTAAATTTCATAAATCTTGCATTCCGTATACCATGGAAACACTTAAAAATTTTCGGTTTTATGCGAAATGTGACACATGTCATTGTGATTGAGAAGCTGTTTTCTTAGTGAAATATATGTCAAAAAATTAAATAAATATACGAAAGATAATTAAGTTTCCCAAATATAAATGGAAATTAAACAAATAAGAAGGTATTTTTCAGTATCATCAAATATTATTTTGTATCGTTTAAGAGTTGTATTGGGCGCGAGGTTATGTGCTGGCCACAACAGATTTTTTAATATGATTCTGGATCCGATATTTTTTGTTTATTTCGCTGATAAATTTATTCTCTAGTTTATCTGAGGTTGAAAATACTGAATTTGGTTTTGAACAAAAATAAATTATTATATAGATGATAAAAAATATTGTATATAGCCAAATTGTGTAAATGGCGTTTTGACGGATTTATTTTATTAATTATACGTGTGGTTTTAAATAGTAGCATTTAGCAATCATTTAATTTATGTTAAAATAAATCTATTTAGTCGTGTCCTAGTAAAATGCTAATATATGAGTCGAACACATTATTTTCTACATTTTAGAGTACCATAGTGCCAAAATATCAATTATAGAACAACCATTTGTTTCATATCACGTTCAGTTATCATCACATCCTATGATGACATTATTATTTGTTTTGTTAACCCCGATATATTTTTTCTACAATCATTTATCAAAGTGAGTTGTTATGTATACTTTGAGAATGAGTTAGATGCAATATTGCAATAGTATAAGAATTATTAATACAGTAACGACACTTCAAATAATTCATGATCCCAATATTTCAGTGGGCGTCACTATTGGTCACTATTTGTCATTTTTTTTAACAATTTCGTCACTTTTTTAATTCAGATTTATACATTTTTCTTTCTGTATGGTTATTTTACAGTCACGATACACAGATTAAAATGAACCAAGAAATAAATGTTGTTTCGGGTTTAGAATAATTACTAACAATTGCAAAAGAAAATTACAATATTTTTGTGATTAAATAAACATAATTTAATATATTTGTGATTACAATAAGAAACTGTTATTTTTGTATAATCATTTTTATTTGAAATCGGCACTAAAGTGCTCAAAAATCGTCATTAAAAGCTCAGAAATCGTCACTAAAGTAACCCATTATACGACGATTTTGAACAACGCAGTGTTGGCAACCGTTAAATAATTATTGTACAATTAGCATAATTTTGGCAGATATATTGACGTACTATAGTAAATTTGGACAAGAAGAATTAACTAATTAATTTCGATGACGAAATTGAGGACAAAACACATAATTTTGAGTTATTTACGATAACTTCACTTCTCTAAGGGTTGGCAACACCGATTGTCAGTTTCAATTGACAGATGTATAAACTTAACCTATATTGTAATTATTTTACAGTTTTTTCGAATTTTCAATTTCAAATAAAACTTAATATGTATGTACCTCGGCACTGAAGTTCCTTTTTATCACTCACATGGTTTATTTTCCTCGGCCCTACGGGCCTCGGCAACTAAATTCCATATTCGTGATAAAAAAGTGAACTTCAGTGCCTTAATACATAGATAATTATTATGTATGTCCCTACGTTTAACTTTATAATATAAACTTTAAATAATATATTAATAAAAAAAATTAAATTTATTTATGGAATATAGGAAATAGAATGTTATTTTTTTCATATAGCGATATGACGTTCCATGTTAATTTTAGAGCAAAGTACTTCAAACTAATCTTATAGATAATTGAATTCTGCATCTAAGTCATTAATCATGTTTTATTTTACTTTTTTTTAACATGTAAAATCAAGTTTAAAATTTTATAAAAATGCTCATTTGTAGTGATAGCCATGGAATTTAAACAAAAATATAAACATATGCAATACAATATTCAATAGTTTCATAACATGCATGTTTTCTTTTTTTACAATTTGTCGTATTTAAAACGTCCTTACCTTGACCCTAGCTCACTAACTAGATGTTAATCTAGAAACTTAGTTAATTAATGACCTCTTGTAAATAATTCAAATATGTGGATAAAAAATGTCAACAGACTTTTTTTAACTTTGGCCGACAGCCAAACCATCCAGTCTGTAAAAATTCGTTAAACTCAAAGAACCTTTTGAATAGTCGTAGTAGGCGGCGAAAATGAAATATTTGAAACTATAGAGCAGAAAATAGACATATCATCTAAATTTAAATATGACAAACCGAACAAATATTTCTATACAGAGTTTGAGTTCAATTCAAAATCAATTTTACGAATGTTAGTCATGATTAGATTTTTAATTTGAGGTGTTTTCTTGAATTGTTTTTTTAAATTGTTTTTTCGTTTCAGAACATTGTATCTTTAATTAGTATGTAGGTGTCTAAATACTCTATAAATTTAAGCTAATTTATTGCTGTTAATTAATTTGCAAATTGAACTAGAAATTAATTAAGTCGTTTGTAATAGCTAAACGTGCAGCATGAGATCCTCAATTCGAATCCCACAGCTGGCAGTTGCCATTTTTACTTTCTCTCTGTCTCCTCGTGACTTGATACACTACAAGAGTAGATAAATCTTATGTGGTCAGCACATAACCTCCTACAAATTGTAATCAGACGCAAGGCGGTGTAACAGTGTTGCCAATGAACTAATCTTAAATATAAATTAAAGTTTTCAATCAAATTGTGATTGTATCGAGAAAAAGAAAAATATAAGACATAATTGTAAAATAATTTAAAGTATATTTCACTAAAATAAGGATTTTCAATAAAATTAAGAATTTATTAATAATTTTTACAATATATTTTTTATAAATAACATTCATATTGGTAGCACTTCTATATTTTTCTCTCTGAAAAATGCAAAAAACTGCATTGCTACGTTGTTGTACTGGTATAGGTTAGTTGTACGTTTCTTGATCTAAATCAACTAAATAAACAAATAACTAAAAATGAACAAATATAAGGAACATTAACTTTGAATACAGATTTAATTTAATTTATGAACTTAGTTAAATACAAAGTGAAAAGATTTCGGAGCAAATTCGTATTATAACCTAAAATTTTACTTACTTTACATAACCGTCTGGTGCAAAATATACAGAGCAAATTATTTATTGTAAACGCATTCATGTTGTTTACTTTTGTTAGTTTTTTCCAAGGTTTATTTCGCACTCCAAATTGGTTTACTTTATAAACAAAACGTTTGTCCAGCTTCGGAAAATAATGGAATGTAACGTCCAGATTTTTACGGGACATATTATTACACCCTTTTACTGCACAGTACACTTTATTTTTCGATTTTTCGCGGTGTTTAACTACAATTTCGCTCATTTTTCATCTTAAAAATCGTTATTCCCATTTGACGTAATGTATTTCTAACGGAATCTTCACCCTACTTTGTGTTCGAAAATAATCCGCTAGATGGCATATCGCTACATGTCAGATCCCAATACACACATACATCCAGACATCATGCCGAAAATAGTAAAATCGTATTGTAGGGACCCTAAAACGTGCTTATTCATTGAAAACCCACTACCCAAATTTTTGACCAAAAACAATACCTCCCTTACCTAGAGGTAGGCGGGAGATAAAAAAATTAAAAACACACCTTTCATATGTTCTTTATGTTTCTAGAATCACTATTATATAAACCATAAATGCATGTCATTTTTAACTAAGAAATAAATAAAATTTGTATTGATAGTTCATATTTTCCCCGCCTGCGCCACCATTGATTTTATTAGTAAAATCTTCATTCAGTTGTATGGAGTTCGCAGTGACGGGACGGTAAACGAAGTATTATAATACCGCGTTTATATGCTATATCGTTAATAACATGATGAATATATTTATGTTTAAGTAATTTTGCGGTAGATCTTTTCTAGTTAAGTCTTTCTCGATGTCTTTCCGTTTATCCCTGAGCAAACAATTATTGTTCTGCCACTGGAATGTCTTTGAAATACTGATTTATGACTCTCCCGCATTCTCAAATGGAAAATAAGAAATTATAGATCTATTTGATGGAGGTTCTATGTCTCGGTCACCTATAAAATGAATATATCGTGAAATGAACCACCCTTTAGTTCTACAATTGCAGATCTTGTACTAAAAATTGTATCATTTCTTGCTTTTGCATGTTTCTGTATGAAGCAGTTCTACAGCTCTGCAATTTGGACGTTTACTAGAGTAAATAAAGTCATTTATGTTAATACTAGACCCAAAAACATCGTATTAGATATAATAGAAGTTTAAAAAATTTGTTGTGGACACCACAATACCTCCCGCCATAGATTTCATATCAAACAATCCAAGAACACGGACCACCATTATCAAAAAACACTCATCCCTTCAAAAAAATTACCTACTCTTCAATTATGACATGCCAAAAATTACATTCACCAACTGTTGTTTTGTTTTTTCAAAAAACACAGATTAGCAGATTTAAACGAAAATGTGAAAATATAATTTTTCTTTAAGGTATTTCAAACAATAATTGTAGATAATAATATTTGAAATATTATTCTTAAAATAAACAAATCACACCTTTTACCCATTATGGGTGTAGCACTCTGCTTACGCAGATCTCGGTGAGTGACATATTTTTTCGTATGAAGTGCGGTTACCAGCCGTCAAGTCATAGTCCCCAATGATGTTAGTGAAGAGGGAACACAGGGGTAAATTTAAATTAATTGGTACTGTCGGCAGTGGGATTAGAACTGAGGATCTTACGATCCACAGACCGATACGTTACCATGGAGATATTTACCCCATATTATTATAATAACAAAAATTGTCGTTTAACCATAAATTACTGAGCTATTTCAAAATAACTTGATAGGGCTTCAAGTAAACTACCACTTCCGGTTATTGTATTACCACCAAAAACTAATCAGCTCTTCTAAAGGAGATACAGTTGATATATACACATTATCAAAATTTTCATTTTTGGTAGTTTTTGAGAAACCGTAACTCCAGAGATCCACACAGACTGACAGACAGACATACAGACATCATCGTGTAACTATTAAAATCTTATTCTAGGGACCATAAAAGTGCTCATTTTCTGAAAATTCACTATCGAATTTTTAGTATGATACCTATACCTCCCTTACAGGATGTGGCGGGAGGTAAAAATATTATTAATTATTAGACCTATATAATGACGTCAAAGTGTTATACCGCATATCTATCCTATTCCAAATTTTTTGTTCTTCTTTTTCTCTTACTATTGAGCTATCAGATTGTCGAAGTGTCAAAATAGTTGGCAACAAATTTGAAGGTTTTTTGTTTTACTTTGCATTCGTAAGTATATTTGAAATACATACATAATATAATTATTTATTTCTAACTAATAAATATTACTTTAGGTCGACTCAACGAAATTAAACACTTGTTGAACGACATAGGTTAGCAAAATTTATGGTAATCAATATTTGACAAAAATAATCTTACAGTTTATTCAAGTTTCATCCTAAAATAAATGGAATTTATGTATATTTTAATTACTTACCACTAAAAGTAATTTTAATTCCATTTAAATAATCTTATAAACAATAAAATAGAACATTTATATATATGACTACAATTATTTACAATCTCTACTGTTTGAGATCCATCAACACATTTACATTGACGTCACAACATTTAAAAAAATCATTGTGGCTTAATGAATAACAATTAAGACTTTTTAAAAGTGTAGATTGTCTTCAATTTAGATGAAGTTTCATTTAAAAAATGATATTGCAGATTTACATGGTACAAAAATCAAGTTCTTGAGATGAGATAGCCATCATTTATATTTTTACTCTTTTTAAACATCTTTGAGGGTGTAATTTGACGTATGACCAGTGGATTATAAGATCCTCAGTTCGATTCCTCGTTTAAGGTATATTTGAATCAACCATTGAGCCCTAACTGTCACGGCGATAAATTATAATTTTATGGATAGTATTTAAAACCATATTTCCTGTGATTTTTTAGTTCCTTTATTAACAATAGAATACCCCAATAAATCTATAAAGCCAGCTTTACAATACAACAAAACACATTACTTATTACTAGCAAAGCGTTAAGAATCAAACATCCTGCCACATTTTTTCCGAAAAGCTAATATACTACCCCAATACTTCTAAATAGTTAGTAGCGCTTATCACCATTACATTGCAGTTCTTTTATGTAGTGTTCAAATACAGTCCATTTGCAGGTTCACTGAAATTTCGTTGTGTAAGGGTTTGCTAGGTAGAAAATTATATATTTTTCGGCTTTGTTAAACTTGGACCTTATCCGGTTTTGCAAAATGCTCGGCCTACTTTGATGTAGCACAGTGTACAGGTAGTATATTTGAACAGCTTAGGAACCAAGAAAAATTTGGTCAATATTTTTCTCTTTTTTGAAATGTGTTTCTGTATTTGTGTTGGTATTATGGAAATGACAAAAGGGCGTAGAGCTGGGAGAATTAGAATCCGGGTTTTTGTGAGGAATTTTGAACGAAAATCATGTTCGTAATTTGTATTAAGCAGTTTTGTTCGCACACAGTAAAAATTATAGTCAAAATCCACAAAACAAATTAGTCTCAGACGGTCCATTGTTAGTTTTTGTTAATTTAACAAGTTTAAAATTTGTTAGCATATAGCATGTTCATTTCGTAACTAAATATATTTGTGAATAACATTTATTTTTAAGTGCTTTTGGTAATTATATTAACGTAGAACAATAAAGCATAGTTATTATAACAAATTAAGTTGTTATAAAAGATATATATTTTTGTTAATACGTTAAAAATATTTTATTGATTCTTCAAACCATTTTGAATAATAAATTGTTATTTTCACAATATTATATTGTTATTTTATATAACTAAGATTTTTAGATACAATAGAATGTCACAATTTCTATATTGGGCTTCCAAATTATCAAGAGATGGCGTTGATTACAATTCCCGAAAGGTACATGTCAAATTCATTTTGTATGATATCTTATGATGGCGAATGCTTGCATTAGTATTGGTAGTTTGCTTTTATTGGCAGCAGAACTGTTGCCATAACAGGGCAAATTTTCCTGTTTTTATAGGTTTTTTAGGAGAAAATTCAATCTTAACCTATAATCTAAAAATACAATGAACCTTTCAGTTTCACATCTTATTTAAATAATACGGCTTAAACAAATGTTATACTTATATTGGATATAACTACTATTGTTATTAATTTATAAAAAATAACAATTTATTTCAAAATACAATGAAATTAATGTACCTTATTGTTAGTTTAGCTTTCTACCACTAGTTAGCGTATTTTAATTTTTGAAGCCCAATTGTAAAACTAAAAATTTAGCTTGTTATTGCAACAATTAATGTTTCTCGGCAGTAATATGCCATTTTATTGACTCTTATGTAAATGACTATTTAATTAATAAAGTTAAATATAAAAAAAAATATTCCATTTGTATGTGCAGAAGTATGTTTTTGGGATAGCTAATACTTTTGTTACAGGCACTATATACAACAAAGTTTTGTTTAAACGGGTAGTGCAATAGGTAGTATCCAAAACCTTTTTATTCTTTATAAATAAAATTTTAAAATGAAATTATTTCTTGCGCCGATTAAAATAGCAAGCAAAATATCCCAAGCCTATTTTCTGATACAATCAAAATATTATTCTAATTATTAACCTAAATACCAAATGAGTCTTTTTCTATCACATTTAGTTTCAATATAAACAAAGTGTCCTTGTCTCTTATTATTAATTTCCAATTAAAAATCTCGGTATTGTACATACGCGTAGACAAACTGGGCCAGTCGGATCGATAGTAATCAAACTGGGAGTGGCCTACTATGATTATAAACTATTATGTGCAAACTAATTATTAATTCTATACATGCGAGTGCTGTTATTAGTTATTGGCTACCAATGAGCGATATTTGTTTGAATCGAGTTGGCTACCGACTAGAAAAGAAACATATGAAAAAACGAGGCATTGCGAAATTATTTTAAGAATTATTGTTGTTTTCTAGTAATGCTGTTTTATATAAATAAATAATAAATATCAGGTAGTCCATCGGTTTATATTTTTAACTCGCGCTGCACACTTGTAAGGGAGGTTTAGGAATCATTCCATAAAATCGGTAGTGAGTTTTCAGTGGATGAACAAGTATTAGGGTCCTTAGAATACGATTTTAATAGTTTATCGATGATGTCTGTGTGTGCCTGTCTGTCTGTATGTTTGTCTGTCTGTCAGACTATCTGTCTGTCTGTCTGTATGTCTGTCTGTCTGTCAGTCTGTCAGACTATCTGTCTGTCTGTCTGTCAGTCTGTCAGACTATCTGTCAGTCTGTGTGGATCGCTGGGGTTACGGTTTCTCAACAACTGCTAAACTGAAAATTTTGATATTTTGTATATATCAATTGTATCCCCTTTGGAAGAGCTGATTTGTTTTTGGTGATAATCCAATAACCGGAAGTGGTAGTTTATTTGAAGCCCTATCAAGTTATTTTTAAATATCTCAGTAAATTATGGTTTAATGAAATTATTATCTACAATTGTTGTTTGAAACATTTTCTTACTGTCACCATTTACGAATTACAAGTTTAAGAAAAATTATAATTTTTACTTTCTTATACAAAGTATAAGGAAGTATAGGAATCACGAAAAAAATCGCTGACGAGATTTTTGCGGAAATACATATTTTGACGTCCACTGAATCCATTAAGACCAATTTCTGAATGATGTCTGTGTGTGAGGATGGATGGATGGATGTCCGTATGCTCAATATCTCATGAACGAGACAAGATATGTAAACGAAACTTGGAATTTATAAGTTTCATGAAAAAATGAAGAGCTGAGTTGATTTTGAATGAAATTGAAAATCCGGAAGAGGACGTTTACTGAACACACAAAACAATAAATTCCATTTATTTCAAAAACACAATCAGCTGTGAGAAAAAGTTTCAAATGAAAGATGTTAGCAAAAGTATTTGGAATATCAAATGTTATTTGCATTTTTCTTGTACATGCTTCTAATTTTGAGAAAAATTGAATTAAATGTTTAAGAATATATTTCTATAATCTTGGTTACAATGGGAACAAAAACTAAAATATTTTTAATATCTATGTGGCAAACGTGTCAAACGAGGTGTCAAAAATATATGTAGTGTAAAATATTATAAAAGTAATATTTGTATTATTAGCTAGAAAGTTTTGAAGACTATATTGAGAACAAAATTAAACAGGTTTAACATCTATATATCAAATAAATGTCAAAATAGTCATACGCAAGGAACGTGTTCAGTTGGTTTTATTTGTATAAGAAAGTAGTGTGGTGCCCACACCAGATT
The DNA here is from genome assembly GCA_963942605.1 of Poecilus cupreus. Lineage (NCBI taxonomy): Eukaryota > Metazoa > Arthropoda > Insecta > Coleoptera > Carabidae > Poecilus > Poecilus cupreus. The sequence goes on from OZ012729.1 coordinate 16,951,146, forward strand.
TGTTATTTTCGTTTAAATCTGCTAACCTGTGTATTTTGAATAAAACAAAACAAGGCTTGTAAAATGTTATTTATGACATATATTTTTAGCTTTTATTACAGAAGTGAAATGAAATTCGTTCATAGATTCAGGTGCAGATTTTAAATCTCTTCAACTTTTATGTGAAACATTTTTCTCTAAAATTATTAGGGAAGCAGGAAATTGTCTAAGTAACAATTGCTTAAACATGTGTTGCCAAATTAGCCTGAAGAAATGTTTGTGGTTTTTTTTTTTTTTAGGTTTTATTATTACTTTCATAAAATATTAATTAAACATTTCAAAAATAATCAGGTGCAGCAAAAAAACAGTTATTGTTAAATTGACAAAATATCAGAGCAAGGTTAATAATTACAAAGTTAAAATCTCTATTAGCAAATGTTCGGTCACCTGATATTTTCATTGTTCCTTTGACCTATACTGCCAATGCATTCATATCTCTATTATAGGTTGTTAATCAAATTTGACAGTTTTTTTGCTGGTTTGAAAGGTCTTATTCTAATGAGAAATCAATTTTGTGATGTCAAAACCATTTTGCAAGTTAGACAGCCTCCATTTTAAGATTTTATTTTCCTCTACTTGAATTTATGATTATGCAAAGTTAAATTGGTATTCGACAATATTTTAGATGTGTTGATAAAATCAAGTTTTTTAATTGTATGTGAAGGATTTTCTCAAGGGCCTTTCAAAGTAATTTGTCTATTAGTTAGTGACAATTTAAATGTATCCGCCACATATTTAGAATCATTTCTTATTGTACGAGATTTATTCAGAAAATAACTAAACTTTATTAAAAAACAATTGTTTAATTAATTTTATTTATTTGAATACAGTACCCATCAGGCAAGAGCCTAATAATAGGGCAGGAGTAAACATAAAGCTGCAAAAGTGGAAAACTAATTGCCGTTGAAATTCATTTAAATGTCAATTCTTCAAACGTCAAAGTATATTATATATAATAAATATAGTTAAGTGCAAAATTGCATAGAACTAATAAAATGTAAGGAAGGAGCATAGACAAAGATAGTCTGTAACCAGCACAGCGTGAGAGAGTTAGAGAGATGAAAGTCCACCCGTCACGTGACTTTCATCACAAGATGACAAGAACTTAGTTTGACATTTGACGTGTGAGTAGAATACTGTTTTCATAGACTTTTGTGCGAGCTCTTATCCCTGATTTATAATTTAATCAATTATTTATGTCATATTTAAGTAAATTAAATATGGTAAAATCCTGTTGTGCATATAATTGTAAAAGAACAGGCTACAAAAGACGGTATTCCATTTGACAGGTAAATATGTCACTTTAGATTAGAATAACGGTTTTCCGAAAAATGTGGATTTAAGCAAGAAATAGATATTACTATAAAACGAAAAAATTTTCAACCTAATGAAACTACATGAATTTGTGGAAAACATTTTCTTGATTTTTACATATAGCAGTTTAATAAGAGAGAGAGATAGTCATATCTAAAATTACGCTGTGGGAGAAGAACAGCACATTCAGACCACGTGACGGGTGGCATGACTATCTCTCTCTTATATTGGTTTCAGATTCCTGTATATGGCAAAATTGTTAATACTTTCAGTAACGAGGATTATATAGACATAATTATGGTTTATGGAATAAGTTCATTAATTTAAAAATATCTACAATTCACTTCTTTTGCCATTATTTTTTGTTGAGTGCATAATTTAAAATTAAAATGACAGCAAATTGTCAGATTTGAAAGAAAAAATAATGATTATTTTCAGCGGTATTCAATAGGTGGGCGTTAGTTTATAATAACTTTAATTTGCTGTAACTTTTTGGTTATTGAGTTTTTGGTAAAATTTTATTAAGAAAAAATCTTTTTTTGGGCTCCTGTAGCTACACTTTCAATCTTTTCCGTACGTTATGAATCATCCTGTATAGATAAAAACCTGCAATTGTGAGACAATGACAAATTTTTCATCGACAAATATGAGAAATATGTCATTTGTCAGTGTACTGTTATATCTCATTCATATGCAAAGAAACTTCAAATTAAATTATAGTGCATCTAATAATTTGTTTGAAACAATGCGTACGGGATATCTGAAACAATTGAAGGTCACACGAAATGATGACATCGATTATCTGAGAAATTTAACCTTTTGACATGAAAACGTCGTTTATAAATCATTGAATTTCTAAAATTATTTATAACGCAAGTCTTGTGCTACTTAAATATTTAAAATGATTTTATAATAGTGACATAATATGGACCAGACACTCATTGATATTAATAATGGTCTTGTAAATAGAGCTAAACATTTCTATAAATAATAAATTAAACACTTTCTAAAACTATATCACATAGTTATAAAACTATCCAACGTTATAATTTGAATTGAGAAACACGCTATTTTGAATGATAGAGTTTGCTTAATAAACCTATAATTATCAGAAATGATACTATAATAAAATACATAAACATATGTATATGGTATATAATAATATATTCTCGGTTTCCGTATACCGGATGTTTGAATGGAACAGAAAAACTGCAGAAAGGTCGTTGATACGACAATGACTTGTCTCATTTTTTAACTTAATCGTAAATTGTTTCTTTGTTATGGATACTAGCGGGCTTATTTTGCGAATGGTTTGGCGAATATTTCTCTATTTTAAAATACTACATAATAACGATTGAAACTAGCAGTATACCATGTCCGTTTAAAAAACTTCTAAATAAATAAAATAAATATATCATCACGCCTTTTACCCATTATGGGTGTGGCACTCTGCTTACGCAGATCTCGGTAAGTGATATATTTTTGCGTATGAAGTGCGGATACCAGCCGTCAAATCATAGCCCCCAAAGATGTTATTGAGATATGCCCAAAAATCTGCACGTTAAATATTGAAAATTTTATTTTATAACCCGTATAAAATATGAAAAAAGATTTTATTTGAAATCGGCACAAAAGGGTTCAAAAATCGTCATTAAAAGCTCAGAAATCGTCACTAAAGTAACCCATTTTACGATGATTTTGAGCAACCCAGTGCTGGCAACCGTTTAATAATTATTGTACAATTAGGATAATTTTGGCAGATATATTAACGAACTATAGTAAATTTGGACGTAACATGAAACAAAATTTGTAAGAAGAATTAACTAATTAATTCCGATGACGAAATTGAGAATAAAACAAATAATTTTGAGTGTTATTTACGATAACTTCACTTCTCGAGGTTGGCAACACTAACTGTCAGTTTCAATTGACAACTGACAGATGTATAAACTTAACCTTTATTGTGATTTCAAATAAAACTTAATATGTACCTCGGCACTGAAGTTCCTTTTTATCAATCACATGGTTTATTTTCCTAGGCCCTTTGAACTTCTGTGCCCTGATACATAAGTAACTACTAGCACGTATCATACTAAATTATATCTACGATCTTCCTAGTATATTAGTAAATACTAAAAAATGTAGAATGATATTTTGACAGGTAAATTTATATTTGGATACAAAAAAGTAACAATAAAATCACTTTTAACACGTTGCTATGTTACTTTTAACACTAGTGTCAAAAAATGACACTTTTAATTTGCTAAGCAACCGTTAAAGGGGATTCTTAAAAACGGTCGTAGATAAATTGTTTTTGAAATGTCAAATATATTTCATTTTTTGTTTAATTATCCATAGCCTAATAACTTTTTTAATACCAAATTATTAATTTTAATTTAATTGATATATCGAGGAAAATAGTAAATAAATCACTATATATTCTTGGATAACATGGCTTTAAATAAATTTATCATAAGCCATGTTATCCAAGAATATGTAGAAAGTTATTTACTATTTTCTTCAACAATTTTTCGGCTTAATAACCTTTTCCAAACATAATTTATATATCTTTAAGTACCTACTAATATTTATGTAACCATATGGGTTTTGTTGCATGCAATTTTAAATTTTGAACAACTTTTGTATTTACACACACTTGTTGTAAAGTCAATAGGTAAAAAGATACAGCAATATAGAAAAAAAGCACTCCTCATTTCCATTGTATACCCGGAAAATGTGTGAAAATTATTTTAAATGAATTCTCTTCACCCGTACTATTCTGTTTTCAATTCAAATTTTCTAAAGAGATATTTGAACAGTCCAATTTAATCTTTACTTTATTTACTGCAGATTTAATTAGTGTTCCAAAAAATTGTGTTTCACAGAAGTGGTTGTAGCAAACATTTATATTTAAAGATGACATAAATAATATGATAAATTTATTTATAGATCTGAATTTATTGCTGTCCAATAAATAAAGATAAAAGTATTGAAATATATTTGATAGAAAACATGGATGAAACCCTATAAATCAGTTTAAAATTATCTGTTCACCCCTACCCCAAAAATAGATAACTACAAACTACGAATGAGGGTTAACTACAGATATAAAATAAACTATGTATACTATAAAAGCCGTACACAGCAAGAAAAACATAAAAATCTATTTAAAATTTATTTACGTAGTTGTTTTTATTATTCTTTACGAAAAGCCAGTTTCACAGCACCCAATCCCAAAGCAATACAATCCGTATCCCTCCGTCAATAAAGCCTAAAATCGTTTGTCTCAAAGTTGATGATCCAATGACGGCATAAAATTATTATGTTGCTCTGAATTTTTAGTCTATTCAGAAAAAAGGCCACAAAAACTGTGTAATCTAATACGATACGTGAGACGTGGCAACACTGCGCGCGCTTTCGTCGAGGTTCCGTGTCTCAGGACGGCCTTACACCGGCAACACTGTATTGTGATGGGTACAGAAGCAACGATTTGGGAACGAATCTTTCAGGTAGAAATTCGAATTGTTTAGGGTTTTTCTTTGCAGCAAGGTTGCAAGATTGGCTAGATTAGGTTTTGCGAGATCTTATCGGGCTATTTAGTTGCCTAAACCCATACAAAGCTTTTTTTTAGTAAAAGAAGAAGAGTTTCGACCGGAATATTATTTATAAACTGGACTTCTACTAAATTAAATATTGTAATTTTATACAAATACCCGCTGTTAATTTTCTATTAAGAATTAATTAATTTGGGACCGTCAGAAATATAAATTATTAATTCTTTTTTTTAAATTATTTACTGTATTTAATTGAAAATAAACGCCATTTTACTCGTTATCCAGTGTATATATCTGTAGATTTTAGATATACAATAAATGTTTTGATGTAAAGCACGGATACCAGCCGCCAAATTAAGCCCCCCCCCCCTTCACACCCACATGTCTCTTCCTAAAGATATTTGATGAATTAAATTGTTTAGTAATTGCAAAGAATAGATTTTGTTCTTTTAACATATTACTCAGTTTTTCTCAAAACTGATAGCAGAGACAAGAAAAATGCAAAAACATTTTTTCCGATTGACATTATAGGTGACACTTTACGGACTGCTAACAGGCTGTAAAGTATCACTTTTATGAGTAGGCTGTAAAATTATTTTATATAGCAACCGCTCTATAAACGCATAGTAACCGTCAACAAATGCTTAGCAACCGTTCAACAAATAATTGGCAACGTAATTTGACAGCGATAACAAACAAAATATGTACATAAAATAATCACTAATTAATATTAATTTTAAATCGACAAACAAATTATTTGTTCAACCAAACATGAATTTATAGCTTCGACAGCATCTGCTGTAAATCTGGTATTTTGGTGCCTAGTTAAACAAATAACTTTTATTCCAAACATTGCAAATATCTTTCAACAGAAAATTTTTTGTTGTAATTATATTTGAAACAAATTTAGTTTGTTGTTTGTGTATTCAGTAAAATCAGCTTTGCGCATTATCATGTAACTTATAATAAAAGTATATTGTGTTATTATGAGTAAATGTGATACTTTGCGTGCTGAGCATGTAAGTTTGAACGACGAGCGAAGCGAGTCGGGCAATTACATGCGAAGATTAATCCATATTGAATGAGTACCTGCAGAAACCTTATCTTAATGTTTCTTAAAATTTTGTTTGTCTAGGTCATAAAGGTCAGATTCCTTAGAATTTAAATTATAACGCAAACTTATGAAAAGAAACCACATCAATGAAATAATTTAAACGTCAGCTTTCATGCTTTAGTAGAACTATATCTCACTTGTTACTGTTATTCATTTGTTTTCCTGATCGAAAGTTATGTAGAATATTTGGAACATTGCCTGGTTCCATGAGCTCTGTTTTTGGGTGTTTTAAGAGAAGTGTTTTAGAACTGTATAATGTTCTAAAATTATTACAAAAAAATCATTACAGAGAAATATGTATATAGTAAGGAAAATGTGTTTTTCTCCTCTAGAGAGGAAATTATAGAAGTATTACCAATATGAATGTTATTTACAAAAAATATATAAATAAATAAATCTGAAACTGCTTTATAAAGAGTCACATATTTTTTGTTTTTGTTTAATTTTCCACGGTGTGTTACAATTTTCCTATTAAATATTAATTTTAATTTGATTGAGATATCGTGAAATACTAATATTTAGGTAAGCCAATAGGCGTTATTGCATGTATTTTAAAATTCTAAACAATTTTTTTTTACAACATTCCAGAAAACCCCACCGTTGTTCTCCTGAAATAGTGAAGAAAATAAAGAAGTGTTACCAATATTAAAGTTATTTACAAAAAAATATATTGTAAAAATTATTTTATATTATTAATTATTAAATGCCTATTTTCATGGTCTTACAATTGTGCCATTTTTCTTTTTCTAGATTAAATCACAATTTGATAACTTTAATTTATATTTAAGATGGTTTCATTGGCAAGACTGCTATCCCGCCTTGCGTCTGATATCCTAACTTTTTACATATCAGTTGTGTTGTCAAAGTATATTTAAGTTCTTAGCAAATCGTTTTTAGAAACATGTCGTGAAAAAAATGTTGTGTCTAACACGAGAGGAAAGCCCTTCTTCCACTCTCGCTGGAATTGCCTTATTCGCTGCGCCCATGACGAAAAAGAAACGCTTTCCTCTAGTTTGACAAATAACTATTATAAGATTATTCAGCGCCAAAACACTTCTCTTAAAACACCCAAACACAGATCACATGACATAAGCATAAGACGTTGTATTTAAATAAATATATTTACAGAAACTAAAAAGTCATTAATAAAAAACATTTTAGTGTATATTGGGACAGCCTCTACATTTTACTGACATTATCAATAAAAACTTTGAGGTCGTTCTAAAACAATTACAGAACTATAACTCAAACAAAAAACTAGAAATGTTTCGTTTTAAAATAATTATCGTCATGTGTCCCGAGGGGCCGTTTCTGTCACTTCCTTCACGATTTTATTTTCGAATGTCAGTTGTTTTTGCTTTGACACGTCCGCTGAACTTAAACAGCTGAAATATAAAAGCATATATTTGCAGTAAATTTGTACATTCTAAGAAACCACGCATAAATACATTGAATTTCTGTAAGAAACTGCTCAGTGGACATTATATTCCCTATTCTGTCGCATAAATACACATAACGTAGTGTGCGCTGGTGAATGCTGTTGTGTTGTTTACAGTGGCGGCACATGGGCTGCGGACGAGGGGCACTGAATAAAAAAAAATTATGTCGACAAAAATTATATATATATATATATATATATATATATATATATATATATATATATATATATATTTCATTTTATAGTTTAGGGAAGTTGAAATTATTATTGAATTAATATAGAAGTTGTAAAACGTTCTTATTGTGCTTCAAATAAAATCGCAAGATATTTTAATCTGCATCTTTTACGTTAAAGATTTGTATATAAAATAATTTACAAACTGTTGACAGCCCAAAATAAAATTTGTTGCCATTAGATTATCGTCAAAAGCTTTAAAATTATTTTAGATAAAAGTGCTTCAAACAAAACAATTGATAATTTAGCTGTCTGCATATCTTACTTGAAACATATTATTTTTTTTTTCAGAAATATTTGACAGCTCAAAATAAAGGTACATTTAGATCTCCGTCAAACGCTCCTCAATTATTTTATGAAAAATGCTTCAAATAAAACAGGTAGTAAATTTAGTTGTCTGCATCTTTTATACTTGAAGCATTTTTTCATAAAATAATTCAGGAACGTTTGGCAGTTCTAAATAAAGTTAGTTGCTTTTAGACCGCCGTCAAACGTGCCTAAATTATTTTAGAGAGAAATGCTTCAAATAAAACAGGTAGAAAATATAATTGTCCACATCTTTTACTTGAAGCTTTTTGGTATAAAATAATTCAGGAACGTTTGATAGCTCAAAAATAAAGTTAGTTGCTGGGAGTACGACTGTGACTTTGACCGAGTAAAGGTTAATCAACAGTGTCAAGTGATAGAACCGATTTTTAACAGGTAATTTCGATAGACTTTAATCCTAATTACACTAAAAATCCAAAATCTTTACCTAGAACTTCCACCTTATATTATATTAGTCCTCTCCTAGACCCATTAAAAAAACTAACCCAATTTTAGTAGCCAAGATAAGTAATCGCTCACCTCTGCGAATAGCGCGAGCTATAGCGCAGTAGAGTAACTACTCACAGCCACTGGGCTGCTAGAATGTCAGGTATCTTCGAACCGTGTTACAAAAATTTGGTAAACAATACATTGGTGTTATACTGGTTGCTGGAGCAAGGCGAATAAATTATAAAAAAACTATTAATACCCGACAAATTATAACCAAACCAAACATCATGAATTCTTCACAAACGTATGCTCAAAAGGCAAATAAACCAAAACAAAACGTACCTCAATCATTCCCATCCAAACATCAAGCAATTATATTAAACGCAATAGACGATTTACTAATAAAAGATTACGTAACTGCAATCGGTAACATTGTAGAACCGAAAAATATAATATTTATATCAAAAATATCAAATAATCGAATATGCATATATCTATCAAGCAAAGAAATTGTAAATATATTAGTCGAAAACCATAAAAATATCGAGATTAAAAACCATCAAATAGAAATCAGGCGACTAATCACACCAGCAATCAGAATAGTTATATCTAATGTCTGTCCTTCAATCCCGCACCAAGTACTAGAAAAAATATTAATAGAACACGGACTAAAACCCGTCTCTCCAATCTACTTCCAAAGAGCGGGACTCCAAGAAGACATATATGCACATATATGCAGTTTCAGAAGGCAACTCTACGTATCACCAGATAGCCAAGAAGTCCAAGATAGCATCCTATTTAAACATGAAGACACAGAATACAGGATATACCTAAGCGGCGAAAAAGTACTCTGCCATCACTGTAATAAAACTGGATACCTGACCTCAAAATGTGAAGAACACAAACAAAGATCGGAAGCACATCATTTCCCTGAGCTTAACGAAAAAACACCAAATAAAAGACCTGCTCCATTGGACTCAGAATCAGATACAACAACCGATAATACTACCGAAAACCCTACCTCTCAGATGGAATCAAATCCAATAACCGAAACAAATAACGAAACAAATGAATTAAATGCAAGCAACATCCAAATGACTAATGATACCAAAACCAACACAACAGATCAAAAAAATACGGCAGAATTCAAACAACCGAATAAAAAAACAAAGAAAAGTACAAGTACCAGATCCAGATCCCAAAGTCCAGCTAGTCAAGAAACACTTGAGGAACAACTAATACCTATATTTGAAGACATGCATAAAAATTCAGATAAATATGTTCTTACATATGACCAAATCAAGGACTTTTTGCAAAATGTACAAGGATCTAATGATCAAATAACCATAGCAAAAGAGTACACATCAGATATCGGAAAATTGGTAGAAATGCTCGAACATATGAGAACATTAACCTACAGGGGTCTTAAGAACCGATTGTCACGCGCAATTACAAGAATAAAAATACAATTACTGGAACAAACGAAAAAAACTACAAAATAAAACAAAAAACAATTATGCAGATAGTCCAGTGGAATAATAATGGTATCCAAGCCCACCTGCCAGAACTGCAATATTTGATACAGGAACATCAACCACAATATATATGTATACAGGAAACAAGATTACAGGAGGGAAAAAATTTTAAACTAAAATATTTTGATTGCTATAGACAAGATAGATTAACAGATGGTATAGCTAGTGGAGGAGTAGCTATATTCAGCAAAAACTCAATCCAAACCAGTCAGATTAACCTTATCACCGATCTGGAAGCAATAGCAATCAGAACAAACTACCCCACACCACTAACCCTCTGTAACATATATATCCCGCCAAACAAAACGGTAACCACAAATGAAATACAAACAATAATCGATCAACTACCTCAACCAATAATTCTATTAGGAGATTTTAACGCATATAATGTTCTGTGGGGTTCAACCCATAATAATGCAATCGGAAAGACTCTAGAAGACACCTTATTAGATAATTACATTTTATTAAACGACGGATCTCCAACCCATATATCTGGACGCTCGGGAAACACAAGTGTAATAGACTTAACATTTGTAGACCCCAAACTCGCACCAAGCATGACATGGGAAACTCTACCTGTCTCACTCAGTGACGGGCACTTCCCAATTAAAATCACATATACCACAAAAGATAACAACCATGACGAAGACATAGAATACAAAAAATGGAATTATGTAAACGCAGACTGGGATAAATACCGGGATATTATAATAAACTTATATACTGAAACCACATTTACTGATATTAATGAAACGATAAAAAATCTCAATACAAAAATTATAGAAGCAGCAGAAATAGCAATAGGGTACAAAGAAAATAAACAGCTACATAAAAAGGTACCATGGTGGAATTCAGAATGCTATAAGGCAATAAAACAACACAAAAAAGCCTTATATAAGGTCAAAAAAAATAAGACTCCTGAAAATATTTTAGAACTACGAAGAACAAAAGCATACAGCAGAAAAATATTACGCCAGAATAAAAGACGCTCGTGGAAAAATTTTGTAACTACCATTAACAAGGATACACCAGCAAAACATGTATGGAAAAATATAAACAAAATCAAAGGCAGTGATACACCCAGAGAAATAACCAGTATTATAACAAACACCGGTCATGCAACAAACCCAAAGGAAATAGCCAACGAATTAGCAAATACTTTTAGGAAAATATCTAGCGATGACTCCTACAATAACAATTTTTTGCAGTATAAGACTGAAACTGAAAAAACTGAAATTATTATAGAAACAAACGTAGATGATCCACTTAATAAAAAATTTTCCATCTGGGAACTAAATATGGCAATAGATGACATGAAAAAAGATTCCAGCCCTGGCCCAGATAACATATCTTCGAAATTAATCAAACAACTCCCGGAAAAAACCAAAGAATATCTACTATCAGTCTACAACTACATATGGAACTCTCAAACCTTCCCAGATATCTGGCGAGACTCAATTATAATACCAATCTTAAAACCTAATAAAAACAAATGCGACCCATCAAGTTACAGACCAATATCACTTACTAACTGCATGTGTAAAATCCTCGAAAAAATGGTCTCAAAGAGGCTTAACTGGTACCTGGAAAGAAATAATGTATTCACACAAAATCAGACAGGATTCAGAACCGGACGATCAACTATGGACAACCTAACGATACTAAATTCAGAAATATTACAAACATTCAAAAATAAACAACATATGATAGCAGTATCGTTTGATATCGAAAAAGCCTATGATACCACGTGGAAATATAACATTATTAAAACACTACAAGAACATAAAATCGAAGGCAACACATTACATTTTATAAAAAACTTTCTTCAAAATAGAACATTTAGGGTGCGAGCAAATAATTGCTACTCAGAAAGAATGGAGCAAACAAACGGAATTCCACAAGGTTCAACACTGAGTGTTATTCTCTTCCTGATTGCAATTAACAACATCGCGAAAGCAATATCAAGCCCCGTCAAATTCCTTCTGTATGCAGATGACCTAATCATATATCACAGAAATAAAAATATAGATGCAATCCAAAACCAACTTCAAAAAACCATCAACAAAATAGAAAACTGGTCCGAAAAAGTTGGGTTCAAGTTTTCCGAAACTAAAACAAAAGCAATACATTTCTCTAAAAACAGGAAAAATAATGTCGACCCAACAATCACTTTACACAACAAAAATATACAATATGATAAGGAAATAAGAATACTAGGGCTAACAATAGACAAAAAACTTACGTGGAAGAAACACATAATAGAAGTAAGTGCAGAATGCAGCAGACGACTTAATATCATAAAGGTATTGTCGCATCACGACTGGGGATCAGACATAGAAACACTACATTCCATTTACAAGTCGATAATACGAAGCAAAATGGACTATGGAGGAATAATATTTTCAACGGCCAAGAAATCAGTATTGCGTATCTTAGATACGATACATCATTCTGCCCTAAGAATTATTACAGGAGCCTTTAGGTCAAGCCCGATTCAAAGCCTTTACTGCGAAATGTCCGAACCATCACTGTACCACCGAAGAAAATATCTACACCTAACATATATTACGAACGTCGCAAGTCAACAAAACCACCCATGTTATAAATATATTTTTGACCCAATGGCCCAAACTACATCTATACAAAACCATTCAGTCTATCAAAACCTTACCCTACAAATGCTTAATTCAATTAACTACACTCTACCCAACATCCACAAAAATAATCCCACTATAATTCCTCCTTGGTCTATCGAAATGCCCACCGTAAACTTAGATCTGAGTATACACAGAAAAGAAGATACCAACCACCAAATAATTAAAAACCATTTTCGAAAAATCCAAGAAGACTATAACGATCACCAGTTCATATATACGGACGCATCAATATTAAACAACAAAGTAGGTACAGCATTCATTACCCAAGACCAAGTACAAAAGTTCCGCTTACCTAAGGAAACTAGTATATATACAGCAGAAATATACGGAATACTCTACAGCCTCTCCAACTTAATAAATTCCTCAAATCACAACACATCTTACGCCATATGCTCAGATTCCCTCAGCACAATCCACTCCATCAAAACCATCTACCCGAAACATCCCCTAATAAAAAATGTTCATGAACTCCTTTCACAGCTATCCACCAAAAACATCCACATAACATTTATATGGATCCCGTCGCATATAGGCATAATAGGAAATGAGCGGGCAGACACAGCGGCAAGAGAAGCCACCGAGGACGGTACAAATAATGAAGATTTACCAATACCACCGAACGATGCAAAGGCCACCATTAAGAAAAAAATATTAGAGGAATGGAACAACCACTGGAGGAATCAAGCATCAAATAAATTACTAAAAGTCCAAGACAACATCGATACAAAAAGACATAATAATAGTTGTACCCGAAAAGATCAAATAATACTCACGAGGATGAGAATAGGGCATACTAAACTGACCCACATGTATCTTTTTAATAAAACCAATCCGCCAACCTGCGACAGTTGTAATGTCCAAATTACAATAGAACATGTAATTATACATTGTAACAAATATAGCGAAGAAAGAGAAAAATATAAAATACCAGGAACCATAAAAGAAGCACTAAGTCCAAATAACAACAAGTCTACACTGCAGTACATTAAAAGTATCAACTTGTATAAATATTTATAAACAATATTGACATACATTATAGCACTTATAATATGTTATTGTAACCATTTATGTACATAGCTAATACCCAATGGGGGAAGCTAAATAAATAGAAAAAAAAAAAAAAAAGTTAGTTGCTTTCAGACTTCCGACAAACGTTCCTAAATAATTTTTTTTTCAAACGTCAAAAAAGTACGTTTTTATGTCTTTGTGTGTCTCTTTGGCAACTCTTTTACGCCGGCGGAGGACAAAATAAAATATTATGATAAATAGTAAGGTTGAAATTCAATAATTTGTCAGCTCAAGTTTCATAAAAAAAAATAATTTTTAAATGGTGGAAGACCCCATTATTTTAGAAAAGAATGCTTCAAATAAAACAGTTAAAATAATTATTTTCCCTGCAATAATTAAGGAACGCTTAACACCCAAAAATATAATTTGCTATCTTGCTTGCTTATCTCTTTTTAATCTGTGTTTCAAACAAATTAAAAATGAAATACTTGCAAACAGTCAGTTAGGGTGCTATATTAGGGTTGTTCACAATTACTCCGCACATATTGAATGCAACAGACTTCGCGGATCACTTGTATTGGTTCTGGATGTTAGGGCGTTGTCTTCTCTCGTATATATTCCTCAGATGACTCATGGTGTAAGCATCACATGCTGCAGGAACTTTCAGAATTTTTACCAACGCTTTTATGAATCAGAGCTTGAAATTGATCAATATGTGCGTAAGTAATTTGTAAAGAATTTCTAATTTTTCAACGGCGCTATGTTAATAGCGCTTTCGTTTTGTAAGCAGGGGACTCGGATACAAATCTTGCTGACTTTTACGGCTGCATTGAATAGTCTATTGATATTTAATTTAATACATTGCTTAACTCCATTGTTAATTTGAATTCTATCATTTTAACTTTGCCACTGTGGTTCTCCTTCCACTTATATATTTATTATTTATAAATATTACAGTTCTCTAAAATATTTGTGGGCACTGAAATATAATAATACTGGAACGCTATAGGCCGAACGATGTATCTTGGCGAGTTGAAAAAAAACCTTTTACAAGTCTGTTACAAAAGTCTAGATTTGGGAGCAATTCATCAACCGAAAGTGGTAGTTTTTGAGCATATCTCAGTAAATAAATGAGTTAGCATATATTTCATTGTATTAAAAGACATTGAGAAAAATGCTTATTAAATTTACATTTTTTTTTACCTCCCGCCTACCTCTAGGTAAGGGAGGTATTGTTTTTGGTCAGAAAATTGGGTAGTGAGTTTTCAATGAATAAGCACGTTTTAGGGTCCCTACAATACGATTTTACTATTTTCGCGATGATGTCTGTATGTATGTATATATGTATGTATGTATGTATGTATGTATGTATGTATGTATGTGTGTGTGTGTGTAGTCTGTGGCAATTTTTTCGTCTCGCATAACTCAAATACTATAATACCAAAAAATAAAATTTTTTGAATTATTGTTTCTTATATTTAAATGAAGAGCTGATTAGTTTTTGGATAAAATTGGTCGACCGGAAGTAGCAGTTTACTTGAAGCCCTTAACAGTTTTTCGTGAAAAACACGGTTAAATTTCCTTTTTCAACAATTTATGTTATTTTGAAAGTTGAAGAATATTTAATTCTACATTTGTTTTGATTACACTAATTTTAATAATTTTCATTAGATTTAGAGATAATAAAATATAAAGAAATTAGATTTCACAAATCTTGCATTCCTAGTACACCATGGAAAATTTTCAATTTTTTACGAAATGTGACACATGTCATTGTGATTGTGAAGCTGTTTTCTTAGTGAAATATATGTCAAAAAATTAAATATATATACGAAAGAAAATTAAAATTCTCAAATATAAATAGAAAATAAACAAATAAGAAGGTATGTTTCTGTATCATCAAATACTATTTTGTACCGTTTAAGAGTAGTATTGGGCGGGAGGTTATGTGCTGGCCACATCAGATTTTTATTTATTTATTAAGAAGATGGTAAGCGTTCTAACTACTTTGGTCATATACCGCCTGATGAGTATGTAATTGTGAATTTATGTAAACATCACAAACGATCATACTCTTCAGTGGGATTCGAACCCACGACCTCTGTTGTACTAGGCTAGCAACTACGCTACCGGGACCGAAGTAAATTGATATTAATTCCATTTATTTTATTACTATTATTTTAAATCAAAATTCTTTTGGTAGTTATTATTATTACCGTTTTGTCCGTTTCTATATACTTGTTTGTGTTATTCATTTGTTAACCTGAAGAAGAATTACGTTTCTTTAATTCAAAACGTTGTATTTAAATTAATATTCTACACTTCTCGAAAACTTAAAACCAAAAGTCTTTTTATATTTTCTACGTATGAGTTTTAAAAGTTTTTTCATCTTTATTATTATTTTAGTTTCACAGATGAATGACAAATAACAAACTGCCCAATATGTCGGTAAATAATTAAAGAAATGTCAATTTAATTTAATGTTTTAAATGTGATTTTGTTATAGCCACCTGTACAGTTACAAGTTGTTAAAATACAAATAAAATTTCAATAAAGAAAGTTATAACGTTTCCAAGTAAAATTTAATGATCGCTTAGACGTTTGAAATATAATTTATTATAGTTTTTTTATTACATCGTAAGTTTTATATGTATATGGACCAGTATATTGGCATGTTTATAAATATCTTAAACCTTTCAACCTTTTGAAACACTGGGTAAATGTACAGAATTCCTGGAACAAAAATTATGCTCAGTTAATAAGGAAGACTCTTGCCATCTCATGCAAGAGGAATTTACAATATTTGTGTAGGAATGGAATCACAAAATGGCAAATAAGTCATTTATATTGTAACATTTACAGCTATACCCAAAAACATCGTACTAGATATAATAGAAGTTACAATATATTATTAATTACTCGATTAATTATTAAGATATTTGAGTTTTAAAGACAGCAATTCTGGCGTCAAAGTATTATGTTCCTCGGTTTGTTTTTCTCTTACTCATCTATTCTATTCTAAATTCTTTGTACTTTTCTTATTATTGAGCTCTCAGATTGTCGAAATGACAAATGGTTGGTGCCTAATTTAAAGATTTTTGTTTTGTTTTGAATTTTTAATCAAATAACACTAATCACACTTGTTTGAGAATTTGCGTGATTATGGGGTCCATTCTGTAACTTACCTGTTAATTTTTAACGGCCTGTTAAAAATTTTAACCAATGATAACAGACGTTACTGAATAGAAATTGAAAATTTCATTTCCACAAATAGTTGTTAGTTAAAATTTTTAACATATCTTTAAAAATTAACTGATAAGTTTTGAGCAACCCAGTGTTGGCAACCGTTAAATAATTATTGTACAATTAGGATCATTTTGGCAGATATATTAACGTACTATAGTAAAGTTGGACGTAACATGAAACAAAATTTGCAAGAAGAATTAACTAATTCATTCCGATGAAGAAACTGAGGACAAAACACATAATTTTAAGTGTTATTTACGATAACTTCACTTCTCGAGGATGGCAATACTGACTGTCAGTTTCAATTGACAACTGACAGATGTATAAACTTAACCTATATTGTATTTTTTTACAGTTTTTTTGGATTTTAGATTTCAAATAAAACTTAATATGTACCTCGGCACTGAAGTTCCTTTTTATCACTCACATGGTTTATTTTCCTCGGCCTTAAGGGTCTCGGAAACTAAATTCCATATTCGTGATAATAAATTGAACTACAGTGTCTTGATATATAAATAAATATTATTGCATATATACTTATTTGAATGCAATGGTAATTTGTTTATTACATAATTATATTATAAAATGCTTACAATAAATGCACATTTTGTTTTACATATTGCGTATTTAAATTGTCCTCTATGTTTTTTCCTGGAATAAATGGTATACATGTATATTTTAATTATTTACCACGAAAAGTAATTTTAATTCCATTTAAATATTTTTCTGAACAATAAATTACAATATTTGTGTTTACAATTATTTACATTGACACGTGACAAAACCACACATTTTTCTATTTTTAACTGTTGTTTTGTTTTTATCAAAATGCATAGGTTTGCTGATTTCAACGAAATGTCATTAGGGAAAAGGAAAAATTTAATTCTTTTTCCTTAATTTTACTACACACTTGTGTGATTTTTAATGTAAAACAAAAATGTCAAAATGTAATTTTTCTTTAATGTGTTGTAATTCATAAATGGTGACAATGTTTCAAACAAAAATTGTAGATAATATTTGAAACATTATTTTCATGACAAAAATTGTTATTAAATCATAATTTACTCAAATATTTCAAATTAACTTGATAGGGCTTCAAATAAACTAACAACAAAAACTAATCAGCTCTTTCAAAGGGGATACAATTGATATATACAAAATATCAAAATTTTTAGTTTAATAGATTTTTAGAAACCGTAACTCCAGAGATCCACACAGACTGACAGACAGACATACACAGACATCATCGCAAAATTTTTAAAATCGTATTTTAGGGACCCTAAAATGTGCTCATCTACTGAAAATTCACTACCCAATTTTTTTCCTTACAAAATGTGGCGGGAGGTAAAAAGTAAAGTGCGGTTACCAGTCGTCAAGTCACGATCCCCAGACACTCACGTGAAGTACGAACCACATTGGTTAAGTTGAATTTGTCTACTCTTGACTATTGGGCATCCAAAATTAAAATACGCTAACTAGTGGTAGAAAGCTGAACTAACCATAAGGTACATAAATTTCATTGTATTTTGAAATTAATTGTTATTTTTTTAAATTAATAACAATTATAGCTATTTTAAGAGTATTCCAATGTAAGTATTACATTTGCTTAAGCCGTATTATTTAAATAAAACGTAAAAATGTAAGGTACATTGTATTTGTAGATTATAGGTTAAGATTGAATTTTCTCTTAAAAAACCTATAAAAACAGCAAAATTTGCTGTGCATATGGCAGCAGTTCTGCGGCCAATAAAAATAAACTATCAATACTAAAGCACGAATTCGCCATCATAAGATATCATACAAAATGAATTTGACATGTACCTTATAGGAATTGTGATCAACGCCATCTCTTGATAATTTGGAAGCCCAATATGGGGATGTCAAGATGATGCGATGTGTTATAATATGACTAATGAAGTGTGTAATGCCCGCCAACTCTTTTGTTGTCGAGTGTACACGTCCCTCAATCGGAAATTGGCCAGTTTGGTATTATAAACCAGGGAGGAAATTAGTAAATGAATATTGTAGTGAATGCGCTATTCACACGGCTATTTATAGGATCTTTATTATTACCACCAACGCTCGGATGTGAAAAGTGCAAAGTGGGACAATACCTCGTGACGTCACATCACCCCTGTTCACATGATCAAAACGCTGTTATGACGATATACATACTTGGAGAGAATAATCAAATTAAGTGGAATATTTCAATGTACTTGTTGCTCAATTGGTTTGTAATAATAAGTTACATTTAAATGTAACATCCCGCCATTTACACATTTTGAGTGTGGCGCTCTGCTTTCGCAGATCTTGGTAAGTGATATACCGGATGATTCATCGATCTAATCTTTTATTAAACTCGCTTATTTTAAGGTATGGAGTAGGTACAATTCTTCAAATAAAATCTATTTGATATATCATTGTCTATTTACCTATCATATATATTTGTATACAGGGTGCTTCATTTAAGCGTAACAATATACAACTTTATATTTTTTAATGGAGCAACCTTATAAATATTTTCTGATTATGATAATAAATTTAATTCCTTTCAAAAAAAGTGTAATAATACACACACACAGTATAAAATTTATAGTCAAATTTAACCAAATTTTTAGTCCCAGATGATCCACCGTTAATTTTTTCAAATATGTTAGCAAATAACAAATTATTTTTGGGTATTGCGTAATTAAATATATTTGTGAATATAGTAAATATTAACATTTACTTTTATGTGATTTTGACTAAATATTTTAGTAATTACCTGTATTGCAGCAGAACAATAAATTGTAGTTATTATAACAATTTAATTTGTTATAAAGGATACAAACTTTCTTTAACAATTTCAAATTGATAATTTAGTTAAACATACTTGTTATTATTGACGAGTCTATTTGTTAAACTTTGTAATGTAGAAAATAAATAAAAATAAACATTTTTCTTGTTAAAAATTCAGAATTGACAAAATTTTATTTAACAAATTGTCATATTTGTTCAAATTTAACACAATATATTTGTCAATATTAACTAAAAATATTTAACAACCGCAAAATTAACAAATCGCAAATCAAATGTTTTACTGTGTATATATAAAGTATAGTAGATAATAGATAAACAAATTATAATTTAAATCAGAAGTCAAATCGAGCACTATGTAAATAAATAAGAATCAATAAAAAAGGAAGAATAGGCAGAAAAAATATTTTTTTTCACTGTTTCTATGATACAAAAATCATGACAATAACAGCCATTTCCAATCTACGGTAGATTTGTGCACTTTCTCTCACATCGTAAGGGAAAGTGCTCAAATAATGTGAAAATGAACAAAATTAAACAAATCAAAGGTAGCTTTCATCAATTATTTTATAATTCAAATAATTTTGAAATACATAAAAACCATAATAAATATTGGGATCGTGAAAAAAGTGGTATATTCACCTCAGAAAAGAAGTGTATTTTTTCTTGTCGTATTGTAGCCCTCGTCTACGACTCGTGCTTCATTTTACTCCGCGGAAAAAAAATCATACAGTTCTCTCCCTTAATGTATAATATACTATTTGAGAAAAATATTTCAAATAAAAATTACAATTGTCTACAATTTCTTTTTGAAGTATTTTTCCCTAAAATAATTTAGGAACGTTTGACAGTAAATATAGTTAGTCGTCTGTAGACTAAATTCGTAAATTATTTGAAATAGAAATGTAGTAAATTTATTAGTTGTCTAAATTTTGTACTTGAAGCATTTTTACTTAAAATAAGTCAGGAACATTTAACAGGGCCGAATAAAGTCATTCGTTTCATCGTTTCTAAATTATTTTAGAAAGATATATATCTGTAACATTTATTTCTCTGTTTTTTCTACCTCAAAATCGCTACTGGTTTACTTAAATATCAGCAAACTAACAAATTAAATATTCAGTTTTATCGTTAGAATTAAGACTTGTCACCCGTTGCGACGCATGTATGGCTTTAAGAAATCACACGCCTGGCTTCAAAACCTTGGAAGATAATTTCACCCAAATCGTGTAGAAAATTCATCCCTTGACAGAAGATTTGTCAACGAAACTGACACTAAATAGGGGTAGCATTAGCTCACAAACACACACGTTTCCTTCTAAACACCTTTGGACAAAGGCGCGGAATAAAATTCAGGGATTGTTCCATTTTTAATAAAAGACCTGGCGTACAATACACTGGGACAGATGTCCCGGTGCAAGCGATTCTCGCCCTTCGGTACCACCACGTTGAGACAGAGAGCTTCGTAATGCTGTTTCCTATACGAAGTATGCCGCCGCCACCGGTAAATGGACATATCGCTTTTGTGTGTACGGCTACTTACAGATCGTAAATCACGTATTTAAACCCGGGATGAAATATTTAGTTCTGGGTGATTCAAACGGTGATATTTATGGTGTTATAAAATTTGGGGATTTTTGCGAATCTCCAAATGTAGGTGAAGGATTCTGGGGAAATTTTAATTTATGGTACTGTAAATTTTATTGCTTTTCAAGGAATTAAATTACTTGTATATAAAACTTTATGATGCGTCTTAAATAACGAATATTTCTGCAAGGATTCACCAGCATTTCTAACCACTCAACTATTTTGCGTTGGTAAATCTTCCCATATTATTTTAGCGCGAACTACTTAAAATTGAAGTTTTGAAGAACTTTATTCTTTACTGCTTTTATTTATATGTTTCAGGAATGTTCAACAGCGCAAAATAAACTTCTATTATACATTCTTTTCGTATCTATTGCAAAATATGCAAAATAGAGATTTTTGTATAAGTTCTGTATTGCCATTGAATTTTTACACAAAATAAATTCTAAATAAACAAAAATTAAAGCAAGATCGCAACGAGCCAACACATAAGAGAAGCTATAATAAATAATAAGAGCAATCATAATTTGTTTTTACTTATTTACTGTTTCATATTACTTGTTTAAGCTACTCACTAGTTTTCCTGATGAAGAATTACAATAATTCGAAACGTTTTCCAATTTTCCTTTTGCGTGATGTAATTCGTAAATGGTGATTGTAAGAAAATAAAATGTTTCAAACAGCAATTGTACATAATAATATTTGAAACATAATGGGAACTTTCACCATTTTTTTTATGAAAGTTTATCTAAATTGAAGACTATCTATACTTTTAAAAAGTCTTAATTGTTATTCATTAAGCCACAATGATTTTTTTTAAATGTTGTGACGTCATTATATTGGTGGATCTCAAACAGTAGAGATTTAAATAATTTTTGTCACATAAATGTTCATGGGGTAAATAGCTCCGAGGTAACGTGTCGGACTGTGGATCGTGAGATCCTCAGTTCGAATCCCACTGCCGACAGTTACAAATTTAAATTTATCCCTGTGGTTCCTCCTCCACTAACATCCTTGGGGGCTATGATTTGACGGCTGGTAACCGCATTTCATACGAAAAAATATATCACTTACCGAGATCTGCGTAAGCAGAGTGCCACACCCGTAATGGGTAAAAGGTGTGATGATATATTTTTTTTTTATTTAAATGTTCTATTTTATTGTAATAATAATAATAAAATAAGTAAAAAAATATAAGACTACAATTATTTATAATCTGTACTGTTTTAGATCCAGCAACACCTCTACAATGACGTCACAACATTTCAAAAAAAAAATTATTGTGACTTAATGAATAACATTTAAGAATTTTGAAAAGTGTAGATTGTCTTCAATTTAAATAAAGTTTCATAAAAAAAATGGTGAAAGACCTAATTTAGGAACTACCTGCCAAAAGTTCCTGAATTATTTTACCCCATTATGAAATAATGCTAAGAGAAACAGATGCAGAGAAGAATTTTTTTTCCAAATCATTAATGGAATCACTTCTCTCTAAAATATTTTATGAACAATTGGAGATCACTTAAAATTGTATTGTCAAAAGTAGGTAAATTATTTTAGGTAAAAGTGCTTATAGAAAAAATGTTGCAATAGTATATTCTACAACAAGTAATGGAATGGCACATATTCCACGCGAGCAAAAAGTTTGTAGCCCGAGCCAAAGGCGAGGGCTACGGTTTGCGAGCGTGGGATAGGCCATTCCGTTACATGTTGTAGACTATACTTTCTATAAAAAGGTTTTGGAAATTATACAAAAATACAAATATAAAACTGTTGAAAACGTCAAACTCAAATAAATCAAATTAAAACAAACAGACGTAACCATAGTAACTGAATCAAGATACTCCATATGTCGAGCTAATATGCGGCTCTGATTCGTCGAAAATATTCCATACGCCGCGTATGGAATGTTAGTGATTCCATAACAATTTTTAGTAGTGGAATGCCCAGTTTCCAAAACAGTGTTATAGAAACTAAATTTTCTATCATTTTTAGTTGAACAATCCCCCCTCTAAAATAATTTAGGAAATTTTGCCGGAGATCTAAGGGCGACAACTTTATTTTACGCTGTTCAATGTTTCTGAATTATTTTAGAGGAAAATTCTTCCAGTAGAACTTGTAGAACGAAATTTCCTATCACATTTATTTGAAGAGCTTCTCTCTAAAATAGTTAATTAATTTATATTATATATTCTTCTCGTATCTGTTGCAAAATAAAGCAAGCTTTCCTGGTTTGAAATCAGCAATTCATCTGCAAGAAGGGTAATATCGTAAAATCTTAATCTCGAGGATGTTAATTCATTCAAGAGCTTAATCTCGAAATAAAGACATTATGAAATGTATAGTGTGCTCACGAGAAATAAGTTAGAGCTGTCACGGGACGATAACATCACGGTATATTTTCACGTTAAACTTTGCGTTAATTACCGATAAATTTCAGGATTCCAACGCCTACTCACAACTTAATTCCTTCAGGAAAATTACACTATCTGCTTAAGAATTTTTTTACAATTTTAAGTCACACTAGAACATTTCTAATTGACTTTAAAATAGCCAATTTATTTTGATAAGAAAATTTAATTGAGGTACAAAAATTAATCAAATATATTATTCGTCGCTCAGTATTTCATTGTAGATATCTTAGGCGTGTCAAAAATTCTTCAAAATAAAAAACTGCATCAATTAATCATGCCTTTCTAAAAAAATCTGTAATTGTTCATTCCTGAAAGTTAACAAGTCACCAGACATTAACAATATAATTTGTGTCAACCAGTGCAAAAGAACTATTGACAAATATATCGCATTTGTCAGGTAGAGTACTTTCACTGGTCTTACAAGAACTGGTTGCACAGATTGAGTTCTACAAGCTCACCCAGACATTTTAATGCATTTGCATAGTTTACTCATTAAGTGAGGAAATGAATGGTGTAGGAAAAATTGATGCAAGAAAGTTATAAGGATAATTATTGAAAAAACTCTGATATGAAAGTTGGCTTTGTTTATTGTCTTTATGTGGCCAACACATTACCTGACGCCGGAGACTTTTTATTATTAAAATATACACTAATTATCGAACATAATATTGCACGAAAGGTACATGCCGTATTTTGCATTTTATAATGCTCTAGAAATAACATAAATATTATAATTGTGACAAAAATACTATGATTAATATAAAAGAAATAAAAATGTGTACCTATAACGAATAATATTAATAATACAGGGTGATTCATAACGTACGAAAAAGATTGAAAGTGTATTTTTATAGTATACATAGTTTATTTTATATCTGCAGTTAACCCTCATTCGTAGTTTGTAGTTATCTATTTTTGGGGTAGGGGTGAACAGATAATTTTAAACTGATTTATAGGGTTTCATCCGTGTTTTCTATCAAAAATATTTCAAAACTTTTATCTTTATTTATTGGACAGCAATAAATTCAGATATATAAATAAACTTATCATATTATTTGTCATCTTTAAATATAAATGTTTGTTACAACCATTTTTCTGAAACAGACAATTTCTCGGAACTCTCTGCAGCAAATAAAATAAAGATTAAATTGGGCTGTTCAAATATCTCTTTAGAAAACTTGAATTCAAAACAGTATAGTACGGGTGAAGTGAATTAATTAAAAATAATTTTCACACATTTTCCGTGTATACAATGGAAATGGGGAGTGCTATTTTGGTCAAAAAATTGGGTAGTGAGTTTTCAAAGAATAAGCACGCTTTAGGGTCCCTACAATACTATTTTATTATTTTCGCCATGATGTCTGTTTGTATATGTGTATTTTTGTTGATTTGAATGATTTTGGATTTTGGATAAAAACCGGAAGTAGCAGTTCACTAGTTCACAGTTTTCCGTGAAAAAACACGGTTAAATATAATTTTTTAACAATTTATGTTTCTTTGAAAATTTTAGAATATTTAGTTTTATATGTGTTTTGATTACACTAATTTTATTAATTTTCATTAGATTTAGAGATAATAAAATATAAAGAAATTAAATATCATAAATCTTGCATTCCATGTACACCATGGAAACACTTAAAAATTTTAAATTTTTTACGAAATGTGACACATGTCATTGTGATTGTGAAGCTGTTTTCTTAGTGAAATATATGTCAAAAAATTAAATAAATATATGAAAGAAAATTAAATTAGTCAAAAATATATATAGAAAATAAAGAAATAAGGAGATATTTTTCTGTATCATCAAATACTATTTTGTTGCGTTTAAGAGGGAGGTTATGTGCTGGCCACATCATATTTTTTCTTAATAAAATTTTGAGAAAAACTCAATAACCAAAAAGTTACAACAAAAGTTCTTTTAAATTAACGCCCACCTATTGAATACCGCTAAAAATAATCATTATTTTTTCGTTTTTATAGAAATATGTTTCTTTCAAATCTTACCTATCCTTTGTAATGCACTTTTCAATTATGACACGTCAAAAAATGACATTCTTCATATGTTGTTTATTTCTTTTGAAAAAGCACAGGTCGGCAGATTAAACAAAAATGTCAAAATTCTATATTAACGTAATGTAATTCCTAAATGATGCTAGTAAGAGAAAAATGTTTCAAACAGAAATTATTGCAGATAACATTTGAAATACATATTATTGCCATATAACTATAATCCATTGATATATTTCAAAATAACCTGATAGGGCTTCAAGTAAACTACCACTTCCGGTTATTGGTGTACCATCAAAAACTAAGAGGATATAAATGTAAAATACAAAATATAAAATATTTTAGTTTAGCAGTTTTTGAGAAACCGAAACCATTAAAATCGTATTCTTAAATTACAAGACGTGTTTATCTATTGAAAACTCACTAGCGAATATTTAGTATGATTCCTATACCTCCCTTACAGGAAGTGGTGGGAGATAATAAAAAAGTTACCCTAGTACGAAATGTTTTTGTTAGAAAAATTATAATTATTTTTACCCATGCAGTACTGTGAAACACCAACCCTCAATGGTGTTAGAATTTTATTTTTCCAAAATTGACATTAAAGTACACGATATCATTCCGCGAAATTAACCAAAATAGTAGCTAAACTAGAACTTTACAGACTCTTATGTTAAAATTTAACTTAACGGACTCATCTGTCAAACTTTTAGCACTGCCAAAAATAACAAACCTATTCTGTAATTCTATTGCACTGACATTTGATAATAATTTATCGGATTTAATGCAGATCACATGCAGGCCGCGTCTAAGAACATGTAAATAATAATGAAAATTAAATTATTTGATATTTTGACAGTACTTTTGTTATCACAGCCATCCTCGTCGCAACAGCTAGCTGACGTTTTACAAATCCATAATGCTAACTTTTATGTTTTAAATAATAATTTAACGATTTCGAAAAAAATATAATAAAGTATTGTTTTATTACTCATATTGTTTATTCCACATTCGTAATAAAACATTACACTTTAGTGCCTTATACAAATAACTATTTGGAAACTGTTTACAAATATTGAGCAGAGTAAATGAGTAATATTTCTCAAGTAAGCCATACCTATAAGCACCTTACAATAAAATCAGATAAGTAGAACTATATACGTATAAGCAATAGCCGACAGTAAGACAGTCTCCGAAAAACTAGAGCAATAATACTCCCGCCGCTATCACAGACTTACCGCTCATATCTCCGTCTCCTTCCAACACATTATGCGGGTACCTGGAGGACAATTAGTCGTATTATGCAAATTCTGACGTAGATAGTGCATGGACACAATTATAATTGACATTTTAGAGATGTAAGATAAAGACGGAGATATGTTATAAAGGACAAAAAATGTAGAGTGAAATGGAAAAAATTATGATCCGGTTTTCTGTGTTTGTGTGAGTGCTGAGTAAGCGAATGCGCGTGTGTGTGAACTTTTATGCATAAGCGCGCGTTATGCGGCCAGTGGCGGCGGGAATTATTACAAAAGGGGCTTGTGTTGGATTATATATCCTGAGATTTTTGGCGTCGTAATTTGTATAGGGTGTAGAGTTAAAATGTGGAATATAGGGATTTAAATGCAGTTTTTACTTTCTTGTACAATGAATAAGGAAATATTGAAATCAAGAAAATAATCGCTGACGATATTTTTGCGGAAATACATATTTTGACGTCCACTGAATCCGTTAAGACAAATTTTTCTATGATGTTTGTGTGTGAGGATGGATGGATGGATGGATGTATAACTTCAAAGGTGAAATTTCAACTGCAATTACAAGAAAGCAATGCGTAGTAAAAAAATTTAATTTGGGATTTGTTAATTTTGCGGTTGTTAAATATTTTAAGTTTAGTATTAACAAATATGTCTTAAATTAACATCTTGAACACATGACATTTCGTTAAATTAAAATTTTAACAATTCTAAATTTTGACAAGAAAATTTGTTGTTTTTCATTTGTTACTGGATTTATAAAATTTAACAAATAGACACGTCAATAATAAACAAGTAAATTTGGCTAACTTAACAATTTGAAATTGTTAAAACAATCGCCTGTCGTTGAAATATACATATTTTGACGTCCACTGAATCCGTTAAGACCAATTTCTCTATGATGTCTGTGTGTGAGGATGGATGGATGGATGTCCGTGTGCGCAATATCTCATTAACGAGACAAGATATGTAAACGAGGTTTGGAATATATAGGTTTCATAAAAATACGAAGAGCTGAGTAAATTTTGAATGAAATTGGAAAACCGGAATAGAAAATTTACTGATCACACAAAACAATAAAAAATAGAATCACCTTAGTTACAATGTGAACGAAAACAAAAACATTTTAAACATCTATATGTCAAATAATTGTCAAAAAGAGACATGCGCTAGGAGCAAGTCAAACGTGTTCAGTTGCTTTTATATGTATAAGAAAGTAGTGTGGTGACCACACCAAATTTATTTATATTGCTGTAAATTTTTAACTATTATCTTTACAGCTTTTAGAATTTAAAAATACATACAATAAGGCCCATTAGGTTAACTAAATATTAGTATTTCACAATATCTCAATCAAATTAATATTTATTAGGAAAATTGTAACACGACCATTAAAAATTAAACAAAAACAAAAAAATATGTTACTTTTTAAAAGGCAGATTTATTTAATTATTTAACTGAAAGAAATTATTATCTACAATCTTCTATGAAGTTACAACACTGCAATAAATAAACCAAAATTTTGAATAGTGAATTTTCAACAAGTAAGCACGTTATGAGGTTCTTAGAATATGATTTGATGTGATGTGTTTTTGTGTGTGACTATTTGTAACGATTTTTGATAACTCCAAATCTAATGAAGATTTTTATTTGAATTTTTTTTCTTCATTTTGTACCATTTAGAAATTAAAAGTTTCGGCAGTTTATGTGGTGCCCTGGTGCCCGCATAAAATTCTAATGACAATATTATTATCAAATTTCTTTTTTAGATATTGGATGTTTAAATTACGAACTGATTAGATTTTGTTAGCAATCCGTCAACCGGAAGTGGTAGTTTACTTGAAAGTCTATTAGGTTTTTTTGGGTATATCTCAGTAAATAAATAAGTTAGAGTAGTTTCTATAATGAAATAGGCCCAAAATAATATTAGCTATAATTATATTTGGAACTTTTCTATATTGTACCGTTTATGCAGGCGGGAGGTTATGTGCTGACCACATCATATTATTATTCTAATAACTGTATAGCATACATTATTACATCGAATGAAATTATAGTTCAAAATAATATATTTATTTTCTTAAAAGTATAATGAAGTTGAAAAAGTTTTCGGAATTCAATTCAATCAATGACCAATTTTTCTATATTAAAATAAATATAATATCTATAATATAAGATAAATATTGAAAAAAGAGTTGTTTTCTCGCATTTTCTATATATTTATTGGTTAAATGGTTAAATAAAAAACAAACGTTTGCATATTTACAAATAATTTGACTTCAAAAATAAATATAAATCTAATTAGTTTTGCTCTTAATAAGTTGGCAAGTAATACTTTTAGAATACAGAGAAGTGTATAAGTAAACATATATGTAACAAATACAAGAGTCGGAAAGGTTTACAGTATTACCAACTGCGCGTATAAAAAGAAACCAAAACTTGACAGCAAATGAAAAATATTCTAAAACTCTCCACCGCAAACAAACAAGCAGCCACCCTAAAAAACAAATTTCACACTTTTCTGTTTTTAACCCAGTTCCGTAAATTCCAGAACTCATTAACTGTGAACCATCTAGAGTTGTCAATGCTGCCAACTTAAAAACGCCGAGCGACAAAAACCCTGGAGAGAAACAACCTAGTGAAAAAAGAAAAACCTAGATCATATTTTATTCACATTTCAGCGAAACTGCGAATTTTAATTGCGAACAACTGAAGAACTTGCAGTTTTTTGCTCGTACCTGTGAAGGTGGATGATGAGAAATCTTTTTGTTTTCTGCAGTCAGACGTTTTTTTTCTACACTCTTCTGTCTTTCATTGCAATCTTTTTTTAGCTTTCTAGATTTTGAAGTTTTTTACCTCGTTGCTGAATTACACCTGAAATCCTGACATGGAAATAATCTGAAAATAATTTTCGTAAAGGTTTCACAAATCTACATTTTAAAATACCGGGTCGTTCATCCGTCTCCATTCTTTATTTTACTCGATTCTTTTAAATATTTAAACTTTATCTTTTCCTATATATCTTTGCAAAATTTTAAAGATCTTTTACTTTGATTTTTTTTGGTAAAGCGGACTCAACTACTGAGGTTATATGCCGAGTCGGTTCCTCGTTTTCGGTGGTGTGACAACGGCATGCAGTGTTCGCTGGTATAGGTTTTCGCAAAGCGGTCACCCATCCAACTACTAACCGCGGGCAGCCTTGCTTTACTTGCGTTATCTAGTGAACCGGAATATTAATTTTATTTAAAAGAGTTTTTATTCATTATTGTCCCTAAATGATCAGTACAGCAACTATACATATTTTTGTTAATAAATAAATCATACAGAAAGTATGCCATGAATTCAAAAACAATACATAAATTTACAAAATTTGTTCGAATGTATGCCCTTCTACATCGATACAACAAACTAAATGAAATATAACAACGAAAAGTTGAGAAACTAAGTGAAAGAAGCAAATAATAATTATAAAAGATCTAACGGAAACTAATCCATATGCAAATCATGGCATACTTTATCTGTGTGATTCTTTATTAATAAAAATATGAATAGTTTATGTATTGATCATTTTAGGACTGTTTAAAGACAAATAAACATTCCTTAAAATTTTGCAGAAATGGTCAAATTACTGAAAAAATCTAATTAATTACTGCCTCAATGTTAATTAAAATATAATCGTCAAATTATATTACTTTACGATCAAAATGAAATTAATAATTAGCACAAAAACATGCAAAAAATTAAATTAAATTACATTAAATAATTACAAATTACAATTACTTTTATTTTTTTTATGAAAATAAAAAGAACTTAATAATTAATATTTTTTTTTATTTTACAACTGTACACTATAAAAAGAAAGTAAAATATAAATCAAAGGCAAAATGTAGGAACATAAAATTATTACTGTTATTAATCTTTATACAAAAATATATAGACTAGAAGTTTAAAAGATTCTGATTAATATTGTGGATTGTGGTTATAAACTGATGTTTTACAATTATTATAATTAATAATTTCGCAAAGACAGAATCTGATAATCTAGAGCATCTTGTATTTAAAATAAAGCCCGCAAATCAAAATAATCTTTCAATAGGAGCTGAGGAAGGCAAAATGGCGTTATACTTCCGAAAAATTACTGATCTTCATTTCTGTTTGACTAGAAATTGTAACAAAACTTTCAATTTAAACTCAATCATTAAGAAGTAATTTACAATGTATTTGTAATTACAATGAAAAAGTGCTAGAATTACTAATTACTTGTATAAATAATGCACCTAATGAACTAGCTATCTTTTCATTACAGAGTAAATGTTATTAAAAAATTAAGTTAACAATTATATTTTTGTAAAATGTGATTAATTACGTTATTTAATTACACGTAATTAATTACTGCCCATCTCTGAATTTACAAAAATATGTAGGGTGTACTGCAGATATGTAGGCATTTCAATTAAAAGTAAAGTTTGTCTGAAAAAAATTTCGGTAATATTAAATATAATGTTACTCTTCATGTTTTATTCATTTAAACATATATAACATCGCTCTATATCCCACTCAGTGGGGTAGCACGAACACAATCAACCAACAATCAATCTCCTCCAAACTTTCCTATCCTGACACACCACTTTCACCTCTTCCACATTCATACATGCTCGTCTATTGTTCACACTCGGAATCATTCGTTCACGCGAGAAACCATCAATCACACCCAATCACTTATTCTGTAAACAGTTTAGCTATGGAATAGTGTATTCTACAACAAGTAATAGAATGGTACATATTCCACACGAGCAAAAAGTTTGTAGTCCGA
The DNA here is from genome assembly GCA_963942605.1 of Poecilus cupreus. Taxonomy (NCBI): domain Eukaryota; kingdom Metazoa; phylum Arthropoda; class Insecta; order Coleoptera; family Carabidae; genus Poecilus; species Poecilus cupreus. Next base: position 16,982,914 of record OZ012729.1, read on the forward strand.
GTCGAAGGCGAGGACTACGGTTTGCCAGTGTGGGATATGCCATTCCGTTATATATTGTAGAGTTGTAGACTATACTTTCTATAACGAGATTTTGGAAATTATACAAAAAATGCAGATATAAAACTGTTGAAAACGTCAAATGCAAATAAATAAAATTAAAACAAACAGACGTAACCATAGTAACTGAATCAAGATACTTCATATATCGCGCTAATATGCGGCTCTGATTCATCGAATTTATTCCATACGCGGCGTATGGAATGATAGTTGTTCCAATACAATATTTAGTTGTGGAATGCATAGTTTCCAAAACAGTGTAATAGAAAAATATGTATAAGTTTCATTAATTATAATAATGCTATTTTGGTTTCGATTTTCCATCCTCATAGCACATCGTTGAGCTTAGGAATGCTATATTGTCTATTTTTGTAACTGCTGTGTCTGTTTGCAATATTTAAAGAACATTATTGTATTAGCACAGGTATTCGTAACAAAAAAGAGTTTTCAATGTCATGCCTAACTCAGTTAAGGATTGAAATGCGAAGTGAAATTAAAGCTAACTTAATTATGCGGTATTTAGCGATTATCATGGGTGCAGTATTAAATTACTTAACCCAAGTGTTAAATTAAGAATTATTAAAACATACTTAATTAAAATTTGTTGAAACTACTAATTAAATATCATATAAAACGTATTAGTTCTGTATAAACATATATTCATAATTGAGTCTATATTTTTGATAGTAAATTATATTAAAATTATGTGTTTAATTACTATAATATTGTGGTTATTAGACTGGCATTAGTGAAACATTACTCCGTTAGTTTATTTATAACTTTTTGCAATTATTTTTCCGTGTTTGGTGCCTCGTGTCCCATTTACAAAAAAACTTATCGCTGGTATCTCAAGTTTAGCACTGATGTCCTTACAAAAATAATAGGAAATAAATAAGTTATTAAATTTATAATTAAAACTTTTTCTTTGTCTTTATTGGTTGCCTTGTGCTAATTTTGAGCTCTCCATTCTGCAATTTCAGACCCAACTTCGGTGGAAGCTATGCAATTGTATTGAAATACAATTACCAGCTGTCAAATTAAGATATTTATTTATTTTGTATCAAATTTTAAATCCATTTTGTTATTTATAACGGGTGTTTTTTAGAGGTTTGTTTTTCGAATTGGCAACACTTTTTGTAGCGACAGCCAATTTGACAGCTGTTAGTTGTTTTGTACTCAGTCTGGTTTGCCATTTCACAATAAATAGACTTACGCCAAAACCAACGGGACCACATGCAAATTGTGCAAATTCATTAATAAAATTTTATTCAGCGATGACGCTAATTTTTTGTTAAATAGCTACGCCAAGCAAAATTGTCGCCTTTGGGGTGAAGAAAATCCACAAGCCATTATTGAGACGGCGATACATAAAGAAGAAGTCACTGTATGGGGTGCTTTACGGGCTTTTGGAATCATTGGTCCATATTTTTTTTCAAAAATGATACCGGCTAGAACGTTACAGACAATAGAAACCGCTATAGAGGAATGATTACTGACTTTTTCGTTCTCCAACTAAATGGGCGTTAATGTGAAAGAGCGGTGGTTTCATCAAGACGGTGCAACATGGCACACAGCGTGCGCCTCAATCGATTTATTGAGGGATATATTCGCAGAGTGCATAATATCGCGCAGTAAACTACAAGATCTTGTGAATTAACACATTTGGATCATTTCCTGCGGGGATATTTGAAGTCGCTAGTTTAGGCCGATAAATCCGATACGATGGACGTTATTGCTGATAGATTGCGCCTAATTCGAGCCAGCCAGGGTGTCCATCTTTCTGAAAACATTCAAACAAATGGTATAAAATTATCTTCCAAAAAAGCCAATACCATGGCCATTGCCACAATTTCAATGTGTTTTATTTCATTTTAATATTCTATGCCACTAAAACAAATATCCGTTATTATTGTAACGAACGCGGCTGCGACAAGTTGAAGCTTACCGGCGTACGCCGCCACGCCGCGCGGCGAGTGAATGACTCAACGCTTGCTGGTTCGAACAAGTCGTTTGCTCCACTATAGGGAATATTCCAGAACCTTCCAGAAACAAGGAACGCCATATATAAAAGGAATCGCCGGCAGCCGTCAGGCAGTCCAGTCTTTCAGATGACTCCCGAGCAGTCAGTGAGACTCAGTCAGTCTTTTAGATGACTCCCGAGCAGTGAGTCTTTTAGATGACTCCCGAGCAGTCAGTCGTTTAATTGACTCGGACTCAGTTAGTCGAGTTGAGTCAGTGAGTCAGTTAGTTGACTCGAGTCAGTAAGTCAGATGACTTAGTCGACTCCGAAGTTCTGAGGAAGAACTTGTGAATATAAATATACCGCTCGGTGTGAAAATAAATATATCGTCGTAAATAAATATCGCTCGGCTAGTTAATATAAATAATAGTGTTTAATTATAGTAGTGATAAGTGCTAGTGTATAAGTTTTTGTATTTGTTATTTTAGTGTTATGTACCTAGTGTTAATTAACTATTTACTCTTTATTATAATTCTTTGTTATTAATAATAATTTTATTGTTTAAATAAAAAACGTTTAGAACCCACGAACGTTACATTATGATTGTTTATTGGTTGTCTCATATCCTAATTTAAGTTTGCGGCTCTGCAACTGCTGATCCAGCTCTCGATAGAAGTTATATTTCAGTTATATTCTCATTCAGTGGGGTAGCACGAACCCTGAAATACAATCAACAAACAATCAATCTTTTCCAAATATTCCTATCCTGGTACACCACTTTAACTTCATCCACATTTATAGTGCGATTCATACATGCTCGTCTATTCTTATTCACAACAATATTGTTACGATAGACTCCGTACAGAGATACAATGGGGGTGGCCATTTGTAGGGGCATGTCAACAAATGACATGGAAACTAAAATAAATAAAATAATTACAGTTGGTAATGTAAAAATATAGGATTGATTGACAGTGTCAAAAGATAAATTAAATTGAATAAAAATACCTTCATATCAGTTGTGTTTCAAAATAAGGAACGTAGAATCGTAACAATATCATAGACATTATTCTTATTTAAATCAAACAGAATTATTTAAACACTCATAATATTCTTAATTAATGTATTGTTTACACGTTCTCATCTCTAGAGCCTAAACAACTACTTACAAAACTATTTCTCCACATAAATTCCAATTATTAAATCACTGTCTTCAACCGAACTTCATAAAAAAGCCCATGCTCCATATTCCCGCTTGATTCTCTTCTATATCATTGTTCCCATTGTCGACATTAATTTCAATTATATAACATCATATTACTTCATAACATTCTCTCTCCTCGCTGAGAGACATTAGCGTTCCCTCTCCCCATGCTGATGCTCTTTTATAAACGCATATGTAAATACACTGTTGGGTGTGAAGAGAGAAGTGGTAATTTTGAGCGCTTGACAGATGTACTGATTGTGTAAGAACTGGTGGAAGGAAGGATATTAGTGTACTTCCAGTTTAAGTACCTAAGAGGGGTGTGAAATACTGGAATTAATTTCAACGAGTTGGAATAATATTTTAACGGGGATAAATTCAAATGATCTTGCAAGTATTTATATATTTCAAAAACCCAATAATGGGGTCTTTCATCATTTTTTATGAAACTTTATCTAAATTGAAGACTATCTACACTTTTAAAAAGTCTTAATTGTTAATCATTAAGCCACAATGATTTTTTAAAAATGTTGTGACGTCATTGTATCGGTGTTGCTGGATCTTAAACAGTCCAGATTGTAAATAATTGTAGTCAAATATTTTTTTACTTATTTTATTATTATTATTACAATAAAATAGAATATTTATGTGACAATCTCTACTGTTTTAGATCCACCAACACCTCTATAATGACGTCACAACATTTAAAAAAATCATTGTGGCTTAATGAATAACAATTAAGACTTTTTAAAAGTGTAGATAGTCTTCAATTTAGATATAGTTTTATAAAAAAAAAAAATATAAAAAAATGGTGAAAGACCCCATTATAGCATACAAGGAATCGGTGACGAGCACTGAAATATAATAATACTGGAACGCTAATTGTCGTTGAAAATGCGTGCCGAGAGAGACAGATAGTTGTTGGACTATCTTCTTTGTTTATTACATAGCAACCGCTCTACAAAATAGTGTTAGACAAAGAATAGTGGCCTTATAATATCTCTTTGTCTGAGGGTCGTTTTTCGTTTTCATAAAAGCCTACAAGTTAACATTCCAGTATTACTATATTTCAGTGGTGAGGCGATAGAGTAGTGAAAACACATAAAACAACAAATTCAATTATTTCAAATATAGATATTGACAATAATCTTTGGAATAGAAAATTTTATTTGAAATTTTCTTATATCTTTTTTTAATTTAGAGAAAATCTGAATTGTGTATTCAATAGTTTAATAATCATCTCTATTCTATATGTCTAACATGGATCAAGTATAATTATTAAAAATGCAAAAAGTTTGTTTTTTATCGATTGACATTAAATGTGCAATTTTTTTACCGTTACCACTTTGTAAAATGTTACTTTTTAGTATATTATACATTAAGGAAGAGAAATGTATGATATTTCCCGCGGAGTAAATTGAAGCACGACCCGTAGGCGAGGGCTACAATACGACAAGGAAAAATACTCTTCTATCCTGCGGAATATATTTGAATTGTAATATAAATTATGATAATTACTTTTGATTTGTTCCATAACATTTATTTTATGTAATAAATTGATTAATTTATTTATGGAAATTTAAACTCCAGATAAATTTACTTCCATATTAAATTTACATTAATTTATCCAAATGAAATGACAATAAAATTTTTGACAGCAATGTTAAGTCATAAAATAATTGAAAATGATGTGCACTTATTACAAACAAATAAATTTACTTTAAAAGTAAATGTAAGTGACAGTTAAATTTCTTTACTATACCAGGCATTTGAATTTTCGCAAAGTAATAAAATTAAATTTTATGAAACTATAAGCTTGATATAAATAATACATTTGTTTTCACATAGCAATCGCTCAACAAACGCATAGTACATAATTTGGTGCTTATAATTTTCAAAATAGGTATTAAAAATAATCAGTAATCCGAATCGACAAAAATAATGTATTTAACACGGCACGTAATAGATTTATAACTTCGACAGCCTCTGCTGTAAAACTAGTATTTTGGTGCCTAGTTGAACCTACATTTATATTGACATAAAATTTAATTTTGCTGCTTTTAGAAAATGAATATGTTTTAAATTATTTAATTCGTAAGATTCAAGTTGCAAATTGCAGTTATGTTGATGAAATATAGAAATGTCAAATTTGTTCTATAGCCATAGCAACAATAGGCAGTAGAGATGAAATTCTACAGACAGCTGTCAAGAAAATCGCACTTTTATTTATGTCAATCTGCAAAAAAATAACTGTTTTTTGTAAAGAGATAAGTTTACGGTTTATCATCTCAAATTACTGAATAAACGATTTATCAAAAATATGGAGTATTTATTCTAAAGATTCCGTATAATTTATGTCTTATTTATAAGTCGTAAATCGTGTGTTTTTTCAAATAACAATATTTATCGCAGAGATATGAATTGGAGGTACACTTTCTCGCGAACAGTGTAGCAGCGCCTATTCGGCCGCAGCCGGGCGTCGCGGGCGTCTGGCGGGCTGCGTCGTGCGCACCGCAGGGGCAACGACCTCTGGCGACGCCTGCTAGATCACCATCCTTGTCTCTCACCGCTAGCTCTGCGTCTAGTGTACTGGAACGCGATTTTCTTCTTTTTCTGTTGTTTTGTGTCCACGGCCGCCGTAGATGCATTTCTCAACGACTTGTAGTTTTGTAGCACCTGCGATTTTCTATTTTTACTGTTGCGTTTTTGTTTTTTTGTGGGATTTTTTTGCTGTTGTAATTATCGGTATGAGGAAGGTTTTGTCTAAGTGATAGTTTTTTGTTTTTTGTCGGATGTTGGGTGTTTCAACGCCGGTTTTGTTTATTTCTATGCAAGCAGCTCATTTGTTTTAAGATTTCGACAGGAATTTGATTTGTTTAATGCACTAACTACAGTATGTTTCAATTTAGAGGCTCGCCATTGGGATCTCGTAAACTATAAGAGTTTTGGATTTCCTGAAAACTTGCATAGGTCATTTGATATGACAAAAGATATTTATGTAACAAGTACATAATTTAGGGTTTTATGAACGAGACAATTTAGGGGCCGAACACATGAATAACATGAAAAAATTTGATAATTTCGAAGTATGATTTTTTTCTGTTTGGTTATTTATTATTTATTGTATTGTAAGTATGTATTGCTGCAACCATAGTTACTATGTATGTAAATTACCTTTTATATTTGTTTATAATTTTTCCTTGACGACTTAATAATTTCACTTACATTCCTAGTAAAATAATCTACTTAGGGCCAGTATTTCCAAAATTAGTTACCTAGAGAATAAATTTACTAGTAGAATAAACAAAAAATATCGCATCAAAATATAGCTTAAATGATGATTATTATCTTAGCTGTCATCTTTTGATGCGATATTTTCTGTTTATTCCATTGATTATTTTTTGACATTTCTTTAAACCAATCAAATGCTTTATTGTATGTCACGTATCTGCGTTTTAACCAATCCTGTCATTATTATACTGAGAATAATGCTCTTGTGAATATTCCCGGCAATTTTCTCTGTAGCTTTTTTGTTTTTGTTCACAGATGTCAGATGTCAGATAGTTATCATCAACACAAGGAAAAATGAGCAAAAAAGATAAATTTAGTGGCGTGCCTGATGATGAAATCAAAAAATAATCTAATTAAATATAACTCGAGAGTTCGATAAATTAGAAAATAATTCTCCAGTATCTTTCTCAAACTTGTCGCCATTTGGCAATAGCCACACAAGCCCTACGGGCTTTCGTGTCTATTGCCTGGCAACAAGTTTTCGAAAGATCTGTCAAATTATTTTCAATTTATTCTCACCCTCTTGTTATATTATTACTGATAATTTATTTATAGTTTATCTGAGGTTGGAAATACCGGCCCTTAGATTATTTTTAATATTTTATTTTTGAGGAAATAATTTTTTTTACATTATACACGGTGTATCTCGAAAACGGTTCCATTTTAAAAATTATAAGTTTGTGTCATATCTCGAATATAAGTCACAGGTTACCTTTTCTGTATATTTCAAATAATTATTTCAAATGAAAAATAATCGAAAATATGTTTTTTGTCTGTAACTAGTGACCTGTGCATTTTTTCGGGAAAACAATAGATTATTAAATTGACCTACTTGTGTGGCGAGTGGCGACTATTGTCTAAATCGAAATTGTAAGCTCGTATAGTTCTCGAGATCCCAATTATTTGAACGTCCAGAACAAATTTTATTTACATCTTTGAGGCTCTTCTCAATAGGAAGTTATTACAAATTGCAGTACATGCATACATACATGAAAGCTTTTATCTGCTGAGATAGAGATACACAACTGCATATAGTGCTTGCGTAAGAAAGAGATAGCCTCAAGTGGCCGCTGGCTTTTGCTGTACTTATTATTGAAGAACATAAAATAAATAAGTATACATAATACAGATAGATCTGCAGGTATTTCTAATTAACATTCTGAATTGAAAAGTCACATGTGACATCTGTCACTGGTATTGTTTACCTTACTGTATTCGTACAAGAATTTAATTTTTCAATATGTACAAAAACTTTTTAGAATTCATTGTAAAATAGAAGATTTTTTGATAAAGTTCTGTATATTTTTATTAATAGTTATAGCATGGAATGGTACTCATTTCCTACGAGTATGAAATGGTGTATTTTTTCCTTGTCGTATTGTAACCCTCGCCTACGGCTCGTGCTTCAATTTACCCCGCACTTCTCTCCCTTAATGTATAATGTACAGTTTTCAATTGTCATCATCAAATTCCATGGGGTAACGCATCGGACTGTGGATCGTGAGATCCTCAGTTCGAATCCCACAGCAGACAGTTGCCAATTTAAATTTACCCCTGTGGTTCTACCTCCACTAACAGCTTTGGGGGCTATGACTTGACGGCTGGTAACCGCATTTCATACGCAAAAATGTATCACCTACCGAGATCTGCGTAAGCAGAGTGCCACACCCATAATGGGTAACAGGCGTGATGGTATATTTTATTTATTTATCAAATGAAAGATAATTTATATGGGATAAAAAATATTATTTGCAATGTTCTTGCACCTGCTTCCAAATTTAAGGAAAACTAAAATATATCTTTAAATATACATTTCAATAATCTCCGGCATATTTGAAACAAAAGCCACTATATGTTATCTCTCTTGCGCCACAAAAACATCCAGAATACACTTAGAAGTTTTTTCACTTTTCACCCTCCAAATCATTTACAAAAAACAAAAATAGTCTGCTCTTTTCCCTCTCTTTCTCATCATACAAAGTCAAATCTAAAACCGCAGCCGCCTCAGCAGTTACCGCGATGTAATTATGTACTTCCTTCCCGGGTTTGAAGTCTGCGGCTGGCGTCATGGCCGCCTATTATTTTTTTCGTTTTCTTTGAATTTCACAGTACATATGGCGTCTGTCAACCTGAACGTCAAAAAACGTGCCATGCGCCCGAAATCCCATAGCGAAGAAGACATTTATGGCTGGGTAAATTTACAGGGCCGAATTAAGTATTTTTAAAATTATAAATTATCATATTGGATATAGTAAATATTAATTTTTTCCGATTGATAACAAAAGTGCTGTTTTCATTATTCTTTATATACATATTCTGCATGTGATCTGCATTAAATCCGATAAGTTATTAACGAAGGTAAATAATAAATAAATTCAACAATAGTAAAATTTTGACATAACGGTCGTGTTGCAATATCGTGTACTTTAGTATCGATATCGGAAAAATAATATTTCAGTGTATTATTCAATTATTTAATTTTTATATTAAATATTTTATTTCAAAATCATTGAATGTTAATATTTTTCTTATCAACTTGTTAAGTGGACTGTACGACAAAGATTTAGGTTCTTCACATATTGTCTACCTCTCTCAGCTCACATTTTCAACGACATTGAGTGTTCCAGTGTTACTATATTTCAGTGGATGTAAATACAACCTCTCGCAATAGAATTTTTTAAACAAAATTGTACACCAATATGCATCTATCAAAAAAAAAAAAAAAAAAACAGATTCCTCTTAAATGAAGAGAAAAATTGATTTGAATAGTGCCAATCAGATTTCGTTAACTTTTGTTGGTTTAATAAATATTCTTGTATGGAAATTAATTTAGTTTTAAAGGAACATATTAAAGTATTCAACTAAGACTCATTATGGGGATGAAATAGTTTGAATAGGAGTAGTTTTAATTCAAAATTATATAGTTTTAAATAAAAACCTCTTGTTCAAAATTAAAACGACTTCTCTTTCTTTATTTTTAAAAACAAAGCAGAAAAAAGAAGATAAATAAAATTTATATTCAAAATTAATATTGTTTTCAGTACATAATCTTTTTGTACAAAATAAAATTTTCTTCAACGAACGCATACAAAAGGAAACCTGAAAATTTTCTTGTAACAAGAAGTTGAGTGTACGAGTGTAGTATTTATTATGTTCTATATAAGTGGAAAAAATTCGATAAAACGCAATCAAATGAAAAAGTAAAAACATGTTTAGTATATTTATTTATATAGCTTTCAGCTAAATGGCTGTGAAATGTAATGCATAATAATGAAATTTACGACGTTTTATGCGCATAGCAAAGCGATAAAAATTATAATTAAAAATAACTAATTTTATTTTAGTCGTATAAAGTGTGAAATTAATTGACGACTGGTAACTGTACATCCTGGTTAAAAAGTGCTATCTGTGACAAACAGATTCGTAAAACAGATTAACCGCTAACAACATTTTTATTCCTGGTTTTAATGACTTTTCTAATTAACAAAAATATCTATTATCGCAAAAACCCTAATTAATATGAGTTAGCTGTACCTACAACCTTCTTTTGTTTGCGAGCATTTAAAGTGCCAAGTCTACTTCCTTATTCAGGGCCTGTATATTTTATTTTATGCTATGCAATATTACCGAAATATTTTTCAAACAATATTTTATGTTATTAGGAGTAAATGTGATACTTTGTGTGCTGATCATGTAAGACGAGCGAAGTGATGTAGAAAATAGAATTATAAGTTATTAAAAATGCCCGAAAATTAAAAAATATTCAGTAGTTATATACCAAGTGTAAGGCAAATACCTGAAAATTTTCTCGAGTGCTCGAATGTGCACGAGAGAAAATGTTCTGATTGTATTTGCCATGCACGAGGGATATATTAGACGAATATTTCTCGAGAAAGATTTCAGTCATTATTTTAAATTATTGAACATATATTTATTTTAATCTGTCACATAATCGTCAGACTTTGATAAATGTCATTTGTCAAATTACGTTAAAAATGAGTTATGGGGTAAATAGCTCCGTGGTAACGTGTCGGACTGTGGATCGTGAGATCCTCTGTTCGAATCCCACAGCTGACAGTTGACAATTTAAATTTACTCCTGTTTCTCCCCCTCCACTAACATTGGGGGCTATGATTTGACGGCTGGTAACTGCACTTCATACGTAAAAATATATCACTTACCGAGATCTGCGTTAGCAGAGTACAACACCCATAATGGGTAAAAGGCGTGTTGATATATTTATTTTATTTTATTTATGAGTCAGCGTTGTGAAAGTAATTCTTTTGAAGCAATTGATTGAAAATTGAAGATTTATACCTTTTGTCTTTTAAAAACGAAATTAAACTATTCCTCATTGTGTTTACAATTATTACAAATATTTGGGTATCGCACTTGTGCAAATACTCGATATGCAAAATATTCAATAATTATATCACGAGTGCTAAGAATTTAATCGATTAAATTTGACATGTCTAGCTTATGCAAAAAAATTTGCTGACATAACAACTTTTACATTTGAAGAAAAAATATCTGAATTTTTCAAATAAATTTATTGAATAATACAGTAAGAATACTTGAACTACTTTTTTACTGAATTTTTATATTATTTTTACTAAATCGATTTCTCTGAGTATACCTTTAATTTTCCAATAGATACAACAGTATGATTAATTCCTACTTTAAATCTGAAAAGACATTAGGGTGCAAAGCATTCGCCGCTCTATACTTAGGTATAGTCCGCGTCAAAGCGTATTCCGGAAGACGTGTTATTCAATCCCCCTTAGAATTTCATGAGCAACTATTTTTCTTCACTAAATGTCACTTTAATTACACCATGCTCGAAACTGCTGAACCTGAACTGGAAAAAATACAATTAAAATAATAGAGAGAGAATAGACCTTTGTGCGTAAATACCGGCTTCTAGGCTTTGTTGGCATTCATATTTTACTTAATTTAATTTTAATTGTATACCTGTAATACTTTAATTCCTAGATTTTTTTTTTCTAACTAGTAATTTCGCAAACTTGACAAATTTTATGAAAATGTGTCAGCACATCTACTCTCGCAAAATGGTTCCTCATCGTATTATTTTTTTAATCTTTTACCTCCCGCCTACCTCTAGGTAAGGGAGGTATTGTTTTTGGTCAGAAAATTGGGTAGTGAGTTTTCAATGAATAAGCACGTTTTAGGGTCCCTACAATACGATTTTACTATTTTCGCGATGATGTCTGTATGTATGTATGTATGTATGTATGTATGTATGTGTGTGTGTAGTCTGTGGCAATTTTTTCGTCTCGCATAACTCAAATTCTATAATACCAAAAAATACAATTTTTTGAATTATTGCTTCTTATATTTAAATGAAGAGCTGATTAGATTTTGGATAAAATTGGTCGACCGGAAGTAGCAGTTTACTTGAAGCCCTTAACAGTTTTTCGTGAAAAACACGGTTAAATTTACTTTTTCAACAATTTATGTTATTTTGAAAGTTGAAGAATATTTAATTCTACATTTGTTTCGATTACACTAATTTTAATAATTTTCATTAGATTTAGAGATAATAAAATATAAAGAAATTAGATTTCACAAATCTTGCATTCCTAGTACACCATGGAAAATTTTCAATTTTTTACGAAATGTGACACATGTCATTGTGATTGTGAAGCTGTTTTCTTAGTGAAATATATGTCAAAAAATTAAATAAATATACGAAAGAAAATTAAAATTCTCAAATATAAATAGAAAATAAACAAATAAGAAGGTATGTTTCTGTACCATCAAATACTATTTTGTACCGTTTAAGAGTAGTATTGGGCGGGAGGTTATGTGCTGGCCACATCAGATTTTTTACACATGTACAAGGTGGTGAATCGAAGAATGCACCATAGCGTTTTCAATACCTACTATTTTTTAAATGTTCAGTTATTGGGTTCCCTAATATCTTTACATAAAAAATTAAATTATTGTAGATTAAAATTTTTTGCATCTTATTACACTAATATTTATAATTTTAATCTACATGGAATCGAAAAATGACGGAAATGTTTATTGGTAATTTTCTTAACCGTGGAATGCTACACTGGGATCTAAGAGACACCACGATTCTCAACTAATTTTCTACAAGCGCAGCATTCGCATAACTTCGATGCTATCAACGTAAATTCAGTTTCTATAATCCTAAACAAATTTCCAGTAATGATATACAAGAGAGTGAGAATAAATTGAAAATAATTTGACAGATCTTTCGAAAACTTGTTGCCAGGCAATAGCCACGAAAGCCCGTAGGGCTTGAGTGGCTATTGCCAATTGGCGACAAGTTTGAGAAAGATACTGGAGAATTATTTTCTAATTTATCGAACTCTCGAGTTATATTTAATTAGATTATTTTTTTATTTTATCATCAGGCACGCCACTAAATCTATCTTTTTTGCTCATTTTTACTTGTGTTGATGATAACTATCTGACACCTGTCAACAAAAACAAAAAAGCTACAGAGAATATTCCCGGGAATAATCACAAGAGCATTATTCTCAGTATAATAATTGAATGTTTGTATAAAACACAGACACGTGACATACAATGAAGCATTTCATAGGTTTTAAGAAACGTCAAAAAATAATCAATGTAAAATCGTGTTTGTTCTCATAATCCAAAATAAAAAAATTAAGTTTTGGCAAAATACTCTGTTTTGCATAAAATATGTGGTTCAGAAAGGTTATTAACTGTTTAATGTCTTTCTATAAAACTACACAAATATTCCAGAGGTAAAATCCCTAGAAAAATTACATCCAGTTATGGTAAAGTAGTTTTCTTGGGGCTTTCCAGACCCCAGTGTGACGTTTGTATAACTCTGATAGTAGATAGTGTCACTGTCCAGGGTTAAAATTATCAATGCCATGGCAAAAAAATATTTGTGATATTAATTAAGAGTTTATTTATTTAATACTTTTTTATCGAGCAATATTTTTACCATAATACAATATTACTTTTTTTTATCAATACACTGATGAAAGCATATGACAGATATAACCAATAACTTTCAATTAGTATATTTGTTTTGTTATTTCATGGCACTAATGATTTGAATAATATTACCAATAAATATTTTCGTCATTTTTCGGGTTCCAGGTAGAGTAAAATTAGTGTTAAAAATGCAGAAATTCTTCCTTTACTTCCTTTACTTATATTGTGCAACAACTAGGTACAGAAAGTTGTCTATTTCACGCGAGTTATGAGAGTTTTATCACGAGACGAAGTCGAGTGCTGAAATCACACGAGCGTGAAATAGGTAATTCCGTACGAGTTGCGCACTATACTTTTTCTACGATCACACTTTTGTCAAGATTTAACAATAATTCTTACTCAAGAAACAAGAAATGACATCTCAAACTCAAACTATTTGATGTTTATGATTACAGCATGAAGGCGGCGCAAGCGCAGATGTGTACAGTGTTACCAACTATAAATCTATAGATTGTAATAAAAACTAATGACATATTTGATTAAAAAGTTGATATTGTATTTTCTTTGTAATCTCAATATTGAAAACGAAGATTTATATACTCTGAAATAATTATTAATTTTTTATGATATAGAAATGTTATACTTGACAAATTAATATCATATATTGTTATATTATTAGTAAGTTGGTCACACTTGCACACGACTTTGCGAAATAAACAATTTTCAAGCTTTGTTTAGTATGGAGAAAGTGTAATTTTCAGTAGTGATCGTAGAAAAACTATTTAAAATTTTGATGTAAATAATTAAGGATGTCAATAATTGTACATTTCAAAAATAGAATTGAAAATCTTTAACAATTAAATATTTGTTCAATCTCTGAACAAATCAGAGTAAATCCAATGTGTTTAAAGATTTAATGCTCAAAGTTTTGGTATATGTGTGAAAATACTAATTGTACGATCGTGTGAATAAATTCTGAATTGCATCAGATGAGCGGAGTCCCCATTCTCCGCTTTGTTGAAATAAAACCCGTGTAGCAACTAAATCACAGGAGAAAATTAAAATAAATATAACATAAACAATGCGCCGCTCCCTGAAAACAAGAAAACGTAAAGCAAACAAAAAACAAAATGATAATAATAAATAAATATGAGAATCGTAGAAAGGCAAGACAGGAGAAACAAAACACAACAAAAACAACCACCAATCAGAATCCAGAATAAAAAACAACACACATACGATTTTAAAATATGTGCTATTTTCAACGCATGGGGTCTCTGACTAGGGCCATTCTGACTCTATAGGTGGTACACTGCACCTCTTAGGGTTTTTTTATGTTTTATTTCGTTGGAAATTCACTATAAATTAACAGGTTCATTATGAGCGTCTCTCGGGCGACGCCGTGACGTCACGCCGTCTCGAGGACTTGGAGACAAAAGAGGAAATTTAAGAGCAAAAGGAATTTTTAATGAATATTCAATGCCGTGAAAATTTTTATCGTGTGCCATAATCTTACACAGATTTTTCTTCTTTTTTATATAACATCATTTGCAGGGATCTTTGGCCCTGATACGAGCTAAGATGATTGCAGTTTGAATATTTGACACTGTATTAATCGATTACATTTCCTATTACAATATCTTTTTGGTTTCAAAATTGCAAAGCTATAACAGGTCACATCCCAAATATAATAGTTATTTATATTACTAGTGAGGTAGAGGCCTTTTTAACCCGTGAGTGTAACTAACGTGTGATATACATGTCTTTATCTACGCCACAAATATAAAAAAGAAATGAAAATAAATTATTTACAATAATTTATTTAATTAAAATAAAAGGAGCAGAATCGATCAAATTTGTTTGTTACTATGACAATTTTGATAACAATCCCAGTTTGTGACTTTGCCCACTCGGTTGACGCCGTGTTCAAAACTTACACTTGTGTGAGCGAAATTCTTAGTTTCTTCACTCGTATTACAATATATTATTCCATGGCGTGAAGTAGAGCGAACGAGTGATGTCATAGACAAAAACGTATCAAACTACCTTACGGAGTGAGGTAATATATATAAAATGCATCAAATTACCTCATTGAGTGGCATAATATGAATGAATGCATTATGAATTTTATTAATGGGGTAAATAGCTGCGTGGCAACGTGTCGGACTGTGGATCGTGAGATCCTCAGTTCGAATCCCACAGCTGACAGTTGCAAATTTATATTTACCCCTGTGGTTCCCCCTCCACTAACATCCTTGGGGGCTATGATTTGACGGCTGGTAACCGCACTTCATACGCAAAAATATATCACTTACCGAGATCTGCGAAAGCAGAGTGCCACACCCATAATGGGTAAAAGGCGTGATGATATATTTATTTATTTATTTATGAATTTTATTGCACAATTCAAAATTCTGAATTCTGATTCACAATTAACAAATATACTACTAACGTACATATAAACTAACTCTAGAAACTTGATATTAGATTATGACATATTTACATAATTACAATAACAAATTATTCAAAATTTTCTAAAAAAAAAAAAGTGAAAGATAAGTAAAAGATATATCCAGCTGAGAATTCTCGGTCTTAAATTCATTGTACCCACTTTTACCAGTATTCGTGTATACAATGAATACCTACCGTTACCGTTACAGGTATTTCCCTAGAAATATTAGAGTTTATTAGTTTGCGTTTTTGTTTATTGTATTGTTTAGTGCTTTTTCCGTTGCATTCTTCTATTTATTGCAGCCTCCTCCAATATTTGGGAATTATCAATGTGCATTACCACAAATTTCAGATTGTTTATCACTAGACAAGGTCTTAAAAATTATGAAATATGCAATTATATGCAACTTTTGTAAAAAATATGCATAAGAATGTCTAAATATGCAATATATGCAATTAGTAATTAGCATTAATTAAATTTAATCAATTTAATTCATCCAGGAAATTGATTTTATTTATTTTATATATGCACTTTGCATATAATCCGCTTTCTAATTATTACTATCGTACAGTTGTACTTGTACATGTGTAAAACACTGCGTTGCTCAAAATCGTTGTATAATGGATTACTTTAGTGCTGATTTCAAAGCATTTCATGACAATTTTGGGGTTCTTTAGTGCTATTTCAAATAGAAATTGTTATTTGAAATATTCTTGTGTCAACTTTTAATTTTGATTATTTCATTCATTACAAATTTGACCAATCAGAATGTCTCATTTTCCATTGTTGCGCATTTTAGATAAGTGAATAAACAGCACCATGCTGTTTATTCGCGATTAAATTGAAGCTAGCTTTTATATGCAAATTTTGACCATTTTGAAGGCATATTTAGCCGGATAATTAGTTGCAGAAGCAAGATACTTACATGTTTTTTACCTTTACTGGTATTCTATATCTTTAAACATGCTGAATTATTCAATTCAAGCTATTTTTATTTACAAATTTTTGACATTTATTTGACAAGTAAAAAGAAAAACAAACAATTTGCTATAGTTACAATATAACAACAAAATTTTATGGTGCCTTTTGCTTATGTGTGTGTTAAGAAAATCGTATGGTGTATTCCTTTGTAACGTGTAATAATTTTTTTTTTTTGCAGCAATGAAATAACAGACAATCTTTTGCCTCCCCCTCCCCTAGGCGAAGGCAGCGCCATGGGCCTCGTAATTCGAATACTGTCCTTTATGGGGCTGATCACCCTCATATCTGCCGAACAAGGTAAGAAATATATTTATATAAATTTTATCAATCGCCAAAAATCGTTTAAGTGTACCATA
Organism: Poecilus cupreus; assembly: GCA_963942605.1. Classification (NCBI taxonomy): domain Eukaryota; kingdom Metazoa; phylum Arthropoda; class Insecta; order Coleoptera; family Carabidae; genus Poecilus; species Poecilus cupreus. The sequence goes on from OZ012729.1 coordinate 17,000,178, forward strand.
AGCATATCTGGCTAATTTAAAAGATTTTTTTAATGAAGAAAAAGTTTTCATTGCCAATTAAACACGGGACGCAATTTAAAAGTAACTTAAATTACAGCATTTCTCTGATGAATCTTTGTGCAATTTTTCAACTTTTTAACTTTTTTGTATTATCCAGTTGATCGAGAAAATTTCTACATTAAAATAATAAGGCACTCCAGATAATATAACTCAAGATAAAATTCTCTTTTTAAAGTTTAAACTTCTGTAGTTCGTTGGTTATATGGACACCGATTTGTCGTACTTGCATGTTGTATTATTTGTCATTCAAATTTGTTCAATTAAAGTACAAATGGAGATGTATTTGTACGTCGGCCTTTGTTTATCGGAAAGGAAAATGTCACTGAATTTGAATTGCTAAACGTTGTCAATACGATGTCGCTGAGATTGCTATGAAAACAACTGAATTTACTTGTCTTTTGTTTACACAACTAAATTTACGACGTTCAGAATTTACACACAGGCTACCTCGCCTATAACGACAGTGTAGACATCACCACTAAATATATTTTCACGAACTAATATACTATTTTATTCACGCTGTACATCTGTGAGTTAAATGTCACTTATCCCACTCATTTTGCGTGAGTTAAGAGCTTCATTACCGCACTCGTTTTCATTAACGTACTATTTATTATAAATGTTGATAGTACAATCTTTACAATTCTTTAAATTAATTAATTAATAATTTTTGAAGCTTGTGGTTCTATATCCGGCGAAATACTTTCTAAATCACTCATTTTCATAAAATACTTTAAAAAATTATAAAAAACAACTACATAATTGTTTATCCAACACCTCTCAATTAATGCTCTATAAATATGGCGATTTTAAACAAGGAAAGAAACAGATTACCCACTAGTGGGTATAATTTTGAGAAAAGTCACTAGTGAGTAATTTTTTATTTATAACAATAATAATAACACACAACACCTTGGCAACTACTTCGATTGACATTTTAATGTATAAAATTTAAAGCATATGTTACTGTCAAATAATATTTATTTAATAAATTTTGCATTTATTAAGAGGTGTTGGATAAAACGTTATACTTCACTCGTGGGCAAAGTGCAATTACACACTTGTAAAGTAAATAACTATTAATGTCAAATTGTGGTCGGCATGGATTAAAAATATTTTTACTGCAACTGCTTGGATTAATATTCTATTTGTATAAATAAATTCAAATTATTTTAATTTTTTAAGTTTGGGCGGACGTAGATAAAATGTTGTACAATACACGTGTGATAATGCATTATTAATATACTTATCCTATTACACAACTGGGCTATCGCCTCGTTGTACAAATTTCATATGCGTATCTTAATGCTCTTATCCCACTTGTATCGTAAATATCTATTATAATATAGCGTTTATTTCAATATTCAAGGGTAATACCACTAGAGGTGAAATTTTTTTGTATATGCAAATTATTACGTCAAAATTTCGCGATTCAAAAATTTCGTTTCGATATTTGAGAAATTTTTGATGAGCGAAAATATAATATAAAAGATACACTATTTTTATTAATTTTATTATTGGAAACACTTCAAAACGTAAATTATCACACATATTGCGAAAAAATGACACTGACGTTTAAGTGAAAAGAATTATTTATTTAAAAAATTGTCATGGTAACGGGATATACTTCTGGGACCCGTATATTCGCTGATATATTGTTTTGATTGGTCCAAATAGATGACGTGTAAGCCTCTTATTGGGTTATTTACTATGGCGTTGAATAATCAGTAATAATATAACAAGAGGGTGAGAATAAATTGAAAATAATTTGATAGATCTTTCGAAAACTTGTTGCCAGGCAATAGCCACGAAAGCCCGTAGGGCTTGAGTGGCTATTGCCAAATGGCGACAAGTTTGAGAAAGATACTGGGGAATTATTTTCTAATTTATCGAACTCTCGAGTTATATTTAATTAGATTATTTTTTGATTTCATCATCAGGCACGCCACTAAATTTATCTTTTTTGCTCATTTTTACTTGTGTTGATGATAACTATCTGACATTTGACATCTGTCAACAAAAACAAAAAAGCTACAGAGAAAATTGCCGGGAATATTCACAAGAGCATTATTCTCAGTATAATAATGACAGGATTGGTTAAAACGCAGACACGTGACATACAATAAAGCATTTGATTGCTTTAAAGAAACGTCAAAAAATAATCGCTGAAATTTGTGCATAGATGAAGAACCTTCCTGTGTTTGTGACATTTTTTAATAATAAAACAATAATAATGCAAAGGATTACTCATGAAATAATGAATGAAATCATTTCATTGTATTTCAAACGACAGTTCAACAAAGAAATGTTTACATTTCAAAATTCAAAGTGTTTCAGAAGTATTTTTTCATTTCATGTATTTTAAATACTTGAAGTGATATGGAAACATTTCAGAATTATTACTAATAATATTTACAAATTTATAATGGAATTAGTATTCTGTATAATTTTTTACCTTTTGCCACAAGATGTAAGGAAGAAATAGGAATTATACTAAAAATTCGGTGGTGAGCTTTCAATAAATAAGCACGTTTAAAGTTCCCAGAATACAATTTGACATAAATGTCTTACTGCTGGCTTATGAAAAAAAAATATACCGTGTGTCCCACGTAAAGGTTGGCATAGGCAAATAACATGTAAAATCAGTTTTATGTAAATAAAAAGTGTCCGGCAAAAAATTATGCATCCAAATTTTATATCACAATACTGCCAATATCCCTACATCTTATTTAATACAGATTACTTTATTTTGATACCGCAATTTAATGAAATTAATAATAATAAGTCCTAATTTTCCGCCTACTCTTTTTATTGCTACTGACGTATAGTGCTTGCAATTTGTTTTAAATATTTGAATCTGTCACTGTCATCAAGAATACATTAAATGTCGAGAACCGTGTAAATATTATTAGAATGTATTATGGGGGCGCAGTGCAAGACAAATATCTGAATACATCACAGGAATGAACGTTGAATGGTTTCCATCGCCAGAAATTGACAGTGACAGATTAAAATATTTAAAACAAATTGCAGGCACTATACGTCAGTAGCAATAATAAGAGTAGGCGAAAATTAGGAATTATTATTATTAATTTCATTAAATTGCCTTATCAAAATAAAGTAATCTGTATTAAATAAGATGTAGGGATATTGGCAGTATTGTGATATAAAATTTGGATGCATAGTTTTTTGCCGGACACTTTTTATTTACAAAAAGTAGATTTTACATGTTATTTGCCTATGCCAACCTTTACGTGGGCACACGGTATATGTCACGTTCAACGTATAACGGAAGTACGAGAGGAGGAATGAGTTTTGGGGACGCTGATTACAATTTTTGTCAAAATTGTAAAATTCAAATTGGCGTACACATTTTGGAAAAGGGTATAATAGGGTTTTTGGGGTTACTGATTACGAATTTGATGTCAAAATTGTAAAATTCGTTCATTGCTTCATATTCAGATACTAAACCTTTTCAACTATTATTGTAAATTTTTTTTTTCCTTAAATGATAAGGGAAGCAGGAAATTACAGCATTAATTAACATGTTAAACACATATAATCGGCTGAGCCAATCACAATCCGGTATGTACTATTTTTTTCACGATCCTAAATATGTAGTATTCCAGGCATTTCAAACCGATTTGGTGAGTCAATTTCATGAGTGAGTAACTTGTAACAATAATGTATGTTATGCACGGAGATATTAAAAACCGTTTAAAATTAATTTCCTTAATGTCCGAATCAACCTTTTTTGTTACAATTTCGGTAAATAATTTATAAAAAGAAGTTAGAACATTAAGATGAATTATATTTTCGCTATAATTATAAGGGGATCAAGAAAATTTAAGGTTCACAGCGTTTATAAATGGCCGGGGTATTTTTGAGAGGGACCCAGAACGATCTTGTATTTCCCTCAGGCTATGCATCGCTTACCATGATTTCGTCTTTGTAATTATTGTATTAAAATTATAGTTGTAATCTTTAAAAATGCTCAATTAATTTCATAGCTTAATAATAGTGCAGAAATGGTCCCTTTTGTGTTAGAAACCTTCCCGTGCCTTACCCTAAACGTTACACCAATCTTCTAAGCTACTATCTGCAATTGCAGAGCTGCTAGTGCTCAAAGTGATGGTAAAAAGATAATCTTCTTTTCTTTACCTACCACGGAAACGTGGTCTTTCTCATCTCAGATACTCAGATCAGTTCTTTAGTTTTAGATTTTGGGAATGCGCGCTTCATGGCGGGGTAAGGGGGCATGATGTAGGTATAACGCCTTGTGATGTGTGTAGCTTGCCCGCTTGGCTCGATGGCCTAATCGGGTAAAGGTTGTTACGGACGAGACAGTATTCGAAAATTAAAGAAAATAAATGTTTTGGATTTTTTACTTCCCGCACGAATACCGGAATGTAGATGAAATGTGACCTATAGGAATTTCAATGCTATTTTTTTATGTTGCTGTAATTTTTTTTTATTCGCTTTACAGCAAAAGTGTAAATACAAAGTAATTTAGTTACTTAAGTGTTAGTATTTCGCGATGATATATCAATCAAATTAAAATTAATATTTATTAGAAAAACTGTAATACGGCCATGGAAAATTAAACAAAATCCATAATACTTGACATTTCTGAAACCGATGTAGATTATAGTATTTTACATTACTAGCAAGGTAAAACAGTTTTTAATGCTAAATCAGGGAAATAATCGGCGAACCGAACAGGCGAGCCTGTCACTTCCTTGAAATAGTAGTAGTATATTCTACAACAAGTAATGGAATGGCACATATTCCGTACGAGCAAAAAGTTTGTAGTCCGAGCCGAAGGCGAGGGCTACGGTTTGCGAGTATAGAATATGCAATTCCATTACTAGTTGTAGACTATACTTTCTATAACAAGATTTTGGAAATTATACAAAAAATACAAATATAAAACTGTTGAAAACGTCAAACTCTAATAAATAAAATTAAAACAAACAGACGTAACCATAGTAACTGAATCAAGATAATTCATATATCGCTCTGATTCGTCGAAATTATTCCATACGCGACGTATGGAATGATAGTTGTTCCTATACAGTTATAGTTGAAGAATGTGTAGTTTCCAAAACAGTGTTATAGAAATTTTTTTCCGACGGCCACAAACAGATGCGTCCGCAACTGTGTGATATGATTTATTACACGCTGCGATATCTGAGCGAACTAACCTAAAAATTTGTATTTAAAAGTTTGACAGTTGCAGATAATTGCTGAATTTACACGGACTAAGAAGTTTGGGCCCGGATTTATCAGATTTTTACATAATTTTTGGTGAATTCAGATAGTAATGATGTTAACATAATCTGTTTAAATATTTTTATATAAATTTTACTTAATTGTGGTCTTCGGACAAGTATCGTGTACACAACATGTGCTAGAAGGGTATTTCACACCAGTATGAAATATCCAACTTTCAGCACTAGTTATACAATATACTATTACAATGTCGTATTATTTTCTGTACAAATTTCATAGAAGATTGTAATGATATAGCGGCGAATTTGAGAGTTTTTTTCTTATCATTTTTTGTTTGTTAAATAAATAAATTTAAATCCATTTTCTGAAATGTCATATATTTGTCGTTTTTTTTTTCACGGCCATGTTACATTTTTCTTAATGAATATTAATTATCATTTCATTGATACATTGTGAAACTTAGGTAACAAAATGGGCCTTATTGAATGCATTTTTAAATTTTGAACAACTTTTGTATTTAAACTTTTGCTATACAGTGATTAAGTAATATTTTAGAGCAATATAAAAAAAAACCTGATGTGCCCAGCACATAACCTCCCACCCAATACTACTCTTAAACGATACAAAATAGTATTTGATAATACTGAAACATACCTTCTTATTTATTTATTTTCTATTTATATTTGAGAAATTTAATTTAATTTCTTATTTTTATTTAATTTTTTTGACATATATTTCACTAAGAAAACAGCTTCACAATCAATATGACATGTGTCACATATCGTAAAAAATTTAAAATTTTTAAGTGTTTTCATGGTGTGCAAGTAGTGCAAGATTTATGAAACCTATTTTTTTATATTTTATTGTCTCTAAATGTAATGAAAATTGATAAAATTAATGTCATCAAAACACATGTAAAATTAAATATTCTACAACTTTCAAAATAACATAAATTCTTGATAAAGGAAATTTAACCGTGTTTTTCACGGCATTATTGTCCGTTTAACGCCCGTGGTGCGTTCAACGTTTAATGTTCGACCGATGTATTGTTTTATAAAAAAAATATCATTAATCTATTTGTTTGCAAACGCTGTAACTAGGTACATTACCGATTTCTTTATTTCAATATTTCTATCAGCCAATAGAAGTCAGTGTTTGTGCAATTGTGTATTTTATGCCCCATAGCAATAACGTCAAATTTATAACGGCCTAGAGCGTTATTTGGTATATAACAGCTATGATAGCCGAGCTGTTATGATAACAAAAACATAACGGTTCTATAGTTTGTATGTCAAAGTAATCTATATAATATTCTTCTCTTCCGCATAAACTGCATCTTCTTTCTTCCCCGGTAATCAATATGTATTGTCTCTTTCTTCATTTTCACATCTGAACCGCGTAATTAACTTTATATTGTTTTTCACAGTTAATATTTACCGTGATATTGATGAATTTTGTAATTTTTATTCTATATACAGGAACTAATCGAGTATGATGGCTTGATTTGTATGGTTTACTTAATATATTAGTGCAATTTTAAGCCTGTATCATTTTTGTTTTTCAAGATGCAGTGGATAGAAAAATAGAGCTAAAACTATAAATATTTCAATTAAAGAGTCATGCTTAATTTGATGATGTCTCTGTCTGTATTCAACTTTATCGTCCATATCACTAAAGCTGACCAAACCACGTTGTTTTTCAACTGTTGCCGTTTGCTACCTGCATGACCGCCCACCTGAGAATTCCATCTCTTTCCAGCACATATGTCGCGTAGCCTTACCGCTATCTCTGTTCCCCATGTCACATGAACCAGGCGACCGTGTCTTCTATCTCACTCACACACACGTCACGGAGTCAGTTAGTCAGAGGCAAAGTCAGTAGTCAGTCACTTGTTTGAGAGATAAGAGAAATGTCGTGAGACGAAGGCTTCTTGATCTAGTGGTTTTGATGGAGATTTGAAGAAGGAAAGAAAGTGCGTGCAATGAATTTTGGACGACGTTTCTTTGCTTAATGCGTATTTTATGCACTGCGACTTGCAATTGCAGATCTGCCGCTTCCAGAATTCTATCTATATATCCATATGAAGAAGTAATAGATATTTTTTCGCGATCAGGAGTATATATTGGTTTTTATAACATTATAATAGAGATAGAAACATTAAAGTTTATTATAATAAGATGCACATTATTCCTCTAAAACTGTAGAGAATTATATTCACTCAATAAGAATTTCAACTTTTGCTTATAGCTTATATCAGGAGTACCCTTAACATTCATACACGCCTTTACCATAAAATATTGGGCCTTATACTAGAAGACTAATTGTTTTTAATTTTTTTGCTGAAATATAACAGCATGTGTGTCTACTTTTATATACATACACTATTCTCTTAAACGAAACATTTTATAATTTTCCTGATTTCAATGGCGACAAATTTAAAACTACTTCATTAGCAGTATAAGATATTTTTGCAATGGGGTACTTCACCATTAAAAAAATTATATAAAGCTAAATCTAAATTGAAGATTATTTACACTTTTAAAAAGTCTTAATTGTTGTTCATTAAGCCACAATGATTTTTAAAATGTTGTGACCTCATTATAGAGGTGTTGGTGGATCTCAAACAGTAGGAATTGTAAATAATTGTAATCACATAAATGTTCTATTTTATTGTATAGATAATTATTAGAATGGAATTAAAATAACTTTTCGTGGTTAATAATTAAAATATACCTACATAAATTCCTTTTATTTCAGGAAGAAACTTGAATAAACTGTAAGATTATTTTAGTTAAATGTTTGATTACTACTGATAAATTTTGCTAACCTATGTCATTCAACAAGTCTTTAATTTCGTTGAGTCGACGTAAAGTAATATTTATTAGTTAGAAATAAATAATATATTATGTATCTATTTAAAATATACTTACGAATTAAAAGCAAAACAAGAATCTTCAAATTAGTTGCCAACTATTTTGACACTTTGACAGTCTGACAGCTCAATAATAGTACAGTAATAAGAAGTACAAAGAATTTAGAATAGGTTAGATATACGGCATAATACTTTGACGTCATTATACATATATGTTTTTATAACTCAAATATCTTAATAATTAATAATATTTTTTAAACTTCTAATACGATGCTTTTGAGTCTAGTCATAATATATGTACCTAAATGACTTATTTGCTATTTTGTACTCTAGTAAAGTACCCCGTTTACATGTCATCTCGAATCATTTTTTGATCGTTCAGAAAAAATTTGACATATCTATTTATCAATGTTGTTCTGATCTATCCTCAAAAAAGTTGCTAGCGTAACAACTTGCAAATTGTGAAAAAAATGAATCGTTTTTTGACAGCTATTGTAATATTCTCCATTAAACATGAAGTTTCGATGCGATTTTGTCACCATTAGCAAGTTGCTACAATAATAACTTCGTTAGAGAATGGGGTCATAAACCTTTTTTAATTTTATTTTTTTCTGTAAGTTTGAGTAAAATTATAAATATAGATACTGATTTTAATATTAAAAGGCATTTAGTTATTAAGATATGATTTTTAGAAATTGGCATCCCATTTAAAATTTTTCATTTGTGACGTCATTACCTGCGTCAGCTTGTTATTATACGAAACACGCTCTTGCGGAGAGCGAGGAACTACACCAACTGTCAAATTGACTGTTATCAGTCATTTTTATTTACTGAGAGGTTTTTACAAATATAGTTTATTCACATTACCTAGGCAAAATAATATAACAGATATAATAAACATAAGTTTAATTTGAAAATCGTTGTTAACTGCAACATATGACTTGAGATGACAGGTGTGATAATGAGACTACCGACATTACAGACAAGCGACAAGATATAATACAACAAAGCATTTTGTTTTAACACGTCCTAAACTCTTTGACTAAAAATGTTATAATTAACGAATATCTAATTTAATTTATCGGAGTATTCATTTAATAATAATAAGTAATTATTACAACACTGAAAAGCAAGTTTTTATTTGTTATCAACACCTTTTTCGCCTTGCCATGCTTTACATTCTATTACAGAATGACGTCAGGATTTTGCAACCGCGAAACTTCAGAAAGGAAATTATGAATGAAAAGTTGAAAAATTATAAGAAATATTGAATAATATGTGACTGAAATGATCTAAATTTTTATAATTTGTAAAAAAACACAACTTTTTTTAATAGTGTATGACCCCATTGAGCCGATTGTTTTTTGTCATGACTTTATTACATGGATCAAACATGATACTTCGTAAAATCCGTGATGGTCCATCATTTGTATTATTTTATCTTGTTTTAAGTTTTCACCTCCTGGCTCCTGATGAAGACCCAGGAGGGACTTGAACCCGCTCGAGGTTAAGATTGAGAAACTAATAAATTTTGACTGACTTTCAATAGTTGCCTTATTCTCAAACACTTGCCGGTCAAAAAGTTTTTCACCATAAATATTAGTACGCTAAGTGCCATCAAATCACGATCCCAAAATTGTTCTCCATCGCCTGTCATCTGTCGCCCAAACCAAAGCCTACTGCATGCACATTTTCCCAATGTGCAAACCAAATCTCCTGATCTCTGAAATCAGTGAAATCCGATCCGACCTAGTCGTCCTCTCTCCCCTGGTTGATGGCTGGATGACCTCCCCCCCCCCCTCTCTAACCCCATGTCGCCGCCACTGGACCAGCACTTGCCATCACTGTCGCTGTCAACCATTATCTTTCGGTAATTGATCAATTATTGGTGAGGATTCACCGACTCACTGAGGAACCAACAGGTAGTCGATTGGACAATGATGGGAATTTTTTCGGGGTGGAAAATATGTGAAGTTGATGAATAGAGGGGTGGGAAAGGAGGAGGTGATGTGTGATGAAGGGTGGGTTAATAATTAGGGTGTTTTAAATTTTATAGCAGAGGTTATTGGACACCGAACAGTTTGATAATAAACTAGAAAAGATGATGTGGTCAATACAAAAAAAAAAAAATTCAAATAACAATTGAGGACCGTTTTTTTAAAACTCAACAAAAGCAAAACTTGAAATTTTCAGTACAGAGTAGGTATATAGATTATCGAAACAAAATTTTTATAATAACTTTATTTAAATCGCTATTGAATGTCGATAAATGTAAAGTATTGATCTTTGAGAATAGTATATTCTACAACAAGTAATGGAATGGCACATATTCCACGCGAGCAAAAAGTTTGTAGTCCGAGCCGAAGGCGAGGGCTTCGGTTTGCGAGCGTGGGATAGGCCATTCCGTTACATGTTGTAGACTATACTTTCTATAAAAAGGTTTTGGAAATTATACAAAAATACAAATATAAAACTGTTGAAAACGTCAAACTCAAATAAATCAAATTATAACAAACAGACGTAACCATAGTAACTGAATCAAGATACTTCATATGTCGCGCTAATAAGCGGTTCTGATTCGTCGAAAATATTCCATACGCAGCGTATGGAATGTTAGTGATTCCATAACAATTTTTAGTAGTGGAATGCCTAGTTTCCAAAACAGTGTTATAGAAAAATGATTTCGTGACTGATTGTAATGTTTCAGTGAATGGTGTGAGACTGGAACAAGTGAATGAATTTGTATATTTGGGTAGTATGTTTTCGAGGGATGGACGTATTGACCGGGAGATTGAAAGGCGAGTGTCTGCAGGGTGCAAGGTATTGGGTGCTCTGGGTACATTTGCTCGAGTACGTAAAGCTAGTCTTTAGTCACGAACGGGTCAATTAAAACACGAGCATAGCGAGTGTTTTAAGACTCCTGAGTGACTAAAGACGCTTTACGTATGTGTATCGTACATTATTTTATCTACGATATAATGAAAAAATCCAATAATTATAAATAAAATACTTTTATTTATGAATTAGGATCCACAATATTAAATGAGAAGTTTGCCATTATAACAAATTTTTAGCAAATTTGATGCAATTAAAAATTTTAATCACTCGTTGCTCGGCAACCCATGACTAATGAAATCTTGTTACTAAACTTACTAAACAACTGTTTTACAAACTTAAAACTAACAACTAAACATCAATTTTATACACTATCGTAGATAAATGTAAGAAAAAATGTGAAAACATCCCAATTGCAAGCCTATTTATTTATTACTTAGTTGTTATATTCTGTTATATTTCGATTGTATGTGATGTGCGTCGTTCGCTTGTGCAGAGCTCCATCTATCTCCTCTCGTGGGTAATTTCCTCTATCTCTAGTCATGGCTTCCTCGGAACATAAGTTATTCGAGCGAAGGTAAAGGCAGTAGGCACCTTACCAACTACAAAGTAGCGGAGATAACGAATACGGCGGTGTGTGTGCGTGTGTGTGTGTGAGAGCAACATGCCGGAAGTGGCTGCGATAGTTTGAATACTTGCCTGGAATTTAGGCTTCCGGTTTTTGGGGTAGGGAAATGCAGTTGGCACTCAAATCCGGCCAGAGGGGACGACATACTGTTCCGTATAGCTCGTTTTTATTGCTTGTGAATTTGATATTGTGTCACTAAATATTTAAATCTGCAAGTATCTTTACAAACATTTTAATTTTTAAACGGAACAAAATTTATAAAAAATTTTAGATATAAATTTACTCTAACACATTTCCGGTTATTGGATTGTTACTAATAACTAATCAGTACAAAATCATTCAAATAATATGAAATTTGTAATGATCATTATATTTCTAAATATTGTAGACGAAAAAATTGTCTCCAAAAACGAATTTATCTTAGTTGAAAACGTTGGCCCATCATATTACCTCGTTTACATTTCAGCTAAGATGCAATATTTACTACTCTGGCATTAATGGATACCAATTATACCGGGTGTCTACTTTTTTTGAGCTATAGGAAATTCAATGTTAATATATTGACCGGTTTCAGGAGACTGAACCTATGTTTACATGCACAAAAGTAGGCAGGATAAGTATGTCATAACTCTATGCTGTACGGTAATATTACCATACTGACTTGTCAAAACAATCAAGAAAATGAAAATAAAACAATAATATAACGCTATTTATTAATACACACGGAATTAAGCTGTTCAGAGCTACACCTGCTGCGTTCCAAATATTTTCAATCAATTCAGCATCGCCAAAATCCACTTTTTATCTAGCCATTATAAACACATTTGACGTTTAAGCAAAAAAAAAAATTATAAATATGATACAAAACAAATGCAGCCATGGTGTTAAATAAAAACAAACAAACTTACTTGATCACCTTCTAAAATTATGACAGACGTTATTCATAAAAGAATTTCAAAAAATAATATTTATTTAATGACATTAACGTCTTCATATTCTGAAACCGGTAAACTATTGAACAAACCACGGATGTTATGAGTCATAAAAGGCCTTAGATGTATTAAAATCCTCGCTCTACGAGCTCGGATTTCAAACTGGCATCTGCGGCTGTTATAATAGGAATGTTAATAGCTATGCTATAATTTTCGCTCTAAGTTTTTACTTATTCATTTTAGAGCAAAAGTGTTTGAGTTTGACAGATAACACTTAGCAGAGTTTTAATAATTTTTGACTTGTTTAAATTATTTCTAAATGGTAAATGTGTCCATGATTACTGAGAAACAATTTAAACAAGTCAATAATAATTAAAATTCTTTTAAATGTCATCTGTCAAACTCAAACAATACTACAGTTTGCATGTTTTGTTTACATATGGCACTTTGGAAATAGCTAAAAATTATATATTTTATTTTACGTCTATCTCATGAGAGAAGTGTATCATATCAATTTTAGGCTCGTTTGGTGCAGTTTTTAATTCTAAACATTTTACATTTTTGCTCTAAAATTAATAGGTAGGTAAAACCTTCGAGCGAAATTAAAATATTAACATAGTATTTCCTTGAAAACAATGCATCGTATCAAAAAATGTGCCGAATCAAAATTTTCATAGTTTTGAGAGGGACATCGTTTTGACAAAATGACCCCCTAACCCCAAAGAAGGCGGGAAAGGATGTAAACTTTAAAATCTCAAATGGGAACCTCAATTTTTTATTGCTGATTCGGAAAAAAGCGTAAAAATATATGTAAAGTTCACCTGAAGACTTTTCTGTCATTCATAAAAGTACATTTAGTTTATTATCGTTCATTCTCTTCATTTGGTTCATAATTTGTGTTTATTACTCTGCACTGCACTGCACTGTTTCATTAAACAGTTTTATAATCGTCACACGTGCAGAAATTGGTAGGTCTTGATACAATACGCTAAATAATTTTTGGCATGATACCATTTTATTCATTGATTTTTTTATATATATATATATAAGTATCCATTATCACTGATAAATAACTAATCAAGTTAATAATTATTTAAAACTTTATGACAAAGACAAATATCATCTGTCAAACCTAAACAATAAGACACTCTGGAAATTGCTAAAAATTATAAATTTTATTTTGTCTATCTCCTAACAAAAACATATTACATTCGGTGCAGTTTTTGTTTCTGAACATTTTTTGTATTTCCACTATAAAGTTCATAGGAACCGAATTAATGCCTAATGAAATATTTAACATTGTATTTTCCTATGTCATGTCCTATGGAAAAGTAGACACCCAGTATATTTTGCTCGTATATTGGTACTCCTGTTATCTAGTTGTAAAAGTTTATTTGGGTGAAAATTAATTTTCCCGTTCTGTAGCATTTAGAAATTTGCTGTGAAGTCCTTGATAAACCAATTTAAATTTTGTTTGAGCAACTAAAATAATTAAAGCATGAATTTTATTTCCTGTAAATCACAACTCTGTTCGCTGCTCTGTAGAGCTTCGCCTGGCTAATTTTTAATCTAAACAGCGCGTAAACTGTGTCAAAGGCCTCGGAATCCTTGATTCTTATTTACGATTATTTTCGTTTCCCCGACGCTGTCTTCCGGCGACTCGTAACGTGCGCGATTAATCTTCTCTTGTTTGCAATAAACGCAAATACATCAAGGAGTTGTGTACGCTGCGATTCCCTGTAAAAACAAATTCGCAGGGCGAACGTCATTTGTTTTATTGTTTTTTCCGCCTCGAATAGGATCAGAAAGTAATACCTTGTTTGTATGACCTACTATCTTGAATTAGGGCGCGATTCTTACGAAATAAGCGCTAAAATCTGTTTAGAAAATAAACGGACATTTTGAATTACGCGCCAACGGAGATATTTAGTGATATGCAGTTGACAGCATTGCGTTGCATGTAACCTTAGAAGATCATAGAGCCGAGAACTAGATGTAAGGATCTGGAAATGTTTAGGATTGAGAGAAAATTTGGTAAGAATAAACTAGCGCGCAAACTCTAGAATAATATTTGGATTATTTTGTTTCATGTCTTCAACTGAAAACTGGGTAGTATCACAGTATAAGAATTCACACAGTAGCGACACTCTCTGTCGGTCCCTTTGATCTTTATGTCGCATCGACAGATGACCTTGAGCCGAGCGGCCATATTGGCAGTTGCGGCATATGGCGGTAAATTTGAATAACTGTCAGTTACAAAGGGGATAAAATCTAAAAATATTATTTCACCAGCACTATAAAAGTTCCTACAATTTTCCATGGTACAAATAAGTTGACCTCTTTGTTTTGCACTCATTTTACGAACTTAACATGACAGAAATACTGTAGCTTGATATTTGACAGATACAACTGACACTGTCATATTATATTTCTTTTCTATGGTTACTAAAATAGCCTATCAGCGAACACTAAGCGGCCATCTTCCCGGCTGCGCACCACTGAAATATTGGGATCATGAAAATATTTGAAGTGTCGCTACTGTGTGTATTCTTATACTGTGGTAGTATGAAGCTTTAAAAATAATAGTTATTTATGTATCAAGGCACTCAAGTTAAATTTTTTATCACGAATGTGGAATTTAGTTGCCGAGGCCCTTAGGGCCGAGGAAAATAAACCATGTGAGTGATAAAAAGGAACTTCAGTGCCGAGGTACATATTAAGTTTTATTTGATATCTTAAATTCGAAAAAACTGTAAAAAACATACAATATAGGTTAAGTTTATACATCTGTCAGTTGTCAATTGAAACTGACAGTCAGTGTTGCCAACCTCCAGATGTGAAGTTATCATAAATAACACTCAAAATTATGTGTTTTGTCCTCAATTTCGTCATCGGAATTATTTAGTTAATTCTTCTTGCAAATTTAGATTCATGTTACGTCCAAATTTACTATAGTACGTCAATATAGCTGCCAAAATTATCGTAATTATACAATAATTATTTAACGGTTGCCAACAGTTGGTTACTCAAAATCGTCGTATAATGGTTTACTTTAGTGACGATTTCTGAGCTTTTAATGACGATTTCTGAGCACTTTAGTGCCGATTTCAAATAAATTGTGGAAAGCAAATAGTTCACAGACGAATAGGAGAGGCGAGTACTTTGAAGGGAACAAGGACCAATAATTTGTAAAATTATTAATAATAAAAATCGTATAGCCACGCCTAGAAATGGGAGAATAGCATGATGATATATTTTTTGTATTCATTTCCCTGCAGCAGACAAGAACTTTTCAGTTCTCCGTTATTTTTCTGAAAGTTAAATAATATATTGCTACTCAATTTCAATATTTCATTTTACTGTTTGCTTTAAAACTGTAGGAGAAAAAGAACGAACCGTATCTCAAGTGTACGTTTTTCTATCCCAGTTAAAACTTAACAGATGATTAATTATTTGTATTGTCTTCTCGACTTGATAAAGTTTCTTTCTGCGCGGAACTTCTGGAAAGTTTACCGGCCTGAAGCTTGATTAAGCTTCGTATACTTTACTTTCTTTCCGGACAATAGGAAATATTAATCATTACTATACAAATTGAAATACTGAGCAAATATTAATTTAGTCTTACGTTTTGCAATTTACATAGATCGTTCTACGATAGTTTGCCGTATACTCGACTGTCTTAAACATATAAATTTATATTTAATAAATACACTTGACATATAGAGTGTGTTCCATTTAAGGTAAAAAAGCATTGGGATCTTGAGAACCGTAAGAGCTACGAGGTTGGTCAATTTAGACAAAAGTTGTTAGAAGAGTAGTTTAATCATATATTTGTTTTTCCAATTGAATTCATAGGTCACTAAATATACGCCAAAATATAAATTTAACTATTTTCTTTTTATGCTTGTAACTTTGTTATATAAAATAATACGAGATTCTGGTTTGCACTTCCTTGGGGCACTTTTTAATGGTGAATGTACTTTTTCTTATATGTATATGAAGAGTTGATTAGATTTTGGATAAAATTGGTCAACCGGAAGTAGCAGTTCACTAGAAGCCCTTAACAGTTTTCCGTGAAAAAACAAGGTTAAATTTAATTTTACTACAATTTATGTTATGTTATTTTGAAAGTTGTAGAATATTTAATTTTACATCTAATTTGATTACACTAATTTTAATAATTTTCATTGGTTTTGGAGATTATTTTTTGACGTTTCTTAAAACCAATGAAATGCTTTATTATATGTCACGTGTCTGTGTTTTATCCAATCCTGTCATTATTATACTGAGAATAATGCTTTTGTGATTATTCCCGGGAATATTCTCTGTAGCTTTTTTGTTTTTGTTTGTTGTTAGTTATCATCAACACAAATAAAAAGGAGTAAAAAAGATAGATTTAGTGACGTGCCTGATGATGAAATCAAAAAATAATCTAATTAAATATAACTCGAGAGTTCGATAAATTAGAAAATAATTCTCCAGTATCTTTCTCAAACTTGTCGCCATTTGGCAATAAGTTTTCGAAAGATCTGTCAAATTATTTTCAATTTATTCTTACTCTCTACTCTCTTGTTATATTATTAGATTATTACTGATATTAGGTTTGTTCCAAGTGGTCATTTCGGACATGTTTGTAACATGTTTGTGACAAATGTCAGTGCGCCTACGAAAAATGTAAACAAGTTAAGTTTGTAACATTAGACTTGAACGTCGAATGGAATGAAGCGCATGTGCATGCTCATTTTTGTTTTGACAGCTAACCTTAAATATAAATATAAATAAAGAAATTCATACATTTTTCGCCACAAAAAAGAATTGAAGTTTATGTTTCAAAGTTAACTTGTTTACATTTTTCGCAGGCGCAAATTTGTCACAAACATGTCAGAAATGACCACTTGGAACAAACCTAATAAAATTTAAAGAAATTAAATTTCATAAATCTTCCATTCCATGTACACCATGGAAACACTTAAAAATTTTTATTTTTTTTTACGAAATGCTACAAATGTCATTTGAGATTGTGAAGCCATTTTCTTAGTAAAATGTATGTCAAAAAAATAAATAAATATACGAAATAAAATTAAATTTCTCAAATATGAATAGAAAATAAACAAATAAGAAGTCATGTTTCTGTATCATCAAATATTATTTTGTACCGTTTAAGAGTTGTATTGGGTACTGGGCAAATTAGATTTTTTAAATGTTGTGACGTCATTGCATAGGTGTTGGTGGATCTCAAACAGTTGAGATTGTAAATAATTGTAGTCACATAAATGTTCTATTTATTGTTTAGAAAATTATTTAAATGTAATTGAAATAACTTTTCGTGGTTAATTAAAATATACATGAAATTCATTTATTTCAGAAAGAAACATGAATAAACTGTAAGATTATTTTAGTCAAATGTTAGATTAACACTGATAAATTTTGCTAACCTATGTTATTCAACAAGTCTTTAATTTCGTTGAGACGACCTAAAGTAATATTTATTAGTTAGAAATAAATAATATATTATGTATGTATTTAAAATATACTTACGAATTAAAAGCAAAACAAAAATCTTCAAATTAGTTGCCAACCATTTTAACACTTCGACAATCTGACAGCTCAATAATAAGAGAAGTACAAATAATTTAGAATAGGATAGATATGCGCCATAATACTTTGACATCAAAATTGGTGACTTTAAATCTCAAATATCTGAATAATTAATAATATTTTTTAAACTTCTATTATATGTAGTACGATGTTTTTGGGTCTATAATATAAATGACTTATTTGCCATTTTGTGACTCTAGGAAAGGACCCCATTGAATATTGTTTTGTGTCCAGTAAACTTCCACCAAAATCTAATCAGCTCTGCACATTTTCATAAAAGTTATTATTAAAATGTATTTGTACATATATTTCGTCATATAAGGAAGTAAAATACTACTAATTCTGAAACCCAGAAAACTTGAAGAGTTAGTGAAATTATTACAAAGGTCTTACTTCTGCCTCCTTGGTTTTCTCTCTGGTTTACCGTCCCAACAATTTTATTTCTGCTTTTTAAATCCTTTGTAACGATTGAAGAAATTATTTAAAGACCGCTGCACGAATATTTAGCACTTAAAAAGGCGCCGATCAAAAATGTTTCCAGAACTTTCGAAGGGGTGAAATTGGTGCTTTCGTATCAAAGAGAGCTTTGAAAGAAAGCTTTGTAAATGGCCGAAAAGGTGCAACACTTTCACTGAACTCGCTATTTAACAATTCTCGTTGCAAGTGCAGATCTTTATAACTTGTCATACTGAGATCTGGGGGTATTTCTGTAGTGAGTTTTCAAGATATAAGCACATTTTGGAGTCCCTAGAATACGATTTATTGTTTTCACGATGACGTCTATGAATGAAGATATTTTATTTTATTATATCTGTTTTTGAAAGACGATAAATGTAAACTGTTGATGTTTGAAAAGAATGATTTGGTGACTGATTGTAATGTTTTAGTGAATGTTGAAAAACTGGAACAATATACATATTTGGGTAGTATGTTTTCGAGGGATGGACGTATTGACCGGAAGAATGAAAGGTGGATGTCTGCAGGATGCTCTGGGTACATTTGCTCAAAATGTGAATGTATCTAGAGACATGCCGTTGAGTATTTATAATGGTGTATTAGTGCCTACATTGATGTATGGTTCTCAGTGTTGGGTGTGGATGAAGAAGCATCAATGATGAATAATTGCTGTGGAAATGAGGTATTTGGGAGGAGAGTGCTCGTGTCCGGAATACTTTGGTGTATGATGAGTGTGAGATTGAAAAGAATGTTATTAAAAAAGTGGGATTGAGTCAGTTGAGCTGGTTTGACCATTTTAAATAGTTGGTGAAACTAATTGAGGGTGAATGATTGTGTGGGCGCCCGAGGAATAAGTGGTTAGGTATGATTGATTGTTTGTTGCGTGAACGAATGATTCCGAGTGTGAAGAATAGACGGGCATGTATGAATATGTACGAGACGAAAGTGGTATTATTTGTGATATTAGGTTTGTTCCAAGTGGTCATTTCTGACAAGTGTGTGAAAATTTCAGTGCGCCTGCGAAAAATGTAAACAAATAAAGTTTGAAACATAGACTGGAACGGCGAATGGAATGAAGCGCATGTGCATGCTCATTTTTTTGTTTTGACAGCTAACCTTACCTTAAGTCACGAAGTATAATACAGACAGGAGGGGAAACGAATGCGTACGAGATGGGCCGAAAGTTGTCCTAGTGGGAGTGAGATAACACGGAGACAGAGAAAAAAGATGTAGTCTGTGTATCGCACAGTTTTTACGGTACTAACTCAGTAATATCGTAATATATTTTTATTTGTAATGAGGAGAATCAAAATTTATATATAGATTATATATGTTCCTACACTTGCTTTTAAAAATATCGGCTGGTATCACGAGCTCTGCTTTTGGGTGTTTTAAGAGCAGTGTTTTAGACTTGGTTTTATCGCTGTACAATGTTTTAAAATTATTTTATAAATGCTTCAAATAGAAGTTACAGACCACTTTTATTTGAAGTATTTTTTTATAAAATAAAACATTGTACAGCGATAAAACCAAGCCTAAAACAATGCTCTTAAAACACCCAAAAACAGAGCTCGTGGTAGCGGCCATTATATTTAAAAACCAAAATTAATTATGAAACCAATAAAAAAATTAATCTATACGGATATTGTATCTTACAATTTTGAATTTGTATGTATGAAATTATTTACAATTATTTATTTTAAATTAAACATTATTTTATAGTGGCGTTATAGTATGTTACTATTATCAAATAGTATTTGGTACATTCATGGAAATATGAAGGATAAAATTCAAATATATAAATAAAATATTTTATTATTTTAATAAAAATAAAAAAAAATATCGTCACGCCTTTTACCCATTATGGGTGTGACACTCTGCTTACACTGATCTCGGTAAGTGATTTATTTTTACGTGTGAAGTGCGGTTACCAGCCGTCAAATCATAGCCCCTAAAGATTTTATAACTCGGAAAGACTCCAAATTACAGAGTAGCTCTATAAATTATACAATTAAAAAAAATTATATAATAAATGACAAATACCTTATTGTAAATTATAGAACGAAAAATACAAATAATTTCAATATCACAACATAACAATAAAATCATACATACTAGTGTTTCAAACAGATATCTTAACTAATTGTTAGTAGGATTGTTACAAAACAACATTTTATAATTTTTCAAAAACAACAATCATTTAAAATTAATCTTTGCTAGGCGATATTAGAGTATTTGTACTACCACAGGACCATTCTTTTACAATGTCGTCACTGGAAAAATGTTTTTCACAAAGTCTTTTCTCCTAAGTACACGATCATTTCGCGGTATAGCCTTTCGCCATTTATTTAACAAATTCTCATGTTGTGGCACTGACAAAACGGAAACCTTTTCTTTATTCGAATCATATCCACTTTTACAATTAGGTACAAAGTATCTTCTACAAATTATTATAACATATATCTTTACTATAAACACGTTTAATGTAAAAGAGCACTACTCAAACAGCTGTCAAACATGTAAACAAGCAAGGAAGGCCAGACTAGATCTACTTTCTCTCTCTAGCGGTCCTTGTTGCGCAGTCGGACATAGATCGTCCCATTTTCCCTATACAGCTGAGATACGTTGTTGCGTAGACGTGCCTTAAGTATAAATATAAATGAAGAAATTCATGCATTTTTCACCACAAAAAAGAAATGAAGCTTATGTTTCAAAGTTAACTTGTTTACATTTTTGGCAGGCGCAGTGAAATTGTCACAAACTTGTCAGAAATGACCACTTGGAACAAACCTAATATACCTATGTATGTATTTTAAAATTTTTTATTTAGAATATGAAGGATCAGATTATGAGCTGGTTAGATTTTGGTAGCAATCCATTGACCAGAAGTGGTAGTTTACTTGAGGGCCTATTAGGTTTTTCATACTTAATAAATAGTTGATTTATGGTAAATTAAAATATGTAGAATAATGGTAGCTTCAATTGTTATTTCAAACTCTTTTCTCTATTTTGGTTACCATGAAAATTAAATATATTGTTGAGGAATTTGTTACAACAGTAGTCTTTAAGCTTTTATTCGGCGTGGTCCACATTTAAAATAAGAAAATTTCGAAGTCAAATGAATAGCGCTAAATAACATATCAGGACCCATAGTTTTAAAACCACTGTTTTGAACACTTGGTGGTGCCTTCTCTAATATGTTACAGTGGAATTAGCCTCGGCATCCATAACAGATTTGACACGTGTGTTTCCGGATGTTCTGTTGGGATATTTATGGGTTTCTTAAAGACCTGTACCCCGAAAAATATGCATCATTTTACCACTGAACCATATAGAATTAATGGGGCAGAATTTGAAGAAACAAGTTATAAAGTAAAAAATCAATTATTTACTAAGATTTTTAAATAACCTTATGGGCAATGAAATGTTATAATTTTGGAACGCTAACTAACGTTGTAAATGCGAGCCGAGGGAGACAGCCAGTCGTTCGTTAGGCCACCTGTTTTGTTATACATTTAAAGAAATTGACATTCAATAATTTTGAAATAAAATCTTTGATATGAAAATTAAATAGTACATTAATAGAAATGAGTCAATTCACTATGTATGAGAATTTAAAGGAATTTTCAAATAATTGAACAATACACTATTAAATATATTGTTTATCACTTTTGGATAAGAGTGTGCTACATATTTTCACATAGAAATCGTTCAACATACGCATAAAGCAACAGTTCTACAGACAAGTGTTGGACAAAGAAGGGTAGCCTTAAAACATCTACATTTTACCTTAAATTATATTTTTAAATAAACAGAAATTAAGATACAAATAAATTTTGTATAATTTTTCCTTTGAAAGATCAGTTCAACAGAATAACAAAATAGTTATTCTAAATGTATTTATTGTGCCAAATGATATGATTCTGGGTTAGTAAATACAATAAAATGTAATAAAAATTAATAAATTTTACAATAATAGTACAACAATAATAGTACATTTGCTAATCGAGGGAACAGCAGTAATGTGGAACAAGTGAAATTAAATTAATACTGTAACGGACGCGGCAACGACAAGTTGAAACTTGTCGGCTCACGCCGCCGTTTGAATAGACGCAGCGATGACCTGTTTGAACCAGTCCGTTCGCGTTACAATAGAGAATATTCCCGAGGATTCTCGAAACAAGGAAATTAAATATAAAAGAGCGAATCTTCGAATTGAGTCAGTCAGTCAGTCAGTTGATTCAGTTAGTCAATTATTAACTCAGAGTCAGTCAGTTAGTTGACTCAGACTCAGTCAGACAGTAGACTCCGAAGCTACTATGGTGAACTTGTGAACACAAATATATTGCTCGGTCTGAACATAAATAAATCGTCATAAATAAATATCGCTCGGCTAGTTTATATAAAAAGTAGTGTTTGTTTGCAGTAGTAATAAGTGTTAGTGTATAAGTTATTGTATTCATTATTTTAGTGTTATGTACCTAGTGTTAATTAATTTTTACTCTTTATTATAATAATTATATATTATTTGTTATTAATACCCACGAACGTTACAATACAAATTTGAAGCTAAATTGTTCTACATAATGCCTTCTAACACTACTGAGACTAAGTCTACATGACTCAGTTTCATTTATTACCAAAATTTTCGACTTATTCAATTTTTAAATTTAAAGTGTATCTTTTTTACTTTCTTATACAAAGTATAAGTATTGAAATCACGAAAAAAATCGCTGATGAGATTTTTGCAAAAATACATACACAATACACTGAATCCGTTAAGACCAATTTCTCAATGATGTCTGTGTGTGAGGATGGATGGATGGATGGATGTCCGTGTGCGCTATATCTCATGAACGAGACAAGTTATGTAAACGAAACTTGTAATTTATAAGTTTCATATAAAAATGAAGAACTGAGTTGATTTTGAATGAAATTGATAAAAAAGTTTCAAATGAAAGATTTTAGCAAAAATATTTGGAATATAAAATATTATCTACAATTATCTTGTAAGTACATGCTTCTTATATTGAGAAAAACTAAATTATATATATTTAAGAATATATCTCAATAATCTTAGTTTACAATGGGAGCAAAAACTAAAACATTTTAATATCTATGTATCAAACGTGTTAAATAATTGTGAAGTGTCAAAAATATGTGTCGTGAAATATTATATAAGCATTATTTGTATTATTAGTTAGACATTTTTGAAGACTAGATATTAATTGATTTCTATTTTAAAATAAATTCATAGTTACAATAAGAACAAAAAATTAAACAGGTTTAACATCTATATATCAAATAATTGTCAAAATAAAGTCATTCGCCAGGAATAGTGATTTTTTTGTGATACCATATAGAGATATTCAGTAAATTTTTTGTGATTTATGATTATATGACATGGGAAAGTAACTGCCCATTGGCAGTACTTTGCTTACATTTACTTAGTTACTATAATTAAAATTGACTAATTAGATGAGAATAAAGTGTATCTGACCACTTCACGGTTAGGTTTCAAGTCGACATCTCTAAAATCTGAACAGATAACAATATCATTTGCAGTTTAAAATATACTATACTCATCAACCTTTCATCTCCCTGAACTTTCACAAGCCTCCCGTTTGTTTTTCTTCGCTGTTCTATCTCTGAGTATTCTTTGGCTGCTTGCTACCAACTTGCCTTGGTCGCCGCCGCCACTACGAGGCGTCGCCGCCCTCGACGAGCTTTCCACCCCCGCGGCAGATCGATACCGCGCACGCCAGGAGTGCCAACGTCACGCGTCTGTCACTACATCCTGTCTGGAGAAGCGTTCGTACCGATTGTAATTTTATTAATAGGGATGAGTATCGTCGAGAATAAATACTGCACTATAAAGCTATTTAGAGGTGTTGTCTATTTTATTTTGACTAGATTGGCGGTGGAATTGTAGCTAGAATGATAGCTTCCTTTCTATTTTTTACCTACCGCCTACCTCTCAGTAGGGGAGGTATTGTTTTTGGTCAGAAAATTGGGTAGTGAGTTTACAATGAATAAGCACGTTTAAGGGTCCGTTCCCTACAATACGAGTTTACTATTTTCGTCACGATGTCTGTCAGTCTGTCTGTATATGTATGTATGTATGTATGTATGTATGTGGTCAGTACAGATTTTTCGTCTCGCATAACTTATGTACTATAATATCAAAAAATACAATTTTGTGTATTTTTGCTTCGTATATTTGTATGAAGAGCTGATTAGATTTTGGATAAAATTGGTCAACCGGAAGTAGCAGTTCACTAGAAACCCTTAACAGATTTCCGTGAAAAAACACAGATAAATTTAAATTTTCAACAATCTATGTTATTTTGAATATTGTAGAATATTTAATTTTACATGTGTTTTGATTAAACAAATTTTATTAATTTTTATTTGATTTATATATAATAAGTTATATAGAAATTAAATTTCATAAATCTTGCATTCCATATTTCATGTACACCATGGAAATACTTAAAAATTTTAATAAATGTAACACTTGTCATTGTGATTGGTAAGCTGTTTTCTAAGTGAAATATTATGTCAAAAAATTAAATATACGAAAGAAATAGTATATTCTACAACAAGTAATGGAATGGCCATATTCCACGCGAGCAAAAAGTTTGTAGTCCGAGCCGAAGGCGAGGGCTACGGTTTGCGAGTGGCTGCTTACGCAGTTCTCGGTAAGTGATATATTTTTGCGTATGAAGTGCGGTTACCAGCCGTTAAATCATAGCCCCCTAAGATGTAAATGGAGGGAGAACCACAGGGGTACATTTAAATTGGCAACTGACAACTGTGGGATTCGAACTGAGGATCTCACGATCTACAGTCCGACGCGTTACCACGAGCTATTTACCCCATAAATTATATTACAATTCAAATATATGTATCTCAATACAGAAATGCACTATATCAATAAATTTAGGCTCATTTGATTCCGGTTTTGTTTCTGGATATTTTTGTATTTACACTTTTGTTTTAAAATTCATAGGGCACGTATTATCGCCTAATGGAAATTATAATATTGAATTTCTTTCTCTTATAAAAAAAGTAAACACCCAGTATATATATATATATATATATATATATATATATATATATATATAAAAAAGGAATTAGTATTAATTGATACTGTTTGACACACCCAAAAATGTTAAATTAATTTCTGTCCAAGCTTTGGGTAGTAATTAGCCCAAACTAATTATTCTAATTAACCCCAGATGGCTAAAAATCAAACTTTGCCGCAATCTTCTTCTTAATCCTTCATTATTTCAATTCCGCGACGCAAATTGATTCTAATAACATTTCTCGCACCTTTCTTGTGTTTTAACAAACCATTAAACGCCTTGATAATGAGAGTTCCCCGGCTAATTGACAGATGGCGACAGCAAGGCGTGGCCAACCGGTAAACGGAACCGGTAGCGGTTATTCACGGTTCACCCCGTTGTGAAGATGTTTACACTCATAATATTTGATGATATTGTAGACAAGTTATATAAGTGCCATGAAAATTGTTTTCAAATACTGATTTTCAATCTCTGAAGATTTTTCACTCCCAAAGGCATTTTGGGGGAAATGATACTTTACAGGTTGTCCTATTTAAATGTTTTTCGTTTTTGTTGAATTACCTATGGTCGTTTACTATTTTTCTAATAAATATTAATTTTAATCTTTCTATGACCACTATTGTAAATGAGAATTTATGTACAATCCATTATACTATGTGAGCTTCTTCTTATGCATGGCCGGTTAGGGAATTTATAATTTATTGATATTATGTAGACAACGTACAAGAGAGGAAATAATTAGTATTAAACTATAAAGAAATACGCATGAAATATTATATAATATTTATTTACATACCAAATGCGAGAACACTTGGTTCCCGGATGAGCGCTGCCATAGAACGAATCCGGGAACCGAGTTCACGCAAGAGGTTTGTACAATATTTTTTGTACGAAAAGTATAAAACTAATAACAGTCCATACAAAGAAATGAAGTTCTTCAAGGAGTTATTTTGCTATATGTCAAAGTTGCACTATAAATATAAACACACAAATTAATTTGTATAATATGTTAGAAAACAATTAAAATATTTCTAATATTTACCTTATTCTCTCGTAAATTTATTATATTTATTATTTATATTGAGATAACTAGCATTACATTTGTAGGTTATGTATTTTACAGCTGTCATATCGGGCAGATTTTATTGCCAACATTGGTAACCAAATGCACTAAATTTGTTATTTTAAAATTCAATTTCATTCTTATTCCATCATTGTTTATATTAATATTATGTGAAGGGATGTTTGAAATACCTTTTTTTTTTATTATAAATATGATTTATTATTAAACGCTTTAGAAATAGGAATGTTTTCGTTGAAATTTCCCGGTTGTCTATCTGGCGGATACATGGGAAATGGACATTTCGTACGTTGCTGAGGCAACGTCAAACAACACATTTCAATGTATGAGTACAAAAAGTAAGATTTCGTTTGGTTGAAAATTAATTTTTGTCGTTTTTGTTTCAGTTTAGCTAGTTTCACTACTATCATTTAGTGACTAGTTGTTTCTCACTGTTGACAGCGCGCTGTAGCTAATGGCGATCACCAAATGACAGTACAGTGAACATCTGTTAGTGTTTTTTAATGAATTCTGTGTGGTCTTAAAAAAAGTATAATACATTATTCAAGTTGTAAAGCAATTACACACTCGTGGAATTACGCACACAGCTACGCGGCTCGTGCTAACTTTTTTCACTTTGTGTGTAATTTGCTTCTTACAACTCTCGTAACGTAATATAATATTTTGATGTTTTTGAACGACTTTTTAGCATTTATTGAAAGGTAAAATTTATTTTATTTACTTATTTAAATGCAGATTTAAAATCTCTTTAATTTTTATTTGAAATATATTTCTCTAAAAGATTAGGAAAGTATGACATTGTGTAAACATTATTTAACATGTAAAACGCGTATGATCGGCTGAGCCAGTCATCACCTTGTATGACTATACATTCATGACAAATTAGTAAATATTGCATTTTAATCTTAGCTCCCGGTGTATTTAGTAAAAAGTTTGGAAATACAGAAGCCTTTAGTCCCTAGATGTAGACAATAGATACACATCTTACTTGTAACACTTCTTGTGTCACTATTATCACTACAGTTTCAAAGTCTCCACTATTTCAGTTCAGTAGATAGACACAGAGATAGTGAGACACTACAAAGAAGGGAGAAAACAAAGGCTATATCAGTAGTATCATCTACTTTCATCTTTTCTAAACACTTGCAAGGGTAACTGTCACTTGTTTGAAAATGATAGACAAGTAAATTCACAAAGTAAACTTTTGAAAACAAATGAACAAATAATAAATATATTTTTCTACGACCACTATTGAAAATTACACTTTCTCCACACTAAATAAAGCTTGAAAATTGTATATTTCGCACAGTCGTGTGGAATACCGTGGGCAATTATTCCACACGCAAGTGTTACCAACTTACTAATAATATAATATCGTATGATATTAATATATAAAGTATAATTACATGTAATTATCATAAATCAATTAATAATTATTTCAGAGTTTATATAAATCTTCGTTTTACATATTTAGATTACTAAAAACTACAATATCAATCACCTATATAAATTTTTAAATAAAATATGTCTTTTTATATTACAATTATTATTATTATTGTACTATTATTATAGATTTACAGTTGGTAACATTGCGCACATCAGCGCTTGCGCCATGCTTGTAATGATAAACGTAAAATAGTTTGAGACGTCATTTATTGTTTCTAAAGAATAATTTTGAGTGCTTTCTGATAATGTTTAACATTATTAAATCCATGTTCATTGGTATATGTATACTATATACAGTTTGATGTTGAAAACGAATAAATAAAATATAATATTTTTGTATCATTAGTTGTAATAGGTAAGTAATAATTAAAAAAAAACTATTTACAATATTATAACCGAATTATTATAATTAAATCTTGACAAAACTATGGTCATAGAAAAGTATAGTGTGCATTTCGTGCTGACTTACTTATTTCACGCTCGTGTGATTTCAGTGAAATAGCTAAATTTCAGCACTTGTTGCACAATATACTATTTTCTACGACCACTGAGAAATCTGCTTATTGTATGTTTGTTGTTGCTAGGGATATGAGGTACCTTGCAAGCACCGTGCGAAATGAATTTGTTTTGTGAGTATTTCAATACAGATCAGTTCATTTAAGTACAGTTGCCATTGCTAGGATACTTATTTAGAAGTGTCATATTGGAATGGTGAAAGCGGGACAAATTTATTATTAAAATTAAATTAATTTTAAAATAAAATCGTGGTCGTAGAAAAAGTATAGTGTACAACTCGCATGGAATGTCCATTTCATACTCGTATGATTTGCAGCATTCGCCTTCGGCTCATGCTACAAACTTTCATACTCGTAGGAAATGAGTACCATTTCATGCTCGTTGTACAATATACTATTGTATATTGTTTCTGCGTTTTTGGCACAAGATGATTATTGTATCTTCGAGTTTATGTTGAATAACATGTCTAATAATATTATTCCTTTCAGTTATCCTCCTGGACACGACTGGAGAGGGAACATTAGACTGGACACGGTTTCCATACGGTCCACAAGCGAATACTCCAGGAGTAAGTACAATTATTTTCATTATATATCTAGTGTGTAAGTTTGGTAAAAATGTTCCGTTTTAAATAATGTTTTTTTCTTCTTGATCAGTAACACTAAATGACATTTTTATCGCAGACATTTTGAAAGCTATCACTTATTCATAAGGAGGCGATTTCTTGGAAGCGTATCTGCTTTTAAGTGTTCTTTAATAAAAGAAAAATTATTTAAGATTACTCCTTAATGACACTGTTTCGTAAAGTGACATAGTATCGAAATAGAGTTATTTATAATTGCCACTGTATCGGGGCAACCAAATGAGATTTTTGGTATTTTAAACTACCTTATCTGCTACAACCAGTGCTTCCCAAAATGTCTATATGACAACTATAAAATAGTAACGATGATGTTGTTTCATAAATTTTTCACCAATCCATAAACAATTTATATGCTATCTCATATTTTTTTCTCGAAAGTTAATAAATTTATAGACATTACTTTCGCAGCTTCTATAATATTTAGAGATGTTACATTAACAAAAATTTCGATATCAATTTCCATTTTTACCTTTCGCCTACCTCTAGGTAAGGGAGGTATTGTTTTTGGTAAAAAAAATTGAGTAGTGAGTTTTTAATGAAAAGGCACGTTTTAGGGTCCCTACAATACGATTTTACTATTTTCGCCATGATGTATGTATGTCGTCTCGCATAACTGAAATACTATAATACCAAAAAATACAATTTTGTGAATTTTTGCTTCTTATACTTAAATGAAGAGCTTGTTAGATTTTGGATAAAATTAGTCAAACGGAAGTAGCAGTTTAGTAGTAGCCCTTAACAGTTTTCCGTGAAAAAACACGGTTAAAGTTCATTTTTCAACAATTTATGTTATTCTGAAAATTGTAGAATATTTAATTTTACATCTTTTTTGATTACACTAGTTTTATTAATTTTCATTAGATTTAGGGATAATAAAATATAAAGAACTTAAATTTCTCAAAACTTGCATTCCATGTACACCGTAGAAACACTTAAAAATTGTCAATTTTGTACGAAATGTGACATGTCATTGTGATTGCGAAAATGTTTAATGAGTGAAATATATGTCAAAAAATTAAATAAATATACGAAAGATTGTACCATTGTACCGTTTAAGAGTTGTATTGGTTGGGAGGTTATGTGTGTTACCAGATTTTTTTATTTGTTTCATTTTCCATGGCCGTGTTACAGTTTTCCTAATAAATATTGATTTTAATTTGATCGATATACTAATATTTAGGTAACCAAGTGGGTCAAATTGCATGCATTTTAAATTTTTGAACAACTATTGTATTCACAGTTTTGCTCTAAAATGAATAGACAAAATTTAGAGCAATAAAAATTGAAATCTCATACGCCACATTTTACACCCGGTATATCGTGAGTTTCAACTAAGATGCAATATTTATTTTTCTGTTATAAATGTATTACTTTGGATGTCAATGCTAAATGAACTTAACATTTTAACTTAATGATGTTTCAATGAAGAAAAATTCGAATGGTCACTTGATACAATTCTGTTTATAGTTTGAGAAATTTTTGCTAATTTCCTAAACGTTCTAGGCCAAATCCTTCTATAATTTCGAGAATATTTACAAAATTTAAAAGTGATGGAGCATAATGTTAAACTATAATTGGCGTCCATAACATTCCATGACAGATGATAATAAACATCACATCACGTTTTGTTTTAAATGTTTCTATTACTGAAATGATCATACAATGTCAATTATTTATATAATCAAATAATATTGTAACAGTTGTTAAAAACAGAAGATGTTATTGTTATTTAATCAAAAGAAAAACGTTGCATTTCGCATTAGAAGGTTGGTATCTCCGAACAGGAAGTCATTGTTTATTTATCACTTTAAGACGCTTTCGGAGAATTTTGCGATACATAAAATATTTCATGGTCATCTTCTTTTATTGATAAAAGATTTGCAATCAATTGCAGACTCACTGATTATTTTTTACAAGCAAAACAAATATAATATTCCAAGAATTTTCCATCACAAATATTTTAAATAAATATTTCACTGTATTACTGTCTATAATAATAGAACATAATATGAGTCCAAATATTCAAAAACTGAGTTCCTCACGTGATTTTATAGAGACAATGTAGCCTGGTATAATTAGCTATATTTGGTGAAGACAAAAGTATGCATTTGCTATGTTATTGAGCGTTGAAATTGAAAATTGATGCTGTTAGATGCTAACCTCTCTACAGGTTGTTCGGAAAGTGATTATAAGCTACAGATAGAACGATTTCTGATTAATTCGGAGTCGACAATTCTAATGCAAAAAATCTGTACGGCCCTTCGTAAAGCCATACTTGTAAATGTACGATTAGAATTAAACGAAATTTTTGAATTTTTTACCTCCCGCCTACCTTTAGGTAAGAGAGGTATTGTTTTTGGTCAAACAATTGGGTAGTGAGTTTTCATTGAATAAGCACGTTTTAGGGTCCCTACATTACGATTTTACTATTTTCGCGATGATGTCTGTATGTATGTATGTATGTGAAAAACACGGTTAAATTTCCTTTTTCAACAATTTATGTTATTTTGAAAGTTGAAGAATATTTAATTTTACATGTGTTTTGATTACACTAATTTTATTAATATTCGTTAGATTTAGAAATAATAAAATAAACAAATTATTTTCACAAATCTTGCATTGGAAACATTTAACAATTTTCAATTTTTTACGAAATGTGACACATGTCATTTTGATTGTGAAGCTGTTTTCTTAGTGAAATATATGTCAAAAAATTAAATAAATATACGAAAGAAAACTAAAATTCTCAAATATAAATAGAAAATAAACAAATAAGAAGGTATGTTTCTGTGTCATCAAATACTGTTTTGTACCGTTTAAGAGTTGTATTGGGCGGGAGGTTATGTGCTGGAACATCAGATTTTTTTATGAAATATCAATAAAATTGAGTTGATGTTTCTAATCGTTTAATATCAATACTTTTAGTTTTTAACATCTCTTCAGACGTATTTTATTATTTTTTTGCATATGACAACCTTACACAATAGTTATTTATGATATAAGTGTTAAAAGTGACATTTTATGAGTAAGCGGGGAAGTTTGTGAAACGAAAAGAAGCCGAATGAAACAACCCCACGAACGAAATAAATCATCACTTTTAACACGTATATCATACAATGTTTTATCTACAATCTTCCTAGTATATTAATAAATTATAATAGGTTACTTAAGGTTAAGATTTATACAAATAATTCAACTATTCGTTGTATATTTTAATATTAATATCAAACTTGAAGTTTCTCCAATTTCCACAACAAAGAACAACATAAATCAAATTATTTACAAATTCTGCACATAGATAAAAATTATTCCAATCGACTTCTTCGACAGAAAGTATTAAAACCACGCATACCATGTCAAAATTCCCCCAAAAATAACAAAAATGAATTGAAAATAACTGTATCAAATAATAATAGTAATAAGTAATTTCTGTCGCTCCATTTGAGCTAAAACGACAAAGAATGCAAACAATTTCTATAGAAAATACGACCCCCTAGATGTTACCTTAGCGTGATATGGCAACCAGTGACGCAGGGCGAAATACTTTCAAGAGGGGCCCAAATTGTACAAAGAATCATTCAAAATAACTTAAATCGCACCATTTTGATTTCCCCTTCATAAGCATCTTTGAGGAATGTGCCTTGACGGCTTGTAACGTGTAATAATGGGCGCATAAACTATAAACGAAATATGACAAATTTATATCAAAATTGTGTAGCACTTATGCATGGAATTATTAGTAGTAAAGTATTATTTTTTTTGTTTTAAATATTTTGGAGTAAAGCGCTATAACGAATTGAACATATTTTGATGTCACGGGTCCTCGCATTGATGCTATTGGTCAGAAATATGAAATGTGCAAATCGCGCGTCTGCCGTGGAGCCTAACACTTATTGTGGGCTAAAATGGAACTACGAAATGTCATTTCATTTGTTTTGTTTGTTGGTATTTAAGATATATTTGTTGGGCTTCTATTACTTGTTTTATAATTTCACTGTTTTATTGTGCTGTGTTGAAAAACTATTGAATAAAATTGTGTGCTGAGGATATGTTACATTACTATCAGCGCCACTGTTCTCAAACTTTCGTATATTATTTACTCGGATATCATGTAAAATACTCTAAAGTTGCCAATGGAATTTTATTTTTATTTATATTAAGTTTAATTGTTGTAAATAAAGACTTATAATATGTAAATATTATTTTTACATTAAAAAATATGTAATATCTACTATCATGAAAAATCGTTGTTTTAGTGCTACTGGAGTAGTACCCGTGACGTCACACAAACTTTAAAAAATCATATCTCGGGTAATATATGGAATTTTCACATCGGGTTTTCACTGATCGTCATATATTCTAATAGTTTCATAAAAATTTTTAAAGAATGGTTACATTGATATAAACATTCAAACCGGCCGGGATTCGCTGCCAGAACCATCGCTATACACATCAGTATGTTATTTAACCCTTAACTGGTATAGTGGGGTCTTTGAAGATCCCAGTGTGTTTAAATCTAGTTGTTTAGTGTTAAAAATTTAAACTAAATATTTGAGTTTTTAAGTAGCTAATTTAATCGACACACTCAATTTTGTAACGGTCAGACGAATCTACATATTTCTTATTTAAGGAGTTAATAACAATTGGGGTCTCTGTTGACTTACGTTAGTTTTATAATTATCATGTGAATGTATCTAGAGATGCTTGATTGAGTGTTTATAATGGTGTAATAGTGTCTACATTGATGTATGGTTCTGAATGTTGGGTGTGGATGAAGAAGCATGAACGACGTATAACTCCTGTAGAAATGAGATATTTGAGAGGAGTATGTGGGTATACGAGACGTGATCGTATCCGGATTACATTGGTTTAAGATGAGTGTGAGATTGAGAAGAATGTTGTTAAGATAGTGGGAGTGAGTCAGTTGAGGTGGTTTGGACATGTTGAGCGAATGTCGAATGAAAGGTTGGTGAAACTAATATATGTGGGTGAGATTGAAGGTAAACGATTGCTTGGGTGTCTGAGGAAAAACTGGTTGGGTATGATTGATGGTTTGTTGTGTAAACGAATGATTCCGAGTGTGCAGAATAAAAGAGCATGTATGAATGTGGACGAGGCGAAAGTGGTGTGTCAGGATAGGAATGTTTGGAGGAGATTGATTGTTGGTTGAATGTGTTTCTGGGTTCGTGCTACCCCACTAAGTGGGATATAGCGTGATGTTATGTATGTATCTATATAACATGTCTCGGTGTGTTTTAACTGAAAGTGAGTTGTATGATATTTTAATTATCGAGTGCGAAGATGAAAATGATGTGCAATCGGAAGGCAAAATACAAGAAATTGATTCTAACATATCTAGTGCAGAAAGCAAACACACATTTCAAATGAAATAGATTCAGAAAGAGGTGCAAATGTAAGTAAAAAAACACCCCTATTATTTATTTTTTTTGTGCTGTTGTCCTAAAATATAAATTTTATATCATAGGTGATGTATTCAGGCATATTAGTTTGTAATTTTTCCCGTTTTGCCACTGAAATTTATTTTTGACAGATTTACGCCCCAATAACCAAGAGGCTGAAACAGAGGATCAGTGTTTATCTATATTTATTTGCTGAATGTTAATTTTATTTTCTTTAGTTTTATGCGTGTTCTGTTTAAATAGATGTAAATAAAGATATAACATCAAGTTTTTTCATAAATTTCCATTTTTTACATACATTTTGTACTGGGGTCAATAAAGACCCCATTATACCAGTTACATTATAAAAAAAATCACAATAACAGTTAAGGGTTAATAATTTCAATAAATTTGAAAATTTGTTGTACCCCTCTCTCAGGCATATTCTACGCCTATGGGCTGCGATTCTGCAGCAATATCGTCCTTTATGTATGGTTAATGTTCTACTGGATGTTCGGAAAGCCACGTGCTCGCTGCAATACGCTCTACGGTCCATCTAACCTAACCTAACCGAACTTACGGAGTGTAACGTGAATTTGGACTTCAAAAGCTTTCATCCGCCCTTACTTAGAGGGTGGCTAACAGAACAGGCCCGTCTTGAGGAGGTTTTCATATTTTTATGAAGATGTTTAATATACACACGTCACACTTTGAACCCGAATATCTTCGAAATTAATAATTGTAGTTGAAGATCTAGGTGGCTTAGTAGTTATGTCACTATCCTAGCACGCTAGGGGTCGTGGGTTCGAGTCACACTGAAGAGCATTGTCGTTTGTGTTAACATAATTTTATAATAATACAGTCATGAGGCGGCTTATGATCATAGTAGTTAGTCCGCCTCTCATCTTCATAAAAAAATTAATAATAATAATAATCGTAGAGTAACAATTAATGCCTTATTAAATATCTTAAACACTTGCGTTTAAAATACAACTAGTTTCAACCCCCTATCTCCTACCCCTTTGGTACAGTAGCATTAGAAAGTTATCTAAATTGCGGGTGATTTCGTTTTGTCTTCAAATACATAACATTTGGGTGTATCTTGTAAAAATTTGAACTTACCAAATTATCTATATATTAAATAGAAACATCTACTAAAATGTAGTAATACTGGAATGGTAACTTGTAGGCACTTATGATAGCGAAGAACTAGCCTGAGACAGATAGATGTCGTAAGGCCATCCTTCTTTGTCTTAACACTTGTTTGCAGAGCGATTGCTTTATAAAGACCACAGTATAAAGCTGGATTTATAGTTTACATAAAAATAAATAAAATAAAATAAATATATCATCACACCTTTTACCCATTATGGGTGTGGCACTCTGCTTACACAGATCTCGGTAAGTGATATATGTTTACGTATGAAGTGCGGTTACCAGCCGTCAAACCACAGCCCCCAAAGATGTTGGTGAAGGAGGAACCACAGGGGTAAATTTAAATTGGCAACTGTCAGCTGTGGGATTCGAACTGAGGATCTCACGATCCACAGTCCGACACGTTGCCACGGAGCTATTTACCCCACAAGACATTGTACGACAAAGACATATAGCCCAACAATTAGATGTCTCTCTTGGACGCATTTTAACGTCAGTTAGTCTTCCAGTATTTATTATATTTCAGTGGAAACCTCTACTATTCCAAATGACTATTTTGATTTGGCGAATTTTAGTAAATTTCTTGTTGTTTGGTGATCAGTAAATCTACAAACCGATATGCGCCCGTTAACTCCGGCCACTCAAGTAATGTCGTGTACCTACAAAATTAAACTGTACATTCAGAACCAAAAGTTCATTATTGTAATTACTAAAATACAATATTCTAGTGCGACACTCTACTTTCACAAATCTCGGTAAGTGATATGTATTTCTACCAGCCGTCATGTTACGACCCCCGAAGGTTTATGTGAAGGAGGAACTGCAAAGGTTAAAGTAGGGTCAGGTTAGGTTATTTACCCAATATTAGTTGTGGCTCTCTGCTAGTAGCAGATCTCAATGGGCGCGTTCAGTCGAACCTATCGGCTAGCTAGCGTTTGCTACTGGATTCTAGCAGATGAAAAGTAGTATGAACGGAATTTTGCTGGTACTACATCTTGTGTCAGTCAAGTTAGGTGGAATTAACCTCAAATTCTGATAATAGACAAATCCAAAACAGTCTTTTATAATTGCTAAGTAATAGATGTCAAATACTTCATGTATTTCAATACATTTTAAGTTATTTTTATAGTTTTTTTGCAGACATGGTTAATATTGATGACATTGAAATGAATTTTTATACATTTGACAGTTCTAGAATGTTCGCTAGCTCATCTAGCGCAAAAATATTTCGCCAGGTCGTTAGTCTAGCTGCTAAAATCTAGCTGTTACTTAGCAAAACGTTCAGCTGAGACTGCTAGGTTAGCGATCCATCTGCTAGGTTCAGCTGAACGCGCCCAATGGGGTCATACACTTTTAAAAAAAAGTTGTGTTTTTTTACAAATTATAAAAATTT
Organism: Poecilus cupreus; assembly: GCA_963942605.1. Taxonomy (NCBI): domain Eukaryota; kingdom Metazoa; phylum Arthropoda; class Insecta; order Coleoptera; family Carabidae; genus Poecilus; species Poecilus cupreus. Next base: position 17,037,512 of record OZ012729.1, read on the forward strand.
AGGTCATTTCAGTCACATATTATTCAATATTTCTTATAATTTTTAACTTTTCATTCATAATTTCCTTTATGAAGTTTCGCGGTTGCAAAATCGTGACGTCATCTTGTAATAGAATATACAGCATGGCAAGACAAAAGAGGTGTTGATAACAAATAATAATTTCTTTTCAGGGTTGTAATAATTACTTATTATTATTAAAATGAACACTCCGATAAATTAAATTAGGTATTCGTTAATAATAACGTTTTCAAAAAAAGAGTTTAGGACGTGTTAAAATAAAATGCTTTAATGTAGTATATTTTGTCGCTTGTCAGTAATGTCGGTAGTCTCATTATCACACCTGTCATCTCAAGTCATATGTTACAGTTAACAACGATTTTCAAACTAAACTTAGGTTTATTATATTTGTTATATTATTTTAACCAGGTAATGTGAATAAACTATATTTGTAAAAACCTCTCAGTAAATAACAATGACAGATAACAGTCAATTTGACAGTTGGTGTAGTTCCTCGCTCTCCGCAAAAGTGTGTTTCGTAGAATTACAAGATGACATCAAGGAGCGAGAAATTTGAAATGGGATGCAAATTTTAAAAAATCGTATCTTAATAACTAAATGCCTTTTAATATTAAAATTAGTATCTATATTTATAATTTTACCCAAGCTTACTGAAAAAAAAAAAATTAAATGAAAAAAGGTGTGACCCCATTGTCAACAAAAGTGGCTGCTGGAATCGAACTAAACTCCTCAAGTTCCACAGTTTATTCAACAGATTTTAGCGCGTCCTCAGGTTATTTGCTGCACAACCCTAATAGAAATGATTCGTTCCACCCCTGTTGCGTTTGATCGCGTGGGGCGAAACAATTGATTTCTTGATCTTAGATTAGCTCTCATGTCGTATATTCCCGAAACATGCAAGAAAAATAAAGTTGTCCAAAGCCTTGGCGCATACCAACTAGCTTGTAAGGGGAGGGATTCGACCTAACTTTCCGTCAACCTATGACACGACGTGCACCACCCTTCTGTACCGCTGTACCCTAATATAATAACTCAATCTATCCAAAAGTTTTTACAACTATTTTTCAACTTGTTTTCATGTTGGTCTTTATAAATAACCACTTTATTTGGTAAACTAGTTGAGAATTATAATTATTGTTGTTGTAAGTACCCTTGAATCTCTTCAGGGTCCCTACTATACGATTTCATTAGCTGTATTCTTTTTGGAAAATTTTAGCTCAACTCAGTTGACAAGTGAGTTGAGATGAACTGAGCTGAGTTGAGCTGAAAGGCATCCAAAAAGAACAGCATTTTATGGTTGAACAAGAATATATACACTTATGCTATTAGAATTGATGACACTGAAAATATTTTATTATAAGTTTACGCATTTAATATATCAATGAAATAGATCGAAATATTTTATTATTGTAGTAATTTGGTGCACATAACCTAATAAATATGACAGTTCTCCTGTCAACACAAACCAAACATTACCGCTTCCACCGAACTGAGTTGCGTAGATCATTTTGAGTTTATTTCGCGGGCTGTACAGCATCGGTAAAGGGGGAAGTGAGTTCTCTCAGTTTGTCTCAGTTCAGTTGTAACAAAAAGAACAACACTTTACTGAGTTTATCTGAAGTGAGCTGAGACTAACTGAGATTTTGACCAAAAAGAATACAGCTATTATTTCCACCACTTTCGCCTCGTCCATATTCAAAGTGCGATTCATAAATGCTCGACAGTCGTTTCTTCTTCACACTCGGAATCATTCGTCCACGCAACAAACCGTCAATCATACCTAACCGTTTATTCCTCGGACGCTCACACAATCGTTCACTTCCAATCTCACCCACATGTATTTGTTTCACCAACCTTTCATTCGACATTCGCTCGAGATGACAAAACCACCTCAACTGACTCACTCCCACTTTCTTAACAATATTCTTTTCAATTCTGTACAATTATGTGCACACCATTATATATATTTCAAAATATGACATAAATAATAATTGATAAAATCATAAATTAAAGTTAAAAGCTCGCACAAAAGTCTATCAAACTTCTAGTCACACTTCAACCCAGTTCTTGTCATCTTGCCACCTGTCATGTGACTTTCATTCTATCTGTTAACTACAGACTATCTTTATCTACCAAGAGTTTTTTTTTTATCTGTATACATAGGGATGTATCATTACCATAGTTACAGTTAAAATGATTGACAAATGTATTAAAGCGTATTTTTTTCCTACAATAGGTACTTAAGCAGTTTATTCCCGTCATATGACATATTTTATTAATTTTATCAACTACGTTTTTATATACGCTTAATTTTTACTTTCTTAAACAAAGTATAAGGAAGTATTGGGATCACGAAAAAAATCGCAGACGAGATTTTTGCAGAAATACATATTTTGACGTCCACTGAATCTGTTAAGACCAATTTCTCAATGATGTCTGTGTGTGAGGATGGATGGATGGATGGATGTCCGTATGCGCAATATCTCATGAACGAGACAAGATATGTAAACGAAACTTGGAATTTATAAGTTTCATGAAAAAATGAAGAGCTGAGTTGATTTTGAATGAAATTGAAAAACCAGAAGAGGAAGTTTACTGGACACACAAAACAATAAATTCCATTTTTCTTAAAAATAGAATCAGCTGTGAAAAAAAGTTTCAAACGAAAGATGTTAGCAAGAATATTTGGAATATAAAATGTTATTTGCACTTTTCTTGTACATGCTTCTAATTTTGAGAAAAACTAAATTATGTGTTTAATAATATTTCAGTAATCTTAGTTACACTGGGAACAAAAACTAAATTATTTTTAACTTCTATGTGTCAAACGTGTCAAATAATTGTGAAGTGTCAAAAATATGTGTCGTTTTTAATATTATAAGAGCAATATTTGTATTATCATTTAGAATGTTTTAATCACTAGATATTAATTTATATTTTAAATTGAAATCATAGCTGAGAACATAAAATTATACATGTATAATATGTATATGTCAAAATAAAGTCATACGCAAAGAACAAGTCATACATGTTCAGTTGGTTTTATTTGCATAAGAAAGTAGTGTGGTGCCCACACCAGATTTTTAATTATGTTGTGGTATGCATAAAAATATCTTTTGAAAATATGACAGATGACAGATTACATTTCAAATTAACTACGACTTCATGGTAACCATACCTCAGAGCTATAGTAAAATTTAACTGCAGGCTAAGTTCTAACTATAGATTGGAAAACGCAAATTTTACATAATCACTGAAATATCCATAGTTACTGCTAACTAGAACCTTAACCAGCGATTGAAAAACGCTATAATATATTGTTGTCAATCACTTTAAGGCCCGGTTTTACAATCGATGGTTAACTCTTTTGGTAAGCTGAACCTAACTTGCAAGTTAACTTCGAGTTTACTTGGAAAGTGTTTTTCAATCATTTTATTAATGAAAGTTAACTAACTGCAAGTTTACCGAATAAATGTAGTATATTAATAATGAAATGTTGAAGTGAGAATATTAATTAAAATATGATGTACCTAGATGAACGAATCAACTGATAAATATAAAAGATGTGATAACTTCAATAAATATGAAGAGGATTTATTAATTTCTTTGGTAGATAAACATAAAGATGTTATTGAAAACAAAACGACAAGGGCTGTAAATTGGCAGCAGAAAGAACATGCGTGGAAGATAATTAAAGAAGATATTTCTTCCCGTACAACAAAAAGTACTGCAACTAATTTGAAAATGAAATATCAATTTCGAAAAACTATTGTCTACAAATTGTAAATTCCTCTTCTATATAATGTAGTCTCAAATTAGCTAAAATAGCACTGACACCTGTAAAATCTCCTGCAATGCTCAAAAAACTCCCACTTGCATAAAATCGTAATGTCAGTGTTGATTTATTGGTGAAAGACAATCTTTTTCTAAAATTGTTTAATGTAACTGCTGTTATAAATATTTGACCATTACAGGTATACCTGTTTGTTGGATGCTGCAAAACTTCTCCAGTTTCATCTAATATCTGTTCTATAGTCCTTTTTGTCAATCAAAACTGATTTTAAAAATCCAAATATTATAATATAATATATCGTATTCTTCAAAGAAGTTTGGTCTATGCCTAATTATTTTTATGCGTCGAATTAATTCATCTTCACTAAATGCATTTACTTCAAAATCATTCATTTTTATACTCGTATATTCAAAATGTCACAATTCGAGGTTACGATTATGGGTTAACTTGTAGTTTACTTTTACCGAAACATTAGGTTGTAGTTAACTTGAAGTTTTACTTTGACTATCAGCTCGTAACCTCGTATTGTGACATTTTGAATATACGAGTATAAAAATGAATGATTTTGAAGTAAATGCGTTTAGTAACGATGGAGATGAATTAGTTCGATGCACGAAAATAATTAGATATAGACCAAACTTCATTGAAGAATACGTTTATTTGAAATTTTTTAATCAGTTTTGATTGACAAAAAGGACTATATAACACGTATTAGATGAAACGGGAGAAGTTTTGCAGCATCCAACAAACAGGTATACTCCGTAATGGTCAAATATTTGTACCATCAGTTAAATTAAATAATTTTAGAAATGATTGTCTTGTCTTTCACCACTAAATCAACAATGACATTACAAGTCAAGTGGAAGTTTTTTGAGCATTGCAGGACATTTTACAGGAAAAATTGCAGTTTTAGGTAATTTGAGACTACATTATGTAAAAAAGCCTCAAACAAAGGAGGAATTCACAATTTGCAGACAAAAGTTTTTCGAATTTGGTATTTGTAGCAGTTCTACGGGAAGAAATTTCTTCTTTAATTATCTTCCTCGCATGTGATTTCTGCTGCCCTTGTCTTTTTGTTTTTAATAACATCCTCTTCATATTTATTGAAGTTATCACATCTTTTATATTTATCAGTTGATTCGTTCATGTAGGTATATCAAATTTTAATTAATATACTCACTTCAACATTTCATTATTAATATACTACATTTATTAAATTAAATACTGCCGAAATATTAATGCTTTTGACAGTGACAGTCCTCCAATAAACAAATTGTTTCATAATTTACAGAGTACCAACATTCGGTAAACTTGCAGTTAGTAAACATTCATTAATAAAATGATTGAAAAACACTTCCCAAGTAAACTCGAAGTTAACTTGCAAGTTAGGTTCAGCTTACCAAAAAGTTAACCATCGATTGTAAAACCGGGCCTTAGTTTACCTTCGATTGTAGTAAACTAGAAGTTAACCAACACTTACCGTTTTACAAATAAAGATTATGGGTTAACTTGTAGTTTACTTTTACCAAAACATTAGGTTGTAGTTAACTTTTAGTTTTACTTTGACTATCAGTTCGTAACCCCGAATTGTGACATTTTGAATATACGAGTACAAAAATTAATGATTTTGAAGTAAATGCGTTTAGTGACGATGAAGATGAATTAATTCGACGCACAAAAATAATTAGGCATAGACCAAACTCCTTTGAAGAATACGATTATTTGGATTTTTTTAATCAGCTTAGATTGACAAAAAGAACTTATAGAACAGATATTACATGAAACTGGAGGTTTTGCAGCATCCAACAAGCAGGTATACTCGTAATTGTTAAATATTTGTAACAGCGGTGACATTAAATAATTTTAGAAATGATTGTCTTTCACCAATAAATCGACACTGACATTTCGATTTTATGTATATTTATGGAAGTTTTTTGAGCATTGCAGTAGATTTTACAGGTGTCAGTGCAGTTTTACCTAATTTGAGACTACATTATATAAAAAAGCTTCAAACAGAAGAAGGAATTCACAATTTACAGACAAAAGTTTTTCGAAATTGATATTTCGTTTTCAAATATGTTGCAGTTCTTTTTGTTGTACGGGAAGAAATTTCTTCTTTAATTATCTTCCACGCATGTGCTTTCTGCTGCCAATTTACAGCCCCTGTCTTTTTGTTTTAATAACATCTTTATTTTTATTTTTAATAAATCCTCTTAATATTTATTGCAGTTATCACATCTTTTATATTTATCAGTTGATTCCTTCATCTAGGTATATCATATTTTAATTAATATTCTCACTTCAACATTTCATTATTAATATACTACATTTATTAAAGCAAATACTTCCGAAATATTATTGCTTTTGACAGTGACAGTTCTCCAATAAACAAATGTTTCATAATTTACGGAGTACCAACATTCGGTAAACTTGCAGTTAGTAAACTTTCATTAATAAAATGATTGAAAAACACTTCCCAAGTTAACTCGAAGTAAACTTGCAAGTTAGGTTCAGATTACCAAAAGAGTTAACCATCGATTGTAAAACCGGGCCTTAGTGTAACTAGGGTAATGACACAACCCTATGTATACTGATAAAAAAAAAAAACTCCCGTTATACACCTTCCATACATTTTATTAGTCCTATGGCAAAACAGCACAATAATATTTTATTTAGAACTATGACTCACAAAACAATCACACCTCAGTATGAGCACCCCTCCCGCAGCATCCCAGCCGGGGCGCTCCACCGTGATTAGTTGCCATAGTGACGCACCTAGGGTAGAATAATTGAGTTTGTACCCCCTTTTTCAATGCGGTGCCTGGGTGGAGGAGAGAGACACGCTGCAGTCGGTACGTACGCACAGACAGACACAGCGAATGCGTACAGAATGAACAAATAGTCCAATGAAATGCCGCTAGATAAACTCGGGATTGGGATGATGGCAATGAGCCAGGGAGGGATTGAGGAGATACTTTTATTAGGGGTAGTTGCTTTCACAGCTCGGACACGTGCAACGAGTGCTCTCGATCATGTATATAATACGAAAATAATTCTTGAAGAATTTCGACACTTCTAAAAGGTAACACAATTTTTTCGTTGTCGCACGTTCTTAAATTATTTTTTCTACGACCACTTAGAAATCTGCTCATTGTATGTTTGTTGTTGCTAGGGATATGAGGTACATTGCCAGCATCGTGCGAAATGAATTTGTTTTGTGCGTATATTGATACAGGTCAGCTCATTTAAGTACAGGTGCCATTGCTAGGATACATATTTCAAATTGTTAAATATTCTAATAGTAAAAGCGGGACAAATTTATTATCAAAATTTAATTAATTAGGAAATAATATCGTGGTCGTAGAAAAAGTATAGTGTACAACTCGCATGGAATGTCCATTTCATACTCGTATGATTTGCAGCATTCGCCTTTGGCTCATGCCACAAACTTTCATACTCGTAGGAAATGAGTACCATTCCATGCTCGTTGCACAATATACTATAGGGCCGGTCTTTTCATCTACTAATAAACTTCCGAATAAGTTATTCGTTGAATAAATAAAAAAATACACATCAAAAAATGGCAGAACAATAAGTATCATTTGAGATATGATTTCGATGCGACAATTTTCATTTATTCGGCAAATAATTTATTTGGTACTTGATTCGTTGATGGAAATATCGGCCCTTAAAGAAAAATGCTTCGCCTACTGTGATGTGGGAGTGCACAGAACCACACTCAAAATCAAAATGGATAAAATAAATTTCATATTTTGGATTTGAATGTTCAAGTTTCGATCTGATCACGCTTTTCAAAAATTTCTCAGTATATAATTGAAAAATATTTGAAATAATATTAGCTACAATTGTTTTGAAACATTTTTCTCTAATTTGTATCGTTCAAAAATTGTTTAACCGGAAGTTTATGTACAGGTAACATCAGCTATTTTTTCCGAAATCGATACTAAAGTACACGATATCAATCCGCGCAGGTAGCCAAAATAGAAGCTAAATTAAAACTTTACAGACTCTTATGTCAAAATATTACTTTACGGACTCATCTGTCAAACTTGAATTTCAAACCTGAAATAACAAACATATTATTCTAAAATACTATTATTGAATTTATTTATTATTTACCTTTGTTAATAATTTATCGGATATAATGCAGATCATATGCAAAACACGTCTAAGAACATATAAAAAATAATGAAAATTATTAACAAATATTTGACACTTTGACAGTACTTTTGTTATGACATCCATCCCCGTCGTTACAGCTAGCTGCAGTTTTACTAAGGCACTAGAATATATGAGTATTCTCATCCGCCATTTTGGGTCCAAGTGTCATAAATAAAACAAAGTATTGGAATCCAGTTACTTTAATTCTTTTCTGTCAAATTTCAAGTTGAAATTGATTAATAATTGTGATATATCATTCCTTCAATTATTATATTTTATATCTAATAGGTAAGTGTACAGAATACTTTATAATAATATATTACCGTATGATTTGTGTAGTAGGATTTTACAGAATTTCAATAAATATGTTTTCAAATTTGACAGATACAAATATTAAATGTTTTTTTAAGTAACTGGATTCCAATAACTTGTTTTATTTATGACATCTGGATCAAAATGGCGGACGAGAATACCTACATTCTTCTAGAGCTCTAGTTTTACAAAACATAATGCTATTTATTTATGTTTATAGTTATTAATTTAACGATTTCGGAAAAAATATAATGTATATCTCAACAGTAAAGTGTTTTTTTAGTACTCATGTAGTAAATTCCATATTCTTAATAAAAAATTATATTATAATTTGTATTTAACAAGTTGAAGTTCAATATTGTCGCCGCCGGCGTAAAAGTGTCTCCTTGGCAACACTTCTACTCCGGCGGCAGACAAAGTAAAGTATTTTGAAAAATAGTAAGGTTGTAATTTAATAATTTGACAGTTAAAAATGAAACAAATAAACATAAATAACAAAGCAACATATTCTAAAGTAACTAGAAATGCTGGATAAGGCAAAATATTTTTTGAAGTTTTGTGAATTTTTAAATGATTTATAATTCTGTTTTCTATGTTTGAAGAAAAAATAGCGTGTGTTATTCGGAGTAAATGTGACTCAGGGTGCTTCGCATGTAATAGTTCTACTCGCTTCGCTCGTCGCTCAAACTTACATGTTTCACACAAAGTGTCACATTTACTCCTAATAACACAATATACTATAAAGCTGTATTCACATACAACTTATTGCTGTTGCCTTGCAGTGGTCTTGCTGTTGCGTTGCTAGCGTATGATGATTGACAAGCGCTACATCGTACAGTCGTTCACAATGACTTGTTGCTGTTGTAGTGCTGTTGCCTTGCGTTGCATGAGTTTGTAAACTCCAAACTCAAGCAATGCAACTGCAAGGCAACGGAAGCAACAACCAATCAGAGAGCGCTATGAAAAAGGATAGATATATTTGACGAATTGACACTTAACCTAACATATTTTGTAATATTGTGACAGTTGTATATGTACATATATTAGTAGGAAATAATTTTGTACGTATTTGTATTATAGTTGTACGTAGCCATTAATAAATTAATAATTACAAATTTTTAGTAAACTGACAGCCCATCAGCGTTGGTAAATATCAAAACTGTATTATTGGTAACAACGAAGTTAAGTCCTATGAGAACGGTGTACATACAATACAAATGCAACACAACAGCAAGGCAAGACAACCGAAGCAAGGCAACAGCAATAAGTTGTATGTGAATACAGCTTTACATATTTGACGAGTTTTAATCTATAACTTAAAGAGAGTTAAAAGAAAAAGAACAGACCTATGAATTATCCTGTATATGTTTTATTAATTAATATTTGATTATGAATAAAATGTTATACAAACTTCAGTGAAAGGTTTTATTACAGCTTCAGGCTTTAGCTAATCTTCGGCTGTATTGAAATACTTTCCACCTTGGTATATAATATACCTAATACGCACACAACAACAAATAATCACATTTTGGGGTCCCTAGCATTCTGTTTCACTGTTTAACAATTATTTCGTCCACGATAACTCAAAATTTAATATTTGTTAGTTTACTGGAAATCATTTAAGGTTTTCCAAATATATCTCAGTAAATAATTGACTTATGTATTTTAAATGTTGTTATAATGAAACAGATATGAAATAATACTAGCCTCAATTTTTATTTGAAACTTTTTTCTTTATTTTGTACCGTTTAAAAATTGTTACTTATTGTTGTTTCTGCAAATTCGACTCCTCAAAACCAAATAAAAGTTATATTTTAAAACAAACATATTAATCTTTCAGTATTAGGGAACCTACTCAAAAATATGGTAGAATCACAACAAGTACCTGTTCAGTGTTTAGATTGAATGTAAATTTGATTATATTGATGGCTGATGGCAAATTGTTGGCTCAAGGGTAGAGTAGGGTGTAATATCGTTTGGTTAAGTGCTTTTTTGGCACATGATGGCTAAACAAATCAGTGCACTCACAGCCCAAAGTGGAGGGTGTATGAGTTGTATCACATGTGGTGATAATGACCTGATATGTTTTGACAAAACCGGGCTGGATTTTGAGAAGGAAAACGGCACTTTTATCGCTTTGACATCGTATTATAAGAAGTAGGAACTATTTGCAACTTTTGTTACCTTTACTTTAACAACGAAAAACGTACGTTTCAGCAAATTACTAAATGTCACTCGAGGTTATTTTTTCATCAGCCCAAACCACTGATTTCTATATAACACTGGATTGGGCTTAAGTCGCTACGGTGCGTTCTCAATTGAACGCCGGCATGAGGGTCAAAATTGATGTTTTGTAACACTTCAATATTTAAAGATGATAGGTATGACATGAAGAGATGTGGTGGCGAGTGCGGTATAGAGAGAGTGAAGGCAGAGCTTCAGATCGCACATTCATATTATTAATATTTCATTAGAGTCATTTTCCGCTCAAAAGTGTCACAAAACCTCAATTTCACCCGTTCAATTGCCTAACAAATGCATAACTAAGGAGGAGAACCATGTAGAAAAATAATTATAAAGTGTGGTTTTTGCCTAAATGTAAAATAATTTTTTTTTTGCAAAATGACCCTTGTATAAACAAGTTTCTTGACAGTTTCGAACACGTGCGTCGCTACTCACTTGGCGCTGACATCAGTTTTCAAATGCCAAAGGCAAGATGACGTCACACGTCCCATATTTGAATTTTAATCATTATTTATAAATTTAATATCTCACTTAATACTTCGAATTTTTCAGTAAAATTGGATTATTGTGTCGGGGTGTTATTAAAGCTTTCTTTTGGAAAACAAGAAAATAATTGCAATGAGCGATTCCCATAGTAAGAAATTAGGCAAAGAAGAATAGTGAAGTATTGAATGTTTAGCGGTAATTTCGATATAAAAGAACTAACAAATTTTCAAGACAATTAACTTATCAAGCAAATGTGATACAGTATGAAATAAAATACATAACAATTTAGTTTCAAGTAAAATTACGACAAATTGAAGTTGTGGAAAAATTCAATTTGAATTGACCATAAATTATACGCATTTCTAAATACACATTGTTCTTGTTAAATTCATAATTGTTACAGATTTCATTAGTTTATTGCATCAGTCGTTAAAAATTAAACAATAACCAATTAATATCTGATATCTTAATTGAAATCTGAATATGATTAGCATATAAGTAAAATACTCTACATATTTGGCTAGTAATCTAGATAGTGGAACTGTTCTAAGGCCAACTACTTAATAGATGACTAATTTCTTTCCCTCCACTAACATGGGGGGTGGGGGGGGGTTGAAATTTGACTGCTGGTAACCGCAATTCTCCTCGAGATCTTTGATATTAGCAGTGAACACAACCAATCGTAGGAACAATTGACAATTTTTATTGTCTTTATATTTTTTAAACATACCGTGTGTCCCACGTAAATGTTGGAATAGACAGTTAACATGTAAAATCAGTTTTTTGTAAATAAAAAGTGTCTGGCAAAAAATTATGCATCCAAATTATATATCACAATACTGCCAATATCCCTACATCTTATTTAATACAAATTAATTTATTTTGATTCTGGAATTTAATGAAATTAATATTAATAATTTCTAATTTTCCGCCTACTCTTTTTATTGCTACTGACGTATAGTGCTTGCAACCTTTAGATATTTGTCTCTGGCTTGCAATTTGTTTTAAATATTTTAATCTGTCACTGTCAATTTCTGGCGATGGAAACCATTCAGCGTTCATTCCTGTGATGTATTCAGATATTTGTCTTGCACTGCGCCCCCATAATACATTCTAATAATATTTATATGGTTCTCGACATTCAATATATTCATGATGACAGTGACATATTAAAATATTTAAAACAAATTGCAAGCACTATACGGCAGTAGCAATGAAAAGAGTAGGCGGAAAATTAGGAATTATTATTATTAATTTCATTAAATTACGGTATCAAAATAAATAAATCTGTATTAAATAAGATGCAGGGATATTGGCAGTATTGTGATATAAAATTTGGATGCATAATTTTTTGCCGAACACTTTTTATTTAAAAAAACTGATTTTACATGTTAATTGCCTATGTCAACATTTACGTGAGACACACGGTATTTTATGATTTTTCCGCGGAGTAAATTGAAGCACAAGCCGTAGGCGAGGGCTACAATACGACAAGGGAAAATACACTTCTCTCTTGCGGTGTACACACTATTTTTTTCACGACCCTAATATTTAAGATGGTTTTTATGTATATCAAATTTATTCGAATTGTAATATAATTTATGATGGTTACCTTTCATTTGTTTAATTTTGTTCATTTTCACGTTATTTGGGCACTTTCCCTCACAACGGGAGAGAAAGTGCACAAATATAATACAAACCGAGTTTCACTCCCGGTCGTAAAAATAAATAATACAGCACTGTAATTTGTTTTCTGAAATGAGAAATATTTTTCGTTTTTATTTAATATTTTCCGTGGTTGTAATATGAATAGTTAAAAATATATAGGAATATAAAGAAATAGTATTGAAATTGTGTACTCCACATTTAAATTGCACACTCCGTATTTTTTGAACAAGACAACTTCGTAGTTATAAGTTTCATTTTGATGTCAGTAGTCACCCTTTTACAAACATAAGTCTGCTTAAAACAACAATGGCTACATCTTCCCAATATTTAGACTCCGCAGCCGATGAATCTAAGCATCGAGTCGAAAAACATTATCATTTGGAAAACCGTGTGTGATCTCAGCCGAGCACAGGGGATTTGAACCCCAGCTCGAACGGCGGGTCAAGACGGCCGTGTAAATACATAACTCGCATCTTTCAGTGTCCACAGCTAGTGTCCGCAGGGGTGCCAACCCCTGCTCGCCTGACAAGCTCTGGAAATATTAACCTGATCACCACGCCCGACACGTTCGGACCATAGAGGACTTTATACAGGATAGAGGGAGCGGAGCACTGACTCTTTAAATGCTTATGTGACGAAAATTCACGCCCTGTTTTATTACTCCTTACAAAGATTTTTCTCTTTTCATCGTAACATTTAATTAATAACAGTTGAAGAGAGCTTTAACTTAAAATTGCTCCTGTAGTTCCTCCTCTACTACCATGTTTGGGGCTCTTGATTGACGGCAAAAATGTAATAATTTGCGAAATCATGATTGCAAAAAATTTTAGATCTCATTTTAGTAAAATTAAAATAGATATTTATGTAACAAGTACATAATGTATGGTTTTATAGATGAGGCAGTTTACATAAAAGGGCGTACGTGTATTGTCTGGAAACAAATTTTCGAAAGATCTGTCAATTTTTTTTTCAATTTACTCGCATTCTCTTGTTATATTATTACAGATAAATTACTACGACTAGTTTTTAACCAATCTTGATGCAAACACTTAAAAATTCAAACAATGGGAACAGTATTAGACTGATAAATTTCCACGACTAGTTTTTAGCCAATCATAATGTAAAACACTTGAAAATTCAACAAATGGAAACAGTATTATACTGCTAAAATCCCGTTGCCCGGGTTACCCCAATAAAACTCCCGCTACCAAGAAAATAAATAGCAAAAAAATTCGTGCAAAATAAAAATTTATTGATAAAATCCATAGAACTAATAAAATGTATGGAAGGAGTATAGAAAAAGATAGTTTGTAACCAACACAGCGTGATAGAGATAGAGAGATGAAAGTGACGTGACGGGTGGCAAGATGACAAGAACTTGGTTTGACATTTGAAGTATGAGTAGAATACTGTTTTGATAGACTTTTGTGCGAACTCTTGTCCCTCATTTATAATTTTGTCAATTATTTATGTCATATTTAAATATATCTAATATGGTAAAATCCCGCTGTGCATATAATTGTAAAAAAAAAAACAGGATATAAAAGACTGTGTTTCATTTGACAGGTAAATATGTCACTTTAGGTTACAACGCTGTATATATACATATTTATTACTGTTTTCCAAAAAATGTGGATTTAAGCAAGGAATGGATATTAACTATAAAACGAGAAAATTTTCAACCTAATGAAACTACATGAAATTGTGGGAAACATTTTCTTGATTTTTACATACAGCAGTGTAATGCCAATATAAGGGAGAGATAGTGCATAGCCAACGCTCCATCCATACATATTATTAAATCTATGATAAAATCAGAAGGTCTTGTAATATTACCCCCGGAAAAATTAACGAAAATAGATATTTTATCCATAGGTATATGCATTTTTTTGAAAAAAAAAAACATCATTAAATTGTCCTACTAGTGTGACAACTTTTGATTCATTTAACCAAAGTTTTCGAAATCCCAATTGTGGGTCACTGTATACATATTCAGTAAATTATAAATACTCTGTATGTGAATATATGTGTATAAGTATTAAATCCTGTACCCCAAGAGTTACAAACCTACTCTTGGTTTTTCATCCCTCTCTTTGCCATCTAAATTAGTAGCATTATTTCGTATTAAAAGGAACGTACAAAATTCAAAAACTTTCCCCCTTCCATTAATAAAAAAGAACACCTCCATCAAACTGCTAAACCCAAATACCGAATAGCAAATAGCCTCTCGTGTGCGAAGCAAATATAACGCAACAATAATAATAATAAACACCCTCCATTATTATCCGGCTCTGAGCTGACACCAGCGTCCGCGCCTCTCCAAGCTCGCGTTTCACCATCACCTGTACGAAGCATCGCAAAATTAGTTATCTCACAAAAACGTGCTTGCGTCCCCTCCGAAATAAATTCGCAGCGGTGCCCAGAGCACTAGATTAGACTTTACGTCGACGAGAAGGCGCAATTTTTCATGAACTTTGATATTTTCCGGCGGGGTTGTCAGCCGGAGGAATTATGATTACCCGCTTCTAATTTGATTTTTATGTTGGAGGACACACCCTTGGCTAGCGCTGGCTCTAGCCCTTGCGCTAGTGGCGAGCTAGTAGATACAGATTTATTACAGAACGCTAAACTACCGACTGCAATGCTATGGTTATAGGGTGCTACTTTATACTAGATTATTTATGAACTATAACTCTTGATTTTCTCGTAATCGTGGTTTATTTGAAATTATTTTAGGAGCAGTTATACTAGCTGTATTTTCTGCCCAAAACCTGAACTGTTCTCATAAAACGTATACCGGGTGTTAACTTTTTACCTCCCGCCTACCTCTAGGTATTGTTTTTGGTAAAAAAATTGGGTAGTGAGTTTTCAATGAATAAGCACGTTTTAGGGTCCCTACAATACGATTTTACTATTTTCGCGATGATGTCTGCATGTATGTATGTATGTATGTATGTATGTATGTATGTATGAATGTGTGTGGAGTGTGTGTGTGTGTGTGTGTGTGTGCGTGTGTGTGTGTGTGCGCGCGTGTGTGTGTGTGTGCGCGTGCGCGTGTGTGTGTGTGGCAACTTTTTCGTCTCGCATAACTCAAATATTGTAATACCAAAAAATACAATTTTGTGAATTATTGCTTCTTATATTGAAATGAAGAGCTGATTAGATTTTGGATAAAATTGGTCAACCGGACGTAGCAGTTTACTTGAAGCACTTAACAGTTTTTTGTGAAAAACACGGTTAAATTTCCTTTTTCAACAATTTATGTTATTTTGAAAGTTGAAGAATATTTAATTTTACATGTGTTTTTATTACACTAATTTTATTAATTTTCATTAGGTTTAGAGCTAATACAATATAAAGAAATTATATTTCACAAATCTTGCATTCCTAGTACACCATGGAAACATTTAAAAATTTTAAATTTTTTACGAAATGTGACACATTTCATTGTGTTTGTGAAGCTGTTTTCTTAGGGAAATATATGTCAAAAAATTAAATAAATATACGAAAGAAAATTAAAATTCTCAAATATAAATAGAAAATAATCAAATAAAATGGTATGTTTCTGTATCATCAAATACTATTTTGTACCGTTTAAGAGTAGTATTGGGCGGGAGGTTGTGTGTTGGACACATCATATTTTTTTATAGGACATAGAAAATGCAATGTTAAAATTTCTTTAGGCGATAGTTCGAAAGTGTAAATACAAAAAAATGTTCGGAAACAAAAACTGCATAAAACGAGCCTAAATTTATTATAGTCGTACCTATTGTTTGAGTTTGACAGATAATATTTGTCCTTGACATAAATTTTTAAATAATTATTATCTACGATAGTGTGTAAAATTGATGTTTATTTGTTAGTTTTAAATTTGTAAAACGGTTGTTTAGTATAACAATATTTCATTAGTCACGGGTTGCCGGGCAAATTTGCAAACATTTTGATATAATGGAAAACTTCTCATTTATATTGTGATCCTAATTCATAAGTAATAAAAGTGTTTTTCTTTCGGCAAGCGAACCAATCCGATCTGATTGAACAGATCCGGTTGTATTACGTCACAAGTGATTAAAATCGTGATTTAAAAGAACCGGAAAATATCCGGATTACAATCCCTAGATATTTAAAAAATGTATCTTAACCTCACGAATTTAGAATAAATTTTTGTGTTTTCCATTTTGTTTATGATTCTATAATTTAAATTTTACACATAAAAAACGAACATGGGGTAAATAGCTCCGTGGTAACGCGTCGGACTGTGGATCGTGAGATCCTCAGTTCGAATCCCACAGCTGACAGTTGCCAATTTAAATTTACCCCTGTGGTTCCTCCTCCACTAACATCTTTGGGGGCTATGATATGTCGGCTGGTAACCGCACTTCATACGCAAAAATATATCACTTGCCGAGATCTGCGTAAGTAGAGTGCCACACCCATAATGGATACAAGGCGTGATTATATATTTATTTATTTAAAAAACGAACAATTGTTTTTTGAAGATGGTACTCAAACTGACGCTTACAATCCGAATGACGTGATCGATTTTTGATAATTTTGATTGCAATTCAGAATTTTGTAGTGGGGGTATATGATCGAAAACAGAAAGAAATTTTTTTTTTGCCGAAAGAAAGCAGCTATAGTATATTGTACAACAAGCATGGAATGGTACGTATTTCCTACGGCTCATACTGCAAACCATACGAGTATGAAATTGACATGCCATGCGAGTTGTACAGTATACTTTTTCTAAGACCACGATATTATTTCTTAATTAATTTATATTTTAGTAATAAATTTGTCCCGCTTTCACCATTCCAAATCCAATATTTGTCAATTCTAAATAAGTATCCTAGCAATGGCACCTGTACTGAAATGAAATGACCTGTATTGAAATGTGTACTCGCAAAACAAATTCATTTCTCACGATGCTTGCAATGTACCTCAGTTCCCTAGCAACAACAAACATACAAGGAGCAGATTTCTAAGTGTTTGTAGAAAAAAGTATTTTTTTTATATTTATCTGGTTTTTTCACTATATCGTAAATAAAATATTGTACTATACATATACGTAAAACATCTTTAATCACTCAGGGATCTTAAAACACTCGCTACGCTCGAGTTTTAATTGAACCATTCGTGACTAAAAACTAGCTTTACGTACTTGTAAATAACTATTAACTTGATTTAACTTATTTATTAGTAATTATGGATGTTTATACCATCAAAGAAATAATTCAATGAATAAATAGATATTTGAAAATATTTTTTGTGTTATCTGTAAACTATTGGATGTTGTGTTGTCCATGGTACTCTGTATGTAAATAGCTAAAAATTATAAATTTTATTTTACATCTTTATTAATTGATGACAGAAATGTATATCAATAAATTTAGGCTTATTTGATGCAGTTTTTGTTTGAGCATTTGAGATGAGAGTGATCGTGTCCGGAATACGATGGTGTACGTTGAGTTTAAAATGGAGGAGAAAGGTGTTAAAAAGTGGAAGCGTCATTTAACGTAGTTTGGATTGGATGTCGAATGAATGAATGAATGAATGAAAGGTTGGGGAAATTAATATATGCGGTTGAGATTGAGGATGAATGTTTACGTGGACGTCCGGGGAATGATTGATGGTTGCATGAACGAATAGATGTGCTTATATATGAATGTGAACAAGTTTGCCAGGATAGGAATGTTTGACTGTTCATTCCACTGTATGGAATATAGCATGATGTTATGTATGTATTTTAGTCAAAACTAAATTTATCATATATCATATGAACTATACTCAAAATGATTTTGGAGAAGAAGCACGTCATCAACCTGAAATAAAACTTTATAAAGTGAAAAATAACTATTGAGGTATACTAATGTTAAAATTTTAATTGAATTTTAAATTATTAAAAATAATTGTAGTTCATTTTTTGTTTGCTATGTTGTTGCAATGGAGGGTTATACAGAAGCAAATTTTCGTGCTGCCATCTATTGATGTTTTCATTGAACTACGATGAAATTTACATGGGCGATACACAAACAAAACGCTGTCAAAATGACAGTTCTTAAAATGATGCTAAATATGAAAAATAAAGTTTGTGTATGGTTTATGCATAGTAACTCCCTTTATTACTATAAAGAATATATGGCAAGTGTTAAATTTATTAAGTTACCTAAATAATAAACTTCAAAAATAAAAACATAACCTTGTTAAAACACCATATCAAACGTCAAAACATGGATGTTTGTGTTATGAACTTCCATCTCAACTTTTACCTCATCTTTCTCTTTCTTGCCTGTGAGTCAAAATCATAACCCTCCATTGGAAAATGATCACGTTTACATACAAAATTCATATCGAACTGTCACTTTACTGTCCGACTTTACTGTGTTGTTAAAATTTGTGCTCCTCGTGATCCAGTGTTTTATAATATGTATGTAAAAAAAGTATTGTTTATTGCAACAAATCTCGTCTAAAAAAGGCAGCACGTGTGATGCAACACGCATTGCATTTCATTTCAACAAAAATTAGTATCCCATATAGACGTTGTTGCATAGTGACGTCATTATCTAGTAATATTTTTGATGTGCGTCTTCTCCAAAATAATTTTGAGTATACCTATTTATTAATCTTATTTATTACTTTAATCGATGAGATGGTTAATAGAAATCGGCAAGGAAAACCAATCAAATAATGAACAATAATACTTTTATTAACACGAAAACATACATATGAAAAACTGTAACTGTTAAACGTAATTAATATCAACAACTTGTTACCAATAGATACAAAAGACAATTATACAAATACAACTAGATAATTAGTGCAGTTTATATTTATTTAATAATCGATAATAGAGTATTGTGTAAAGTTAAAAATGTTCTAAATTTGGTGTTTTTCCAGTGGGTAGAAGAATCATTCACCAACTTCGAGAAAGGCATCAACTGGCGATCATACGTTGTTTGTGACGTCGCCTATAACAACGTCAACAACTGGCTGTGGACCCCCTTCATCGACCGAGGGGTAGCCAATCGGATATACATCGAGATCAAGTTTACGATACGAGACTGCAGTCTTTTTCCAGGTAACTATAATTAAAACTTGGCTGGTACCAATTGAGAAATTTATTTAAAAGTATCTACGATTTAACGTGGGCTTGTCACCACCTCAATTTATTAAGACATAACATGCAACTGATAACTATAGTTAAATTAAACATTTTATTTTTTCAGGAAATGCGTTGTCGTGTAAAGAGACCTTTAGTTTACTTTATTACGAATTCGATGCAGCAACTAGGGAACCACCGCCTTGGGAAACTGAGAGCTACAAATTAATAGGTATGGGAAAAAAACTTTTATTAACATCCAATGAAAATTAGCGCAGCCAAACGCTCGTATCATTTCAGAGAAAAATGTTTCAAGTTAAATTGATAGAATGTTTAAGTTCGCTGCCACTTTTACTTGAAGCATTTACAGAATTATGGACATAAATAATTGTAGACAGATTTTGTAGAATACACATTTTTCTTAAAATACGTTTCTGTCAAAAAATTGGAACTTATTTTATTTTTCTTGAGAAAAGGTGCGCAGAAGGTATGCGCAGTAAATTTGTGATATGACAAAATTTTTGAAGGTTATAATAGTTATTCCGTAAAAGTGTGTTAGTGTCACAGTTTAATTTATTAATAATAAACATATTTTGTACTCGAGACGAAGTAACAATGTTGATAGAATGTTATGAAGAACATTCATGTGTATATGTTGTAAAACATAAGAGGTACAAAACAAATTTGTATATTGCATAACTAGTGCTGAAAGCTGGATATTTCACATGAGTGTGAAGTTTGAGCCACGAGCCGAAGGCGAATGGTTTAATTACACTATTGCACGAGTGTGATATACCCTTTCAGCACGTGTTGTACTCGATATTTTTCTGAAGACCACAATTAAGTAAAAACAAAAAATATAAAATTTACATGAAAATATTAAAACAGATTATGTTAACATAATTGCTATCAGAATTCACCAAAAATTATGTTAAAATCTGATAAATCATGGTTCAATCTTTTTAATTTGTGTAAATTCAGCAAATTATCTGCAATTGTCAAACTTTTAAATACAAATTTTTAGGGTTAGTTCGCTCAGTTATCGCAGCATGTGATAAAATCATATCACACAGCATTACTAGTGATATGCAATGACCAACATTCAGTAATAGTTTAAGGTCAACCATACGGGCTGAAGATAGCGCAACATGAACATGACTTTTTTGAAACAATATATCATTATTATAATAAATGAAACATATAATGTTTTATATCTACATTTGTAGATAAAAGTCCAAAGTTTAGTAATAAATTTTAAAAAACTAATTTTGTATACAAATTATACATGAACATAATTTACAAAGTAGTAAAATATATGCCACACATTCCCATGAACGACTACAGTAATGCAAATAATTTGTATATTTATAAATATGATCGTCCATAACATATTAAGATTATTTTTCATTTGAATTTACAGTTTTTATTGGTTTCTCAAAAACTGTAAATTCAAATTGAAAATATACAAATTATTTTCATTACTGTAGTCGTTCATGGGAATAAGAAATACAGTATCAAAATTCTGAAATTTTGACCAATAATTCGTGAGCCAGCTTCAAAAACTGCAACCCATTTGACCAAAAGTTTCAGTATGTTCCATGGAATCTACCCATTTAGGTACATCGAAAAATGCAAGTCTGCCATGCAGATCCGGGTGGAGTTCAAAATGGCGTCCATTAAAAAAGGAAAGTAAAGTAAGGAATATTGAATCATGTGACCACAATTTTCTTTTTTATCACATGATACTAGACGAAAATACAAATCAAAAGACACCAGTCTGCCACTCGTATGTGGCCGGGCTGCCTCAGCAGACGAATTTCAAAATTTAAAATTTGTTGCTCGAAATTTGATTAAAATGACCAAAATTTTCTTTCTTATTTCATGATACTAGAAGAAACAACACCAGTCTGCCACTCGTACATGGTCGAGTAGTCTTGGCAGACGAAATTCAAAATTTAAAATTTATGGCCCGAAATTTCACTCAAATGACCATAATTTTCTTTTTATCCGATACTAGACGAAAATACAAGACAAAAGACACCAGTCTGCCGAGGCAACCTGACCACGTACGAGTGGCGGACTAGTGTCTTTTAATTTGTATTTTCGTCTAGTATCATGGGATAAAAAGAACATTTTGGTCATTTGAGTCAAATTTCGAGCAATAAATTTTAAATTTTGAAATTCGTCTGCTGAGGCAACCCGGCCACATACGAGTGGCAGACTGGTGTCTTTTGATTTGTATTTTCGTCTAGTATCATGTGATAAAAAAGAAAATTGTGGTCACATGATTCAATATTCCATTTTTTATTTTCCTTTTTTAATGAACGCCATTTTTAATACCACCCAGATCTAAATGGCAGACGTGCGTTTTTCGACATACCTAAACGGATAGATTCCATAGAACATACTGAAACTTTTGGTCAAATGGGTTGCAGTTTTTGAAGCTGGCTCACGGACTACAACTAGACTTCATAGTTTAATGTCTTAGCTATCCTTTTCATCCACATATATAAATACTAGAATATTCAAAGACCTTGCTGTAATAATTGTTTTGTTTTTCGATAAGAATAATTGTAAGAAATAATTTATTCAAATTTGAATTTGCAAAACAAAATTCATGGGAGTGAACGAACCCAACGAAAATATGTACTTCATCTGACATTGCAATGTACAAGTCCCTGTAAAAAAAATCCACGTAATTTTGACGGATGGAGGTTGTTGGACCATAAAGAACATGAAAATAAATGAAGAATACAGAAATTGCTGTTTTTTAAATAAATACAGGATTCGTTCTTCGACGCGTATGTTTGACCAACTTGTGAATTTATGTACTTTTCGTAGTGGTCGTCGAAAAAAAAAACATTCTCATTAATCTGTACTACAAGATATTTTAAAATGCCCCTTTTTAGTCTATATTTTTTCTTATTCTTTCTCAACTTCCGTAAATTTGAGTTAGTGGTGAACTGAACCTCAAACTTAAAATTAAAAATCTAAAAAAGCCAGTATTGTGTTTCGAATTACATCAGAAAATATGTACACATAAAGTTCTGTCCGTAAATTAGTTCACAAACATTCAGTTCAGAATTTAGTCCAATTTTGTAAAATAATTTAGAAACATTTAACAGCGCAAGTAAAGAATATAATTATTTTTGTGTTAAAGAGCACTTTGTAAAATAATTATTTGACTTGCAGGACGAATAGCAGCAGGAGAAGGAAGATTCAACACCAACAGCGAAGTTGTGATCAACACCGAAGTTAAAAGCATTCCAGTTACAAAGAAAGGTGTTTACTTTGCCTTCAGAGATCAAGGCGCA
Source organism: Poecilus cupreus (assembly GCA_963942605.1). NCBI lineage: Eukaryota > Metazoa > Arthropoda > Insecta > Coleoptera > Carabidae > Poecilus > Poecilus cupreus. The sequence continues at coordinate 17,060,628 of OZ012729.1, forward strand.
TGTATATCGCTTCTGGCTATCAAGGTACTATCAAAAACTTATTTGCTAATTATAACATCCATCTACAATCTTCTTATTTCTAGGTTTATTATATCACATGCCCAGAAGTGACCATCAACTTCGCGCATTTCCCAGCTACACCGACCGGAAGAGAGGTTACCATCATCGAACAAGCCACCGGAACTTGCGTCGACAACGCTGAAGTTGTTGACAAACCAACGTATCTTTGTAAAGGGGACGGCAAATGGACCTTAGCTACAGGCGGGTGCAAATGTAAACCGGGATTCGAACCTGATTTCGATAAGCAGACCTGCAATGGTGAGAACCACTATATTATTTAGCAGTAGTAGTATTATCGTGCGGTAATTTCATTGATTTATAATACTATAAAACTATTGCGATATCAAATATTTAATCTGTTTCGATGTACTTTCTTCATCCAATCAATATCTGGGTTTTCCTCGTGCAGTATCTGTTGTGTAAATTTGTCATTTCTTAGGTCTATCATCGTCTCTTGACCAGTAATTATATCTTTTTTCTTCGTTGCCTATTCCAAATCTTACAAATCCTTTTGCATTTTAATTTTCGTTTGCCACATACAGTGGCTGGTTTGAAGTCAATAGCTGTTATAAGTTGCTTTATATTTCTTTTCTTTTTCTTAATCTTTCAGTATAATTTCAATTGCCATATTCTGACCTACGAATAGTAGATTTCTTTGTCTTTCTTTTGCGTCGTTGAATGTCCATTTCTTTCATAAAATTTTGTCTTTTTTACTTTTCATTTTTTTTTGTTTTCTTTATATTTTTACTCAACAATCATATGTGAGATTTTTCCATGGTGTTCTTATTAGTTTCTCTTCATACTTCATTGTTCTCTTACCTGCTTCTGACTTCATTTTGTACCGTTTTGTTTCTTCCTTTAATATATACCGTGTGGTTTAACTAAAATGCAACATTTACTTTTTTCACGACTTGCCAGGAAACTCCACATTTCTTCTCCCGTAATAGTGAGGAAAATGTGTTTTCTTCTTTAGATAGGAAAATATAGAAGTATTACCAATTTGAATATTATTTACAAAAAAACAAAATGTAAAAATTATAAGTAAAATCCTTATTTTATTGAAAATTATGTCATATTTTTCTTTTTCTAGATTATATTACAATTTCACAACTTTAATTTAGATTTGTTAATTGGCAACACTGTTACACCGCCTTGCATCTGATAACCTAACTTTTGACGTGTCAGATTTGTGCTGTGTTGTCAAAGTGTATTTAAGATTTTTAGAAAAATGTCGTGAAAAAAATGTTGTGCGTAGCACGAGAGGAAAGCGCTTCTTCCAGTCTCGCTTTCCTCTCTAGTTTGACAAATAACTATTTCTGTATTATTATAGATACCAGGTATATACATTACAGTATCGTTTCAGATAATACAACATAGGTTGTCGATGCTAAATGAACTTATCATAACTTAGATATGTTAATTAATGAAGAAATAATTCGAATGGTTCTTTCGTGTAATTATGGTTATAGTTTGAGAAATATGTATATTTTTAAATCGGTAAATTCTGATGACAAATACATTAACAATCTGCGTTGAAATTTATCAGGAGCATTAATGACAGAAAAATAAATGTTGCATCTTAGCGGAAGCTGATACCAGTATTTATTTATCTAGTCCAAGTATACATCTAATATATTTTGATTGGATTCTTTCTAATTTGTCTACAGTTTACAACTCCATATATTATAAGGTTTGCAATTAATTTATCGAAAAGTAACGTTCTAAATTTATAATTGTTTTAAAAATTTTCTTTGTCCTTATACCCCCGATCTATGGGAGAGCTTCATTATTTACTTTCTTTGTTCATTCTCTTCTCCATTCCTATCGAATGTGTACCGCAAATATTAAAAAGGTTTCACATTTTTTATTTCTTTTCAATTCCTTCCATAATAATGTATTCCTCATTTAGCTCTGCACATTTTATATTCTCTGTTAGCATATACGCATTTCCATTTCTTGTCATTAAATTACGTTGTAGCCACTGAAATATAGTAATACTGGAACGCTAACTTGTAGGCTCTTATGAAAGCGAAAATGAGTCTTTGTACAAGAAAGACAGGTGGCCCAACGAGTGGCTCACATTTCCGTCGCCAGTTGTCGTTCCAGTTTTATTATTATTATTTATTTCAGTGGCTGTAGTGCATTAAATTAACAAACTATTTCTTTCAGTGTGCCAACCTGGTACTTACAAAGCTGGAGTGGGCGACACGTTATGCGAACCTTGCCCTAAACACTCCAAAGCCCCCGATTATGGCTTCAGTGAATGCAGATGCACCCCTAGCTACTTCAGAGCCCCAAAGGACCCCAAGAACATGTCTTGCACCCGTAAGTTCTCCAAGAAAATAATATAGATCAATATTAACTGTTTAATATTATTTACAGAACCGCCATCAGCACCCCAGAACTTAACAGTGAACTTTGTTGACCAATCTACAGTTATTTTAAGCTGGGGCCCACCAGAAAAATTGGGAGGAAGGCAGGATACAATTTATAAGATACAGTGCGATGCCTGCAGTTTGGGAGTTCAATACAGCCCTAACACGGTGAGAAAAACTAATAAATATTTGTAAAGATTTCTCTTTAGCTATCATTTATATGGTTAGCTAATATTGACATTTTGTTCAGCTCCAAAATGTTTTCAACACATGTTGTCATATTCGACAGCTCTAAAGTTATTTCTATATCTAATAATATATATTTGTTTCATTACTATTTAATTTTGAATACGTATAAAAATTAAGCTGACTTAAATGCAATTTAGTATTTTCACGCCATGGTAGGAAACCCCATGGAGTACGGAAACCCCACCGTTCTTCTCCCGAAATAGTGAGGAAAATGTGTTGTTCCTCTCTAGAGAGGAAAATATAGAAGTGTTGCCAATATGAATGTTATATGCAAAAAATATATTACAAAAATTATAAATAAATTCCTAAATTGATTGAAAATCCTTATTTTAGTGATATACATACTTTAAATTGTCTTACAATTATGTCTTATATTTTTCTTTTTCTTCTTAAATCACAATTTGACAACTTATATTATGAAGATATTTAAGATTGGTTCATTGGCACCACTGCTACACCGCCTTGTGTCTAATAACCTAACTTTTAACGTGTCTGTCAGTTGTGTTCTCAAAGTGTATTTTAGGTTCGAGCAAATCGTTTTTAGAAACATAACGTGAAAAAAAATGTTGTGTCAAACACGAGAGGAAAGATCTTCTTCCACTCTCGTTTGAAAAAGAAGCGCTTTCCTCTCTAGTTTGACAAATAACTATTTTTTACGACATGCCAGAAAATCCCTATCGAAATAGTGAGAACAATGTGTTTTTCTTTTCTAGAGAGGAAAATATAAAAGTGTTACCAAAATATAAATGATATTTACAAAAAATATAAATATAAAAATTATAAATAAATCCCTAATTTTATTGAAAATTCTTATTTTAGTGATATACATACTTTAAATTATCTTACAGTTGTCTTATATTTTCCTTTTTCTAGATTAAATCACAATTTGACAACTTTTATTTAGATTTAAGATTGGTTCATTGGCAACACTGCTACACCGCCTTGCGCTTGATAACCTAACTTTGAGCGTGTCACTTGTGTTGTCAAAGTGTATTTTAGGTTCAAGCAAATCGTTTTTAGAAACAAGTCGTGAAAAAATGTCATGTCTAACGCGAGAGGGAAAGCCCTTCTTCCACTCTAGTTTGACAAATAACTATTGTATTGAGCGTGATATTTTTTCTCTGTCAACAAAAATGATTTAATAGCTGTTTTTTTCTGCTAACCCAATATTTAAATGGTGAAACAATTAATTATTTCTTTTTTTCTTTTCTTTTAGGAGACCTTCAATGATACTAAAGTAACAATAAGCGGTTTAAACGCGGTTACAACATACCGTTTCCAAGTTTTCGCCGAAAACGGAGTGAGTCACATCGCATCAAACGGAACTCCAGAATATTCAGATATTACAGTAACTACAGAAGCTTCAGTGCCTAGTAGTGTGTCAAATGTTCGAGTAATATCTGTGAAATCACAAGAAATTACTCTAGCTTGGGATGCTCCGCAAAATAATGACGCTGAAAGCGATTTAGTTGATACCTACGAGGTATGATGACGATTATGAAAACAAGTAAAATCATATAATTATCTATTAAATGTGTTCTTGTAGGTGCGCTGTTTTCCAAAAACTGATGTAGACCACAGTAATGCCACAACTCTCCTAACAAAAGAACTACAAATTACTATAACTGGCTTGGAACAGAAGACTGATTACGGAATTCAGGTCAGGGCGAAGACTCAACACGGCTGGGGCGAATACAGCCCTGTTATTTTTAAGACTACGGGGCAAGTTTTGGGGCCAGGTAAGACAAATATCTACTTTTGTTTATAGGACATAAAAAATTCAATATTACATTTTTCATTTGGCAATAATTCGTTCCCTTTAATATTTAGAACGAAAGTGTAAATAAAAAAAAAAATATTCAGAAACATAAACTGCATTAAATGAACCTAAATTTATTGAGATAATATACTGAAATATAGTAACACTGGAATGCGCACTTGTAGGCTTTTGTGAAAGCGAAAACGAACATGAGACAGGTAGTCTTTGTCTTGACACTTATTTGTAGAGCGCTTGTTATTTATATATTTACTCCAATAATTTGAGCTTTTTACAAATTGCCGTGGAAAACAAAACATACAATTCAAATAGTCGAATTGTTTGAGTTTGACAGATGTACAATCATAAAGTTTTAAATAACAATTTTATTATTAACTTTAATAAGCTCAGTTATTTCCAACCTTAGATAAACTAGAGAATAAATTTATCAGTGGAGTAAACAAAAAATGTCGCATCCAAAGATGACAGTTGGAACAATAATCTTCATTTAAGCTATGATTTTGATGCGATATTTATTTTATTCCACTGATAAATTTATTTTCTATTTTATCTGAGGTTGGAAATACTGGCCCTAAATTAATTAATCATGGATACTTATGCCATCCCAGAAAAAAATCAATACATAAAATGATTTTTTGCGGAAAATGTCGAATGAAAGATTTATTTAGCGCATTTTATCAGGACCGTCATATTCATGAAAGTAGGACGATTAACCGAATTATAAAGCTATTACGAAACAGGAAGAGTTATTCTTCTTTGTCAGAAGTGCAGAGTTAAAACCAATTGAAAACAATAGAATGAACTGAATGTATTTTTATGCAGGGAAGAAAATTCAAATAAAAAATGTACCTCAAATTAATACTGAAATAAATGTATCCATAACTGATCAATGATTTAAACAATTCAAACTTTATGTCAACTATCATACTTGACTGTTTGAATTTTATAAATTTTAATTTCCCTCTATCTCATGACAGAAATGTATTAAATCAGTAAATTTAAGCTCATTTGATGCAGTTTATGTTTCTGAACTTTTATTATATTGTTGTTTGTTATAAATTTCATTGGGAACACGAACTATTGCATAATGAAAATTTTGGCATTGTCTATGTTCTATAAAAAAAATTAGACTCCGGTATTTGGAAAGATTCGAAAATCCTAATTATATATTTTCCTCTTCGTAGCATACGTGGGAGGCGACGAAGAAGGCTTCCGCCTTCGACTAGTAGCAGGAGGCATCGTCGCCGTCGTAGTTCTTCTTGTAGCAATAATAGTTTTAACAGTTCTGTTCCTTCGCTCGAGATCCAGTGACGAATGCAACAAGAAGCAACCCAGTGACTGTGATACTCTCGAATATCGAAACGGGGAAGGTAAGAACTCAATTTAAATTTGTAGATAATCACTGTATCGCTAATTATTAAATGTTAGCTCATGTACTTCATTGTATCCGCAAAAGACACTGAAATATAGTAATACTGGAACACTAACGTGTAGGCTTTTATAAAAGCGATAAACGAGCCTGAGGCAGATAAATGTTGAAGGGCCATCCTTCTTTGTCTAACACATGTTGCTATGCGTTTGCAGACCTGTTAGGTAGCTATGTAAAAACATATAGCACAGTTATGTATAAAAGTGATAAATAATATTGTTTCACGACATGCCAGAAAACCCAAATGAGTTTTTCTCTCTAGAGAGGAAAATATAGAAGTGTTACTAATATGAATGTTATTTACAAAAAAAATATATTGTAAAAATTATAAATAAATTTCTAATTTTATTGAAAATCTTTATTTTAGTGATATACATACTTTAAATTATCTTACAATTATGTCCTTTTTTATATACAATATACAATCTTACAACTTTTTTTTTTCTGGGTTTAATCAAAATTTGACAACTTAACGTAACTTTTGACGTGTCAATTGTGTTGTTGTGTTGTCAATGTGTATTTAAGGTCCGAGCAAATCGTTTTTAGAAACATGTGAAAAAAAATGTGTTTCGCTCGAATTGCCTCATCAGCGCAGTGAGAAAAAGAACCGTTTTCCTCTCTAATTTGACAAATGACCATTGACATTATTGTTCAATTATTTGAAATTTCTGTAAATACATAATTGTTAATGCATTGTTTAATTTTTAAATTATTGAATGTTAATTTCTTTATAATTTTCTAAGCAACTTTTTAAGTAGTCTGATAATAAAGACAGATAGCCCAACGACCAGCTGTCTCTCTCGGCTCATATTTCCAGCGTCACTTGGCGTTCCAGTATTATTATATTTCAGTGATTTTATCCATAAAAGCAAACATGTAAATGTTTATCAAGTACTGCAAAGATTCTAGTGTTATGAAATAATTATTTTCGAGAAAATTAGCCAAGTAAAAGTTGTGAAAGAATTTAATTTTCTTTTAAAGCATTTTTCTCTAAAATAGTTTGGGAATCTGAACTACTCGTTGTTTTGAATCACTTGCACATAGCGTGCACCAATAAGCTATAATGTGTTGTACCCCTAACTTATTCGTACACTTTCTTTCATGCCCCCAAGGATTAGTTGTTACCTACAGTAAGTGTTTCACATCACGTTCGAAATATTCACTCAAATTTAGTAATTTATTGTTTTATGTTTGTTTATTAAACCATTTTTGTGGCCTAGAAATTTGTGCATGATAGTTGTTGTTTTTGTTTCTTATGTTTTGTGCTTCATTTTGTTTTTAGTTCACCACAGCTTGGATAATCCTCCAATAGTCACTACTCATACAAACGGTAAATAATTTTTGTAGTTTTTGTTGTCTTTGTTGCATGGAAGCTTATAATTTTACGTTCATTGACATTTTAAACATAACCTTGAATTCTATGTCACAAATTCAAATATTTCCTTGTCCACAGTGACGACTCCACTTTTCACTGCTGTCGGAGGTTCCTCCAGGACGTACATCGACCCCCACACTTACGAAGACCCAAACCAAGCTGTTCGGGAATTTGCCAGAGAAATCGATGCCAGCTGCATTACGATAGAAGCCATCATCGGTAAGAAATCTATACGTTATTCATTAAAACTGTTCTCAAATATTATTTTTATTTAGGTGGAGGTGAATTCGGAGATGTTTGTCGAGGTAAACTGAAGCTTCCTGGATCTGGATTGCAAGATATCGATGTGGCAATCAAAACTTTAAAGGCTGGATCGTTAGACAAAGCAAGGAATGATTTCTTGACAGAAGCCTCCATCATGGGCCAGTTCGAGCATCCCAATGTGATATTCTTGCAAGGGGTCGTCACCAAAAGCAACCCTGTTATGATTATAACAGAGTATATGGAAAACGGGTCTCTTGACACCTTCTTAAGGGTGAGTTTGTATTTTTTTAGGATCGGTATTATAATGCAAAATAATCTGCTATTAAATTTTACCAAACTAATTCAAAATGGGTAAATGATATGGAATATTTTTTTTTTTTATTTGTTTAGAGAGTTTTATTGTCGAATTCGTATCGTTAATAATTGATCAATAGATGATGATGAGTTTATATTTCTCCGAATTAAATGTTACAACAATAGAGAGTTCCAAAATATATTTCAATTATCAAAATTATATTTACCTATTAGGAAAATTGTAACACGGTCATGGAAAATATTTTATAATAGTTATTTATGATATGTGTTAAAAGCGACATTTTATGAGTAAGTGGGAAGTTTGTGAAACAAGGCAAAGCCGAGTGAAACAACCCAACGAACGAAATAAATCACTTTTAACACGTTTATCATACAAAATTTTATCTACGATCTTGTTAGTGTTTTAGTAAATACTAAAAATTGTAAAACTATATTTTGACAGGTAGGTTTATATTTGCTAATTTATTAATACAAATCGTTAGCAACGTGTTAAAAGTAACAATAAAATCACTTATAACACGTGGCTGTTATTTTTAACACTAGTATCAGAAAGTGACACTATTAACTTACTAAGCAACCGTTAAAAAGGCCACTTTTAACAACGGTCCTAGATAAAATCTCTTTTAACATGTTGCTATGTTACTTTTAACACTAGTGCCAGAAAGTGACTCTTTTAACTTGTTAAGCAACCGTTAAAAGGGACACTTTTAACAACGGTTGTAGTTATAGTATATTGTGCAACGAGCATGGAATGGTACTTATTTCCTACGAGTATGAAATGGACTTTCCATGCGAGTTGTACACTATACTACCACGATATTATTTCCAAATTCATTTATCATTTCATAATAAAGTCCCGATTTCACTATTCCAATATTTGACATTTCTAAATAAGTATCCTAGCAATGGCACCTGCACTGAAATGAAATGACATGTACTGAAATACTCACAAAACAAATTCATTTCGCACGATGCTTGCAATGTACCTCATTTCCCTAGCAACAATAAACATACAATGAGCAGATTTCTAAGTGTCGTAGAAAAAATAATTTTGCGCTTGAATCATCGATTTCATTATTTTCAAAAATGTGAAATTAATCTTCCACGATATTTAGCAAGTTATATATTTAAATGTCAATGTAATTTTTTTTTGCGATTACTTTTCTTACTCTCCATTTTCAAAACAGGAGTGTTAAATCTGAGTTCTGACAAATATTTATAATTACAAGGAATGTGTCAGAGGAACTTGTCAAAAAACTGCAAACACACCACTTAATTAAAATTAAATGTCCGTTTAGTTAATTGATACATAGATTTGTTTTATAACCCTATTCCTTTTTTACTCGGAAGTAACTAACTAAAGGTTAAACTTTTGTTTATAATGCCGCCCCAAAGGTTTATTTTATTAAATTTAATGTTTATCCCCCAGGCAAACGACGGCAAGTTCCAAGTGCTCCAGCTTGTCGGCATGCTGCGCGGCATCGCCTCCGGCATGCAATACCTCTCCGACATGAACTACGTGCACCGGGACCTCGCCGCCCGCAACGTCCTGGTGAACTCGCAGCTCGTGTGTAAGATCGCAGACTTCGGGCTGAGCCGAGAGATTGAGAGCACCACCGAGGGGGCGTACACCACCCGCGGGGGCAAAATCCCCGTGCGGTGGACCGCTCCCGAGGCCATCGCCTTTAGGAAGTTTACTTCTGCATCGGATGTTTGGAGTATGGGGATTGTGTGCTGGGAGGTGATGAGCTATGGCGAACGGCCGTATTGGAACTGGAGCAATCAGGATGTCATCAAGAGCATCGAGAAGGGCTACAGGTGAGCGTGTTCTTAATTTTTTTTGATCTAGAATTATTCCTGTTTATTTAGACGCGCGCAGTGCCCTCTGTAGTGTTTTACCGTACTTTCAATCTTTTTTCGTTAGTCTTTTTGTTCTCACAAACATTCTTGAACAGTTCAAATAAATATTGTGCTTATTTTTTGAAATGTCTCATCTAAATCATAGCTCAAGCGATAGTATTTGTTCTAGCTGTCATTTTTTTATGCGTATTTTTTTATTTATACGACGAATAATTTATTCAGAACTTTAACGGGGTAAATAGCTCAGTGGCAACGTATCGGACTGTAGATCGCGAGATCCTCAGTTCGAATCCCACTTCCGACAGTTGCCAATTTAAATTTACCCCTCCACTAACAACTTTGGGGGCTATGACTTGACGGCCGGTAACCGCATTTCATACGCCAAAATATATCACTTACCGAGATCTGCGTAAGCAGAGTGCCACACCCGCAATGGGTAAAAGGCGTGATGATATATTTATTTATATATTTTATTCGTAGATGTAAATACTGGCATTTAACCAATCATAAAACTGAGAATAAGCTCTAGAGGTTGTGTCCCAGTATAATAAGCTTTTGTTTTTCTTTTCAAATGTCAGATAATTATCAACACAATACATATTAATAAGCGAACAAGATCAATTTAGTGCCTATCAAAAAATAATCTGATTAAATATAATTCGAGAGTTCGATAAATTAGTAAATAATTCCCCAATTTCTTTCTCAAACTATTATTAGGTTCAACGGCCTTTGGTGATTATTGCCTGGAAACAAGTTTCCGGAAAATCTGCCAAATGATTTTCAATTTATTCTCACTCTCTAGTTATTTATTTTTTAACATTTCTTAAAATCATTAAATGTGTCATTGTTTGTTACGTGACTGCGTTTTAATCAATCCTGGCATTATTATAGTGATTATTTTTTGACGTTTCTTTAAACCAATGAAATGCTTTATTGTATGTCACGTTTCTGCGTTTTAACCAATCCTGACATTATTATACTGAGAATAATGCTCTTGTGATTATTCCCGGCAATATTCTCTGTAGATTTTTTGTTTTTGTTGACAGATGTCAGATAGTTATCATCAACAAAAGTAAAGATGAGCAAAAAAGATAGATTTAGAGCTGTGCCTGATGATGAAATCAAAAAATAATCTAATTAAATATAACTCGAGAGTTCGATAAATTAGAAAATAATTCTCCAGTATCTTTCTCAAACTTGTCGCCATTTGGCAATAGCCACAAAAGCCCGTAGGGCTTGAGTGGCTATTGCCTGGCAACAAGTTTTCGAAAGATCTGTCAAATTATTTTCAATTTATTCTCACTCTCTTGTATTATTATTACTGAGAATAAAGCTCTAAAATTATTCTCAGCGAAAATCTCTGTAGCTTTTGTTTTTCTTCAAAAGTGTCAGATAACATGAGAGTGGCTTATAACACATGTTACGTACGTTATCTAATTTTATTTTGAATTTAAATATAACTCGAGAGTTCGATAAATAAGAAAATAATTCTCCAGTTATTTTCTCAAATATAGATATACTGAAATTCTATCTTGTACGCTTTTTGAAAGCGTAAAACGAACCTGAGACATATAGGTAGGGCCACCCTTCTTTGTGAAGCATTTGTTTGTAGATCGGTTGTTCTGAAAACAGTATAACATATTACCCAGTCTGGTCCAAAAGTGAATATTAAACAGTGTATTGTTCAGTTATTTGAAAATTCCTTTAAATTCACATACATAATAATTAATTGAACTCATTTCTGTTAATGTATTGATTGATTTTTTTATAAACATTTCATTTCAAAATTATTGAATGTTAATTCCTATATATTTAATTTTCCAAACGGACTGTACAACAAAGACAGATGGCCCATCGACTAGTTGTCTCTTTTGGCTCGCATTTTCAACGTCAGTTAGTTTTCTAGTATAATTACCCACTGTCAAATTCTCAAATTATTTTCATTTTATTCAGTCTCTTGTTATATTATTACTGAGTATTTTTAATTTTCTGTGTAGGTTACCGGCACCGATGGACTGCCCGGAAGCGATCTACCAGCTGATGCTGGACTGCTGGCAGAAAGAACGAACACACAGACCTACCTTCGCTTCAATCGTGAAGACACTCGACAAACTCATCAGGGTCCCAGAGACGTTACGAAAGATTGCTCAAAATCGGTAAGTAACATACATTTATTCTTTGTAGCATAGTAATCATTCAAAACATTTCCGTAATAAAGATGCATGTGCGGGAAAACTTCTTTATTGTATTTAGTGTTTATTTTAATTTATTTTTTAACAAAAAATTCTAGGCGGCAGCCCCCCCTGAATCCGTATTTCTGGCAAAGAACCGATATCGGTCTGTCGCCATTCCAAAATATTCAGGAAATACCTCTGTCAGAATTATCACAAATGATGCAGGAAAATCTACCCCCTTTAAATCAGTGGCATCCAAACTGTAACACCCTTCCCAAACACATTCACTTGATCCAAGACCCGCGGTCGCAAAAAGTTTACTCCATTCCCGACTCATACATGCCAGTAGTCCAAAACCAATGGTCCCAAACTGCCTACCAGAGATTGCAAAACGAACTTGAGCTAAAACATCAAGTAAATAATTTTTTATTGACGAATCAATGGGCCGGTGATATGAGCCGAGGTCCCCAAAATGTCTGGCCGATGAATAATTTGTCTGAGCAGCGGTACTCAAACTCTATTGACGATAGCGGTGATAATTGCGCATCAAGCGGTGATAATTCTGAGCAGTGGTACCCCAACGATGGGACGAATGAACACAACACACAAGAGTGGTCCGACACACAGAAGCACTCAAACGGCGGGGCTTGGGTTACTTTTAATCAACTGTAAATATTGCTTTCGTGTGCCTGCTTTTTTGGTTTGCTTTAAGGTATTTCATGCTTCTTTTTTTTTTTAATATTAATAATTAAATTTGCTGTGTGAATATTTCAAAACACTTAACTGGATGTGCACTTTCATTTTTCTTCTGGTTGATGACTGTTTTGTTTTCTGTTTGGTTTTTTGTTTGTTTAAGCACTTTGAAATATTGACGCACTTTTGTTTGCTTTTGCACATTTTATTTTCCAATTAATGAAGCTAGCTCGCTTAGCATTATAATTATTTTCATATGCACTAATTTGCATTTTTATTTGCTTTACATTTACACTTGACATTGAACGGACAGAATTTTGAATATCCAAGCAAATATCAAAATTGAAACTATAATCAAAACACATTGGCTGGTACCACAAGCTCTGTTTTAGCTATACTAAAGAAGTGTTTTAGCGCTGTACAATGTTCTTAAATATATTTTTCTCCTCCCAGTATTAAAATGTCATTTAACGAACTGGTCTCCAAGGCGCTATATAATATTTTTTGTACTCGTATAAATATATCCCTTTTATTTCAATTTTTTCGATGAATTATCGTACCTATAATTTACGACAGTGATGATCCATAATTAACTCATTTCAACCAATCACAGAGTCAGAAATCCATAATTTACGGTTATTTTAAAGCCGTGATATAGATCACCAAGCAACGGCCTTCTGACAGTTGTCATTGTTTATGTTGACGTTTTTCAACGTGTGTTTTCAACGAATTTCGATCATTTTCAAAAGTGATTTCCGAATTTTCAGGAGTTGAAAAATTATAGTATTATATTCGGGATTATGGTCATTATTCGCTCGGATGAATTTAGTTACTAACTTATTAAGCACGGGCTGAAGTTAGCTTCATTCAGTAATTGTATTTTTTTCAATTTGATTGTTAATACATTCAAATAATGAATCAAATATTACATTTTTCTGTTATCTTAATTTTGCGATCGTAGAAAAATTAGTATGTCACTCGTTTTATAAAACTTGTTACATAATAAACTGTTATAAAAAAAAAACTTCAAAGATGATAGATATTGTCTGGACGATTTTAATTGGCAAGTAGAAAAATATATATTATACTCAATCTTTTCTGTTATAAATTTTCGTACTGACAATAAAATAAAAATTCAAATGATTTAATTTTTTTGCATCTTGTAATATTGTGGTAATCTGTTATTTTAATTTACACATTATAATTCAAGCTAAAATCTGCTTATAATTACAGTCTAAATTTAAACATAAATTACAATAAAACCTATTGGTAAATTATATAATGCAATTATTATATGAATATATCAGTACCCTTTTTCCAATCAGCAAGTTAAAGTAGAGAAGAAAGCTTAAAACTAAAAAAATAATGATTATTTTTTGACGTCTCTTAAAACCATTGAAATGCTTCATTGTATGTCACGTGTCTGCGTTTTAACAAATCCTGTCATTATTATACTGAGAATAAAACTCTAGTGATTATTCCCGGGAATAATATCTGTAGCTTCTTTGTTTTTGTTGATAGATGTTATCAACACAAGTAAAAAATTAGCAAAAAAGATAGATTTAGTGGCGTGTCTGATGATGAAATCAAAAAATAATATAATTAAATATAACTCCAGAGTTCGATAAATTAGAAAATAATTTTCCAGTATCTTTCTCAAACTTATTGCCATTTGGCAATAGCCACTCAAGGCCTACGGGCTTTCGTGGATATTGCCTGGAAACAAGTTTTCTAAAGATCTGTGAAATTATGTTCAATTTATTCTCACTCTCTTGTTATTACTGAAAATAACTGTAGACAGATTAGAATTAAATGGTTCTATTTTTTGTAATATTTGTACATTTATTAATCTCGCCAAGTTAAATCGTCCAGACTATAATTTAACTTTTATTGGTAGCATTTTTTATAAAATAATTTGTACAGCGCTAAAAAACTTCTCTTAAAACACCCAAAAACAGAGCTCGTGGTATCAGGTTTAGTAATAGTTACCTCGCTATAATCATTGTAGCAAATCGCGTCTCTCAATATTATATTTCGATTAAATTCTAAACAATATTTCACATTAAAAACAGAAACTAAATGTGCAATTAATTTAAATAAATCTCTTCTTAGATCAACAAACCCGCTGGCAGCAGATGCACCAGACCTAACATCCTTCACCAGTGTAGAAGAATGGTTAAACTCCATCAAGATGGCCCGGTACCTGGAGAACTTCCACGCAGGAGGCATCAACACGATGGACACCGTCGTGAACCTCACTGTCAAAGAACTAACAGAGCTGGGAATCACCCTCGTAGGCCACCAGAAGAAAATCATGAACAGCGTGCAGAATATTCGAGCCCAAATTCGAGTGAACGGACCCGAAGGCTTCCTGGTTTGACTTGACGACGAAATAGAGTTTGTTTTTCGCGAGCCCTACTTAATACAAACTAGAAGTGACAGTTCAGAATCGTGAGTTATTATTCACATTTTTTTATGTTTGTGAATGTCCCAGAACTGACGACTAAGTGAAAATTAGAGTGTACGAAACTGTTGTGATCAAAGGCAGCTGTTATATTTGTAGCTTCCTGTAAAAGTTACTTAAACTAAAGTGATGGACAAGGTTGAAATTTTATTTTTGTTGAATATTGAAGTTGGTTTTTAGTTTCGATTCAAGGATATTTAACAGTGGATTATTTAAAATATATGTGATTATGTTACTTAATACGGACTAATATTTAGCGTAATGAACGAAAATGATCGGGGAGCCGGTTTTGCAGTCGAATTTACTGATTTTCAACTTATTTAATTATTATTAAAGTTGTTGAAAATCAGGATAAAGTGATTTGCAATAGATAATTCGATTTCATGTTAAACTACTAGAAGATGTCTTGAGATTCGATGTCAAATGTTTTTCAAACAATTTATTTCCAATTGTTTTTAATTTGTTTTTGTTTCAGCTGTTTGTTTTTTAAACATTTGCTTTTAATCTCGAGCTCAAATATTTTTTATAAATATAATTATTTAAATTTTAGGTAAGCGACTGCCATTTTTTTATACATAGAAAATTATTTCAAATTTATTAACTCCTGTATTTATTTTCCTTTATAAACAATTTAATTTTATTTTGTATATCTTCATAAATAAATTTTAATTTTTATTTAATTATTTTTTTTACTAACGATACAAAATACAAAATAATTCTGTACCTTTAGCCTCAATTCAAAACACCAATGGAAAATGTATAAATTTTCAGTTTTTACGCAGAATAAATATATCTGGCTAAAATAATCAAAAGTACATCAGTATAAAAATTTAAATAAATAATTAGCTATACTTTTAAACATATCAGTGTTGTCAAAAATAGAAAAATGAAAAAAAATATTACCGTATAGTTAATATTATACTTAATGTGTAATTCAGACATGCTGTCCGTTTAGCAAGTGTTAAAGTCAGATATACATAAGACTGTACTTTGATTTAGTAAATACTATATTATATATATACATAGTCACATTCACTATGCATTCATTAATAGTTCATAACTTAACATCCGTGTACAGCTCAGTTTATTTCAAAATCGTCTTTTACAAACTTGAAATAATACAGAAAACACGAATTTTATTATCCCTTTATTAATAATTTTTGTTTGATTATTAAGTGAGATTAGTGAATGTGACAGCAAAATGATTCTAAATGCTTCTTCTTAACAGTATTCTTAACTAATAATAATATATTTATATCTCCAATTTACAGCGAGTAAGAAGATAAAGTTTGTGAAAAGTCAGCAAATATTTCGTTTTAATTGATTGAATAATTCAGACTTTTCAGAAACTTTATGCAATGTCTGTATTATAAATAACGAAATAACAAATTTTGTTTTATAAAATGAAATACGAGAGTTAAATAAGCCTACGAATAGCAATAAATAAGTGTTTCTAAATAATGAAAAACAAATTTTGTTTCTTAAATGTGTGCATATTATTTTCAACGAGTTAAGTACCTATAAATATATTTATTAATACGAATATGCCAATATATTCTGTGAATATTTCGCTCAACATTCATTATAAGCTATGAAACGGATCTAAAAGTGTAAAAACTCATGCTGGCATACTTATTATTATGGTTAACATAGCAAAACATTTATAATCCGTGGAAATGGACAACAGAAATGTAAACAGTTACTAGATATAAAATTCAGGCTTCTTTTTATTATACAGGCAGGACTAACAATTATAATTGGTTGATGTGACGAATTTGTAATGGAAGAAAGCAGCAAGTTTTTATCTAGTAACATCAAATAAACGAATACGTAGCTGAATAGAAACAAGTAAACGAAAAATAGATACACCACAATAAGTAATAATCCAAGTAACCCTACAAGAAAAATCAAAATATGCGAATGTCAAAAGTACAGCCGTTTTCTTTTTGAATGACGCTTACTATTCTTCCATCCAAAACATAATTTTATACATAATTAAGTAAGAGTTTTAAGATTAAGCGAGGTTTGTTCTGTCAAAACAAACTCAAAAAGAAAATGGTTGTAGCGTATCTTTTTTATCTCCAAAATAATTATTGCATTGTAAGATAAAGCGATTTTATTATTATATACTGAAATATTTAAACAAATATTTCTTCTTTATTGCGAATGGCATTTTGGAAAATTTTGGCATTTTGTTTTAAAGTATATTTTCACACATATTACTGCCACCATAACAGAATATAATACAGAAAGTATTTCTTCTTATTTCACCTTGTTACAGTTACGACAATTGCAGATATTTTATTACAACTTTGTTTTGACAAGTGCCAATGTTTTCGAAAGTGTTATTTTTAAAAATGCCTAATGACTGTTGTATGACTGTCGGTGTGTTATTACTTTGCCTAAATGTTTTTAATTCGGTTTGAAGTCGACAAAATTATGAAAATTTTATCCAAAAGATATATAAGTATTTACTAAATAGGAAGCGATTTTTGTAAGGAAATTTTAAGTGACAATCACAAATTCGTAACGCAACCAATGAAATGCGTATATTTTCATAGCTATGTCGATTTTAGATTGAAATTTCTGAATTTTTTGATATTTCTAAGTATGTGTGTGTAAAAAGTCTGTAAGATATTTGTAAAGAAATGAATATTAATAATTAATTACAAAAATATTAGCTTCATATGTATTTTATCATTTTCAGTGCGTCTGTATGATTTTTTTTAGAACTTGTTGGCATTTATCTCTTAGTTTAAAAGAAACCGGGATCTGGAACCTTCTGCAGCAAATCTAATGAAGTCCTGACTTCGGCTTGAAGTGATTATTAAAGGTAATTGATTATATATACTATTTGTACAGCTAAAATAAAAAGATGTTTAAATAAAAGAAATAGCTGAGATCTTTTGAAGTAGGGTAAGCTGTAATTTTCTGATAGAAGAGTGTCTTCTGCTGATAGTCTTCACGAAAGCTGTAAAAGTGTAAGGATACTATTGTTTTTACTACTAATGCCCAGTTGCACCACTCTCACTTAAACGTTAAGAGTTCCTTAAAATTCTAAGTAATCCTTAAATATAAAAATTTCGTTGCACCAGCCAAATTTCAGCACTTAAATTGACTTAAGGAATCCTTAAATTAAGTGTCCGACATTGGCCACTTAACGTCTACTTAACAAAAGATCTGTCAAATATTTGTATTTGTGATTAGGAAGAATGTTAAATTATTATGATATTGATTACGGCGATGACGATATGCATGTTTTGGAAGATATTCGATTTATAAATAATCGTCCGAGAATAATATATGAACGGTATTTGGCGCTTTTGCATGAAAATGATTGGCGATAATTTTCCATACTTCTTGTTTCTTTTCATTTGTAATTGTATTTGCCGTTTTATTTTCAATAATATTCTTATATTCTGGAACGAATTTTAACAGAAATAACTTCTCGTCCGTTGTGAAATTTGCGGAGCTTTTCCTCTTCTTTTCATTCGGTTACATTTTAATACTAGAATCGTATTTCTGTGATTGTTAATATCACTAAATAATATTACCCTTCTCGATAAATTAATGAATGACATGAACATTTGACAAGTTTGAAATGTCACAAACAATAAACAAATCTTCTTGACAGTTTAAACTTACTAGATTCTAACATAAGAAAATGAAAATTTCGTTAACACTAGAATGCCCGGACAGGTCAAAATGACCGTTTTTACATTTTAAAATGTTCTTAGTCACAGACATTCTGGACATTCTAATGTTAAGTTACCAAAGATTCTTCTTCGTTTTTGATATTTAATTTTAGATTTCAAGTTTTAAATATAGAATGTAGAACTAAGTAATGACTAACTAAGCAATGCTTAAATTCTACGTGAGCAACAAACTTAAGATATAAGGATTCCTTAGTAATAAGTAATGCTTAGTAAAGTTTAATTTTAAGGAAGGGCGGTGCAACCGGGCATTAATGTTTTATTTTACTTTAGTTTACAATATATTAGGTTCAATAGTAGTAATATAATTTTGAAATGTATTTTGAACTATTCTTTATACTTTATATTGAAAGACAGGTGTCTGCAGGGTGCAAGATATTGGGTGCTCTGGGTACATTTGCTCAAAATGTGAATGTATGTAGAGATGCTCCATTGAGTGTTTTTAATAGTGTTTGTGCCTGAATGTTGAATATCCACTTTTTTTGAGCTATAGGAAATACAATGTTAATATTTTAATTTCACTCCAAGTAAAAATGTTCGGAATTAAAAGCTGCTCCAAATAAGCCTAAATTTATTAATGTGATACATTTTTGTCATGAGATAGACATAAAATAAAATGTATAATTTTTAGCTATTTTCAGAGTGCTATGGAAAACAAAACATACAAACAATCGTATTGTTTGAGTTTGACACGTTTGACACAAGATGACATTTGGCAGAGTTTTAACGATTATTGACTTATTTCTTAGTAATCATGGACACATTTACCAATTAGAAATAATTTAAATAAGTAAATAATTATTAATACTCTGCCAAATTCCATCTGTCAAACTTAAACAATACGACTGTTTGAAAGTTTTGTTTCCCAGAGCACTCTGGAAATAGCTGAAATTATACATTTTATTTTACGTCTTTCTCATGACAGTAATGCATCGCATCAATAAATTTATATTCATTTGGAGCAGTTTTTAATTTTGAACATTTTATCTTTTTACACTTTTGCTGTAAAATTAATAGGTAAAACTTAGAGCGAAATTAAATTAGAACAGTTCTTCGCCAACCTTTGTTGCTTCTAGTTCAGTTTTTAACTTTTTCTAAATTCATCCTTCAGTATGATTTTGTTTGTTAATATGAATCACTTACCATGTATTTTTATTGACTGATTGATCGCCATACCATGTGAACCTTGACACGCTGAAGATGGGAGGACCTTCTTCCGAAACAACCAACAATAAAACATGAAATAGTATCATCTTATTTGGATTGTTTAAGCCCAACCTGAATATTTATAAACTACCTGGATCCTCCAGCAAACTTAACATTAAAATGAAAATTTGTATTAATGTAGGTACTATAAAATTTATTTATTTCAATGCCTATTTGTTTATATTTTAAAAATATGTTCATATGAATATACATATGAACACAAACATTATTTTTATTTTGTATTTAGAAAGTAGCTAATGAATAAATTCTTCGTACACTGAACTGAATTGAATATATGACCAAGCTTGTCCAATTAAGTTCAATTAAGTATATTCGTGCGTGACTATCTCGGCGCTACGTTTACGAGTGTTTTTGTGCATTGTAAGCATAGGCTTGGTTTGCTGGGCGTACGTCGCAGCGGAGTTGAGACGTCGCAATAGAACATTTCAGCGCCATTTTCTGTGGCCAGTTGGCTGCGTCATCTCCGCCATTACGGGTGTGCTAGACATCGGCTCCGCAATTTTTTTCTCTACGTCCGCACTAGGCGGGCCAACATATGTTAAATTCGGTGCAATCGTTTCGTGGGGGTGGGTTTCGCGAATTCGGGCGATCGTTGAAGCGCTGTCCACCGGGACCAACGTAGTGCAGCCAATTGTTAAGCGCTTATTCGCGATGGACACCGGGTGCACTGGACCGGGTTCCAGTCGGGCCCCATTGGGGAAGCGACTCTGTGTTAGCGAGTAGGTCTTCACCTTTTGGGGGATCGGGGGGAGTCCCCACCAATTGTGGGCCCTGGAGTCCAGGGGAGGTCTGATCCCCTCGTCAACCTGACGGGTAGGCGTGAATCCTTCGGATGTCGCTCGCGTAACTAGGAGCTCCCGGAGTGGGTCGTCGACACGGCATATGTCGAACGTTTTTGTTAACTTGACAACAACAACACCGGTTGTTTGTCAGTAGAGGTCATTGCGCCTTAGTTTGTAAGTTAGCTACATTTAGACAACCTCTTAGGTAGGGTAACAGGCAAGAAAGAAGTCAAGAAAAGAAACCATCATTGAAACCAACATTGAAGCCAACGATTGGGGGTGTGCTGTGGGCTGAATGGTGTGCTGTGTGAATGATTACCATAACTTGTTATATTGAACTATTTTACTGCCTTGTATTTTGAGTTTATGTTTCAGATATCATTGACATCAACAAATATTTTCCTTCCAAACATGTCATGTATGTTTTTTTCAGGTTTACAATTATTCTTTCATCTAATACATTGTTTTTATGTTCATAGCTACTCGTGGACAACGTCACCGGAGCATTCATCATCTCATCTGGGCTTTCGTCCGCGCCTAGCTTTAAGCAGGTCAAAGGTACCCAGCTCATGCTGAGGTAGTGCGATTTAAAGCTCATTTTTTAATCATCGTCATTGGAACCTTTTTTACAAATATGTTCAACAAATATTTCCTAACCATGACATGTATGTATTTTCCAGGTCCACAATAATTCTTTTACCTAATACTCTGTTTTAATGTTTATAGCGACTTGTGGACAACGTCACCGGAGCATTGATCACCCTCAACACTGTCTTCGGAGCCGATATCAGCTTTGAAGTAAATTATTCACAACGAAATCGTGAGTAAATTAATTTTACAACAATTCAATTTTATTTATACTTTATTTGTATGTTTATATAGGATCTCCTTGGACCTGGAATCATCTTATACTTCTGCATTATCAACGTAGAGCTGCTGGTAGTTTCGCCGGACCTTGTATCATCGTGGACAACTTTACCAGAGCGCTCTGGACGTTTACAGAAACAACATCAATGTAAGAAAATTATTATTGTCGCTTGACGACTTTATTTATACTTGCAATAATTAAAATCTTAGTTCACAGAAAAATTAAATATTTATGTATTGAAAATAATTAGTATAATTTAGTTGTTCTTTTTCAAAATATTGTTCTAAATCAAATAATATTTTCGTGTTGTGTTTGTAATTGTTAATATGTTTTTGTTTGTTCCAGGTCATAGTAGCTATGGCGACGAGGCTGTACCCTTCTTTAAATTTGAGTTCTCCTGGTGTCTAAGGGAGGAATATCCGGGGGAGCGATCAGTTTCTTGCCCTACAAGTCATTCCAGGAGGGTTATTCCATGCTTTGTATTTCAAATATAAATAAACAAATTTATTATTGTAAAATGCACTTCACTATTAAAATAATTTAATAAAAAATAAACATGTAAATATAATAACATGTATTTATCCATAAAGATAATAAAGAAATTATAACAGAAACAATTTGTTTTATTTACTTTAAAATATACAATAAAATAGTTTAAAATTAATATTGATATTTAATAAAACGAAATTCAAAATTTTAATTTATTCCTTTCAATTTTAATCTTAGTGCTGCCATCTATTATTTTATTTTAGAACTATAGGTTCCTAAACGACAAAAAATCATCGCCGTTTGAAAATATTGTTGCGATGTACTCACAATAATAGTTTACAAATTTTGTTAAAGATGGCAGCACTACTCGATGCGGTAACTCGGCATTCACATTCTTTCGATTTGATAATGAAAACTAATAGAAGATGCTCGTTTTTTGAAATTGTGACCTTGATTAATTAGCGGTTTTTAAACCCTTGGCCCTACGCCCTTCATACTCACATATGTTGTAGAGAAGGGTCGATTCTTCAGGGTACTAATAGAGGGACCGCGGTTTTTCGTTATTTTTGTGATATCTCTTACCGTTTCCGAGATATGACGCTTTAAAGTTTTCATAGTAGTTTCCCTTAAAAATTACCCTTAATATTAACTTTTAAGGGCTGGAAGTGACTGTATATCCTTAATTTGAGTGTGCTGAATACGATTTTACAATCCATTTTGCGCTAGCATTCATAGTTTCATAATTAGAGCAGAATTTATATTGCTTTATTTAATTACGTAAGATTTAAGGATAAGCGCCAATTTTCGAGACCACAATTGGAGTTTTTAGGGTTGAATCTATAGGAATCCACCCCTAACTCGATTTTTTTTGGGTTTTTTCCAAAAAAAAGTTGGACTATAGTCTTGGTGTTCATACGATTAAATTTTGGCGTAAAAAATTAAGATAAGGGCGCTACACCCTTCATTAGGGTCTGTAGATTCCGAATCTGTGATTTAAAATGTCCTAGGGTTAGTATTTCTTACGTAATTCGCATTTAACTTTTATATGTTATGACCCACTGCGGACTTGTGGTTCATAATATATATCACTGCTGACTTGTGGTTCATAATATATAAATAATTGCCGGAACGCTGAGGAAACGTGACATGCAATAATGAACCTTATATACATGCTATATAAAGCACATAAAATTGGATATGAAATACCCCAAATTTAAGGGTGAGCGTCAATTTTCGGGACCGCCATTGGAGTTTTTAGGGCTGAATTTATAGGAATCCACCCCTAGTTCGATTTTTTTGGGTTTTTTCCAAAAAATAGTTGGACTATAGTCTTGGTATTTTTACGATTAAATTTTGGGGTAAAAAAATTGAGATAAGGGCGCTACACCCTTCATTAAGGTCCATAGATTTCGAATCTGTGATTTAAAATAGCTTAGGGTTAGTATTTCTTACGTAATTCGCAGTCTGTTAGAAGACTGCCAAGAAATTTAATACACAATATATTGGTATGTTCAAGTCGAATCCGCAATATTTTAATTAAAAAAACCCTTTGAAAATGTTTATCCATAGACCGACTGGCAGAAGAATTTTGAGCGAAAATCGGATTTCTTACCAGGGCAGCAAGGATTGAAAGAGCACTCTTTTGGTTAAGAAGAAGAACTTGTCCATTTTTGCTATAGTTGGCAACACTATAAAAATCAATGTTGCCAACGATAGCAAAAATGGACAAGTTCTTCTTCTTATCCGAGGGCTCTGCTAGTCTCTGCTGCCCGGATACAAAGTTAAAAATTTGAGTTATCAGCCAACAAGCCAAAAGCGGTCTCTGCCACTTTCTCATGATGAGAAGACATTATCCTTTAATTTAAAGGGTTAATTCAATAAAATAAGGATGAGGAAAGATAAATATATGAAACACAAACATAATTTTAATTTTTTATTGTGATAAATAAAGCATTACAACAAAATTATACAAATAAACAATAAATATTACAAACAATACAATATGAACATTTTTAATATGCCAATTTCTTATTAATTAACAATGACATATTAACATAGGTGATATTTATTAATTCTACAATTGATCTAAATTTGAAAATTTAAGCCTAGGCAATTTTAGCTCAAATAGTTTAAGAATAATTAACAACAGAAAAATATATGCCATGATGCATGATGAACATTTTGTTATCGTCTGTATCTTATTAATTAACAATAATTTATTAACAAATCTGTCATTTTCGAACTCAACAATTAATCTAAAGTTGAAAATTTAAAATTAGACTATTTTAGCTCAAATAGTTTAATAATTAACAACAGAAAAATATCCGCCATGATGCATAGATGAACATTTTGTACATCGTCTGTATCTTATTAATTAATAATAATTTATTAACAAATGTGACATTTCCGAACTCAACAATTAATTTAAAGTTGAAAATTTAAGACTAGAACAGAAATAATTTAAGAATAATTAACAACAAAAAATATCTGCCATAATGCATAGATGAACATTTTTATATCAGCTGTATCTTATTAATTAATAATAATTTATTAACAAATGTAACTTTTCCGACTGTACAATTAATCTAGAATTGATAATTTAGACTAGACAATTTTAATTCAAATAGTTTGAGAATAAACATCAATAGAGTAATATCCGTCATGGTTGATGTATGAACATTTGTATATCGCCTGTATTTACTTAATTAAGAATAAAAAATAAACAAATGTAATATTTTCAAATACTACAATTAATCCTTAGTTTATGTTATGAAAAGAAAATTTTAACTTAAATATTTTACCACTAATTTCCTATTACAACAAATAACATTTATAAAATTTTGAATCACAATTTTTAATGCCTTAAATACGTATTCATTGATGCAATAACTGAAGGCATTCTTCCAGATGCACAGATTCAGCAGAGATGCTGATCCTTGGCGAAGAAGTTCGTTGCGGTGCTGCAGATCTCACCAGAATCCTGAGGATCCCACAGTGTATTATAAAAACCAGCATTATTCTCTGCAAAGCACAAATCAAATTCAAATACATAATTTGAAACATTTATTAATCATTTTAAAGATTAAAAACCATATTTCTAATGTTTTATTAGCATTGCTGCATTTAAAAAGCTATATGTTTAATTGTTTATTACTATTTTATTAATAATTATTGAAATAAACATATTACAATATTTTGAAGAATGGGGAAGCTTCGGAACAATTCCAAGCTATTATAGTACGATCATCAAGGCCGTAGAAGGTCTACAGGATGATTTATCAGAGAAGTTTCCAAGTGCGCAAACAAATCCTGATTCCAATTGGATAAGGTAGAATACCAAATAATCATCTCAGTAACGCAACACAATAACTTAGAAAATTAGTCGAGATATGTAGTTGCAGATTTGTAACATTAAAATTTAATATATTTAACTATGTATTCAAGTATTTAAAGTAAACTACAAACGAAAGATTTGTGCCCGATGGACCTGTAACTTAAACTGTACCCCAATTATTACAAATAATAAAGAATATGTGGTTATTTGGACATCTGCTAAGTACCCCTGGACATTTTGGTACAACATAGAAGCACAATTTAATTGATTTTACAAAATTAACCCGGCAAAAATATTGAGTCGAAATTTAAATCGTTCTGAACTATTTGTTCTATTTTTCGTATAATTGAATTCCTGATCAGTACACGATGCATTAACTTACAGCATCTTCAGAGATCTGCAACGGCAGATTTATTACAGGCTTAGTAAAATTATGAAAAATTTCAACTAAATAGTATATTAAATAATTTTAACTTACTTCTTACTTTGATTATGCGAGCATCGAATTTGCTGTACGCTTCTTTGATGCTCCAGGTGAAAATGTTAACCGTGATGATGTTTTCCATGGTTCCTAACCTAATGTCTGTTTCGATTTAACGGAGACAGTAACATTCTTCGAAAAAAGAAGTTTGTTTTCCTTGTAATATGAGCAAGAACATATCTTTAAATTTTATATTTCTTTCTTTGGGTTGTGACGAGATTATTCGAAATGTTCTATTGTCCTCCGTTTCCTTCGAGGTATTCAACCTCAAGTTCCATAGAAATCATTCGGTTCTCCAATTCTAGAGACTGAGGTATGCCTCATTGAATTACAGCTAGTCCAACATTCCCTGAAAACATATGAAGTATTATAATTCTACACTTAACCAACAAATATTGGTTTGCTAAAAACCAGGGAACTAAATATAATCAACGCCACATAAAACAGCACAAACTATTTCTTATTACTAGCAGTTATGCTTAAAAAACTTGGCGTTCTGTAAAAACAGGCAGCATTTGAGAATTAAGGTCTAACATACGCGTCGAAGAACGAATTCTTTTTATTTAAATTATCTTCATTTATTTTCATATTCTTATGTGCACAGACATATCATTTTACCTTCATATGTCAAATTTTCATCATACAGTTCACATTTCAAATTTGAATAAATTATTTCTACAATTATTCTTATCGAAAAAACTATAAAAAAAATTTTAATTGATGGTCAAAAATCCAGAACTTTGATACTGTGTCTCTCATTCCCATGAACGATTACAGTAATGCAAATAATTCGTATATTTATAAATATGGTCCTCTATAACATACTAAATTTATTTTCCATTTGAACTTAGTTTTTGAGAAACAAATGAAGATATACCAAAAAACACACTTTATTTGACGTTTAAAAATTAATTTACGGAACCAAATTACAGCTAAATTGTAATGTATTTTACATCGTTTCATTCAGAAAAATGATATCTTTCGATTGATACCATAATCTCTATTGTCCGATAGCACACCGAGCAACAGCATGCAAAAAACTGATTTCCCATGTAAATCTATTTACACCTTTACGACAGGCACACGGTATACAAAAGCAAGGCTGCCAATGTTACATATTACACAAATGCAACAAAGAAAACTTCTATGGGGTCCACAATGTACCCCCATCCGCATTTTAAGGGTTCCATGTAAGGGTTAAACACTTAAAAACAACCTAAAATATAATAGAAAGTGATTCCTTCCGAACCTGATCATTGTTAACCGGAACCCAAAAGAAAATAAAAATACTAGTCACATTTTCATCTTTATTTAACACATGTAAAATGTTTCATTTTACAATAACAGTAACGTTTTAATTAAAATTACAGATTTTCTTCATAATTTTTGTAAGCTGTCAGTGTCAGAATAAGTGCATATAGCGCTATTATACGGAGAATTCATGAACTAAGAACTACATGAATGGAGAAATAACAGTGGCGTCGATTTATTTCTAAAAGTTTTGGGCTACTAACTTTTAATTCACATTTTTTAAGCTACAACTTTATTTAACTTATTGTCCATGTAATTTTTAGTATATTAAACATGTACCTATTATTAATTAGCAAGAGTTAATAATGTATTATAAAGTTAAATGATGCAAGCAACTGGTATAAGTAAAAGCAATATGATTGGTGTAGCAAATTTTAGGCGGTTTTACAAAGATATTCAACATAAAACAGCGACAACTTTGACCATTTTATAAATACAATATTATAAATATTTATTAGTAAATCAGTTTTTCAAACTAATATATCACACTACTGTAAATTAGAAAATATGTTAAAATAGATCATGAAACATTTAAACATGATACAGAGAAATAATTAGTTGGTAGCAATACACCTTGTAATAAAATAGTAATTTCCCCAAATAAGAAATGCACGTGACGTTACATTAAGCAAAACATGAATAATCATTATTGTGATACTGTGAAATGTAAAAATAAAATTAAACAAATATAAGAGTAATTAAATTACATCATATACAATAATCTTCGATCCGAGAAAAAATGCCTACCACACAATATGGAGCAATGTACGTAAAATAAAAGTAAAAACATTCAACAAAATATCCAATTATAAGCTTAAAAATGATTAAACTTGTATTAAATCACATACTGATAACAAATACGTGTACAGATAAAGCAATTGTTCCTAGTTGTCAATAATTTTAGCATAAAGCAAAAAATCCGATGACGTTATCGCTAATCACGAAATGTCAAATTAAGGAAGTAATACTGTCAAGTACCTTAAGTTAAAATAATAGTTGTTATTAGTACGTGTTTATGTTTATGCATGAGTGAATTCCAACAAATTTAAGAACAGCCAAAGTCACGTATTTGTTACTGGGGAAAAACAAAACCATATGCTAGTTATTTGATCGTTATCAATTGTTAAATACTTATTACCACTCCACTGTAAACAGAGACAACACATCTTGTCTATGTTTGTTTCATTAGCGAAACAAAGACAACATGTACTAATCTCCTATAAAATTTAAGCACAGACGTATCTCATTCTTTTATCTTCCTTTCGCTGTGATGTAGTGCAGTTATAAAACAAAATTTTAACAGATTTGTGTTATTTTAGTTATAAATTAGTAACGTGCAACTTACCAGGTGTGTTGTGAAACAAGTGATTGTCTTCAACTGTCTTTTGCTCATGTAATACATTATTTTGAGGTTATGATAAATGTCACTGTCATATGTGAACCTCTTTTGATAAATTTCTACGTAATTTGTTATGTGCTAAATTTTCAAGTGTTTAATAATAATTTTTGAAATAAACACTTGAATTATTCTGTATATAATTTAAGATAGAGACTATTTGACGAAATAGCTCCATGGAAATTTTTAAATAGTGGCTTACTTGATTGTTCAGCGCGGTTTTATTTTATGTTTTGTTTGTTGAAGTGTTTTTGTTTCTGTGAAATTTATTTATAAAACTGTATATAATTATTTGATTTTCTAGAGAGCTATAAAAAAATAATGTAAATTATTAACGACAATCATAAATTAAAAGAAATGGGTTCATGAGTAATCACAGTTAACTGTTTAACTTTATATTTCCTGTCTTGCAGACAAAAGTACATCGCTTGTTGAAATATTTTACAGAATGACAAGTGACGCTCCGAAAAATGACAAAGAAAGAGAGAGTGCTTCTCAATCTACTCAAAATCTCACACTTTCGGAATCAACTTTACTTACTCCGGTACAAACTTACTTTTCGGACGAAAAAATTATAATTCCAGAAGTAGAATCTGTAAGCTATCAACTTTAAGTTGCTAACAAAATAATGATTATTTAAATATTTTATTTGTCCGTAGACTGGATTTAGTTTTAGAAAATTATGGGCATTTACAGGACCTGGGTTTTTAATGTCAATAGCTTACTTAGATCCTGGAAATATCGAAAGTGATTTACAATCTGGTAGCGTAGCACAATACAAAGTAAGTTTTTTTCTTTTGTTTCTAATTGTTGTTTAATTATCAATAGTTACACAAACATAAGATTGATGTTCATTTTTTATTTGTTTGTTACTTAAAGATAATAATCTAGTTACCTTTTTTAACGCGCATTTTGTGACAAGTGAAGGTGAAATCATGGGAAAATATTAGTTTGTTTAAGTAGGTTATATAATATTTTTCTGATTTATCAACTTCCTGGAAGCGCTCAATTTTAATTTAATGGTTCGAGTTATTTATTGTTTTACAGTTTTATTATTCAATTGCTGCAAAATATTTTTAATTTGCAAGGCTATGTTTTATCAATAAATACGTCACAAATATTCAAATAGCTTCCATGTAATCACTGTAAACTAATTAACCGATTATTTATCACCGATAAATGGTACAATTGTTTTTGTTGCTGTTAATTGACATAATTTTGTTTTTCCAGCTATTATGGGTACTCTTAAGTGCTACAGTATTAGGGCTTGTTATGCAGCGGCTCTCTGCGAGATTAGGTATTGTTACAGGATTGCATTTAGCCGAGATGTGCTACAGACAATACCGGAAAATACCCCGATTGATTCTTTGGATCATGATTGAAATCGCCATCATTGGTTCTGACATGCAAGAAGTTATTGGGACAGCTATAGCGTTATATTTATTATCGAGCAAAGCGTAATATAATTAAAAGATTGTTATATTGCTTGAAATTAATTTTGAAATACTCAATAGGATTCCTTTGTGGGCCGGAGTTCTTATAACTGTGATAGACACGTTTACATTTTTATTCCTTGACAAATACGGTTTAAGAAAACTGGAATTATTTTTTGCTCTTTTAATTTCCGTAATGGCAGTGACTTTCGGATATGAGGTACTGGGTTTAATACAGCTTATTTCTTTAAAAACTAATTATGAAATTGTAGTATGTGGTAGCGAAACCAGATCAAGCATTAGTTATGAAGGGCATGTTTTTCCCTTGGTGTGAAAATTGTGATTCTGGAGCCCTTTTGCAAGCAGTTGGTATTATTGGGGCCGTTATTATGCCCCACAACTTGTACCTGCACTCAGCTTTGGTTAAAGTGAGTAAAAGTAATTTACAATGCAAGACCGTTAAAATGTTTTACAATGTACTGAATCGCAAAAACTATTCGTTTGAAATAGTCTTTGAAAACATACACAATAAATATGTATAGTGTATTTTTTATATGGCTGTAAATTTTTACCAATTCACTTTACAGCAAAAATGTAAATGCAAAAGTTGTTCAAAATTTTAAAATGCATGCA
The DNA here is from genome assembly GCA_963942605.1 of Poecilus cupreus. Lineage (NCBI taxonomy): Eukaryota > Metazoa > Arthropoda > Insecta > Coleoptera > Carabidae > Poecilus > Poecilus cupreus. Next base: position 17,091,330 of record OZ012729.1, read on the forward strand.
ATAATAACACCAATTTTGTTACCTAAATGTTAGTATTTCGCGATATATCAATTAGAAAAATTGTAATACGGCTCTGGAAAATAAAACAAAAAAATATTTGACATTTGAGGAAACAGATAGATTTATTTATTTAATAGAAATAAATGAGCTCTCAAATTTGTTTTGTGAAATGTCAAATATTTTTCGTTTTTATTTAACTTTCCATGATTATATTACAATTTTCCTAATAAATATTAACTTTAATTTGACTTATATAACGTAAAATACTAATATTGAACAAATTATGTATTTATACTTTTGCTGTATAGTGGATAGGTAATATAAAAAAAGCAGTGCCACATTTCAATTTTGCACCAGGTATGTTGCTATGGTTTTAAAATAACAGTCCGTAAAAAGATTCTGTATTGCTAGGAAACAGAGCTCAAGAATAAATAAGGTTTACGATTCAGTATACAGGGAATTTTTTTTTTCTCCGCAAACAAGCATGTGTCATTACAATGATTGACAGCAATGCATTAAAGCATTTTTTTAAAGAGTAAACATAGGGTTATTTTAAATGGATTATTATTCAATCATAATTAAACAAACAATGAAATTTATTTTAATTGCTTTAGTACTTAATAAATAACATTTAATGTGTGGTAATTATAATTTTAATTATTGTAAATTATTTCTAAGATAACTTATATAAAAATTTGTTGTGGATACCACAATACCTCTCGCCATAATTTTCTTATCAAACAATGCAGGAACACGAACCACTACTAAACTACTAAAAATTCTCATTCCTTCAAAAAAAAAAAAAAAAAATAGTAATTATCACACGTCAAAAAATGACATTTTTCCACTGTTGTTTTGTTTTTTTTTTTCAAAAAGCACAGATTATCAGATTTTAACGAAAATGTCAAAATATAATTTTTCCTATTTCACACGGTTTTTCTCAAAAACAATGCTACAAAATTGAATATTGTGCAACTGTTTTTGGGGAATTTATTATTTGTAAAATTAACAGTCTGTCAAACTTGGGGCCGTCATTGTTAATGTAAAATTAGGCCTGGGACCCGATAGGCCCCACGGGCAAAGCCCTTTGGTGACCACTGGTATATTAAACATGCCGTATAATTTTATTTTATTTTTATTGAATTTATGAACGTGAAATAGGAAAAGTAGTATGAATAACTCGTGTTACAATGCCTAATTGTAATACTCGTATTTTGCGTAACTCGCCTGCGGCTCGTTTACGCAAACTATATTCGTATTACAAAAAAGGTCATTGTAACTCTAGTTGTTCAATATACTATTTCTTTATCGTGTTGTAATTCGTAAATGGAGGCAATAAGAGAAAAATGTTTCAAACAACAATTGTAGATAATAATATTTGAAACATTATTTAAATAACAAAAATTGCCATTAAACTGTAATTTACTGAGATATTTCAAAATAACTTGATAGAGCTTCAAGTAAACTACCACTTCCGTTTATTGAATTATCACCAAAAACTAATCAGCTGTTCCAAAGGGGATGCAATTGATATATACAAAAGATCAAAAGTTTCAGTTTAGTAGTTTTTGAGAAACCGTAACTCCAGAGATCCACACAGACAGACAGACACCATCGCGAAATGATTAAAATCGTATTCTAGAGATCCTAAAACATGCTCATCCACTGCAAAATCATTACATAATTTTTAGCATAATTCCTATACATCCGTTAGAGGATGTGGCGAGAGGTAAAAAACGCTGTAATACATTGCTGTCAATCATTTTTACTTTTACTGTAACAATATGTAAACTGATAAAAAAAACTCCTGGTACACAGAACATTATTCGTACTGACTCATCCTCGATAACGTTTTATTTTAGTCACGAGATATTGATAGAAGGAAGTCTGAGAAAGTCCGAGAAGCTAATTTCTATTTCTTCATCGAAGCCGCAATTGCACTGCTAGTGAGTTTTATTATCAATGTTTTCGTTGTAGCGGTTTTCGCTCATGGACTTTATGGGAAGACTAACAATGATATTGTAAGTGATTCATATTTCCGGGAATGTTTCTAGCAAACTGATTTAATTTATTTTTAGAGACAACAATGTGCTGCACATCCTACTTTAAATGGCACAGATGTATTTCCCGTAAGTATTAAATTATTTTTAGATTGGAGTTCTTATCTTATTGCTACAATTAATTCGGTTTTTAATCAATAGACATTTGTTATTTAAGCTAACACGATCAATTAAAGTACTTCTTAATTTTTTTTACTTCAATTTTAATGTACATTTTCTAGATCCTAATAATTGGAGATTCAAAATTACTGTATGCAACACAGGTCCATTATTCCGACAATATTTTAAAAGTTGATTGGTATTGTAGTAGGAAATTGTGTTTTTTAATTCGTATGACGAAGTCAAACAATGATATTTCGTATTGTAGCAACAGTTGGTTGCCTGTGGATTTTAAACTAAAAATGTAAATATAAAAAGTGTTTAAAATGAAAAACTGCATCTAATTAGCTCAAATTATGCTAATCAAATTAGACTTCTTCACGAAAAGCAAATGAAAATTCACATTATTACAGATTTCTTTCAGAAATATAATAAATAACTTGAATATTTTTGTGAACATAACTGTTAAAATATTTTTTCTACGACCACTTTGAAATCTGCTCATTGTATGTTTGTTGTTGCTAGGAATATGCATCGTGCGAAATGAATTTGTTTTGTGAGTATTTCAATACAGATCAGTTCATTTAAGTACAGGTGCCATTGCTAGGATACTTCTTCAGAATTGTCAAAAATTTGAATGGTGAAAGCTGGACAAATTTATTATTAAAATTAAATTAATTTTGAAATAATATCGTGGTCGTAGAAAAAGTATAGTATACAACTCGCATGGAATGTCCATTTCATACTCGTATGATTTGTAGCATTCGCCTTCGGCTCATGCTACAAACTTTCATACTCGTAGGAAATGAGTAACATTCCATACTCGTTGTACAATATACTATTTCCGAAATCGATAATAGATAAAGTTAAACTTTACAGACTCTTATGTCAAAATTTTACTTCACAGACTCTTATGTCAAACTAGAATTACATACAAATTATTCTATAATACTATTGTTGAATTTATTTATTATTTACTTTTGACAACAATAGCTAGCTGACGTTTTACAAATACACAATGCTATTAATTTATGTTTCTAATTAATAATTTAACGATTTCAGAAAAATATAAAGTATACCTCGACACTAAAATATTTTTTATTACTCACGATTTTTCTCCTGGTTTAAAAATAAATACCATATTCATAATAAAAAATTATACAAATAACTATTTTAATACCATTTATCGCATTGTATTTTTACTAGTATGCTATATTTTTTAAATTTTTAATACCAAATATCAATAATCATTCAGCAACAAATAGAACAGTTTGCAAATATTAAAAATATTTTTGCAGATCTATCAACAAAAATGTTCAAGTTATTTGTTTCATGTTGTGAATTTTTTTTTGCTATTATTTTGTGAGGAAGATCGATTTGCTTAACATAATTTACGGTTATTAGATGCAGTTATCATTCCAAACATTTTTTGTTTTTACATTTTTAGTCTAAAAACCATAGAGCACAAATTGTCGCTATAACACGAAAATAGCAAAACCACTCGGTATACATAGAAAATATTTGAGATTTTCTAATTAGTGTTTTGAGAAATTATCCCACATTTCTTCAATAAATGAGAAGCAAAATATGTGTATTACAAAATTAATCCTTGGAAAATTTTATCCCTTATTTCCGCAATATTGTTGTGGAAGGCTTTATTTTATTTTTTCAAAATGTATAAATAGAATTAGACGCTTTTTGTATGCTGTTTTTGTAGCACGCGATCACAACATTTTAATTTAGTTGAAGAGAAATATTTTTTTATTCACATTGCTTAACCAAAAATAAAAATACAATAAATATCTTGCAGCAGTCTCAAATTACATTTCCCAGAGTTTGAAACAAATTGAAGTAATTTTAGTGTATGAACGCTCAATTAAAATCGAAGTCAAAAAATTGATCGTGTCAAGCAGGCTTTACCTTGTAAAATTGTCTCCTTCAGGAAAACGACGACATCGTCTCCGCAGACCTCTACAAAGGCGGCATCTTCCTCGGCTGCAGCTTCGGGGTAGCCGCGATGTACATCTGGGCAGTGGGAATCCTCGCCGCAGGTCAAAGTTCCACCATGACCGGTACCTACGCCGGACAGTTTGCCATGGAAGGTTTCCTCAATCTCCAGTGGTCCAAGTGGAAGAGAGTCCTCTTCACTCGAGTCATCGCTATCGTCCCGACCTTCTTCATTGCTTTCTTCAGCCACATTGAGGACTTAACCGGCATGAATGACTTCCTCAATGCCATCATGAGTCTGCAGTTGCCGTTTGCGACTATTCCGACCATTGCTTTCACTAGCAATCCGAATATTATGAACGAGTTTTGCAACGGATGGTAAGGAGATTTTAAAGTAGTATTTTGGGGCGAGACGGTACTAAAATCAAAATATAAATGAATGTTATTTTAACTGATACAATTAAATATTTTTCATTTTAGAAAGAAGTAAAATTGGTTAATCACTAAAGTATAATAATACGGGAACGCGAACTGACGTTGAAAATGTGAGCCGAAAAAGACAGCTAGTCGTTAGGCCAGCTGTCTTTGTCGTGAACATTAACATTTAACACTTTGGGTGTGCGCACCAAAAATATTTTCCAAATTTAATATTTATCAACATCAACTTTGAAACAATGTTTTTCAACTAATTTAGACGTAAACGAGTCATTCTGATATGTTGCGAAAGCTTGTCATAAAAAATTCTACGTAAACTTAAATTAATATATGCTGAAGATGTCTGCGTAGCAGGCGAAACGTTCGTTAATACATGTCTTGTTTTTCCATTTAGGACCAGTTAACTAGAGAATAAATTTATCAATAGAATAAACAAAAAATATCGCATCAAAATCATAGCTTAAACGATGATTATTATTCTAGCTGTCATCTTTTGATGCGATATTTTTTGTTTATTCCATAGTTTATCTGAGGTTGGAAATACCGGCCCTTTTAAAAAAACTTCAAATTTGCATCTACAAAAACAGAAATAAATTTAACTAAAGTTTAAATTTCTTTATAATATCGGGCATTAATGCTTTAATTTAATTAACAGTGAATGATTTTGAAATTAAATAATGCATTAAAACAGAAATGAGTTCAATTAGCTATTATGTATGTGAATTTAAAGTACTTTTCAAATTATTGAACAATATTATTTATCACTTTGGAACAAGACTGTGTATCATATTTTTACATAGTAGCCGCTCAAAAAACACAGCAACCGTTTTACAAAAAGTGTTAAAGAAAGGAGCCTACAAGTTAGCGTTCCAGTATTCCTATATTTCAGTGGTTAAAGTGATGTAGCGTTCGTATATTATTCTAGAGAAAACTTCTTCAAATAAAAGTGATTGTTTACTTGAAGCATTTATTGCTAAAACAATTTAGGAATATTTAGCATCGCAAAATATAGTTACAGTCGAATTCACCATTCCCCATTCAAGATATGATGACTGATGATAATCAGTAAATGATCAACGCTGATCCATGAATCGATCCAATTTACCATTGAAAAGCGTTGATAACTGTTTTGGTATTTGTGGTTTTATCAAATTATTTACTTCAGATAAGAGAAATCGTGAATATTTATAACTCTAAGTTTGAATGGTAGGTCTCAGGATCAATCAAAATAAAAAGATATAATGTATAAATATACCGTGTGTCCCACGTAAAGGTTGGCATAGGCAAATAACATGTAAAATCAGATTTTTGAAAATAAAAAGTGTCCGGCAAAAAATTATGCACCCAAATTTTATATCACAATACTGCCAATATCCCTACATCTTATTTAATACAGATTTCTTTATTTTGATACCGCAATTTAATGAAATTAATAATAATAATTCCTAATTTTCCGCCTACTATTTTTATTGCTACTGACGTATAGTGCCTGCAATTTGTTTTAAATATTTTAATCTGTCACTGCCAATTTCTGGTGATGGAAACCATTCGGCGTTCATTCCTGTGAAGTATTCAGATATTTGTATTGCACTGCGCCCCCATAATACATTCTAATAATATTTACACGGTTCTCGACATTTAATGTATTCTTGATGACAGTGACAGATTAAAATATTTAAAACAAATTGCAAACACTATACGTTAGTACCAATAAAAAGAGTAGGCGGAACATTAGGAATTATTATTATTAATTTCATTAAATTGCGGTATCAAAATAAAGTAATCTGTATTAAATAAGATGTAGGGATATTGGCAGTATTGTGATATAAAATTTGGATGCATAATTTTTTGCCGGACACTTTTTATTTTCAAAAAACTGATTTTACATGTTATTTGCCTATGCCAACCTTTACGTGGGGACACACGGTATTTATTAGGACGTTTCAGAAATTATCATCAGCTAAAATATATAAATCATTAATTACTGTCAAAATATTTTTTTTTATATATTTGTTACAATTTATATTCTTTACATTTTATAATTTGAATATTACTTCTTGGTAAGATTTTTGTTATTTAATTTATATTGTTCAACAATTTATGATTTATATATTTTAGCTTATGTTGACTTATATTAAAGTCAAAACGTTCTAATAAATATACTATACATTATAAATCTGTTTATTTTTATAGATTTTGAAACCTAGCATTTAAACTTCAATTAATAATTCAAAAGCATCTAAAATATATTTTTAATAATATTTATAACTCTGAAAATATACCAGGTGATATAATAATAAATAGTGCAGGAAACAGCTTTTAAATAATTCAACTTATTTTAAATAATAATTATAGTTAAGTTAAATACTTTTAAATTAATTTTTTTTTCAATTATTTCTTTTGATATTTTAATTTATGCCCATGTGTAAAATATATAATATCAAATAGAAATATTCAGTATATTATTATAATTTTACATAAAACTTACATATGTATTACTTTATTTGAGATAAAAAGAGTTATTTACACAAGGAAAATTATATGAATTGTCAAAAAAACAACAAATATATTCTGAATCAGTTGATCATGGTTACTTGATCCATGGATCAAATTTGTGAATTAAAACAAATATTGAACCACGGATCAGTTTGATTCTCAGATTAATTATGTTGGTGAATTCGGCTGTTAGTGAACTAATTTGTATTTGTTATAGGGGCAACAAAATCGTGGCGACGCTACTATCGTTAGTGGTAATCTCCATCAACACCTACTTCGTAGTAAACACTGTAAACGAAGCAGACTTTTCCTGGGGCCCACTGGTGCTCGTGTGCATATTCGGAGCCCTATATCTTTTGTTTTGTATTTACCTTGTGATTCATATGTTGGTTTCCATGGGCTACCATCATCTAGGCCGCGTGCCATTGATCCAAAAGTACGTGATGGTCATGGACGGCCTCACGAACTTGGAGAACCCAGTGTCGTACTCAAGGTATTTCAACGAAAGCATGGAGTAATTCGTCCGCCCTCGTGTGCATGACCGCTTTCTGTGTATGTGTTTGTTTATTTGTTGTGGTTTATTTATTATGTGCGACTGACTTCTGTTCTCATTCACAGTTTACAGAGAAGGAAATTTCATGCACCAGTTCACTAACATAGTTCACTTTTGTTTGTTTTGTAAGTAATTGTACATATTTGTATATTTAACTATCTACTAATGACAACAAACAACATAACCGCTACGATAAACTACGATTTTGGCTGGTTTAGTTTGTTTTTTATGTTTGATGACGAAAAATAAAATGAATCAGTCTTTATCGGAGTATTTCGGGTGGTCCATCGGTCTGTATTCTTTATTTTACTCGATTATTTTAAATATTACTGTATCTATTTTCAAACAAAGTTTATTTTAAATTAAAATGTCAATATGTAGGTAAAAAAAGTTTTTCTACCCAGTGTTCCATTTTCGCGCAAAGATGTGCAAATATATAATATTTAAAAGGCCACCTTAAACATTTTTACAAAATTTTCGGTTATATACCGGGTGATTCATCGCTCTGTTCTTTATTAACTGTTTTAATTTAAGTTAAACTCTTCAAAACAAATTTATTTATTTGAAATCGGCACTAAAGTACTCAGAAATCGTCAGTAATAATATAACAAGAGAGTGAGAATAAATTGAAAATAATTTGACAGATCTTTCGAAAACTTGTTGCCAGGCAATAGCCACGAAAGCCCGTAGGGCTTGAGTGGCTATTGCCAAATGGCGACAAGTTTGAGAAAGATACTGGAAAATTATTTTCTAATTTATCGAACTCTCGAGTTATATTTAATTAGATTATTTTTTGATTTCATCATCAGGCACCTCACTAAATCTATCTTTTTTGCTCATTTTTACTTGTTTTGATGATAACTATCTGATATTTGACATCTGTCAACAAAAACAAAAAAGCTACAGAGAAAATTGCTGGGAATAATCACAAGAGCATTATTCTCAGTATAATAATGACAGGATTGGTTAAAACGCAGCCACGTGACATACAATAAAGCATTTCATTGGTTTAAAGAAACGTCAAAAAATAATCATTGAAATATCAGAAATCGTCACTAAAGTAACCCATTATACGATGATTTTGAGAAATGCAACCGTAAAATAATTATTGTATAGGTAGGATAACTTTGAAAGATATGACGCATTGTAGTAAATTTATACGTAAAATGAAACAATTTATGCAAGAAGAATTGGTAAAAATGCAAGTCAAACAACAAAAACCTAGTAAATTTGTGTTCTGAAAATGCCGTGGAACAAATTCGTGTTTATTCAACCTCAAAACTAAAATAAATCTGAGTTTCTTGCTTTTGTAAATTGTTTTTCTTTAACTATGATTGCCTAAAGAAACTAGGACCTGCAGCTAACTTCTCTTGTGGCCGTAAACTACGGTTCAGCCGAAGAATTAACTAATTAATTCCGATGAAGAAATTGAGGACAAAATACATAATTTTGAGTGTTATTTACGAAAACTTCAATGTTCGAGCTTGGCAAGACTGAGTGTCAGTTTCATTTGACAACTGACAATTGTATAAACTTAACCTATATAATAATTTTTTTACAGTTCCTTTTTATCACTCACATAGTTTATTTTTCATATTAGTGATAAGAAATTTAACTTCAGTGCCTTGATACATAAATAACTATTAATATATAATTGTCTATATACTTACAATATGCAACTTTATAATTCAAAAAAGTATTATGTGATAAAATGTCTAAAATTATAAATTCAGTATTCACGTTCATAAAAATATATTAGTTTACTGTAAAACTAAATTTAAACAAATGTATATGGTAAGTAGATAGATAATGATATATCAAATAAATTTTATTTGAAAAGTTTACTCTATAACTTAAAATAAAAGAGTTAAAAAAGGCAGTTCGATGACTCACCCTGTATAATGTAATTATATAAAATAAAACATACAGACCGATGGAGCACCGGGTTCATCAAACTCAGTCGACTTAAATATCTGAAGTACTAAGTTATTTTAGTATATTAAATAATTGAGTTTGGTATGTAAATAAATCATAATTAAGTGTATTCTAACAATTCATTTGTAAATAATTTCATTCCGCACTTATTTGTGAATTCTTTCTATTCTATATTTGTACATAGTTTTAACTTTAAAATGATCTCTTCCAGGTGAAAAGCTTTTATTAATCATTGTCTGCATTTTAGGACAAACTCTGAATTTTCCGTTCAAGAAATGGGAAGTACTGTAAATATGGTGCCAAGATATTAACGAAACCCTCCAAAACTAGAACATTATTTATATATTATTCGTAGCAATAACGTCGAATATAATGTACAGTGTATTATATGTATATTACATATGTCCAAACAAATTATATTTTAAACCACAGTGAATTATTATTTTGTATTGAGAAATACTGAATAAAGTGCGATAGATTTAGATACAATTAGTGGTATTTGTGTGTGTGTGTCCCTTCGTAAAAATGATTAAATGAAATGCAGGCAGGTACTGAATAACATTTCGTATATCGTTCAATATACTTATACACATATATTTGATATGATTATAAAACAAAAATTAATAAACTTAAAAAAATACATACAACTTTTGCCGTCGCAAAATATTTCCATTCGTGATTCGTGGCACTTCTTGATGACAGAGGTCCTCAAACTGTCGGTTGAGGCAGCCGGAGTTAGTCCGAATCGGTAGCACTTTCTGACAGACAGAGGTCTTCCGTTAGGAGGTGATCTGGCACTGAGAGGTTGTTCGGGCTCTTCCCGTTTGTAGCTCGAAGGGTTCCATTGTTTTGGGGCGCCTCGGGCTCGCTCTCGGAGTCGCTGGACCCGCTGTCGCTCGAGGAAGACGATGAGGAGTCGCTGAGAATGCCCACACCGTTCTGCAAGAACATATCAAACTTTTACAACACTGAAATATTACCCTAGGGTCTAAGACGATTCTCATCTAATTTTCCACATGCGCAGCATTCGCATAACTATGCTAAACAAATATTCAATACGTAAAATCTTTACGTTTTGTTCTCATAGTTCAAAATAAAAAAGTAAAGTATTGGCAAAATGCTGTATTTTGAATAATAGTTATTTGTCAAACTGCGCTCATGAGGTATTTCGAACGAAAGTGGAAGAAAGAGCTTTCCTCTCTTGTTAGACATAACATTTTTTTCACGACATGTTTCTAAAAACGATTTACTCGGACCTAAAATACACTTTGAAGAAAACAACTGACAGACTGACACGTCAAAAGTTAGGTTATCAGACACAAGGCAGTGTAGCAGTGTTGCCAATGGACCAATCTTAAATATCTTTAATAAGTTGTCAAATTGTGATTTAAATAAGAAAAAGAAAAATATAAGACATAATTGTAAGATAATTTAAAGTATGTATATCACTAAAATAAGGATTCTAAATAAAATTAGGAATTTATTTATAATTTTAATAATATATTTTTTGTAAAAAACTTTCATATTGGTAACACTTTTATATTTTCCTCTCTAGAGAGGAACAACACATTTTCTTCACTATTTCGGGAGAAAACGGAGGGGTTTCCTACCATGTCGTGAAAAAAATATATTGTTAAGAAAGGTAATTAACTGTTTAATGTCTTTCTATAAAAATAAAATAGAAATTACATCAGGCTAAAGGAAAGATGTGTTTCTTTTCTTGGGGTTTCTTAGACCCCAGTGTGACGTTTGTGTGACTGTGAAAATAGTGCGACTGTCCAGGGAACACCAACTGACGTTAAAATGCGAGACAGGCAATCGTTGGGCCACCTGTCATTGTTGTACAGTCCGCTTAAGGCACATTCTCACGAATTAAGTTTAATTGACCGATTATAGTTGATCACCAAAGTTGAATATGACTTGAATCAGTTTTTGTTCACACATATCAATAGAAACTGATCAACAGTTTTATTTTTAAAATGGCATCGAATGCAGTTGATAAACAACTGTTTTCGGCAAAAGCGGAACATAAAGCAATTTTATATAACACAAGCGGACCCAGTAGGCAGATAAACCTCGCTATACCGTGTGTCCCACGTAAATGTTGGCATAGGCAGTTAACATGTAAAATCAGTTTTTTGTAAATAAAGTATCCGGCAAAAAATTATGCATCCAATTTTTATATCACAATACTGCCAATATCCCTACATCTTATTTAATGCAGATTAATTTATTTTGATACCGCAATTTAATGAAATTAATAATAATAATTCCTAATTTTCCACCTACTCTTTTTATTTTGTCTCCAATTTGTTTTAAATATTTTAATCTGTCACTGTCAATTTCTGGCGATGGAAACCATTCAGCGTTCATTCCTGTGATGTATTCAGATATTTGTCTTGCACTGCGCCCCCATAATACATTCTAATAATATTTACACGGTTCTCGACATTTAATATATTCATGATGACAGTGACAGATTTAAATATTTAAAACAAATTGCAAGCACTATACGTCAGTAGCAATAAAAATAGTAGGCGGAAAATTAGGAATTATTATTATTAATTACATTAAATTGCGGTATCAAAATAAAATAATATGTATTAAATAATATGTAGGGATACTGGCAGTATTGTGATATAAAATTTGAATGCATAATTTTTTGCCGGACACTTTTTATTTATAAAAAATTGATTTAACATGTTAATTGCCTATGCCAACATTTACGTGGGACACACGATATATAAATTTCGGTGTTCCTAATCCTTCTCCTTATAAACGGCTTGACCGAGTTTGATGATTTTTTTCCTTATGGGGTCACCTAGATGGTAAAATGCATAAGTCATGAATATGTCAGGAAAATTTAAAGAAAAATTCTAGATCTCGACAACAGCGTCACCTACCGGGTCCAACTGTAGCTAGAACCATCCAGGTGATCCCATAAGTACAAAAAAAAATTTCATCTAAATCGATCAAGCCGTTTAGGAGGAGAAGAATTACACACGCACACCAGAATTTTATATATAAAGATTAACAAAAGTTGTAAAAAAAATACGTCGTTTTTTTGAGACATTGAATTTTAAGACGAACTAGATTGGGAACATCAGAAACCTTGCTGCAGGAACTAGCACTAGAGGATAAAGAAGGATATAGAAAACATTTACGAATGTCTGAATACAAATTTGACGAACTGCAGTTGATAGTTCAGGTTCGCATAAAGAAACAAGATACAATAATACAACCATCAATCTCACCAAAATTAAATCTATAAGATATTTAGCTACATGAGATTCATTTTCAACGCTTGCATCCGAATACCGAGTACATAAACATAACACTTCATTTTTTTATGAAAGTTTGTACATATACAATACTTTACAAAATTTTAACTTGAAAGTAATTCGCGGCTACTAATTACTTAAACGACTGGGTCAAACATTTCTTGATCCACTAAAAAGTTAATCAACTATATTGAATCAAAAGTTCTCATTAGCTTTCATTCAACTTTTGTTGATCAACTATAATCGGTCAATTAAACTTGATTCACGGGAAATACGCCTTGACGAAGTAGATAAGAAAATATTAAGGAATTAATATTCAATGGTTTTGAAATGAAATGTTTAAAATAAAAATTAAATAAAACATTAATAAAAATGAGTTTAATTAACTATATGAATGTGAATTTAAAGGAATTTTCAAATAATTGTAAAATATGTTGCTAGATATTATTTATTACTTTTGAACAAGACTGTTCAACATGTTTTTACATAGCAACCACTTTAAAAACAAATGTAAGGCAAAGAAGGGTGGCCCTGAGATATAGAAATCAGCGTATTTCAGCGATCAACAAGGACAATTTCGATGAGCTATAAATATTTGAAATGAGTTTAAGTAAATACATTATTACAGCCTTCGTTCGGAAAACAAAGAAATTTTTATAGATCTTGGAAACCGATAAGATTAATATAATTGTTTTGAAATTGTTAAATCAATGCTATGTCTGTAATAGATAACATTTTAAAAATACACGAAGCAACTAAAATAGTTTAACCGATAAATCTAATCTATAATGCTTATAGAACTTTTTAAAAACAACCAGTGGTAATTAAAATGCAGAAAACTTTGATTAATTGATTCTGTACAAATAATCATTACATAACTTGATTAAACAGTTTTTAATTTAATTTTAATCTCTCACAAATTATTAATCTTGTAATTGTCCTCACACAGAAACAAGATAATTTATTATCATTATTATTAACAACACAAAACAAGCTATCTATTAAAATTTCCGACATGAATAACAGCTAATAATAATTAAAATCTCACTAACCTCCTCCTCAGAATGATGGACTGACGGTATCGGACTCTTAGGTTGCGTCGAGTGCGTTGGCTCACTAATGTCATCAAGCCCAATCATGGGCAAACTGGCAAGGGTGCTGGGCCCCAAACTGTCGGGACGGGGCTCCACGCTCGGCTTGAGGGGCCCGTGTGATGGGCTGGGATGGTGGCTAGGGCTCGCGTGCAGTGGGGAGTGCTTAGGGATCAGACCCACTGGCGTACCTCTTCGAGAGCCCGTTGACACCTGGCGGAAATCAATTTATTAATTTTACTTAAGCGTGCACTACACGATGAAGTTTTCCTTTTCAAGTAACATTATAGATATTTACATTACAAGTAAGGTAAAACAGTTTTTACTGCTGAATGGAGGAAATGACCGGCGAGCCTGTCACCTCCTTGAAACAGTAAAAAAGTTACCTTGCGTGTATTGTACAAAATTTTACTTGTTATTAATTTGTAAATCAAATTAAGATTATAACCAAGTCCTGTCAGTTACACACAACTGTTCTGTCAAAAATGATTTTAAATGATTTCGCTTAAGCCTTGTAAGCATTACTGTGGCAACGTGCATTGTTTACCATGTTTACTAACTTGTAAAAATTTTACAATGTAGCTGTCAATTAGTAACTTGTAAAGATTCATTTTCAAAGACAATAGAGGTCTTGGGTAAATGGTGTTTACAAGTAAGTAACAAGTAATAGTATATTCTACAACAAGTAATGGAATGGCACATATTCCACGCGAGCAAAAAGTTTGTAGTCCAAGCCGAAGGCGAGGGCTACGGTTTGCGAGTGTGGGATATGTCATTTGGTTACACGTTGTAGACTATACTTTCTAGAACAAGATTTTGGAAATATTAAAAAAAAAATACAAATATAAAACTGTTGTAAACGTCAAACTCAAATAAATCAAATTAAAACAAACAGACGTAACCATAGTAACTGAATCAAGATACTTCATATATCGCGGCTCTGATTCGTCGAAAATATTCCATACGCGGCGTATGGAATGTTAGTGATTCCATAACAATTTTCAGTTGTAGAATGCGTAGTTTCCAAAACAGTGTTATAGAAAAAAGTTTACTTGTTACTCACTTGTAAATACCACTTACCCAAGCTCTCTATTGTTTTTGAAAATGAATCTTTTCAAGTTACTAATTGACAGCTGCATTGTAAAACTTTTACAAGTTAGTAAACATGGTAAACAATGCACGTTGCCACAGTAATGCTTACAAGGCTTAAATCATTTTTCACAAGTGAGTAAAAAGTAAAATGTACAATAAACGTCAGGTAACTGTTTTACTGCTTCAAGGAGGTGGGCTTGCCTAATCGGCTCGCCGGTCATTTCCTCCTTAGTAAAAACTGTTTTAGCTTACTTGTAATGTAAATAACTATTACAAGTTACTAATTGACAGCTGCATTGTAAAATTTTTACAAGTTAGTAAACAAGGAAAACAATGCACTTAATGCTTACAAGGCTTATGCGAAATCATTTAAAATAATTTTTGACTTAACAGTTGTGTGTAACTGACAGGACTTGGTTATAATTTTAATTTGATTTACAAATGAGTAACAAGTAAAATGTTGTACAATACACGTAAGGTGACTGTTTTACCTTGCTTATAATGTAAATAACTATTACTTAAGAAGTTTTTAAGGGGAAGTTTCTAGAACTTACTTTCGTCTTGGTGGAGCTTCTCTGCGTGATGGGAGGAGGCTGATCTACCGGCGTGGAGGGCCGATTACTATTGCTACTACTACTGTTATTACTGTTACTATTTGTATTTGTGTGGGAGGACCCACTAGGTTTGTACGCTTCTGCACGGGTCTTTTTCACTTGCACATTACTTGAAAGTTTTTCCAGGGTTACTTCGCCGGTTACCCGATCAATTATTAAAACACATTCCTTTTGATACGGGCGCTGAGAACCTTTGAATAATGTTTGTGGAATTCCTGCACCGTCTGAAATAAAAAGAAATGTAAGTTTTGACATTTGCGAAATTTAGCCAGACCGTCCATTCAATAGAAATAAAACCAGAGTAGACAATAAGGGCGAAGTAATCAACTTATGAATTACAATATCAAAAAGAAATTTGTCAAAGAAAAACAAAATTTTCAACATAACCTACCTAAATGAGGCACGGTAACAGTGACTTGGTTATTGTTACCAACGTCAACTGTTGCCATTTTATTAATATCAACACTCGCAGGCTTGAAATCATCTAAAAACCACAGAAAACATTACTTAGGTCCCTTCGAAAACTATGTGTCAACTTACATCGTATCGTATGGAAAGCATTTGATCGTGGATTCGTAAAACTTTGTCCTAATTTTAACTGGCGAACCTCAGGGCCTAGCCCTAATTTATCGGCCATATTTTTAAATTTATTTACTATTAAATAATATCAATCCATCAATAGTTGAACTTATGGTAGTCGTGATTTCCCATCTCATATGTTATTACAATCAGTTCCTGTAGAGATATGACACTTGAATTAGATTCTACTACATGTTATGAGTTTATTACGATGTTTGTTGTATATTTTATTTATGCGAAAACATGTGAAAATACATACCAGATTGTACTGACCCACTTTTACCAGCTGTCAAAAGATTTACATTTTGAGAATGGCATTTGACTGGTAATGCTGGCAAGATAAAGAAGAGGACTATTTAACCTCAAATTATTGCCGTTTTCAAGAAATACGACGAAAATTCAAATAAAACTTCGTAGTAAAATTAATACAATTTAATATTTTAATTATACAAATGTTTGATAACTCCACATTGCTCTTATCAATTTTTATAGTCAGGACCGGAGTAGCCCTTTAGATTTTTATAAAATATTTTATTAGTACTTAATAAATATCAGTTTTCAAGACAGCAGCACTTATAATCTGTCTGAATGTTTTCTGTGCTAATTCGCATAACTCTTTCGGATTTTCATACGATATTTCGTCGCCATATCCTGTCCTAGAATCTACATGAGACGCTAAAGACGCTTGCGATAATAAAATTCTTGCCAACTGCATTAAAAGCGTTGTTATATCCTCAACAAGAGGTGGAAAAGCCTCTGCTATTCTTGGCAAACACGGCAAAACGGGAAAGAATAATTTGTTACGCCCTTCACTGTTCAAAACTATAAAAATATGTATTAATTTATCAATTTTATAATCAAAATTGACTAATTTTACCTCCTAATAGTGCTGATAATGTACTTATAGCCAAATGGGCAACGGACATCGACTTTGGTAATGCATATTGCACTGAGAGATGTGATAATAATTGAACAGCGAATACTTGTTTATTAATACAGGGTTGGCTTAAAAGTTCTGGGATGAAATCGAGGCAAATGTGCATTGATGGTATACCTCGAACTGTTACATCTAGTAACTCGCTTGGATAGCCCTAAAACATTATTTTTGTACTGAATCATATTAAATATTACAGTCTGCGATAAAATATGTACCTGGAAATGTACCAGTTTGACTAAAGAAGTATCAGTAATAAATACTTGATGTAAATAAGAACAAATTAAACTTCTGACTTCTCTCAAGGCCCATATTTGTCCTGGCACTGATCTGTCCTCAGGAGTTTCTAAACATCCTGTAAAATAATTCCAATAGTCACCTCACACTACTTTTAAAACTGAAAATAAAATACCTTCTAGAAGAATTTGAACTGCTGCACTGTCTTGCGCAGCAACTAAAGCTATTCTAAGTTCCTCTCTTTCAGTTTCATTTATAACTCTTCCTAAATTGTCGAGCTGCGGATGAGCTTGTAAATACTGCGCCAACTGACTTCTAGAAGCCGCTAAACTAGCTCTCAATATTCTCAAGACTATCGTCAACAATGGGGCGCACCGAAAAACTCTTTCATCGCATCGCAGAATTTGTAACGGGTCCGCAGAAACATCTTGCGCAAACACCGGAATATTTTTCGGAACTAAACTTTTAATAGACAAAACCCAAAGATGCCGCGGTAAAACTGTATTTAATCTCAACCAAATTTGCTTGTACAATTCTTGAATATATCTTGGAACTTTGGGACTTAAAGTGTTACGAGAATAACTGGTTAATAAGTTCGCGTATGGCCAAATATCTATTGGTTCTTTGTTTAGGAAATGTTGTAAGACTGTCGCGGTTTTATACGGAGATTGTTCAATGTTTTCGAATACTTGTATGACTTCATATTCGCTAATGTGACTGTCATTTCGTTCGTTTACACTTGATAAATCATCCAGCCAGTCTTCGACTAAAGCAAGATGCGGAAAATGTGTTGCTAGTAATTTTAATAGTGGCCCGAATAATCCTGCGTATAAATGTTGATCTTTTTGTGCTTGGTGTAAAAGATATTTAATTGGTAACTCGCCCATAAATTCAGCGCTATATGTAACAACTTTTCGACCGCTTGCTACTAAACTCTGGGCAGAATTTAGTCGGACATCCTCGTATAAAAGCAAATAATAAAGTAGTAAAAGTTGAGGAGTTAAACTGTTTTCTGAAATCGATACATCTTCACAATCGGGAGTGTCATGAAAATTAAGATTGTACAGAGTTCTTTTTGAGTTGAAATACGGTCCAAATATCGAGCTTTGAAATACACGACGAATTTCATTTTCCGTGAGAGGTTTATTAGTAAATTCCGAAGTTTTCGCGTTCGGTAATAAAATAGAATTAACGTAAACTTCAACTAATAAAGGCAGAACAGAATGTAGTGGACTTGTAGAGGTACAAATCTGTCTATAAATCCAATTTTTAATATTAACATTATGCTTTGCAAATGCTCGCGATTTTAACAATTGATGAATGCAATGAATCGGTAAAAACCCGGGTATATTCGCATTTAAATTAGCGGTAACCGGCACTTTAACCGCATGCGCAGCAACTACTTGCTCAGTAAAAATCTCCTGCGTAAAAACAGTTTTCATTCTCGTCATAGTATTAGGCCGAATCGGTATTTTCATTCCTAAAGTCGAGCATACTAGATCGCAAATCGCGCTGAGTTGATTGCTATGAAAATGAATGGCCATCAAGAGCAACATTTCACCGAAAGACGCACTAACACCGCTCGCGGACTCGAAATAAGCTTCTTCTTTAACTAACCACTGAACCCATTCGATTCCTCTTCGCTCGTGCTCAGGAGAGGAGACGAGAGAGGGACACGCGATTAACATGCAAAGACCAAGAGAGACAAAACGAACTCCTGCAGGAGTTGGAGAAGGATGAGAAGTTAATAGTTGAACTATTAGAGAGACTTCTTCGTCTTGGAACCTGACAAAAATAACGATATAAATATGTTAAAAGTTAAATATAGTGATCAGAATTAAAGTGAATCAGTTGACAATACAAAAATATTCACATAACCCTCTGCAAGCTTCAAATTAAAATTGTGTTGTTAAATATGATAATATTTACTGTAACTCAATTATTTGCTGAGACATAATCAAAAAACCTGGAAGGTTAAGCAAACTACAATTTCCTATTGATGGATTTGACCAAAATCTAATCTGCTCGTAATTAAATTTACAAATTCTAAATATAAAATTTGAAAATGAAAGTCACCACAATCTTATGTGTTCAGCACGCAACTTACCGTAAATGGTACAAAATACAGAATAAAGTTTTAAATAAAAATTGTTCTCAATTTTATTCTACATCTTTTTGAGTATGACAATATTTACTGTAGCTCAATTATTTACTAAGAAATGTCCAAAAAACCTGATAGGTCTTCAAGTAAACTACCACTTGCGGTTGATAGATTGCTACCAAAATCTAATCAGCTCGTAACATAATTATGCAAATTTGAAATATGAAATTTTAAGATGGCATCTTTATTCAATTTTGAATATCGAGGAAGAAAAAATCCTTACACTCACAGACGTCATCGTGGAAATAGTGAAATAGTGTTCTAGGGATCCCAAACATGCTTATTCGTTGAAAACTGACTACCGAAAATTTGGATCCGCCACAATATCTTCCTTATAAATCGAGTGTCTACTTTTTCTATAGGACGTGAGAAATACAAGGTTAAAATTTTCATTAGGCGATAGTTCATTGCCTATGAATTTTAGAACACTTTTGTCAATTATTTCTGTTTAATTTAAATCCGTGACGTGGATCATCAAGCTACGGCCGTCTGATAGTTGACAATGTAGTCTGTTGTCATAGTGTATTTGCTCAAAACGTGAATGTATCTAGAGATGCGCAATTGAGTGTTTATAATGGTCTGTATTTGCTTACATTGATGTATGATTCTGAATGTTGGGTGTGGATGGGTGAGTCAGTTGAGGTGGTTTGGACATGTTGAGCGAATGTCGAAAGAATTTTTGATAAAACTAATATATGTGGGTTAGATGGAAGGTGAACAATTGCGTGGGCGTCCGAGGAATAATTAGTTGGGTTATGATTGATGGTTTGTTGCGTGAACGAATGATTCCGAGAGTAAAGAATAGACGAGCATGTATGAATCGTACTATGAATGTGGACCAGGCGAAAGTGGTGTGTCAGGATTGGAATGTTTGGAGGAGATTGATTGTTGGTTGACTGTGTTTCTGGGATCGTGCTACCGCACTGAGTGGGATATAGCGTGATGTTATGCATGTATGTAACCTATGTTTATTTATATTAAATGTCAAATAGTGAAATAAAAAGATCCCTAGAATTATAATGCCAACTGAATCACTTTGTTCTGATTATTCTGTAAAATATACTTAATGCCAGCGATTCCTCTCATAGCGCAATAGAGCCTCAATAGAGCCGAGGCTTGAACTACGCAAGAATCAGGTAACTGTCCATCGAGAGAAGCCAAAATAATACTTTGTAATCTTCTCAACAATTCATCTCTTAATTGTTGCAGAGCAGCCTGCGATTCACCCTTTCTCTTTTGTCCAGTTCTAATAAACAAAGCAAACCAACTTCTAATTGCTTGATCATTGCCAAGTAACAATCCTACAAAAAGAATTCATAAAAACTTTCCTCAATTTTATTTTGTTTATTTTACCTGAAACAAAAGCAACCATATCTCCCTGTAATTCAGCGCCGTCAGTTCTGCCAGTGTGATCTAAAGATAAAGCGATCGCCAAAGCAGGCATTCGACAATATTCGACGCATTTACTTCGAACTGCAAGAGCTTGGGCTGGGTTCATTCGACAAAGAGCTGTAAGAGTTGCGACTCGAACCCTGCTACCACAATTATTTTCCTCTTGTCTTTCTCCTTTAGAAATTAGAGTAGCGCAAACTAAAATGTCACAAATTAATACCAGAACTCTGGAAGTGTTTGAAAAGTTTACCTTCGTGAAAACTGTCAGGAAAGTTGGAAACCACGCGACAAATAATCGAAGATCCATTGTTAACATGCAATAATGTCTCAACAATGTTATGAATGTTTAATAATGTTGGTAATTCAGACAAAGCGATACAAATAACATCGCAAATTTCTTCGATATAAACAGCATTATCGAATAAATCAGACTGTTTAATCAGAAACTCTGCACTTGTGTCCTCATTTAATTCTTGTACTTGTGAATGAATAAATAATAATTCACTTAACACTAAACGTAGTCTTCTTGTACAATCGCTTCTTTCAAATTCCAGAGCCAAACCATTTGGTAAGTTGTGTATTAACACAGAATCATTTTGAGAGTTTCCAACTTTTTGTCGCAATTGTTGCTCCTTTTTTACGTCGACTTCTAGTGCATGAAAATCAATTGAGAGCAATGCAACGATAGAATTGACGACTTCAATGCCTGATATAAGTGTTAGTATTTCTAATCGACGTTTAATACAAAGTTTAGATGTGTCTAACGGTGAAATAAGACTCATCCGAACGAGACATGGCAATATTGGTCGGATATCTTGTTGAGAACATTTTGATAATTCTGATATATCAACATTTTGTATTGATTGGAACACTATAGGTGAAACAGGTTTATCATAATTCATGTTTACATTATTTTTATCACTTAATTTACTGTAATTTCACGTTATTTTAAACTTAAAAAATAAACTCGGCAAACGTCAAACAACTTAGGTTATGTTTACGCATTGTTGCCAACAATAAGCAATAACTAAAAAATGAACAGATAGCATCATAAGTATTATGGAATTCTTTTACATATAAAAATTATAAACTATTGATCTGAAATAATATATTGTAAACATATTTTTTAAATTCCTTCTTCCACTTAAAAAATTCTTGAGAAATGGGAAATTTTCCCTTAGTTGGTAACACTGTGTTTACAGAACATAGCGGAACCGGAAATACTTCAAGTCGTGCAGCATTGGCGGGAACACGATTTATTTATTAAGATAAAAATACTTTTATTAAATGCAATCAAGATTAAAACATGATAAATACAATATTCTAGTTAACTATCATCAGAATCTGAACTATAACCATTATTAGCTACGTCCCCATAGCATCCCTTATATTTTCTTATTATTTCACCCCATAAAAATACATTTTTACATTTGGGACATGTTCCTTCTATTGGAACATAGTCTCCTGCAACTAAAAAACATTTTGATAAACAAATAATGTGACTAACCATTCCACAATTACTTGAAAGGCATTTTAATTCTTTCCCTTCTTCAATATTTTTACTGCATATAAAACAATAAGTGTCAACAATTTGTTTATCTTTTTGGGACATTTCATCAGATTTTTTCAGTTTTTTACTTATTACAGGTCCATAACAAATTGGCATATGAACTGGAGGACCTTTTTGAGCCTAGAAAAATATTATTTACTTATTTGTATTCTCTAAATATTTTATATTCTTACTGGAAAATCTCTAGCAAATTCTTGTTCCAACCAACGAACTGTTAAAGGTAGCCGATTCCAAGGACCAGTATTTAACATTTCTGATAATAATCTTAAATGAAAATCATAAACTTTCTCTCTTGTTTTCTTTTTAGATACGTGCTTTAAACGTCTAGATAGTTGTGGATGCTGCCAGGCCCACTCAAACTTTATATAAAATTAATTTCTAAATAATATTTCATACATCAAATTGTTCTATTTACCCGTAAAGCTGAGATATCGTTTGGAAAACCATGGACTATTAAAACCATTTTCCTAAAATTATAGTAAAACCTTTAATGTAATTTCAATTGTTTTAAAACAAACAAATTACCAAGGCCCTTTTTCACTTGTTTTCCAAGCACCACCAAATTTTTTACCCTTATTGTGTTGTTTTATTCTTCTGTTTGGATCTACAGTAAATCCTATGTAATTTCGTCCTAAATATTTGGGATTCATACAATATAATAAATAAACACCGAAAAAATGTTCAATAACATCTGTATTTTCCATTGTTTCATTCAGAAAAAAGTAAATTATAAGTTTTAAAATTTGAGCGTTAAGGTTAAATGTCAGCCTGACTTTTCGAGTGCAGGGCCGACTCAGGAACAGTTAGTAAAATAATAATTAGAAATATTTCAACAGTTAATGCTACATTCTTACCCTTTTTCAAGTTATATAATTGGTTTTGTAATATTTTATGTACTCTCAAAATAATTAAATAGAATTTGCAATAATATAAAAATACGAAATATTTATACGGCCCTGGGTACGTTCGGCATTAAAATCTACCGATCGCTCAGAGCTAGTAGGTCACGTGACAGATTTCATAGATGTTCAAGTTAATGCCGAACGCTCCAGATTCGTAGATAAGGCGGGAAATACAATAGAGCGAGCGTTTGCATTATTAAAGGACGTTTTCGACGATTAATATATTTAAAAACCGCACGCATAGATTTGGTATATTACATAACATATGTATATTAGAAAATTATATTTTAGAAGAGTATTTCAAAGATGATATTGATTGTGACAATATCAATAATGTTGTACAAACTTTGTCATTGCTCTAAAATAAGTTTAAACATGTTTGAGATATAATATAATGTCTACCATACAGAAACAAACAATTATCAACAAGTCTTTGGACGGATGACAGCTGATGAACGCTTATACGCATGCTCAGATTAGAGAGCTCGCTGTGCTCTGTGATTCTGCAGCGAGCACACTGAGCTCGCTCTGTGTGCTCAGCAAGTTTAATGCCGAACGCTACAAAACGCTGTGATGTCAATGCCGAACGCAAATGACCGATCTGAGCGCTAAAAATGTTAATGCCGAACGTACCCCCTGTATTCCAACTAAACATAACCAATTTTTAATCAGAGAAGTATCAAAATATGGACATTCCAAAAATCATAGAATTAAATGATAGCAATACTTGTAAAATGTATAACTATTAAACACTATTAATTAGTCTATAATTTACATGGATTTTGATTTGCAGATGTGAAAATCGCATAGGTAAATACACATGTCCAAAATGCAATATTTTATACTGCACATTATCATGTTACCAATCAGAAAAACATTTGGAATGCTCAGAAACCTTCTACCAAAAATGTGTTTATGACCAATTAAAATCAGATGGCAATGATCCCGCAGCAAAGGCTAAAATGGAAGAAATCTTAAAAAGATTTCAAGAACAGACAAATGACGAAGAAATGGATCTAGATTCTGATGATGAAGATGAACTAGATCTAGCTGACAGATTAGCAAATGTAGATTTAAACAACGTTGCTGAACTTTGGAATGCTTTATCACTGGATGAGAAACAAGAATTTGAAGCAATAGTAGTTTCAGGAGATGCTTCCCAACTTGTACCGGTCATGAAGGCCTGGTGGGATTTTAGAGTAAGAAGTATATTAGTACAAGAAGTTGGAACAAGTAAAGAAGTTGGTTATAAACAGCAGTGTCCTCAGGTTCTGGAAAACATTAAACCTTTTGAAGAAATTTCGGTAGGATCAGTATAACCTTGAAAAACAATTGAGTCATGTGATTTTGTTTTTCAGAAATTCACACCAGCCACTTGCGTTAAATATAATTTATTGAATGTTATCGGTGCTTATACGTGTATAGTACGATATTTTAATGCAGACCATTTTGATTTTGCCAGGGAATCTGTTTATTTATTAACAAATTTATCAAAAAATTTACAGTCAAATGAAAATTTCGAGTCGTATTCTTTGGCAATGGAGTCTGTGTATCAACAAATTTTAGTGGTAAGTTATAACTTTGCTCCAATAATTATATTTGTTTAATGTGATTTTAATTTTAGAATGACTGGATGAAAATAAATGAAGATTGCAAAACTACGATGTACAATGATGTTGAAAAGATTATTCATGGACCAGAAAATGAAAATAAAAACTATTATTTACAATGTGCTCTTTCTGATTTATACAGACTATTGTTAACTTCAAAGAAAAATATTATTGTCAAAAATGATGACGAATTTTCAAAAAGGTTTCAAGAAAATTATATCCCAGCAGATAAAATTATTCCTAAAGAAAAGTTGAATCTTTTAATTAAGAAAATTGAATATTATTTAAGTTATGTAACAAGTTTTGTACTACATTTTAAACATTAAAGTTGTGACATTTAAAATACTTTTGTTTTCCCGCCCGCCAAATTGCGCAATCCTCCAAATGTTTTCTGACAGGATAGTACTAGTAATTTTCTAATGCGCATGTCACATATCGATTCCATATTTGTTGCAAATCGCCATTTTTATTTGGAGACGAGAAGAAATGGACTCGTTAGCAAATTATGGAAGTGACGACGATTGCGAAGAAACAAGCAGTGAGAAAATGGTAAATATTATGTAAATAGTTGTCCGTTAGTTGTAGAAAGAAAGTTTTGCAAATATTTCGAAACAAAATGTCAAAATTTGTCTTCAAGAAATGTGTAACGGACATGTACTTCAACATTGATTTTTTTTCACCTTTCTTGAAGAAAATGTAAATAAACGCTTGTTTGTTATTAATTAATTGACAAATGATTCATTTAAAAACGTAGAAGTAATAATTAAACTAAATTTATCGTAATTTCTTGTAGATATTGCATAATATTTTGGTATTTATTTATATACAAAAAAATATTTGGTCAATATCAAGTGTTCTATTTATAAAGTTACAAATTCATACACGTTAATCTTACTTAAATATCCTCGTAGTTGTATAACCCTTAATAAACGTATTATTTGATAAATGTATAGTACGATCAACGTAACTTAACAGGGGACGGCTGGTCCTGCCGGGAATCGTACCCAATGTCCAGAAGCTGATGCCAACTACGACGAAGTACAGATGGACTTGAGTGAGGTATGATATTTAAATAAACGCATAAAACTATCAGAAACCATTAGTTAGTACCCGATAGTAAGATTTGGATAGAGAAATTCACATAAAGTTTAAATGATTGCAAATTGCAAGTCTAGTTTTCACTGTACAGTTAAACGAGTATATTTTCTGATACACTTATACATATCACTCTGATAAAACATTATATTAACTCACTCTGTTATTATGATATATTGGTTGAAAGACAATGTGATGTGGCGAACCAACTACTGGTCACTATCCGAACTACTCGTAACCACCTCCGGTGAGTATAAGGTTTATTTGGTTAACCCGAGGCAAGGTAACAGTATGAATTTCACTTTACACTCTAAATTCTCACATAATCAGATATCCTTCAAAGAGGAACCAAATTTACACCGAATATATTATTACTTTTATTTCAAATCACCTTATCTAGTTTTGTTTGCAAATAACACGCAAAATTTACTTCAAAAGAGAGGTAAAAATAAGGTAGGGTAAAAACAAAAGTAGCGATGTGCAACTGTTAACAACTATACCATGCACTGAGCAAAACATTAGAAATTCGATTAGAATAGACAAAATCACTTATTTATACTAAACAATCTAAATCGAAACATTATTACCAGACCGTAATTTTTATCCTTTTTGCTGTGTTCATAGGAATCAAACAACAACAATTCCGCAGAAGATGACGACCAACCAAAGCTAGAAAAACCATCAGACAAGAAGAAAAGTTACAGATCTCGATCTAGGGACGATCCACGTAGCTCTAAATCCAGTGACTCCCGCTCCAGGCATCGGAGAGACCGCTCGGAAGACCGAAACAAAAAAGATGACGACAAAGAACGTTCCAGAAAATACGAATCCAGATCCAAAGAATCTTCTAATGATGACAGGTACGATAGAAAATCCTCTAGAGACGACAGAAATGGAAAAAATCGAGACGAAAAACGTAGAAGACGATCGTCTTCTCGAGATAAGAAAAGATCCACAAGTAAAGAACGTAAACGGTCTTCGAGCAAGGACCGCAAAAGATCCAACAGCCGAGAGAGAAGACGATCTGGGAGCAAAGAACGGCGTAGGAGCAGGTCGCCAAGAAGAGAGGACCGCAGAAGAAGATCCAACAGCAAAGAGAGAGACGCCAGAGGGAGCAGCAGTCGATATGGGAAGAGATTTGACAGGACAAGCAGTAAAATTGCACAGCTCGAAAAATTGGGTGAGTTATTATTTTCCTTAACTTTTTTTTCTAAAGAAAACTAAATTCTTGCAGTCCTTGCCAAAAATTTTAATATTTTAAATTCCGGTGCTATTATACTTCATTTGGTATGGACTGTACAATCTGCTTTAACAATTAAATTTCTTTGGTCAAGGCATAGAAATAAAAACACCGGACGCAGAATTCGTCACACCTCAAATGTTGCTTCAAAGATCAATGGACGAACAAGTTCAAAAAGTCAAAAATTCCACAGGAATCGAACTTCCAAAATACTACAACCCAGCTGCAATGAACCCCGCCCGCTACGCTGACCAGATCCAAAAGCGGAGACTCCTTTGGCAGAAGAAGGACACTCCAGCCACCGAAGTGAAACCCATGGGGAAGGTCTGGGAGCAGACGACCTTCGCGCAGGACTCCGATGGTAAGGTCGCGTCCAAGTTCAAGAGGTTGATGGGGATTAAAGACAATGCAGGGAATTCCTCCAAGGATGGCAAGGACATCCTCAAGAAACAAGAAGAAATGTTTTCTTCCATGGAACAGCAATATGAAGTTGCAAGAACTGCAACGCATACCATGCGCGGTGTAGGTTTAGGTTTCGGCACTTTTAATAATTATCCTCGTTAATTAATTTGTAATTAAGATCCGTATGATATTTTTAGGGTATGTTTAGCTGTTAAACTTGTACAAATATATAAATAAATACAATCATACATAAAATACAATGCATTTTTATTAAGAGATTTGTATGCTTTGTTTTAAATATTGTCCTGCATCTGTAACAGAAAAAAAAACTGGTGTCGGTACCACACTATACAAATAAAACCAACTGAACACGTTTGACTTGTTCCTTGCGTATGACTACTTTGACAATATTTGATATATAGATTTTAAACCTGTTTAATTTTTTGTTCTCATTGTAAATATGAATTTATTTTAAAATAGAATTCAATATCTAGTCTTCAACTTCTTAACTAATAATACAAATATTACTTTTAGACACATATTTTTGACACGTTTGGCACATAGATATTAAAAATGTGTTGTTCCCATTATAACCAAGATTATTGAAATATATTCTTAAATATATAGTTTAGTTTTTCGCAAAATTAGAAGCATGTACAAGTGCAAATAACATTTTATATTCCAAATATTTTTGCTAACATCTTTTATTTGAAACTTTTACTCACAGCTGATTCTATTTTTGAATCAAATGGAATTTATTGTTTTGTGTCCAGTAAACTTCTTTTTCCGGTTTTTCCACTTCATTCAAAATCAACTCAGCTCTTCATTTTTTCATGAAACTTATAAATTCCAAGTTTCTTTTACATATCCTGTCTCGTTCAAGATATATTGCGCACATCCATCCTCACACACAGACATCATTGAGAAATTATTGGTTTTAACGGATTCAGTGGACGTCAAAATATGTTTTCCGCAAAAATCTAGTCAGCGATTTTTTCATGATTCCAATACTTTGTATAAGAAAGTAAAAACGCACACCTAATAAACCTAAATGAAAAAAAATAATCTTTTAAACAGTACAAAATAGTTAATTGTAACTAATATTATTTTTTTCTTTTCCTGTAAAAATATATCCCCATTATTTCTTTTTTTTTTTTCGATGAATTATGGTTCATAATTTACTCATCTCGACAAGAAATCCACAATTCACGGTTATTTTATAAACGTGATGTGAATCACCAAGCAACGGCTGTCTGACATTTCACATTATAGTGTATTTTTATGTTGACGTTTTTCAACGAAATTCGATCATTTTCAAAAGTGATTTTCGAATTTTAAAGAGCAGAAAAAGTATAGTATTATATTCGGAATTAGTCATTATTCGATCGAATGATTTGAATCATACTTCATCTTCGTAAATAATGACTATCATAATCCCTCATACAATAATACACTATAACAGATATGCTTAAAATACTTTATAGGCCTTCAAATAAGCTATCACTTTCCAAAATCTAATCAGTTCGTAACATGAACAAACAAAAACATCTATATTTGAAATATAACACTGATTTTGAGTTATCCTGGATGAAAAAATCAACATTTTCTAAATATACTTTTTATAATTAAATGTTTTGTTTTTAATAATTAAAGAAATATTGCTCTTTTGTTTAATATTGTAATTAACTTGAGAAATGTACTACAAAATTTTATTAAAATGTATTGGTGTGAAATTGAAGGGAAAAGTTTGGTAAAATTTAGTTATTGTACATAGCACAACTTAAAATAACCAATATACGAGTTAAAATGAATTTAAAACGAAAATTGCTTATTACCGTGAAATGATATTCAAAGGACATAGCCGGTTTTGATTCTAGTTCCTTTAAATTAAAACTTAATAATTAGCGATTCGTATGAATAATTTATTCATTATTTACAACATTGGCATACAAATTTATAATTTCTGCGTTAGTAAAAATATGACACAATTGACGAACTGTTACCTGAAGCTAAGCTAAAGTACAGCAATATATACAATGGCAACCATTCGGTGTCAAAGAGTAATTCACTAAAATCAATTTCTTAAACGACTGCTTCTGGAGGACTTGCAGCACCGCCATCAGGTTTGCTCTCCAGAGAAAATGGAGGAATTCTACAGTCGAAGGTGTATCCATCCTCCCTTTCCATTCTGAAAGTTCCCCTACGAAATATCGAGTTTTTTATTTTGTAAATAATTATTTTAATAAATCGTACCACATGTGGCCACTAGGAGCTTGCAGGCTAACATGACTACTATACTGGAAAGCCGGAAGAGCTCTATTTAGCACTGGTTCCTGTCCAACAACTCCTCGGCCTCTGACAGTTTCTAAAGTTCCAGATAAAGAAAAAATGCGCCAATGACGTTCTCGTAATTGTACACCTAGTGCTCCTAAATTTTCCAGTCTTATACAATAGCGCCACTGTAAAAGTTTATACAATTATTAATTATTTCATTGATGTTTACTTAGTTGATTGTTTACCCAATAAACTGAATTAGTTTGCGATTCTCGGCAACCCATATAAAACGGAATCACAGTAACTCTAATATTTTCAGTTGTTTCCTTATGAACATCTGAAAGTTCTAGCCATGGATGATTTTTGTTTTGCCAAGCTCTCAAAGTTTCTTGAGCAACGAATGGTGGATCTACAAAGTTTCACCAATAATTATGTATTAAAATAATTTTATACGGTTTGCTACCTTTCTCGGCACTGTGCCCTAAAAATTTGTCGAATAATTCATGTTGTAATGGCGTTTTTTCAGCAGAAGTATAAGGAATAATATCTTCATGAGCAACATAATCTAAACCAGGTATTGCGTATAAACTTCGACTAGATTCTTGGTTACCCAAAAATGTTACTGCTTCAGTCTGTGCCCTCTAAAATAACCGTAACTTATAAATAATACATCGGAAGGTATGATAAAGTAACGTACAATGTATGGGCAGTCTCTTTGGTCTATCAGAACTTGGTAAAAAGTATGAGTTCGCCCTCTGACTTCCTTGCCCACACCTGGAGCAGGTTCCTCGTCTCCTTCTCGATGATGAGGCATGTCTCTATCGTAGACTCTTGCAAGCCATGGGAATAGTACCACTCCACGATAACCAAAAACTCGATGGAGAATCAACTGCCCGGTATCATATTTGCCACTTATTTTTGGTGTTTCTAGTTTACCAACTTCTGCTAATCTGTTTGCAAATTCAAGATTGTTATTTTTAAAAAGGTTGTGTGTGTTGTACTTGGACAAAGGAATGGTAAATATGATTGTTTTGGACAAGGTAAATATTGACATCTAACCTCTAATTTTATTATATATCAAATTGGTAGTTTTTCTTACCTCGCATAACTTCTTTTTTGTATACATATTTGCTTAGAAGTATTAAAAATTTGCCTTCTTATATGTGATATAATTAATTCCATTTTATTGTTGAATGTCAAAACATTTGTGCTTTGCCAAACATGCGCATTGTCCTTTCATCCTCTGTGGTATAGTACGTTTCGAATAACCTTGGCTATTTTTTAATATTCATTTTGATCTTGTTGAAAATGCTTTTTTGTTGATAATAAATAAGACGAAAAATTTGGATAACTTAAAACGAAATAATGAAAGTTTTGATGAAGAGTACTCAAATGAAAATATGGAAACAAAATTATTTTCTTGTAACTGCAACCTTGATCAGAAAATAACTATTATTTACTGATTAGCAAATTATTGCTAATTTGATAATTGAGTTTAATATTTGTGATTAGAACTACTTGTATTTAAATTTGAATAAACTATGAATAAAGAACATACACTAGGTAAGTATTTTCTTTATTTATTGAATTTATATAAACAGAAATTAATATATAATTGAAATATAATATAATGAATTAGATTTATTAGTTTGATGAATGTTATGTAATAAACTGCATTTCCTGCGTAAATATTTAGGAATGTACTATAGAACACTAGCGAAATTTTGACATTTCGATCTGTCAAAAAATGCAAGATGTAACAAATAACCAATAAGTAAAGCAATATTTGCAATTTTCTGCAGTATTATCTTATGTATCTTTAATATAAGACTGAATTACGACATAAATACCAGTAAGTAGTCACAATAAACCAAAATGAACCCATAATGGCCCTATTTCATCCTATAAACCTAATTCTTAAATCGTGTATTTTATTTCCAGAAGAAAGAACAATAAATCACCATGCCAGAGCACGTGGAGTTACAACATCTAGTGGATGGGTGCGAAGAAATACGAACTTATTCCCCAAAACCTCAATGCTGCAAATGCCCGTATTTAGGATTAATTCTTGCAACTTTAAGCTCACTGTTTTTCTCTCTATGCTCTGTAATCGTGAAGATGATGACAGAGGTTGATCCTATGGCTCTAGCAGCCTATCGGTATCTCGGTGTGCTGTTACCAGCAATTCCAATCGTTCTATACAAGCAAGAGACTTTCTTTCCAGAAGGCAGAAGAATAATGTTGTTACTTAGATCTCTGACGGGTACAGCGGCTTTGATGTTAAGTTTTTACGCGTTTAGACATATGCCTTTAGCTGATGCGTCTGTTATAGTATTTTCTGTGCCGGTATTTACTGCAATTTTCGCTAGGATGTTTTTGAGAGAACCGTGTGGGTTTTTCAACTTCATATCAGTGCTTTTAACTCTTGTAGGAGTTGTTTTAATAACTAGGCCACCTTCGATATTTGGAACAACAGTTGATGCTTTGGGGGAGGACACGGAAACTAGTGATATTTGGGGAGCTGTCGCAGCTTTTTCTGCAACTCTTTTTGGGGCGAATGCTTATGTATTGCTGCGAGCATTGAAAGGTATACATTTTTCTGTCATTATGACGAATTTTGGAACTATCGCTTTGATTCAATGCTTGTTTGTAACATGGATGATTAATGCTCTTTGCCTGCCAAGGTGTGGGACTGATAGAATTTTAATTGTTGCTCTAGCTTTATTTAGTTTCAGTGGACAAATTTTACTAACCCTTGCACTACAGTTAGAACAAGCTGGCCCTGTAGCAATAGCTAGATCTAGTGATATTGTGTTTGCCTTTATTTGGCAAGTATTATTTTTCGATGAAATACCGAATAGATATTCTATAGGTGGCGCAATTTTAGTCATGAGCTCGGTTTTATTAACTGGTTTAAGAAAATGGGCTTTAGCTTTGCCTGATGGCTCTAGTTTAAAAAATACGATAGGAATTTTGGCTAAATAAGACAATTTTTAATATTATCACTTCGTTGTTATACTGGGAAAAAATCATGTTTATAGTTGCTTTATATAAAATTTCAGTATGACAAATAATAAAAATACACCAATAGTTATATTTATTCACGTGATAATAATTGATAATAGCGAACAATTTTTTATACATATTCACAGTTGTATGTTATTTATTTGTACAATAAGTTATTTATTTGATAGGTGTATTAATAAAATTCAGGTGACATACATTGATAAGGACCAAAATTGTCATCCGAATAACATATATTGTAAATGTATAAGATGCATGCACAATTGTACTATAACATTTTCGTTTTGTGATAGATTCTAGTCAAATAGTAAAATGTAATTGTCGAAATATCAGATCTGAGACAACTATTGAACAAAATAATGAGAGTGCCTGTACGTTTTATAAACAACTTTGTTCGTTTCAAAACAATCGATCAAATGGAAAACAATGCTTGTTTGTAGAACTACGAAACAATACTCTAAATCTGATTTATTGTTGTATTTGTTTATTAAACATTTTGTTATGGTATTATTATTATTTATAATTAATGCTCTCTATATTATTATTGCGCAATTTGATGTTTTTTGGTAAATTATTGTATATTGCTATGTGATGAACATAAATAATTTTATGAAACAATTGCAGTTTTACTTACATATTTTTATATCTCACTATACTTTATTATTATTACAAATAATCAACCGATTTTAAATCAAACAAGTTGTCGCTAACAGCGCCTCTTTACTGCGTTCCTGAACTAAACTAAAGTTCGTCTTTTATTCGTCAGAGCACTCTACCTATTTCAAAAATCGGGCGGAGTAATTTAAAACTTTCTTTTATCCAATAATGAGATGTATGTTCTTCGTACGACAAAAGAAGAGTTTTTGAACGCAAAGTTTTGAAAACATACCAAGAGAAGGTTGGGGAACAACGAGAAAGAATGCAAAAAGCATATACCGGGAAGTAAATGAGGTTCTCGGCGAGTAAAGAACGTGGCTTGAAAGCAGCACTTAATTAGCGACTCTTGAAGAGACAGAATTTAGTTATTTTCCTTTTGCTTTTGCCCTCATCTGTGCTACCACCTCTTCCGAGTGCTTGTGTCATTTCTCCGGCGCAGGCACGGAATAAGGCCGATTTTGTTTTCCTAAAAATAAATAAAAATCGTTACTTACATTTTGAAAACGTTTTACACGTCGTAGCACTCAGTACGCAGCCCGCAGTTCATAGCACGATCCGTAGATAAAGATGGCTTCTGCAATAAAAACAATAATATTAATATACAACCCTACCACGAAGAAACAATAATTACTAGAGAATATATGAATGTTAACATCATACAAAGGAAAATTGTTTAATTCATACATGTATATAGTTATTATGTTTGTTAACAAATTGATTAGATTTTGTGAGCAATTCATCAACAGTAAGTGGTAGATTATTTGAAGGCCTATCAGGGTTTTTGGGCATTTCTTAGTAAATAAATAAGATATAGTAAATTTCATTGGAATCAAAAAGATGTACAATTTTTATTTGAAACATTTTCTATATATTGTTGTCGTCAGATTCAAAAACAGTATTCGTTGTACTAGCCAATGCCTTTGGGCCAAATGATATCTTTATGTTAGTGATTTTTGCTAATTTGTTATTATTTCAGTTGTCATTTTCCCTTAAAATATTCTTTAAATAACAGGAAGGAACAAGTAATCCTAACAAGAACACGAATAGGACACACGCGCTTAACACATAATCATATATTAGAAAGAACTGACCCACCTGAGTGCACCAACTGCAACACAAGATTAACTGTAAAACATATTATCACAGAATGTCCCCTCTACACCAACCAACGACAACAGTTTAGCATTCCATCCCAAATAGCGGAAGCCCTAAAAAACGACCCGACTGCTGAGAAGAACATAATACTATATTTAAAGGCTATTGAAATATTCTGTAAAATATAAACATTACTATTAACTTCTACCTGTAAATAAACTGTAATATTACAATCTATAATGTAACAACAACTGTACCAGGGCCATATGACCGCGCAGTCGAAGCCCTTTTTTCCTAAATAAAAAAAAAAAAAAAATAACAGGATTTAAGATACAAATAAGTTGAGTACAATTTTTCCATTGTAAGATCAGAATAATTTTATTTGTAAAAGTTATTCTAAATTGGGATAAAAGGTATGATTGCTCGTATAAGTGAAATGAAAGGAGCGCTGTAACAGTGCAACTAATGAAAAATGGAAAAGCTGCAGAACTGGATAAAGTTCAATAAGAAATGCAAAAGTAGATGAGAGATAAAGGTACAGACTACAGAGTTACTATTGGCGTTATATGTATAATAAAGTATGGAATCAAGCACAAGTGCCAGAAGATTAGGAAATAGATGTTATTGTATGTACAAATAAATAAGAAAAGAGACATTAAAGATTGTAATAAATATTTAGGGGTGTATCACTAATAAGCACAGCTTTCAAAGTATAAAGTATATGAAAGAAAAAAGAAAAAAGGCTGCGGAGCAAAATAGAAACAACGCTGTTCGAATAACAGTGAATTCAGAAAAGGATGTAGTACCTACACAAGACTATGACTGATATCACGAGCTCTGTTTTTGGGTGTTTTAAGAGAAGTGTTCTAGCCTTGGTTTTAGTGTTGTACAATATTATAACATTTTTTTTTTTTTAAATACTTCAAATAAAAGTGGCAGATAATATATTTCTCTGTAACTTCTACTTGAAGCATTTTTTTATAACATAGTTTTAGAATATAGAACAGCGCTAAATGAGATAAATTCTAAAAATATTATTTCACCTGCACTATAAAAGTTCCTATAATTTTTCATAGCACAAATAAGTTTACGTCTCTGTTTTGCACTCATTTTATGAACTTAACATGACAGAAATACTGTGACTTGATATCTGACAGTTATAACTGACACTGGCATACTTTACTCTCTTTTCTACGGTCATTGAGACATCAACCTATCAGCGGACAAGGACACTGAGCGGCCATCTTTTTGGTAGCGCACCATTGAAATATAGGGATGAATTGTCGTTACTGTGTGAATTGTTATACTGTGAGATGTATATCTATTATGCTTGACATACTGCTAAGAGTCATGGGTACTGTTTCAAAGAATAACAAGGTTCACTCGATAATACAAGTTAAGCAAGGCTGTCCGCGGTTAGTAGTTGGATGGGTAACCGCTTTGTGAAAACCCATACCAGCAAACACTGCTTGTCGTTGTCACACCACCGAAAACGAGGAACCGAGGCGGCATGTAACCTCAGTAGTTGAGTCCGCTTTACAAAAAAAAAGATGAAATAATAAGAGAACAATTGCAATAGACTTCATAGAAACAAGACATTTAGCATGCTGGGACCATATGATAAGAATGAATGATAGGAGACCAGTACGGCAAATTTGGATGACAAACGTGAAGGAACAAAAGAATTGTGGAAGACCAAAAGACACCTGGGATACCATCAAATTCTACACATTACGGTAGGTAATAACACATTTCTCGAAAAAACACTTTTCGAATGTATCTACACATGTCGAAAATAAGGATTAGAGATTGTATGTTTACCGAAAATACAAATGTGAAATGCTGGAAAAGTTACAAATCCCGAAAATACATCTTTTAAATAGCTTGGATGTTACAAATTTCGAAAATACATTTTTCGAATATACAAATGTCGAAAATTCAATTCAGAGTTTGTGCATTTACAGAAAATACAAATGTCGAATGTTGGAAATGTTACCAATATCGTATGTTATCTTAATGAAAATTATCTGTAGATAAGCTCGCTTTGCTCGCACTATTATCAAACAAACCCTAAGCCTACACAACTCACGCTCGACAAACTCGAATCACAGAACTTATTTTTAAAGAATATTATCTGTAGGTATTATTCGACATTTGTATATTCGAGATATGTACATTCGAAATTTGTAATATCCTAGAGTTTTGTCAATGTAGTTTCGAGATTTGTAACTTTCGACATTTGTAGCAAATTCAACCGTCGACATTTGTATTTTCGGTAGATAAATTTCGACATTTGTGCATTCGAGAAATATATTTTCATGGTTTGTATTTTCGTGAAATGTTTTTTTCTAGTAGTGCTTGCGTTTCCCCTTACGGTAGAATGGTTCTTGACTATACACATAATGTACAATTCTCCGTAAGTCCGTCTCTGGGCACTTAGGGAAACCGTGCATTCGTGAAACGTGCAATTTGTCATTTGAAATCAGTTTAGAGCAGTCCGCGTCTCTAAAACACAGGAAACTTTTGACGACAAGCTGGTTGGTTGTTTGGCCGATATTCGGAGCACTGCCTTGCCGCCCAAGGCGCTTTTGATTATTCCAGCGTGACTTCTTACGTGATTTGCACGGAAAATTCAATTTTCTAGTTTTTAATTAGTCTTGTACACTCTTACAGCAGCCGAAGCAGAAGTTAAGGAAGAAAAATAATATTATCTGTTTGGAATAATCGACAGTCATTTACCTATATACGTATTAAAGCTTGATGGAAAATGTCTATCTGCACTGAATTGTCTATCACTACAAATACATGGCAGAAGGTTTCACAAAAAAGAAGACGTCAGAAAATATTCCTGAAAAACAAAAGCTTATAGGATATTGTTTCGCGACAAGTTACTTCATTCATTTCATATAGTATTGACAGATGTTTGAAACATATTTCTTATTTCTTCTTTCTAACAAACATTCTCCTAAAATTTATCAAAGCATTTGCGACACGTTTTTCTAAAATAATTTAAGCACGTTTGACAGCGCACCTTCTGACTATTCTTTATATTAATATTGTAACGTTCGTGGGTTTTAAACGTTTTTATTTAAACAACAAGAAATATTATTAATAACAAGTAATGAATAATTAACACTAACACTAAAATAACGAATACAAAAACTTATAAACTAACACTTATCACTACTGTAAATAAATACTATTATTTATATAAACTAGCCGAGCGATATTTATTTATAACGATATATTTATATTCAGACCGAGAGATATATTTCTGTTCACAAATTCTTCTTAGTAGCTCAAGAGTCAACTGACTGACTGACTTGCCTCGGTGATTCGCTCTTTTATATACCTCGTTCCTTGTTTCTAGAAGGCTCTGGAACAATCTCTATTGTGGAGTAAACGACTTGTCCGGCAAGCTTCAACTTGTCGCTGCCGCGTCCGTTGCAATATTGTAATCTTTAAAATAAGTTAAAGAAAATAGTCATATAAAACAAAAATACAAGAAGTTGAATTGTTTTGTTGTACTGTCCATTATAGACCTGGATTTCGTAAAATAAATAAAATGGCTCCTTCATAATTTCCACCCTAATGAAATATTGTTATCTAAGAAATGTACAATACAAATAATTATAAGGAAATTTCTTCTAAGCGACTGGTAAAGTGATGATAAAGTACAATACACAAGACTGCAGTCTGGTTGAAATTTATTGAAAATTCATCAACATTTCGTGGCACAATGCCACTTCATAAGGATATCTTCAAGGTAAATACAACATGTTACGTAAACCTAACAAAATATGCTCGAGAAAAAAACGCAGCACTTGAAAATCCACCAAAAATAGCTAAATTTCCGAGTGCCATAACTCGGTTGCATTTAGTTGAAATTGGATGATTCTTTGAGTTTTATAAACTTTGAAATGTTCTCTTCAATGTGATGCTAGTCAATACGATTTCAAATGCATTATACCTCTTCCCACCAATATATAAAAAAATAGTTCCTGATGTCAAAAAATGTCCAACTCTGACAGCTCGTACGCAGTGCCAAAAAAATCGTAGACTCAATTGGCAAACAGGGAAATAGAGTTCAAACATTCTCCTTTAAGTTTCTCAAGTTCCGAGTACCTACGACAATTTCGCGCGAAATTGTGAATTTAACTATAGCATACAGCTCACGGTTGCTAAATTACATGCTCAATAATTATAGTTGCAAGAAGAACAAACATGGAGGAAATAAAATAAAGCAGAGAGCGTTAGCAAGCGATAGTGAAGTCGTTTCCCCCACTGCAACTAGAACCGCTATTATCGCGATGTTAAAGCAACCATCAGCATTTGGCACTCGTACTGTTTTTTATGAACGTATGTACCGCGCAAATCTGGAGGGTGTAAGTGTGCATAAAATTCAATGAGTGCTATCCAATATGCAATCCTCCGAAATTTTTCTAATGTTAATTTGTCAAATGTGCAATGATCTAAAATGGCTGAATTAGTAGAGATGCGAAACAAAATTCTTTTTTTAGGTTAACACGCTTCGCTCGCGTTTTTGCTAAACAAACCCTAAGCCCGCAGAACTCACGCCCGATAAACTCGAATCACACTACGCATTTTTAATGGAACCTTTTCATAAATATTTACTCATTTATATCTCTGCTAAGTCGGCCATTTAAGATCATTGCACATTTGACAAATGAAAATTAGACAAGTTTCGAGGGATTTGAAATTGGCTCATTTGTACTAACTAAACATCAATTTTACATACTATCGTAAAAAAATATAAAACACCCATGCATTCTACTCGTTTTTACCTCCCGCCTACCTCTAGGTAAGGGAGGTATTGTTTTTGGTCAGAAAATTGGGTAGTGAGTTTTCAATGAATAAGCACGTTTTAGGGTCCCTACAATACGATTTTACTATTTTCGCGATGATGTCTGTATGTATGTATGTATGTATGTATGTATGTATGTATGTGTGTGTGTGGTCTGTGGCAATTTTTTCGTCTCGCATAACTCAAATACTATAATACCAAAAAATACAATTTTTTGAATTATTGCTTCTTATATTTAAATGAAGAGCTGATTAGATTTTGGATAAAATTGGTCGACCGGAAGTAGCAGTTTACTTGAAGCCCTTAACAGTTTTTCGTGAAAAACACGGTTAAATTTCCTTTTTCAACAATTTATGTTATTTTGAAAGTTGAAGAATATTTAATTCTACATTTGTTTTGATTACACGAATTTTAATAATTTTCATTAGATTTAGAGATAATAAAATATAAAGAAATTAGATTTCACAAATCTTGCATTCCTAGTACACCATGGAAAATTTTCAATTTTTTACGAAATGTGACACATGTCATTGTGATTGTGAAGCTGTTTTCTTAGTGAAATATTGTCAAAAAATTAAATAAATATACGAAAGAAAATTAAAATTCTCAAATATAAATAGAAAATAAACAAATAAGAAGGTATGTTTCTGTATCATCAAATACTATTTTGTACCGTTTAAGAGTAGTATTAGGCGGGAGGTTATATGCTGGCCACATCAGATTTTTTGATTTTTATATAAACTTTTATAAAACATTAAACGAAAAATTTGATTTAGGTGAACTCATGTGAATCTAGGCTGGTATATAAAATATGTGTCAAGTGTATTTTAAACTATATAATTTACGGTTATATGTATAAGATAGTTGCATGGTAACCATACCAAATTTCCAGGCACCTCGTCCATTTTATCATCTGGATACACAACATATTATTTATTTTCTCAGCCACAACATTTATCATTTTTATTTGTTTATTCAGCTCTCCTTGTAATGTTTATTTCCTGAATTTCTCTTAGCATAAATGTTGTGTTATCTTCAACTACAATACGGTACGGTACATGTTAGGTTCCTATTATACTTGAGGTAAATATGAATGTTTGTTTATAATACTATGCTCTAATGTTCTGTAAGGAATATAGATTCTATACTTTGTATAGATCTACATCAAGAGGTACTGTTCAACATGTAGTTAGTGAATTAATTAAAGGTTTAGCAATTATTGATTTACAGAGGAGTTCTGATAAATTAAAAACTTAATCAACAGATATTTAGACTACTAATTAATTGGTTGAGTCAAATTTAAACACATCGAAAGTCGTATATGTTTGTTCTTAAATTTGTTAATCGCTCAATATTCTTAAAAGACAATTCAATTATTGTACCACAGTATAAGAATTTACAAAGTAGCGACACTTCAAATAGTTTATGATCCCAATATTTCAGCGATGCGCAACCGGGAAGATGGCCGCTTACACTCCGCTGAAAGGCTGATATATTAGTAACCATAGAAAATAGTATATTACGTACCGTGAACTGTAAGTGACAGTTTTTAGGTCGAGAATGTAGTTTGGGATGTCGAGACCCGTAGGGTCGAGATTTCCTAAACATTCGAGGCCTAAAAAACCACTTACAGTTCGAGGTTAGTAAGTTATTTTTTACAATACCTGCGTAAATATAAGAAAAGGAAAATAGGTATCAAAATTAACAGCTGACAGATTGAGGTTAGAAATAAAATTTGAATGATATACGAGGGTTGCCTTTTATATTTCGGGATTAGAGAAAACAAATGAATATTAATCATCAAAAATGGCTTTATTGCTTTTAAAAATATTCACTATGTAGATCAATACACTTTTGCAACGTTTGAACCAATTTTCGAAGCACTTTTTCCATTCCGATTGAGGTACCTCCAAAACATGCATTTTGAGCACATCGACCGCTTCATCAAGTGTCGAAAAACGTTGACCTCGCAATTTATTTTTAATATTCGGGAATAAAAAGAAGTCATTGGGTGCCAAGTATGGACTATACGGTGAATGACTCATCAAATCGACGTTTTGAGGGCTCAAAAATTTCCTTGTCTCAGCCGATGCGTGCGAGCTCGCATTGTCGTAGTGGAGAATGATCCGTTTTCAGCGGTTGGTTTTTCTTATTTTTCCGAAGACTTCTGGCAATCAAATGGTTGTGTACCATTCAGAATGGACCGTTCTACGGTACCCCAATGGTACGTTTGAGACAGGTCCAGTTTTTCCGAAAAAACAGGCGACCATTTGCTTCGAAGTGCTTCGTGCCCGAACGACTTTTGTTGGGTTTGGCTCGCCTTAGAAGACCCATACAGTCGACTGCTGTTTACTTTCGGGCTCATACGCATAGATCCACGATTCGTTACCTGTCTTAATGGCAAATACATGTTTTGAAGCATCGCGATCGTATTTTTTGAGCATTTCTTGCGACCCATTGACACGAGCCTTTTTTTGAGTGATTGTCAAATTATGTGGGATCCAACATGAAAATTTTTTTTTTACAGCCAAATGTTTATGCAATATTGTATGTATGCTGGTCCCACTAATGTCCAAGGTTGCTTCAATCTCACGATAAGTTACATGACGATCTTGCAATATCAGTTC
The DNA here is from genome assembly GCA_963942605.1 of Poecilus cupreus. NCBI lineage: Eukaryota > Metazoa > Arthropoda > Insecta > Coleoptera > Carabidae > Poecilus > Poecilus cupreus. The sequence continues at coordinate 17,133,557 of OZ012729.1, forward strand.
GCGCACAGAATCAATGTTTTTCGGAACAACAACCGATTTTGGACCACCTTCACAAAACTCGAGGTTGAGCGAACTACGGCCGCGATTGAATGCAGTAAATCATCAATAAACACTGGTCCCTGATGGTGCTTCATCGACAAAAATCGAAGTAAGTTCATCGATGTACTGTTGTTGACTAAATCCACGTCTAAAGTTGTAAAAAATAATCGCACGAAAATGTTCACGATTTAAATTCATTTTTTGGCCGACATGAATTTTTCAAATTACTGATAACTACACAAAAAGTGTTCGTACGTCAAAACGTTCTGAGTACATATATTGTCAAAAATGCCAAACTTTACTATAGGAACGTCAGTTGCCAGATAGCAGCACTAGGATTGCCGAATCCCGAAATATAAAAGGCAACCCTCGTATATTTACTTACCGTCCACCATGCACGGTAAGTTTCACTTACCATCCACCGTGGACGGTAAGTAAATGATGTAACCATGAAAACCAATTGTGCAATAAAAATTCCACTTTCTGTGTTTAAATTTTGTTATTAATGGATAACTTACAGAACAGGTATTGCAAAAAAGAATATAGTATATTAGTGTCAGATGTGTCTATCAAATATCAAGCCACAATATTTCTTTCTTGTCAGAGTGCAAAACAGAGAGGTAAACTTATTTGCACTATGAATAATTGTAGAAACTTTTATAGCGCAGGTGAAATAATATTTTTAGATTTTATCTCATTTGCAACTGACAGCTATTCAAATTTCCGCTCGACTCATAAAGATCAAAGGTGCCGGCAGTGAGTGTCGCCACTGTGTGAATTCTTAAACTGTGATTGTACTGTGACCAAATTAATTTATGCAAATAAAATATTCTTAGTGATTGAAAGGCGGGAGTCAGCGTGGTGAAGGTATTGGGTGCTCTGGGTACATTTGCTCGAAACGTGAATGTATCTAGAGATGCTTTAATGAATGTTTATAATGGTGTGTTGTGTGTTAGTACGTAGTGAATGTTGGATGTGGATGAAGAAGCATGAACGACGTATGCCTAACTTCTATGGAAATGTGGTATTTGAGAGAATACTATAGTGTACGATGAATTTGAGATTGAGAAGAATGGATGATTATCATTTTGACAATGAGGCAAGAAAGAGAAAGATGAATTAAATAAACATCCATGTTTTGACGTTTGAGATGGTGTTTTAACAAGGTTATGTTTTTATTTTTGAAGTTTATTATTTAGGAAACTTAATAAATTTAACACTGGTCATATATTCTTTAAAGTAATAATGGGAGTCACTTTTGCACAAACCATACACACACTTTATTTTTCATATTTAGCATCATTTTAAGATCTGGCATTTTGACAGCGTTTTGTTTGTATTTCGCCCACGTGAATTTCATCGTAGTTCAATGAAAACATCAATAGATGGCAGCACAAAAATTTGTTTCTGTATAACCCTCCAGTGGTGAAACTAATGTAGGCGGGCGAGATTGAGGGTAAACGATTGTGTGGGCGTCCGAGGAATAAAAGGTTAGGTATGATTAATGGTTTGACGAGGATAAGTTGTTGTGTCAGGATAGGAATGTTTGATTGTTGGCAGGAAGTGTTTCAGGGTTTCTGTTATCCTTCTGTGTGAATTATTTATAGTCTACAAATGTGGGTATGGTAAGAAAAAGATGGACATAAACATAAATTAACTTTAACCCTACAAATAAATCTTTTTATATTGGATATAATACTGTATAATCATTTACCTTTAGACATAAGAATTATGATAGTATATTATACGTTAAGGGAGAGAAGTGTATTAAGTTGTCTTTTTTCCTCTCTCATGTTTGGTGCACTCTATGATGTGTTCTACGGATTGCGTTTGGTTGCATGTTTCACATTTGGCTGGGTCTGTTTTTGTGAAGATGTAAGTTTGGTGTGTCCTATGCGAATTCTAGTCATGGTTACTTGGTCTCTTTTATTTCCTATGGGTTTCCATGGTGTTATTTTCTCTCTAATGTTTCGAAGTTTGTTATTATGTATTTCTGTCCATTTTGTTTTGCCGTACCTTTTTAGTTTGATCTTTGATGTCTACAATTATTGTTTGAAACATTTTTCTTTTACTGTCTTCATTAACAAATTACAACACGCTAAAGAAAAATTACATTTTCACCTTTTTTGAAGGGATGAGCGTTTCTTGATAGTGGTGGTCTATGTTCTTGGATTGTTTGATATGGAATCTATGGCGGAAGGTATTGTGGTGACCACAACAGATTTTTTAGATATGTTAATAACTAGTAGTTAAAATAAAAAATAAATAACTAGGTATATCATCACGCCTTTTACCCATTATAGGTGTGGCACTTTGCTTACGCAGATCTCGGTAAGTAATATATTTTTGCGTACAGTTACCAGCTGTCAAATCAAAGCCCCAAAGATGTTAGTAGAGGGGGTACCTCAGGGGTAAATTTAAATTCGTAACTGTCAACTGTGGGATTCGAACTGAGGATCTCACGATCCATAGTCCGACGCGTTATCACGGAGTCTTTTAGTAGTTAAGTAACAACAAATATAAAAAATCATGGATTTTTATTAAATAAGTTATTTAAATAAAAGTGAAAATTTGGGGGCTGTAAAGCTATCAAAATTGTTTGGTGAACCCCCCGGTAATAAATACGCGGACCAAAGTAAAAGAACCTATGGTCTAGGTACCAGGAGATTCTATTAGTCAACTCGTAAAATTGTTGAGATGAGCTCTTTCGAATTGTTCCCAGTTCAACCCTGTAGTCCTCAAACCCACATCGTGTTTATTAGCACCCCCTTCCGCTGCCCCTCACACTTGGTGTGTCACGGCCGCCATGACACCTGGCCTGTGTGCGTTGCCTAGCGACGCCGGGGCCCAGCACGCCCTGCGGTCCCGCCGTTGCCATGGACACAGTATTGAACCGGGAGCGTCCCAAGAGGACTGGGGCGGTGTGATTGTGAGGGTTGATGTTCACGTTCAGGCAGAGAACACTGCTGATGATGATGGACGGGATGCCACAGAAAACCGGATGCTCATGTACACTTATATTTACAATAAATATTATACACCACTTTCTCATACATAAGATGATGTTGTCGTAATATAACTTTCAGTATAAACAACTTTCAAACGGCACTAAGTACAAAATTGTAGACAATGCTATTCTACAGTTTTTCGATTATGACAAAATTTACTCTTAACTCAATTGTTTACTGAGATATGCACTATAGTATTTTACTTGTTACTCACTTGTAAACATAATTTATCTGCTTCAGGAGATGAAACCTATGTTTACATGCACAAAAGTAGGCAGAGTAAGTATGTCATAACTCTATGCTGTACGATAATATTGGGCACGTTCAGCCGAACCTAGCGGCTTGCTAGCGTCTGCTAGTGCTAGATTCTAGCAAATGAAAAGTAGTATGAACATTTTGCTGGTGCTGTCATCTTGTGTCAGTCAAGTTTGGTGGAATTAACCTCAAATTCTGATCAAAGACAAATCCAAAAGTCTTTTAAAATTGGTAATTAATAGTTATCAAATATTTTATATATTTCACTACATTTTAATTTATTTTCATAGTTTTTTTTTGTTGACATGATTAATATTGATGATATTATAAATGATTTTTTGACAATTGACAGTTCTAGAAGGTTCGCTAGCTCATATAGCGCAAATTTATTTCGCTAGGTCGCTAGTCTAGCTGCTGAAATCTAGCGGTTACTTAGCAATACGTTTAGCTGAGACCGCTAGGTTAGCGATCTAGCTGCTAGGTTCGGCTGAACGCGCCCATTACCATACTGACCTGAAATAGAAGGTGAACGATTATAGGTGGGTGTCTGAGATATAAGTTGATGGTTTGTTCCATGAACGAATTATTCTGAGTGTGAAGAAGAGACGAACATGTATGAATATAGAAGAGGTGAAAGTGGTAATGTTTGAAGAAGATTGATTGTTGGTTGATTGTGTTTCAGTTCAGGGTTCTTGCTACTCCACTGTGTGGGATATAGCGTGATATTATGTGTTTATGTATATTGTTATATATATTTTACCGGTTTCAGGAGATTAAACCTATGTTTACATGCACAAAAGTAGACAGTGTATAGGTACTTACTTACTTACTTACTTACTCATAGCTCTATGCTGTACGGTAATATTACCATACTGACCTGTCAAAACAGTCAAGAAAATGAAAATAAAACACAATGATAATGTAACGCTATTTATTAATACATACGGAATTAAGCTATTCAGAGCTTCACCTGCTGCGTTCCAAATATCTTCAGGCAATTCAGCATCGCCAAAAATCGACTTTTTATCTAGCCATTACGAACACATTTGACGTTTAAGTAAAAAAAAAATTATAAATATGATACAAAACAAGTGTATCCATGGTGTTAAATAAAAACAAACAGACTTACTTAATCACCTTCTAAAATTATGACAGACGTTATTCATAAAATAATTTCAAAAAATAATATTCATTAATGACAATAACGTCTACATATTCTGAAACCGGTAAACTATTGAACAAGTCTTGAAACCTCGCTCTACGAGCTCGGATTTCAAACTGACATCTGCAGCTACTATGATACTCATAACATCGCTAAGAATGTTAATAGCTATTACCCAAGCCCTCTGTTGCCTTTAAAAATGAATCTTAACAATATACTAATTGACAGCTGCATTGTAAAAATTTTACAAGTTAGTAAACAAGGTAAACAATGTGCGTTGCCATAGTAATGCTTACATGGCTTATGCAAAATTATTTCATGTAATTTTTGACAGAACAGTTGTGTGTAACTGACAGCACTTGTTTATAATTTTAATTTGATTTACAAATGAATATCAAGTAAAATATTGTACAATACACGCAAGGTAAACTGTTTTACTGCTTCAAGGAGGTGACAGGCTCGCCGGTCATTTCCTCCATTCAACAGTAAAAACTGTTTTACCTTGCTCGAAACGTAAATTACTATTACAATACTAGCAAGGTAAAACAGTTTTTACTGCTGAATGGAGGAAATAACCAGCGAGTCTGTCACCTCCTTGAAGCAGTAAAAAACAGTTACCTTGCGTATATTGTACATTTTACTTATTACTCATTTGTAAACCAAAATAAAAATTTTAAAAATAATAACCAAATCCTGTCAGTTCACACAACTGTTTTGTCATAAATTATTTTTTCTCGACCGGGAGAGAAACTTGTTTTTTAATACCAAAATCATGACAGAAGCTGCCAATTTCATATCTACGGGGAAATTTGTTCACTTTCTTTCCCGTCGTGAGGGAAAGTGCTCAAATAATGAGAAAAATTAAACAAATCAAATGTAACTTTCATAAATTATATTGCAATTCAAAACATTTTAAAATACATAAAAACTATCACAAATATTGGGATCGTGAAAAAATAGTATATACCGCAGTAGAGAAGTGTATTTTCCATTGTCGTATTGTAGCCCTCGCCTACGGCTGGTGCTTCAATTTACTCTGTAGGAAAAAATCATGCACTTCTCCCCCTTAATGTATAACATACTATTATTTTAGGATATTTTATTGTATAAGATTTTCTTCTCCTGTTTGACCCATAAAAAATATATTTCCTGCAATGGTCTATGTTTTTGATAAGGCGCTTTTATATTTACACTATACAAACAGAACATGAATATTCTAATTATAAATTCACAACCCACAGAACACCCACTTAAACACAAAACAAAAATTAAAAAACATCCCTTTCAAAATGGCGTCCCATCTGTCATCCGCAAACAATTGAGTATCTTCCACCCTACAATCACAAATCAGAATTACATTTGTCAAATCGCCATTCTGTTTCCCATATGGAGGGTTGACAGAAGAGATGACAATGTCACCCCTTTGGCTCGGGGATGAAACGAATTAGCGACGATTGTGAATCATCGCAATGAGGCTGAAAAGGGATGCATTTGAGGGGGAGGAAAATAAAAATCCACATTATTATTACTTAGCAAAATTATTTAATATTAAAAAGAAACAAATCCTTAAACTGTATAAAATACATTAAGTCCTAAAACAAAAACAAATCACATTTAAAAAATTCAGAACAACAGAGAATCTCGAAATCATTTTACAACAAAAAAATTCCCAAATGTAAAACAAACAAAAGCGAACAAAAGAACAAAGATAAAAAATTAAAGAGATAAAAAATGAATGACGCATCAGGTCCTAAAGCACTCGATGCCGAATAAGATCACTCACACACACACACATACATGCATAACACATACAAACACATGTGAAAGGAGGTACACACTTAAAAGGGATGACAGGCTTGTACAGATACACTCAAGTACAGTCTGTTTAAAAAATACATGATATCGATAAAATTATTTTAGTTTATGTACAAGTAATAACTTCTTTGAACCAACTCGGTTATAACGGCATACGCAAAATAGAAAAGATAGACTTATATTTACAAAACTTGATTAACGCCTCGTTTTCCATATTTAAACGCGTGTGAAAATGTCTTATACAACTTGTTTTTTAATACAATATGCTGTTAGTGCAAAAGTGGCTATTTATTTAGACAGTATCCAATAAGAATTACCAAAAGTACACTTTTAGTTTTAATACAAGTTCATGTCATTATATGTACGGCGTGATCGATCGGCCTGTATTTTTTATTATACTTAATTATTTTAACCCTGGACAGTCACACTTCTTTTACAGTTACATAAACCTTACATTGGGGTCTGAGAAACCTCAAGAAAAGAAAAACTACTTTCTTATAGCCGGATGTAATTTTTCTAGATATTTTACCTATGAAATATTTGGTTAGGTTTATAGACCTTAAACAGTTAAAAACCTTTCTGAACCATACACAGTAAAAAAATTGATTTGCGATTTGTTAATTTTGCGATTGTTAAGTATTTTTAGTTAATATTGACAAATATATTGTGTTAATTTAACATTTTGAACAAATATGACTATTTGTTAAATTAAATTTTGTCAATTCTGAATTTTTAACAAGAACAATTGTTTTTATTTATTTGCTGGATTTATAAAATTTAACAAATAGACTCGTCAATAATAACTAAGTAAATTTAGCTAACTTATCAATTTGAAATTGTTAAAGAAAATTTGTGTCCTTTGTAACAACTTAATTTTTTATAATTATTATGATTTATTGTTCTGCTTCAATATAATTACTAAAATATTAAGTCAAAAGCACAAAAAATAAATGTTAATAATTACTATATTCACAAATATATTTAGCACAAACACAAAACACAAAACTAATTTATTACTAACAAATTTGAAACTTGTTAAATTAACAAAAATTAACGGTGGATCGTCTGGAACTAAAAATTTTGTCAATTTTGACTATAAATTTTTTACTGTGTATATTTTGTTCAAAACACAGCATTTTGCCGAAATTTTTTTACATATTTAATATTTGTTTAGGATTATAGAAATTGAATTTACAACAAGCTAGTGTTGAAGTTTTGCGAATGCTGCACGTGTGGAAAATTAAATGAAAATTGTGGGGTTTCTTAGACCCCAGTATAACGTTTCAGGTTTCAGGGTTAAATATTACCGTTTTTTTTAAGTTAATTTTAAATTGTTATGCCTACCTGCCGTATAAATTTTTGTGCTGAATGATCCATTTCCGCGTAATGGAATGAAACATTTTATACATTACCTATTACAGAATTTTAAGGATCTTTTGTTTCTCTTTTTTGTGACGATAGTAAGCAGACTAACTATATAGATCATTTGCCCCTTAAAAAGTTGATAATTTTGAATTATATGTAAACATCAGACACGATTATGTTCTTCATTGGGATTCGAACCCACAACCCCTGGCGCGCTAGGTTAGAAAGTTTTTATTAATGAAGAATGTCTTCAATAAGTAGAAAAAGCTTTCAGAGCTCATAGTTAATAAATAGTTATTTGTCAAACTAGAGAGGAAAGCGCTTCTTTTTCCCCCTCGAGTTCGAAGTTTGCCTCATGAGCTCAGCGAGTGAGGCATTTCGAACGAGAGTGGAAGAAGAGCTTTCCTCTAGTGTTAGACACAACATTTTTTTCACGACATGTTCCTAAAAACGATTTGCTCGGACCTAAAATACACTTTGAGAACACAACTGACAGACTGACACATTAAAAGTTAGGTTATCAGACACAAGGCGGTGTAGCAGTGTTGCCAATGAACCAATCTTAAATATCTTTAATAAGTTGTCAAACTATGATTTAATAAGAAAAACACAAATATAAGATAATTTAAATTATGTATATCACAAAAATAAGGATTTTCAATAAAATTATGAATTTATTTATAATTTTTATAATATATTTTTTTGTAAATAACATTTATATTGTTAACACTTCTATATTTTCCTCTCTAGAGAGGAACAACAGATTTTCCTCACTATTCGGGAGAAGAACGGTGGGGGTTTCCTACCATGTCGCAAAAAAATATATTTTACAGAACTTTATCTAAAATCCTTTTCATTAATTATGCAGAATATCTTGTTTCTTTTCTATCTTCTGTTTTATGCCAGTTTCTAATTTCTACTACTTTTAAATATTCTACTTTCTTTTGCCTTTTCCTCCTGGTTTCCATTCTAATATTGATTTAATTGTATATTTTTCTTCTGCTGACCATATATGTCCCAGCCATTTAACTCTCTGTTGCATGATCTTTTTTACTATGTCTTCTCCTTCCAATTCTTGTTTTATTTCTTAGTTCATTCTTAATCTGTATTCGTTTTCTGTTATCTTTATTGGTCTTATTATTGTTCGTTCCATTATTCTTAAATCCTTTTCTTTTTGTCTTGTCATAGTCTCTGCAGCGTACATTGTTATTAAAGTAATAAACAATAAATTGTTCAGAAAATAAAATATTTGTACATAGGGAATGCAGGCACCTCCACCAAATATTGCACGAAAATATTTCTTATTTCTTTTCACAAATAAATATTTCATCAATTGCGGCTGAAATACCGTTACCAGCCGTTTTTTTTAAAGTTTTGTACTGTTAAATTAAAATTTTCGGGAGGTCATATGGTGGCCATATTTAGAACTTGGATGTTCAAATTATACTAGCTGATTACATTTTGGTACCCAATTCATCAGTCGGAATTGGTAGTTTACATGAAGCCTATAAGGTATTTTGGGCATATCCACTGAAATATAATAATACTGGAACGCTGACATTGAAAATGAGAGTCGAGAGAGCTAGTTGTTGAGCCATCTGTCTTTTTTATACAGTTCGTTTAGAAAGTTAATACGAAAATATAAAGAAATTAACATTCAATAATTTTGAAATACACTATTTAACATAAAAATTAAATAAAAATGCGTATAATGGGGTGTTCCTGTATAATTAAATTTATCCAAAGTAATCACTTATAATTCATATACAGTGGGAAAATACAATCAAACATGCTTAATCCCCCCTCCACTAACATCTTTGGGGGCTATGATTAGACGGCTGGTAATCGCACTTCATTAGCAAAAATATAAAACTTACCGAGATCTGTGTAAGCAGAGTGCCACACCCATGGTGGGTAAAAGGCGTGATGATATATTTATTTATTTTATTTATTATTTAATAAAAAGTTATCATTCATAATTTTATGTTAGAAAACTGCAATTTTTACGCTACTGTAAACTCTCCTGAAAATTGTGATGTCACAATGCCTACCGCTCACGTCATACCTATATGATTGGTTTTACACGTATTTTTGTTAATTCAAATATTATTTTTGAACATTTTGATATTCTGATTCCAGGTATGTATTGTTATGGCCAAATTTCATCAAATACTAGATAAATTATTTGACAAAAACTACAAACAAATCACTAAATCAGTGAGACACTGACAGATTGACAGTGAAAACATGACAAATGTGACCAAGGGCTTGTTTGTACTAATGCTATGCGTTGTGACGTCACAGTCTGATTATTAATAATTGGAATATTTTTAAAAAATCATATTTTACTTCATAATATTTTTTCATTTAAAATTGTATTACAAGCGTCCTAAACTAATGAAAAAAAAAATTTAACGGAATATTTCGGAATCCCCCATTAACTATTATGTACATGAATTAAAAAAAATTAATAATTGAAAATACATTGTTAAATATTATTTTATGTCTAGGCTATAAAAACAAGCGTTAAACAAACGCATAGTAACCGTCAACCAATTTAACAGCGATAACCTTCAAAATATGTATATAAAATAATACTAAATTAATATTAACTACAAATCACAAAAAAAAATGTGTTCAACTCGGCACCGAACACAGATTTATAGCTTCGGCAGCCTCTACTCTAAATCTGGTGCCTAGTTAAGTAAACAAAAAACTATTATCATTTTTGGACCAGACTATAGGCGATTTCGACTGGCACCGGTTAGTACTTGGTCACAAGAATGGTTAGTAAATAGAGTAACCAATTGATTTTGTTTATGATGTCATATATAAACGGTGACAATTTTGGTATGTCAAATTAGTAACATGCTCGAGAGCTTGGTTCGTCCAACGGTTAGAATTCTGATTGGTTGAATTTCACTTGTTATACTTTCAAACTAGTACGCTGTCATATTTTTCATGTTTTCTGTCAAATTTGATTAATGCCAAAGTCTATCGTGCGTATTCAGTAACCATTAGGCGAATTCGACTGGCACTGGTTATTTGCCGGTTTTACGTGTTTGGTTGGTTTCAAACAATGACGTCATACTGACCGAACGGTTGCAGAAAACGCGCGGTAGATTTTGACATTAATCAAATTTGACGGAAAACATGAAAAATATGACAGCGTACTATTTTGAAATCATAACAAGTGAAATTCAACCAATTAGAATACTAACCGTTGGACGAACCGAGCTGTCGAGCATGTTACTGATTTGACATACCAAAACTGTCATCGTTTGAATATGACATCATAAAAGTGTCAATCGAAATCAGTTGGTTACTTTATTTACTAACCATTCCTGTGACCAAGTACTAACCGGTACCAGTCGAAATTGCCAATTCGGTCAGTGTGACGTCATTGTTTGAAACCAACCAAACATGTAACCGGATAGTAACCAGTGCCAGTTGAAATCGCCTTATGCAACATCAACTTACATAGCAACCGTTCTAAAAGCAAGTGCTTGGTAAAGAAGGGTCGTATTGGCTTTACAATATCTATGTCTCAGATTCGTTTTTCGCTTTCACAATAGCCTTCAAGTTAGCATCCTAGTATTACTGTATTTCAGTAAGCATATCTAGTATTACTATACTTCAGTGGACAAATAATTATGTAGTAAATATGAGATCCGCTCAAAGCAGAGTCCGCACTCAAAAATGAAAAAAATGGCATGATGATATAATTAGTAATATTTCCGTGTTTGAATCTTATAGTTCTACCGTACTCCGTCCCTGTGCGTGAGGCGTTGTCGGTGTCGGTGTCACCGCGATGCGTCGTTGTTTGGGGTGCTGGCCGTCGCGCGCTGTGATTGGCCGACGCCTCGAGGCCAATCTGATGTAGCGGAGCGTCCATAATTTGATCCAAGCATCCATGTTGCTCCCTGTGGCGACTGGACTCCAGCTGACTGAGAGGGTTCTGGGAAATTTAACGGAAGGTTTCGACGAAGGGTTGTCTGATATTGATATGGAAATTTGATGGTGGAGGTATTATCATTATCGCGGGAATACAATATGAACGAAACGACTAGGCATATTAAAACTTCATTAACGGCTGTTTCTTATTCAACTAACAGCCAAACGTAGATACTTCTTGTGGGGTCAAAATAATTCGTAAACAAGAAAAAATAGACCTACAAAACTTCAATAGTATATTGAACAACTAGTGTTACAATGACCTTTCTTGTAATACGAGTATAGTTTTCGTAAACGAGCCGCAGGCGAGTTACACAAAATACGAGTATTACAATTAGGCATTGTAACACTACTTTTCCTATTTCACGTTCATAAATTCAATAAAAATAAAAATACAATAAAATTGTACGGCATGTTTAATATACCACTGGTCACCAAGGGGCTTAGCCCGCGGGGCCTATCGGGTCCCAGGCCGCAACCCCGGCGCAGGGGCTCCGATTCAATAATTTTACGTGAGCAATGACAGCTCCAAGTTTGTCAGATTGTTAATTTTACAAATAATAAATTCCCTAAAAACATTGTAGCATTGTTTTTGAAAAAAACAGTGTCACAAAATTGGCTTTGTGTACGTGAAATAGGAAAAATTATAAGTATCATTCAATTTTTCAAATAATAATAAAACATCAAACAAAAATTGTAACCAATATTATTCTGATCTAATTAATTATTTACTAAAATATGCCATAAAAAATCTGAGAGCTTCAAATAAACTACATTTTTTTTTGGTGGGGCGCTACGAAAATGTAATAAGCTAGTAACTAACATATTTAAATCCTAAATGTAAAATACTGTGGGCTAAAAAAATATCACACAAAACGTGTAGACTGTTGAAAACTCATTATTGATAATTTTGAGCCGTTAAAAAATCTTCTTACATGCAGTGAGGTAAGATACTACGCATAGTATTTTACCTCACTGTTTACATGTATTTAAATATTGTTTTTTTCGAAATCGATATCACTCTGCGCAGTTAGACAAAATAGTAGCTAATGTAGAACTTTACAGACTCTTATATCAAAATTTAACTTTATGGACTCATCTGTCAAACTCCCTCTAAAAATAACATACATGTTATTCTATAATACAATTAGTGAATTTAATTATTATTTACCTCTTTCATAATAATTTATCAGAATTCATGCAGATCACATGCACACTACGTCTAAGAACATATAAAAAATAATAAAAATTATAACCAAATTTGACAGTTTGACAGTACTTTTGATATCACAGCCATCCCCGTTGCAACAGCTAGCTGACGTTTTACAAATACATAATGCTATTTATTTATGTTTTTAATTAATAATTTAACGATTTCGGAAAAAAATATAATGTATACCTTGGCCCTAAAGTATTTTTTAATTGCTCGGCTATCTTCTCGGAGAATAAATTCCAAATTCGTAATAAAAAAACTGTACTTTAGTGCCTTGATATACAAATAAATATTACAGTTTTGAGAAAAACTGTACAGGATGTAGAATTTCAATGTGGTGTATAGAGATTTCAATGCCATTTAAAAAATTTTGGTTGCTATTCACAGGTCTATACTAAGGGATACTAACTAGGACAATTTAAAATTTGGCACTGTTACTTTGCAAATGTTGTTGATTCCCTTGGAAATCAACAATTTTTTCATAGCAATAGTGTTACATCTTATAATACCTTAGTTAGTAGCCCTTATAGTAGAGAACTGTGAATAACAGCCATTTACTTTAACTTTTTACCTATTCACTTTACAATAAAAGTCTAGGTACAAAAGATGATAAAAATTTAAAAAAGTATGATACATAGATAGCTATATGATTCATTGTTTTCATGGAGTTGCCATTTTAACTTTACTCCTATGGTTGTCCATCGAATAAAACTATGACATGACGACTGATAATCGCCCGAGATCTGCGTAAACAGAGTGCCACACCCAAAATGAGTACAAGGTGCATTTATTTTTATTTATTTCACTGTTTTTAAATTGCGTTGTACAGTACAAATAAGGAATATATTTACAGATGGATTACATGCGAATATTTGATTACCTTCCATGCTTTCTCGGCAGCCTGTACCGCATTTGCACCTGGGAGTGTACTAACCCCCACGCCACCAGGGGGGTGGCAGCGACGCCAGGGGATGCCGGCACCATCACGGCGGTATGTCTATATACATCTCGCCACCACGGAGTGGGAACTCTAACACGGTGTGGCGCGGCGTTGCCATGGTAACGTGGTGCCACCCCAACACCACCGAGGCGGCGGTGACGGCAACGGCCGACGCCAACACTTGGTCCTGATGGTCTTGCCACTGGGAGTGGACGATAAGGACTATTGTTTAATGGGGGATAATGTCCATCAGATTTACATTGTTACAAATATGCAGATGTTTGAACAGATAGGTACCTACCGTAAAATGGGGTAATACCTTTCAAGTTTAGCTTCAAAAATTCATTCATTTATTGGAATTAAATTAGTCCAGTACATGGATAGGGCAATAGTACCCCTCTAATTGTTACTTATCTACACCATTAAATTTAGGGACAGTTTTTCCATATACAGGGTGTTTCAGGACTAGTGTAACAAACTTTAACAGCTTATTCCTGAATTTATTTTGAGTCAAAAATGTCATATGAACATATGTCCTATTCCTTTTAGTTACCAAAATACAAGAGGTTGAAGTTCTACAAATAGAACGAAATTTTCTAATTTTTGTAATCAAAGTATTTCGGAAAACAAGAGTTTTATTGGAAAGTCATACCTTGTTTGTCTTAATTCATTTTATTTATTAATATTAACGAATACAATTTAGAGAACAAAACACACAATGACACAATTAAATAGACAAATAAATAAATTCTAAACACAGAACAACATAACAACAACATGGAAATGTTTGGGTATCTGTCTTGGTATTCTCTAGACGCGTAACGGGTATTACCATTACATAATCCTTAAATAAAAATCATATCTGCATATTCAGCAGTACTATAACCATCAATTATGAAACAAAAATACAATCAAAAGTACAACAATTTTTAATTAAGACAAATAAGGTATGACTTTTCAATAAAACTCTTGTTTTCCGAAAGTACCTTGATTACAAAAAATAGAAAATTTCGTGTTATTTATAGAACTTCAACCTCTTGTATTTTGGTAACTAGAAGGAATAGGACCTATATTCATATGACATTTTTGGCTCAAAATGACCTCAAGAATAAGCTGTTAAAGTTTGTTACACTAGTCCTGAAACACCCTGTATAGTTGAACTCGTAGTTACTTAACGCTGAGTTGTAAGTTAATTTGATATATTTTATTACTTTTATTAACTTATGTATACGCTTAATTTTTTTAATTAAATAATATCGTAATCATATTCCATTTTTAATTTTTTTATAGTAAGCACAAAGATACCTTCTGACAATATGACTAATGACAGATGATAATTCAAATTAACTACGACTTCATAGTTAACCATACCTCAGAGATGTAGTAAAAGTTAACAATATGTTAAGTTGCAGCTACAGATTTAAAAATCTGTTGTGGGCACCACAATACCTCCCGCCATAGATATCTTATCATACAATACAGGAACACGAATTACCACAATCAAGAAACGCTCATCCCTTCATGAAATGATATTTTTCAACCGTTGTTTTTTTTTTTTCAAAAAAAAGGTTAGCAGATTTAAACGAAAATATTAAAATATAAGTTTTCTTTAACGTGTTGTAATTCGTAAATGGTGCCAGAAAGAGGAAAATGTTTCAAACAATAATTATAGATAATAATATTTCAAACATTATTCAATTAACAAAATGTTCAGTAAACCATAATTTACTGAAATATTTTAAAATAACTGTATAGGGCTTCAAGTAAACTACCTCTTCCGGTTATTTGATTATCACCAAAAACTAATCAGCTCTTCCAAAAGGGACAAAATTGATATATGTATACAAAATTTTCAGTTTTGTAGTTTTTTAGAAACTGTAACTACAGAAATCCACCCAGACTGACAGACAGACACACACAAACATAATCGCGAAACTATTAAAATAGTATTCTAGGGATCCTAAAATGTGCTCATTCACTGAAAACTCACTACACAATTTTTAGCATGATTGCTATACCTCCCTTACAGGTTGTGGCGGGAGGTAAAAACGCAAATTTTACATAATCACTGAAATATCCATGGTTACTGCTACACCCCGAAAGGGGTGAATCTGACCACTTCTTTACTTTTCATTGCAAAATGGAGTTTAGAAATATCTAGGGCAAAGATTACTGATAAGACAAACATTCATATTTTTATAGTACTTATTTCGAAATCTTATTCGCACCGTAAAAACTCATTTACCGAACTTATAACCTAAATAACTATTTCTTTATTTTTTATTTTTAAAGTTTAGTAGTTGATATTTGAAACACGTATACATTAATGACAGATTAGTATATATTGTATCTTAGCTTACAATATTTATAAGAATTAACATTTAGCCTTTGGATATTCCAGTTACGAGCTGATTAGATTTAAAATGATATTGCCTACAATTTTTATTTGAAACTATTTTCTATATTTTGTACCGTTTGAGTAAAAATTTGTGCGAGATTATGTATTCAGATTATTATATAATTCGTAAATCAACAATAATTTTTTTTCTCGTTTCAAATATCCAGAGTAAAGATATCGCGACCGGAATATAGTCCAGCACTCAGCACTCCGGAAAGCGCTAGAATTCAATTTAACCGGAGCTGAGTCTTCCCCTGTCTCCGAGCCCCGGTCTAGCGCGGCCCGGAAAACGTCTTTTCACCGGAGAACCAGAGCTTTCCGGGTTTCGAGGTATCTACCTCGGATCTCGTACCTCGAGGGCCACGACTCGATGTAATGTGATACACGTGGTGGTCTCTACGGACACGTGGAGCGGATTCCCGGATGAAATGTGAAATGAGCGCGCAGTTAGGGTGATTGCATGGTAACTTAATTTCGGGAGTGCTGATACAGATTTTGATACTTTTGGGTATTTGAGTTTATGCTTTAAAGTTAGAAAAATCAACTAATACTTTGCAGTGGTTTTTCTCAAAATTGGAAGCTGATACAAGAAATTTGCAAATAACATTTTTTGTTCCAAATATAGTTGCAAGCATCTTTTATTTGAAATCGGCACTAAAGTGCTCAAAAATTGTCATTAAAAGCTCAGAAATCGTCACTAAAGTAACCCATTATATGACGATATTGAGCAACCCAGTGTTGGCAACCGTTAAATAATTATTGTACAATTAGGATAATTTTGGCAGATATATTGACGCACTATAGTAAATTTGGACGTATCATGAAACAAAATTTGCAAGAATTAACTAATTAATTCCGATGACGAAATTGAGGACAAAAAAACCTAATTTTGAGTGTTATTTACGATAACTACACTTTTTGAGGTTGGCAATACTGACTGTCAGTTTCAATTGACAATTGACAGATGTATAAACTTAACCTATATTGTAATTTTTTTACAGTTTTTGCGAATTTTAGATTTCAAATAAAACTTAATATGTACCTCGGCACTGAAGTTCCTTTTTATCACTCACATGGTTTATTTTCCTCGACCGAAGAGCCTCGGCAACTAACTTCAGTGCCTTGATACATAAATATTTTAAATTATTTTCAATCGGCACTAAAGAACGAAAAAAATCGTCATTAAAACCTATGAAATCGGCACTAAAGTATTTCATTATACTACGATTTTGAGCAACGCGCAATGCAGTATTGATAACAGTACAATAATTATTGTACAAGATAATTTCGGCAGGTGTACGATGTACAATAGTAAATTTGTACGTTAAATGAAGCAATATGTGCAAGAAGGAACTAAATAATTCCGATGAAGAAATTGAGGACAAAACACATAATTTTGAGTGTTATTAACGATAACTTTAATGTTCGAAGTTGGCAGCACTGAGTGTCAGTCTGTTCCAATTGACAACTGACAGATGTATACACCTAACCTGCATAATAATTTTTTTTTACAATTTTAAAATAAAATTTAATATGTTCCGCGGCACTAAAGTTTATTTTATGGTTTATTTTTCTCGGTCTTATGGGACTTGGCTAGTTATTTGTATATCAAGGCACTAATAAAGTATTATTTTTTTATTACGAATATGGAATTTATTATCCGAGGCGATAGCCAAAATAAATAAACCATATGAGTACTCGTAATAAAAAACATTTGCTGTCAGCTGTCAAATTGGCTGTTACTGGAAAGTATTGCCAATTCGAAAAACAAACCTCTAAAAAAAAATCTGTTGTGGGCACCACGACCATCACTAGCAAGAGCAAAAAAATTATTTCTCAATTATGACACATCTCAAAAAAATGTTTTCAAAATGCACATGTTAGTAGATTTTAACGAAAATATAATTTTTCTTTTACGTGTTGTAAACTTGTAATTCGTAAATAGTGACAATAAGAGAAAAATGTTCCAAACAACAATTGTAGATAATAATATTTGAAAAACTATTCTAATAACAAAAATTGTCATTAATCTCATAATTTACTGAGATATTTTAAAATAACTTTTTAGAGCTTCAAGTAAACTATCACTTCCACTTATTAGATTATCACTAAAAACTAATCAGCTCTTCCTAAGGGGATACAGTTGATATATGCAAAATATCAAAAATTTAAATTTAGTAGTAGACAGACAGACAGACAGACACACACAGATATCATCACGAAACTATTAAAATCATATTCTTGGAACCATAAAACGTGCTCATTCACTGAAAACTCACTACCGAATTTTTATCATGATTCCTATACCTCCCTTAGAGAATGTAGCGAGAGGTAAGAAACACTCGTTACAAGTGTATGATAGAAAAATATCGATATATAATTATGATTATTTATGGTAACCATAAGAAAATCATTTTGTTTTCTACATGTTTAAATTAGCTTCTCATTTTTATGAACTTGAGTTCACATTAGCAAAAAGAATGGTTCACTTGATCCTCGTATCCGGTTACCTCCGGAAGTCCTTACACAGCTCACAAAGATGGCGGCTTCATTTGTGTTCGGCCATTTGCAGCTACCGACCTTACCGACAAACATGCGGTGTTTCTCTGTGATATTAATACACACATACATACATACACCCTCCTGTACGTGTAAGCGGTGGACTTTTTCATTAACTGATACGATCACGGGTTGCTGAGACCAGAGACTGTTTTGTGATTTCACTGATTTGGGGATGGATGTACAGGGCTGGCTTGAGGGGTGGATGAGGGTGATATGTGATAAGCCTACTATGGGGTTGGGGGGCGGTTTTGGCAGGAGGTCGAGGGTGAATTAAATGGAAATTAAGCTTCTGTGACAATAATTAAAATTGATTTTTTATAAATTAATTTTGACGGAAATGAAATTTGATTGCTTTAATGATTTGCTTAATTTTGGTCAGCTCTGCAATTGCACATTATATTTACAATAAAATACATATTTTGTACGCGAAGTGTCGTCAAAACGTGATCCACAAGGATGTTAATAGACTAGAAATTACCTGCATAGGTTTAATTTTATGAGAATTTCATGATCCCTATACATACATTTCTGTTTTACAAGACTATCACAATGAGCTAAAATTTTTTTGAATTACAGAACACAATCGGGCCATTTGATTTAACCAACCAGAGAAATCTACTGGGGCTAGTAGTGCAATTGAAATAAATTATGAGAAAACAAAAATTATAGCAACCTCGAAATGTGCCAATGGTAGAATAAAAGAGAAGCTATAGAAATATACAGTGAATCAAAATGAAGGCTACAAATTCTGCAAGACAAGGATTCTTCTGTTTTATAAATCATAATTTGTTGAAACTTAGTTATTCTCAAAATTTACTTGTTTATGTTGTTCATTTGTTTATTTCACACTGGTTACTAATGTTACATTTTTCGTACAAAAAGTAAAACATTGAAGTCCTAGGACTGTAAAGTAAAATTTGAATTTTAGTTTTTTCATTATTTATAAACAAATACGTGTTCCTATAGAAATTGTTATTTAGCTTACTTGTATCAACTCATATTTCTACGAATTTTTGATAATTTCTGTTGATAAATACTATAATTTAACAGATTTAGTATCCAGTATGAAATAAAATTTTCTATGTACCTCGAAAGGAAAAGTTTCACTTTTAGTTCTAAATATGTAATATATAAATAATTATTACTTGACGAAGAATTGCGTTCAGTAATTCGAAACGTTGTATTTTAATAAAAATTTACAGAACTTAATTTTATTTTCCTAAAAGTTCTAAAAGTTTTACCTATAATTAACAGAGAAAATGTTAGTTATATTTGTATATATTTTATGGAAATAAGATTGCTTTAAATAAGAAAATTGTATAGACGTAAAATAAAATGTATAATTTTTAGTTGTTTCCAGAGTGCCAAACAAAATATAGAGACAGTCGTATTGTTTGCGTTTGACAGATGACATTTGGCATAGTTTTAATTATTATTGACTTGTTTAAATTATTTTTGAATGGTAAATGTGTCCATGATTATGGAAAAAAAACTTTTTTTGTTGCTGAACATTTTTTCATATTTACACTTTTGTTCTAAAATTCATAGGGAACCAACTATCGCATAATGAAAATTTTAACATAATATTTTCTATGTTCTATAAAAAAGTAGATATCCGGTATATAGTTAAATACTAATATTCAAGTAAACAAATGAACCTTATTCCACGCATTTTTAAATTCTTATTAACTTTTCTATTAACACTTTTACTGTAACGTGGAGAGATAAAAAGATACAGCAATGTAAAAAATAGCATTGAAACCCCTATACGCCACATTTCACATTGTAATAATAAGTCTTGTAAATTAGAAATTGTTTAATAATTTAACCAATGTCGTAACATTTATAATACTCGAAATAGTAGACTAGACTTCCTTAAATTGAACATCATGTGTATGTACTCTTCAATATCCAATCTACAATATTTGAATATAATTTTTCTATAAATGTACAGTATAAAATATCATCAATAATTGCAGAGTTTGCTTCAAATAATTTGATCTATCAAAATTGACTTCTACCAACAAAAAACTCAATTTCCGTTTCGTCTGCAGCAGGAACTACAGTCAATTGTTACTTTCCAAATCGATTACTGGAACAAACGAAATACAAAATAGTCCTTACAGCACAAAGAAACATTTAATCAAGACATGGGCATGTTTTCATTTGAACAAGACATACAATTGCTAATGCATGTCATACACAATTTAATTAAACCAAAAATTACTTTCACGTGACTGACAACCCTAGGAAACTACCCAGCCTCCCCTAGCAAGCCCCGGAGATCCAATACCAACCGATAATTAAAATTCCTAATTGCAGAAAAATCCCTACGGTGAAACAAATCCGTAATACACTCAAATATGGTTGGCAGTCTTATGAAAAGCACCCTAGTAAATGCCCCAAGGGACAGTAGGCCTTATAGTGCGCGCCGTAAGGGCGACATTGGGGCGGGAATAGGGGGAACTTGGGGATAATGTAGCAGAAAGGGGAACGGCGTAAGCCGAAGTGATACGTGTGTTTGATAGCGCACCAGGGGACCAGGCCCTGAGATTCATTGCATTAGGGCGCCATTTTGGTGACGTCATTGCGAAGGGATGATGAGCAGACAGCAACTTATGGCGTAATGGATGAACGAGGGGACTCCGACTATTTTGTACGCGAATTTTACACTGCTATTTTCCTACGACTAGTTTTTATCAATCTTGATGCAAAACATTTGAAAATTCAACCAATGGGAAATTTCGTAGAAGATTGTGGCGAATTTGAGAGTTCATTTCAATCTATTAAATAAATAAATAAATCTAAAACTGTTTTAAGAAATTTTAAATATTATTGGTTTTCTCTATGTTTTGATATATCAGGTATCTATTTTCTTATAAGACAGGAAATACAATGCTAAAAATTTTTTTCGCAATCACCCATAAAATGAGCTTTTTCTGATCGCTTTTTAAACCGGAAATTCCTTCTTTACCGAGCTAGCTTGGAAAATTAACTATAATAGATCGAAAAGCAATGTTTCCATAGTGATCAGTTCTTTATTTATTTATTTTTCATTCATGTGTCAAATATTGAAATAAGATATAAGTATTATTATTTCTTTTTTTCAGGATCGCGTAAGAAATATTGTACCCAACATGACCTGAAAGTGTGCACTGGGCTCGCAAGTTTTCAAATATTATACTGATAAAATCCCGTTACCCCGATGAAACCCCGTTACTATAATAAATTTCCGTTACCCTTATAAAATTCACGCCACCAAGTAAATAAACAGTTGTTATTTTTTATAACTGTCAGCGTAACAATTAATATTTCAAGTTTCATTTTGCGTTGTCTTTGGAATTTATCTCATCAAATACCACACAACCTCTATGATTTTCTCAAATAAATTTATACTTTTAACCACTCATATTTTTGCTATTAAGCAAAATCACTCAAGCAAAATAACATTAGGTAAAACCCCTCCTCTTTCGGAGGATTTATAAAATACAATGTTAAAAGTTTCATTGGGTCATATTTCGTTCCCTATGAATTTTAGAACAAAAGCGTCAATAATAATAATAATAAATTTATTGTCTGCAGAAAAATTAGTACAAAACACACTAAGAGCTACGACAAGTCATAAATAAAGTATTCACATATTAAAATAAGTTTGACATACAAATAAATAAATAAAATCAACTGTACAAATAATAAAATCAGTTAATATGTTCAGAATTAAAAACTGCACCAAATGAACCTAAATTTATTAATGTAATACATTTCTGTCATGAGATAGACGTAAAATAAAATTTATAAACTTAAGCTATTTTCAGAGTGCCATGGTAAACAAAACATACAAACAATCGTATTGTTTTAGTTTGACAGATGACATTTGGCATAGTTTTTGAATATTAACGTGTTGAAATTATTTCTAAATTGTAAATATGTCCAAGATTACTAAAAAAAAAAAAAAATAAACAAGTCAATAATCATTAAAACTATGCCAAATGTCATCTATCAAACACAAACAATCAAACTATTTCTATATTTTGTTTACCACGGCACTCTGGAAATAACTAAAAATTATATATTTTATTTTACTTCTAACTCATACAAAAAATGTATTACATCAATAAATTTAGGCTCATTAGGTGCAGTTTTTATTGCTGATCATTTTTTATATTAATATTTTTGTTCTAAAATTCATTGGGAACGATCTCTCGCATAATAAAAATTTTAACATTACATTTCATATATCCTATAAAAAAGTAGACACCCAGTATATGTAAGGAAAGTACTTTGTCTAGAACAAATCTAGGAATATATTTTTATTTTTACATTTATATTTAGAAATAAATCTGCCTTTGGTGACTTTGGTAGACATGGACGTAAATCGAAATAAAATGGGTTTAATGATAACAACATTCTGAAGTATAATGACTGTTTTGTATTGGAAACAACGAAAGAAGATAATTTAACAAGTTTCAAAACATAAACAATTTATTTACAGACTTATATATTGATATTGATACGGAGAGTGAGAAGAATGTTGATAAAATAAAAATGGAACGTTGCTTAAACTAATATATATACGAGCCATATATATACGAGCGAAATTGAGGGTGAACGTGGATGTCCGAGAAATGAGTTGATGGTTTGTTACATGAACGAAATGATTATGAGTGTGAAGAAGAGGTGAAAGTGGTAATGATTGAAGAAGATTGATTGTGTTTCAGGGTTCGTCCTACCCCTGATGTTGAGTATTTATGTATATTGTTATATATTTTATTTCATACTGTATCGCATTTACATGTTTACTGGTCTGATTTCAGCCCGGTAACTGGGACTTACTAAGCAATATTTTATTAGGATTTGATCCAAAATATTGTTATCCGCATATACTTTTGTTAATATTTACAATTTGCAGAATAGATTACTACTATCAGAATAATTTCTTGAATATGTTTTTTTTTTTTTAGTATTGGTAGAATTGATTGAAGCTAACTTCATAAATTCGGCTAACCTGACGCCTGAAGTCATACAAGTTCCATGTTTATAATATACAGGGTGGTGACTGATTCAGCTGATCAAAGGAATTTTACATGTTAAAAAGTATTTATGCAATTTCCTGCTTTCTTAATAATTTTAGAGAAAAATGTTTCAAATAAAAGTTGAAGAGATTTAATAGCTGCATTTGAATCAGTGAATTAATAAAGGCTAAAAAGACGATCAAAAATATCAAAAATTAAATTATTATGAGGAGTAACCAAAGAATTGAAATTGAATTCAAGCCCGTATTTAACCGTATTCATAATCAAAGTAAGCAAGTAAATATTTCCATGGTTACTCATTATAAAAACTGAATTTTCGATATTTTCGAACGTATTTTTAGCCTTTATTAAAGAAGTGAAATTAAATCTATTCATTAATTCAGGTGTAGTTTTTACATCTCTACAACTTTTATTTGAAATATTTTTCTCTAAAATTATTAGGGAAGCAGGAAATTGCATAAGTATCATTTGACATGTAAAATGGATACGATCGTTTGATTAAGTCACCACCTTGTAGAACTATATCGAAAAACTAATAATAAGTAATAATTTTATTTGAAATATTTCATGTTTTGTTTGTTTAAAAATTAAAAATTGCGAGACGTTATGTGCAGACTCTTTGAGTATATCTCAGTAAATAGGGTTTTAGAGCGTTTCAAATCTCTTTCAACTTAATTCCTTTACATCTTTTTACTGTTGGTTTTTCATAGGCAATTCGTTCATTCTGCCTACCTTACCTTTCATAAGCAACTTGTTTTTGTAACTCATATATTTTTCTCTAAAATAATTAGGGAAGCAGGAAATTGCATAAGTATTATTTGACATGTAAAATGGATACGATCGTTTGATTAAGTCACCAACCTGTAGAACTATATCGAAGAACTAATAATAAATAATAATTTTATTTGAAATATTTCATGTTTTGTTTGTTTAAAAATTAAAAATTGCGAGACATGCGCAGATTCTTCGAGTATATCTCAGTAAATAGAAATTTAGAGCGTTTCAAATCTCTTTCAACTTAATTCCTTTACATTTTTACTGTTGGTTCTTCATAGGCAATTCGTTCATTCTGCCTACCTTACCTTTCATAACCAACTTGTTTTTGTAACTCATATAGCTTCCTATTTAAAAATGTTTCACATCTAGTTCACCCAAACCCTCAGCAAATTTCCAACCATTCCCAAGCATTCTTGTTGAACAACATACATCATATCTTCACAAACCATGGAGAGGTATGTAGCTGTACTTGTATCGTCGGCTTGTTGAATTTCACAGATACGGTAAGCTTGTATCTTGTTCATATTTCTCGGCTGGGTGCACCCATCGGATTGGGAGGGTGCGATGAAGTATGTATGACGTAATGGAATAGACGTATTCGCTCAGCCGATAAATTAATGAATTCTCTAAACATTGAAAGGTATTGAAGAGGGTGGAACGTATAGAAAGACGAGAAGGAATTTTGGAAACGGTGGAGGAAGAAGATTCCATCAATGACAGTTGGTGTATTCTATAATTTTGATGCAATAATTTTAGTTATCAGACAACTGATCTAGTTGTAATTAAATCTACAACAAGATAAAATTGATTTTGTATTTGAAAAAATTTTCGCCAACTGTATAATATTAACAGTACAATATTTCTATACACAAATAAGTTGTAAACTACAGAAAAAGTTATATGGGAAATATTCAATAAAATGCTTTAACAGTCCCTGTATCACAATAAGCTTAGAATTAGAAATACAAATTGTGGCCGTTTGTGTAACGAGAAAAGCCGGTTGCTTAAACCAATATGAGTGAAGTAAAATCTTTTTTTTTAAATGTATTGTGTCCCTTTGCTAGAAAATGTTAGAAAAAAGAAATTAAATACATTTTCAATATTACAAATATTTAATAATAAATAGATAATACGTGGCTTGTTCTAGTATAATACACAGACAAAAATATAACATTCGAATTCACCAACATACCACTGATCAGACTTCAACCAATTCATCAACTTGATCCATGAATCAAGTAACTGTGATCAACTGATTCACATAATTTGTTTTGCTTTTTTGAGAATTTACACCTGGTTTATTGAAATGTAGAATATAGGGATTTCAACGTTTTTTTTTTGATATTGCTGTAAATTTGTATCTATTCAATTTACAGCAAAAGTGTATACAGGATGTTTCCTGAATTCTTCTCACTCGATTAGCTCCTTTATTATTGAAAATTTAAAGAAATGGAAAGGATAGAAAGAAAGGATGAAAAGTTCTTTAAAACTGGTTGAAAAGTTTTAAGCTACATTTATTTAAAAATGGCGAAAAAGCGGTATCAAAATTTTTTAATAGGGATTATATGTCGAGATAATTATTTTTGGATAGTCTACATTATTATAATCAATTAATTTCAAATAATGTTTAGCAATATTATTTAAAATGAAGAAGTTATGATTGTGTTTTTACTTTTAACTTTTTAAGGTATTATACAGTTGTTATCATAGCTTATTGAAATTATTGTGTCTGGCATTAAAATAATATAAAAAATCATAACTCCGTCATTTTAAATAATATAGCTAAGCATTATTTGAAATTAATTGTTTATAATAATGTAGACTATCAAAAAAAAAAAAATAAATAAATAAAATAAAAATCTCGATATACATCCCATATTCAAAAAAATTTGAAACCGCTTTCTCGCCATTTTGAAACAAATGAAGCTTAAAACTTTTCAACCAATTTTGTAGAACTTTTCAGCCGCTACAATTTCTCTCTTTAGCATTTCTTCAAGTTTTCAATAATAAAGGAGCTAATTGAGTGAGAATTCAGGAAACAGCCTGTATATAAGGGTTGTTCAAAATTAAAAAATGCCTGCTATAAGGCCCATTTAGTTACCTAAATGTTAGTATTTCACGATGTATCAATCATATTAAAAATAATAATTATTAAAAAAAAATTGTAATACAGAAACGAAATATATTTGACATTTCAGAGATCAGGTTATATATTTATTTATTAGTGTTGTATTATTTTCTGTAATGATATAAGGGCGAATTTTAGAGTGCATTTCTTTTCATTTCCTTCTGTGAAATAAATAAATATTAACCTGTTTTTTAAATATCAAATATATTACGTTTTTGTTCAAATTTCCATGGTCGTGTTACATTACAATTTTCCTGAAAAATATTGATTTTAATTTGATTGATATGCTGTGAAATACCCAAATAGGCCTTGTTACATGCAACTTTAATATTTACACTTTTACTGTAAAGTGAATAGTAAAAATGTATAGTAAAAAAAAAAATTGCAATGAAATCCCTATATTTGCATTTCAATGCTACACCCTGTATATTTTGCCTTGTGTAATTGACTATTTGTATTCAACATAAAGTAATGTAGTAACACGAAATGCGGGCCATAGGCGTTTAACATAAGAAAACAGATTTTTCGTGCGCATTGCTTCCCAAATTAAATTAGATTAAAATGCTTTAAATAAATGTTGTAGAGTTTAATAATCTGTATGTAAAGTTGTAAACAAAACTTATTTACTTTGGTTTGTAACTGCAGAAATTAAATATGAAAATTTGTAAAATTACTATTTAATAGTATTCGATATGGAATAAAATTAAATATAAACAAATGTGAAATGTTTTCCTTGCAAATATTTTGAAAATAGTTTAAAAAGTAAAACAAACACTTGTTAATGGAAAAAAATTTGACAGGAGAACATTACACATTTGTTTGTCATTTGTTTTATTGTATTATGTGTTTTGGTTTCAACATAACAGCCCGTAAACAGTTTCTGTACCATTAGAGCTCAATAATAGTAGGTTTACGACTGAGTATATCATAAAATATTAAATGATTTTGTGTGTAACAATACTAAAAATGGGCAAATTGTTTCGTAGGTCGGAAAATTTAAGTACAAACCAAACAATTTTTTAAGGTTAAGTTTCGCCTGTTCACTGGAAGTATAAATGGCGGATCAATCCATAATTAAATCGTCAAATTATTTTTAAAAAGATTTAAACAAACTATAGGTGTCATTACGTTTGCTCTCTATTTCTCTTCCACTTTGACAAATAACGATTCATCGACAATTACTCCCATTTTCAATCACGACGTCGAAACCAACACACAGTTCTTTATTTTTCACGTTCCACTCTATGCAATGAACGACCGACGTTTGATATAGGGCCAATTGCTCCGGGCTTTGTGAATATGACAGCTAATAATAGGGCATTTCTAATGCCTGTCATATTTTCTATCAGGCATAGAATTAGCGCTGTTAGCAGCCGGAATAGCTATTCACAGAGCATTATGATTAAGAAGAATTAGAAAGGGACTTGGAGCTTTGATTTAAGATCCGTTGAATTTAGTTTGTTAATGCTTTTTTCAAATAAAACAAAATAAACTTTTTCTATTCCCGGTAGTAAAATGTCATTCAATGTATTGGTATCCATGGTGCTAAAAACATTTTAATTACACTTTGACAAGCTGTGGCTTTGAACGTTTAAAGTGTACATTACACGAAGAAGTTTTTCTTTTCAAGTGATTTTAAATTGTTTTTATAAGTGAACGTATCAGTCTATTTACTTGATCAAGATTTTAGTTAATTAAAATAACGAAGTGTCAAAATTTCAGTTATACTAACATAGTAGTATTCATTGAATTTACACCACTTGAAATTTTTAGAGGTATATAATTCACTACTTCTCTACTCCACTGTGTCATTGTATATTTATTATTAATTAAACAATTGTAACATAAAAAACATAAACACTAATTTGACAGTCACTTGTCACTTCGCTCAGTTGGTATTGCAGTAATGGCAGTAATTTTTTAGGAACTTTTAAGAGAAAGTAAATATAACAGTAGTAGTTGTAAGTTTTACGTGACAAGTTGATTCATCTATCTTTCTTACACTTACGGCATTGTGCGAAAGAAAACATTTAAAGTTACTAGAAAAGAAAAAAATCATCGTATAATGCACGCTTTAGTCACACTGAGAACTTAGCAACTGACTTATTTAATCAATTGAATGAATTTTGCTGTCGGTTCTCGTTCTGATATTATCAAAATTTTAAAAGAAAACAGTTTTAAGTTGATAAATTAACTCCAATATTAAGTAAGCCATAAAGAAAAAACAATTTTATCGTTTTGACAGCGGATAAATAGGAAGGTAACTTTTTGAAAGTGATAAATAGTTATTTGTGTATCAAGGTTGTAAAAGTGATCTTTTTTGGCCGAATCTGTAGATTGCAGCCGAGGCGAATGCCGAGGCCAGCAAATCAGATGAGGCTAAAAAAGAACTTTTAACCGAGGTGCACACAACATTTTTTAGGCGACTATCACAAAAAGATATAAACTTTATTTTAAAAATCAATTTGACAATTTTGACAGTGACAGTTATCTGACAATTACATATATTTGGTTATTCATGTCACTTGCAGAGTGCTTTGCTCTATCACCTGGACAACTCACAAAACAATCTGTTTTGTACTGTTGTGTTGTTTACTGTCAAAATATTTTAAATCGTGGTGAAAACGTGTGTATCTCGTGATAAAATATCTACAGTTATTAACTGAGAAGCAAGAAAATGAGCAGTTCAGATAGCGAAGATATCTCTAATACTCCGCCAGAAATACATGAATGAATTTCAAGTTTAATATCTTGTCTATATTTGAAGTTAGTTTTGTGTTTTTGTTCATTTAAATTCGTTGTAATTGTAAGTTAAATTGTAATTATTTCTAAATATATGTATTTGTCTATTAGGGAGTATTGAATTTACTATTTAAACAAACGAGTGATTGTAGCGGCCGTGAAGTAAATGCGGCCGTAAAGTAAAAGCGGCCGTAAAGTAAATGCGGCCGTAAAGTTGTTTTTGACAGATGTCAAAAAAAAAGTGACACTTTACGGTTGTCAAACGATACGTAAAACAACTATTTATGTAATAGCCGCCTAAAAACGTTATTTAATTAATGTCATTTGCATTATATGTCAAAAATATGATATATAATAATTGTATTTTCACCAATTGTAGTTTTAAATATACCTTTTCATAAATAATGTCGTTAAATTATCTCGCCGAATTACACTCGAGCATTTTAGTTCCTTGGGATAAATTTCAGTTTGACAACTCAACCTTGTCACCTGACAGCAATTTGACTCGAAAACTGTTTAAAACAGTTTTCTTGTCAAATTCGTTATCAATTAGCTTACATGTTGTGTAAATCATAATAGGTTTGTTCCAACTGGTCAATTCTGACAAGTTCGTGACATGTTTGTGACAATTTCACTGCGCCTGCGAAAAATGTAAGCAAGGTAACTTTGAAACATTTATTTTTTTGGAGCGAAAAATGTTTGAATTTCTTTATTTATATTTAAGGTTAGCTGTCAAAACACAAAATGAGCATGAAAATGCGCTTCATTCCATTCGCCGTTCCAGTCTATATTGCAAACTAAACTTGTTTACATTTTTCGCAGGCGCACTGAAATTGTCACAAACATGTCACAAACTTGTCAGAAATGACCAGTTGGTGCGAACCTATTATGTGAAATAAATTCCATTTAAAAATTGCACTCTGTACATTTTTTTACCTTTTTTAATCAGTTTACATAGGGATGTCATTACCATAGATACAGTTAAATATTTGACAGTTAAAGCGTTTTTTTAATGATTATTTTTTGACGTTTATTTAAACCAATCAAATGCTTTATTGTATGTCACGTGTCTGCGTTTTAACCAATCCTGTCATTATTATACTGAGAATAATGCTCTTGTGATAATTCCCGGCAATTTTCCCTGTAGCTTTTTTGTTTTTGTTGACAGATGTCAGATGTCAGATAGTTATCATCAATACAAGTAAAAATGAGCAAAAAAGATTGATTTAGTGGCGTGCCTGATGAAGAAATCAAAAAATAATCTAATTAAATATAACTCGAGAGTTCGATAAATTAGAAAATAATTCTCCAGTATCTTTCTCAAACTTGTCGCCATTTGGCAATAGCCACTCAAGCCCTACGGGCTTTCGTGGCTATTGCCTGACAACAAGTTTTCGAAAGATCTGTCAAATTATTTTCAATTTATTCTCACCCTCTTGTTATATTATTACTGATTATTTCATTCATTACAAATTTGACCAATCAGAATCTCATTTTCCATTGTTGTGCATTTTAGATAAGTGATTAAACAGCACCATGCTGTTTATTCGCGATTAAATTGAAGCTAGCTTTTATATGCAAATTTTGAAGGCATATTTAGCCGGATAATTAGTTGCAGAAGCAAGATACTTACATGTTTTTTAGCTTTACTGGTATTCTATGTCTTTAAACTTGCTGAATTATTCTATTCAAGCTTTTTTAATTTTCAAATTTTTGACATTTATTTGACAAGTAAAAAGAAAAAAAAACAATTGCTATAGTTACAATATAACAAAATTTTATGGTGGCTTTTGCTTATGTGTGTACCGATTTATTTATGTGAAAATGTGTCAAAATCAACGTTTTAGTACAATTTCTTCGGCAATATTAAAGTTTATGTTATCAATTCATGAAATAATCTTGACATATACCCCTCGTGCTAAAGAATTGAATCGATTAAATTTGATGTCTAGCTTATTTATAAAATTTTGCTTTTAAAAAAGTGTTACCGTACATAATAATTTAAGATAAAATCCCTCGACCTGCGGTCTCGGGATTTTTTCAAATTATTATGTACTCAAACATTTTTTAAGCAAAATTTTATGCATAAGCTAGACATGTCAAATTTAATCGATTAAATTCTTAACACTCGTGATATAACTATTGAGTAAATATAGGGATAATTTTCATGGACTATTAATAGTAGTCAATCATAATAAAGCAAACTATACAAGTTTAAACAAATATGAAATTTATTTTAATTACTTTAGTAGGTGCACAATAAATTACATTAAATTCGCAGGAATTTTATTTTAAATTATTGTAAGTTATCCCTATGTTTACTGATAAAAAAAACACTATAATACATTGCTGTCAATAACTTTAACTGTAACTATATGGCAATGATATATTCCTATGTATACAGATAAAAAAAAAATTCCCGGTATGTGCGGGAGGTAAAAATTAATAGCATTGAAATCCCTGTACACCACATTTCTATACTACACCCTGTATACTTAGTTAACAGTCTACTGAGAGCAGCAACTGCAGATCTAGCGGCAATGTTATATTTGATCATTATTATCACTCACTGTAACTTCCACAAAACAAACAAAAAACACAATTCCACAGCTTACCTCCATCGAAATCTCAACTGAACTAAACATATCCTTCAAGATATCCTACTCTTATTTATATCCAACCAACAATCTCAATTTTTACTTATCATTCATTGTACAAACAGTATCTTTAGGCCCCACTACCGAAACAAAATACCTACAGGAAGAATAAGAACAGATGTAAGCGGAATAGTAGGCAAGGTATTGTATTTGCTAAAAAGCGAATAACTGAATCAGGCGATGAATGGGCAGATGGTTTGAAACACAAAGAGATAATGTTGGTTTACGTATACGATTCAAGAGAACAACCTGGAGGTAGAGGTGTTTAGTTAGTTGATAGGTTCAGGGTATTATTTCTTTGTGAATACGAAATAGGAATCATTAGTTAGGATGTCGAAATCCAGGACGCATAATTATTGTAGAAACTTTCTTCGTCATTTTCAATATTATTTCTTTGATATTGCTGTAAATTTTTACCTATTCACTTTACACAGCAAAAGCGTGAAAACAAAAGTTATTTAGAATTTAAAAATACTTGTAATAAGGAATATTTAGTTACCTAAATATTATAATTTCATGTTAATCGATCAAATTAAAATTAATATTTTTTACAATAAATGTAATACGACCATGGAAAATTAAACAAATATTAAATAGTATATTGTGCAACAAGTGCAGAAAGTTATCTATTTCACACGAGTTGTGGCAGTTTTAGTACGAGAAGAAGTGGAGTGCTGTGTGCTGAAATTACACGAGCGTGAAATAGGTAATTCTGTACGAGTTGCATGCTATACTTTTTCTACAATCACACGATTTTGCGAAATATACAATTTTCAAGCTTTATTTAGTGTGGAGAAAGTGTAATTTTCAGTAATGACCGAAAAAAATATTTGACATTTCAGAAAACTGATTTTAATCTATTTATCCAACACCTCTCAATAAATGCTCTATAACTATGTCGAATTTAAACAAGTAACAGATTATCCACAAGGGGGTATAATTTTGAGAAAAGTGACTAGAGAGTAATTTTCTATTTACAACAATAATAATAACACACACCTTGGTAACTACTTCGATTGGCATTTTAATTTAGAAAATTTAAAGCATAAGTCACTGTCAATCGTGTCAAATAATATTTCTTTAATAAATTTTGCATTAATAAAAGATGTTGGATAAAACGTTATACTTCCCACGTGGGCAAAGTGGAATTACCCACTTGTAAAGTAAATAACTATTATTAGTGTTGCGAAGAATTAAGACAGGAGGAAACCCAGCAAACACAGCTGTAACATTGATGTACCTGGTATGTAATATCTGAAACCTAAGGAGTTTATCATTTATATACGTACTAATAACGTAATATACATATACCATGTCGGACATCTCTTGAGAGAGCGTACAATTATATTGTTGGTATGTCACATTGGTCTTGGACATGGTACATACCTACAACATGTATATGTTATGTTACCGTACTTATAACATATTCACAGTTAATTAGAAAGTTTTATATATTTTATGTAAAAATATATATTAAAGAAATTTTAAATATTTTATAGTGTACATAGAACAACTATGAAACATATTTAATTTAATTTTACTAACTATTCCATTTGTAAATTCAAAGTTGTTTATACCAATAGTTTTATTATGTACCATTAACGTTACGATGTCCACATACATAAGATATGATGTCTCATGGACCGTGTTGCGGACACAGGTCTATCCATGTTATGTATATATAACGTACTCGCGACATAACTGTGTTTGCTGGGAACTAACATATTGTTTATATTATTGTACGCCGTACAATTATATTAATATCATTGTATTAGTAACAAAATGATTAAATTCTATATCGTATATGAAGTAGCAAAATATAAACATTATAATACGTTTGAAAAAAAAAACTCTAAAACTGTTTTTTTTTAAATGTCAGCCATTTTTCGTTTTGATTAATTTTCCAAGACCGTGTCACAATTTTTCTAATAAATAATCAATATTGATATATCGTAAAATACTAATATTTAGGTAACAAAATGGGTCTTATTGCATGAATTTTCAAATACCTAACAACTTTTGTAATTACGCTTTTGCCTGTAAAGTGAATAGGTAAAAATTTAAAGCAATAAAAAAAAAATACCCATTAAAATCCCTATACCCGGTATATTTTATTACACGCTTATTAATTACCTAGATGTGGGTGCTTAAGTTAGAGGCATGTTTTCAACTGTATCACATGTAATAGTGAGTGAAATTGCGTACTAAAATAAACAAATTAAAATTTGTCATGTCAACATTCAATTAATTAAAAATATCGACGAACTATTATTGTAAATTGCCGCGTAATCGATTGATACCACTGAATATAAAGTATTTAATCCGAAAATTAAACAAACGCGAACCGCGTTGTGACGTCACGAGCACACAGCACTCTCGATCCTGGCAGCAAATAACCGCTCTTCACTCTTTTTAAACACGTACACAGTGACATTCAATATTCGCGACAATGTTCTGTGAACTGATCGTACGAAGATTTGGCGAGGATATGAAGGAGGACTCGAGGGTGGTTTTATTGGAACTGACACAGGGGTGGACTCATTTAAATAGAATAAATGTTTCATATATTTCTTTTCGCGCCGCCGTCCGACATTGATACAATTACATATCTCTAAAGCGGTCGGAAATCATGTTTTTGTCGAACTAGTTCGACAAAAATTGCTAACTTTTTATGGTTATATGTTGGCATCACTTCCCTAATTTTAGTTAACTTCTGACGCTAGAAATGTCAAAGTATTACATTGACTTAGAAATATTATGGGAATATATCTACAATTGAGTATTTGCAATACAAGAAAACAGAATATTTATGGATTTTAAACATATTTGTAAGTAATTATATTTGACTTTGCAGTTTAAAATCCAATTAAAAATATGTAGAAATTTTTGGTTATGATATTGGAAAATAAACATAATTGACATTCAAATATTGTGAAGTTAGCAACATAAAAAAATTCCCTGTCATTAAGAAAATGCGTAATAAATTAAATTTATTTATTAAATTTACATAAATGTTGGCGCGAAAAATCTTGTGTATCCCTCAGTTGGAAACTATTTTGCGAGTGCTCGTATTTGTAGGACTCGTCTACGGCTCGTCCTATCAAAATAAACTCGCACTCTCAAAATAGTAGTTTCCAACCTTGTGATACAAATAACTATTGTTCTCATTGTATCCATTTCTTGGAATACAGGGTGAGTTTTTTAAAGCAACCAAATAATTTTGTTGGGTAACTAATAACTTTAAAGAAAAAATAAATACATAGGATTATTCAGCAAGGAAGGGGACATAATTGTACGGTTGGTAAAATATAATTATTATTGGTATGTGGCGGAGAGGAATAAAAGGAACGGAAACCCCGAAGTATTCCCTTTTTAACGATATAACATATTTCCATACCTAAAATAAAAATTAAGGTCACAAACTTCAAAGAAACGTTAACATATTTAGCCCTCCGAGAACACACCTATTTCTTCGATCAAGGGGTACACTCCGGGTCAATCCGACCCAATACTTTTTTTGTTCAAAACAGATAATTAGATTTAAACGAAAATGTCACAAAATAATTTTCTTTAACGTGTTGTAATTCGCAATTGATGACAGTAAGAGAAAAATGTCAGTTAACCATAATTTACTAAATTATTTCAAAATAACTTAATAGGGCTTGAAGTAAACTACCATTTTAGTAGTTTTTGAGAAACCGTAACGCCAGAGATCCACACGAATTGACAGATTGTCTGACAGACAGATACACACACAGACATTATTGCGAAACTATTAAAATCGTATTCTAGGAACCCTAAAACGTGCTCATCCACTAAAAACTCACTACCGAATTTTAGCATGGTTCCTATACCTCCCTTGCAGAATGTGGTGGCGGGAGGTAAAAACACCCATTATATCACTTATATAAAGATTTTCAACAAAATTTGAAAATTTTATATTTCGCAGAGTCGTGTGGAATAGCATGCGTAATTATTCCACACGCAAGTGTGACCAACTTACTAATAATGTAATATTAATATGTCAAATATAACTACATTTATATCATAAAATAATTAATAATTATTTCTGAGTTTATATAAATCTTCGTTTTCAATATTCAGATTACAATGAAAATACATTATCAATTTTATAATCATATATGTCTTTACTTTTTATATTACAATCTATAGATTTATAGTTGGTACCACTACGCTTGCGCCGCTTTCATGCTGTAATCATAAACGTCAAATAGTTTGAGTTTGAGATGTCATTTCTTGTTTCTGAAGAGTAGGAATTATGATTATTAAATCTTGATAAAAGTGAGATCGCAGAAAAAGTATAGTGTGCAACTCGTGCAGAATTATCTATTTTACGCTCATGTGATTTCGCCACTCGACTTCATCTCGTGATAAAACTCTCACAACTCGAGTGAAATAGATAACTTTCTGTACTTGTTGCACAATATACTATTTTGTATTTGTCAGAGCAAAAATTCTACCTATCTTATATTTTCAAATCAAATATTTGACGAAATGTTGTGGATAAAGTATAGTATTCTACTCGCATGTACTGGCTATTACTCATTCGAATGATTTACATCACTCGCTTTCCCCCGTGATACAAACTTCATTCTCATGAGTAATAGCATACATTACATGCTCGTTGAACAATATACTATTAATTACGAAATATAAAAATCTGGTGTGGGCACCACACTACTTTCTTATACATATTAAACCAATTGAACACGTATGACTTGTTTCTTGCGTTTATATTATTTTGACAATTATTTGATATATAGATGTTACCTGTTTAATTTTTTGTTCTCATTGTAACTATGAATTTATTTAAAAATAGAAATCAATTAATATCTAGTCTTCAAAACTTTCTAACTAATAATAGAAATGTTACTTTTATAATATTTCACAAGACACATATTTTTGACACTTCACAATTATTTGACACGTTTGACTAAGGCACTAGAATATATGAGTATTCTCATCCGCTATTTTGGGTCCAAGTGTCATAAATAAAACAAATTATTGGAATCCAGTTACTTTAATTCTCTTATGTCAAATTTGAAATTGATATTGATTAATAATTGTTATCTATCATTCTCTTAATTATTATATTTCATATTTAACAGGTAAGTGTATAGAATACTTTCTAATATATTACCGTATGATTTGTGTAGTTGGATTTTACAGGATTTCAAGAAATATGTTTTCAAATTTGACAGATACAAATTTTAAATGTTTTTTTTTTAAGTAACTGGATTCCAATAACTTGTTTTATTTATGACATCTGGACCCAAAATGGCGGACGAGAATACCTACATTCTTCTAGAGCTCTAGTTTGACCCATAGATATTAAAAATGTTTTAGTTTTTGTTCCCATTGTAACTAAGATTATTGAAATAGTTTTTCTCAAAATTTAAAGCATGTACCAGAAAAGTGCAAATAACATTTTATATTCCGAACAGTTTTGCTAACATCTTTCATTTGAAACTTTTTCTCACAGCTGATTCTATTTTTGAAAAAAATGGAATTTATTGTTTTGTGTGTCTAGTAAACTTCTTCTTCCGTTTTTTCAATTTCATTCAAAATCAACTCAGCTCTTCATATTTTTATGAAACTTATAAATTTAAAGTTTCGTTTACAAATCTTGTCTCGTTCATGAGATATTGCGCACACGGACATCCATCCATCCATCCATCCTCACACACAGACATCATTGAGAAATTGGTCTTAACGGATTCAGTGGAAGTCAAAATATGTATTTCCGCAAAAATCTTGTCAGCGATTTTTTTCGTGATTCCAATACTTCCTTATACTTTGTATAAGAAAGTAAAAATTAATTGAATGCCTCTTTGGTCCAATTCACGTGCGACTGGACTCGTATATCATAAAATAATTAAATCTAGTGAGATAGTATCACGAAAAAAATATCCCTTTAAAATGCATTTTCGCGTTGCACTCAAGCGTACAATTGAAACCGCTGAGGGCTTCGTGCTTGTAGCATCATTTCCACTTCTAACCCGTAAGAAAAACTCAACAACAACAAATTCCCCCCGACGTACAGATCTCTAAAACCTCAAGCGAAGTGCAGAGCAACGCATTTACAGCCATGCATTTGTATAATTGCAAAAAAACTCAAGCCTCCGCACAATGCATCTCAACAAGACAGCACCAGCATCGCGCTGGCAGGCGTACCAACCCACACAACTCAAACTCACCGAGATGAGATGGAAATCGGGAGAACAATGCTGCAATGAGAGCGCTGCAGTAGTACTCATTAAAATTGTCGCTGATTAGGCGGCCATTGTTGTTACAAACAAGTGAATGATGGTTATGGATCCATTGTTGCTGCAGTGGTGTGGAAATTTGCCAACGAAGAAAGGAAATGGAAAAACCGGAAGACGGCTGTTTTTTCGATGAGAGCTATGACTTAAGCATAAGCATGCTACACACTAACCACATGTTTTTGGAAATCTCTTCAGTGTTTGATGACAAAACGGAAAAGCGTCATTCAAATCTTATTGTTTTATCTATTGATAAAATGGATAAATTTTGAAAAATCATGAAGTCTTGGAAATTATTACAATTATTATTACTTACATTTAACATAAAAAAAAAGTTGTGTAGAATTTACCGAACTTGTAGGATATAAGATGCATTTCCTGAAAATGTACCATACTTTTTTGTAAATTTATTTTTGCCAATTGACATAAAAGGTGACACTTAACAGTCTATAAAATGTCATTTTTACTACCTAGGTTTTAAAAATATAAGTAACCACTCAACAAACGCATAATAACCATCAACAAATGTATAAAAACCGTTCAACACACGCAAGCCAACGTAATTTGATGGCGATTACTTTCAAAATATGTTTTAAAAATAATCACTAAATAAATATTAATTTCATATTGGTAAAAAGTAATGTGTTCAATAAAACACCAAGCACAGATTTACAGCTGAGGCTGCCGAAGCTGTAAATATGGTATTTTGGTGCCTAGTTAAACAAATAACTATTAATGCTTAGTAAATAATCGTGTTTAGTTTATTAATTGTTATGATATTTTTCAAAAAAAATCATCTTATATCCTCAGCTTATCGAACAGTTTGGTAAATTCGACGGTATTTCTTTTTTCATGTAGTAAGCGATTAAAACATCATAATACTACAGATTTAAAATATAATGTACTCACATATTGAAATATAGCTAAGTAGGTAATCATAAACTATTTAAAAAATTTTACGATAATATCTCATACTATACTGAACGTAAACCAACTGTTATTGTTCTCTGTCCCTATCCCTAGTAGTAAAGAATCACTTTACTTAAAATCATAACATGTACAGTTTGTTCAAAAAGTTCCGGAACGTGAAATATCTCGCAAAAAAATACACATCGAATCAAAACATACAAAAAAATTGATGTGGGCAGCACATAACCTCCCGCCTAATAATACTCTAAAACGGTACAAAATAGTACTTGATGATACAGAAACATACATTCGTATTTATTTATCTTCTATTTATATTTGAGAAATTTAATTTTATTTCGTATTTTTATTTAATTTTTTGACATATATTTCACTAAGAAACAGCTTCATAATCAAAATGACATGTGTCACATTTCGTAAAAAATTGAAAATATTTAAATGTTTCCATGGTGTGCAATGAATGCAAGATTTATGAAATCTAATTTCTTTATATTTTATTACCTCTAAATCCAATGAAAATTAATAAAGTTAGTGTAATCAAAACACATAAAATTAAGTATTCTACAACTTTCAAAATAACATAAATTGTTTAAAAAGGAAATTTAACCGAGTTTTTCACGAAAAACTGTTAAAGGCTTCAAGTAAACTGCTAGTTTCGGTTGACCAATTTTATCCAAAATCTAATCAGCTCTTCATTTAAATATAAGAAGCAATAATTCACAAAATTGTATTTTTTGGTATTATAGTATTTGAGCTATGCGAGACAAAAAAATCGCCACAGACCACACACACATGGATACACATACACATATACATCCATCCAGACATAATGGCGAAAATAGTCAAATCGTATTGTAGGGACCGTAAAACGTGCTTATTCATTGAAAACTCACAACCCAATTTTTTGACCAAAAACAACAGCTCCCTTACCTAGAGGTAGACGGGAGGTAAAAACACGTGTTTAATATTTTTCAAAAACCTATCTTATGTCACCAAACACGATCCTTCATCGCCACACTCTGGGGGTAGGGCGGGGGGACACTTTGAAATCGTTTTCTTCCGAAATCAAGACAATAATTATTTTTCTGATTTCACAGCGCCGTTTATCGCGAATTGATAAAAAGTTCCGTACAAAACCTACATAGAAAACTATGTACTATCCGAATGTACAATAAAAAATGGAGGTTCTCATTTAAGTTTGTTTCACTGTTTAAAAATAAAATCACTCCACCTACGGTTTCGTGATTTTATTAAAACAGTTTTCTTGTCAAATTGCTAGGTAACAAGGTTTCTTTACAAACATAAATTTATCCGGCAAAATGAAAAACTCTTGTGTAATTACAGTTGAAAGATCATTGCTGTTTACTTTCAAGAAGGATTGTGTAAAAATGAGTTGATGTAACTAATCGTTTAATATCAATACTCTAAGTTTCTAACTCCTCTTCAAACATAATTTTTTTAATTTTATTGCATATGCAACTTCTCAAAAAAAGGTTTTTGTTTTAAAAATAATCTGTTAAATTTTGACATATAACGTTTGAAATTTAAAATTCATACTAATTTACCTGATGACTGCTATAACAACTGTTTGATTCGGTGTTGCTAAATTTACATTTATTTTAAGGTAGTTCGTATGGCTTTACAAATTTTTATAGACTCATAATTAATCAAAGAATCGTTCTACCTGAAGCTTATCACCATTTTTCTGAACAGGCTGTATATATCGTTGCTATATTCGATATTTCATAATACAGATTTAGATTTATTTATCAGTGTTTCTGCAGAAATTTCGTATAAGGTTGAAATGATATATAATGGCAAATTTTGAGAACATGTTTGTCCTTTTCTTTCTGTTGAATAATTCTAAAATTGATGAGAAAATTAGCCGTTGTATATTTATTAGGTGAATAATTGGATATTTTGGCTTAAAGTATATTTATTTATGAATTCATAAATTTGTCTACAATTGACGACGTTATGACCTTAATTGAGGTCATCTTCAAGTCTACAAATAAGTATACTAATAGTATCATACAAAAATGGCTGACAAGTTTTTTAACTTACCTAAAGTTATATGCAAATAACAATCTTATTTAATGCTAGTTGCTTAATTAATTAAATAAGTTGAAGGTAAGGTCACAAAGTAGCACAAAAGGAAGTTAAGTTACAACAAACTTAACGCCAACGACGTCGAATATAGATAAATTTATGAATTCATAAATAAATATACTTTAAGCCAAAATATCCAATTATTCACCTAATAAATCTAAAATTGTTTTATTAAATGTAAAATATTTTTCGTTTATGTATGTGCTCCAAAGTTGTATTTTTCTAATAAATAATAATTTCAGGTAACCTTTTGGGCCTTGTAGCTTGCATTTTATATTCTAAACAACTTTTGTATTTACATTTTTGCTGTCAAATGAACAAATAAAAAGGTTTAATATAAAAAAATAGCATTGAAATTCCTATACGCCACATTTCAATTGTACACTCGGTGTATCTTTTGTCATGTGATATCGTCTGA
This sequence comes from Poecilus cupreus, assembly GCA_963942605.1. Lineage (NCBI taxonomy): Eukaryota > Metazoa > Arthropoda > Insecta > Coleoptera > Carabidae > Poecilus > Poecilus cupreus. The sequence goes on from OZ012729.1 coordinate 17,175,343, forward strand.
GAGTGAGATTTATTTCCTGTACGATTAATTTAAAATAAATAAACAGCCACTCCTTAATCAAGTTAGATATATGAACAACAAAAAAAAGCAAGGAACTAAAAGACAAGAGGAATTATTACAAATTAAAACATTTCCAACACACCCAGTATGATTGCATTTGCGACACGTGCCCACGTACCTCTATATCTATTATGTGCGTGTGTGCGTACGTGTGTGTGTGAGCACCCCACAGACAGAGTGACAGAGAGCTTCGCCAGGGTGGGGGGCTAATCTGGCCAATGGCGTCGCGCGATGTCACAGCACAACAGTCGGCCGTGATGGCGGACACTTACACACACCAACACACGTGACGGCTGATTGTGTCTGTGTGAGTATGGATGCTGAGACCTTTCGCACGAACCTAGGATTGCGATGGGGATACACCGTTAGAAATAAAATCATACAAGAACTAAGAACTGGTTCTAAAATTTTATGTTTAGAAGGGAATTCGATGGAGATGGCCAGCTGGATTCTTTTTACTTTCTTATGCAATAATCGATGACGAGATTTTGGCGGAAATACATGTTTTCAGGATTCTTGATTCCACCAAGACGTTATTGTGTCTGGAATTCATTGGTGTATGGTATGGTGATTGTGAGATTGAAAAGAAAGTTGTTAAGAAAGTGAGTGTCACTTGAGGTGGTTTGTCTATCTTTGGAAGATTGGTGAAACTAATATATAAGGGTAAACGATTACGTGAGCGTCTGAGGAATAAGTGGTTAGGCATGATTGATGGTTTGTTGCGTGAACAAACGATTCCGAGAGTGAAGAATAGACACGCATTACAAGTGTGTCAGGATAGGAATGTTTGGAGGAGATTGATTATTGGTTGATTGTGTTTCTGGGTTCGTGCTACCACATTGAGTGGGATATAGCGTGACGTTATGTGTGTGTATATGTTGGTTGTAGATGAAAAGCATGAACGATATATAACTGCTGTAGAACTGAGATATTTGAGAGGTGATATACGAGACTTGATCGCGTCCACTTTGTTGTATGGGGGAGTGTGAGATTTTAAAGAATGTTGTTAAGAAAGTGGGAGAGAGTCAGTTGAGCGGTTTGATCATTTCGAAAAGTTGGTGAAACTAATATAAGCGGGTGATATTGAGGGTGAGCGATTGCGGGGGCGTCCGAGTAATAAGTGGCTAATGCCCGATTTATCAATCTGTTAATCAAATGTTAACTAACAGCAACATATATAATACATATTTCTCTAAATTTAACAGGAGGGTTACCATAACAGTAACATAACATTCGATTGATAAACCGGCCTTCAGTATGATTGATGGTTTGTTGCGTGAACGAATGATTCCGAGTGTGAAGAATAGACGAGCATGTATAAATGTAGAAGAGGCGAAAGTGGTGTGCCAGGATAGGAATGTTTGGAGCAGATTTATTGTTGGTTGATTGTGTTTCTGAGTTCGTATTACTTCACTGAGTGAAATATAGAATGACGATATGTATGTGTATGTGTTGTAGTGATGTGTCGTTCATGAACGAGTCGTTCATTCTGAACGACTCACTTCAGTGAGCCATGAACGAACGGCTCTTTAGTTCGCACAGTACGGCACATGGCTCAGCAGCACACCGCTCTCTAAATAGCACAGTAGCTCAGCAGAATGAAATGCTCTTTAGCTCTTTACGGCGCACGACTCACAGTGCGGCACATTGGCTCAGCAGATCAGCTCTCGTTCACGGGCTGGAGCTGGGTGCTGCACTCTAGCATACCGCTCAGCTCACACAGTAGCTCTGCTCCACTGCTCACAGTTCACAGCACACATGAAGAGCGCTGGCGCGTTTGTAAAGAGTCGTTCAAGTGAACGACTCACGGATGGGAGCGGAGATAATGAACTGACTCACTAAAATTGAACGAACGACACATCACTAATGTGTTGGGTATGGATGAAGAAGCATGAACGATATAACTGAGAGAAATGAGATATTTGAGAAAAATGTGTGGATATACGAGACTTGATGAGTTAGTTGAGTAGGTTTGGTTATCTTGAACGAATGTCGAATGAAAGGTTGGTGAAACTAATTTAAGCGTATGCGATTAAGGGTGAACGATTGCATGGGTGTCCGGGGAATAAGTAGTTAGGTATGATTGGTGGTTTGTTGCATGAACAAAAAATTTTGGGTGTAAAAAAGAATGTGGACAAGGCAAGAGTGGTGTGCCAGGATAGGAATGTTTGAATGAGATTAATTATTGGCTGATTGTCTTTCGGGATTTATGCTACTTCACTGAGTTGGATATAGTGTGACGTTATGTGTGTATGTATAAATGAAGTTCCTCAAAAAAATTAAAGTGAATTCTAAAACAGAAAAAATGAGAGACGATATATTTCGAAGCGAGTGCAATGTATACAATTAGTAGCAGAAATTGTACAACAGTCACAACTAAGATGGTTTGGATATGTACAACGAATGACAGACAAAAGAGTAGCAAAAAAGGCAATAGAAACAAGAACAACTGATAAAAGAAACGACAGAGACCCTAATGTATATGGCAGTCACATATTATAGATGCAATCATAAAAAGTGGCAAGGGCGGATCTAGAAAATGTTCAAGAGAGGGGCAATTTTGTATTTTTTTTAAGGTAACAGTAAATAATTATTAAGAAGTTTTTTTAAGCCTATCAAAACGTATTATTATAAATAAAGCCAACTCAAGCAAAATACATACTACTTTATTACATTTTTACCATTCACGCAACAATATTATTGCAATTAATTACTATGCCCCCTCCTTGGATCCGCCCTTGAAAAGAGGTCAAAAGTGGAAAGAAGCTCTACAAAACGAAATTCGCTAATGAAATGAAAGACACAATTAATAACATTTTTACTTCGATACAGAAAGATAGAAGAGGACAATTAAGTACACATTTATTTACTAAGCTATGCATATAAATTCCAAATTTCGTTACCATATCTTATCTCGTTCATGAGATATTCTACACTTCAACGCACATCCATCCATCTACACTCACAGACATAATTGAGAAAATGATCAAAACGGATTCAGTAGTCATGAAAACATGTATTTCCGCAAAAATTTCGTCAGTATATTTTGTATAAGAAAGTATAAAATTTAAAAGACTATTAGCTACTCTTTTCCCTATTTTGTACCGTTAGTTCCTTGGGAACATATTTTATCGAATTATCTTTCTAAATCTGCTTAAATTGATGAAAGATAATAACACCTATCGCGAAATCTCCGCTAGATTTTAGCAGTGTAGCCAACTGATCAATACACAGTATTGGTCCGCGAACGTGAACAAATAAAGGATTCTCCTTTGTCCTTTTTTCATCCTGCGATCCTGCATCTCGGACCTGGATTCTTGATTCTCTATCATGTGCAGAAGAGCCCAGCAGCGAAGTATGAATATTCCAGTGGACAGTAGACAACTAAGAACTGAGGACAACAGACAGCAGAGGATGGCGGACCACCCAATGCTCTGGCGCTTCGAAGGGGAATGTAGTATCAATCATGAATCATGAGGTTCGCGGAAATATACAATGGTTATACGAGCCCAAAATCATATTATTTGGCCAGTTAAGACTTTTAGAATTGCTTTAAAAAAATAGTTCTGATCGAACAAAGGGAAAATTTATTGTACTATTTATAACATAAATTCTGTTATTTTAAAGAATATTTTAAACAATAATAACAGCTGAAATAATATCAAATTTACAATTTGTCTCAAAGGTATTGACTGATATCACAAACACTGTTTTTAAATCTGATGACAACAAATTACAGAAAATTGTTTCAAATAAAAATTGTAAGTAATATTATTCAACATCTTTTTGATTCCAATGAAATTTTCTCTATCTCATTTATTTATTAAGATAAGCCCAAAAACCCTGATAGGTCTTGAAATAATCAATCACTTACTGTTGATGAATTGTTCTCAAAATCTAATTAATTCGTAGCATAAACAATACCTCTATTACATATATGTATGTGCGGAATTTAAAAATTATATAATTTAAGATATAAATAAGGCGAATTAAACAAATTTCCTTTTTATGACTTTAACTGGGCTAATAAATATGATTCTGGGCTCGTAGTTACTTACGTTATAATTCTGGTAAATTAGTTTTTACAGTACGAATAAGATGAAAGTACACATTTTATAAAGAAAGTTTGCTTTTTTTCTCATTTAAAAACAATCAAGCTATCTTAAGACTTAATAAAACTATTCTGTTGTGGGCATTACAATACCTCCCGCCATAGATTTCAAGAAACACCCATCCCTTCAAAAAATTTAGTTTTCACTTATGACACATTTCAAAAACACACATTTTTCAAACTTTGTTTTGTTATTTCAAAAACAAAAGGTTAATAGAGTTAACGAAAATGTCAAAATATCATTTTCCTTAACGTATTAATGTATTTTAATTCGTAAGTAGAGACATTAAGAGAAAAATGTTTCAAACAATCATTGCAGATAATAATATTTGAAATATTATTCTAATAACAAAAATTGTCATTAAACCATAATATACTCATATAGTATTTCAAAATAACTTGACAGGGCTTCAAGTAAACTGCCACTTTCGGTTATTGGATTATCACCAAAAACTAATCAGCTCTTCCAAAGGGGATATCATTGATATATACAAAATATCAAAATTTTAGTTTAATAGTTTTTGAGAAACCGTAACTCTAGACTCCAGAGATCCACACAGACGCACAGACAGACAGATACACATAGATATCATTGCAATACTATTAAAATCGTATTCTAGGGACTCTAAAACGTGCTCATCCACTGAAAACTCACTACCCAAATTTTAGCATGATTCCTACACCTCCCTTACAGGATGTGGCCAACCAACCAATTTTGATTCGTTGTTGAACATTTTTTTTAATCAATAAGGAAATAGTATACTGTATGTCCCATTTAAGGTACGAATGCATTGGGATCTCGAGAACCTAAGAGCTACGAGGTTGGTTAAATTAGGCGAAAGTTGTCTCTTTACTAGAATAACTTGAACTTGAACTTAATGGAATATAGCGCGATGTTATATATGTATAGATGGTAATTATAGAGAATTTAAACTTCGGTATCCCTTGCAATTCACTTCCTTGTTGATTTCACTTTATTTCTAAAATATAGTCTGCACAAGGATGAGTTTAATTTTCCAATTCAATCCCTTCTTCCATGAGAGGTTTTTTAAGTGACCTATTAATGTTAATGTTTTTGTTGTTAGGTCTACAATGTGACGAATGAATTGTGGACTAGTTGAATGAAAGTCAATCAAAATGATGGAATTATTTAACGTACCAATCACAACTCTATTTAAAATTGTGTATAGGGTAGTTAGAAATTCATTGATATTCCAGATACAGATTTGTTTTTGTTAAATCGTAATGGTTCGAAAAACTATCAAAAGGTTTATATCTTTAATTCGGTTTTGGATTTTTTCGGTTAGAGAAATTTAATTGTTTTTGTTGTTCATTACATATAACAAAATACGAGTCCAAGTTTCATGAGTTCGCCCGTATAAACTTTTTCGATTATTGTTTTATGACAGATTAAATAAAAATCGAAGTATCAGTAGAATGGATAGGTGTCTTATATTTTTTAAAGCTGTATTATTATAATAACTGTATATACAGTTGCTGGAATGGCCTTCTAGCAGCCCCAATTTATCCCCAATCGAAACCTTATAGAATAAAATGAAAAACTTCTAAATAATTCTGCAGGGACAATCGAAGAATTGCGATACTGACTACAAGAAATTTGGGATTCTTTCTTCAGAGAAGACTGTCAAAGTCTTGATACGAAGCAGTTTTAAAAGTAAAGACAGAGTTACACAGTGGTAAACTAGATAATATTAGATAGAACAAACTTACGTTATACAGCAACAAAAAAAAAAATTGTACAGTTTATTTAATGTAAAAGGTACGTAGAAATATTAGAAATTAATTGTACAATTTAGTAATTTTTTTCTGAAACCATAAAAATTAATTTTAAATTTAAAAATGACAGTTATTTATGGCTAACCGGTCATTTCCTGCATTCATCAGTAAAAACTGTTTTACCTTGCTTGTAATGTAAATAACTATTTCGTGACTAGTCAGGGAAAAACTACATTCGCTCCGCATTTTAGGTGCATTTTACTCTACACAATTATCTAATTTTATAATAGTATCTGCGCAGGTTTGTCAATATTTTCATAATGGAACTATATACAGGATGTCAAATAACTTCAGGTACATATTAGAAGAGCATATAGTTCTTAATGTCCTGATTACAGAATAAAAAGAATTTTTTCAAAATTCCTATAATTAAGGGTAGTTCACTTAAGAAGAACATTTTTTGTACCCCTGGATACTATAAAAGAGCAATATCAAAACTGTTATAAGAAACACAATTTATGTGGCCGGCTACTAGAAACCTAATGAAATGATTGTATTATGCAAACATTTCTTATTAATTAGATATAATACAACGTAATATTTAATATTAAAACTACCTATTCAACCAGTGTCCCAAAACTGTTTCTAACAAAAACCACAAAAACTAATCTTTGAATTTTGAAAAAAATTCTTTTTGTTCCGTAATCAGGACATTAAGAACTATATGCCCTTCTAATATGTACCTGAAGTTATGAGACAACATGTATAATAGTTATTTACGATACAAGTACGTGAAGCTAATCTTTAGTCACGAATGGGTCAATTAAAATACGAGCGTAGCGGGTGTTTTAAGATCCCTGAGTGACTAAAGACGCTTTACGTATGTGTATCGTAGAATATTTTATCTACGATATAATGAAAAAACCCAATAAATATTAAACAAATACATTTATTTCTGAATTACGATCACAATATTAATTGAGTTGGCCATGATAACAAAATTTTTGCAAATTTGGCGTGTTTAAAATTATAATCACTCGTTGCTCGGCAACCCGTCACTAATGAAGTCGTGTTACTAAACAACCGTTTTACAAACTCAAAACTAACAACTAAACATCAATTTTACACACTATCGTAGATACAATAATAGTTATTTACTTTACAAGTGGGCAAAGTAAGGAATTACCCACAAGAGAAATTTTAGCTCACGAAGTCGAAGGCTGAGTGTGATAATTTTATCAACACATTATTTGACTGTGACATATTCTTTAAATTTTCTAAATTAAAATGTCTATCGAAGTAGTTACCAAGGTGTTATGTTATTATTATTGTTATAAATGAAAAAAGATCTCACTAGTGACTTTTCTCAAAATTATACCCACTAGTGAGTAATCTGTTACTTTGCTTGTTTAAAATCGTCATAGTAATAGAGCATTTATTGAGAGGGATAAAATAAATATACCTGCGCAAATATTTGAGAAGTAAGGACACATTTTTGTGTATATCTAAGTAACATTTTATTTTAATACAGTTGAATAGAAGTTCACCTACCTCAATCCTATTAATTTCGACTCCCCTCGTCGTTAGGACGTAATCTGAAAAGAACAAATAACAAATTATAATTTGTTTACCTCAACTATATTTGCAAGAACAAAACAATAAAAAGATTGTACAATAAAATACCTGGTGAAATACGAAATAAAATTATGTGGTTCTCGTCTAGTCTGTTCTATGTTCCCGATCCTCGAAAGCAGTTTAAAAATTAGATCTTGCTTTTGTCCGAAGTTAAGAAGGTTTTGTGCCTATGAATGTGATGCTTCAAGTGGTGGAACTTCAATTTCTAAAGCCTTTTTAATGCCGCTTACCTTCGCTCAAAGGGTTTGCATTCTACTTGGCTCGTCTTTACGATTACTACTATTTTTTATCCCTCTATTTTAGCTCACAACTGCATTTGGTATCTTTGCTGTCTGTGATCGGAGTCTCGCTGTTGTTTTGTTCGACGAATGGTATTTAAATAAATATTCTATGAGGTGAATTCTCTCGAATTATTTGCCGAGTTTGAGTTTGAAAATTATTAAAGAAAGTAAAATGAGTAAATTAGTAATATCTTTCATTTAATAGTATATTCTACAACAAGTAATGGAATGGCACATATTCCACGCGAGCAAAAAGTTTGTAGCCCGAGCCAAAGACGAGGGCTACGGTTTGTGAGCGTGGGATAGGCCATTCCGTTACATGTGGTAGACTATACTTTCTATAAAAAGGTTTTGGAAATTATACAAAAAATACAAATATAAAAGTGTTAAAAACGTCAAACTCAAATAAATAAAATTAAATCAAACAGACGTAACCATAGCAACTGAATCAAGATACTTCATATGTCGCCTTAATAAGCGGTTCTGATTCGTCGAAAATATTCCATACGCCGCGTATGGAATGTTAGTGATTCCATAACAATTTTTAGTAGTAGAATGCCCAGGTCCAAAACAGTGTTATAGAAACATTATTTTCACATTTGAAATAATGGATATTTGTTTAACTAGGCACCAAAATACCAGATTTACAGCAGAGGTTGCCGTTTCATTGACGAGGCGTATGCTGCCGAAGCTGTAAATCTATGTTTGGTGCCGTGTCGAACACATTATTTTTTTGTCGATTTGAAATTAATATTAATTTAGTGATTACTTGTAATACATATTTTGAAGGTTATTGCCATCAAATTACGTTTCCATGCGTTTGTTGAACGGTTGCTATGCATTTGTTGACGGTTTCTATGTATTTGTTGAGCGGTTGCTATGTCAAATATTTTTACAGCCTCGGCAGTAAAAGTGACAAGTTTAATGTGAATCGGCAAATAATTAAATTTATTTGAAATTGGCACTAAAGTGCTCAAAAATCGTCATTAAAAACTCAAAAATCGTCACTAAAGTAACCCATTATACGACGATTTTGAGCAACCCAGTGTTGGCAACCGTTAAATAATTATTGTACAATTAGGATAATTTTGGCAGATATATTGACGTACTATAGTAAATTTGGACGTAACATGAAACAAAATTTGCAAGAAGAATTAACTCGAGGTTGGCAACACTGACTGTCAGTTTCAATTGACAACTGACAGATGTATAAACTTAACCTATATTGTAATTTTTTTTTACAGTTTTCTCGAATTTTAGATTTCAAATAAAACTTAATATGTACCTCGGCACTGAAGTTCCTTTTTATCACTCACATGGTCTATTTTACTCGGTCCTTACGGGTCACGGCAACTAAATTCAATATTCGTGATAAAAAATTGAACTTCAGTGTCGTGATACCTAAATAACTATTATTGTTTTGTGTGTCCTGTCAACTGCCACCAAAATGCGCATTGTCATAAAACTTATATTTTTTTGTACATCCTGTGCATGTCATTGAAACTTCAATGACGGGAATGCTCTAAGTCAATGTCCACAAAGGAGGAGAGTGGGACTTTGTTTGTATTATGCATTAGATTTTGTTAGCAATCTTTCAACTGTAAGTGGTTGGTTTACTTGAAGATCTATCAGGTTTTTAAATAAATGAGTTACAGTAAATTTCAATCAATTTAGATAGTAATAGAGAGATGTAGAATAGTTTTGTCTACAATTTTTATATGAAACTCTTTTCTAACTTCTAGCACCCGCGGAGTCTCTAAAATCTCGTCAATGTTTCCTGTTCTTTCATCAACTAGAAGTGGTAGACGGTGAATACGATTCAACAGCATATTTTGAGATGAATAATACGGGAACCAAATTAAACAAGCGTACTCTAATTTGCTCACTATGAAGGCATAATATAAAGATTTGAGTGTAACCGTATCTTCAAACATTCTACAAATTCTAAAAATGAAGCCTAACATTTTTGTAGCAGAGATACAAATATTATTAATGTGCTCATTGAAAATAAAATTTTTATTAAAAGTGACACCTAAATCCTTAATAGATGATTTACGAGTGACAAGAAATTGATTCATAACATAAGGATAAATAGATAATAGATAAATTATTTTTCCGCGTGTAGGACACAATATAACATTTTTCTCTATTGAGAGGGAGTTTATTATTATAACACCAGGGCACCAATATGTCAATGTTGTCTTGTAGAATTTGAACATCAGAACTGAAACGAATGTTATGATAAAGCTTGATATCTCAGTAAATGTTAAAATTGCATTCATATAATTCAGAAAGCACAGAAACTTTCAGTCAATCAAATGTTTTATAACAGAACGAAGCATATTGATATAAGATATCATTTTTTAAGGCAATCAATAGAAGAAGATTTGATAAACCTAGAATACATACCGGTAGAGGAAGTAGTTGCTGATATTATGACAAAGGATTTTGCTGGGCCAAAGCATAAAAAATTTCTAAAATACTTAGAAATGAAGGAAATAATAATAATAATAATAATAATAATAATAATAATAATTTTTATTTCCAGGACTATATATACATACAGTATGGGATCGTCACATACAAAATAAACTTATGCTTAAGTACAACAATTGAAAAATTCATCTAGTGTATAGAAGACGTGTTCACATAAATACAGTTTCAATTTTGATTTAAAAATGTTAGCGGTTTTACCCATTTTGATACCTTGGGGTAGGTGGTTATAGATACGAAGTCCCGTCACGTGGGGGGAGTTTCTCGTGATATTGAGCCAGCAATTCGGGATCACAAAGTCATCTTTGTTTCTCGTAGAGAATGTGTGCTGATGAGTTTTAAATTTAGTTTTGTTTTTATATATGAAAATAGCTAGTTCCATAATATATAAGCATGTTACTGGTAGTAATTTATATTTGATAAATAAAGGTTTACAGCTGATGCGCGGTGGTACGCCAGCGATGCATCTGACCACCTTCTTCTGAAAGCAGAGAGCGGTTTTTAGTGTGGCTGTCTCGCCCCAGAAACAGATCCCGTAACGCAAGCGGGCTTCGATTTGTGCTCTGTAGAACCATATGACGTATTCTAGTTCAACCGCTGATTTCAGATGTCGGATTTGAAAACATACCGAACTTAGTAATGAAATTATAGTCTCTACGTGGTCTTTCCCATTCACGTTTTCGTTAATAGTAAGACCTAAGAATTTACTTTTAGATACTTGTGTTACTTTGAAGTTATCGATTTTAATGTCAATTTCTAGATTCCGTTTGCTTTGGATAGTTCGAAATTGAATAAATTCTGTTTTGCTTAGGTTTAAGAATAGAGAATTATTATTGAACCAGTTCGATAAATTATTTAAGTTTTCATTACAGACAATATGGGCTTCTTTTTGGGAGCTGTTCGAAACAATGATTGAGGTATCGTCTGCAAACATTGTGACAGAGCATTTTTCATTGAGTATCGAGCTCAGATCATTTACGTAGAGGACAAATAATACTGGAGCGAGAACACTGCCTTGTGGCAGACCATTGTCTGTATTTGTGGGTGAAGAATTTACCGTGATAGGTCCTGAATCGCTCGACCATTTCAACGAGACGTATTGCTGGCGATCCTCGAGAAAGTTTGAGATCCATTCCAAAGGAACTCCTCTTATGCCCATCGACCTAAGTTTGTGCAGCAATATTCTGTGATTGACGCAGTCAAACGCTTTCGTCAAGTCGCAGAATATTGCTACGGGGTTATTACCTCTATCCATATAGTATTAGAATAAAGTCTACTGAATTAAGGAAGAATGTTAGATTTGCATTCGTATAATTCAGAAGATCTGATTGATTGATGTTAATGTAAGAATGAATGTCAATATAATATGTTTACCTATTTCACGTACACAAAGTCAATTTTGTGAAACTTTTTTCTCAAAAACAATGCTACAAAATTGAATTTTGTGATATTGTTTTTGGGGAATTTATTATTTGTAAAATTAACAATCTGTCAAACTAGGGGCTGTCATTGCTCACGTCAAATTATTGAATCGGAGCCCCTGCGTCGGGGTTGCGGCCTGTGACCCGGTAGGCCCCGCGGGCAAAGCCCCTTGGTGACCAGTGGTATATTAAACATGTACAATTTTATTTTATTTTTATTCACTTTATGAACGTTAAATAGGAAAAGTAATATGAACAACTCGTGTTACTCGTATTTTGCGTAACTCGTATTACATAAAAGGTCATTGTAACACTAGTTTGTAGTAAAAAACAATAGTAATAATTGATAAATAAAATAATACCTGTCAATATACTTTCTGCGTATTTCATTTTAAATATTAAATACTATAAAAATAATAAAATATAACAGTAAATAATTGACTCACTATTAATTTTGTTATAATAAAGAAGATGTAAAATAACACTAGATACAATTTCTACTCGTATGTAAAACTCTTACGTTATATTATAGTATTTAAATATTGTACAAGAGTTATTTAACTAAACATATGCGCAATTACTCATCTACACTATCTACAAATCTGTAATAGCCCTGTCAGATCAGACAACAGAGCTTTAGCATTGGGATTAGTTTGAATACCTTTGTAAGCCACTTCTAGGCCCGGCGCCAACCCTCAAAGACTTGGAAACGTATCAGTTTCAAGTAAGTGGGATTAACGCAAATCCTGGACTACACACAGACAAAACCTAACCCTGAATCGGAGGTTCGGTCTCTTTGTAAGCTGTTGTGGATATTTGCAGCGGTGAAATTATTCGAAAGATTCGTTTTAGATAGAAAAGCAAATCGTAAAATTGTAATCTCTGCACAGTAGATCTCGGTATGTGATTTGCAATTTTCTTGCATCTGTTTCCCACTAAATTAGATATTAAAATAAACGTAACGGTATTACTATTATGTCTCGTGTTATACATTGGTATTTGTAATTTAATGTTTGTTTTAAACTAAATAATATGTCAAAATAAACTAAACAGGACTGTTCTAAGGAATTAAAATGCTATAAAGAAGTGTGTTTTTTAGTTATTTTGCAGCAAATGTATAACTGCAAGTCTTCGATATAAGATTGAATCGGACTTTCGCGTTATTCATTGACATTTATAATTTATTACCTATGTTAAGAACATCGAGATTGAGTTAAAAAAATCTGTTGTGGGTACCACAATACTACCTGCCATAAACTTCATATCAAACAATCCAAGAATACGGACCACCACTATCAAGAAACGCTCATCTCTTAAAAAAATTATTCTTCATTAATGACACATGTCAAAAAATGACATTCTCGTTGTTTTGTTTTTTTCAAAAAGCACAGATTACCAGATTTAAATGAAAATGTGAATATATAATTTTTCTTTAACGTGTTGTAATTCGGTAAGAGAAAAATGTTTCAAACAATAATTGTAGATACCAATATTTAACATATTATTCTAAAGATAAAAGTTGTCATTAAACCATAATTTACTGAGATATTTCAAAATAACTGGATAGCGCTTCAAGTAAACTACCACTTCCGGTTATTGAATTATCACAAAAAACTAATCAGCTCTTGCAAAGGGAATACAATTAAATATACAAAATATTAAAACGTTTAGTCTAGTAATTTTTGAGAAACTGTAACTCCAGAGATCCACACAGACAGACAGACACACACAGACACACTCTGAAACGTGCTCATCCACTGAAAACTCACTATCGAATTTTTAGCATGATTCCTATACCTCCCTTACAGAATGTGGCAGGAGGTAAAAAATAGGTGTCTATTATGACAAATGTCAAAAAAATTTAAACGAAAATGTCAAAATATATTTTTTTAATGCATTGTAATTCGTAAATGGTAGCAGTATAAGAAAAATGTTTCAAACAACAATTGTAGATAATAATATTTAAACATTATTCTTATATCAAAAATTGTCAATAAAGCATAATTTAACTAATAATAGAGATCGTGATTTGAGGGCACTGCGCGCGCAAAAATACTACCCTCAGAAATTGGTAAATGGTGAAAAGTTAGATAATTTACCCAATTAGACGGTACATAGATAGAAAGTTTCAAATAATAAATATACCTAACTACAATATTATTGTGCATTTACTGTTTTAAGGATCGGTATTTCCAACTTTAGATAAACTAGTGAATAAATTTACTAGTGGCATGAACAAAAAATATCGTATCTAAATCATAGCTTAAATGATGATTATTATTCTAGCTGTCATTTTTTATGTGACATTTTTTGTTTATTTCACTGATAAATTTATTCTCCAGTTTATCTGAGGTTGGAAATACAAGCTTTAAGTCAACTACCACTTCTGCTATTCGGAAATCTATTCAGAATTCTAATAATTGATTATTAGTTGAAAACTCGCTCCCAGGTCCAATCTACAGTTATGTGCAAGCAATTAATGAGGTGAAACTAAAATTGTTTTCATTTCTGGATCATTGAACCGCTCGAGAAAAACTACGCGTTTTGTAAATTAATTATAACAGATTTGTTCTGAATTCCTCCATAAATTTAAAACAAAAACCACTTGATCACTTGATCTAGAAATTAAACATTACAGTTCGATTGTTTTTGTGGACTTCACTTGTCAATATGACAAGATTTATTGGTTGAAACTTAAGAAATAACTGATTAAAATTATTTTTTGCGAAGTTAACTCAGTTTTTCAAAGAGAGATCTGGAAATTTATGTAATTAATAATTAAAATATTTCAAATTGACTTGTGAAATTAGTACCAACTTTATTATTTGTAGTATACATACAAGTTGTCTCAGAATCACTGCCAACTGAAAAATATGATGATGCGTCCCACCTTAGACTTTTTTATTAGTTTATACACCAATAAGCATCTATCAACTATAAAACTGTTCTAAAGGAAAATGCTGTATTTCATAATTTATAATGTTCTAGAAATTACAGAACTACCTATTTAGAATAAAAATTGTGAAGAAAATACCATTTAGTTATAATAAAAATAAAAATGTTTACTAACAATGAATACAGAAAATGTTTTGGTAAAAAATAGAAGTGGACTATCATTACAGATCTAACACAATACCAAGAAGCATCTAACTATGAGGATTATTTGAAAACGGCAACAAAAGCTCTGAAAACGGTACTAAAGTAATACATTATACTACGATTTTGAACAACGCAGTGTTGACAACTGTGCGATAATTAATTTGAACTAATTAATTTCGAGGAAGAAATTGGGAATAATACACGTATTTAACTTCAATGCAGAGGTTGGCAACATTGAGTGCAAGTTGCAATTGTTAACTGACAGATGTGTAAAGTTTTTTCACGATATGTTTCTAAAAACAATTTGCTCGGATCTTAAATACACAGACTACACAACACACAACTGACACGTCAAAAGTTAGGTTATCAGACGCAAGGCGATGTAACAGTGTTGTCAATGCACCAATCTTAAATCTAAATTAAAGTTGTAATGTGTGATTTTATCTAGAAATAGAAATATAAGACATAACTATTGTAAGATAATTTAAAGTATATATGTCATTTAAATAAGGATTTTCAATAAAATTAGGCATTTATTTATAATGTTTTTCAAAATGTTTTTTTGTAAATAACATTCATACTGGTACATACATACATACATAACATCACGCTATGTCCCAGTTAGAGGGGTAGCACGAACCCAGAAACACAGTCAGCCAATAATCAATCTCCTCCAAACATTCCTATCCTGACACACCACTTTAGCCTGGTCCACATTCATAGTGCGATTCATACATGCACGTTTATTCTTCACACTCGGAATCATCCGTTCACACAACAAACCATCAATCATACCCAACCAGTTATTCCTCGGACGCCCACGCAATCGTTCACCTTCAATTTCACCCACATATATTAGTTTCACCAACCTGTCATTCGAAATTCGCTTAACATGTCCAAACCACTTCAACTGACTCACTCCCACTTTCTTAACAACATTCTTCTCAATCTCACACTCATCATACACCAGTGTATTCATAATGGTAGCACTTCTATATTTTCTTCTCTAGAGAGGAAAAACGCATTTGCCTCATTATTTCGGAAAACGAAAGATGGGGTTTCCAGGCATGTCGTGAATTATTTTTTTCTGAGCTAGGTCCGAAAACTGATGAATTGCTACCAAAATCTAACTATAGATCATGAGTTGAACATCCAAATTTAAAATATAAAATTTAATAATGATATCAACATGGACGAAAAATCATATTGAGACTAAAAGATATCTGGAGAGTGTACGCACGTGTGTTATTACAGTGTCAATTTCTATTGTTTCTTACTGAACCAACTACGTGTTCCTCCATTTGAATGTATCAAGACATCAACTAAGGTAGTGTTCCTTTCAATATACTATATCTGGGCGAATTCAACTATGCCCAAAACTTCCTATTTGGAAAATAAAACAACTAAACAACATAACCCATTCTTGGTTAACAAAAACCTTACTCCACAAAACAACCAACACACTCCATCTATCAAACAGAAGACATCAATACACAAAAAGCCGATTAATTAAAAATCTATTAAAACAAACACGCTCAAACCAAACAGATGGCGACTTCTGACTACAGGGGTCGACCGTTCGCACCTCCAGCTCAAACTACCGCAAACCAATCCGACGTAAACACAATGATAAACCTAAACGACTTAAACCAAAAAAAAACTTTCGCAAACGTTACAAAACAACCCAACATAACACCAACCTCATTCCCAAAAAAGGAACAAGCCATAATAATGCCAGGAGTGGAAGGATTAAAAATAAAAGACTATATTTTAAGCATTGGCAGCATTGCTGGGGCGAAAAATGTTTTGTTCGCGTCCCGTATATCAAACAACCGTATATGTATCTACTTAAATAGCAAAGAAACAGTCGATAAAATAATTAATGATTACCCTACTGTTAAAATAGAGGAACAAGAAGTAAATATCCGACGAATGATCACGCCTGCAAAAAGAATAATACTGTCAAACGTGTGTCCCTCTATCCCACACAACATTATAGAAAATATACTACACCAGAACAATATAAAAATGGTATCCCCGATTACATTCCTACGTGTAGGAATGGCAGAAACCGATTATGCTCATGTTATGAGTTTTAGAAGACAACTGTATATTATACCAGATAAAGAAAACCCCATACCGGACTCGTTCACAGTAGATTATGAAAACACAAAATATCGCATATTTGTAACTGATGAAATAACAAGATGCTTTAACTGTAAAAAAACAGGGCACAACGCCACTCAATGTGAACAAATAAGCACAAGCCACCAAGAAATAAACACACTGACTGAGGCAACATGCGATCAAGACTTATCCCAGAACGACACTGCCGGAAATGGTGGTCAAATACCAGCTGTCAAAAGAACACACTCAGAAATAACAGAAACCATAGATACTGATTCGGATTTCAGCCTAACGCAGCCAACCACAAGCACACAAACTATAGCAGAGAACGACAACACTCTAAATAACAAAAAACTTGCTAAAAAAGCCAAAAAACAAGACACAACTAAAACTAACACTGAAGACCCGCTAGGGCCAATAAAACTCCAAATTGAAAACAATCCGAATAAATACATATTGAACTTCAACCAATTTAAAAACTTCTTGGAAAACGTGCAAGGCTCCAACGAGCAACTAAACGTGGCAGAAGAATACACTGACGACCCTGCTGATTTACTAAAAATGCTGCGCGACTTGTACCAACTGCTTACAGACACAGCTACAAAAAGGAAGTTCACAAGACTTCAAAGTAAAATAAAGGACCAACTAACCAAGCGACTAAAAAAATCCCAAGAACTAACTGCATCAAAATCATTAGAAAATATAAATGTCCATAATCCAGTGGAACACTAACGGGTTCTATGCCCATATAGAGAATATACAAATATTACTAGCCAAACACCAACCAGAATTTTTAGCAATACAGGAGACAAAATTTAAACATAACCAAAACACCACCCTAAAGAATTATAAATTTTACAAAAAAGATAGACAACATGACCACGCAAGTGGGGGAGTCGCAATACTCGTAAAAACATCAGTAGAAGCTGAACAAATAAAACTAAACACCACATTGGAAGCGGTTGCTATAAAAACTCACTACCCTCAAAAGATGACAATATGCTGCATATACATTGCTCCAAATGAAAACCCAGACGCTAACACCATAGAACAACTTCTAATACAATTACCCCAACCAAGAATAGTACTAGGAGACTTTAATGCCCACAGCTACAGCTGGGGATCAAACTACGAAAATAGTAGAGGGAAAACAATGGAACAAGTAATGAACAATTTCACATTACTTAATAACGGCAGCCCTACACATTTCTCTACAAGATCAGGTGCAGAATCAGTAATAGACCTCAGTTTCACTGACCCTGCTATAGCGCCGAACTTCCAATGGAGTACTGAACAACATCTACACGGCAGCGACCACTATCCCATTACAATAAAACACATAAGTAAAATACAACAAACCACAAACAACCTTTCTCTAAACAAATGGAACTTAGGTCAAGCAAACTGGAACCTCTACACATCAATCATGGAAAATATGGACACTACATCGAACCACAATAACGCAGATGCAGCAATAAACCATCTCACAAATAGCATAACAAATGCCGCAGTACAATCTATAGGCTATCGAAAACCAAATACCACGAATAAAAAAAAAGTCCCCTGGTGGAACGAAGATTGCAAGAAAGCAATTAAAGATTGCAAGAGAGCTTTATATAGCTACAAATCAAACAAAACTATAGAAAACCTAATTATATTCAAAAAAGCAAGAGCAATATGTCGACGAACTATTAAAAACAGCAAAAAACAATCATGGAGAAAATACGTGTCAGAAATCAACACATCCACACCTACAAGCATCATTTGGAATAACATCAGAAAAATTAGAGGAAACAAAACCATACTGCCCATAACCACTCTCATTGAAAATAACAAAAGCATCAAGAACCCACAAGATATAGCAAATAAACTAGCAGAAACTTTTGAAATCCACTCAAGCAACAAGCAATATTCTCCAAACTTCCAGACTTATAAAAACCTCATTGAATCGACCCAGTTAAATGAAACAGCAGCTCCAAATACGCATACTAACCTGAACGAGACTATTACTGAAACTGAACTAAAAACAACACTAGCTGAACTAAAAAACAACCGCAGTCCCGGGCCAGACAATATTCCTTTCGAATTTATTAAACACCTTCCAAATAAAACCCTCGAATTCATCCTAAATATTTACAACCATATATGGTCCACAAACACCTTTCCAACACAATGGAAACATGTTCTAATAATCCCCATCCCTAAACCACAAAAAAACCAAACAAACCCCACAAATTACCGACCTATAGCGCTCTCGAACAGCTTATGTAAAATATTTGAAAAAATTATTAACAAAAGACTCGTATGGTATTTGGAAAAGAACAATATCATAATGGCTACGCAATGTGGTTTCCGCAATGGACGCACTACAACGGACCACATTATACACCTAACATCCGAAGCTCAAAAAACGTTCCAAAATAAACAACACCTCATAGCAGTCACATTTGACCTACAGAAAGCATACGACACGGTGTGGAAACACCTTATTCTAAAAACACTCATAAACTATGGCGTAACAGGAAATATGTATCGCTTCATAAAAAACTTTCTATCAGACAGAACATTCAGTGTCAAGGCAAATGGACAAATTTCTGACACTAAACGACAAGAAAACGGATTACCCCAAGGCGCAGTACTATCAGTTACATTATTCCTGATAGCTATCAATAATATAAAAGACTACATACAAACACCAGTAAAAGCGCTACTTTTCGCAGACGACCTCATGATTTTATGCAAAAGCAAAAACTTAAAAAGCGTTGTAACAAATCTACAAGAAACCATCCACAAACTTGAACAATGGTCAGCCGAAACCGGTTTTAAATTTGCCCCCGAAAAAACAAAAGCAATTCACTTCACTAAACTACGAAAAACAAACACAGAACCAAAACTAGAAATCCATGGAACCAATATAGCCTTCGAAAGCAAAATAAAATTCCTAGGAGTCATCATAGACAACAAACTCACCTGGAAGCACCATCTAGCAGAACTAAAATCTGAATGCAATAGGCGACTCAATATAATCAAAGTTCTAGCGAACCATGAGTGGGGCGCAGACAGGGATACGCTAATGAGTATTTACAGAAATATTGTCCGCTCCAAACTAGACTATGGATGTATTATATACGGAACAGCAAAAAAGAGCCACATTAAAACAATAAATACAATACAATCAACTGCATTACGAATAATCACCGGAGCATTCCGGACGAGTCCGGTAGACAGCATCCTAATAGATGCTGGGGAGCCACCACTAGAAATTAGAAGAGCACAATTAACAATGAACTACGTAACAAGTATAATGCAGAACAAACACCACCCAACCTACAAACATATAACACAAGAAAACCTGCCAGATACCACACAAACTCCTCTACAGAAACATATATCCAAAACCAGCGAATATTTAAATCTCCAAATCCCAAAAATTCTGTCCCAAAATCCCCCTGAATACCCCCCTTGGCACCAACCCAACCATATATTCAACACATCCCTATCAAAACATCCCAAAGAGAGCACGAGCCCAGAACTATACAAACAACTCTTCAACGAAATACACCAGAACAACAAACTAAAAATTATCTACACTGACGCTTCACAAACTAACAACGGCACGGGAGCAGCCTACGTAATAGAAGAAAGAAGTTTCACGTATCACCTACCACACATAGTAAACATCTTCACCGCTGAACTGTTTGCAATCCAGGAAGCACTAAAATACATTATAGAACACTCCCCCCAAACCCCCTATATCATATGTACAGACTCCCTTAGCTCAATACTATGCATCCAAAATATAACTTCCACACACCCAATAACCAATACCATTCGCAACCAACTGCACCAACTAGCAAACCAAAACAACCATATTACATTCCTATGGGTACCTTCCCACATCGGCATTAGGGGAAACGAAGCTGCAGACAGCGCTGCGAAAGAAGCAACACGGATGGAAACAATAACAACTATTCCCATAACGAAGGAAGAAATTAAACAATATATTAAAAAACAAGGAACAACTTTATGGGAAAAAGAGTGGCTACAAACAACAAACAACAAATTAAGAAATATAAAAAATACCGTAAAACCCTGGAAAACAGTAGGTTCCCGTATAGAGCAAATTAAACTAACCAGATTAAGAATAGGACATACTAAAATAACACACAGCCATCTACTCACGAAGACAGACCCGAAACAATGCGACACCTGCAACATCAACCTATCAATCAAACACATAATTGAAGACTGCCCCAAACACAACAGATGGAGAATTCAACACAACATCCCCAACAACATGACAGAAGCACTATCCAACAACGAACTGCACTCCCAAAATATGATTAAATTCCTTAAAGATATCGATATGTACCACAACTTGTAATATACACTGTAAAACTGAAAAATGTAATTATATGTAATGTCCCGGGGCTCAAATGACCCAGTAGTCGAAGAGTCCGCAAATAAACAATAAAAAAAAAAAAAAATCATATTCCCAATTTTTATTATCACAATACCTCCCGTACAGATATGTGCGGTAGATAATAAGTAGATCATGCGACCTTCATTTAAATCCCACTAGCATCTTTGAGGGTTCTAATTTGGCAGCATGCACGCGCAAAAATACATAAAAAGTCTGTAAATAAATTGTGCAATTTGCTAAATCTTTTCTTCATAGCTTCCAAATTAAAACAATCTTTAAATTTCAAAATGCTGTCATCATTAAACCCATTTCATTTCGGATTTCGTCTACCACTGTCGCCAAAGACAGATTTATTTCTAAATGTAAATAGGCTTTGTCTCTTCGGCTTCTGCCCTGCAACTGAATCGCAAGCGTCCAATTCCATGCCGTGTATTTAGCAAAAAACTGACAGGTCGATGGATAAATCAGCCCCACAGACATACAGCAGACACGTGGCTTGATGCTGGAGATTGGAGAGGAAAGAAGATGGCCGGTAGAGCGATGAGACGATGAATCAGAGGCAGACGCAGATATCGCAGAAGTTTAGACGTTCAGAAAAGCCAACGGTAGAAGGGTCCGCAAGATGTACTTTTGAAAATTTGGTGAGTAATTTTTTATTTTATATTACAACGAATAGGAAATATACGATCACTTAAAAAGGATTGTTTTGAAGTTAATGTCATACACTGATAAAAATGTTTTCTTGAAACAAACAGATTCCACTTAAATGAAGAGAAAAATTGATTTGAATAGTGTCAATCCGATTTTGTTTTCATTGAAAACTTTTGTAGGTTTGATAATATTCTATTATGAAAATTTATTTTGTTTTGAAGGATCGAAGTAGTCTGAATAAGGGAAGTTTTAATTCAAAATGATCTCGTTTTAAATAAAAACTTTTTGTTTAAAATTAAAACTTCTTTTTGTTTTTTAAAAAAACAAAATTTAAAATATATTCATTTTCTTTCAATGCAGAGAAAGAAGATAAATAAAATTTTTATTCAAAATTAATATTTTTCTGAATTGAACCTAATAATTTTATAAGAAATAAAATTTTCTTAAACGAATTTATTCAAAAGGAAAACTGAAAATTTTCTTGAAACAAGAAGTTATTTTTATGAGTGGAAATTTAAAGGTAGAAATAGAAATAGAAAGAATTTTGAATAAATTCGCATATTTAAAACTAGTTATCATGGAACTAACATTTTAATATAATGTTTGTGGATAAAAATGCTATTTAATTTAATTATTAACAATAATATCTTATACATCTAAATTTGAATGTATTTTTGATAACCATATTTTCAATGAAATATTAATTAAAATAATAGTTAAAAAAGTATCTCAAAAAATTCGAAAAACAGAAAATCTTAAGGATACTTTTTACTTTCTTATACAAAGTATAAGGAAGTATTGGAATCATGAAAAAAATCGTTGATGAGATTTTTGCGGAAATACATGTTTTAATGTCCACTGAATCCGTTAAGACCAATTTCTCAATGATGTCTGTGTGTGAGGATGGATGGGTGGATGTATGTCCGTGTGCGCAATATCTCATGAACGAGAAAAGATATGTAAACGAAACTTGAAATTTATAAGTTTCATGAAAATCTGAAGAGCTTAGTTGATTTTGAATGAAATTGAAAAACCGGAAGAGGAAGTTTACTGGACACACAAAACAATAAATTCCATTTTTTTTTCAAAAAAAAGAATCAGATGTGAAAAAAGTTTCAAATAAAAGATGATTGCAAAAATATTTGGAATATAAAATGTTATTTGCACTATTCTTGTACTTGTACATGCTTCTAATTTTGAGAAAAACTAAATTATATATTTCATAAAATATTCCAATAATCTTAGTTACCTACAATGGGAACAAAACATTTTTAACATCTATGTATCAAACGTGTCAAATAATAATTGTGAAGTGTCTACTCTAAAATATGTCTTGTGAAATATTGGAAAATTTTAGAGACTAGATATTAATTATTATATATTTTCAAATAAAATTATAGTTACGAGAAAAAAAATTAAGCTGGTTTATCATCCATTATAATTATCAAAATAAAGTCATACGTAAGGAACAAGTCATACGTGTTCAGTTGGTTTATATGTATGCTATTTAATTTAATTATTAAAAATAATATTATACAACTAATTTTGAATGTATTTTTGATAACCATATTTTCAAAGAAATATTAATTAAAACAATAGTAAAAAAATCTGGTGTGGGCACCACACAACTTTCTTATACCTCCAAAACCAACTGAACACGTATCATTTGTTCCTTGCGTATGACTTTATTTTGACAATTGTTTGACATATAGATGTCGAATCTGTTTATTGTTTTGTCCTCATTGTAACTATTTTAAAATAGGTATTAATTCATATAGTCTCTAAAACTTTTTAACTAACAATACAAATATTGCTTTTATAATATTTCAAACGACACATATGTTTGACACTTCACAATTATTTGACTTATATAAATTTAAAAAAAGTTTTCCTCTTTTTTACCTTTATAACTAAGAATTAAATTTAAAATTTAATTTTTCTCAAAATTAGAAGCATGTATAAAAAAGTGCTAATAAAATATTTTTGCTAACACCTTTCATTTCAAACTTTTTTCACAGCTGATTCATTTTTTGAGAAAAAATGGAATTTATTGTTTTGTGTGTCCAGTAAACTTCCTCTTCTCGTTTTTCAATTTAATTCAAAATCATTTCAGCTCTTCATATTTTTATGAAACATAAATTCCAAGTTTCGTTTACATATCTTGTCTCGTTCATGAGATATTGCGCACACGGACATCCATCCATCAATCCATCCTCACACACAGACATAATTGAGAAATTGGTCTTAACCGATTTAGTGGACATCAAAATATGTATTTCTACAAAAATCTTGTCAGCGATTTTTTTTTTCATGATTTCAATACTTTCTTATACTTTGTAAAAGAAAGTAAAAATACATTGAAATTCCTATACGCCATTTTAAATCTACATCTTGTATAAAATACTATTACTTCCAGTATTACTGCTAACATTTTCATTTGATTTTTTTTATATATTTAATCCTATATTTCAAATAAATTTACTTACTTATGAGGAAAGTAATCTGTTGTATATTTATTAGCTGAAAAAATGGATTTGAGGCTTAAGTAGTACATTTATTTATTAATTCATGTGTCTTATCCATTTTTTCACCTAATAAATTTAGTAATTCTTTAGTGTGTCCTCCAAACTTTCACCAAAATGTAATCAACTTTAGAACTTTACACGTTGTCTGAAACTTATAATGCAGTTTTAAATTTTTATTCTTTTCTTGCTATTAGTGAATTATTGAACATACGGACACACATCCATTCACACAGACGCCATTGGGATTTTTTAAAACAAAATTTAGCAAATTGTTTGTCGAATAATTTATTGCCAAATACATAATGTTATAAATGTCAATAAAGCAGAAACAAATAACAAAATTATTTTAGAAATATTTGGAAATATGAGAGTCAGAAACGATTAAAAATTAAGATGTTTTGTCAATAATTTTGTTTCTTTGTTTTGATAAAAATTACCGGCCAATCAAAAAGTATAACACAAAGTTGTTGTACAAAATAAGCCGAAAAATATCATTTTACAATCCATTCTAAATACAAAAAAGTAAAAGCAAATTGCCCTTAGGGCTATCCAACATTCAACAAAGCCTTAAATCGCCCATAAACCAAACATAACAAGCCTTAAAACATCCTAAAAAAAACGACAATCGCAAATCATAGATTGTGTCGTTCTTATGGACAATCTCACAATAAACAAAACAATTCGATTGTCAAATGTTTCCTGTATGGGGAACAAAAACGAATCGGTGTATGTTGAGCATTGAGCGGCGATTGTCATTTGTTAGTGAGCGCCAGAGGCGACTAGGATCTGCTCTGCAAACTGTGCGATTTCCTTCGTGATAAAGTGGTTTGAATGGTGAGCTTTGTATAGTTATTACAATGGTTTAAATAGGCTTTCTTTTATTGCTTTGTACGTAAAGTGGCTATGTTTTGAAAGATTTGCCGGTTTGAGATGAGGAGGAGAAGAAATGGACCCAACAGTGGATGGAGATACCTGGTTTCGTGCAGCTATTTCAAAAGAAGATCCTTACCTTTAAAAGTTTTGATTCCTTTTTTTATTAAACTGTGGCATTCTACTTGCAGCAATTCTACACAATATATATTCTTCTATGATTGATATTAAAGGTGCGTTTTATTGACTACCAACAGTCAGTAAAATGTCACTTTTATTACCGAGACAGTAAATAGTTATTTCTATCATTTTTGCGAGTGCGAGTATTTTTTGACAGTAAATTAGAAACACTCGCAAAACAGGTTCTGGATGTCTGATACACCTTATTTTTTGTGTCGATTTTGTCATAAATTTAAAAAATGAAATTACTAATTTATTTGTTTTTTTATGTTAGTCACATGAAGGATTCGAGGGATTTACAAATATAAACAATTCATTTGTTTTCTTTGAAAAATTCGGTGACATTTAATTAGTTGAAATTTTTATTCAATTGCCGAGATATATTATCAATAATTTATTGCCTTATAAAAAAATCATCATCTTAGTATTGGAAAGAATATGAACTGTTATTGCCAATCCTAACCTTACAAAGGCAGGAAATCAAGTAGTTTCTGGACGTTTTGAGATGTGAAAACTAGTGTTTTTGGATGGTGTCACGAAAAATTATTTTACCGGTATTAGGATATTAAACCAATGTGTACATGTACAAAAATAGGCTGGTAAGCACGTAATAACTATATGCTGTACGGCAATATTACCATACTGGTCTGTCAAATCAGTCAAGATAATGAAAATTAAACACAATGATAATATAATGCCATTTATTAATACAGACGGAATTAAGTTTTCTGAGCTTCACCTGCTGCGTTCTTAATATTTTCAGGCAATTCAGCATCGCCAAAATTCTTTTTTTATCTAACACGTTTGACGTTTTAGTAAAAAAATTATTTATAAATATGATACAAAACAACTGTAACCATAGTGTTATATAAAAACAGACTTGGGCCGGTATTTCCAAACTCAGTTAACTAGAGAATAAATTTATCAATAGAATAAACAAAAAATATCGCATCAAAATAATACCTTAAATGATTATTATTCTAGCTGTCATCTTTTGATGCGATATTTTTTTTATTCTATTTTCTATAATTCTATAGTTTATCTGAGGTTGGAAATACCGGCCTTACTTGATAACCTTCTAAAATTATAACAGACATTATCCATAAAAGAATTTCAAAAAATAATATTTGAGTCATAACAAGTCTTAGATGTCTTAAAAATCCTCGCTCTACGAGCTCGGATTTCAAACTGACATCTGCGGCTGTTATAATACTCATAACATCACTAGGCATATTAATAGCTAATACTCCACCTCAAAAAAATATTTATTTGTTTAACTAGACTAGAGGCTACCGTTACATTAACGAGGCTAAGCCAATATAGAATTAATATTAATTTAGCGATTATTTAACACCTATTTTAAAAGTTGTCTCCATAGTATTATATTGCTACGCGTTTATTGAACGATTATTACGCGTTTGTTGAGCGGTTGTTATGTAATAACAAACTGCTTTTATTCTGTTGCTTGTGAAAATTCCTAATCAATTTATTAAATAAAATGGAGAGAATATTATTTAACTTATTTTAAATTCTCTAATTCGTAAGAAAGACGATACACATATATATTTGAAAGATAGAAATTGCGTATATTTTGCTGAAATATATAAATGTCAAATTTGTGGATTCACCATAACAACAATAGACAGGAAAAATATTTCTGCCGCCAAGGCAGTAAAAGAGACATTTTATACATTGTTAGCTGTTAAAAAATCGCACTTTTAATGTCAATCAAAAAAAAAAAAACACTTTGATGGCGATAAATTTCAAACTAAATATTAAAAATAATCACTAAATTAATTTTGATTATAAAATCGGCAAAAATAATGTGTTCAACACGGTAATAAACACAGATTTTACTGCCTAGTTGAACAATTTTGAGTGTGGGGCTCCGTCGAAACAAGACCCCACCTCAAAGATATTAGTGGAGCAGTCACAAGGATTTCAGTTCAAGGAAGTCTTGTGTTGTCCACACTTATTTTAATATCCATTCATAATAAATATATAATCACGCCATTTATTTAATTGTGAGTTAAGCTAAAATGGTACATGATACTTTTTTAGTCGTGAAGTGCAGTTACTAGCCGTCAAATTTCAACCCCCAAAGATGTTGGGGACGGTAAAGCCAAAGGGGTAAGGTACACATTGTGGCTCTCATCAGACAGTTCTGCAATTGCAGATTTTTGTACGGTATCATTGTTGAATATTACTATTTAAAAATTAATATTTATGTGATTTCTCCTTCACTAGCATCTTTGGGGAGCATGACTTGACGGTTGGTAACAAAAATATATCACTTACCGAGATATGCGTAAACAGAGTGCCGCACCAACAATGGGTAAAAGGCTTGATTTATTCATTTCAATATATGTCACAATTTAAAATAAAGAAATAATTTTTCACCACCGTTTTTACCATCCTCCAACCAGCCTCCGAGTTTCGCTAGCGACCGCATGATGTCACTACCGTGTCATATCTACAACGTTCAGAAATAAGTTTTGGTAGCGCTCGAAAATAATCAATACTCCTTTCTACAGGATAGTGTTTAAAACAAAAGGCTGTGTAAATTGTGTGTGCCCGTATGTCTGTTTGTTTAAAACCCGTTGTGAATCAGTGCTACCACAATAGAAAATTTTAATTGCATAATTACCAAATGCAGGGTTTATAGGCGGATAAGGTTTCTTTCAAGTTTATTAGTGAAGTCTTATTCAGAAAGATTAGAGTATTGTCTTACTAACTCTAGCTAATTGTTATATACTTAGATTTTAAGTGTTTATTAATTAATTGAAGGAATTACACTACTTATTGTTTCATTAATTACACCACTAAGAGATAATTAATATAACGATTATTTGAGGTTTTCTTATTGTTAATAAATAGATACAAGTGTAGTGTGTAGTAGCTATGTCACTAGCCTAGCATACCAGAGGTCGTGGGTTCGAATCCCACTGAAGAGCATGGTCGTTTGTGATGTTTACTTGAATTTTCAATTATCCACTTATGAGGCGGCATATGACCTAAGTAGTTTGTCCGATTCCCATTTAGGTAAAAATAAAAAAATGGATACAACAAACATTTCAGAAGATAATAGTAAATAATTATTTATTTATTATTATTCTAACTTTATCCGTCTGGTTCGACAATTACAGTTCAGTTGCAGATCTTGTTAGGCCAAATAGTTGAATGCAGAAAACTAAAATAAAACAAACAAAACAATTTAATATTTTATAAATAAATGTTGTTTTGTCCTCCTTTGGATATTGCAGATCTTCAAATCATCATTAGATCTTCAGTTCGATACCATAACATGACTAATCTTAGAACACTTGCACTTCAAAAAATATCCTTCACTGACATATTTGGGGTTTATGCTTTGACGGCACTGCATGCGTAAAAATATATCACAAAGATCTATTTATACAGGGTTGTAAAAAAGATGTTACCTAATATATGGTACTACATTTTTACTTTCTTGTACAAAGTATAAGGAAGTATTGGAATCACGAAAAAAATCGTTGACGAGATTTTTGCGGAAATACATATTTTGACGTCCACTGAATCCGTCAAGACCAATTTTTCAAGGATGTGTGAGGATGGATGGATGGATAGATGGATGTCCGTGTGCGCAATATCTCATGAACAAGACGAAATATGTAAAAGAAACTTAAAATTTATAAGTTTCATTAAAATATGAAGAGCTGAGTTGATTTTGAATGAAATTGGAAAACCGGAACACACAAAACAATAAATTCCATTTTTTTTCTAAAATAGAATCAGCTTTAAGAAAAAGTTTCAAATGAAAGATGTTAGCAAGAATATTTGGAATATAAAATGTTATTTGCACTTTTCTTGTACATGCTTCTAATTTTGAGAAAATAGTATATTGTGTTATTAGGAGTAAATGTGATACTTTGGGTGCTGAGCATGTAAGTTTGAACGACGAGCGAAGCGAGTCGGACAATTACATGCGAAGCATACAAAGTCACATTTATTCCGAATAACACATGCTATTTTTTCTTCAAACATAGAAAATAGACATTAAAACATTAAAAAATGCTCAAAACTTCAACAAATATTCTGCCGTATCCAGTATTTCTAGTTGCCACAGAATATGTTATTTTGTTATTTTTGTTTATTTGTTTTATTCCTATCTGTCAAATTACTGAATTACAACCTTACTATTTTGCATGATATTTTACTTTGTCCGCCGCCGGCGTAAATGTGTTGCCAAGGATACACTTTTACGCCGGCGGCGACAATATTGAACTTCTGCTTGTTGAATACAAATACATAACAACGTACTTTTATGACGTTTGAAGAAAAACTAAATTATATATTTAAGAATATATTTCAATAATCTTAGTTACAATGAGAACAAAAACACAAAAACTAAAACATTTTTAATATCTATGTGTCAAACGTGT
This sequence comes from Poecilus cupreus, assembly GCA_963942605.1. Taxonomy (NCBI): domain Eukaryota; kingdom Metazoa; phylum Arthropoda; class Insecta; order Coleoptera; family Carabidae; genus Poecilus; species Poecilus cupreus. Next base: position 17,205,377 of record OZ012729.1, read on the forward strand.
CAAATAATTGTGAAGTGTCAAAAATATGTGTCGTTTTAAATATTATAAAAGCAATATTTGTATTTTTAGGTACAAAGTTTTAAAGTTTTTATTAATTAATATTTTAAATTAAAATCATAGCTGAGAACACAAAATTAAACAGGTATAATATCTATATATCTATCTAATATGGGGTAAATAGCTCCGTGGTAACGTGTCGGACTGTGGATCGTGAGATCCTCAGTTCGAAACCCACTGCCGACAGTTACAAATTTAAATTTACCCCTGTGGTTCCCCCTCCACTAACATCCTTGGGGGCTATGATTTGACGGCTGGTAACCGCACTTCATACGATAAAATATATCAATTACCGAGATCTGCGTAAGCAGAGTGCCACACCCGTAATGTGTAAAAGGCGTGATGATATATTTATTTATTTATTTATTTTTATAATATCTATATGTCAAATAATTGTCAAAATAGTTATACGCAAGGAACAAATCATACATGTTCAGTTTGTTTTATTTGTATAAGAAAGTTGTGTGGTGCCCACACCAGATTTTTTTTGTTACAGACTAGATATGGCAACCCTTACTTTGAAAAGAGAAGAAAGGTAGCACCTAGGATGTTAGTGTTTGGGTTGCTCTCAATAGTAAGAAAAATTTAATAATTTCAGATTACGAAACTATTGCTGAAAATTTTTTCTTACTATTGAAGGTGACCCAAACACTTCCCTCCAAGCTACGCTACCTTTCTTCTCTCTTCCAAATAAGTCGGGTGGCCATATCTACAATAAAAAAAAAAAAGAAAATTTTAAATTATGTAATACCATATGAGAGGTAACATCTTTTTGGACAACCCCGTATTATAATCAGCATTACAGCAACTAAGTTTTTAGCATTTAAAGTACTTATTATCATAAAAATATGTTAAAAATACTTTCATAATACATAGCAAATAAATAAAAGTTTGAGTAAAAAGTTTGTTTGCTTTGCTGCCCTACGTCTAAAAGACAGACAAAATTGAAAGAATACTGTCAAGAAAAAACATCATAGTATCTTTTGCTCCAAATCTTAAATTACAACATATGTTGAAGAGTGCAAAGGATATTTACCCGCTCCAGTACAAAATTCCATGTGAATGTGGAAAATGTTTCATTGGATAGACTAGAAAAACGACAACAACAAGAATTAGAGAACACAAACGGGCCATTCATCTTGACCAATCAGAAAAATCTACTGTGGCTAGTCATGGCATTATTTAAATTTGGAAGAAACAAAAATTATAACAAGATCGAAATGTTCACTCGTAATATCTTTGATCTAATCTAAATCGTTTTCTGATCTTGATCTTGATCTAGATTAAAAAGAATAAGATCTATGATCTTAAAAAAAGATCAGATATTTTTCTGCATACTGTCAGTTATCAGCCAGTGTTGCCAGCGTAGATTTGTCAAATTCTGCCACAAATATTTTAAAATTCCGCTACCCTCTACCAATCTTGATCTTGCTAAATTATAACAAGCAACACTTGTTATCATTTGTTCGTTATCTAATTTTTTTATATACGTAACTTGAACTTCTAATTTTGTGTTCTACTTTCTTAATAAAAATTAAAAATTTTGTGAAAAAAATTACTAATCTCTTTTATAATCTAAAAAAAGATGTTTTATTCCTGACCTGATTTGAAAAAATAGATCCGATCATAAAAATGATATATGATCTGATCTAGAACATATTAAATGTTAAGATCTTAATCTTGATCATTTAAAAAATGATTTGTCACAACACTGCTGATAAGAAAAGATAAGACTTAGGATTTAGTTCTGTAAATGAAAGATACGAAAATATTGAAAGCTTTTCTTCCAAAAAGAATAATAAACAACTTTGAATCAGAAGATAATAAACGTGTGTTTGTTTCTCTATCCTACGTCCAAAATATTACAGACAAAATTAGAAGAATACGGTAAAGAAATAATATTTTAGTATATTTTGCTGGACATTTCAAATTACAACATATGTTGAAGAGTGCGAAAAATATTGCATTGGACATACTAACAGAACGATAACAACTAGAATTATAAAACAACAACGGGCCATTCATCCTAACCAACTAGAGAAATATGATGTGGCTAGTTATGCCGTTGAATTAATATTATAGCAAGATCGAAATGTGCCAATGGCAGTCTTAAGAGAAGTTACACAAATCTTTCATGCCCGGTTGCACCAACGTTAGTTAAATCTTAAACTTGGTTTAAATAAATAAAAGTGTATCTAATTTTTGACATCAATATCAATTTCTCCATATGACATATAACTTCGATTTGCTTTTATTTATTTAAATCAAGTTTAAAATTTAACTAACGTTGGTGCAACCGGGCATCAATGAATCAGAATGAAGGCTACGAGTTGAACAAGACATGGCTTACTCTGTTTTATAAATCATAAATTTGTTGTTACAATTAGTTACTGTGATTTACTTCTTCATGTTGTTCACTTGTTTTCCTGGCGAGGAATTATGTACAGCAATTCGAAACGTTTCGAAAAATTTTACAGAACATCTTATACTTGTATAATATATGTATTTATTTTTAATTTCAACGTCGGTAACTTTTCTGCTTGAGTGTACTACTCGTCCGCAAGAAATGAAAACAGAAATTGCATGTGACAATCGTAGGAAGCCATGACATCCGGTGACAAACTGAAATACATCTTTTTCTTTTATTTCCTTCACGTGTTATTAAAACTCATTTAATTCGTGCTGGTTCGTACCTTGTGGTTTCATTTTTTATTCTTGACGATCGGTGTCAAAGGTAATGCATTTTATTTCTGGGGTAGTTCTATTGAGGTGTCAAAATTCGGAAGATTGATGAGTGCAACTATTTATTTTTTAACATGGCTAGTTGTTGAAGCATAATTGTTGAAACAAATGTAAAATGTGACTTCACTAGATGCAAAAATTTGTGTATACCAGTTGATTCTGAGATAATTACAAAACACTGTTTTCGACTAAACTACTTGAATTTTTCACTTTCACTTCATAACATTTATTATAACTTTGAGATTACCCCTTTATATTTAAGAAAATTGAACTTTCATTCTCCCCGTTATATAATAATATAACAGGTAACAAAACATTTCTCGAAAATACATTTCCCGAAAATATAAAACCACGAAAATATATTTCTCGAATGTAAAAATGTTGAAAATTACGATTAGAGTGTACCTACATGTATCGAAAATACAAATGTCGAATGTAGAAAAAGTTTCAAATGTCGAACGTTACAAATTTCGAAAATGCATTTGTCGGATGTTACAAATCTCGAATATACAAATGTCGAATGTTTGAGATAAAAGTGATACTTTACAGACTGTTAGCAGTCCGTGAAATGTCATCTTTAATGTCAATCGGCAAAAAAAATATTTTGTTGGCATATTTTAAAAAAACATTAGTTTAATTTTAAATCACTAGTGAGATAAAACTCTTATCTCACTAGTGACTTATAGCTCTCATTATATATTTGAAATAAACGTAGATATGATAGAAATCTGCTCATTGTATGTTTGTTGTTGCTAGGGATATGAGGTACATTGCATTCATCGTGCGAAATGAATTTGTTTTGTGAGTATATCAATACAGGTCAGCTCATTTTAGTACAGGTGCCATTGCTAGGATACTTATTTAGAATTGTCAAATATTGGAATGATGAAAGCGAGACAATTTTTATTTATTAATATTAAATGAATTAGGAAATAATATCGTGGTCGTAGAAAAAGTATAGTGTACAACTCGCATGGAATGTCCATTTCATACTCGTATGATTTGCAGCATGAGCTGAACTTTCATACTCGTAGGAAATGAGTACCATTCCATGCTCGTTGTACAATATACTATTATCCAACACCTCTCAATAAATGCTCTGTAACTATGGCGATTTTAAACAAGGAAAGTAACATATTACCCATTAGTGGGTATAATTTTGAGGAAAGTCACTATTGGGTATTTTTTTTATTTATAATAATAATAATAATAACACACAACACCTTGGTAACTACTTCGATTGACATTTTAATTTAAAAATTTAAAGCATATGTCACTATCAAATAATATTTCTTTAATAAATTTTTCATTTATTAAGAGGTGTTGGATAAAACGTTATACTTCACACGTGGGCAAAGTGGAATTACCCACTTGTAAAGTAAATAACTATTTTGCCAGTTATAATTAATAACGAATAAAACGTTACAATTTAATTTTTAGGGTTCATTATTTGACGGCATTGTCCGGTCAAAAATACACCGAAATCTGCTCTAAACACAGTACTACAACCAGGAGTTGGACTGACGTTATGATTTATTTATTTTTTCTTACAATTTATCTCCCCCAATTCAAAACTGGTCAATGAGAACAATCAAACTAAAAATTTCGTATTCTACTGCCATTCAATGATAACACCGTTTTGGTCTTTTAAGCCCTGTGGTCAGTCCGGACCCAAGGCTATAATAAAACGTCGTTTATCTATCATTACTAACCGCACTGCAAGCGTTTTGTGAATACCAAACTACGAAGAGAACGAATCTCTGGAAAATATGTCCACCCTACATCGCAAAAAGGCCACTGAGCAGTCGGTCAGTCAAGTTGAAAACTTCATTGAATGGAAGAGGGTTTAAGGGTGAATTTGGGTGATTGTAAGGGATGACTAGTTGTGCTGGCCCAGGACTATTCTTATGGGTTTTTGTTTAACGATATTTGTACAAGTGAATCTTTAGATTTATACTTTCTTGTATTAAGTATATAAGTCCCAAGTTGAATTAAGTTTGGTAAAATCAATAATTATGCGTAAAATAAACATTTATTGCGGTAATAATATTAAAACCTGTCCTTAGGCGTTTTACATGGAAAATTTTTTGGTTAAAGAAATATCCAATCAAATCCCTGTATTTCTGATCACGTGTGCAAAAGTAACCAATCAGGTCACAATTACACTGATAATTTCCCCGGGAAATTATCACCTGTTGCTAAGTAACAGTCGTTGACAGCTGGTTGACAGTTAATTCAATATTTAATTTGTTTATTTCAAAATGTTATTTTCACGGTTAGAAAATGAAAATAATAATAATAATAATCGCAAAAAATTTTCTCACCGAATATCCCTCGACCATTGATAAATACTTATAATTTGAAGGTAACAGCCCTCCGCCTGCGGCGTCGGGCGGTTACCAAGCAACGTTCTTTCGGTAACTGTGATAAAATTATTTCGAATTATCAATGGCCTAGGGATATTATAGCTGAAAATTGGCCAGTTAATTTTAGTCAAAAATGCTTGGAATTAATGTTGTACATAACACGGTTCAACACAATTTTGTTACTCGGCTCTATCTATATTTAACTGATTCATTTTGCTTTAAAATGAAGGGAAAACAAATACATAATATCTGATTTGGTTTGATGATCAGGATTTTGTTTTTACCATTTTAGGCTTTTTTCACAATACAGATGTATGCCTTGTATTAAAAAAAATGCAGTAGAAATGTCACGAAACGGAAAACTCATTTTATCCAACACCTCTTAATAAATGCTCTATAACTATGGCGATTTTAAACAAGGAAAGTAACAGATTATCCACTAGTGGGTATAATATTGAGGAAAGTCGCTAGTGAGTATTTTTTAAATTCAAAACAATAATAATAACACACAACACCTTGGTAACTACTTCGATTGACATTTTATTTTAAAAAGTTAAAGCATACGTTAATGTCAAATAACATTTCTATAACAAATTTTGCATTTTTAAGAGATGTTGGATAAAACCTTATACTTCACACATGGTCAAAGTGGAATTACACACGAGAGAAATCTTAGCACACGAAGCCGAAGGCTGAGTGTGATAATTTAACTTTGCACACTTGTAAAGTAAATAACTATTAATAACCCCAATTTTTTTTGGAAATCACTATAAAGATTCAATTATTATATTTCGGTTACGAAATGTGATTATTACATTTAATTATTTATCAAGTAGATTCAAAAAAAGAAATTAGCGCAAACTCCATTTTTTACTTTCTTATACAAAGTATAAGGAAGTATTGGAATCATGAAAAAAATCGATGACGATTTTTTTGCGGAAATATATATTTTGACGACTAATTAATTCTTTAAGACTAATTTCTCAATTATGTCTGTGTGTGAGAATGGATGGATGGATGGGTGGATGGAAGGATGGGTGGATGGATGAATGGGTGGATGGATGGATAGATGGATGGGTGTGCGTGTGCGCAATATATCATGAACGAGACAAGATATTTAAACGAAACTTGGAATTTATAAGTTTCATGAAAATATAAAGAGCTGGGTTGATTTTGAATGAAATTGTAAAACCGGAAGAGAAAGTTTACTGAATACAAAAAACAAAAAATTGCATTTTTTTCAAAAATATTTGGAATATAAAATGTTATTTGCACTTTTCTTGTACATGCTTCAAATTTTGAGAAAAACTAAATTATATATTTAATAATATATTTCAATAATCTTAAACACAATGGGAACAAACATATTTTTAACATCTATTTGTCAAATAATTGTGAAGTGTCAAAAATATAGTGTGTCGTTTGAAATATTATAAAAGCAATATTTGTATTGTAAAATAAAAAACAGGTTTAACATCTATATGTCAAATAATTGTCAAAATAAAAGCATACACAAGGAACAAATCATACATATTCAGTTGGTTTTACATATATAAGAAAGTAGTGTGGTGCCCACACCAGACTTTTATTATTAGTCGTAACTTCATTTTCCGTTCTCAAAACATATATATTTTATCTAAGGTTGTAGTTAATATTGGTTAGCATAAAATTTGATACATTTTGTTAATTTAATTAATTTAGAAACAAAGTTACAGATGTTGGAAAAATGAGTTACCGTTAATTCCTTTTGTTAATCTGCCTATAAAAGATTTATTTGAAGCATTTGTATCTAAAATTTTCTGGTCATGAGGTCATGTATACTCAAGGAAAATCTGATTTTCCATGTTAAACGCCTACGACCAAGTCTTTAAGTTACACCTGGTATATTAATTATTTAATTAACTTTTTACAGAAATTCAATGTTTTGTAATCTGCTACAACTGTTCCTTTAATAATTGAATAACGAGAATTTCAATCAACGATAAATTTTTGTTATTACATTGCACAGTTTTTGACAGTCGATCTGCGGCTAATTCGCTTGTTTCGTGGCTTTCTACGATGTATTTTCTGTCAGTGGTAGCTACGGTTATTAAATTTGACAATAAGATTTTTGGGAGACATTTGTGGGAAATTTACTTTATGATTAAGTATGTTAAAAGAAGGGAGATCGTTAATTAGATTTCAGTTATATGATGGTGAAAGACAGTAATAGATGAATACACCGATTTTATGATTTCTGTTCTGGTTCTAAAATAACTTTTATTCAAATTTTGTTATTTTCTTGTGGATCGTACACGCAATCGTCCGTTTCCATATTAATGATCAGTTTCGAAGGTTTATAAATGCAGTCGAGCGCACCAGTGGTCTCAAAACGGTGCCTTCTTTCTCTCAAAGAATATTTTATAAATTGATTTATTTGGGCAGTCCAACAATTGGGGCTCTTTTTTCGTTATTGTTCCTTTCGTTTCGTTCATAATGTGCAAAATACTCTTAGATGATAAATAATTTATAAGAAACACTTAACTGGGGTAAATACGTCCTGACTCACGTTATTTTGTGCTGGCAAATGTTCTTAAATTAATTTAGAGGCAAATATTTCAAGTAAAAATGCAAACATTTAAATTTTCGATTACGTTTATTTGACGCCATACTCTAGAATAGTTTTAGAACATTTGACAAACAAATAAAGGTAAATAATTTAATTTTAGGTTGTCAAATGTACCTGAATTATTTTAGAGAAAAATGCTTTAAGTAAAAGTTACTTATTTGCAGCATTTTTTCACTAAATAATGTGCCTTTCAAACTTAATTACCTGATAATAAATGAAAATGATCTGTTTTTTTATTTCCCGTCACATATCTGAAAGGGAGGTATAGGAATGATGAAAATTTCATTGAATAAGTACGTTTTAGGGTCCCTAGAATACGATTTTAATAGTTTCGCGATAATGTCTGTCTGTGTGGATCTTTGAAGTTGGGGTTGCTCAGAAACTACTAAACTAAAAATTTTGATATTTTGTATATATCAACTGTATCATCACCTTTGAAAGTTGAAAGCTGATTAGTTTTTTGACGTTTCTTAAAACCAATGAAATGCTTCATTGTATGTCATGTTCATGTGTCTGCATTTTAAACAATCATGTTATTATTATACTGTGAGTAAAGCTCTAGTGATTATTACCGGGAATAATCTCTGTAGCTGTTTGTTTTTGTTGACAAATGTCAGATGACAGATAGTTATCTATCATCAATACAAGTAAAAAATAAGCAAAAAATATAGATTTAGTGGAGTGCCTGATGATGAAATCAAAAAATTATCTAATTAAATATAACTCGAGAGTTCGATAAATTAGAAAAAATTCTTCAGTATCTTTCTCAAATTTGTTGCAATTTGGCAATAGCCAAGAAAGCCCGTAGGCTTAGCAACAAGTTTTCGAAAGATCTGAGAAATTATTTTCAATTTATTCTCACTCTCTTGTTACATTATTACTGACAATTCAACTCATATGTCATTTGTCTAAACTGGTTCAATAGATTTAGAGGATTTATAATTTTCCACCAATTCATAAGAATTTTACTGACATTTTTCACTAGTGATCTCATCAACATTTTTAACGACAATTTTCACTAGTGACCCCATCGAAAATTTTAAATTATTAACTTGTTACACTGTTGCTGTGGAAGTGAATCTATGTGCAAGTCAGTTTAAAAAAAGAATACTTTTTTACTCGTTGAATTGTCCTCCGAATACCATTCGTATTACAAGTTACGTAGACAATTTTTTGGTCTGCATTACTCATGGTTATTACGCTTGAAAATAACACTAGTGCTGCGCACTCATGTTATTTAAAAGTAAGCGGAACACCCATTCGTAATACAGCAACAAAAATTGTCGACACTACATATAACACTAATGGTATTATATGACAATCCAATAACCTGAAGTGGTATTTTACTTGAAGCCCTATGAAGTTATTTTAAAATATCTCAGTAAATTATGGTTTAATGACAATTTTTGTTATAATAATAATGTTTCAAATATTATTATCTACAATTGTTGTTTGAAACATTTTCCTCTTACTCTCTCCATTTACGAATTACGTTTTTTTTCTTTTATATTTGAGATATTTAATTTTCTTTCATAATTTATTTAATTAAATATATTTCACTAATACCCGGTTGCACCAACGTTAGTTAAATTTTAAACTTGGTTTAAATATATAAAAGCAAATCGAAGTTATATGTCATATGGAGTAAATGATATTGATATAAAAAATTAGATACGCTTTTATTTCTTTACACAAATTTGTTCGAAAAAAATTGAAAATTTTTGAATGTTCCCATGGTGTACATGGAATGCAAGATTTATGAAATTTAATTCTTTATTATCTCTAAATCTAATGAAAATTAATCATATTAATGTATCAAACCAGATGTAAAATTAAATATTATTTATTTTCAAAATAACATAAATTGTTTAAAAATTAAATTTAACCGTGTTTTTCACGGAAAACTGTTAAGGGCTTCTAGTAAACTGCTACTTCCGGCTGACCAATTTGATCAAAAATCTAATCAGCTCTTCATATAAATATAAGAAGCAAAAATTCACAAAATTGCATTTTTTTGTATTATAGTATTTGAGTTATGCGAGACGAAAAAATCACACACACGGATACACATTCACATATACATCCATCCATCATGGCGAAAACAGTAAAATCGTATTGTAGGGACCGTAAAACATGCTTATTCAATGAAAACTCACTACTCAATTTTTTTACCCTTACCTAGAGGTAGGCGGTTGAAAAATGTTATTTTTGACGTGCCATAATTGAAAACTAAATTTGAAGGGCTAGCGTTTTTTAATAGTGGGGGTACGCGTTCCTGCATTATTTGGGAAGAAATCGATGACAGGAAGTATTGTAGTGCTTACAACAGATTTTTTATCCTATATTAATGAATTTTGTAATTAGTATATGTTGTAGGGTGAAATCCTCAACATTTTGGGAACCTCCCTCCATAAAAATTATCGTATAATCATCCACATTTAAATATATTCTGAATTACCTATAGATTCACCGCTCTGATTCAGTCAGGAGACATGTCGTACCATGTCGCGAAGCCAGCGCCGCCACCGGTGTGCCCTGGAGGTGAAACTACCCCCTACCACCCGCGAGCACCACGGCATAGGCGCCGACATTGGGGTAATGTCAAATGGTGATATATTCTGCTGGTGGAACCGATGAAACATCGTAGTTGTGGATGTAATTCGTTTGGCAATGAAACATGCGATAGGTTTTTGTTTTGGGAGTGGGGGTGCTCTGGTATTTAAGACATTCTTGTGTGAATGAAATTTATAATTGTACATACACACATGCAATCACCCATCCACACAGGAGAGAAATGAGAAATTTTCGTTAATTGTTTCATAAAAGTTTAAATAAACAAGAGTAAAATGCATATATGTTACAGCTGCATTATAATAATAATAATAATAATAAAGAAGAAAATTGTAAAAATCTAAGGCTAACAACAATCTGAAATATTAAATCTAGCCCCTTAGTCTTAAAGTAATAAATAAAATATTTATATACGTTATACGTAAGTTTTTCCACGACCGGGAGAAAAACTCGGTTTCTATGATACCAGAATCATAACTGAAACAGCTAATTTCATATCTACCGGAGATTTCTGCACTTTCTCTCCCGTTGTGAAGGAAAGTGCTCAAATAATGTGAAAATGAACAAAATTGTATAAATCACAGGTAACTATCATAAATTATATTACACTTCAATAATTTTGAAATACATAAAAACCATCATAAATATTGGGACCGTCAAAAATAGTTATTTGTATACCAAGGCCGCGAAATCACTCTTTAGCGTACCAAGAGAAAAACTGTCGCCGATGCCGCTTGCGACATGAGTTGCTAAATGTAATTATTTACTGGTAAAAACCTCAGATTTACCAATTTATAGGTTTTGACAGGTTAGGTTAGGTTATTTAACGTTTTTGAGGTAAATCCAGAGATTTAACAAGGGAATGCTGGTAAAAATTTGAAGTGAACGATAATCACGGAACTGTTGGACTGTTACCATTAAAAGTAATTAAATCTTAGGTAACTCGGGATTTTACAGTAATTGTCGTATTGTAGCCCTAGCCTACGGCTCGTGCTTTAATACACTTTTCTCCTTTTATGTGTAATATACTATTATAATCATCAACAGAAGGAACAAAAGAAAATTCTATCCTTTAATTCAGTCTTTCTTAATCGACTTGTTTTACAAGTTGTGTAATTTTGATTTTATCCCTTTTTGCTTCTACTGATGGTACTTATAACTTAGTTATCGCAATGCGTATACATATAGATATTTTATTTATTACTTTTTCCGTTGCTGGAATGGCCTTCCAGAAGTCCCAATTAATCCACAATCGACACTTTATAGAACCGAGTAATCAAAAATTGCGAAATTATCCTGAAGGATCGATCGAAACATTGTGATACTGACTTTGGGATTTTTTCTGTAGAGAAGACTGTCAAAGACTTGTGGATACTAAACAGTTTTAAAAAGTAAAAGTGGTAAAGTAGATAATATTAGATAGAGCAAACTTACGTTATACAGCAAAAAAAAGTTTGTCAGCTATACAGTTTATTATTAGTAATTGTAGAATTTAGTGAATACACTGCATTATATTTTTGTAAATAAAAACAAAAAACGTACTCATGTGAATTTTGCTAGTGCAATTCTATTATGTAACAATCATCAAAGATGTTAGTGGAGGGTGATCGAACTGAGGATTGACTATCTAACATAAAATGCAATATAAATGAATGTAGCAAATATCAGAGCCTCCGTGACTAACCAACCAAAAGCCAAACAGAATAAAATTACAAATTTGCATTTACTCCAAAGAATAACTTAAGCAAATTTATTAATTCAGTTGAAACAGAAAAATTTATAGGATTTTCGAAAAGTTCAATAAATAATGCAACTTATAATGCATTACAACTGCACTGAATACTTGTGTGAAGTATCGATGCATGCGCTAAACTTTTGCAGTAAATTCTCGTAATTTCAAAGTTGATTCAAGATTTATAAAATCGTATCGTGTTCGTGGAAAGTAAATTCAGAGAAGCATAAAATATTGGTACTTTTAAGAAGGGTTTAATTTATTTGTTATACATTCTCATTTGATATTGAACTTCAAATTGTGAACATTGTAGAAATAATGACTACGTTTACACGTACTGTAAAAATTTACTTTGGCTTGTCTTGGAGAAGGCGACTTTTGAAAACTAAAATTATTAGTTTGTTTTCATATTAAGAATAAATCCACTTTACTTTAGATTATTGACTTGTCCTTCACTTATCTGTTTGACAGCCAGTAATTTGTGTGGTTATGTTAAAATTTGCAGACAAGTATTATTTATATAAAAAACCATGGACAGTAATTTGACATTAAACATATTAAATACTAGCGTGATTAAAAAAAATGTAAATGACAGTGCAAAAGCAATCACAGTTTTGGTTCAATATAAATAGAGGAAACAAAGCTGATATATTTAAAATTACGAGAGAATGGGGTCTTTCGCCATTTCTTTTTTATAAAAATGGTGAAAGACCCCATTTTATGTCATAAAGCATAATACCAATGAACTACTACTACCCATACTCCAGCACTTCTGTTTACACGGAGGCGTGTAAAACTTTTCTTTTCATATAATTATATATTTTATCTTTTATATTTAACATGTTAGTATTTTTTCTAGTCTCGTCTACCTCAGAATAAAGGAAGTTTGGTTTTTGATCAAAAAATTGAGTAGTTAGATTTCAATGCATACGCAAGTTTTAGGGTCCTTACAATACGATTTTATTATTTTCGCCATGATGTCTGTATGTATGTGGTCTGTAGAGATTTTTTCGTTTCACATAACTTAAATACTATAACGAAAAATACAATTTTGAGTATTTTTGCTTCTTATATTTATATGAAAAGTTGATTAGATTTTGAATAAAATTGGTCACTAGAAGAAGAAATCATAGGTTACCATTGAAATAAGGAAGATAATTGCATTCAAAGATGACACTGAAATACATTGCATATACATATGAAGGTTAGCTGTAGTTCCACTAAACAATTCGATATAATTATATCCAAACAACTCAACAAATGTTTGAAAAACTAATATATTAAACTTTGATGTTTGAGGTATTTACTAAAAAAATAAAACCTATGGGTCACCATACTCATTGCTGAGTAAATGTACTTCAAAGTTGCAGTGTCAAGAAAATTTATATTTTTGACAGTACTGTGCATATGAGCAGTAAAAAATTACGTGAACTGACAACGTAATCAACTGTTCTTTGAGATTTTATTCACGAACGATAATAAAATAAATTATTATTTTTTTTCCATCCGAAATATGGTAAATAATATAAAAAATGTACATTTGTAAAGAAAGTCGAAGTACTTAATGTCATATTATATTTCAATTCACATGGATGAGGTTACGACGTTTACATTATTTTGACATACAAAACTAATGTTGCCATATCGCTTAGCTTGATTTTTCATTTTGATACTACTGAATTCATACATACAATTTATAATAAAAAATAATTAAACAAAAAAAAGTAAACCATACATTTGGTTATGATCAATTAATACAAAATTATTTCCCAATGTTTTAAAGTAACAAATAAATTTTTCAATAAGATAAAATATAATGACTCATTTGATTAGGGATGTCACGGATAAACTACCTTAAATTTCATAAATCTTGCATTCTAAGTACAGTTTATTTTTCTTGTGGTGCGGTTCACGTCACTATCTTCTTTCTCACTTTCTCCCACTATTGCTGACGGGAAAAAGTGAGAAAGAAGATAGTGACGTGAACCGCACCACAAGAAAAATAAACTGTACACCATTTTATATTTTTTTACGAAATGTGACACAAGTCATAGTGATTGTGAAGCTGTTTTTTAGTGGAATAAATATATTGCGAAAAAATTTATTTCTCCGTATTATCAAATACTATTTTATCACATTAAAGAGTTGTATTGGGCGGGAGGTTATGTGTTGTGGCCACATCAAATTTTTTTTTATCCAAATTTCGTACCTGTCATTGTTGTATTCTTTTTTACATAATAAATACATTTTTCTTTTCTGTAATGTTTGTACATATAAATGTAATATTTTCTGACTCAACTATAATATTTTATAACTTTTCCCTTATCGCAGAGAAATTCTAGAAAGTTACATCGTCCAGACTATATTTAGTGGTATATATTTGCGTAAGTGCTATTATACATTACAGGAAGAGTAAGTATATAGAATAAATTATAATTTTATTAACGAAGTTACAAGCGAAAGAGGGATGAAGCCACCCCAAAACAAAATGCGACAGCCCGAAACAAAGAAAGTAAAACCTGTCGGTGGTGATCCAACATATAATTTATGTGTCTATTTTAACTTTTCCTCAAAGTCATCAGTGCCGCGTAGCGTGCACGTCTGCCAACATTCAAACTCTAAATTCCCGACTCCTCGTGGTAATTTTTATTCCGTGCTCAGAAAGGGATTCCCCTTTATCTTTCGTATTAATCTCAGCCTTCTGATATTCATTTGCATAAGGAATGCGATAGGTTCAATTCGGGGCCAATTTGTGATTTGGGCCGGGTAGTACCACCCGGACCATCATTTCATGTCAGAAGATTAATATTTGCTTCTTTCGTTCGGGATTTATTGGCTCTAAGGTTAATATTCGAGATATTTCGCTTAATAGCCTCATATACTAGCTTACTTCGGTAAGGTAACGGCCACATTTTTGGAACTAAAATGCTCATTTCAAAGCTGCACTTAAAATTGTTATTATTATGAATGGGTAGATCGATAACCACTTTTAACTTTATACGGTATACCGGGTTGTCCATCAGTCTGTATTTTTATTTTACTAGATTGTTTTAAATAATACCGACATTTTTTCATACAAAATTTATTTTTAATTAAAGTAATAACGGTCAAGTACTTCTAAATATATTAATATGTTATATATGTCGCTCCCTTAGTATATTCAAGTATGTCCAAATATGTACGGACAATCGAATACTGATAACAGGTTGTCGATATTTGAGTCCGTTAAAAAATGACAGTCTTTTTGTTTAATGACCCGAATTTATGATTTGATTTCAATGGACTGAAAATTATAATTTTATATTTTCACAATGGGCGCATAAACCATAAGCGAAATATGACAAATTTATATCAAAATCGTGTAACACTTACGGAATAATTAGTAGTACAGTATTTTTTTCTCTTAAATATTTTTCAGAAAGGCGATATAACGAATCGAACATATTTTGACGTCGCAGGTACTTGCATTGATGATATTGGCCAGAAATATGAAAATTGCAAATCGCGCGTTAGCCACTACACCCAACGGCTATTGTGGGCTAATTTAGAACTACGAAATGTCATTTCGTTTGTTTTGTTTGTTGGTATTTAAGATTATATTTGTTGGGGTTCTATTACTTGTTTTATAATTTCACTGTTTTATTGTGCTGTGTTGCAACTATTGAATAAAATTGTGTGTTGAGGTTAGGTTACATTACTACCAGCGCCACTGTTCTCAAACTTTTGTATGTTATTTACTCGAATATCAAGTAAAATACTCTAAAGTTGCCAAAGGAATTATATCTTTATTTATATTAAGTTTAATTGATGTAAATAATGATTTACAATATGTAAATATTATTTTTACATTTAAAAATATGTAATATCTACTATCGTGACAAGTCGTTGTTTAAGTGCCACTGGAGTAGTACCTGTGACGTCACACAAACTTTAAAAAAATCACATCTCCGGTAATATATGGAATTTTCACATCGGGTTTTCACTGATCGTCATATATTCTAACAAAGTTCTATAAAACAAATTTAAAAAAAATTGGCTTATGGGCCCATTCTCGAAATCTATAACACTTACATAGAAATCATTAAAAACCTTTTCTATGGAGAATATTATGATCTACATTTTCGTATATAACAGCTTTTTTACTTCTTAATATTAACCATTTAAGAGAACGAAAATAAAAAAATGGACCTAATTTAATCTATTATTATAGAATAATTTGATTGGTATTTTAGGATTATAAATCAAGTTTGATATAAGAGTCCGTAAAGTTTAGCTACTATTTTGGCTAACTTCACGTAGTTATTTACTGTTGATTTCGGAAAAAAAAGTATTTTTTTTATATTTGTTGGGTTTTTTCAGTATCGTAGATATACTCAAAATGATTTTGGAGAAGACGTACGTCATCAACTTGAAAAACAACTTTATAAAGTGAAAAATAACTTGTAAAGTTTATTGAGGTATGCTAATGTTTAAAATAAAACGACATAAAAAATACTAGCATTAAGAAAAGTATATATTAATGCAATTTACAGTGATTTTATAGTTAATTTTATTCCTTTAATGGCATTTTAAATTATTAAAAATAATTCTAGTTCATTTTTTGTTCGCTATGTTGTTGCTATTGGTAAATGATCACGTTTACATACAAAATTCATGTCGAACTGTCACTTTACTGTCAGATTTTACTGTGTTGTTAAAATTTGTGCTCCCCGTGATCCAGAGTTTTATAATATGTATGTACAAATGTATTACGTTTATTGCAACAAATCACGTCTAAAAATGGCGGCACGTTTGATGCAACACGCATTGAATTTTCATTTCAACAAAAATTAGTATCTCATATAAACGTTGTTGCATAGTGACGTCATTATCTAGAAATATTTTTGATGACGTGCGTCTTCTCCAAAATCATTTTGAGTATAGTAATATTTTTGATGACGTGCGTCTTCTCCAAAATCATTTTGAGTATAAAATATTGTTGGATACACATACGTAAAGAATCTTTAGTCACGAATGGCCCTTGAGGAACAACTATATGTACTTGTATCGTAAATAACTATTATAATATAATAAAATCTACCCTATCGGTACATTTTTTAATATCTTTAATTAAATATTGTATTTGTGTTTTTAGATATGAAAATTCGGTAAATATTCAGTAACAAAACTTGTAAGTATAATAGTATTCACACGGACATCACCATCCCATGTCCAATGCAGGAGTCACTCTACTGAAAATTCAATTTATGTCTCCAGAATTCTGCAATTCGTACTATTCCGCTCGATCTAGCTAATTCTCCCGTACGTCCAGTCAGCCAGCCAACTCTCCACCCCCTAAAACACACCCCCAGGTCTAAACTCCACTTGGTCCGCTGCCCCCAGAACGTATCTATCATTCTAGGGGAATTAGATCTTATGCGCCGGACGTTGGTCACTGTTGCGGGTGGCAGCACTGCGAGGGGAGGGACGCCGGTGCCATCTATCAATGTAACAAGCAAATATTTTCATTTCTCTGGCTGTGGAAAGATATTAAAATGGTTTATGATGTTTTGATTTGGGAGAAGACGACGGCCTTTTATTTCTTTGGAGAGCGCTGGACACAATTGGTCGAGGAATTTGAATGTTTGAAGTTTTGTATGTGGGGAGGAATCTTGGAAATGGATATTTTGAGGGTAGAATGCAATTTTGTAACGTATTTATTTTGAATGTTGAATTATTTGATTTTATATTTTGAAGAACGATTTAACACAATATAAATAATAAATAGGTTTTTGCAAGTCTTTCAGCAACTCTGCAATTGCAGATAATACCGGGTTTAATATGTAAACCTGGCTATAAGCGTTTAGCATGGGAAATCAGTTTTTTCATGCGCAAAATTAGCCAAATTATTTTAGGCAAAAATGCTTTAAATAAATATCGCAGATAATTAAATTCTGCAGCTATCCGTGGTATCATATTACACTACGGGTATTGACGACTTCAATTCGAATCTCACAGCCTACAGTTCCATTTTACCTTTATTCCTGTGATTCCTACTCCACCATAAATATAGGTATATCGGGAAAAAGGCGTGATGATATATTTATTCTATCCAACACCTCTCAATAAATGCTTTATAACTATGGCGACTTTAAACAAGAAAAATAACAGATTATCCACTAGTGGGCATAATTTTGAGAAAAATCATTGGTAACTACTTCGATTGACATTATAATTTAGAAAATTTTAAGCATATGTCATTGTCAAATAATATTTATTTAATAAATATTGCAATTATTAAGAGGTGTGAATAAGTGAATAATGGCCATAATCCCGAATATTACTATACTTTTTCTACTCCTGTGAATTCGGAAATCACTTTTGAAAATGATCGAAATTCGTTGAAAACATACGTTGACTGTCAGAAGGCCGGAGCTAGGTGTTCCACATCACGTCTTTAAAATAACAGTGAATTATGGATTTCTGGCTCTGTGATTGGTCGAGAAGAGTGAATTATGGATACTATAATTCATCGAAAAAATTTATTTAATGGGGATATATTTATAAATTAGTAAAAAATATTATTTAACAGTGTATTGTTAAAATATTTGAAACTTCCTTTAAATTCACATACATAATAGTTAATTGAACTCGTTTCTTGTAGTTATTATTAATAAATTTTTATATTCGACATTCCATTTCAAAATCATTATTCGCACCAATTTAATTTTCTAATCGGACTGTAAAACAACTGGCTATCTCTCTCGACTCGCATTATCAACGTCAGTTAGCGTTCCAGTATTATTATATTTCAATCATGTGAATAGTGAATAACCATAATTATAATAAACTAAACTTTTTTTGACAGTTTATATATTTTATTCCAATTTCATGGTTATCACTATGCAGAACCAATTCTTAAATCCGATTATTTTTGTTATAAAACGTGCAAAATGAAAAATCTACTACATTTATTTGAAACTTTTTCGCCTAAAATAAAGAGGCCACTTTTACGTAAGAAAATAACCTGTAGGTAATAAGCCATGTTACCCAAAGAGGTTGGTGGAAAGGGAAATACAGGCTGTGGGATTCGAACTGAGGATCTCATGATTTATGGAGCTATTGACTTAAATAAAAATAAATAAATATATCATCACGCATTTTACCCATTAGGAATGTGGCACTCTGATCGCAGATCTCGGTAAGTGATATATTTTTGCGTATGAAGTTGTTTAGAAATGTTTACCCACAGGGGTAAATTTAAATTGGTAACTGTCAGTTGTGGGATTCATATGAAATAATAATAATAATTTCACTCTTGTCCAAAAAGTGTTTCCAATAGTTTAGTTTACAATTAAACTCATTAGATAATTATAATAATCCCTAGATATAAATCCATAATAAAAAGCACTCACAATATATAAAATACTTTACCGTTAGTATATTGATTGAACAAATAAAACGGAGCCAATGAAACTGTCCAATTAACAATATGAAAACTTCTCTAATAGCAGCATTTTCAAATGGAATAGAGTCATCAACAATCGCGCTATATGTGCGTGGGTGCGACAAAGAGGGCGCCAGCGATTTCATCGGCATGTCTCACTTGTACCAACGCAGGGAGAAGAGGATTCAATACTGATCGGCTAAAGAGCATTACTCTAATTTCGGTGTTATTTTCCTAGTAAAACCACCCTAGTTTTTTCGGTGACGTTTTAAATGGATGAGACTCCCCCGCTGACCGATTGTGAGGGCATAGGCGGCGGGGCGAACCTTGCTTTAGGGGCATAAATAATAAAAATCACAGAAAGTATTTATTTACATCATTTCAAATTTGTGGTAGTTTATTTATTTATGGGGTTAAGGGTTCAAATCAAACAATCAACAGTTACACCACTTGTATTATCCACTAAAATTTTTGGAGGTTGTTACTTGACAGCAATTAAACAGATCTGCGATGGAGTATCACACCAAAATCGAGTAAATTCGGTGCTTTTATTGTTCGAGTTGGTGAGAGTGATTTTGTCCGTTACCCAGGTATTTTGTAGGTATATCATATAAATCATTACGCCTTTTACCCATTATGGGTGTGACACTCTGCTTATGCAGATCTCGGTAGGTGACATATTTTTGCGTATAAAATGTGATTACCAGCCGTCCAGTCATAGCCCCCAAAGTTGTTAGTGGAAGGGGAACCACAGGGGTAAATTTAAATTGGCAACTCTCGGCAGTGGGATTCGAATTGAGGATATTACGATCCACTCCGCTACGTTACCATGGGGCTATTTACCCCATATACCCATATTTTGTATATTAATACATTAATAAAGCGTGCATTACACGATGAAATTTTCAAGTGACTTAAAATTGTCTTTATTAGTGAATTTATCAGTCTATTTACATTTACATTTTAGTGAGTTAAAACAACCAAGTGTCAAAAGTTCAGTTACACCAACATAATTGTATTAATTGACTTTGCACCACATTAAATTTTTAGTTTTATATCCACTGACTTTTCAATTTCTTCCCTACTCCACTGTACCATTGTAAGTTATTATTAATTAAACCCTTGTAACATCAAAAACATAAACACAAATACCATTTAACAGACACTTGTCACTTCGCTTAATTGTTAGTACTGTAAAAGCTGTAATCTTTTAGGAATTTTTAAGAGAAAGTACCCCATATAACAGTTTTTCGTTGAAAGTTTTACGTGACAAATCGACTCATTTATCTCTCTTACACTTACGTCATTGCGTGAGAAAGAAAACTTTTGAACTAACTTGAAGAGAAAATCTTCATCGTATAATTCAGGCTTAACAATGCATCTGTGATAAAGTACCCAAAAATAATTTAAGAATGAAGCTCTAGTTTTCACCTAGTGTAATCGGATGTACCTCAAGAAAGTGTTATTGGGCCGATTCTTTATCTTTTGTGTACAGCTGATCTTTCTATTCTGGACCAAACAACAATTGCTACGTATGTAGACGATGAAGCAATATTGGCAATTGGCATCATACGTTTCCAAAATTGGTTTCGTAACTATTACAAAAAATTTGGATCTAATCCAATGTTGGCTAAAAATGAATTGGAGTCAATGAAAGTAAATCCACCCACATCACCTTTACCACCAGAAGAAACACATGCGCCCTAATGTATCTAAACAATTGTCAGTTACCTCAAAGTGAGGACGTCAAATATCCAGGAATACACCTAGACAAACGCCTAACTTGGTGTAAACATATTTGGACCAAACGGAAGCAATTGGGTTTGAAGATAAAACAGCTGTATTGGCTCATAGGCAGAAAATCCATCCATTCCACCGACAACAAATTGCTGCTGTATAAACCAATAATCAATGGGGGTCAGCAAGTACCTCCAACATTGAAATCATCGAAAGATTTAAATAAAAAATACTTCGGATGATTCTCATTGCTCCATGGTGTGTCCCCAATTGAATTATTCTACAAGACCTCCAAACTCCTTCCGTTATAGAAGAAATCTCCAGACTGAGTAACAAATACATACAAAGGTTCAAATGTCACAAAAATAAACTAACCGTGAAACTCGTGAAGTGCGGTAGTGATAAGCTGGATTTATAGTTTGCATAGAACACAGGAATAATTTAACACAGAATAACTTAAAATTTTGGTCTTATGGAAATGTATACTTTCATTTATAGTTTGCATAGTTATACAGGAATAATTTAACACAGCACAGGAATTGATTAATGTTCAATTTTCTGTGTTTGTGCTGTGTATTCTATGATCCCCGTGTACTTTCGTTATATTTCGTGATAATTCGGGTAAGTGACAGCCAATGTTCTTCTGTCACTTCGTATATCATTCTGTGTTCTGTGCAATTTATAAAACAAAGTTTTATGTTTTTCTATGTTAAATTATTATGTGTTCAATTTTGGTCATATGGGAATGTATACTTTTATTTATAGTTTGCATAGTACACAGGAATAATTTAGCACAGCACAAGAATTGAACAATGTTTAATTTTCTATGTCTGTGCTGTGCATTCTATTTTCCATGCCATGTACTTTCGTTATATTTCGTGTTAGTCCGTGTAAGTGCTTCCTAGTAACCGCCGCTAATATATCTGACATAAACAAAGACAAGTATATGTTTTCTTGTGTCATTTCGTATGTAGATCTGTGCAATTTATAAAACCCCCAGACGAAGTTCTATGCTTTTCTATGTTAAATTATTATTCCCGTGTTCTAAGCAAATTATAAATCTAGCTTTAAACGTTAAAAACGTCACAACCCTCTAGATTTTCCGAACCGATATAAATAGCTTATCTTAGAATAAAGTATTTACTGAATTTTCATAAAAATATTGTAATTATAGTAATTAAATAAATGTAAGTAAAGCACTGCGAACGGGCAGTTTTTTTTCATATCACATAATCTTCTAATAATAAAATTTACTAAATATCTTTGTACAGATAAATTAGTAATATGAATGAGATAAAAAGAAAGAATGAAGCTCATTTCATCATCAAAAAGATTAATGAAAAAAAAAAAAGAAAAAGAATAATGCAATATATTATATACATTTAATTTAAATATTAATGCATACTGTTTGCAATTGCAGATCTTGTTGAGTAATGTAATCGCTTTATATCTACGCCCATGGTATCGGATCCCTCGTATCAGAGCGTATAGAGCAAGGGAGGCCTAATGCGAGTTGCATATGGCATTTGTTTCGCTCCAAATTGATTCGCTCTTGTTTGGGGATCGCGTTTCACTTTTTCGCGGTTCTGATTTTGTTTAAACAATGCATTTGTTTCACATTTCAACCCACAAACCGCAAAACAAAACAAAAAATGCAACGAATGAAAACGAAATCAAAATTTACGCACAGAAAAGTATTTTGCAGTAGGTACATATTTCAAGTTCAACTGTTGAAATTTAAATAAATATATTATAACACTATTTCTCTGCGGGTAGTGGTATGTGACATAATTGTACCTGCCGTCAAAGTAGAACCGCCCTAAGTTTTTAATGGAGGGGTCATTTTTAGGCGAGAGCTACAATACGACAAGGAAAAAATACACTTCTCTCCTGGAGTTTATATATCTACTATTTCTTTCACGACTCCAATATTTACACTGATAAAAATGTTTTCTTGGAAGAAACAGATTCCTCTTAAATGAAGAGAATAA
Organism: Poecilus cupreus; assembly: GCA_963942605.1. Classification (NCBI taxonomy): domain Eukaryota; kingdom Metazoa; phylum Arthropoda; class Insecta; order Coleoptera; family Carabidae; genus Poecilus; species Poecilus cupreus. The sequence goes on from OZ012729.1 coordinate 17,228,607, forward strand.
TTAATTTAAATAGAGCCAATCCGATTTCGTTTTCATTGAAAACTTTTGTAGGTTTGATAAATATTCTTGTATGAAAATTAATTTAGTTTTGAAGGAACATATCAAAGTATTCAACTGAGACTCATTATGGGGACGAAGTAGTTTGAATAGGAGTAGTTTTAATTCAAAATGTTATCCTTTTAAATAAAAAAGTTTTGTTGAAAATTAAAACTTCTTCTTTTTAATTTTTGGTTTTTAACCAAAATTAAAATATATTCTTTTCTTTCAATGTAGAAAAAAGGAAATTTATACTCAAAATTAATATTTTTTTGTAAGAAATAAAATTTTCTTCAACAAATGCATACAAAGAAAAACTGAAAATTTTCTTGAAACAAGAATTATTTTTATGAGTGTAAAAAAATATATATCATTACGCCTTTTACCCATTACGGGTGTGGCACTCTGCTTACGCAGATCTCGGTAGGTGATATATTTTTTCCTATGAAGTGCGGTTACCAGCCGTCAAATCATAGCCCCCAAGGATGTTAGTGGAGGGGGAACCACAGGGGTAAATTTAAATTTGTAACTGTCGGCAGTGGGATTCACAGTCCGACACGTTACCACGGAGCTATTTACCCCATTTTTATGAGTGTAGTGATTGTTTTTATGTATTTCAAAATTATTTGAATTGTAATATAATTATTGATAATTACCTTTGATTTGTTTAATTTAGTTCATTTTTCACGTCGTGAGGGAAAGTACACAAATCCCCCGTATATATGAAATTGGCTGTTTATGTCATGATTTTAGTATCATAGAAACCGGTCGAGAAAAAAAGATTTTAGCAATACTATTTGGAATAAAAACTGTTATTTGTATTTCCAATTTAGAGAAAAACAAAATTAAGTATTCAATAACACATTTAAATAACCATAATTGCTTTAAGAACGAACAAATACATAATTGATACATTATTTCTGTAACATGTGCCAAGTGTAATTGTTAAACTTAGAAATATATTATGTATAAGCCCAAATTCACATGAGTTCACTAAAGTCGAAAAACATGTATATTGCAGTGCAATGTATTATATATTTATTAAATTTCACAATTAATTATTAATAAAATATACAGCTGGCAAACTTTTTTTGTTTTATAACGTAAATTTGCTCTATCTGTAGTTTTGTCTGGAGGAAGAATCCTAAATTTCCTGCAGTCCGTGTCGCAATACATTTCTTGATTTTTATTTAAACTTTAATAAAACATTTAACGAAAATTTTATACAGGAGAACTTGTGGGAATTTAGGGTCACATGTAGTTTAGTGATGTGTTCAATAACTTATAAACAAGAAAAGAGTAACATAACTTCATAATTATAAATTTCATGACAATGTGCAGAGCTGATTAGATAGATTTTGATAGAAGTGTACTAGACTCATAAAAACAATAATTTAAATTTTTTTAAATACGGAGTCAACTTCGAATGAGTGTTTCAAATGAAAGATATTAGCAATTATACTTGGTATAAAAATATTATTTACAATTTTCTTGTAGGTGCCTGCTTCCAATTTTGAGAAAACCTAAATTATATACTCATATACAAACATTGTGATCAGACTTTTTATAAAGTCTAGTGTCCAACAGTTTTCAATCTTTTATCCTAATTAAATTTGCTGGAAATGTTCGATCAGTTCCAGGGCACCATGTGGCAGCACGGTTCCGAAAAGTGCTACGAAGCACCTAAAACACACTGTTATAGACACCCTCTTACAATAAATTGAACTAAAGTACATTTAACCTAATTCGAAAATATCTTTGTTTTCGAAAGAAACCCATGGAAGAAACAGAACTTCACTGTTGGTTGTTGCCCAAGATAAATATAGACAATAATTATTGATAGTATGGTTTGACAGTTGGTAATTTGAATAAAATAGTAAAACATCCGCGAATGTTCAAACTATTCTAAAATATGTAGAGAGAAATGCTTCAAGTCAAAGATACAGACAACTACATTTTCTATAATGAAAGAAGATTTCAGTACTCATCATATTCTTCTACTTCAAGAAATTATTTTTTTGTTGTAATGTTCCTCATGTTGTTACTAAAATGAAATTATTGTCCACTTTACCATGCTATTGCTAATATAATAGACAAACTTAACAGGATTCTAAGTACATTTGAGTTATAAACGTTATATATATATATATATATATATATATATATATATATATATATATATATATATATATATGTTCCTGTAGCATCCTAGGAGGAGCAAAGGGCTTCTACGAATACTTTCCATCTAGTTCTGTTTTTGGCTAGCAATTTGATTTCGTTCCAGGATTTTCCGTTTTCTCTAGCTTCTTTTAAGACAGTTCGTCTCCATGTGTCATATAAATAAAGTTTAAAAAATGTGATCTTTTTGGCAATTTTAAACATATAGTTCCTCTACATTGTTCTGGCATTTAGAGATCCGGTGCCAGTGTGATAAAGTTTACATTGGCCAAACTGGTAGAACTGTAGGTGCATAATTAAAAGAATACAAAAAATATATCAGATGAAACCAACCCGATAAGTCTGCAGTTGCTGAATATGTTTATCAACGAATGGGGTCTATCAGCATTTTTTATTATTTTTTATTATGAAACTTTATTTAAATTGAAGACTATCTACATTTTTAAAAAGTCTTAATTGTTGTTCATTAAGCCACAATGATTTAAAAAAAATATTGTGACGTCATTGTAGAGCTGTTGCTGGATCTTAAACAGTACATATTGTAAATAATTGTACTCATATATTTTTTTTATTATTTTATTATTATTATTACAATAAAATAGAACATTTATGTAACTAAAATACCTCTATAATGACGTCACAGCATTTAAAAAAATGATTGTGGCTTAATGAATAACAATTAAGACTTTTTAAAAGTGTAGATAGTCTTCAATTTAAATAGTTTCATTAAAAAAATGGTGAACGACCTCATTGCATGGAATTGATTTAGATAAACGAATATTTTAGCAAGAAAAAATAACTAGATATTAAGAAATCTTCAAATAATTTTCAGTTTAACACAATCTTTAAGCTTAATAAGTCGTGGCTAACTATTTTTTTTTGTTTTTGTTTTTATAAAGTCATTGATACTTCCATTTTACAAACATGTTTTATCTGTCGAAACGTCGTTATATTTATTAAATTTTAGTAGAACTTTATCCAAATATTGTTTTTGTTAAATTCTCTATCATTTAAAAAGGAGAAAACGATGTGCTTCAGTTGATAGAAGAGTGAAATCCAGATAATGCAAACCATAATTAATTCAATTAACAAATACAATTCCTCCAACGACCAGTTTATCTCCAAATCATCGAACGAGAGCAAGATACCTCGCCAAGCAGTGTAGCCAACCAAACGAACAAAACAACAGAACATCTGAACATCGGCTGTCGACCAAAACCCAGAACAGGAAACCGGAAATGGCCATTAGTGGTGCCCTTTACAAAATTTAAATTCTCAATTTGTTTATGGGCCTTAATTGGTATAGGCGTTTTACATTTGAATGGGGTAGGTAAACTGAACATCAGGTGTTGCTAATCGACCGTTTAGTGTTAGTAGCGCGCTAGTAGAACGCTAGTGCGGTGAGGTGATGGTTGGTTAGCAGCTAGTCGCCCGGGGATATCTTCACGAGATATCTTTATTTTGCTGATGAAAGCAAATATGTAATTAATACTGCAAAATTTATAGCTCTATTATTTTATTATAATATTATTTCGCTAAATATATCGTCTTGATAAAAACGTAACAGCACATTAGTCTGCTTTGATATAGATTGGAAACTTTAAGACAAACATGAATAATTAACTGGATGTTTGAAGTAGATTATTAAATTTCAACTTTTAAAGAATACATGTAATTTTCAAAATAATCTGATTGATGAAAATTAAGACAAATTAACTTGACTAAGTATGAACTAATCAAACAATTTAACAGTTTTTTTTATATTATTGTAAATTTTTAACTATTCAATTTACAGCAAAAATTGTAAATAAAAAAATGGTTGTTCAGAATTTAAAAATGTATGCAGAAGGCCTATTTGATTACCTAAATATTAGTTTTTCACGATATATCAATCAAATTGAAGTTAATATTTATTAGGATAATTGAAATACGACTATGGAAAAACAAACGAAAACGCAAAATGTTTGTCATTACATAGATCAGATTTAATAGTAATAATTCATAAACTGAGTAAAAGAAGAAATAGTTATTTGTTTAACTAGGCATCAAAATACCAAATTTACAACAGAGGCAATGAATGCTGCCGAAGCTCTGTGTTTGATGCCGAGTTGAACATATAATTTTTTTGCCGATTTGAAATTAATATTAATTTAGTGATTATTTTATACAAATATTTTGAAGGTTAACGCTATCAAATTTCGTTGCCATGTATGTGTTGAACGGTTACTATGTATTTATTAACGGTTGCTATACGTTTGTGAAGCGGTTGTTATGTAAAATATTTTTACAGCCTAGGTATAAAAGTGACACTTTACAGACTTGAAGTGTCATCTTTAATGTCAATCGGCAAAAAATTAATTTGTATCTACAGAACTACATCCAAAAGATTTATATTTATATATTACAGTGTTCTATTAATTTCTGCAAAAATTTCGTATTAGATTGTGATGTGTTCTTTCGGTTAAATAAATAAATCTAAAACTGTTTCATGAAATGTCAAATATGTTTCGTTATTGTTTAATTTTCCATGGCTGTATTAACAATTTTCTAATAAATATTAATTTAAATTTGATTGAAATAGCGTAATAGTATATTCTACAACAAGTAATGGAATGGCACATATTCCACGCGAGCAAAAAGTTTGTAGTCCGAGCCGAAGGCGAGGGCTACGGTTTGCGAGTGTGGGATATGCCATTCCGTTACATGTTGTAGACTATACTTTCTGTAACAAGATTATGGAAATTTTACACAAATTACAAATATAAAACTGTTGTAAACGTCAAACTCAAATAAATCAAATTAAAACAAACAGACGTAACCATAGTAACTTAATCAAAATACATCATATATCGCGCTAATATGCTGCTCTGATTCGTCGAAATACGGGGCGTATGGAATGATAGTCGTTCCTATATAGTTTTTAGTTGTAGAATGTGTAGTTTCCAAAACAGTGTTATAGAAAATACTATTTAGGTAACCAAATGGCTGCCAAATTGCATTTATTTTTAAATTTGCACACTTTCGCTAAAGCGAATACACACCACGTTTCAATTCTACACCCAGTATATCACCTTGCTAAATAAAAGCTTAGATACCAAGAGAAAACATTGAATTAGAACAGATCTCATAAGCGAAAGTTAGCGGTTAAAAAGAAAAGTAAATAATTCCTTGGGTAGCCAGTATATCAAATAAATAAATAAACAGTCGACAAAGAAAATCCGCTAAAACAACAGCGTCCGTCTCCTAGCAACCACCTCCAAGCCTCAATCGTCCGCAACGAACATATTAGCTATATTAATACATCCATACACCAATAACACAACAGGCGCACACGCCTGCGCCGCATGGCCGTGCGCGGCCACCAGAGCGAATCACGAGTGTTGTTATTGCTCTGCACACGCTGCGCAAAACTCGCCTTTACCCACCGAGCAATAGGACCCACCGGGTTTTATTCGTCTATGTCACACACAATTTATTCTATGACATACTGCTAAGTCAAGACAATGAAATCAGAGAGGGATGGCCTCTATACCGGCCGGGTTAAGGTTGATTTTTGCCTAGCGCGGGAGAGTAAATGGTCTGTAAAATACTTTATTTCAGGGTGTTATCGTCCGTGTGTTTGTTTGTGTGTTTCTCGCCAGTTGAGGATCTAATTCAATTTGTTTTGATGAATTTTGTCTTTATAGCGTCTTATAATTTACAAGATGCAGTGGAAACTTATATAAACCCAATCGTAATACGATATATCAATCAGAATTTGAATTTGACACGTGTTTGACATATAAAAAGATATGATTCAGTTATTGGTTTGTTTTTATAATATCATTTAATCATTGATTTCTATATAACACTACTCGTATATTGAAATATATTCTTAAATATATAATTTAGTTTTTCTCAAAATTAGAAGCATGTACAAGAAAAGTGCAAATAACATTTTATATTCCAAATACTGTCGATAACATCTTTCATTTGAAACTTTTTCTCTTAGCTGATTATATTTTTGAAAAAAATGCAATTTATTGTTTTTTCTACAATCGTTGCACAATATCGACATTGTTATTCCATTTTTGGTTAGGAAATGTTCAAAATTGTCGCTCTAGGGCGACAAAGTGACATATTGTCGCACTAGCGCGACAAAAACAAAACAAAAATAAATTAGGCAAAAGAAGTAAATGATGCATTGGATTTTTCTGGTAATAACCTTGCTATTGCAAATACAGTTGGCATATACGTACATACACTTCAACTTAATCACTATAAACGTATTCACTCTGTAGACTTTATGTCAAATGTACTCCATATGTCAAATGTTCTCCATGTGTCAAATTATGATTTCTTTGAAAATTTTTATTTTGTTCATAAACGTTGTCATGATTACGGTGACATGGGTAACTACAATTTTACTGAATTGTTATAGGCGTGACCAAAGATAAATTTGAAAATTAATTTTTTTCTACAGCTTGACATTGTTCAACGATTGTAGAAAAAATATTGTGTGTATCTCGTCGGATAGAGCTTGTGCGGTGCACTTGTCGAGTTGTTGATCTCGGCTTCGCCTCGATCAACAATTTCGCGCCGCGTGCAACAAACAATGCTCTATCCGCACTTGATACACAAATAACTAATGTATGTCCAGTAAACTTCCTCTTCCGGTTTTTCATTTTCATTAAAAATCAACTCACATGAACTTACATGAAACTTATAAATTCAAAGTTTCGTATATAGTTTACATATCTTGTCTTGTTCATGAGATATTGCGCACACGGACATCCATCCATCCATCCTCACACACAGACATCATTGAGAAATTGGTCTTAACGGACTCAATGGACATCAAAATATGTATTTCCGCAAAAATCTCGTCAGCGATTTTTTTCGTGATTCCAGTACTTCCTTATATTTTGTATAAGAAAGTAAAAAGTATCATTAAGAACACTGGAATTTTCTGTTTTTCGAATTTTTGGAGATACTTTTTTTACTATTATTTTAATTAATATTTCATTGAAAATATGGTTATCAAAAATATATTCGAAATTAGTTGCATAAGATATTATTGTTAATAATTAAATTAATTAGCATTTTTATCCACAAACATTATATTAAAATGTTAGTTTCATGAAAACTAGTTTTAAATATGCGAATTTATTCAAAATTCTTTCTATTTCGTAATCTACACATATCATACTACTTACCCTTAAATTTAGTGTTATATAGAAATCAACACATTTAATAGTTATTTGCTTCGGTAGTATTCTACTGTAAATCTGTGTTTGTTGTCGTGTTGAATCCATATATTTTATCTCCCGCCACATACCTGTAAGGAAGGTATAGGAATCACGCTAAAAATTTGGTAGTGAGTATTTAGTGGATGAGCACGTTTTAGGGTCCCTAGAATACGATTTAAAATAGTTTCGCGATAAAATCTGTGAGTGTCTGTCTGTCGGTTTCTATAGATCTCTGTATAGTTATGGTTTCTCAAAAAGCACTACATAGAAAATTTTGATATTTTGTATACATCAATTGAGAAGAACTGATTAGTTTTTGGTGATAATCCAATAATCAGAAGTAATAGTTTACTTACAGCCCTATAAAGTTATTTTAAAATATCACAGTAAATTATAGTTTAGTGACAATTATAAGAATAATGTTTTAAATATTATTACTTAAAATTATTGATTGAAATATTTTTTTCTTACTGTCACCATTTACGAATTACAACACGTTAAAAAATTATATTTTGACATTTTCCCTTAAATCTGCTAACCTGTTTCAAAAAAAGAAAAACTACGGTTTAAAATTTTATTTTTTTCAGGTGTCATAATTAAAAAGTAAATTTCTTGAAGGGATGAGCGTTTCTCGATAGTAGTGGTCAGTGTTCCCGCATTATTTGATAAGAAATCTATGGCAGGAAGTATTGTGGTGCCACAACAGATTTTTTGCCGTTTGGAATTAACCCTCTATTGCATGAATTATTATTTTTTTGAAATTAGGTCTCAAAAACATTATTTTTTACAAAAGAAATATTCATATATTTCAAATAAGTGTGTTACATAAATTTTTTTCCAAAAATAAAAAAAATATTTTTTTTTTAAGTTTTATTCACTATTGAAAACATTATGAACAAATTCAATTTACAATAGAACTTTGGTCTATTGGGTCGTCTTTGCGTACTATACAAAATTGTTTGATAAACAACCTCTTCTAGGAAAACACCAGATAAAAATTTTTTTTGGAAATTTTGTAAAAGTGTATTTAGCTGTAATATATCAGCAGGTAATAAGCTGCTTCCTTCAAATTTTACATTTTATATCTCAGTTTCTGAAATTATCCTTTTTCCAGTTCAAATTTTTTTTTTTAGGTTGGTCAAATTGGGAGGAATGACCTAATTGGCAATTGACAAAGTGTATATAATGTTCCCAAATGTTACAACATGATTGCCATGAATGTAAACTGCATAAGAAAAGAAAAGAAAATTTTTTAATTTTATGTTCCCGTTCGGGAACAGTATGCAATAGAGGGTTAATATTAATTTAGTGACTAGTTTTACTGCTAGACAGTAAAAACGACGTTTTACGGACTGTTAGTTATTTGGGTTATTTGTTTAACAAGACAAGGCATCAAAATGCCAGATTTACAGCAGAGATTGCTGTTTGATTGACGAGGAGGTGTTGAACACTTTTTTTTTTGCTGATTTGGAATTAATATTGAGTGATTATTTTTAATACATGTTTTGAAGGTTTACGTTGCCATGCGTTTGTTGAACGGTTGCTAGGCATTTGTTGACGGTTACTAGGCGTTCGTTAAGCGGTTGCTATGTAAAATATTTTTACAGCCGAGGCAGTAAAAGTGACACTCTACAGACTGTTAACAGTCTGTAAAGTGTCAAGTTCAATGACAATCGGCAAAAAAGAAATTCATTCTCAATCAGTTACGGCTAGTTTATACCGGGATTTTTTTTTTTGTTATTAGTTAAACTCATACTCGCCTCTGATACTCAGCCAATGCACGTCATCATTTATTTAATAGTATACAATTCGTCACTTGTCAAAAATAATCAGGGAACCACAGAATAGGTTTTCATTAAATGATCCAATTTCTTAAGAGATTTGATCAAATTTCATATCTGTAAACCATTTTGTATTTGTTTTTGTAAAGAATATTACGAGTAGAAAATACGAGAGATTTGTTGTCAATTTTAAACTATTTTTCAACTGGTAAAAAAGAAAAGAACACAAAGATAACACGTGAAAAAATGGGACGGGAACATTGAGAAGACAATAAAGAACAACAGAAGGAAATGCAAGAAGCACTCTTCCTTATAAAACGTACTCTATCATAATTCCCTACAACAGCATCTAAAACTATCATCGCGGACTGTACCTCCTCAGTGGTCAGTCCGGTTGATAGCTGACACCCAGGTGACGTATTTAACACTTTGGTTAAAACAAAACACGGTAGCGCGTCTAGAAACAACTGTAAAACAATTGCTGCTGCATTGTACTACTGAGGGCAAGAGACAAGAGACGATCGCACCTTAGCGGCACACGTGCTGATGTAGTCACAGTGTTACGATGTTACGATTACTTAGTATTAAACGTGTACTTTGTAGTTTCCGGTCAGACCAGTAGTCGGCAAACGGTCAACAGATAAGTATAAAATTACTTAAATTACAGATTGACTACACCAGATTTTTTACTTTCAATAATGAATACATTTTCTATTATCTACCTAGATCTGCAATTGCAGAGCTGTTATATTTATAAATGCAGGCATTATTATATTATACAGGTTATTTTTTTAAAGCAACCATTTGATTTTTCTAACTAACGAATAACTTTAGAGAAAGTAAATACACAGGCTTATACAGCAAAGAGGGGGACCTAATTTTACGGTTGGTAAAATAAAATTGTAACGGGGATGTGGCGCGGGAATGAAAGTTACATTTTCTTTAATTGAAATTCCAGTATTCCCTTTTCAACGATGTAGGCTGTTGAACAAAAGTAAATGTTTTTACCTCCCGATCCTGTAAGGGAGGTATAGGAATTATACTAAAAATTGTGTAGTGAGTTTTCATGAGTTCTAAAAGAATATTCAATGTACACAGAATAGTATATTCTACAACAAGTAATGGAATAGCACATATTCCACGCGAGCAAAAAGTTTGTAGTCCGAGCCAAAGGCGAGGGCTACGGTTTGCGAGCGTGGGATAGGCCATTCCGTTACATGTTGTAGACTATACTTTCTATAAAAAGGTTTTAGAAATTATACAAAAATACAAATATAAAACTGTTGAAAACGTCAAACTCAAATAAATCAAATTAAAACAAACAAACGTAACCATAGTAACTGAATCAAGATACTTCATATGTCGCGCTAATAAGCGGTTCTGATTCGTCGAAAATATTCCATACGCCGCGTATAGAATGTTAGTGATTCCATAACAATTTTTAGTAGTGAATGCCCAGTTTCCAAAACAGTGTTATAAAAAAACTATTTTTTTCACGACCAGAAAAATGATACAAAATTCATAACAGAATTAGCCAATTTCACATCTACGGGAGATTTGTGTACTTTCTCTCCCATCATGAGGGAAAGTGCTCAAATAATGTGAAATATTAACAAAATTAAACAAATCAAATAATTATGAAATACATAAAAATCATTACAAATATTTGGGTTGTGAAAAAAATAGTATATACCGCAGAAGAAAAGTGTATTTGTTTCCTTTGTAGTATGTTTTTTTTTATTCCGCGGGAAAAATTATACATTTCTCTCCCTTAATGTGTAATATACTATAATCCAACACCTCTCAATAAATGCTTTATAAATATACCGATTTTAAACAAGGAAAGTAACAGATTACCGACTAGTGGGTATAATTTTGAGCAAAGTTACTAGTGAGTAATTTTTTATTTATAATAATAATAATAATAGACAACACCTTGGTAACTACTAGGATCGGTAATTTAATTTAGAAAATTTAAAGCAGGTCACCTTCAAATAATATTTCTTTAATAATTTTGCATTTATTAAGACATGTTGGATAAAACCTTATACTTTACACGTGGGCAAAATGTAATTACCCACTCGATAAAATTATCAAACTCGGTCTTCGGCTCCTTGTACTAAAATTTCCCTCATCGGCAATTCCTTACTTTGCTCTCTAGTAAATTTAATAACTTCAGTTTTCAATAACTGTTTTCTAGAAAAATACTGGCTAAAAACGTTGTTGCTGAAACTAAATGTAGTTTTTGCTCCACGAGGAAGCCATAATCCAACAAGCCGCTGTAAATTAACAACACACCTGACCACCGCAATGTACTTTCTTCAAAGCCAATATAGAGATCTAGGCGCATTAACAAGATATGCTTACGCACAGCAACAACCGAATAACGACTTGCACGGCAAAAAAACAAACGCAAAAAACAAAAGAATAAATAAACAAAAACCGACACAGCTGTGCTGCGCGCGCAAAAATCATAATTGAAATTTTGTGTTTGCACAAACGGCCTTAAAAAGCGGGGAATTAATTTAGTTTCCGCCGCCGATGCAGCTGTAATTAGCGATCGATTAATTGCTAATTTATGCACAGGTGTCAACGCTATAATTACTAATTTTAACTGGTAGGTATAGTTTTATGTTATATATTTTATACAAAATGTGCTATTTGCAACAGAATAAATGTACGTTCAAGATTGAGACAACGGCTCCAAAATTGCAGATTTAAGTTGACGAATTATTTATAATGATGGATGGTAGCCCAAATGTCAATGTGAGAAAATGAAACGAGGAAAGTCTTATATTCACATTGTTCCAAAATTTTATTATTATTAAGAAAAAGTGGTTGAAACTAGTCGCACTTTTTAATCGCACACCCTTTAAGGGAGGTATTGGAAATTAAAATATAAAAATTCGGTAGTGAGTTTTCAGTGGATGAGCACGTTTTTGTGTCCCTAAAATACGATTTTAATAATTTCGCGATGATGTGTAATGTCTGTGTGTGTTTGTCTGTCAGTCTGTGTGGATCTCTGGAAGTAGTAGTTTACTTGAAGTCCTACCAAGTTATTTTATAATCTTTGTATAAATCCTACCATGTTTGGTATCAAATTAAAGGTCTCATTGAGATTTCAATTCATGTGTCAAAAAGTTATTTTGAACGATTGCCATTTGTTTTTTTTTTTTATAAATGTTATTCAAATCCTATCATCAAATTAAAGGTCTCACGGAGGAGATTTAAATTGATGTGTTAAAAAGTTATTTTGGAAGATCGTCAATTGTTTTTACCTCCCGCAACATCCTGTAAGGGAGGTATGGGAATCATGCTAAAAATTCCGGAGAGAGTTGAGAGTGGATGAGTATATTTTAGGGTCCCTAGAATACGATATTAATAGTTTCGCGATGATGTCTGTGTCTGTCTGTCTGTAAGTCTATGTGGATCTCTGGAGTTACGATTTCTCAAGAACTACTAAACTGAAAATTTTGATATTTTATATATATATATATATATATATATATATATATATATATATATCAATTGTTATACTCTTTAGAAGAACTGATTAGTATTTGGTGATAATCCAATAAAAGGAAGTGGTAGTTTGCTTGAAGCCCTATCAAGTTATTTTTGAAATATCTCAGTAAATTATGGTTAAATGACAATTTTTGTTATTAGAATAACATTTCAAATATTATTATCTACAATATTTGTTAGAAACATTTTTCTGTTACTGTCACTATTAACGAATTACAACACATTAAAGAAAATATTATATTCTACAAGTAATGGAATGGCATATATTCCACGCGAGCAAAAAGTTTGTAGTCCGAGCCGAAGGCGAGGGCTACGATTTGCGAGAGTGAGATATACCATTACGTTACATGTTGTACATGTAGACTATACTTTTTATGACAAGATTTTGGAAATTATACAAAAAATACAAATATAAAACTGTTTAAAACATCAAACTCAAATATATAAAATTAAAACGAACAGACGTAACCATAGTAAGATAATATGCGGCTTTGTTTCGTCGAATTTATTCCATACACGGCGTATGGAATGATAGTAATTCCAAAATAGTTTTTCGTTGTAGAATGTGTAGTTTCCAAAACAGTTATAGAAATTATATTTTCACATTTCCGATTAAATCTGCTAATCTGTGCTTTTTGAAAAAACAAAACAACGGTTGGAAAATGTCATTTTTTGATATATATCATAATTGAGGAGTTTTTTTTTTTAACAGATGATCGTTTCTTCATAATGGTGGTCCTTTTTCTTGGATTGTTTAATATGAAATCTATTACGGGAGGTGGGTGATGAACATATTTTTTCTGTTTTACAACGTTTAAAAATTATTTAAGAAGGAGGATATCAAATAAATTTTTTATAATTTTTTTCTTTCTTCTTGCTTATGGTTCCAGACCCCATCCAGTTCTTCAGCGGTGTTAATAGCAACGTTGTCTGCGTCCAACATGCGACATCAGCATCATCGCCTCGCGAGGGGTGGGGCGCGGTCACCCGTGAAAATGTCACGATTGCTCACCCTTGGTAATCAGCTACAGCGCCCCCTGACATCTGGGCCCCCGCAGTCCTGACGTGTCACCCGCCGCTGGTTGTGCACTGACCATGTGTGACACGACCAGTCTAATCAAGCCATTTGAGGCGAGGGGGTGGAATTGATTTTTTTCAAATAGTTTCTAATAATTGCTCATAAAAAACTGCATTTCTCAACTGCCTGCTTTGGGTAGTGATTTGACGAAATTTGTAAATTCACAGTACCTAAATAAGCATAAATAACTTGGTCAAATAAAATATTATAAATAGTCAGTTTTGTAACGAATAACTGTAAAATGTCACCCAACTAAAATGTTTTAAATCTAATAATAGGTTTGTTCCAAGTGGTCATTTCTGACAAGTTTGTGACATGTTTGTGACAAATTTCAGTGCGCCTGTGAAAAATGTAAACAAGTTAACTTTGAAACATTTCTTTTTTGTGGCAAAAAATGTATGAATTTCTTTATTTATATTTATATTTAAGGTTAGCTGTCAAAACAAAATATGAGCATGCACATGCGCTTCATTCCATTCGCCGTTCCAGTCTATGTTTCAAAGTTAACTTGTTTACATTTTTCGCAGGCGCACTGAAATTTGTCACAAAGATGTCACAAACTTGTCAGAAATGACCACTTGGAACAAACCTAATACCAAAATTAACTAATACTATAACCACTATTGTATACAGGTTGATCAAAATTATTGCAAACAAATTAAGTGTATATATTTTATGATTCACTGTTTACAATTCAAAATTACTTGGAGCAAACATTTTTCGTGCTACTGATCTGCTAAGTTACAGTAACGAATAAAAATTATTAAAAATTAAAACTTGTTTCATGTAATTGTTACTGTAACACAATTTTAATTAAGGGTCGGTATTTTCAACCTCAGATAAACTAGAGAATAAATATATCAGTGGAATAAACGAAAAATATCGCATCAAAATTATAGCTTAAATGATGACGAATATTGTAGTTGTCATCTTTTAATGCAGAATTTCTTGTTTATTCCACTGATAAATGTATTCTCTAGTTTATCTGAAGTTGGAAATACCGCCCCTAAATAAAATAAATTTTAATGTTTACTAATTTCTATTCATTACTTCAAACCTCTCACCAGTGGCCCAAGAAATGTTAACTACAAGTAATATGCAATAATTTTTGTGAATTTCGGAAAAATTGTTTATCCAACACCTCTCAATAAATGCTATATTACTATGGCGATTTTAAACAAGCAAAGTAACAGATTATCCACTAGTGGGTATAATTTTGAGGAAAGCCACTAGTGAGTATTTTTTTATTTATAACAATAGTAATAACTCACAACACCTTGGTAACTACTTCGATTGACATTTTAATTTAAAAATTTAAAGCATATGTCACTGTCAAATAATATTTCTTTAATAAATTTTTCATTTATTAAGAAGTGTTGGATAAAACGTTATACTTCACACGCGGGCAAAGTGGAATTACCCACTCGATAAAATTATCTCACTCAGCCTTCGGCTTCGTGAGCTAAGATTTCTCTCGTGGGTAATTCCTTACTTTGCCCACTTGTAAAGTAAATAACTATTATGCCTTGTAATCAGTATATCAAATATTAAATTCCGTTACTTTTTATTGCAATAATTTTGAAGTATTCTGTATAGTGCGATATTTCATTGTGTGCCTTTTGATGTTTATTCTAGACAACGATACGGAAGGATAAGGATAATTAATTGCAATCAGATCTGAAGTTGCAGAGCTGTGAGCTATACACATTCAGAGCTTGAAGAAATAATAAATTACATGAACACAAGATTTTTCATGTTCTGTAAAAGTTATTTGCGTTATAAGTGCAGTACGAATATGAAATTTCGAAATAAGTACCGTGAAAATCTCAAACGGGCGTATGTTAAACAACAGTTTATTTTATATCTGTATTCCATTTTTGGACGAATTTTTCATTTCTTACCTCCTTTCTTTCTTTCTTAAAAATAATTAGGTCGTCTTAGTCTTAATAAAAAAAATAATGATTGCAACCAATTTTATTTTCTTGACATTTCTAACAACATTTGCAACATTGAAAAAAAATTAATGCGAAAAACGATATTGTGGATCAAATCCTATAAAATATTACAGTACAATAGGTGCAAGAAGAACGAACTAACTAATTCCCATGAAAAATTTGGGAACAAAACATACAATTTTGAGTTTTCTTTACGATAACTTCAATATCCGAGGTTCGCAACACTGAGTACAAGCATCAATGTTTGACTTAACTAAGGCACTAGAATATATGAGTATTCTCATCCGCCATTTTGGGTCCAAGTGTCATAAATAAAACAAATTATTGGAATCCAGTTACTTTAATTCTTTTCTATCAAATTTGAAGTTGATATTGATTAATAATTGTGATATATCATTCTCTTAATTATTATATTTCATATCTAACAGGTAAGTGTACAGAATACTTTCTAATATATTACCGTATGATTTGTGTAGTTGGATTTTACAGAATTTCAAGAAATATGTTTTCAAATATGACAGATACAAATTTTAAATGTTTTTTTTTTAAGTAACTGGATTCCAATAACTTGTTTTATTTATGACATCTGGACCCAAAATGGCGGACGAGAATACCTACATTCTTCTAGAGCTCTAACTTAACTGAGAACTGACAGATGTCAATATGATAAACTGAAGTTGAAATTTCACTTGCTAAATAATAAAAATTACCAGAAATGTAACTAAACTAAAAGTAATACTTTTAACACGGTTATTAAGAAATAGTTCGTTAAAACGATTTATTTAGAAACGATTCGTTTTTATATACGGGCATTATTCATTTATGAAATATATTTTGATGGGGTAAATAGCTCCGTGGTAACGTGTCGGACTGTGGATCGTGAGATCCTCAGTTCGAATCCCACTGCCGACAGTTACAAATTTATATTTACCCCTGTGGTTCCCCCTCCACTAACATCTTTGGGGGCTATGATTTGACGGCTGGTAACCGCACTTCATACGAAAAAAATATATCACTTACCGAGATCTGCGTAAGCAGAGTGCCACACCCGTAATGGGTAAAAGGCGTGATGATATATTTATTTATTTATTTATATTTTTTAAACGTAGTTTTTATTTTATATTTTAAATAAAATTGTACCGCAGCACTGAAGTTTCTTCTTATCACTCATTTGATTTATTTTCCTCGGCCCTTCGGACCTCGGCAAATAAATGCCATATCCGTGGTAATAAGTAAAACTTCAAAACCTTGATACTTGATACATATGAAGCTATTATTAAAAAATTTTACGTATTTATACTTCATACAAAACCAATAAACAACATTTTTTTAATGATCCCATTAATATTTACAATATATCTTTGTAGAGATATTCAGTAATTTTTAATGATTAAAGACTATATGATGTGAAAGTAACTGCCCATTGGTAGTACTTACATTTACTTAGTTTGCTATAGTTACTATAATTACAGTTGACTGAATTAGATAATATTATGTAAATACTTAATCCTAAGATAAACCTATTTATATCGGTCCGGTAAATAAACAACATAAATAAGTAAAATAAACAATAACTAAGTAACAACAAATTATGATTTATAAAACAGAGGAAGGCATGTCTTATTGTATGAATTTTTTAATTCTGAATATATTTTGTATTTATACTTTAACTGTAAAGTGAATACGCACAACATTTCAATTCTACACCCGGTATATCTTACTGTGATCTGAGAAAGCAGAGCGGCACACCCGAAATGGAAAAAAGGTACGATGAAATATATATATATATACAGGATGTTCATTTTAAGTGGTACACTATTGCTATTTCGAGAACTGTAAGAGCTACGAGATCGGTTAAATTAGTAAACAATTTCTATATTATAAGACAATTAAAATGAGCGAAACTAGAATTTTTTTAGGCCAGTGGTTCTCAAAATGCGGGGTGCAACTTTCTTATTTTAAATGGCAACCTACTTTTTTTATTTACTTACTCGATTCAGTATTTTTTTCAGAATTCAATGATATTTATATGTAATGACCAAATAATACAAAATATTTGAGAAAAATGCAAAATTAAAACTATATCTCTTTGTTTAAATTTGCATATACAAAGTTTGCCATTGAAGAAAACAAATAAATCAAACAAATTAGTTTTTTTAAGTGTGCCTCTGTATTTCTGTATTGTAATAACTAAATTAATATTTATTCTCATAATTGCAGTTTTTTCAACTATTTCTGCATTTGGTTTATTTGTTTTCTTCCATGGCAAACTTTGTATATGCATATTTAAATAAAAATAATACATTTTTAATTTGGTATTTTTCTCAAATATTTTGTATTATTTGGTCATTACATGTGAATTCAGAAAAAAATACTGAATCGAATAAGCAAATAAAAAAAATAGGTTGCCATTTAAAATAAGAAAGTTAAACCCCGCATTTTGAGAACCACTGGTCTAAAAAAATTCTTGTTTCACTCATTTTAATTGTCTTATAATATAGAAATTGTTTGCTAATTTAACCGACCTCGTAGCTCTTACAGTTCTCGAAATAGCAATAGTGTACCACTTAAAATGAACATCCTGTATTTCCATTCCTCTTAAAACTATTCCTATTGTTGTACATCGCATATCTAAGTGTCTATAGCACCAATTTCTAAATTAAAACAGTTTCGATGTCCAACACAATACCGCATCAACTATCAAATTAACTTCCCGCCGTTATCGCTAAAAGTGCGGGTGGAACTCTCTTCTATACTTAGTAGACCGCTAGCAGGCGGTTAGTAGCTGCCAGCGACCTTAGGTGCTAATGTACAAGGTGTTCTTTGCCACCTATGCCGGATATTGAGTGTTTGAAGCCCACATGTAACTGGGCATAAATGTCCACAGTAATTGAATTCTTGCAAATATGCGTAATAAGCTATATTAAAATATATTGCTGCTATGTTATTAGGTATTAATAAGTTGTCAGATTATGATCAGGTAATTAAAATTTAAATGACAGTATGGACAAATTAAAACACATTTTCTAAGAGTAACACTTCATGAATATGAAGTCAGCAAAAGTTAACTTATGGCTTAACAACCCAATGGGATACCACCTCTTCTTATTAAGTTCTCTAGATCCTTTTGTTGAAATGGATCTTCTTTAAATTCTTGTAGTTAGGTTTCTTCATATCTTTCTATATTTTGTTTAACTTTGTCAGTTTTTAATTCCTCCTGCTTTTAAATCTGCATTTACAATCTTTAGCCGTGTTGATCTGGGTCTGTCTCGTCTTCTTCCTCTTGGCATTCAATATACTACTGATTTAATTGC
This sequence comes from Poecilus cupreus, assembly GCA_963942605.1. Classification (NCBI taxonomy): domain Eukaryota; kingdom Metazoa; phylum Arthropoda; class Insecta; order Coleoptera; family Carabidae; genus Poecilus; species Poecilus cupreus. Next base: position 17,247,702 of record OZ012729.1, read on the forward strand.
ATCCTTTTCTTCTTCTCTCCGTATATAATAAACAATTGAGTACTGTCTACAATTTCTATTTGACACTTATTATTTAGTACCGTTTAAAAGTTGATTAGGTGAGCGGTTATGTGCTGTACATATCAGATTTTTTGTTTTACTTTTGCCAGTATTTAATTCCTGCTGCTTTTAAATCTTCTTCTTCCTTCAGCCATGTTGCTCTGAGTCTGCCTCGTTTCTGCTTTCTCTTGGTCACCAATCTATTGTTGATTTAATTGCATCCTTTCCTTCTGCTCTCCATATATATCTAAACCATCTGACTCTCTGTTGATCTATTTCACTATGACTTCTCTTCCAACTCTTGTTCTATTTCATAGTTTATTCTTATTATGTATTCGTTGTCTGATATCTTTATTTGTCCTAATATTGTTCTCATTTTTCATTGCATTAGTCTTAAATTTTGTTCTTTTTACCTCTCGCCTACTTCTAGTAAGGGAGGTATTGTTTTTGGTCAAAGAAATGGGTACTAAAATAATAAATAAATATATCAACACGCCGTTTATCCATTGTGGGTGTGGCACTCTGCTTACGCAGATCTCAGTAAGTGATATATTTTTGCGTATGAAGTGCGATTACCAGCCGTCAAATCATAGCCCCCAAAGATGTTAGTGGAAGGGGAACCACAGGGGTAAATTTAAATTGGCAACTGTCAGCTGTGGGATCCAAACTGAGGATCTCGCGCTCCACAGTCCGACGCGTTTTTAATAAATAAACACGTTTTAGGGTCCCTACAATACAATTTTAATATTTTCGCCCTGATGTCTGTATGCATGTGTGTGTATGTGAATGTATGTATGAATAGGTAGTCTGTGGCAATTTTTTCGTCTCGCATAACTCAAATACTATAATACCAAAGACGTACACTTTTGTGTATTTTTGCGTCTTATATTTGTATGAAAAGCTAATTAGACTTTGGATAAAATTGGTCAACCGGAAGTAGCAGTTCACAAGAAGCCCTTAATAGTTTTCCGTGAAAAAGCACGGTTAAATTTAAATTTTCAACAATTTATGCTATTTTGAAAGTTGTAGAATATTTTATTTTACATCTGTTTTAATACACTAATTTTATTAATTTTCATTATATTTAGAGATAATAAAATATTAAGAAATTAAATTTCATAAATTTTGCATTCCATATACACCGTGGAAAAACTTAAAGATTTTAAATTTTTTACGAAATGTGACACATGTCATTGTGATTGTGAAGCTGTTTTCTTAGTGAAATATGTCAAAAAATTAAATGAATATACGAAAGAAAATTAAATTTCTCAAATATATATATATATATATATATATATATATATATATATATATATATATATATATATATATATATATATATATAGAAAATAAAGAAATAGGAAAGTATTTTTCTGTATCATCAAATACTACTTTGTACCGTTTAAGAGTAGTATTGGGCCAGATGTTTTATCATGATCATATCATATGTAGCAGCGTACATTGTTATTGATCTTATTATCGTTCGGTAAATTCTCATACTCATCTTGAGTTAAAATATTGTTTTTTACGTAAAAGCCCTATTTAATTCCAATATCTTTTCTATGATTGCTTCCACTACTCCTTTGCTTATTAGCATAATGCTTTAATATAACGACCAAAACATTGTTTTTTTATAAAGAAATGAAACTACTACACATATTAGTTAAAGTTTCAAAGTTATACATCAGATTCCATAAAAACTTATAATATTTTGTACTTTACATATTTTGACGTTTATTGAAATGACATTTAAATGAATTTCAACAGCAATTTGTTTTCTAGTTGTATTTTTGTTTTTAAGTGTCTCTCAACCATGAGGACAGATATTTTTGAGCAATAAAAGAAATATTTAAATAGACGTAGCTTTTGTGATATTACATTAGCTACTATTATTTTTTAACTAAATATTGTTCAACTAAGTTTTAAGTATTTCTAAATTCTATTTAATACATAATTAATTTCTGTAGTTTTTAACGATCGCTTATTATTTATTAATCTTTAACTTGCTTTAACTTTTTTGTTATTGAGTTTTTATCAAAAGTTTATTAAAGCAAAGACATTATTTAAGACCCACTATCCACAGTTTCAATCTTTTTCTTACGTTATGAATGATTCCGTATAATTTGATGGTGTAAATAATCAATATTGAAAATTGCTGTTAATTTTTAAAAGGTACAAAAAAGAAGGAAAAATTTTAATTACAAATTGTAAGTAAGCCTTTATAATACAGTAAAATTTGCCCTAAACTAATTATTTAAATCTTATAGGCCTTCAAGAAAAATACCATTTCCGGTTGATGGATTTTACTAAAATCAAATCAACTTATAACCAAGAAAAACTAAGAAATGATATAGTTATTAGATTAGAGCATAAGAGTTATCGTTACATACACAGACATCAAAAATTTTAACCCTTCAAAATCTTTTGTTCTATTTGTTAATTTTGTGTAAGAAATGAAGAATTTCGAAGAGTTGTACCCTGCGTTTCTAGCATACATTTTGCAGTAAATTCTAAGAAACTTGTCAAAAAAACATTTCATAGAAAATTCACAATGATTGGAGGAAACTCCAACAAAATTCTGAATAAAATATATTTTCCATGAAATATCTTTCGAACAAACTCTAGTGTGAATATTCATGGTATCGATGTTTAATTTAATAATAACTGATGTAAAAGTTTAAAATGTCTCGGAAAACGAAACAATGCCTAATTAATCATCGGTTAATATTCAGAAACAACGAAGTTTCTAGTACATCTTGTCGAACAAGACACACATATAATACACGCCAACACCATATGAGAAACAAGGAGAGAATCTCATTACTTAAGCACATAATTATATATAATTACAGGGGATTATGACAGAAAAAACATCTACGAACTGCTAACACGTATGTAAACACTTCTTACTTTAATCTACATTCCGAGGGCAGTCGGACAGAACCGAACATTTGCGAGGAGATACAATCTTTTAAAGTAAGTAAAATAATTGAGAATGCTCTTTGTAAACCGACAAAAAATAACAAATGAGCGGTGCAAAATACTGAAAAATAGTTTCAAATGATAATGGGGTCTTTCGCCATTTTTTTAATTTTTTTTTTTTATGAAACTTTATCTATATTGAAGACTATCTACACTTTTAAAAAGTCTTAATTGTTATTCATTAAGCCGCAATGATTTTTTTAAAAAATGTTGTGACGTCATAGTAGAGGTGTTGCTGGATCTAAAACAGTACAGATTGTAAATAATTGTAGTCATATATTTTTTTACTTATTTTATTATTATTATTACAATAAAATAGTACATTTATGTAACAAAAATTATTTAAATCTCTATTGTTTTAGATCCAGCAACACCTCTATAATGACGTCACAGCATTTTAGAAAAATCATTGGGGCTTAATGAATAACAATTAAGACTTTTTAAAAGTGTAGATAGTCTTCCATTTAGATAAAGTTTCATTAAAAAAATGGTGAACGACCCCATTGTAGGCAATACATCTTTTTGAATATAACCAAATATTCGCTAAATCAATTACTTGCCGAAAAACCTGATAGTTCTTCAAGTTAATAGATTGTCCCCAAATGTCTAATTAAACCCTTAGTTAGTGTGGTGAGGTGTCATACCTATGTATATCTATGTTTTTACTTTCTTATCCAAAGTATAAGGAAGTATTGGAATCATGTAAAAAATCGCTGACGGAAATTTTGCAGATATACATATTTTGACGTCCACTGAATCTGTTAAGACCAATTTCTCAATTATGTCTGTGTGTGAGGTTGGATGGATGTATGCCTGCCTGCGCAATATCTCATGAAGGAAACAAGATATGTAAACGATTCTTGGAATTTTTAAGTTTCATGAAAATATGAAGAACTGAGTTGATTTTTGAATGAAATTGATAAACCGGAAGAGGAAGTTTACACACAAAACAATATATTCCGTTTTTTCAAAAATAGAACTGTAAAAAAATATTGTTGCCAAAAATATTTGGAATATAAAATGTTATTTGCACTTTCTTGTACATGCTTCTACTTTTGAGAAAAATAAAATTATTTCAATAATCTTAGTCATAATGAGAATAAAAACTAAATCATTTTTAACATCTATATGTCAAATAATTATCAAAATAAAGTCACGCAAAGAACAAGCCATACGTGTTCAGTTGCTTTTATATGTATAAGAAAGTAGTGTGGTGCTTAAACCAGATTTTTTCAAAACAGATTTGCTATTGTTTGAATAATAATTGCTATTTTTTAAAAAATAATTATTACTGAGTACCCCTATTTGATATATTGGAACAACAATTAAGTTCAGAAACATGTTTGATTATTTATTTTACCAAATTTTAAAATTCCAGATAATTTTCGTGTACTTTATTTCGTATGTTATACATATTTCACAACAGTAACCATGTGACTTTCTTTCACCACACTAACGAAGGGTTAACCGTAGTTGTAGCTCTTATCCCATTGGTGAGCTTCAAAATTGATACACGCTGTAATATATAATTGATCTATAATAATACATAAATGACAGGAAAGCAAATGTTGTATTTTAGCTGAAATTGCCGGTATATGCGGGAAAAGAAAAAAAAGGCTCTTCTTTTGTGGAGCAGCCGAATGTGACCGAAAGGCAACGATGAGATTAAATCTTAACAATGGAATAAAAAAGTGCGAATGAAGATGTCTGTCTTGGTTTAATTTGCAGTTGCAGAATAATTTTGCTCTCTAAGGTAATTATAACTAGAATTAGCATGTAAATAAGCAAAAACTAATTGTTTTGGATTATGATTAAAAATAATTGTGCACCATAGGCGCCGGGAGGTGTATATGCAAGGGGTGCATCTGGAATGGGAAAGGGGGATGCACAAAAAAACTTCAATTAATCTATTTAAATCATGCTGTCATTTTTCGATGCCATATTTTTTTGTTTATTCCGCTGATATATTTATTCTCTAATTTATATGAGGTTGAAAATACCGGCCATTAATTTTTTTTTATAAAAGTTATTTGAACCCTACCGAGTTTGGGTCTCATGAACGAGAGTCAAATTAAAATGTCAAAAATTAATAGAAAATAATAGAAGTCAGGGATTGCAGTCATTTAAAATTTATTACTGACTGACTGCAATCTAGGACTTATTTTATTTTATTTTCTTATTATTATTATTATTTACCAAAACATCCATCGAGTCAAGAATCTTTAAATTCGCCAAAAATTTATTTTGAATGATTTTCAATTATCTTTTATAATAGTAAATTGAATCTTGTAGTGTTTGGTGTCAAACTAAATGGTTTCAGAAATTAATTTTGAGCGATCGTCAATTGTTTTTATAATAGTTATTAGAATCCTTTCGAGTTTAGTATTAAACTGAAGCTTTTCGAAGGAGAATTTATTTCACAGTATAAGAATTCACAGTAACGACACTTCAAATGTTTCATGACCCCAATATTTCAGTGGTACGCAACCGGGAAGATGGCCGCTTAGTGTTTGCTGATAGGTTAATATCTTAGTAACCATAGAAAAGAGAGTATAGTAGGTCAGTGTAAGTTGTATCCGTCAAATATCAAACCAAAATATTTCTTTCATGTTCATTTCATAATATGAGTGCAAAATAAAGAAGTAAGCTTAATTATAGCATGAAAAATTGAAGGAACTTTTATAAAATCAGATGAAATAATATTTTTAGATTTTATTTTATTTGCAAGTGCAGCTATTTAAATTTACCACCGTATACTGCAACTGCCAATATGGCTGCTCGGCTCAAGGTCATCGATCGATGCAACATGAAGATCAAAGGTCCGACAGCAAGTGTCGCTACTGTGTTAATTCTTTTGCTGTGTTTATCAGGTCATTTACCCATTTAGACAACAAGGAATATAATATATTTTTTTATCCAACACCTCTCAATAAATGCTCTATAACTATGGCGATTTTAAACAAGCAAAGTAACAGATTACCCACTAGTGGGTATAATTTTGAAGAAAGCCACTAGTGAGTATTTTTTTATTTATAACAATAATAATAACACACAACACCTTGGTAACTACTTCGATTGACATTTTAATTTAGATAATTTAAAGCATATGTCACTGTCAAATAATATTTCTTTAATAAATTTTGCATTTATTAAGAGATGTTGGATAAAACGTTATACTTCACACGTGGGCAAAGTGGAATTACCCACTTGATCAAATTATCACACTCAGCCTTCGGCTTCGTGTGCTAAAATTTCGCTCGTGGGTAATTCCTTACTTTGCCCACTTGTAAAGTAAATAACTATTATTTTACTAATTGGGATTTTAGATTTTGAGAGCAATATATCAACCGGAAATGACAATTTATCTGAAAACCTATTAGTTTTTTTTTAAATATCCCTCAGTCAATAAATAAGTTACAGTAATTTTATTTATTATAAAAAAATATAATTTGCTTTGAACAATTTTCTATATTTTGTACCGTTTATTTACATCATATTTCTAAAAATTGGTAAATAAATTTTTCGAGGTTATTACTCGTATATCTTTAGGTATAAGAAAGACATATGGTAGCCACATCAAATATATTATTATTATTACGAGATAATAATAATATATTATTATATGAGGAATTAGAATAATCATTATTTGCGACGATAAAGTATGCGTCACGAGCATCATACGAATGAATAATGACCATAATCCTAAATATAATACAAGACTTTCTACTCCTGTAAGTTTGGAAGTCACTTTTGAAAATGATCTAAATTCATTGAAAAATGTCAATATAAAAATACACAATGACAACTGACTACATGTCAACTGTAAGACGGCCGTTGCTTGGTGATCCACATCACGTCTTTTAAATAACTGTGAATTATGGATTTCTGGCTCTGTGATTGGCCGAAAAGAGTGAATTATGAATCATAATTTACTGTCGTGAATTATGTGTACTATAATTCATCGAATAAATTGAAATTATAGGGATATAGTTATACAGGAGTAGAAAAAATTTTACATATTTTATATTTTGTTTTTTATAGTTCAAGTATGGTTTATAGTTTAATTGATAAATAATTGAATCGCTGTGAATTCAGCTGAACTCAATACTTTTATAACATATAGTTTTACGATATAAATTGAAACGATATAAAGTAATAAATCAAATAAAACCGGCTTACCTCTGCAGAAGAAAGATAGGACGTCCGTCGATTCTACCCCAAAACACCCTGTAACAAAAAACCTATTATTATTCTCCATAACAAGCTTGTTAAAAATATAACACGTTTACTCATTCAGTCCAAAAATCTCTCAACCCACAAAACAAAAGAGAATCGCCCGCCCCCTCCCCAAACGTGTAAACACAAACTGGCGCACGTAAAGAAAAAAACAGTAGGCCATGAATAATAAACGGGTGGGACTTGTGTCTGCTACGGTCGGAGTTACAAGTGAAACATGAAATTTTCACCTGAAATGTTAATGGCGCGCCTGAAAATCATCTACCGGGAAATTAGATCGATGATTGATTTGAAAATGGAGTTTTCCGACGGGCGGAATATTTTAGTGGCTGGGGATTTATTTATTAGGGTGGCAACAGCTGTGGAATGGATGCAGATGGACAATGTTAATCATTGAGTTTTCAAATGATTCCATAGTTTTAACGTACCCGGGTTCAAATCCTCACACGATTTTCTCAAAAATATGAAATTGAATTGGAATTGACACTTTACAGGAAAAATGTAAATACAAAATTTGTTCAGAAGTTAAAAATGCATGCAATAAGGCTAATTTGGTTACTTAAATATTTATATTTCACAATATATTAATCAAATTAAAATCAATATTTATAAGAAAAATTTTAACACGGCCACGGAAAATTAAACATAAACGAAAACTATTTGACATTTCAGAAAAAGGATTTGAAATAAAATGACTTTTGGATGTAGTTCAGTAGATTTAGATTTATTTATTGTAATGTTATATTATTTTATGTGGAAATTTCGTAGAAGACTGTTGTGATATATTAGCGAATTTTAGAGTTGATATCTTTCATTTCTTTCTGTTAAATAATAGTTATTTACGTATTAAGTGAATAAAGACATATTTTAACCACGAGCGGAATGTTTAGCGCACAAGACGTTATCCGAGTGATCTAACTTTCGCGAGTGGTTAATTTGTCTTTATTCATGTGATGTTTACAATATTTTTTCCAACACCTTCCATTTACATGCTTTTTAAAATTAAAATGACATTTAACTAAAAATTTGACATATATGTTTCATCTTATTTTGTTACCAAGGCTTACTTGTATACTGTATAAGTTGCTACGTAATTTTGCTTAAAATATGGAAAATATACACATCTACATTTTGTCATTACTATAGAAACGTATTACTTTATCTACTAGTGGATAAAGTAATACTTTATCAATCTTTACTATTAAAGTATTGTTTTAGTATCGAGAATTCAGTGGATACAATACCACTTTACAAGTAGGTGTTTTTATCCATCACCTCTCAATAAATTCTCCATAAGTATGGCGATTTTAAACAAGGAAAATAACAGATTACCTACTAGTGGGTCTAATTTTGAGAGAAGTCACTAATGAGTAATTTTCTATTTATAACAATAATAATAATACACAACAACTTGGTAATTACATCGATTAACATTTTAATTTAGAAAATTTAAAGCATCTGTCATTTCAAATAATATTTCTTTAATAAATTTTGCATTGTGGAATCACACACTTGTAAAATAAATAACTATTAACCTGCTTTTGAAATGTCAAACAATTTTTGTTTTTGTCTAATTTTCCATGGCTGTGTTACAATTTTTCTAATATTGATTTCAATTTAATTCATATATCGTGAAATATCAAACCCAGCAAACACAGTTGTAACATTGATGTACCTGGTATGTAATATCTGAAACCTAAGTAGTATATCATTGATATACGTACTAATAATGTTATATACATATACCATGTCGGACATCTCTTGAGAGAGCGTAAAATTATATTGTTGGTATGTCACATTGGTCTTGGACATGGTACATACCTACAACATGTATATGTTATGTTACCGTACTTATAACATATTCACAGTTAATTAGAAAGTTTTTTATATTTTATATAAAAATATAGCAAAGAAATTTTAAATATTTTATAGTGTTCACTGAACAACTTTGAAATATATTTAATTTAATTTTGTTAAGAGGTTATATATTTCCGTAACGTAATTTAAGTAAAGGAAATTGTTTATTTATAAATAAATAAATATTTTCAAAGTAATCTTAATCAAAAATGTACAAAAACAACTATTCCATTCGTATATTCAAATTTGTTTATACCAATTGTTTTATTATGTACCATTAACGTTACGATGTCTACATACCTGGGATATCATGTCTCATAGACCGTGTTGCGGACATAGGTCTATCCATGTTATGTATATATAACGTACTCGCGACATAACTGTGTTGGCTGGGATGCTATATTTGAAATGTTAAATTATTGGCTTCACTAATTATTGTACATCAAAAAGTTATGTAGTTTATTGTTTACGAAAAATTTCTGCATTTTTTGACACTAATATTTATAATTTTGCTTTACTAAGAACCGGAAAAATGACGGTATTTGTTTTTTTTAATCATCAATACCATGAAATAACAAAACAAAGGTACCAATTAAATGTTAATATTTCTATCTGCCATCCGCTGTGATAAGTATTTAATATCAAGGATTTTGATTAAATAAGTAGAATTAGATATAGTGAAATTATTATTATGGTCAAAATTGTGCTCGACAAATATCAATTATTATTATTTTATGAAATGTCGAATATTTTTCGTTATTTAATTTTCCAAGATAGTGTTAAAATTTTTCTAATAAATATTAGTTTTAATTTAATAAATATATTTTGACATATTTCGAAAATAACTGAACTTAATTTTTTTTAATTTTTTGTAGATTATTCACACATTTTCCATTTCGCAAAAGGTATTTGCTTTGATGTCATCTCTAGTCTGAAAACGGGATCCTTTCAGCACTGATTTTAATTTCGAAAATAAGAAAAAAATCACAAAGTGCTAGGTCTGACGAGTAAGGAGGCTGAGGGAGGACAGTTATCAGATTTTTGGCATAAAACGGACATTTTCTGAACCGACCTCGTATGTCACATTTTAATACTACACCCGGTATTTGCGCGTACAGTGCCGTCAATTTGCGACCCCCAAATATTTTAGTGGAGAGAAAACTACAGGAATAAACAAATAACAATAACTGGGTTTAGTTCTGTAAATATTTATTATCCAATACCTCTCAATAAATGCTCTATAACTATGGCGATTTTAAACAAGCAAAGTAACAGATTATCCACTAGTGGGTATAATTTTGAGGAAAGCCACTAGTGAGTATTTTTTTATTTATAACAATAATAATAACACACAACACCTTGGTAACTACTTTGATTGGCATTTTAATTAAAAAATTTAAAGTATATGTCACTGTCAAATAATATTTCTTTAATACATTTTTCATTTATTAAGAAGTGTTAAAACGTTATACTTCACACGTGGGCAAAGTGGAATTACCAATTCGATAAAATTATCTCACTCAGCCTTCGGCTTCGTGAGCTAAAATTTCTCTCGTGGGTAATTCCTTACTTGGCCCCAAGGAAGATATTAGAGGAAGCTTCACTTATACGTGAGAGAGACCGAACCGTCAGATTAACGCCATCCAGGTCGCTACGCGGCGCTGATGCTAATGCGCGACAAGCGCGCGTACTTTGAATTTTTAAATGTTTTTATATTCTTTAAAGTGATTGGAAAATAAAACACGGAATTGTAAATAACAATATATATTGTATAAAATAATATTTAAAATACATGTTTACAGGTACATATGCTGCAGATTCAAGTATTTTTTGGAAAATCTCTGCTCTTGTGACAATTCAAATATTTTTTCTATTTCTTTCAAATTTATTTTCCGCAATTAATAGAGTATCCAACTGATTTGTTATCTTGTTGATCGCTTTACGAAGAGTTGTAGGACGCCTTTTTTAACGTATCCACAATCGAAAACTTCAAAATGTCAAAGTTTATTCCGCAGAAATACACTGGCCGTGCGAACAGCCTTTTTCACCATCAAAAAATCCATTCACCTCCGCACAACACAAAACACTTCTGTCACGTTCCCCAAATGTTTCTGGAATGGAGGTAAATTAGAACACTACCCGTACACAAATCACCTCAGCAGATTCTTTTTACAAAAATTAAAACTTGAAAATTATATCTTTTGACACCTTTTTATTACATACTGTTTTTTTTTTACATAGCCCACCATTATTATTTTTCAAAAACAACTAACTGTGTACGCTCAAAACCACAAGTATAACTTCAAAATATAACTTTTTATAATTTTATTAATGTTCAATTAATTAATTGGAGTCAACTAATTCATTTACACATATACTTAGTTTATTATATATGCTATAGATATTTAAATAGAAATGAAAATAATTTACAATTGCATTCATCACAGTAACATTGGTCTTTCTTTGTATGTACTACATTTATGAAATTTGGTTGGTGTTCTTAAATTGTCCAGTGATATAAGTTACACCATCCAGATCGCTACGCGGCGCTGCAGTCACGAACCAAGGTCATGACGCAAGTGGAACTTCCTCTAATATCTTCCTTGCTTGGCCCACTTGTAAAGTAAATAACTATTCTTCCCTAATTTTCTGTTTATAATTTGTTTACTTTGATCCATGTTACCCTTATTTTATTTTGTTCAGCTTGTATCCTTGACTACATATTTATTTATTGTTTTATATTTTATATTTCACCTGAAGAAGGCAGCACTTTGCTGTCGAAACGTTGTGTTATTAATAAATATTTACAAAACTTAAACCCAGTTATTGTTATTTGTTATACCATGAGTTCTGAAAGCTTTTTTCAATATTTACTGGAATAAACATTAAACACCCCTAATAATCTAGTTATTTAATCATTTCAGTTAAATTATTAATTATGAAACGAATCTTTGTCATGTTATCGAAATAAATCAGCGAGCAATATGACATCAAGCCTTTTTAAACATGCATGTTGATTACTGCGATAAAAATAATCTATTAAATATTAAAACCATCAAGTTAACATCATTTGAACGTTCACACTTCCATTTTACAAAAACGAGAACCTCAGCTAACAATTCCTACAAAAAACAATTCCAACAAAATAATAAAGGCAATTACTCGCACGGGGCCGTGTTGAGCAAACATGACATGAACAGAGAACAGTTTATGACGTTGACGTTGGTGCGTGGTGGCTTCTCGGCTCCTCGCTTCGTGGTTATCTGATCATATCTTGGCGCGGCCGCGGAGCATCGCTTGTTCTTCGTCGCATGGCTGCTTGGAAGCCGAAGAGTGTGAGAAGAATTTCTCAGACGTGAAGAGGTTGAGGCGATTTGAGAATGGGAAAGTTTTAGAAGATATGAATGAACGACAAGCAGAAAAACGAGTAGTAGAAACGGTACAAAATATTAAAAAGTTTCAATTTAAAATTGCATCTTTTTAAACATAAAAAATTAAAAAACAAAACCTGGTCAACTTATCATGTAGTAATATAAACATCCAAATTCTGAATATGTAATTTTGGCCCGTAACAATATCTCCCTAACTTATACAGAGTACATATGATAAAAATCTGATGTGCGCAGCACATAACCTCCCGCTCAGTAAAACTCTTAAACGGTACAAAATAGTATTTGATGATACAGAAATAGTATATTCTACAACAAGTAATGGAATGGCACATATTCCACACGAGCAAAAAGTTTGTAGTCCGAGCCGAAGGCGAAGGCTACGGTTTGCGAGTGTGGGATATGCCATTCCGTTACATGTTGTAGACTACACTTTCTATAACAAGATTTTGGAAATTATACAGAAAATATAAATACAAAACTGTTAAAAAAGTCAAATTCAAATAAATAAAATTAAATTAAACAGACGTAACCATAGTAACTGAATCAAAATATTTCATATATCGCACTAATATGCGGCTCTGATTCGTCGAATTTATTCCATACGCGGCGTATGGAATGATAGTTATTTCAATACAATTTTTAGTTGTGGAATGCGTAGTTTCCAAAAGAGCGTTATAAAAAATACCTTCTTATTTGTTTATTTTTAATTTAAATCTGAGAAATTAAAATTTGCAGTATATTTATTCATTTTTTTGACACATATTTCACTAAGAAAACAGCTTCACAATCACAATGATTTGGTCACATTTCGTAAAAAAAAATTTCCATGGTTTATATGGCATACAAGATATATGAAATTTAATTTCTTTATATTGAAAATTAATAAAATTAGTGTAATCGGTATAGATGTAAAATTAACCTACAATTTTCAAAATAACTTAAATTGTTGAAAATGAAAAGGAAAACTGTTAAGGGCTTCTAGTAAACTGCTACTTCCGGTTGACCACTTTTATCCAAAATCTAATCAGCTCTTCATATAAATACAAGAAGCAAAATTACATTACGCCTTTTACCCTTCAAGGGTGTGGCACTCTGCTTGCGCAGATCTCTTGTGTGATATATTTTTTCGTATGAAGTGCGGTTACCAGCCGTCAAATAATAGCCCCTAAAGATGTGAAGGGAGAACCACAGGGGTAAATTTAAATTGGCAACTGTCGGCTGTGAGATTCGAACTGAGGATCTCCCGATCCACAGTCTGATGCGTTACCACAGCGCAATTTACCCCATTGTTCCGAAAATGTATTGGTAAAATGGTCGAAGATGGCCTACAAGTCAAAATGACTCAAAAATATGTGTAACTGTTGTAGTTTAGCACCAAATGGGCGGGGAAAAATACTCACTAAGTACGCTTTTAACTTAAAGAAATATTTCATTATAAAATAATATTTTTAATATTTTTAACAGTTTCTCATACAGACATAACGTCACGCTATATCCCATTCAGTAGAGTAGCTCGAACTCAGAAACACAGTCAACCAACAATAAATCACCCTAAACATTCCTATCCTGACACACCACTGACGCCTCGTCCACATTCATAGTGCGATTCATGCATACTCGTCTATTCTTCACAATCAGAATCATTCGTTCACGCAACATACCATCTATCATACCTAACCACTTATTCCTCGGACGCCCACGCAATTGTTCACCTTTAATCGCACCCTATGTTAGTTTCACCAACCTTTCATTCGACATTCGCTACAGATGTCAAAACCATTTCAACTGACACAATTCCACTATCAACTTCCGAAGGGGATATAATTGACATAGAAAATGGTGTACGTTTTGGTGGACGTATAGTACCTGCGTTAGCTTATGCAAATGATGTATTGGGTGAAACTAAGAAGCAATTGAGAAGAATGATTGTGAGCATAAATGAAGTAGGGAAAGGTTTAAAACTGTTGTTGAATGTCGATAAATGTAAATTGTTGGTGTTTGAGAAGAATGATTTGGTAACAGATTGTAATGTTTTAGTGAATGGTGTGAGACTGGAACAAGCGAATGAATTTGTATATTTGGGTAGTATGTTTTCGAGGGATGTACATATTGACCGGGAGATTGAAAGGCGAGTGTCTGCAGGGTGCAACGTATTGGGTGTTCTGGGTACATTTGCTCGAAACGTGAATGTATCTAGAGATGCTCGATTGAGTATTTATAATGGTGTGTTAGTGCCTGCATTGATGTATGGTTCTGAATGTTGGGTGTGGATGAAGAAGCATGAATGACGTATAACTGTTGTAGAAATGAGATATTTGAGAGGAGTGTGTGAGTATACGAGACGTGAACGTATCCGGAATACATTGGTGTATGGTGAGTGTGAGATTGAGAAGAATGTTGTTAAGAAAGTGAGAGTGAGTCAGTTGAGGTGGTTTGGATATGTTGAGCGAAAGTCAAATGAAAGGTTGGTGAAACTAATATTTGCGGGTGAGATTGAAGGTGAACGATTGCTTAGGTATCCGAGGAATAACTGGTTAGGTATGATTGATGGTTTGTTGCGTGAACGAATGATTCCGAGTGTGAAGAATAAACGAGCATGTATGAATCGCACTATGAATGTGGACGAGGAGAAAGTGGTGTGTCAGGATAGGAATGTTTGGAGGAGATTGATTGTTTCTGGGTTCGTGCTACCCCCCCTGAGTAGGATATAGCGTGATGTTATGTATGTATGTATCTATGTAAAATAACAAAATTTTCTGATTAGTAGTTCTTGAGAAACCGTAACTCCACAGCTCCACACAGACCGACAGACAGACAAACATACACACCCACACACCCACACACACACACAGACATCATCGCGATTCGCAAACTATAGTATCATATTCAAGGGACCCTAAAATGTGCTCATCCACTAAAAACTCACTAGCGAATCCTTAGTATGATTCCTATACTACTCTTAGGTATTTGGTGGGAGCTAAAAATAAAATCATTCATATCTCAAGACGGAATTATTTTCACTTCTATTTGATCATATTATATGCCCTTCGCCGCACTTAGTGCACCTCTACATGGCGCTAAATTGCCAGAGGCAAGTGTTGATAACTTTTAATAAAATTCTTCATCGCAAACAGTTAATCTGATTTGGTAGAAGCAAGAGATTGGTGATCGATATTTAATGAAAAACTTTCGGCGATAAAATTGAAACTTTCGTTGGTGCTCGAGTGTCTGTTGTTCGAAATATATCGCCAGGGAGAAAATAAAAATTGCGCATCGTTCAAGAGGAATTTCCTTTGTTTTTCACGATTGTCTTTTTCTTTGAGGAGTTCCACCATACTTCTTTTTTTCTCTTTTTGTTTACTGTTAGAACTTACTTGACCGACGCAGATTAAGAGCCAATATACGGGTGTATGTATATACGGGCCCAGGGCAAACACTGCAGAAATTTCGGCAATCTAACAGAGCCGTAACGAAACTTTTAATTTCAACTCTTTAAAGGGAGTTGGACAGTTGTTTAGGGCACATTTTGAAAACGGGAGATACGGTGTGTACAGCACACGACTTTCTTATATCGGGTGTACATTTTTTTATAGCACATAGGAAA
The DNA here is from genome assembly GCA_963942605.1 of Poecilus cupreus. Taxonomy (NCBI): domain Eukaryota; kingdom Metazoa; phylum Arthropoda; class Insecta; order Coleoptera; family Carabidae; genus Poecilus; species Poecilus cupreus. The sequence continues at coordinate 17,263,812 of OZ012729.1, forward strand.
AAAAAATGTTAAAATATTCATTAGGCGATAGTTCGTTCCTACAAATACAAAAAATGTTCAGTTGCAAATATTGCATCAAACGAGCCTTCATTTATTGGTGTAATACATTTCTCTCATGAGATAAACGTAAAATAAAATTTATAATTTTTAGTTTCAAACCGTCGTATTTGCGGAATGCATGCAATAAGGCCAATTTGATATTAGTTCTTCACGTAATATCAATCAAGTTAAAATTCATATTTCTTAGCAAAATTGTAACACAGCCATGTAAAATTAAATATTTGACATTTCACTAAACAGATTTACATTTTTTACCTCACGTCACATCTTGTAAATCATGCTAAAAATTGGGTAGTGAGTTTTCAGTGGATGAGCACGTTTTAGGGTCTCTAGAATACGATTTTAATAGTTTCGCGATGATGTTTGTGTGTGTATCTGTCTGTATGTCTGTCGGTCTGTATGGATCTCTGCAGTTACGGTTTCCCAAAAATTATTGAAAATTGCTATTTTGTATATATCAATTGTGTACCCTTGGGAAGAGCTGATTAGTTTTTGGTGATAATCCAATAACCGGAAGTGTTAGTTTACTTGAAGCCCTATCAAGTTATTTTAAAATATCTCAGTAAATTACGGTTTAATTAAAATTTTGTTATTGGAATAATGTTTCAAATATTATTATCTACAATTATTGTTTGAAACAGTTTCCTCTTACGTATCATTTACGAATTAGCACATTAAAGAAAATTATATTTTAATATTTTTGCTTAAATCTGCTAACTTGTGTTTTTTGAAAAAACAAAACATCGGTTGAAACATGTCATTTTTTGACACGTGTCATAATTTTTTGAAGGGATGAGCGTTTCTTGATAGTGGTGGTCCGTGTTCCTGCATTGTTCGATAAGAAACCTTTGGCGGGAGGTATTGTGGTGCACACAGATTTTCTATAAAATGGTGAATTTAAGAGTTCACCTCTCTTTGTTAAATAAGTAAATATATCTAAAACTGTCTAATATTTATCGCTTTTGTTTATTTTCCATGGCCGTGTTATAATTTTTCTAATAAATATTATTTTTTCACTACTGTGGAAATATATTCGCATTATTTCAATTTTTCGATTCATTATAGTAGTCACAATTGACGAAAGTAAATTATGGATTCATAATTCACTATTCTTGGCCAATCACAGAATCAGTACTAATAATTCCTATTTATTTTAATGCCGTGATGTGGATCACCAAGCTACGGCCGTCTGACAGTTGACAGTGTAGTCACTAGTCAGTTGTCATTGTGTATTTTTGTGTTGACGTTTTCCAAAGTTTGATTTCAACGAATTTCGATTATTTTAAGTTACAGAAGTAGAAAAAGTATAGTAATAGGAGTATGTGCGGGATTATGGGCAAACTTCATCTTCGTGAATAATGACTATCATAATCCCTCATATAATAATATACAATTTTTTTTTTGGGAGAAAATCTCGGTTTCTATGATACCAGAAAACAGCCAATTGCATATCAACGGGAGATTTGTGCACTTTCTCTCCCATCGGGAGGAAAAGTTCTCTAATAATTATATTTTTTGCTGATTGACAATAAAGATGACACTTCACGGACTGCTTACAGTCTGTTAAGTGTCACTTTTATGCCTAGGCTGTAAAAATATTTTTTGCAATACCTGTACTGTAAGTTACCCATTAATAACAAAATTTAAACACAGTAAGTGGAACTTTTATTGCACAATTGGTTTCCATGGTTACATCATTTACTTACCGTCCACGGTGGATGGTAAGTGAAACTTACCGTTCATGGTGGATGGTAAGTAAATATATATCATTCAAATTTTATTTCTAACCTCAATCTGTCAGCTGTTAAATTTGATACCTATTTTTCCTTTTCTTATATTTACGCAGGTATTGCAAAAAATATCTTACTAACCTCGAACTGTAAGTGATTTATTAGGTCTCGAATGTTTAGGAAATCTCGACCCTACGGGTCTCGACATCCCAAACTACATTCTCGACCTAAAAACTATCACTTACAGTTCACGGTACGTAATATACTATTACATAACAAACACTCAACAAACGCGTAGCAACCGTCAATAAATACATGGGAACCGTTCAATATATGCATGGCAACGTAATTTGACAAAATATCTATATAAAATAATCACTTAATTAGCATTAATACCAAATCGACAAAAAAATTATATGTTCAACTCTGCATCTAACACAGATTTATTGCTTCGGCAGCATTCATTGACGAGGCGAAACGGCAGCCTCTGCTGTAAATCTGGTATGTTGATGCCTAGTTAAACAAATAACTTTTGTTTTGAAATAAATCTATGGTATCATACATATCATACTCTTAGCCCTTAATATATAATATAATATCGTGAGATACTAATATTTAGGTAACCAAATTTATTTAAACTTTAGCTAGTAAATAGATGAACAGATACAGCAATATAAAAATCATAGCGTTGAAACCCCTATACGCCACATTCCAATTCTACACCCAGTATACGTGCGGGAGGTAAAAACTGAGAACCATATTATTTAGTTTTTAATATGTTAGATTCTGTTGATAGAGTTGTATGTATGAGGTGAATCCACTCCCGTTTGATGAACCGAAGGCAAATAACTTATTATTCCTGCGCCTTTTCCATGTTAATTTATTCCGCTGGCGACATGTCTGGCAGATTTTTCCGCAAAGTAGCAGAACCTGGGAGATTTGAAGCATTTCTTGGTTCTCGCCGTGGTCGCACTGTTATTTTTGTTGCGTTGCAGCGCAAGAGAAACAAGGGCTCGGTGGACAAGTTGAACCAATCAACATTCTCTTAGTTCTCGTCGCGTCTGTTGTGTCGCTAGTGTCGCGTTGACACGTCCCGCCTGAAAAATGTCGTCCCTACGACCAGATCCGTACCGGGGAAATTTACTTTCTCCCGAAAGAGCTGCTCATTTTATTTGAAAAAGCCCACATTATTTAGTTTATCCGTGTTATTCCTATGTCTAATAAATTTGGGGGCGTGACTTGACATTTGGTAGTCACAGTTCACGAGTAAAAATACATCACGAGATCTGTGAAAGAGTGCCACACCTAAAATGGATATATGGCATGATGATATATTCATTTTAAAAACTAGCTCCAGGAGGGGGGGGGGGGTTACTAGTTTTATTAAATATTTTTTTATGAAATTTTATCTAAATTGAATACTATTGCAGTTTTAGAGAGTCTTTATTGTTATTCATTAAGCCGCAATGATTTTTTTTTAATTGTTGTGTAAGAATTCACAAAGTAGCGACACCTCAAATATTTCATGATCCCAATAATTTCAGTGGTGCGCAGCCAGGAAGATGGCCGCTTAGTATTCGCTGATAGGCTGATATTTTAGTAACCATAGAAAAGAGAATATTGTACGCCAGTGTCAGTTGTATCTGTCAAATATCAAGCCACAGTGGGCGCGTACAGTTGCATTCAGCAACTAAGTAAGCAACTCAGCAATAGCAAGTAAACATTTCAGCGTAATGCTGAACGACATGTTGAGTTAGTGATGGAAAATATTTCTGCCATGTTAAGTTTATAACATGAGTGCCTAACAGAGAGGTAAAATAATAATTTTAGATTTTATCCCCTTTGCAACAGCTTTTCAAATGTACCGCCGTATGCCGCAACTGCCAATATGGCCTCCCGGCTAAATAGTGTGTGAATTCTTCTACTGTGTTTGTGTGTTGTGGATTTCGTTACAAATTAAAAACAAAACAAAAATCTTCAAATTAGGTGCGAACCATTGACACTCAATAATAAGAGAAGTACAAATAATTTCGAAAATATAGATGCGTGAGAAAGAAGCTTAAGCAGAGAAGCATAAACATTTGACGTCACAATTGCTATTTTTACTACTCAAATATCTTAATAATTATTAAAAAATTTTAAACTTCTCTCGTATATCTATTACGATGTTTTTGGGTTTAGTTATTATATGCATGACTTATTTACAATTTGTGATTTTAGAGAACGAGCTAACAAAAGACAGGTAGTCCAACGATTAGTTGTCTTTCTCGGCTCGCATTTTCAACGTCAGTTGGTCTTCCAGTATTATTAATTATTGCATTTGAGTGAATATCTGTTCTATTCAAAGTGCCACGCCCACGATAACGTGATGATATTTATTTTATATTTGATCACCTTATTTTTTAATTTCTTATGATAGTAGTAGATAAAGTAACAAAATTCCATATTTATAAGTTAACCCATTAACGCATAGCGTTGCCTATGGATATAGGATTATTTTTAAGTTGTGTTCATTACGAGTTAATAGGGTGGGGAAGTGTTTTATTCAGAGTATAAGTCTATATTTTTGCACCCATAATTATAGTTTGTACTTTGTAGATTTTATTTATTGGTATAGGCTTGCTTGTCTAAAATTATCAGCTTTCCGGGAAAGTGAAAAAACATGGGTATTGGATTTGACTAACAACATTTTTATTGTTAACTTTTTTTATATAATTTTTTAACTGTAGTATTTATAATACTTTAATCTATTAATTCACATAATCTTTTGAACATTTTGATTAATAATTTAAAAATTATTCCTCTTTGAACTTGCCGTTCTCATATGATAACGCTAGGCAATATTAAGATTTTTAAATTATTTCTATGTTCTGTTATGTCTTCTTAAACACCTAAAAATACTCGCAAAATTTCAGAAAATTTAAAAATAATTAATTCATTTCGAAAAAAGTGTGAAACATAACATTCATATTTCGAGCTATCGAATATCGACTATACATCAATTTTTGAAATCTATTGAGTCCACCCCTGGCGTCATCCATAAGACGTCCTCATGGCAAAGAAACCGCCGTTGCACAAACCGTGTGATTATGAATACTGAGAACATCAAGTCACCTATGAAATAAATATGAGCATTGTACATACATCAGCCCTACATAACATGGTACACACGCTCGGGCTGTATGTACCCTAGAATTATATTACAAAATCAATTATATCCCTAACTGAACTTTGTTGTAACGTTGGTTGCACTGTGAAATAAATAAAACGGCCATTAAATATTTATATTTAAATATAGTGTAACTGTAATTAGCCTACTGCAAAGTTTGACTTGCCGGAGATAGTTGCAGGAGAGCTAAAAAAATGATGAATTATTCAGTGCTGGAGAATTATTAATAAAGGGTAATTCGAGAGGCTTCCTTATTTTAATTGCTGGCAAAGGTTGAATTTATCGTAGATCACTTGCCTCATTGCATTTTATGTTGGAAAAATGATAGTAATTTACAGGGCTCCCAGGCAGTGTCAGACGTAATATGTCCTATGGACGTCTACCATTACATTGAAAAATTAAATAAATCCTTGTTCCATGATATTTTTGATGCAAAATATAACCGTTATACTAAATGAAATGTATTGTATATAATACATATTTTTGTGCCAAAAGACATGGTTTCATTATAATAAATATATTTTTCTTCAAACGCCATAAAAGTTCGTTGTTATGTATTTGTTTTCGACAAACAGTAGTTCAATATTGTTGCCGCCGGCGTAAAAGTGTCTCCTTGGCAACATTTCTACTCCGGCGGCGGACAAAAAAATAAAAAAATTAGGTTGTAATTTAATGACAGTTAAAAATGAAACAAATAAACAATAATAACAAAACAACATATTCATATAGGAAATAGGTAAGCCAATAAGAAGCTTACACGTCATCTATTTTGACCAATCAGCGAATAAACGGGTCCCAGCAATAAAACCCGTTACCATGACAATTTTTTAAATAAATAATTCTTTTCACTTGAACGTCAGTGTCATTTTTTCGCACAATGTGTGATAATTTACGTTGGAAAGTGCAAATTATTACAAATTTCGCTCATCAAAAATTTCTCAAATAACACTCGACCTTCGGTCTCGTGGATTTTTAACGAAATTTTTGAATCGCGAAATTTTTACATAATAATTAGCAAAAACAAAAAAATTTCTGTAGGCATTACCATTGAATATTTCCCTTGAAAAAATTCAACCAATCACGTTGCAGTATTTTCTGATTTTGGACCAGTGACAATCGAATACAGTGAATATTTTACATATTGAGTAATTGCACAAGTGCGATACCAGAATATTTCTAATAATTGTAAACACATTGAGGATTAGTGTTATTTCTTTATTTTAAAAGCACAACAAGTAATATCTTCAATTTTTCAATCAATTTCTTCAAAAGAATTGCTTTCAAAACACTGATGACTCATTTTTAATGTAATATGACAAATGACATTTATCAAAGTCTGACGTAAAATAAATATTTGTTCAATAATTTAAAATAATTACTGAAATCTTTCTCGAGAAATATTCGTCTAATATATCCCTCGTGCATGGCAAATACAATCAGAATATTTTCTCTCGTGCACATTCGTTAATTAACTTTTACTAATAATTATAATAATTATTCATTATTTGTTGTTAATAATATTTCTTTTTGTTTAAATAAAAACGTTTTAAAACCCACGAACGTTACGAACTAATGCGGATGAATCATACCAATTTAGTAAGAACTGTAGTAGAAGCTGGAAATAGGAATAAAAGAAACAGAGGAAGACCGAGGAAAAATGAGAGGGAAAAATAAAAGAACTTGGTAAAAAAATTGGCGAAATCTTGAAAGAAATGTAAAAGATGGTGAAAGATAGAAGGAATAGGAAGGAATGGATTGAAAATCAATCTTAAGATGATAAGATGAAGGTATCGAACACCCGAGTACGGGTATATAAAGGAGGAGAAGAAGAAAAAGTGTCAAGTAACTTCTACCAAAATCTATCATGAAACTTATAATTATTATTCGTTTCTTGTTCACGAGTTATCGAACACAAACATACTTGAGAATTCAATGAACTACAAAACATTTTTCATGATTCCAATACTTCCCCTAATACGTATAACTATAGTAACAGTTCTAAATATCATTTAAGTTCTAAAAAATGTGTAGACAACGTTAACAGCCCCAATCAAGCTGTCACCCAAAAAACTAAGTATTACTTCCAGTTATATTTCATTATATAAAAAAATCACCCTGGCTCCATTCCTCCCAACCGTAACGAATCCCCGCTCTGACACCACGACACCAGGTATACCAACCTAACAAACATAATCGACGGAACTAACCAATTACTATACGCATATTATATCCACTTATGCCTGTAAACGGGCTACGGGATACTAGGCTAGCATTCGCTGCATTAGAATACAATAAAATATGTTGTCATTGCTGCAATTTAAGTGTCAGTGGCTAGTTCGAGGCAGCGGTAATCACTCGTCGTTATGGTGGAATTTGTGGATAGGGTGATACATATTTAACAGTGTTTGTGATCGGGTAACGGTAGGAAATGAGAGTTCGGCTTCACTGAATTGTACGACAGAATAAATTTGGAGACGCTTTGGAAATATACGGTAGAAAATAGGGCTGTTTTCTCGCCTCGATGTTTCGAATACGGTTTCAAAATTTAACGTATCGGGTAGTCCATTGGTCTCTATTTTTATTTTATGTGATTATTTTAAATATTTCCGATATTTTTTTTAAATAAAATTTATTTTTGCAATACCTGTTCTGTAAGTTACCCATTAATAACAAAATTTAAACACAGTAAGTGGAACTTTTATTGCACAATTGGTTTTCATGGTTACAGCATTTACTTACCGTCCACGGTGGATGGTAAGTAAAACTTACCGTTCATGGTGGACGGTAAGTAAGTATATATCATTCAAATTTTATTTCTAACCTCAATCTGTCAGCTGTTAATTTTGATACCTATTTTTCCTTTTCTTATATTTACGCAGGTATTGCAAAAAATAACTTACTAACCTCGAACTGTAAGTGATAGTTTTTAGGTCGAGAATGTAATTTGGGATGTCGAGACCCGTAGGGTCGAGATTTCCTAAACATTCGAGGCCTAAAAAATCACTTACAGTTCACGGTACGTAATATACTATTTTTGCACGACATGGTAGGAAACCCCACCGTTCTTCTCCCGAAATAGTGAGGAAAATTTGTTGTTCCTTTATAGAGAAAATATAGAAGTGTTACCAATATGAATGTTATTTACAAAAAAAATTATTATAAAAATTATAAATAAATTCCTAATTTGATTGAAAATCCTTATTTTAGTGATATACATAATTTAAATTATCTTACAATTTATGTCTTATATTTCTCTTTTTTTTTTATTAAATCACAATTTGACAACTTATTGAAAATATTTAAGATTGGTCCATTGGCAACACTGCTACACCGCCTTGTGTCTGATAACCTAACTTTTAACGTGTCAGTTTGTCAGTTGTGTTCTCAAAGTGTATTTTAGGTCCGAGCAAAGCGCTTTTAGAAACATGTGAAAAAAATGTTGTGTCTAACACGAGAGGAAAGCTCTTCTTCCACTCTCGTTCGAAATGCCTCACTCGCTGCGCTCATGAGGCAAACTTCGAACTCGAGGGGGAAAAAGAAGCGCTTTCCTCTCTAGTTTGGCAAATACCTATTAAATTAATATACTCACATATCTGCAGTATAAGTTTTTCTACAGAAAAGAACATTCTATGTATATATTTTTATAAAATTTTAAAGATGCTTTGTTTCTGTTTTAAATAGTTATTTCCATAATCGCTTAATTTTGATGTTGTTTGGTCACTCAAAAGAGTGAGAAAAAGATGTTTTAATAACAAGTGAGAATAAGATTTTGACTCACCCTTGCTTTAAAAATTGCCACAAATTTTGTTCCATAATTTGATTTTAAACTACTTCGCAATGAAGTAAGGCAAAAAAGTATTCGACTGATAGTAGTAATTTAGGTAGCAAATATAATTGTGTTGTATAATTGACGACTTCATAAAATATATAATGTGTAATGTTACAGTTTGATTCACGAAAAAAATTATAATTGTTTGTTGACAAGTTAGAAACCATTGGGGAAATTCATAGTAATGTAAACGTTCCTAAATTAATTCAAATGTTTAAAGTAAAAGTCGTAAACAGTTCAATATCGTAACACATTTATACGAATTATTTCTGTCTAAAATAATTTAGGTATTCATTAATGCAAGCGTCAAATGTTAACCTCCATGGTACCCGCAATAAAAGTTAGCAAAAATGACGCTTGCCCTAAATCCCGCCAAGGGCGGAGCCGAACGACAGTAACTGAAATTTACCGTGTCCATTGTTTTACGGCGTGCGCCCCGCGGTGACGGGCGCCGCTGCCGTCAAAGTCTGCCCCGCGGCCCCGCCCCTGACTCGACACGATCGTTAATTGTTTTAGAAGCACTTTACGTCACCTGAGCGCTTGGTTTATGACCCGGCCAAATGCCGAAAATGCTAGAAAAAAGCTGATGGCCAGCACATAACCTCCCGCCTAACAACTTTTAAACGGTATGAACTAGAAAAAAGTTTCAAATACAAATTCTACATTTTGGTTATGACTAAATTTACTCTAACCAAATTATTTTCTGAGGCTCAAAATACCTTATAGGCATTCAAGTAAACTACCACTTCCGGTTGATCGCAAGGCACTGAAATCTAATCAGCTAATAAATTGAACATCCTAGTTCCTAGTTCTAAAAATAAATTTGAAAATGATAATGCTATTAGAATCTAACGTGGACACCATAATACAACTTACTGATCATTTCATTTCATGAACGGTACAAAATATGACAGTTTCAAATAAAAATTGAGTTATTCATAGCGCAAAATTTACTGTAACTCAATTATTTACTGAAATTTGTAATATGATATCTTTATTAGATTTTGAGTTATTGTGGACGAAAAAATCGTTACACGCAACCACACAGGTATCATTGTGAAAATAGTAAGTCGTGTGCAGAAATTGGGCGATCCTGATAACGAATTTTCTGCAAAAAGATATTTTATCCTTTGAATTTTTCCGGTATGGTATCCATGATTACTGATAATAAATGTGATTAAGTTAATAATTCTTTAAAACTTTATGACAAATACAAATATCATCTGTAAAACTCAAAGAATACGACTTTTTGTATGTTTTGTTTACTATCACATTCTGAAAATAGCTATAAATTATACATTTTATTTCATGACAGAAATGTATTACATCAATAAAATTAGACTTATTTGGTGCAGTTTTTATTTCTGAAAAAGTAAACACCCCTTATACCGGGTGTTAACTTTTTTTATGAGCCATAGGAAATACAATGTTAATATTTCAATTTCGTTTTTCCCAATTAATTTTACAGCAAAAGTCTAAATATTTTCAGTATTAAAAGCTGCACCAAATGAGCCTAAATTTATTGATGTGATACATTTCTGTCATGAGATAGACGTAAAAGAGTGCCACGGTAAACAAAACATACAAGCAATCGTATTGTTTGAGTTTGACCGTTTGCATTTGACAGTTTTAATAACTATTTACTTGTTTAAATTATTTCTAAATGGTAAATGTGTCCATGATTACTGAGAAATAATTTAACAAGTCAATAATCAATAGTTATATTACGAGTACTTAGAATTTAATCGATTAAATATGACATGTTCAGCTCATGCAAAAAATTTTGCTTAAAAAGTGTTTGAGTACATAATAATTTGAAAAAATTTTATCTTAAATTATTATGTACGATAACACTTTTTTAAAGCAAAATTTTATAAATAAGCTAGACATCAAATTTAATCGATTCAATTCTTTAGCACGAGGGGTATGTATATGTCAAGATTATTTCATGAATTCTTAGTATAAACTTTAATATTTATCTAAGAAATTGTATTAAAACGTTGATTTTGACACATTTTCATATAAATAAATCGGTACACATATAAAAAAGCATCATGATATTTTGTTGTTATATTGTAACTATAGCAAATTAATTTATAAAAATAGCTTGAATTGAATAATTCAGTATGTTTAAAGTAAAAACCATGTGAGTTTCTTGCTTCTGCAACTAATAATCTGGCTAAATATGCTTTCAAAATGTTCAAAATTTGCATATAAAAACTAGTTTCAATTTAATCGCGAATAAATAGCATGGTGTTTTTTAACAATTATCTAAAATGCACAACAATGGAAAATGAGACATTCTGATTGGTCAAATTTGTAATGAGTGAAATAATAATGGGGTCTTTCACCATTTTTTTTTATATTTTTTTATGAAACTTTATCTATATTGAAGACTATCTACACTTTTAAAAAGTCTTAATTGTTATTCAATAAGCCACAATGATTTTTTTTAAATGTTGTGACGTCATAGTAGAGATCTAAAACAGTAGAGATTTAAATAATTTTTGTTACATAAATGTTCTATTTTATTGTAATAATAATAATAAAATAAGTAAAAAAATATATGACTACAATTACTTACAATCTGTACTGTTTTAGATCCAGCAACACCTCTACTATGACGTCACAACATTTAAAAAAAAATCATTGTGGCTTAATGAATAACAATTAAGACTTTTTAAAAGTGTAGATAGTCTTCAGTATAGATAAAGTTTCATAAAAAAAATTAACAAAAAATGGTGAAAGACCCCCATTAAAACTGTGCCCAATTCTATAGCTGTCAAACTCAAACTAAACGACTGTTTATATGTTTTGTTTACCATGGCACTCTGGAAATAGCTAAAAGTTATACATCTCATTCTACGTCTATCTCATGACAGAAATATAACACAGCAAAAATTTAGGCTCGTTTGGTGCAGCTTTTAATTCTGAACATTTTACCAATTTCCACTTTTGCTTTAAAATTAATAGGTAAAAACTTAGAGCGTAATTAAAAAATTAACATTTTATTTCCTATAGCTCAAGAAAAAAGTAGACACCTAGTACGTACGGGAGTTTCAAATAAATATTGTTCTATATCTTCTTCAATATAACAAAATTTACTCTAACTCAATTATTTACTAAGATATGGCCAAGAGACAGACCTAATATAGTCTTATTATCCCTTTCGTTAGTGTGATGTCATACCCCAACATTTCTAGGTTTGTAAAATCAAAATGGAACTAACTATTAGTATTGCGATTTTTAAAATAAATATTACTAAGTACCATTTGTTTGATGTATTTGACCCAACAGTAAGTTTAGATACCTGTTCGATCATTTAATTTACCAAATTTTAAAATTCCTGATAGTTTTAGTGTACTCCAGTTGAAGACGTAACCCACAACACTAACCACGTGACTTTTTCCCACCACACTAACAAAGAGTTAAAGAGGCTAATTTGAACATTTCAATTTCTAATATAAAAATGGCATATCATCACGTCATATACCCATTTATGGCACTCTGCTTAGTCAGGCCAAGTGTCTAATACATGCGAGGCATACCTAACACCTTATTCTTTGTAACATCACGTGTTCGTTACATTTCACCCGAGACTGTGTTACATTGCTCGTGATTTTGATCTAATCTCTCACACACCAACACCACAACCAAAATCACTGAAGTATAAAATATTTGGCCTCAGACATGAAGTTCGTTGTAGAGAATTTAGGTAAACACATTTCGCATTTCGACCAGAATTTGTTTGAAAGAAATATAATTGTTATATTGAGGGAAATTTACTATATATTATACATATTTAGTAGCATAAGAATCAAGATTTAAAATTATTATTATTATTATTATGATTATGAAGATGGGAAGCGAATTAACTTATGGTCATATGCCGCCTCATGAGTGGATAATTATGAATTTATGTGAACACAAAACTATGCTCTTCAGTGGCATTCGAACACACGATCTTTGGCATGCTAGGCCACCGAGATCGGATAGGTTTAAAATAAATAGTTATTTGTATATCAAGACACTAAAGTATAATTTTTTATTACGAACATGGAATTTATTTATTTATATATTTAATAAATAAACCATATGAGTTATAAAAAAATATTTTAGTGCGGAGGTATATTTTATTATCAAAGGTAAATAATAAATAAATTCATCAATAGTTATAGGATATGTTTGTTATTTTAGGTAGTGCTAAAAATTTGACAGTTGAGTCTGTAAATTAAAATTTTGACGTAAGAGTCCGTAAAGTTTTACTTTTTTTACTTACCTAGCTGTTTATTCGCGATTAAATTAAAGCTAGTTTTTATATGAAAATTTTGAACATTTTGAAGACATATTTAGCCGGATAATTAGTCTCAAAAGCAAGATACTATTCTATATCTATAAATATGTCGAATTATTCAATTCAAGCAAGTTTTATTTATTATTTTTTGACATTTATGTGACAAGTAAAAAGGAAACAAACGTTTGCTATAGTTACAATATAACAATAAAATATGTTGATTTAAGTAATGTGTTTTTTGTTAGTGTATACCGATTTATTTATGTGAAAATGTGTCAAAATTAACATTTTAATACAATTTCTTCAGCAAATATTAAAGTTTGTACTATAAATTCATAAAATAATCTTGACCTATAGGTACCATTCATGCTAAAGAAATTTTATGTCTGGATTATTTATAAAATTTTGTTTTTAAAAAAGTGTTATCGTAAATGATTAATTTAAAATGAAATTCCTCGACCTGCGGCCTCGGGTTTTTTTCAAATTATTATGTACTCAAACACTTTTTAAGCAAAATATATTGCATAAGCCAGACATGTCAAATTTAATCGATTAAATTCTTAGCACTTGGAATATAACTATTGATTATTGACTTGTTTAAATTATTTCTCAGTAATCATGGATACATTTACTATTTAGAAATAAATAACAAATGCTAAGCTAAAACAATTCAAGAAATATTAAAATACGCAAAATTTATTAAAAATAAAATGTTTTCATTGTGGTGATCCACGTAAAATCATCAAAAAATTAAAGCACCCTCTCAAAACAATTATTTCTCTACCCCATAAACTAGCCAACCCCTACCGACAAGATATCATCGGTAGGAGCCACTCCACTGACGTAACAACCTGCGATTGTCTGCTGTTTCAGGTACCCAACTCAGCGAGTATTTGGTGACAAGGCCTGAATAGCCCCCCACTGGTTTAGCACCACTGGGCTGAAGCACGCCACCTCTGTAGGGTGCCACTGTGAGATACTCGATCTTGTGGTTTCAGAAGATTTTTCCGAAAATTATCTTTTTATCTGGCTATCGATCTAGATGGCCTGGGAGCGGTAGCACAAAGGGAACGACAGTGTTTTGTCTGGAGATAAATTTTGAAGGGAGATGTTTATTTTGGGCGGTGATGAGTTACTGGAAGTTTAATAGTTCTGAAATACAAAAATCTTATGTGAATTCCCGCAAGTTTTCATTTTTAAATGGAACAAAAGTCTCAAATAAAAATTGTAGCATGTTTTTAAATGTGATTATTTTTTGACGATTCTTAAAACCAATGAAATGATTCATTGTATGTCATGTGTCTGTGTTTTAACCAATCCTGTGATTATTATACTGAGATTAAAGTTCTAGTGATTATTCCCGAGAATAATCGCTGTTGCTTTTTGTTTATATTGTGACAAATGTCAGTTGTCATATGGTTATTGTCAACACAAGTAAAAAATGAGCAATAAGATATATTTAGTGCCTTGTCTGATGAAGAAATCAAAAAATAATCTATACTCATGGACATAATTATCGAATATTTAATTATGATGAATCAAGGAAAAAGTAAAGGTGGTTTTAGTTCACAAAATAAAATTTACAGTCTCTGAGTAATATTTACGTATTAATAACATCAGAGACTGCAACTTTTAATTTGTGAACTAACACCATTTTTGCTTTTTCTTTGATTATTATGTCCATGAGTATATAATAACATAACAAAAGAGTGAAAATAAATTGAAAATAATTTGAAAGATCTTTCGAAAACTTGTTGCCAAGCAATAGCCACGAAATCCCGTAGGGCTTGAGTGGCTATTGCCAAATAGCAATAAGTTTGAGAAAGATACTGCTGAAGTATATTCTAATTTATCCAACTCTCGTGTTATATTTAATTATATTATTTTTTATTTCATGCGCGCCACTAAATCTATCTATTTGGCTCAATTTTTACTTGTGTTGATGATAACTATCTAACATCTGTTAACAAAAACAAAAAAGCTACAGAGATTATTCCCGGGAATAATCACTAGATATTTATTCTCAGTATAATAATGACAGGATAGGTTAAAATGCAGACACGTAACATACAATAAAGCATTTCATTGGTTATAAGAAACGTCAAAAAACAATCTAATAAATATAACTCGAGAAAATAAATAGAAAATAATTCTCTAGTATCTTTCTCAAACTTGTTGCCATTTATCAATAGCCACGACAGCCCGTAGGGCTTGAGCAACAAATTGACGTGGCAACAAGTTTTCGAAATATCTGTAAAATTATTTTCAATTTATTCACACTCTTGTTACTATTACTACTGACAAATTTTACTCTACTGGTTGCAGAGAATAAGAGAGTACCGAAAAGCTTTCTTTCATGGTTTTCTGTTTCAATGATGACAAATACAACGAATTAATCTGTGACAAAAAAAGTGTTCCTATACCATCGGTTTTTAAATTGATATTTCCTAGTTTATTGTTGTTTGGAGGTTCTGCTTTATAAATACTGTTTTATGAAATGAAACACAAAAGATACGTGTCAGGTAAGACACGTTTGTTTCATCGAAGAGTTCTTCGATGCCCTCTAATGCTCTTGGACCAGTGTGGCATAGGTATAACAGGCTATAATCAATGTTTGATTCACTGGTCAACGCTGATCCGTAAATCCATCCAATTCACCATTGAAAATCAACCTAATCCTGTAATAAAATTCAGTGATCAACTGATTCATTCTTGAATCAAGCGCTGATCACTCATTTCGATCATTGCTTTGACATCTATGGTTTTGACAAGTGTATCTAATTTGGACAGTAAAAATCGTGAATATTTGTAACTCTCAAAAATATATGAGATAATATAATAATGCTGAAGAAATTAGTTCATTTTAAATATTAATTATACTTAGGTTAAATGCCCAAATTAATATTAAATATTTTCCTATTCAAATTTCATTTGACATTTTTAATCATGTCTACATGTAAAATGTATAATATGAAATAGAAATATTCAGTGCATTAATATAATATTTAAATAAAGGACAGACGCATGCAAGCCATGGTTTTAGTTGGAGTGGGGATTTGCACGGTACATAGATACGTTCAGAAAAAAAACAGTACGTCTGCCAAATGCTGATGGTTGCTATAACAACGCGATAATAGCGGTTCTGGTTGCAGTTGGGGAAGCAGCTTCACTATCGCTTGCTAACGCTCTCTCCTTTATATTCTTTCCTCCAAGATATGAACTCTTGGACCAAGTTGATGAATTAAATCGTATCAATGTGTAGCAAATGGAAAGGTGACTATAGGGATAGGAATAATAAAACAGAGAAAACTTTATTGAAAGAAAGGGAGAAACCAGTCGTGGTTAAATTGGGAACGGATGGATTGGGAGCTGCTCAGTTATGACACTCGAACACTCAAAACATGTAACAATTAACTTTATTAAAACTAAACTAACTTGACGTTTCAATAAACTTATATGATACATTAAAAATACTTAATTAACTTAAATCTACGTAAAAATACATATTTTACGTAGCTTTACTACATGCTTAAACTTTTCGTCATCACGGCCAACGCAGAACTGTCTTTTGAACTGACCTCAGAGTCTATTATATCGGTTGGACAGGGATGCAGGGTTCATCGCTCATAACAACAAATATTCTAATCAAAACGTACCTGTGACCGATGATCCATGTCGCCTGGGAAAACTAAACAATTTGTCTACGTACAACAAACTACGATAATTTAAATATCTAAAATCAAACTAAATATTTCATCATTGTTTAGTTTTCCAGTTCAAATCTCAACTTATTACAAATGGATCAACTTGATTCTCAGATCATCTGTTCACAGATCAATGGTGTGTTAGTGAATTCGGTTGTTAATAAATTATTTACTTAAATTAGAGCTCTAGAAGAATGTAAGTATTCTCGTTCGCCATTTTGGGTCCAGATGTCATAAATAAAACAATTTATTGGAATCCAGTTACTTTGAAAAGAAAAAAAATTTAATTTGTATCTGTCAAATTTGAAGTTGATATTTATTAATATTATTGTGATGTCATTCCTTCAAATATTGTATTATATCTTTACAGGTAAGTGTTTTAAAATGTGCGCAAAATTTTATTTTGTACAGTTTTTATATTCACAATTATTAATAAATATCAACTTCAAATTTGACATAAGAGAATTAAAGTAACTGGATTCCAATAATATGTTTTATTTATGACACTTGCACCCAAAATGGCGGATGAGTATACTCATATATTCTAGTACCTTACTTAAATGTGCCCAAAATACCTGATAAACCTTCAAGTAAACTACCACTTCCGGTTGACTGGTTATCTGAATCAGAAATTCATATTTTATTTCAATAATGCACTAGAATATTAGTTCCTGCATTACAATAATATATTCTTGACATACATGTCGGTTTGTCGACCAATATCTCATGAATGAAATACTGTTGTGATTTAGGGTAATTTAAAAGTCACTAGGAATAATTTTTTGCATCAATTACCCACACACATCGAATCCGCATCCCGCGTTAATATTCAGTGCTTTTCTGTTGTTTACGTTGGCAGTGCCGACGAATTATCACCAGGCGACTCCTCTGAAGTTATCCGCGGTGTTGGTTAGTTATTTCGCGCCTTCCAGTTGGCGATTGTGTTCGCCGACGAGGGAGATAACTATACCTCCTTACGAGACTTCCAATAAGAGGAAAAGAGATACGTAGGTAACTACGATTGACAGTTGGAGAAATAATGTTGGCAAAAACGTGAAAAATGTGGCCCCGATGCGCGTGTCACCCGAAGTGTGATTCTGAATTTGAAATCCAGAGTTTGGGCTTTGTGCTACCGAAAATAAAACGGATTTTTTTAAAGAGATGTTTAAATCGGAAAAGGTTTCGATATATACAGCACATTTATTTTACTAAAATATTTTGGTAGTAGGAAAAACCCTTAACCAGTAGATGCACGTCATCAATCTGAAATAAAACTATAAAAATTGAAAAATAACTAGCACCTGCACTGAAATATTATAATACAGTGCAACGCACACTTTTACGAAAGTGAAACACGAGCCTGAGATAGATAGATGTCATGGGTTACTCTTCTTTGTCTTAAGCTGGATTTACAGTTTGGATAGAACATAGGAATAACTTAACATAGAATAACCTAAAATTTTGGTCCTATGAAAATGTATACTTTCATTTACATACTCAAAATGATTTTGGAGAAGACGCACGTCATTAACCTGAAAAAAAAACTTATAAAGTATAAAATAACTTGTAACGTTTATTGAGGTATGTTTAAAAAAAAACGACATAAAAAATACTGGCATTTAGAAAAGTATACGAGCCCGGAATCATATTATTTGGCCCAGTTAAAGTCATAAAAAGAAAATTTGTTTATTCGCCTTATTTATATTTTAAATTCTATAATTTTTACATTCCGCACATACATATGTGTAGCAGAGGTTTATGCTACGAATTAATTAGATTTTGGGAACAATTCATCAACAGTAAGTGGTAGATTATTTCAAGGTCTATCAGGGTTTTTGGGCTTATCTTAATAAATAAATGATATAGACAAAATTTCATTGGAATCAAACAGATGTAGAATAATATTACTTACAATTTTTATTTGAAACAATTTTCTGTATTTTTTTTTCATCAGATTTAAAAACAGTGTTTGTGGTATCAGTCAATACTTTTGGGACAAACTGTAAAATTGATATTATTTCAGTTGTTATTATTGCTTAAAACATTCTTTAAAATAACAGAATTTATTTTATAATTAAATTTGGTACAATACATTCTCCCTCAGTTCGATCAGAACTATTTTTTTAAAGCTATTCTAAAAGTCTTAACTGGGCCAACTAATATGATTTTGGGCTCATATATTAATGAAATTTACAGTGATTTTATAGTGAATTTTATTCATTTAATGGAATTTTAAATTATTAAAAATAATTCTAGTTCATTTTTTGTTCGCTATGTTGTTGCTATTGGTAAATGATCACGTTTACATACAAAATTCATATCGAACTGTCATTTTACTGTCAGACTTCACTGTGTTGTTAAAATTTCTGCTCCTCGTGATCCAGTATTTTATAATAGGTATGTAGTGGGCATGTATACATATATAAATATATTGTGTTTATTGCAACAAATCACGTCTAAAAATGGCAGCATGTGTGATGCACCACGCATTGCATTTTCATTTCAACAAAAATTAGTAGCCCATTTATATGGGCGTTTATACGTTGTTGCATAGTGACGTCATTATCTAGTAATATTTTTGATGACGGGCGTCTTCTCCTAAATCATTTTGAGTATAGTTTGCATAGTACACAGGAATAGTTTAGCATAGGACAGCACACGAATTGAACAATGTTCAATTTTCTATTTCTATGCTTGTGCATTCATTCTGTTTTCCGTGACTTTCGTTATATTTCGTGTCAATTCGAGTGTTTCCTAGTAACCTCCGCGAAAACATCTGACTTAGATAAAGACAGATATATGTTTTCTTTTGCCACACTGTCACTTCGTATGTCGTTCTGTGCAATTTATAAAACCCTCAAATGAAGTTCTGTAACAGTTGTCTGTAGAATGGTTCCTATGCGCTTGTTGAGCGATTGCTGCGTAAGAACATTATACAACAAAGACAGATAGCCCTTAACTAGCTGTCTCTCTCGGCTCGCAATTGCCATTTCAGTTAGTCAGGAATATTTATCTTAAAAATAAAAAAAAAAGAAACAAAAAAAGCCGCCTGGTATTAAGAAAAGTATATATTAATATAATTCACAGTGACTTAATCTTCTTCTTTTAATGGTGTTTAAATCATAAAATAACATAGCACACCAGAGGTCGTGGGTTCGAATCTCACTGGAGAGCACGGTCGATTGTAATGTGTACACAAATTCACAATCACAATCATCCATATAACCATAATAGCTAGCCCGTTTCCCATCCTCGTTAAAAAAAATATTGTTACGATAGACCCCGTACAGAGATACGATGGGGGTTGCCATTTTGTAGGGGCATGTCAATAAATGACATGGAAACTAAAATAAATAAATAAGAACAGTTGTTAATATGAAAATAAAAAGGATTGATTGAGAGTGTCAAAAGATATATTAAATGTATATATTCGTTATTTAATAAAATACCTTCATATCAGTTGTGTGTTTCAATATAAGGAACGTAGAATCGTAACAATATTATAAACGGAATTATAGTAATACTGGAACACTAACTTATAGGATTTAAGGAAAGCAAAAAACGAGCCTGAGACAGATACATGTTGTAAGGCCACCCTTCTTTGTCTAACATTGTTTGTAGTGTGGATGCTATGCGTTACACAGTCTTGTTCAAAAATGGTCAATAATATTTATGAACTATAATCACTTGTTTATGATATTGTTTATCGTCAAAAAAGTGGCTCTTTATAGACTAGTCTCTTAAAGCAAAAGCAGTAAACAATTGGCAACCTAACAGTAAACAGCAATTATCAATTTTTTATGTCAACGTCATGTGTCAAATTGTCATTCTAATCTAAGAAAATAGATTTGCCATGTAAACATAAATCATTGTATGTAACACGTATATAATAAGGTTTTATTGACTCGCTGTCTCGTCCATAAAACCCGCAATTATGTACTTACATAAATAACTAAAAATAATATATTGTTCAATTATTTAAAAATTTACAAACACAATAAGTAATTGGGATCAATTTATATATTAACTAGCAGTCAATTATTTATTGAAAAACTATGCCGACGTTTCGACAGCAATGGCTGGTTAAGGTCGAAACGTCGGCATAGTTTTTCAATAAATAATTGATTGGTAGTCCATTGTTTTTAATTTTTTCAATTTTCAGCATCAGTCGATCATCGCATTCTTTAGTTAATGCTTTATATTTTTTTATTCGCTTTCTAACTGTACCAAAAAGACAGATAGCCCAACGACTGACTATCTCTCTCGACTCCAGCACTATCATATTACAGTGGTAGTAAGCGTATCAAATAAATAAATGTTTGAATGTTGGCACACGCTGTATGTTTCACAGCATCGCCACTTAGCAGTTTCTTTCCATCTACGCGCGGTTATCTTACACCCGTTACTTTCCTTGGAAGCAATCGAAATTGCGCGACGAGTTTTTTCCATTTCGAGTCATCTCATTCTATCCCTCTCTCTCTTTACCTCATCCTCTGCATTGAGGCTGTCTCCCTCACACATGTGGCACTGATTGGCCTGACCGGCCGATAATATAGAGCCCGTGTGATGTGTTAAAATTGCTATTATACAGTTTGTTCGCGACGTGATCACAATATCAGACCATATTAGATTTAAGCCGAAGACTTTTTCTAGGGTGTTTTTCGTTGCTTGGGGAATTTTGCGTTTTTGTTGTGGCAGGATTGGCGGAATGATGTACGAGAACAGAACTACAAATTTCTAGTTTGGGGCAGTAGTTTCTTACATTATGTGTTTACATAAACCATTGATCTGTGTACATAACAGGATAGGCATAGGCTATAGCATATGCAAATCTAGCTCGAAAGTGCCCCCCTGTAGGACAACGCCATATTGTAGGTTTTTAGATAAAATCTAGCGGAAAAATTTAAAAAGTAAATATTGTTGTATGGATAATGTTTAAGAAATATTCAATTTGTATATTGCACAATAATTTTATATTACTAATATTAAATGCTATAAATGGTATATTTATACAATTTATTAATATAACGGATGTAGAATTGAAATGTAGAATATAGGGATTTCAATGCCATTTTTTGATATTGCTGTAAATTTTTACCTACTCACTTTACAGTAAAAGTGTAAATACAAAAGTTGTGCAGAATTAAAATATGCGTGCAATAAAGCCCATTTGGTTACTTAAATACTAGTATACACGATATATCAATCGAAATAAAATCAATATTTATTAGAAAAATTGTAACAGGGCCATGGAAAATTAGACAACAACGAAAATTTCAAAAGCAGGTTAATAGTTATTTATGTATCAAGGCACTGAAGTTCAATTTTTTGTCACGAATATGGAATTTAGTTGTCGAGGTCCGTAGGGCCGAGGAAAATAAACTATGTGAGTGATAAAAAGGAACTTCAGTGCCGAGGTGCATATTAAGTTTTATTTGAAATCTAAAATTCGAAAAAACTGTAAAAAATTACAATATAGGAAGTTTATACATCTGTCAGTTGTCAATTGAAACTGACAGTCAGTGTTGCCAACATCGAGAAGTGAAGTTATCGTAAATAACACTCAAAATGATGTGTTTTGTCCTCAATTTCGTCATCGGAATTAATTAGTTAATTCTTCTTGCAAATTTTGTTTCAAATTACGTCAAAATTTACTATAGTACGTCAATACATCTGCCAAATTTGTCCTAATTGTACAATAATTATTTAACGGTTGCCAACACTGGGTTGCTCAAAATCGTATAAGTGACGATTTCTGAGCTTTTATTGACGATTTTTGAGCACTTTTGTGCCGATTTCAAATAAAATTTATTTATTTATCAGAGGGCCGATACTTCCATCTACGAATCAAGTACCGAATAAATTATTGGCCGAATAATTGAAAAATGTCGCATTGAAATCATAGCTCAAATGATACTTATTGTTCTGTCATTTTTTTATGCGTGTTTTTTATTTATTCGACGAATAACTTATTCGGAAGTTTGTTCGTAGATGGAAATATCCGCCCAGAAAGAAATTCTAAGAAATGTCTACAGAAAATAAAAAATAAATTAAAATATAACATCTTTTACCCATTGTGTGGTACTCTGCTTACGCAGATCTCGGTAAGTGATATATTTTTGCGTGTGAAATACGTTTACCAGCCGTCAAGTCATAGCCCCCAAAGTTGTTGATTTTATTTTAATAGATTTATCGTGAAATACCCATATTTAGGTAACCAAATGGGCCTTATTGCATGCATTTTTAAATTCTAAAGAACCTCTGTAGTTACACTTTTGCTGTAAAGTGAATAAGATGTAGCGGGGGAAGGGAATTTATATTTTCTTAAATGGAAAGGGATCCTTTTTTTATTGGAACGGATAGCCCGAAGTATTCCCTTTTCAACGATATAACATGTTCCTATACCTAAAGTTAATAAAAGGTCACAAAGTTCAAAGAAACTTTAATATATTATGAAAAATATAATTTCAGGTAGGCCGTTGAACAAAACAAGTTACCTATAGTTTTTATTATTGATACTCCAGTCATCAAGATGTCAACAATTGTTGTTGACGTAAAGCCATTGTTGATAGCAGTATCAATAAAGAAACAATAACTTATTCTGTTGAACGGCCTATCTGAAATTATATTTTCCAGATTAAAAATTTTAATGTTTCTTTGAACTTTTTGGCCATTGTTGAAAAGGATATATTTCCTATCCATTCCAATAAAAAAGTACTCCTTTACATTAAAGAAAATATAACTTTCATTCGCCCCCGCCACATCCTCCCAATTATTTTATTTTACCATCCGTATAATTATGTCTCCCTCCTTGCTGTATAAGCCTGTGTATTTATTTTTCTCTAAAGTTATTAGTTAGCCAGCAAAACAGATTGGTTGTTTTAAAAAACTCACCCTGTATAATTAATAATAATTACCTAGTAATCATTATCAATTAATAATGAATACTAAGAAAACATTATTCTTTCTAGGTGGCGTTGCCAATGGCTTTGAATAACTTTATTTCAGTAAAGAGTACTTGTCATTTTTATTTTTCACGGTAAATAATTAAGCACATTAATGTAATGCAATGATTTTGATAAGAATAAACTTAACATTATTTATCGGCTGTATATAAATATTATTAACTTCTTACCCATGGTAGTAACAATTTTTTCTTTCGTTTTTCCCACAATGAAAATAGCTATAATTTTCTTCAAATTAATGGTGAATGACCATATTGGTTTGCCCAAAAACCTGCAATATAGCAGCTCCCAAAAAGGTGCTATATTGCCTATCCAATAATAAGTACTGATCAATGATAAAAATCCCCTCTTCACGAGCCGCTACTGGAATTTAGCCATAACAATCACCCCATTGTACGTCCAATCTCTAACTGGCAAACAGCAATATTTTACATCAATTTAAGTGTGGAACACAAACACAAATCTTCATAATTACATTGACAAGTCAAGTCCGAGCAGTGATAAGAACAGTTCGAGTCGCGGCTGATAAGTGTTAATTATGAAGCGATGCCGACCAATAGCTGATCAATAACCTTCATTACATCGTGCTAAACGATGCTTAATTATCGGGAGAGACTAGAAAATGAACCGATTCGCGATTGAGAAAAAATAGTGTTTGTTAAATACAAATAAATCCCGAGAGTTTTTCCTAAGATGGAACATTTACTTCTTTGTCATTATTATATGAATATGTACACTTTGTCCGCGATGTGGTGGCCGCTAAGTCATTAGCTTCCGAATTAATAATTAACAGTTGTATGTATAGTCTATCTTTGTCACGTACACGCTTGCTCAATCGTTGTTCATTTTAACGTATGTGTAATATGATATGTCCATCTCTATTTCAGATGATCACTTTACGGACGGAAATGTCAAACTTCAATCTGTCATTTCAGTATTAATTTTAGGTTATATTTTGAACGAAACTACACTTTCATATTTAATAGTAATAATAATAAGTATTAATAATAATAAAACGTTCAAAAATAAATCATAAGATACCTACTGTATCGTAAACCACAGAAGAGTATTATACAGGGTGTTTCATAACTTCAGGTACATACGTTAATGGTATATGTTATTTGATATGCTGATTACGAATCAAAAAGAATTTTTTTTTTTAATTGCAAAATTATTTTCCAGTCCAAAATTTTTCGTTTCCACTGCCACTGGGTGGGTGATTATGTTAATAATTATCGTTTCATTAAAAATAATTTAATTTTGTTTGTTTATTTACTAGTATTATGTAATTTAAATTTTTGATTACCTACTTCATTGTTTGTGTTTAATAGAAAAGCGAATCCAAACAAAAAAATACAACCGTAAAATGTGTCAAGATTAAACGGATTTATTTGTGCTCATCATAAAATATTATTGTAACATAGTTCTGGAGAGTGTTTAATTTGATATTAATTTAATATCTTTGATTGAAGAATATCACAAGTTAAGGTTATATTTTTATTATATAATACATATGTCAGAGGTAAATCGCAAATATAAAATTCTAAAGTTCTAAATCTAAATCTGTAAATTAAATCCAGTATAAACTAGCCTACCGCACCAGCTATCAGTGCAATGGAAGAAGACGATTGTAATAGTAATAGTAATAGTAATAGTAATAGTAATAGTAATAGTAATAGTAATAGTAATAGTAATAGTAATAGTAATAGTAATAGTAATAGTAATAGTAATAGTAATAGTAATAGTAATAGTAATAGTAATAGTAATAGTAATAGTAATAGTAATAGTAATAGTAATAGTAATAGTAATAGTAATAGTAATAGTAATAGTAATAGTAATAGTAATAGTAATAGTAATAGTAATAGTAATAGTAATAGTAATAGTAATAGTAATAGTAATAGTAATAGTAATAGTAATAGTAATAGTAATAGTAATAGTAATAGTAATAGTAATAGTAATAGTAATTCTATGAGCATTGTTTTATGTAAATAATAAATTAATTTAGTTTATAAATGTTCTTTGCTGTCAATAGGTTAAAAAACACTGCGCATCTTTTCTGCGCATTTTCTGAGAAAAATTCTGTGAAAATATATAACGCTTTTAATATATTTCTGTGCCTTTTTGTGAACATTTTTCTGAAGGTTATTTTCCTGTATGCTACGGTTGCTTTTTTGATCATAATTCTGTAACAGAAAAATGTACATAATTGTGAACAGAATAATGCAACATGTCAGACGGTATATCCCCTTGCTATTTATTAATTTTAGGTGTGGTTCTGCGTTCGCAGATCTTGGCAAGTGATATATTTGTAGGAGTAAAACTGTTATGGGGTTACCACGGAGCTGGTAACGTATCGGACTGTAGATCGTCAGATCCTCAGTTCGAATCCCACAGCTGACAATTGCCAATTTACATTTACCCTTGTGGTTCCCCCTCCACAAACATCTTTGGTGGCTATGATTTGACGGCTGGTAACCGCACTTCACACGAAAAAATATATCAACTACCAAGATCTGTGTATGCAGAGTGCCACACCCATAATGGATAAGAGGCGTGATGATATATTTATTTATTTATTTAAAACTGTTGGAAATACGTTAACTATATTTTGATTCAAAGATATTTTGATCATAGTGTGTCGAACCCTCACTAGCTGACTTTTCAAGACAAATACTGCTAGAAAGAGACAGAATTCCAAACTGCCGCTGCCAAGAAGTCCATATCAATCACTGAAGACCAGTGGCTACATATCGCTGTCTCTCTCTCACTCATATATACGCACACACAATGTAAATACCCTATTGTATTCTGCAATACCGACACTACAACCTGCTGAGATGAGGACACCTGAATATTTAACACGTTCGGGATTTTTCGAATAGAGAAGGTCTCGGTATATGATACATTCTTACGCGTACAGTTCCGTCAAAACAAAACCCCCAAAGGAGTTGGCTGCGTGTAAAAACAGAGGTAAACATAGAAGAATCAAGAATTACTTTCTTGTAATAGATACATGTTCAATAATCCACAAATGAGAAATGTTATAGTAGAAATTTCATAGGTACGAGATCTGTTGAGAAAATAACCTGACATTTTGAATTACGCGCCAAAGTGATATATTACGGTTGGCAGCACTGCGTTGCGCATAACCTCGTCTGTAAACACTTGTTCTTGCATTGTTAATATCTCGTTCAGTTTTCGCAATATTGTTATTTGAGTGCAACGTAAGTGTTAGTACTAGTAGCGTAATGAGTAATTTTCTGGAGCAAAGATGCAACATAAAGTTTTGCGTGAAACGCAAAGAGAGTTGTGGCGAGACAACTCATGGATCTGACACCACGACAATGCGCAAGCACAATCAACTTTGTCAATTCGTCAGTTTTGTACAAAAAATCAGATGACTTTGCTCCCTCAGCCTCTTTACTCACTAGATCCGGCTATTTTTTCTTGTTTCCAAAATTATAATCAGTGCTGAAAGGACACCGTTTTCAGACTATTGATGACATCAAAGTAAATACGTCACAGTCACAGAGTACTTTGAAGGGAATAAGAACAAATAATCTGTAAAATTAATAATAACGCAAAAAAAAGTTCAGATATCTTCTGAACAGACCTGGTATATCAGGTGTCCAATGTTTTATAGGACATATAAGAAATAGCTCCGTGGTAACGCATCGGGCAGTTGTCAATTTAAATTCCCTCCACTAACAACTTTGGGGGCTTTCACTTACCGAGATCTTACCTGTAATGGGTAAAAGGCGTGATGATATATTTATTTTGTTTTATAGGTAATACAATGTCGAAATTTTCATTAGGTCATAGATCGTTCCCTATGAATTTTAGAACAAAAGTGAAAAGACCAAAAATGTTCAGAAAGAAAAACTGCATTAAATGAGCCTTAATTTATTTATGTAGTGTATGTCTGTCATGAGATAGACGTAAAGTAAAATTTATAATTTTTATCTATTTCCAGAGTACGATGGTAAACAAAACAAACAAACAGTCGTATTATTTGAGTTTGACAGATGGCATTTGGCATAGTTTTAATGTTTATTGACTTGTTTAAATTATTTCTCAGCAATCATGAATACATTTATACAACAAAATGCTTCATGTCAAATGTCATCTGTCAAATTTCAATCAATACAACTGCTTGTATGTTTTGTTTACCATGGTACTCTAGAAATAGATAATAGTTATTTACTTTACAAGTGGGCAAAGCAAGGAATTCCACTTTGCCCACGTGTGAAGTATAACGTTTTATCCAACATATTTTAATAAATGAAAAATTGATTAAAGAAATATTATTTGACATTGACATATGCTTTAAATTTTTAAATATTGTCAAATGTTACCAAGGTGTTGTGTGTTATTATTATTGTTATAAATAGTAAAATTACTCACTAGTGACTTTCCTCAAATTTATACCTACTAGTGGGTAATCTGTTACTTTCCTTGTTTAAAATCACTATAGTTATAGAGCATTTATATTTATTGAGAGGTGTTGGATAAGAATTATAAATTTTATTTTGAGTATATCTCATAACAGTAATATATTAGATACATCAACTAATATAGGCTCATTTGATACAGATTTTGTTTCTGATCATTTTTCGTATTTACACTTTTGTTCTCAAAATTTTAACATTATATTTCCTATGTCCTATAAAAAAATAGGCACCCGGTATATCAAACATATGTCAAAAGCAGCGTATACAGGGAAGTTTTAAAAATGCATTAAACATCCATCTTTCCACCATTCTTATCACTTTCCAAAGAATCCAAATTTTCCAAGTCGGTAGCCGAGTCCGAGCAGTAATTAGTTTGAATCGAACTGATACTGGGAACTTGTATCTGCCATATGTAGTGGACCAGTGGCGTAGTCGACAACATTGCGCAGGGGGCTCGGCTAGGGGTACAGCTGGACGGCTGCGCGTCGGCATTTTCAAAAAGATCGCCTTTACATTGCAATTAGCTAGTCAGAATAAATTGTGACCAAGTAGTAGAGAATGGACTGGGGACTGGAACCTTGAGTGTGCGGACAGTGGCGCAGGAGAGGGGATTTCTCGTTGGGGGCATGATGTGATCAGAATGAGCAGAAAGGTAAATAATCGACTATTACATGCACGAGAGATATTCGAAGGACTATTTCCCGATTAAAATTTAGCCAAACGCTGTTTCTCATAAAAAATAAAGCAAAATTTAAAAACTTCATTTGACAGCAAGTCATAATCACCTTGGTAATTTGCACTAGTGCGGGTAAGTCTACGTTGATTGGACGACAAACAAAAATGTCAGAATTCTGATTGGTTTAAATTTTATGAGGGAAATAGTCCAAAATATTTGGGTGCTGAATATACCGGGAGTTTTTTTTTTATCTGCATACATAGGGATGTGTCATGTGTCATTACCATGGTTACAATTAAAATGATTGACAGCAATTAACCCTTCCGTCACCAAAAGAGGTATCTTACATACTCCACAGATTTATATTTAAATCAGGGTAACAACGGTAAACTTTTAATATTTGTAGTGTCATAATGTCCAATATTGGTCTGACGTTTTATTAAGAATTGTTAGAAATTTATGCCATGAGATATATGTAAATATCAATTAAATATCTCATTGGGGTTTGGAATAAAATTGCATTTGTCAGAATCATGGATTGAAATCGAACTTTTTTGCAAACCATTTTTTACAGCAGTCATGTCTCGAACAGAAACAATAAATGTTCACATCATTAAAAATAAATGTAATAATGTTCTTGATAAAAAAATTGTAAATACATTTTATCCAACACCTCTCAATAAATGCTCTATAACTATGGCGATTTTAAACAAGGAAAGTAACAGATTACCCAATAGTAGGTATAATTTTGAGTAGTGAGTAAATTTCTATTTATAACAATAATTATATCACACAACACCTTTTTAAATGTAATTTAATAAATTTAAAGCATATGTCACTGTCAAATAATATTTCTTTAATAAATTTTGCATTTATTAAGAGATGTTGGATAAAACGTTGTACTTCATACTTGGTCAAAGTGGAATTACTCACTCGATAAAATTATCACACTCAGCCTTCGGCTCGTGTGCTAAAATTTCTCTTGTGGGTAATTCCTTACTTTGCCCACTTGTAAAGTAAATAAATAACTATTATTTGTCAACGTTACAATTTACGATTTTTGTATTAGCAATTAACTTAAGATTTACGTAAAAACAAAAGCGCATTAAATATTTAAAACAAGAAGTATTATTTACAAAGTGATAGACAAGTACTTCTGCTTACACACAAGTACATTATGTGTCCGCCATTTTCTATTTTGCAATTTTGACATCAAATTCGTTATCAGCGACCTCAAAAATAATTCCTCTGGCAATTCCGGTCCACGTTGAATGTCCGTTTCCATGGTTACTATCCGCTCGCATTTCCGTTACATGCTGAATGTGGCATACATTTTTTCCATATGCCAGCGATAAAACATATCCGTTCAGGGGTATTATATATACCTCATTTAGGTATGGACGATTGTAAATTATTTTGGTTACGGAAGGGTTAAAACATTTTTGTCTCAAATTAAATGACCACTTTTGCTCAAGGAAAAACTACGGCCAGGTTTTAATATTAGACCCTATATATCATCACGTCTGTTACCCATTTTACTACAAGAATAAAAGCATATTCTTGTTTATTCTGTTTTGTATTTTTATGTAATCTCGAAAGTTTGCTTGAAAATGACCACTAAGTTGTCGAAACCGGTCGCACTTTTAAAAATAAAGGATTGGAACAATGTGAATTAAGATGTGAGGATTATCCTTTCCCTTCCTTATTTCATTGTAAAAGAAATATAGTAAAATTAATATGATAGATAAAACCATCGGCCTCCGCCAATGGGTGTGCCAACAAACAGTTGACTATCAACTCAACGGCCACTACGATCTTTTGCATTTTTAATTTGGCTTTGTTTCGCTTGCCCGCAGTAAATAGGTGTCACAGCATTGAGAGACGAACACACACACACGTACAAACCTACACACACAATCTCATACAAATACAAGAGCGGCAAGATCTAATGCTGCGTAATTTTTCACAAGTCGTCGTCGCTGTAAGTAGTAGGCTTTGAACGACCAGCGTGCGCATTTTGTTTCGCAGCGGCTGAGAAATTTATGATCGCGGTAAGCGAGGTGTCAATAAATAACAACGCTTTCCTTCTTAGTATTTAGGTTATGCAGACGCGAACCTGGGACTGATACTTGACGAAAGGATTTATCAGGTTTTATTTATAAACTATACAATATACCATTCAAATATTTACTAATTTTGAGAATTAACGATGTTAAAACCATAATAAAAGTTCACTTAAACATGCATCTAGATACTCTTAGTTTTAGACTTAATGGCTGATACCATGATCCCTGTTTTTGGGTGTTTTACGAGAAGTATTTTAGCATCGGTTATAGAGCTGTATAATTTTCTGAAATTATTTTATAAAAAAGATCTTGGAATAGAAGTTAAAAAGAAATATACATTACCTACCACTTTTCTTTGAAATGTTTTTGTAAAAATTATTTTAGAACATTGTACAGCACTAAAACTGACTTTAAATACTTTTCTTAAAACATACAAAGACATAGCTTGTAGTACTTGCCAATATTGTATATCAGTCTTATTCTAAAAATACATTATATACATTAATAGTTATTTAGGTATCTAGAACGAAAAGTGAAACTTTAAGGTACTAGCAAGGTGTTGCTAGGATTTTAAAGTCACTTTTCGTTCGAGGTACATACAAAATTATATTTTATCCAACACCTCTCAATTAATGCTCTATAACTATGGCGATTTTAAACAAGCAAAGTAACAGATTATCCACTAGTGGGTATAATTTTGAGCAAAGCCACTAGTGAGTATTTTTTTATTTATAACAATAATAATAACACACAACACCTTGGTAACTACTTCGATTGACATTTTAATTTAAAAATTTAAAGCATATACCACTGTCAAATAATATTTCTTTAATAAATTTTTCATTTATTAAGAGGTGTTGGATAAAACGTTATACTTCACACGTGGACAAAGTGGAATTACCCACTTGTAAAATTAATAACTATTATACTGCTTACTGAAGTTGATAAATTATAGTATTTTGTATCAGAAATTATCAAAAATATGAGTTAATAAAAGTAGGCTAAATAACAATTTTTATAGTAAGTATTTGATTATAAATAAAGAAAAAATTAAAACTCAAATTTTACTTTACAGTCCTACAGTCACTTTTCGTACGATAAAAATTCCGAAAAATGTAAAATAGGTAAGTAACCAGTAAGAAATAAATAATATTTTAGTGTCAAAATCATCAGTATTGGTAATCGAAACCGGAATCAAAATAGTTAACCGAAAATATGTTAGTGCCGAAACCAGAACCGAAAATTGAAAGATACAAAACCGGAACCCCAAACATAACCTTTTTTTATTTTTCGGATAACTGTCAACCGCAAAAGACCTTTTTTGTAACATAAACGTAAATTAGTGGTTTTAAAATAATTCTAAAGTAACAACTCTATTTTAATCAGTTTAATTGTCACAATTAATCTATAATTATTTCAAAAAGTCCTTGTAGTTAATTATTATAGTCCTACAGTTTTAAACTATTTCATAGATAATAGTTATTTATGATATAAGTGTTAAAAGTGACATTTTATGAGTAAGTGGGGAAATTTGTGAAACGAGGTAAAGCCGAGTGAAACAACTCCACGAACGAAATAAATCACTTTTAACAAGTACATCATACAAAATTTTATCTACGATTTTCCTAGTGAATTAGTAAATATTAAAAAATATAGAATGATATTTTGACAGGTAGGGTAATATTTGTTGATTTATTAATAAAAATCATTAGTATTAGTAACGTGTTAAAAGTAACAATAAAATCACTTGTAATACGTTGATATGTTACTTTTAACACTAGTGTCCGAAAGTGATACTTTTAATTTGCTAAGAAACCGTTAAAAGAGCTACAACGCTCGTAGATAAAATAATATTTAGTTCTTTCGTTTTTGTTTTTCTAAAAGTACATGAATAAAAAAGCAATATTAAAATTTAAAATGTATATAAATACTCGTTAATTTTATTTGGAATATCGAAACCATTTAATAACACTGGATCACCGATCATCAACCTATAAAGTTGTATAAAAATCGAAAGCGAAATTTTATTTTTACGATGACCAAAACCGATATCTTTTATGATTACCATCTCTGGTTGAAACTGAATTTTTGATATTTTTGAACGTACCTTCAGCTATTATTAAAGAAGTGAAATCAAATTTGTTCGCTGATTCAGGTACAGATTCTAAATCTCTTCAACTTTTATTAAAAATATTTTTCTATAAAACGATTAAGGAAGAAGGAAATTGTATAAGTATTATTTAACTTGTAATATGCTTATGATCACTGAGTCAGTCACCAGCCTGTATATGTCAGGGTGGTATTGAGACAGGTCATCAGATAAGCACGTTCTGGGGTCCCTAGAATATGATTTTACGGAATAGTATATTGTACAACGAGCATGGAATGGTACTCATTTCCTACGAGTATGAAAGTTTGTACGAGTATGAAATGGACATTCCATGCAAGTTGTACACTATACTTTTTCTACGATCACGATTTTATTTCCTAATTAATTTAATTTTAATAATAATTTTGTTCCGCTTTCACCATTCCAATATTTGACAATTCTAAATAAGTATCCTAGCAATGGCACCTGTACTTAAATGAACTGATCTGTATTGAAATACTCACAAAACAAATTTATTTCGCACGATGCTTGCAATGTACCTCATATCCCTAGCAACAACAAACATACAATGAGCAGATTTCTCAGTGGTCGTAGAAAAATACATTTCTACAATCTTATTTGCTTTAATGTTATTTAAGGTTTAAGTTTACATATCAATAATTTCAATGCATTGGCATTTAGATTAAATTGAAGATTTTTATTTGTTTATTTTCTTGTAGATTCCCAACCCAATAAAAGTCGAACGTCGGCATGAGTCTAGTTACATTTCGTTTCCGACTGTTAGAAAAACAACCCGAATTTCAAGTAATAAAAACGCATCATAAAACCGGGACCAAAGAAAAGACGTATAGGAAATCGATAAATACCTCAATTTTATTGCTTAATTAATTAACATTAATTTGATTGGATCCCATAATTAACGCTAATCAGTCTCATTATCAGATCTAGTTCCAAAATGAAATAATTACTGTTCTTAGAAGTGTTTGCTAACGAATTTTTATAGCTATGTTTTTGGAACAGACGTTAAAAAGTTTATCTATGAATATTTTTCTCTTCTTAAGTGCTGAATACAGTAGCTGGAATACATCATAGCATGCCATGCATTGCTGACAATTAATTACTTTGAGCAGCGTTTTTTCTTCTATTTCAAAGGAACTGATTTGAGAAACATTAGTGGTATTGATTGGATTAAACTTACAACGAGTCAATGCAGCCATGGCTGTTCCACGGCCATCAATATTAAAAACAATAAAAAATTTATAGGCGAATCTTCATTTAAATGACATTGAAGATGTTATTTATTTATGTTTGTGATTTGAAATTATAAGGTTCTTTGGAAGCGATTGACAGTTTAAATCAAAGTTACATTTCTTCTGAGAGCCTGTAATTATTTTGTATAGATAATTTGTATTTCAAGATTTAATTTTTAGTCTTGGAGTTAAAGCAGCTCATTGAAAATTGAATTGACATTTTGATGCTGACGTTGACACTGCACGCTACGAATCATACAAAATATATGATGTTCTAACAGATTTAAACGGTACAAAATATAGAAAAACGTTTCAAATAGAAATAATAGCCCATATTATTCTACATATTTTTGAACAATAGTTTATTGTGTTATTAGGAATGGACAATTACATGCGAAGCATACAAAGTCACATTTACTCCGAATAACACATGCAATTTTTTTCTTCAAACATAGAACATACAATTATAAATCATTAATATATGCCCAAAACTTCAAAAAATATTCTGTCTTCATTTCTAGTTGCCATAGAATATGCTGTTTTGTTATTTTAGCTTATTTGTTTCATCTTTAACTGTCAAATTATTGAATTACAACCTAACTATTTTTTATAATATTTTATTTTGTCCGCCGCCGGAGTAGAAGTGTTGCCAAGGTGAAACTTTTACGCCGGCGGCGACAATATTGAACTTCTGCTTTTTGAATACAAATACATAACGTTTGAAGAAAAATTACTCTAAGGACTGGTATTATAAAGCAAAATAATCTACCAAAAATTATGCTTAGCAACTAATAGTTATTTGTTTAATTAGGCATCAAAACACCGGATTTACAGCAGAGGCTGAATGCTGCCGAAGCTATACAAATAAATTGAGTATAATAATTTTCCCTGTGTTAGTTCAGAACTATTTTTTTAAAGCTATTCTAAAAGTCTAAATTAGATCAAATGATATGATCCAGGGTTCGTATATAGATGATGATGAGTTTGTACTTCTCTAAATTAAATGTTTGATAGAGAGTTTAAAAAAAGATTTCAATTATCGAAACAAAGTGTGGTACACATTGTGGGACAAATTGAAAATAATGTAAAACCATTGACAATAAGGAATATGTCAATTCCAATTACGAATAAGCTACTAATATATTATAACGTTGTGTTTTTAAGCAAATAAATTGTTAGAGGGGACCGTTTAGATATAACATAAGCATCAGTGGATAAAATAACCCATCAATTATTTAGTCAAGTGAAAAGTAATCAAATATGGAATAGAATCCTAATATAAAATACTGCCCTTTATTTATTGTTATTTAGACTTTTATACAATTATTATACTGTTAATTAAATTTTAAAATATAAAACTGTTAAGTACTAAGTTAAGCAAACATGTATTATTGCTAATAAATGTTATTAATTTTTGTTAAATGGCGGTATTCCATATTAAGATCCTATGCCATATTTGGTTACTTTCCTCTATTAAAACATTGTGTTTTTTAGAAAAATAATTGTTATAGGGGACATAAACATCAGTGGGTAAAATAATCCATAAATTATTTATTGAGATATACTCGAAAAACTTGATAGGCCTTCAAGTAAACTACCACTTTCGAATGATAGATTGCTACCAATATCTAACCTAACATTACATATACCGGGTGTATTTTTTTACCTTTTCACTTTACAGCAAAAGTGAGTTAAATGTCACTTAACCCACTCATTTTGCTTGAGTTAAGAGCTTCATTAACGCACTCGTTTTCATTAACGTACTATTTATTATAAATGTTGTGTCATGTCAAAATATGGTTACTAGGATACAAAAATAATAGAATACATAAAAAATAATTTCAGTTGTCAAATAGACTACAGTAATTCCTAATAATAATATAATATATCTCAATTGCGTCTTATTTAATCTACAAATATCGACATAACAAATTGGCGACGAGAATTAAACGTTTTGTATCTCCAGCTTCAATAGTTTCTAATTCAAAATATGGATCCTCAACAATTTGAAGAATTTTTATCGATGCAACAATAGTTATTTGTGTATCAAGTGCGGATAGAGCATTGTTTGTTGCACGCGGCGAGAAATTGTTGATCGAGGCGAAGCCGAGATCAACAACTCGACAAGTGCACCGAACAAGCTCTATCCGACGAGATACACACAATATTTTTTCTACAATCGTTGAACAATGTCAAGCTGTAGAAAAAAAATAATTTTCAAAATTATCTTTGGTCACGCCTATAACAATTCAGTAAAATTGTAGTTACCCATGTCACCGTAATCATGACAACGTTTATGAACAAAATAAACATTTTCAAAGAAATCATAATTTGACACATGGAGTACATTTGACATATGGAGTACATTTAACATAAAGTCTACAGAGTGAATACGTTTATGGTGATTAAGTTGAAGTGTATGTACGTATATGCCAACTGTATTTGCAATAGCAAGGTACCAGAAAAATCCAATGTATCATTTACTTCTTTTAAATAATTTATTTTTGTTTTGTTTTTGTCGCTCTAGTGCGACAATATGTCACTTTGTCGCCCTAGAGCGACAATTTTGAACATTTCCTAACCAAAAATGCAATAACAATGTCGATATTGTGCAACGATTGTAGAAAAAAATATTTTCAAGCTATGATGGAACAAGTGGTGACACAGAAACAGTCCACAAGTATCAATCCTGAATCAAGTACTACTTATTCAACAACAACTATAGTATACAATTTTGAACAGTACGATAAAAGTAAGGAGCAGTTTGGACATTATATTGAACGATTTGAAAATTATTTAAATATGAAAGGAATAAGTACAAAGGAAACTATTGCAAAATCAATATTATTGAACAGTATAGGTGCTGAACAATATCAAGTACTTAAATTGACAATCACTCCTAAAAAAATTTCTGACATTACATACATGGAAGTAGTCAGAATCCTTATTGAACTTATAAACTTCAACCTACAAAAACGCGTTTCCGATCTTATACAGCTGGCATCTTCGATCCTATAGGTATAACAGAGGTTTCAGTTGAATACAATGGGTATGATGAAGTTCATTTAATACTACTTTTTGTAGTGAGTTCGGTATTACTACACGCTGACCCCTGAAAATAATTTCAGTTGTCAAATAGACTACAGTAATTCCTAATAATAATATAATATATCTCAATTGCGTCTTATTTAATCTACAAATATCGACATAACATGTTGATAATACAATCTTTACAATTCATTAAATTAATTAATATTTAATTAATTAATAATTTTTCAAGCTTGTTCTTCTATATCCGACGAAATACTTTCTAAATCTCTCATTTTCACGAAATGCTTAAAAAAATATTTAAAACAACTACATAATTACTCAATGTCAAATTGTGGTCGTCATGGATTTTAAACCATTTTTACAGGAACTACATGGATTAATTTTCTACTTGTCAAAATAAAAAGTCAAATTATTTTAATTTTTTAACTTTGGGCGGGCGTAGATAAAATATTGTACAATAGACGTTTGATAATGCATTATTAATATACTTATGTGATTAAACAACTCGGCTTTATATATCGTAAATAACTATTAAATGGTGAAGTACACCATTTTATAGCTAGTATGTGCGAAAGATAGAGGAAACATCGGAATTATTACATTAACAATTTTCCTCCGATCCAATAATTTCTATCTCCATCACCAGTAGCAGGTGTAAATCTTACGTCTTCGACATCCAAGAACCCAAGCGCCCTGTTCAAAGTAACGGCATTTTTTTTTTCTGCGGAAAAACTTCAGTGAACAGCAGCAATGAGAAACTGTAATGGTCGATGTGTGATACATGTAAGTTGCACATTTCTCGACTGTGCTAACAAGTGAGACGACATGGGTTTCTAGGAAAAAATCACGTGATCAGTGCCATGAACCATGTCACCATGTCTAACACACAGAGAGAGAGAGAGAGAGACAGAACGAGAGAAATAGTAATAGGGAAATGGGTCAATTTTGCCTTTTACTTTGACTTCTTCTTTGTTAGATTGAGTACAGGTACTTAGTCGCTTTATTCATTCAATAGTCATGAATTTTTAATATTTATTATGTATTTCTTAGAGTAAATAGCTCCGTGGTAACATGGTTCAATTTTACCCCTGTGGTTCCCCTTTCATTGGGGGTTGTTATTTGACGGTATTACACGCGCTAACTTTGTAGCGGTCCTGTCCAAGATAAATGAAAATTTAATGAAGATATCATTTTGAAATTATACAGTGTGTCCCAAAAACGTACAGGCAATATTTCAAGGATGAATTCCTGAACTTATTTAGAGTCGATAAAAACATATGTCCTAAACGTAAAAATTAACGAGATATTGCTTATTTCATAATTTATGTGGTTAAAATTTTAGTTCAACGTATTTCTGAAATACTGATCCAATGGGGTCCTTTACTAGAGTCACAAAATGGCAAATAAGTCTTTTACTAGACTAGACTAGACCCAAAAACATCGTACTAGATATAATAGAAGTTTAAAAATATTATTAATTATTGAGATATTTGAGTTTCAAAGCCCTTTATAATGACGTCTAAATATTATGGCGCATATATCTATCCTATTCTAAATTCTTTGTTCTTCTCTTATTATTGAGCTGTCTGATTAACAAAGGGTGAAAATAGTTGGCAACTAATTTGAAGATTTTTGTTTTGCTTTTAATTCGTAACATACATGTTATTTATTTCTAACTAATAAATATTACTTTAGGTCGACTCAACGAATTTAAAGACTTGTTGAATGACATAGGCTAGGAAAATTCATCCGTGACTATTTCCCTCATAAAATTTAAGCCAATCAGAATTCTGACATTTCTGAATGTCGTCCAATCAACGTAGAATTACACAATAATTTTGCACTAGTGCAAATTACCAAGGTGATTCTGACTTGCTGTCAAATGAAGTCAAATAGTCCTTCGAATATCCCTCGTGCATGTAATTGTCGATAATTTGACATGCACTTGGGATATTATATATAATAATCAAACATTAGACTAAAATAACCTTAGTTTATTCATGTTTCTTCCTGAAATAAATGGAATTCTTCTTCACATGTCACGTTGACAAAGTCAATTTTGTGACACTGTTTTTCTCGAAATTGTATACGGAGAATTTATTATTTATAAAATTGTCAGTCTGTCAAACTTGGAGCTGTCATTGCTCACGTAAAATTATTAAAATTAGTTTTTTATTGAAGTAATAACACAAATAGTCAAACTATAAAGCACTATGTCTTATTAATATTACAAGGAAAGGTAATTATTTATTTTAATTTTAACTGACTTTTTTTTGGACTTGGCACCTACAAATAATGGGCTGATTAGATTTTAGTGACTGGCCATCAACTGGACGTGGTACTTTATTTGAAGAGCTATGAAATATTTTGAGCATATCTCAGTAAATAATTAAGTTGGAATCAATTTTAGTGGCCCTTTTAACGGTTGCTTTGCAAGTTAAAGATATCACTCTCTGACATTAGTGTTAAAAGTAATATAGCAAAGTATTAAGTTATTTTATTGTTACTTTTAAGTAATACGTTGCTGACGATTTGTACCAATAAATCAACAAATATAACACTACCCGTCAAAATATCTTTCTACATTTTTACCCCCCGCCACATCCTGTAAGGGAGGTATAGGAATCATGCTAAAATTGAGTAGTGAGTTTTCAGTGGATGAGCACGTTTTAGGGTTCCTAGAATAGTTTCGCGATGATGTCTGTGTATGTGTCTGTCTGTCTGTCAGTCTGTGTGGATCTCTGGAATTACGGTTTCTCAAAAACTATAAAACTGAAAATTTTGATATTTTGTATGTATCAATTGTATCCTCTTTAGAAGAGCTGATTAGTTTTTGGTGATAATCCAATAACCGGAAGTGGTAGTTTACTTGAAGCCCTATCAAGTTATTTTAAAATATCTCAGTAAATTATGGTTTCATGAAAATTTATTATTAGAATAATGTTTCAAATTATCTACAATTATTGTTTGAAACATTTTCCTCTTACTGTCACCATTTATGAATTACAACACGTTAAATAATAGTATATTGTGTCATTAGGAGTAAATGTGATACTTTGTGTGCTGAGCATGTAAGTTTGAACGACGAGCGAAGCGAGTCGAACAATTACATGCGAAGCACCCAAAGACACATTTACTCCGAATAATACATGCTATTTTTTCTTCAAACATAGAAAATAAAATTATAAATATTATAAAATGCTCAAAACTTCAAAAAATATTCTGTCTTATCTAGCATTTCAAGTTGCCGTAGAATATGCTGTTTTGTTATTTTTGTTTATTTGTTTCATTTTCAACTGTCAAATTATTGAATTACAACCTAACTATTTTTCATAATATTTTACTTTGTCCGCCGCCGGCGTAAATGTGTTGCCAAGGATGCACATTTACGCCGCCGGCGACAATATTTAACTTCTGCTTGTTGAATACAAATACATAACAACGTACTTTTATGACGTTTGAAGAAAAACATTATATTTTGATATTTTTGTTTAAATCTGCTAACCTGTTTTTTGAACAAAACAACGGTTGAAAAACGTCATTTTTTGGCATGTGTCACATTTTTTTAAATGGATGAGCATTTCTTGATAGTGGTGGTCCGTGTTCCTGCATTGTTCGATAAGAAATCTATGGCGAGAGGTATTGTGGTGCCCACAACAGATTTTTTAATAATTAACTAATACACTGGGAAGATCGTAGTATCGTAGATAAAATTTTATTTGATATACGTGTTAATAGTGATTTATTTCGTTTATGGAATTGTTTCACTCGGTTTCTTTTCGTTTCATAAACTTCCCCATTTACTCATAAAATGTCACGTTTAACACTTATATCATAAATAAATATTAAAACTTTGTTTTCTATTTTTTTATGGTTTAAAAGTTGTTTTAGGCGAGAGGTTACATGCTGCCACATCAATTTTTTGTAATTTGTAATGATTGTTTATTTATAAAATAGTTAACAAATTCCCTTAAGGGAAATATTTGGTCCGTTGTGTTTAGATTTTTGTCCTAGCAATACATCATTTAACATCATTGAAGAATTAAGTTCATGTTGCATCAATGGTCAAACGAGAATATACAATTCTACCGCGGAAACAAAGAATCCTCTTCTAAATTTTGCGTTTTCAGTTGCTCATCTCCACCACCACAATCTTTGAGAGGAATCACAAAATTAATGGCTCCTCAATAAAAAATCTCCGCGTTGAGTGTTCTCACATGTAGGTAATCGCATCTGCTATAAAACTCCAAACTCGAAAAACCAGAAGCCAATAACATTTTTCCCACCTCTCGGTCTATCGCTCCATTCCTCGGGTTCTGGGTTGAGGTCTGAGCGCTGAGCGGCGGTCGACGCGTATCAGTGACACATCACCGAGGAGTTTAATTGTTCTGGGGAACGGAGTCGGCGGCGAAAGATATTTAAATGTGTGTTTTATTCGAGGAGCTAGAGGTGATGGTTATCTGCGGCCTGAGGTGTAATCAACACCCGAATTCTGGTAGCCGGGGAAATAGCGCACCTTCAGGACCGTACTCATGGTGTTTTCATTGCTTTCAAGGGAAATGGAAGACAACTTGATAAACAGTAAACACTAATGTTTCTACAATTTAAAATGTTATTATTTACAAGGTTTGACAAATTAAAATAATATCGCTGTTCAAATGTGCCACCTCCATTTAGCACTATTGGTGATGTATTTTAAGAGTGATTAATACATATTTTTAAAAATTGCCTTTTTACAATTAAATTTTTTTTTAATATTTACCGGTTTCAGGAGATTAAACCTATGTTTACATGCGCAAAAGTAGGCAGAGTAAGTATGTCATAAGTCTATGCTGTACTGTAATATTACCATTCTGACCTATCAAAACAGTCAATAAAATGAAAATAATACACAATGATAATATAACGCTATTTATTAATACACACGGAATTAAGCTGTTCAGAGCTTCACCTGCTGCGTTCTAAATATTTTCAGGCAATTTAGCATCGCCAAAATCCACTTTTTATCTAGCCATTATGAACACATTTGATGTTTAAGTAAAAAAATTATTTATAAATATGACACAAAACAAGTGTAATCATGGTGTTAAATAAAAATAAACAGACGAACTTGATCACCTTCTAAAATTATGACAGACGTTATTCATAAAAGAATTAAAAAAAAATTTATTAATAACATTAAAGTCTTCATATTCTGAAACCAGTAAACTATTGAACAAACAACGGATATTATGAGTCATAATAGGCCTTAGATGTCTTAAAATCCTCGCTCTACGAGCTCGGATTTCAAACTGACATCTGCGGCTGTTATGATACTCATAACATCGCTAGGAATGTTAATAGCTATTACATCAAGTAGGTAAAATAAAGTTTAATATAATATTGTTTGTATAGTAACAAATAGTGCACGTTAGATTGTTTAATTTATATATGGATATGGATGTGCTCTTACGAAAGGCACTGAATGGAACGAATGGTGTACATACGTATTGGTGAACATATAGTGAATGCATTAGCTTATACGGATGATGTTGTTGTGTTGGGTGAAACTGAGGAACAATTGAGAAGAATGATTGTGAGCATAAATGAAATAGGGAAAGGTTTAAATCTGTTATTGAATGTCGATAAACGTAAAGTGTTGGTGTTTGAGAAGGTATGACTGATGGTTTGTTGCGTGAACGAATGATTCCGAGTGTGAAGAATAGATGAGCATGTATGAATCGCTCTTTGAATGTGGAAGAGGAGGAAATTGATTGTTGGTTGACTGTGTTTCTGGGTTCATGCTACCCCACTGAGTGGGAGATAGCGTGATGTTATGTATGTATGTAGTAACAAATGCTACTTGTAACAATTTTTCTAAGTAGCTCCTGAAGATGACCCAAGTGGGGTAGAAACGTTCAGTTGAATTGTAATAAAACCAAGAACTGAAAACCAGAAATTTATTTCCTTTCCATTTTCCAATCTTTCAACTGTTCAAAAGTAATCAATCTCGAAATGTTAGAGATTAATCATTATAGGTAATATACCGAAAGTCAAGAATTTATCGGTAAAATTTCGAATAGTTGTTGCTTAGAAACGGACAACCATGTGCCGTGCATTTTTGACACAAGCTGCTGTTTC
Source organism: Poecilus cupreus (assembly GCA_963942605.1). Taxonomy (NCBI): domain Eukaryota; kingdom Metazoa; phylum Arthropoda; class Insecta; order Coleoptera; family Carabidae; genus Poecilus; species Poecilus cupreus. Next base: position 17,307,287 of record OZ012729.1, read on the forward strand.
AGCTTAGAAATTATAAGTAATTTAAAGTAAAATAAATTCCTGGCTAGAATTATATGCGGTTGATTATTCCATGAATTTAAATAAAATTATACAAACTAATTGTTTAAATGACAAAATTTTCAATATCAACAAACATATGGTTGCTTGCGGCCTAGAATATGGTGCAGTGATTTATCAGAATGTTATCACTGAAAAATCGTCCTCTTGTTGCAAATGAAGCATTCTGATAATGTAATGAAGGAATTAATTATTTACATATAACTGGTTTGGAATGGATGAAAATTTTTCCAAACTTATAGGTAAGTTTATCCCTGTGGTTCCCTCTCCACTAACATTTTCTAGGGCACTTGAAGATTGGTAAACGACGCGTAGAATCATATATGGACATTTATATAAATACAGAATATAACTTAAATGTGTACATTAAATTTACCTTCTGGGAGAACTTGTCTAACTAATAATTTGATCCTATTGCAACAGCAACTTTTCCAAATAAATTTTGACAATAACATATTAATCGATAAATAATAACTATTATAAAAAGTATAATTTGTAAAAATTCCTGATTTTACGAATAGCGCGTTCAGTAACATTGTGCTGGCTTGTGGTGAAGCTTGTGTTCGCACATTTGTACATGCTGTTTAACATCTACGAAATCATGGATACTTTAATCCTGTTAATATTAAACAGGATATTTTGAGAGTGTCGAGGCTCAACCAGGATCTAGCTCTCGAAGCCTAATAACACGCAGTCCCACATATGACAATTTAGAGGATATTAAAAGAGCAACAGTTACATCCTTACCATGTGCAAAAAGTCCAGTGTTTGCTACCAAGAGATATATCACGCAGACGGCAATTTTGCGAATGGCTACAATTTAGTTGATATAATAAATTAACAATTACTAATGTTGTTGGTCGAGTAGATTCAGGTGGTATTCTCATTGGAATTTGTTCCTCAATTTCACTATCGGCTGAACAAATTTTTATTTAAAAAATACAATATTACTGTCTGCTTAAGGTCAAACATAAGCGTCGAAGAACGAATCCTTTATTCTTTTATAAAACAGCAATTTCTGTATTCTTCATTTATTTTCATGTTCTTTATGGTCCAACAACCTCCATCCGTCAAAATTTCATTGAATTTTTACTGTGCCTTATATAGATTGCAATGTCAAATGAAGTACATATTTTCGTTGGGTTCGTTTACTCCCATGAATTTTGTTTTGCAAATTCAAATTTGAATGAATTATTTCTTACAATTATTCTTATCGAAAAACAAAACAATTATTACAGTAAGGTATTTGACCATTCTAGTATTTATATATGTGGATGAAAAGGATAGCTAAAACATTAAACTATAAAAAAATATTCATTAAAGTCTAGTTGGTCAAAAATTCAGAATTTTGATACTGTATTTCTCATTCCCATGAACGACTACAGTAATGAAAATACTTCGTATATTTATAAATATGGTCGTCTATAACATACTAAGTTTATTTTTAATTTGAATTTACAGTTCTTGAGAAACAAATAAAAATATACAAAAAAACACACTTTTTGGTATATTTTATTTGTTCCTCAAAAACTGTAAATTCAAATGAAAAATAATTTTAGTATGTTATAGACGATCATATTTATAAATATACAAATTATTACTGTAGTCGTTCATGGGAATGTGTGGCATATATTTTACTACTTTGAAAATTATGTGAATGAATAATTTGTAAACAAAATTAGCTTTTTAAAATTTATTATAAAACTTTAGACTTTTATTTAAAAATGTAGGTATAAACATTATATGTTTCATTTATTATAATTATTATAATAATGATATATTGTTGAGCTATCTTCAGTATGGTTGACCTTAAGTGCCATCTTTGGCTGATGAAACAGACGAGCACTGGAGCACTGCACAAAGCTATCTTCAGTTCTATCAATATTGGCCTTTGGTAGCAGTCAAATATTTTACATTGTCAGGAAATCTTGAAAGAACATTAACTCAAAAACTAGAAGGGAAAAAAGTTGTGGCTCTCGCCGAGTTCTATTACTAGTTTGATTTAAAGTAGGTCCTTTCGCAGATTCCGGACTTATCTATTCTATACTTTTATAAAATCACCCTTAATCCACCCCTGTAGTGGTACACTGTCTCGCAAAGAAGCTCAGAAGCTGTCAGCGACACTTTGTGCTCCGTATTTTTATAGCGATTGAGAAATCCCCGGCATTCAGAGGCAACGATGTGCCGATGTCCGCGACCGATGCATCTCCTCCCGGCATCAGCGCTCCATCGGGCTTCCACATTCCTCAGACGCTGGGGCCCTCTTCAACCGTTCCTACATTATCAAACCTTGTATCTGGTTCTGGGTTCATCTGATGCTGGCCGCTAGTTTGTCTTGCGAACCAACCAACTGAATATTTAGTGGTTACTTTTAAAAAAGTAAAGTTTAATTAATGTAATTTGTAATATACACTTTGTGAGACACTTGTCTGCGTATAGTATAAATAATATATGTGGCAAGTTGAAACATTCTTTTTGTGCGCCGTCGAATTGGGCTTGACAAACTAATCCGCAATGCGTCGCTACAATCGCCAGGAGAAGCGCCAAACTCTCTTCGGAGAGCCATATTTAAAAATGTTAGATAATAGTATATTACATAACGAGAGAAGTAAGAAGCAATTTACGCACGAGTGAAAAAATTGACACACGAGCCGCGTAGCGGCGAGTTTGTAATTTCACGAGGGCGTAATTGCTTTACATCTCGAGTTTTGTACTATACTTTTTCTACGACCGCTCAATACTATTTCTAAATTAAAAACAATATTCAAATAGTTAGAAATTTATTATGCTTTTTTGTTTTCTCTAATCCATTAATTTTTAATACACAAATTCGTATCGTTATTGAGATTTCGTCACCAAAGGATTATTTGTTGCACTTTTAGCTTTAGCTTGTATCTCCAGTGGTGTTCCAATTGAAATATCACTGTCGCTTGACATTTCTTACTTAAAATATTAATAAATATAAGTAAAGGATAATAATATTTAGTATTGTATATATTTACCTCACAATAAAACACAGATTATAAACTAAAGATGCAGATGGGAGACTATAAAATATTACCAGTTTACATGTAATAATCACACACATAACCTAAATGTCAAACAAGCTTTGTTTATGTTTATAAAAATAAACGACAATTATTGAGCGTAGGGATACTTAACGAAACATAGTCCCCTCTACGTATATTATTGAAATATTTATTGGTGTCATAATTTATAATAAACCCAGCAAAATATGAATTTAGTTATAAAATTTTATCAGTTAGCCTTTGAATCCATAACATTTAAATCTAAAATTTGATGCATCAAATTGTAATTATATTGGTAATGTGACAGTCAGTAATGCCAACTTAAATTTCATATTCAAGTGTTACGTAATGAACATTACGTAACACTTGAATGAACATTACGTAACACTATTCGTAACAACGCACTTACATTGATTGTAGTTTGTTCTGTATTAGTACTAATACATATATGGATAAAGGTTGCGTCTAGCAATAGTATTGGTATGAACTGAAGAGAGGTGGTGGCGAACGCGGTGCAGAGAGAGCGAAGACAGAGCTTCAGATCGCGCTCCGGCTAAACGCTCAACTAAATTTTCATTATAAAACGGCACTATTCTAATTTCGTTCGTTTACAACATTTACTTATATTACATTCTATATTTCTTTTCATTATTTATTATAAAATATTTTTCTTCACAGTTTGTACATACTTTGAATCCATTTTTTGTTTTTCTACATTATTTATAGTTATAAACAATGCAATTATTGTTGAAAAAAAATTGAATATAAGTGCAAACCATAGATATGCGTTTCCTAAAATCAATAAACAATTCATTCAATCAAACGAATGGAATTACGATTGGACTGTATTAGACGGCGACCTTAATTTGTATAGACTAGGCCGCAAATTATATAAGGTCAACACAAAAAGTCCTGTTACAACTCCTAGTAACATAATATACTATTAATATCTTCCGCATACATTTTATGTCCCATTTTTAATCTTAACAGAGGAACATGAGGTCTGTTCCGGAAAATGACTGGACAGTTTGAATTACGCGCCAATGGAGATATTTAGTGATATGCGTTTCACAGTATTGCTTTTCACATAACCTCCTCTGTAACCATTTGTTCTTGGCATGTTAATATCTCATTTAGTTTTCATGATATTATCATTTAAGTGCAACGTGTTTAAATAATATAAAATTTTGCGTGAAACTGAGGAAACCGTTCACAAAAACGCAGAAAGAGACCAAAGTTGTGGCGTTCTTGCACCACAAAAATTCATTCTCATACTCAGCTTTGTCAATTCGTCAGTTTTGTTAAAAAACAAACAGATGACTGTCCTCCCTCAGCCTCCTTACTCGCCAGATCTGATTCATTGCGATTTTTCTTATTTCCGAAATTCAAATAAGGAAAGGACGAGGTTTTCAGACTATTTATGACATCAAAATACATGTGTCATAGACCTTAAATGCTTTATCAAATGAAGTTATCCAGGGGCTCAATTCTTGAAAGCTTTCGTAAATTTACGTATACTTATGTTAAGAACGTTTAAATACGTATACTTAAATTTTACACAGTAAAATTGTATTCTCTAATACCCTTCGCAAATAGAAACGTATACTTATATTTGCACTATTCGCAAATGAAAAAAATATGTCACAACATTGTATTTTTAAGTCAAGTGTATGACACATGCGAATTTTATAGGTGGCCGAGAATATATTATATGTTTTATTAGGTATATTAGTGTTATATTTTTATACGTCAAAGTTATTAAATTATCAAAACTTGTGGTCATAAAACACCCGTAATGGGTAAAAGGCGTGATGATGATGATGATGTGGTCATAAATTGGATGTAAAGTTAATATGAAATATATGTATGTATAATCTCCGAAGTTGTCACAGCATTTATAATTTCATGTATGCACCGAGACACAGACGACTGACTAACTGCGAAATGAATATTGTGTCCAATATCCATTTGGTAACTGCCAGTTGCAAAAAATCGCAATGCAGTTAGCACCTAAGTAAAATTATAAAATGTTTATAATATAAATTTAATATGTACAACAAGTACCTTTGTGGAAACACTTAAGGCAGATGACCTAGACTGAGCAGTCACATGAGGTTCTACAAGATGAATAAGATCGCGAACCAAACATTTTGGCAATCTAAATAATTTTAGAAATGTGTTTTCTGATAATTTAAACGCACCATCTTTAATATGGAAACGCCTGGGATGCATCAATGCAATTTCTGCTTCTTCTAGGGGTGCAATTGCAGCCAAATTTGCCAAATCAATTAAATTTGCCATATGTCAAAATTATCGAAGGAATGACATTACAAAATAAACACGTTACCATGGTAGCCTTACGTATACTTAAATCAGTTATTCGCATGAAATACTACCCGTAGCATTGCGAATAAAAATCATACTTATACTTAACAAAACGTACGTTCGAGAATACAGTAATGTGAAAAGTATGCGCAACTAATGGAGATAAGTATACTTAAAATTTACGAATGATTTCGAGAATAGAGCCCCTGGACTGTTTCGCGAAATGGAAACACAGCTGTGAAAAGTGTGTGAATAGGGGAGGGGGAAACTCTTAATGGGGCAAGGACCAATAATCTGTAAAATTAGTAATAAACAAAATTCTGTTATTTCTGAACAGACCTTGTATCTCGAAAAATAGACAACAAATGACAAAATGTTTCAGACAAAAGTTTGAAAGTTTAGGTTTAGAGGGGAAATTTGATCCTGAAAAAAAAATTGTCCAACACTTCCTGAAGATGGATCAACTTTAAAATTTTAAACGAAAACCTCAATTTTTTATTGCTGAATAGGATAGAGCATAAAAAATATGTAGCATTTATCAGTGAAGTTTATTTTTATTTCTGATAGATGGCGCTTCAATCGTGAAATTAGTTCTTTCACGACATGCCAGGAACCTTCCTTGCTTCTCCAGAAATAGTGCAGAAAATTTGTTTTTCCGATCTAGAGAAGAAAATATAGACGTTTTACCAATATGAATGTTATTTACAAAAAATACATTGTAAAAATTTTGAACAAATTTCTAATTTTATTGAAAATTCTTATTTTAGTGATATAATTGAAAGTCGAACGCAGTGGTTGTGTTGTAATATATTATATTTTATTCTTTATCTTATAGTAATTATTTTATGACATACATTTATTTAATTTTTATTATTATTATTTATTTTTTTATAGATATATTGAATGGTATAAAATATTCATGGATGTCTTGAGTGTTAATGTTTTTAAAGTGTCAGTGCCACTGTTTAGTGTCAATGTCACTATCTAACAATTATACCTACTTTAAATTATCTTTCAATTATGTCTTATATTTTTATTTATCCAAATTAAATCACAATTTAAAAACTTAGCGCTCCTTCCACTCTCCCTCGAATTGCCTCATTCGCTGCGCTTCGAACTCGAGCGAGGAAAAAGAAGCGCTTGCCTCTCTTGTTTGATTAATAATTATTAATAAAAATATAAAACAAACGGAATAGATAAGTATCAAATAAATAAATGAAACTTCATTTTTATTGCAGTTTAAGATAGAACGTGAAAAATTAAGTCTGTAAATCCTACGCATTTTTTTTTTTACCGCTAATTCGAATCGGCAATTAAAAATTGGGGTTGTGATTTGTAACTTTTTTCTCTATTTTGTACCGTTTTATAATTAAAATTAACAAACATAACAAACTAGATGGCATTGAGAAAAATATGTATAAAATTCTAATAAACAACTACAGACATTTTAAGTTTCAGCTGCTGTAGTTTACACATTCTAGTTAAAGTTATTAATAATTAATTACTGTTCTAGTTCGTTTGAGCACCTAATTATTAAAAAGTTGACCAATGCGTCAAATCCAGCTTAGTTGGACATATGTTGTCATAATGATAGTATATACGCATTTAATTACCTCATATGCGATTTTTTTGCGTTTATTTCGCTATCAAGCTGAAGTAATTATAAAATTAATAATAATTAATCTTGTTAGTTAAACATGACAGATTTAATGACAAATGTAACTTAGCATAGCACTCCAGTAAGTAAGTAAGTGTAAATTGCATTACTGATGTTGATATTACTTTTGAAATTTAGTAGCTGACTTAGTCAAAAAAAGAATATTCCGAAATTGAACCATAGCAACCAAGGTTCCGGTTAAGAGTTTAGTAATGGAACCAGAAAATAATTTTAGGATCGTAGTTACATTTCGGAACGTGGTACGTGAAATTTTTGGTTACTTTTTCATGACCACGATAACCACAATTTTTTTTCTGGTTGTTGTGGCCATTTTATGATTTTTGATAATATAATATATAAAATTATATTTATAATGAAATATAAAGGAACTTATACGTGCTTAACAACTTAATTGTTTCTATTTTATAATAGTTATTTATGATAACTATTAAAAGTGACATTTTATGAGTACATAAGTGGGGAAGTTTGTGAAACGAGGCGAAGCCGAGTGAAACAATCCCACGAACGAAATAAATCACTTTTAACACGAATATAATACAAAATTTTATCTACGATCTTTCTAGTGTATTAGTAAATAAAATAATAAAAAATATATAGAATAATATTCTGACAGGTACGGTTATATTTGTTGATTTATTGATACAAATCGTTAGCAACATGTTGAAAGTAACAATAAAATCACTTTTAAAAGTAATACTTTTAACTTGTTAAGCAACCATTACAAGGGCCACTTTTAAACAGGGTCGTAGTGTCGCAGATAATAGTTATTTATGATATAAGTGTTAAAAGTGACATTTTCTGAGTAAGAGGGGAAGTTTTCTAAACGAGGCAAAGCCGAGTGAAACAACCTCACATACGAAATAAATCACTTTTAGCACGTAGTTATATCATACAAAATTTTATTAACTTGAAAAAACAGTTTTTCCGTGCGCATTGCTCCCCAAATTATTTTAGGGAAAAATGCTTCAAATACGTGTTGTAGAGCATAAAATTCTGCATCTAAATCAATAAACAGAATTACTTTTACTTGCTTTGTAACGACAGAAATTAAATATGAAAACATGGAAAATTACGTTAAAAATATCAAATAGCCATGGAATTGAAACAAAAATAAATAAATTTTTAACATTTGACAGATGAATGATTAATTTGACGGGTAAAATATCAAATAGACAGAAAAACGATAAGCATTTATTTATTTTTGTTTCAATTCCAAGGCTATTTGATATTTTCAACGAAATTTTCCATGTTTTTCATATTTAGTTTCTGTCGTTACAAAGCAAGTAAAAGTAATTCTGTTTATTGATTTAGATGCAGAATTTTATGCTCTACAACATGTATTTGAAGCATTTTTGCCTAAAATAATTTGGGGAGCAATGCGCACGGAAAAACTGTTTTTTCATGTTAATCGCCTATGTACACAGGTATGATGCTCCACCCGGTATAAATAAGAAGGTATGTTTCTGTATCATCAAGTACTATTTTGTATCGTTTAAGAGTAGTTAGTATTGGGCGGGAGGTTATGTGCTGACCCATCAGATTTTTTCTCTTGTGGTTTTAATAACTCGCGATTTCATCTAGGGGTCTTCTTAGACAAGAATAGCTAAATGTCGTGTCTCCTCTGCCGCCAGTGTCTTCTCTCGTCTTCAAGTAACCCATACGACATTCCTTCTAAACCAGGCAAGTCAAACAGATAGTTACTGAATGTATTTGTCACCTGCCCGCTTCGATAGCGGGCGGGGGGGACGAGGAAGCTGTCGGAAAGACAAGGATAGAGTGAATTACAAGAAAGAGATACAAACAGGCAGAGAAAAACTGGAACTCGAAGCTAGGCTTGCTTGTATTGATGAGTTATTGGAAATTTGAGATGATTTGGTGGAGAAAAAATTTAGAGTTGATTGTATGAAATAAATATGTTGTCTATCTTCAAACGGATGCAACTCAAAAACTGGATGAGATAAATGCGCCAGGATAGAAAATTTTGATTTCTCGTAGTCTCTTTTATACAGGGTGTAATATAAATAAGTACATTAAATTTAACCAGAGATAGAACTCCTCGAGAGCAACAGTATTTCTAAAAACATTTTTTTTCTAAATCTTAATTCTTATTTTTAAGAAAAAATTCTTTAAAGATCTGTTACAAATTTGATAATCACCAATGTAATAGTATATTACAATACGATTGAAGAAACTAAGAATTTCACTCACGCATGTGTCAGTTTTGAACACGAGGCGTTAGTCGAGTGAATGTAGACACATAAGTGTTGTATAGCGTTTTGTTCAATCCTGCTATTGTAAGTACGCGCCTCCATCCTTGTGGTCCACATACTCAATGTTAGGTTAGGTTCAATTTGGTAATGACAGATGAGTGGATGAAAGTAGTGAGCGAAATAACTTTCGCCCACTCAACTGTCATTACCCATTTCGTTGCCATAGGAATGAGATGAGTAGACAAAATAGAAGGTTTCGAGCTCTGTATTTAAGTAAGAAACAACAAGTTTCAATAGTAGGATTGAACAATAGTTATTTGTCAAACTAGAGTGGAAAGCGCTTCTTTTTCCCCCTCGAGTTCGAACAAGAGTGGAAGAAGAGCTTTCCTCTCGTGTTAGACACAACATGTTTTTAACGACATGTTTCTAAAAACGATTTGCTCGGACCTAAAATACACTTTGAGAACACAACTGACAGACTGACAAGTTTAAAGTTAGGTTATCAGACACAAGGCGGTGTAGCAGTGTTGTCAATGAACTAATTTTAAATACCTTTAATAAGTTGTCAAATTGTGATTTAATAAGAAAAAGAAAAATATAAGACATAATTGTAAGATAATTTACAGTATGTATATCACTAAAATAAGGATTTTCAATAAAATTAGGAATTTATTTACAATTTTTATAATATATTTTTTGTAAATAACATTCATATTGGCAACACTTCTATATTTTCCTCTCTAGAGAGGAACAACACATTTTCCTCACTATTTCGGGAGAAGAACGATGGGGTTTCCTACCATGTCGTGAAAAAAACTTATTTGTACCTTGAAACATTGTAGGAACTTTTACAGTGCAGGTGCAATAAGTTTTTTTAAAATTTGTCACTTGTAATTGACTGCTAAACAAATTTACCACTGTACACAGCTACTGTAAAAATGGCCGCTTAGGTCAAGGTCATCATGGGTCGATGCTAAAGAAAAATGAAAAATGAAAAGTGCCAAACATATTTATATAATAGATACATAGGAACTCCTTGAGTAATTGAAAGATTACATATTTATTTTAATTTTATAGCAACCACAAATCATTCTGATTAAAAGCATAAATATTTTCAAGCGCTGTCAAGTTAATGAAACTAGATTTAAACTATAAATAACCATCACTTCTAGTTATAAACTCACAAGAAGTTAGAAGACAAATCTTCAATGTGCGACGATGAGACGGTATGTCATTTCTGCATCGTTTATTAACATTACACGCACACTGTATCATCACATCTCCAGCCACTGCGTCCGTGGCTGTCGCTTCTCATACACCCGGTATAAATAAAAACTAACGTGAATTCACAGACTTAGTTATTTTATAGATGCTACTGTCCTACGCCACTACTTTGGCCCACCATGTACCTGGCAACGGACAGAAAAGGGAGGTAGCTAAATTGAATTTACAATTGCAAACATTTAACCTACGTTACTTAATTATTAAATTTGTTTAATCTACAATGGGGTCTTTCACCATTCTTGTTTTATTTTTTTTTTTTATGAAACTTTATCTATATTGAAGACTATCTACACTTTTAAAAAGTCTTAATTGTTATTCATTAAGCCACAATGATTTTTTTTTAAATGTTGTGACGTCATAGTAGAGGTGTTGCTGTATCTAAAACTGTAGAGATTTAAATAATGTTTGTTACATAAATGATCTATTTTATTGTAATAATAATAATAAAATAAGTAAAAAAATATATGACTACAATTATTTACATTCTGTATTGTTTTAGATCCAGCAACACCTCTACTATGACATCACAACATTTAAAAAAAAATCATTGTGGCTTAATGAATAACAATTAAGACTTTTTAAAAGTGTACATAGTCTTCAATATAGATAAGGTTTCATAAAAAATAATTAAAAAAATGATAAAAGACCCCATTGTGACGCTTCCCAGAAAATGTAAAATATTTTCGCAGGGAATAAATAAAATATTATTATTATAATTAATATTATCAATTACAATTACCACTTATAAATTGCATCGGTTTAAACATCTTAAAACTATAGATTTATTATACTTGGAATTGCCACTTAGTGGAACTGACATTTATTGAAATATTGTTGAAGTACTCAGAAACTATATAAATAATTTAATTATGGATATTATATACATGTTATAACATAAAAACCTTGTCATAGGCGTTTAACATAAAAAACAGATTTTTCCTCGGTTTTCCTTGCACAAAAATGACTAGTTAATTTTAGACAAAACTACTTTAAATAAATGTACATAATTTAACACTACATGTAAGTCAGTAATTCAGTAATCACATTTTTAACTCCCGCCTCATGCTGTAAGAGAGGTATAGGAATCATGTTAAAAATTCGGTAGTGAGTTTTCAGTGGATAAGCACCTTTTAGGATCCCTACAATACGATTTTACTAATTTCGCAATGATGTTTGTGTGCCTGTCTGTCTGTGTGGATCTTTGGAGTTACGGTTTCTCAAAAACTACTTTTGGGAAGAGCTGATTAGTTTTTGGTGATAATTCAATGACCGGATGTGGTAGTTTACTAGAAGCCCTACCTAGTTATTTTATAAACTTTGTATAAATCCTACCATGTTTGCTATCATTGTCATTTGTTTTTATATAGTTATGTAAGTCATTTATCATGACTGGTCAGGTCACTTATTTTGTAAAATAAACAAATGACCGGTTATTTTAAAAACTGACCACGCATGCGTAGTGTGTAGGTGAATTATTATTTAATACGAAATGGCACGTAAACATAACCCTCAAAAACCTGAATTGACTGAACGATTGTTAAAATTATTATTGAATTATTCAATTATTGTTAATAATTTAGTGTCAGTGTGTCGTCGTAAGCCTAATATGAGAAAAACGTTAATATGGAATTATTATAAATGATTAAGATTGATGTGAAAATAAAAGCCAAATGCATATATTTTTACATTGTAAAATAAAAAAAAATAAATATATCATCAGCACGCCTTTTATCCATTATGAGTGTGGCACCCTGCTTACGCAGATCTCGGTAAGTGATATATTTTTACGTATGAAGTGCGGTTACCAGCCATCAAATCATACCCCCCAAAGATGTTAGTGGAGGGGGAACCATAGGGGTAAATTTAAATTAGCAACTGTCAGCTGTGGGATTCGAACTGAGGATTTCGCGATCCTCAGTCCGACGCGTTACCACGGAGCTATTTACCTCATTTTATTTATATATACTTTGTTTCTTTCTTCTATTTGTTATAATAATAATAATAATAATAATAATAATAAAGTAAAGGTATGTATGTTTGTAAGTTATTTTTATTCTACTCTTTTGTGAGTGCATATAGGGTATAATATCTTAATTTTTTCGTAGAATAGTCAGGAGCGTGATTCTAAATGAAATTTTAAATTTTTTTAAATGTCCGCTCCAGTTACCGGTCATTTATAACCTTCACTTACCGAAAAATAATTGACCGGTCATTTAACATCACTATTTTTTTATAAATGTTATTTAATTCCAAACATGCATGGTATTAAATTAAAGGTTTCACGGAGGAGTAGTGTCAAAAAGTTATTTTGGAGATCGTCAATTGTTTTTACCTCCCGCAACATTCTGTAAGGGAAGTGTAGGAATTATGCTAAAAATTTCAGTTTTCAGTGGATGAGCACGTTTTAGGGTTATTTATTATTTAATTATGCAGTGATAAAGTAGTATTTGTTGTATGAACTTTATAATTTATGTGCATAACATATGTAAGTATTTAAAAAGTTTTCATATCATACTATTTTCAATTCTGATAAATATAATATTAAATTTTGTGCTGTTTGATATTTAAAAACTAAAAAAAAATCGACTGAGATGATATCTCTATTCCATTAATTGTTGGTTAGCTCTAAGCTCTTGGCTAAAAATATTTGTGCAATATTTGATTTACTTGGCTGTTCTTAGGTTTCTACGATAAAATTGGCTTATCCGTTGTCAACATATAGTGATGCCAACTACAGTTCTACCTACAAGCTGAGTAAAAGTGACTTACGGACATTTTTATGCAACCATGTACCAACATAACAATGTAAATGCACCCTAACAATCTGTTAGAGAGATCTCCCACGCAATGACACAAGTGACTAGGGAAATTCTGTTTCTAGGAAATAACTAAAATCTTAACGGGTGCTACTGTAAACAAGTATCTTAGATCTTGGATCTAGTGAACGTGGTAATAAACATACAAGAAATTTGTTAAGAAACGACGTACGAAGATTATTATAACTGTTAGGTGACTCTTAATATTCAAATTTTATTTTTCATTCATTCATTTATCACGGTTCTGTGTTAATGAGACTGTACTACAACATAAAATGCATTAAAATAAACATTTATACATTTTTACTAAGATTTAAGATTAAACAAAACATGTATTAATAATTTTAACAATAAAATATTCGCAGAAAAATTAGAAAATGTTTTTGAAAGCTCTAATGGTTATTGGGCTTCCAAATTATCAAGAGATGTTGATCACAATTCGCATATGGTACACGTCAAATTAATTTTGTATGATATCTTATGATAGCAAATTCGTGCTTTAGTAATGGTAGTATGGTTTTATTGACAGCAGAATTGTTGCCATACACACTGCAAATTTTCCTATTTTTAGGTTTCTTTGGAGAAAATGCAATCTTAACCTATAATCCATAAATACAATGTACCTTTCATTTTTACATCTTATTTAAATAATACGGTTTAAACAAATGTAATACTTACATTGGAGTACTCTTAAAATGACTACTATTGTTATTAATTTTTAAAAAATAACAATTAATTTCAAAATACAATGAAATTTGTGTACCGTATGGTTAGTTTAGCTTTCTACCACTAGTTAGCGTATTTTAATTTTGGATGCCCAATAGCAGTTTGTTAAAGCAAGCAAAATTTATTTGAAAATACCTAATATAAATTTCTTCAATATTAGTATTGCTGAAACCTCGGCTGAAACCAAATGTTAGGTGGCTTTTCTGTAGTTGCTATTGTTTATGACAAATGTGAACAATAGAATATTATTATCCGAGGGAATAATGACCATAATCCCAAATATAACACTATACTTTTTCTACTCCTGTAAATTATGAAATCACTTAACTAAAAATGATCAAAATTCGTTGAAAAACGTCAACAAAAAATGTCAGACGGCCGTTGCTTGGTGATTCCCATCACATCTTTAAAATAACCGTGAATTAAGGATTTCTAGCTCTGTGATTAGTCGAGAAGAGGGAATTATGAAACATTATTCACTCTTGTGAATTATGGGTACTATAATTCATCGAAAAAATTGAACTAATGGGGATATATTTATACAGGAGTAGAAAAATTTGGTTATGCATTTAAATGACATGTAGAAATTTAGTGTCATGGTGTTATTTAAGCTATTATTTTTGAAATACAAGAAAAATATTTGCAATTAGCGATTCTAAAGAGAGAAATTAAACAAAGGTGAATCGTGGAGTATTGAATGAATGGCAGTAATACCCAAAAAAAAAAATCTAGATTTCGGTATGAAATAGTATATTACGTACCGTGAACTGTAAGTGATAGTTTTTAGGTCGAGAATGTAGTTTGGGATGTCGAGACCCGTAGGGTCGAGATTTCCTAAACATTCGAGACCTATAAAATCACTTACAGTTCGAGGTTAGTAAGTTATTTTTTGCAATACCTGCGTAAATATAAGAAAAGGAAAAATAGGTATCAAAATTAACAGCTGTCAGATTGAGGTTAAAAATAAAATTTGAATGATATATATTTACTTACCGTCCACCATGAACGGTAAGTTTCACTTACCATCCACCGTGGACGGTAAGTAAATGATGTAACCATGAAAACCAATTGTGCAATAAAAGTTCCACTTACTGTGTTTAAATTTTGTTATTAATGGGTAACTTACACACTTACAGTACAGGTATTGCAAAAACAAAATTTTCAAGGCAATTTAACTTATCGTTTGGTGAATGCATATTACAACAATATTTGAAAATTATAATCTAAATTTTTCTCTTACTTGCACCATTTAGAAGTTACAATATATAAACTATGTTTTTAGGTGTTTTAAGAGAAGTGTTTTAGAAATGTGTAAACTTCCAAAATTATTTTATAAAAAATAGCTTCGAATAAAAGTTACAGAGAAATATATTGTATACTACTAAAACACTTCTTTTAGAATACGCTAAAACAGAGTTCGTGGTACTAGCCATAGTATTTTTCTCAAAATTTATATTCTAAATAGTGTAACGAATAGAGGGACGTTAAAAATTCCAACCAATAAAAATATATGTGTCAAATGATATTTTCAATTTTTAATCAGTGCCGTCTGTTATCATTGGTTATAAATTTTAACACGCGGTTAAAAATTAACAAATAAGTTAAAGAATACGCCCTATAGACTGGTTGAAACTTGCCGGAGTGCCGTCACGCCTGATAAATACACGGCGCCGTTTCTTGAAGCATCGTGAAGGCGCCTGAAATGTTCGAGAGGCCGCAACACAGAAGTAGGGGTCGCTGAGCGAACTGGTCAGTTAGTCTGTGATAAACTGCGAGTCTGTGATAGACTGTGAAACTGTGATAAACTGAAAGTTTTCTATAAAGCGTGAGTATGTGATAAACAGTAAATCTTTTATACACCGTTAATCTGTGATAAACCGTGAGTCTGTGATATACCGTCGGTCTGTGATAAAATCTGAGTCTCTGATATTATGTGTATTATTTTATAAAGTGTAAACAAATATTCGACATGTTAAACTCAGTAGAATTAAATAATACATGTGAAAATAAATATGGTGTGTAAATAAATGTAGATATTAATGTGCAATAAATCCGTGGAAATAAATAAATAAGTATTATTAGTTATAAATTTTTGTGTATACTTTCAACTTCACCGAACTCTAGTAACAAGTAAAAACGTTACAGTAGGAATTTATGTCATTTCTAGAACCTTAAAAAATGTACATTCTCTTTTCGATCAGTTGTATGGTTGATAAATAATAGTGTATAATTTAATAAAAAGTCTACGGCGAGAGGTGATGTACTGGACACATCTGATTTGATTTTTTAATTCAGCACTATTTTCGAAGATAAAACACTATGGTTTGTTAAACCGCTTAGTGCCTTTATGGCGCAAGAAAACCATATTGACCATGCCTCATTTAAATATTAAAGAAGTCTAATTTGATATTCAGACATACATATTCATAGAAGTGTTCGCAACATTTAACAACACACTAAAAACTTGCAAGAGGGATGAAATTTGCAAGCAAGTTACAGTGGTAAAGTGCGCCAACGAAATACTGAATTTTTAAGCAATTTTTCAAAAAATATTTAAATATATTTTCATAAAAATACGGTTATAATTAAATACAGTGAGTGACACTTCAAGAAAAAAGTTTAGATTTGTTTGAAATATTTTTCTTGAAGATTTGTTTGGTCCACACAAATCAGATGCTGAGTCAGCCCGATGCTCCATTGTCATCAAGCTGGAGGGGTCATTAAGGGGTTGATAGGGCCAAACATATTGATCCCTAGTCAGAGATAACTTGATTCAAACATTTAAAATTGGGGTAAATGACTCCTTAGTTCGATCCCTACAGCTAGAAAAATTTCACCACATATTTTTCCTCAAGTATATGTAAGGGATTTTAAGCACGTTTTAGGGTCCCTAGAATACGATATCACTATTTTCAAGATGACGTTTATTTCGTCCACGGTAATTCAAAAACTAATAACGACAATTTTTAAAATATTTTAAAAATTAATTAAAGGAATCCCTCAACCGGAAGTGGTAGTTTATTTGAAAGCTTATCAGGTTATTTGGACATGTCTCTATAAATAAATGAGTTTGAATATTTTTTATTGTATTCAAAAAGATATAGAATTACTTTGGTTGTAATTTTTCTTCGCAACATTTATCTATATTTTGTACAGTTTAGAAATTAAAATTTCCGAGAGGCCACGCCAGATTCTAATATTTTCAAATTTCGTATTTAGAACTTGCAAGTTTAAATTACGAGCTCATTAGTTTTTGGTAGGAACCCATCAACTAGAAATGGTAGTTTAGTAGTTTAAATACAAAATTTGAAGAAAATTACTTCAGAAGCATAAATAAATTTAAATAATTTTCTTAAAATTTTATATTTAAATTACTGTAAATCTTGAACGGAATCAAATATCGTTTTCCGGTTTTCGGCATTTGATTGCTCAGACATTTATCTATTAGCATCATTATTTTGATACTTTTGGTAAGTCTAGTTCAGCTGTAATATATACATATTTTCCGAGAAAACGTAAATAAATTTAAGTAATTTTCTTAAAATTTTGTATTTAAATTACTGTAATTCTTGAACAGAATCATATAGTGACTTCCGATTTTCGGAAATCGATTTCTCGGACATATATCTATTAGCACCATTATTTCTACACTTTTGGGAAGTATAGTTCAGCTGTAATATATACATATTTCCTGTTTTTGTGTAATGCCACAAATTTATGACTTGATTTAAATAGACTGAGAATTTTATTTTTTTATTTTCTCGATTTTCTCGAAAACTATACACTTACAAAAAAATTATTAAGAATATTTTCTGTAGAGAATTATATAGTCTACATTTTCGTACATATATGATTTTTACGTAATATTAAGCATTTAAGAAATAATCGACAAAATATAAAAATGGACGTAATTTTATCAGAAAAGGGGGCGCCACGTCGAACGCACAAGAGATAGGGGGTCAAAAACTTGGATTCTTAACCAAGGGCTGTATAACATATTAAAAAATTGGAACTACATGACCTTTTACAAGGAAAGTCCCTTTTTCTACCTCTATTTCCTGGACTAATATGATACATACATTAGATCATTTTATTGATTTATTCGATTCAGTATTTGATTCTGAATTCAACAAATACAAAGTTCAGTACTCTCAAATAATAATTTTTTTAAAGAAAAATGCATTCATTTCATTCAAATCATGTGGGAATTTGAGTGCTATGGAAGAAACAAATGAACAATTTTTGTTTGTTTAAGAGCACCGTCGAATTGTACTTGACCAACTAATCCGCTACGCGTCGCTACAATCGCGAGGAGAGGCGCCAAACTCTCTTCTGAGAGCAATATTTAAAAATATTTGATAAAGGTTGTGACTAGCGCTAGTATAGGTATGTCATGAAGAGGGATGGTGGCGAGCGCGGTACAGCGAGAGCGAAGACAGAGTTTGAGATCGCGCTCCGGCAAAACGCTGCACTAAATTTACATTATAAAACGGCAATATTCTAATTTCGTTCGTTTATAACAATCACTTATAGTATTCAATATTTCTTTTCATTATTCATTATAAAATAGTTTTCTTCACAGTTTGCACATACTTTGAACCCATTTTTTTGTTTTTCTGCATTATTTATTGTTATAAACAATGCAATTATTGTTGCAAAAAAATTGAATATAAGTGCAAACCAAAAATATGCGTTTCCTAAAATCAATAAACAGAAATGCATTTGTTTAAAACAATTCATTCAATCAAACGAATTACGATTGCACTGTATTAGACGGCGACCTTAATTAATTATTAAAATTAAATGTCATATTGTGATAAATTTCAGTAAATTGGTGGAAAATTTGTTTTTCGTTCAATGACATGTTTGGGGTTTGCAATTTTACAACACTGCATGGGCAAAAATATATATTATACCGACACTTGCTTTTAGTAAAGTGCCATACCCAGAAACGGGTAAATGACATGATGATATATTTATACAATTGTAGAATGTTAAAATATTGAAGTAAATTATATTGAAATTACATGGGAAGCGAATGAAACTAGTGTTATCAATTTAATAGAGGCATTAGAAGAATTTATTCAATATCAATTCCACTTTAATGTAAAATTAATGTGAAAATTACGCCTCAATAAGATGTAACGGGGTGTAAATTGATTTCCCATTTATTATTAATAGCATTTACCGCTAAAGCCGTCAATTTTCGCATGTTAAATTCCATAATAGTTCACTTTTCCAGCGGCAGATGGCGCGACGCCAACACTTTACACTTTATTCAAAGCAGGGTGCCTTGTACCACAAAGTCTTGCTAAATAATATCCTGCCCTTTAATTTTACTGCCCGATAATTTGATCGCGGCGGCTAGGGGACGAACAAACGCGCAACGGACAGAGATGGGAGAAGGGCGCGCAATTTAAAAATGCGATTAAATGACCCGGAGTGAAATTTCACAATTGTACACCCCTTACGAACCATTAGCGATGATATTTGGACACCCATGGCGTTGTGGATGGCCCCGATCAAGACAGCTGACACTGAATTACATGATATTTAATACTACAAGAAATTTTATAGCATATACATCATAAGTTTCTCTATTCGAATTTCCAAAAATATTGATGCGAAGCCGAAACGTTTAAACAGTACCAAATAGAGTAAAAGAATTTAAGCAAAAAATGTAGCTAAAATTAATCTGCATCTTTTTTATTATAACAAAATTAACTATAACTCAATTATTTACTGAGAAATTTCCAAAATACCTGACAAGTTTTATACCACTTCCGATACGTGGATTATTTCCAAAATATAATTAGGTCATTAGTGAAACACATACACAGACGTCATCATGAAAATAGTGAAATCGTATTCGAAGGACCTTATAACGTGCTTAACTATTGAAAATTTTCACTCGTCACAATACCTCTTTTACATAAATTACGGTATGTAAATAATTGTTATTTTCACGACATGCAAGGAAACCCCACCTTTCTTCTCCCGAAATAGTGAGGAAAATGTGTTTTACCCTATATAACACTAGATTGGGCTACGGTACGTTTCCAATTGAACGCCGCTATGATGGTCAAAATTGATATTTTGTGACACTTCAATATTTAAATATGATCGCGCATTTATACTATTAAAATTTCATTAGAGTGATTCAAATTTTTCGTTCAAAAGCGTCTCAAAACTTTAATTTCACCCGTTCAATTGAGAACGCTCTCATATGGCAGAATATGGTCTATCTAGTGTTATATAGAAATCAGCGGTTTTACCTCTCTATAGAGGATAATATAGGAATGTTATGAATGTTATTTACAAAAAATGTTTTGTAGAAATCATAAATAAATTCCTAATTTTATTGAAAATCCTTATTTTAGTGGTATACATACTTTAAATTATCTTACAATTATGTCTTATATTTTTCCGTTTCCAGATTAAATCACAATTTAATAACTTTAATTTAGATTTAAGATTCATTGGCAACACTGTTACATCACCTTGAGTCTGATAACCTAACTTTTGACGTATCAGTTGTGTGTTGTGTATTTAAGGTCCAAGCAAATCTTTTTTAGAAACATGCCGTGAATAAAATGTTGTGTCTAACACTTGAAGAAAGCGCTTCTTCTACTCTCGCTCGAATTGCCTCATTCGCTGCGCTCATAAGATAAATTTCAAGCTCGAGTGGGAAAAAGAAGCAGTTTCTTATCTAGTTTACTTGAAGCCTTATCAAGTTATTTTGAAATATCTCAGTAAATTATGGTTAAATGAAAATTTTTGTTTTTAGAATAATATTCCAAATATTATTATCTACAATTGTAGATAAGAATAATTTTCTTTAACTGTCTCCATTTAGGAATTACAATACGTTAAAAACAATAAAATTTTGACAAAAAACAACACTTGAAAAATATTACTAATTTTTACCTCCCGCCACATCCTGTAAAGGAAGATTAGGAATCATGCTAAAAATTGTGTAGTGAGTTTTCAGTGGATGAGCACGTTTTAGGGTCCCTAGTATACGATTTTAATAGTTTCGCGATGCTGTCTGTGTGTGTGTTTGTCTGTCTGTCCGTCTGTCAGTCTGCGTAGATCTTTGGAGTTACGGTTTCTCACAAACTACTAAACTGAAAATTTTGATATTTTGTACATATCAATTGTATACCCTTTAGAAGAGCTGATTAGTTTTTGGTGATAATTTAATAACCAGAAGTGGTAGTTTACTTGAAGCCCTATCAAGTTATTTTAAAATATCTCAGTAAATTATGATTTAATGATTATTTTGTTATTAGAATAATGGTTCAAATATTATTATCTACAATTATTGTTTGAAACATTTTCCTCTTACTGTCACTATTTACGAATTAGAACACGTTAAAGAAAAATTATATTTTGTTGTTTTCGTTTAAATCTGCTAACCTGTGTTTTTTGAAAATACAAAACAACGGTTGAAAAATGTCATCTTATGACATGTGTCATAATTTTTTGAAGGGATGAGCGCTTCTTACACGTTTCTTGATAGTTGTGGTCCGTGTTCCTGCATTGTTCGATAAGAAATTTATGGCGGAAGGTATTGTGGTACCCAAAACAAATTTTTTTTGTGCCGTTTAGAATTAAAATAATTTTTAAAAAGTTTAGCTGGGAGGACACATCAGAGACACTTATAAGTAGTATCTACATATAATATGCTCGTGCAGAACTATTAATAATTAAGAAACCATTTCATAACAATACACGGAATTGATTAGATTTTGATCTTATTGTCTGGATATAAAAGCATTAAGTAGGTAGAACTTATTTCAAATATACAATTGACAATACAAATTTCAAATGAAGTATGGTATTTACAGTTTTCTTGTATTTGGTTCCAACTATATAATATCGATATTATATAAACCTTGTACATGTCAAACATTCAAAAAACTATAATAGAAATTTTGCCACGCAAGTCAACATTTAAAGCAGATATTAAAATTATTAAATCATAATATTCTTCTGTAAATATAATATCAATATTACGAATTACAGTCAACGTATGTCCTAACTCTATTATCGAACCAAGAGTCGTCCGCATCCGACCCTTCACAACGTCAAAACATTTCAAAGCATGCATGGTTGAATCAAAGAAGCTATTCCCGATCAAAAGCACGGTCAAAGTGTGCTATGTATCCCGGGAGACCACGCCGAATCAAAGTTTAATTTATATAGAAGCCAACGTACAATATTAAACAGTTGATACAACAAACCAGGTTGCTATGAGAGTCAAATAAATGAGATTGTCAATAATTTGTTGTCTCATATTGCCATGGAAATAAATACTTCACTTACCTTTCGTTGACTCTGGATGCTACCATTGAATACTGCTTCGTCATCCGTCAATTTTGTTGTTGAAATAAAGTTCACAAATATCACAAACACTGCACTGCACTTTTAAATATGTACTTCACTAGTGTTGGTCACCAAGTCCATGAAATACAGATTATGTTTTGTTTCAGAATGACAACTTGAACTTGGTAAAACCAGTTACTGTTAATTAATAAATATTTCGATGCTTGCTTGTCTACAGTTATTCGAAGCCAAAACATTTGAGTTTATATTTTACTATTGAATTTACGAAAATTATTGTGTTATTCTCAAATGTAATTGCAAATAAACAACAAATGAAATGTAAAATTACTGTCAAATACTTAAGACACATATTGGCAAATACCAATGTTAATGTCACTGCACAATAATTGTTAAAAACAATTCTTTGATTATTATTTCTTGCAAAACACTAATAATTAAACATTATAAACAAATATAATTAGGTAAATTTCACAATTAAAAGCAGAGATTGCATTTCATGTTAGACTCGGTGCCACAACAGCCATTACTTATATTGTAACCAACTTCGTATGAATAACACTAAAGTACCAACCTAAATTTTTATTGCCCCGCTATTTTTTCTTCTCTTAAATTCTGATAAATTGACTGGACTTGGCTATCTTAAATGCACCCTAGGGGTTAAGGGAAAGTGACCACTCTGACAAATAGATGCGTATTACCACAAAAGTCACTAAAACTCCCCACTGGCTAAAGATGTATCTGTATTGAATGACATATCTTGGGATTACATGAAGACAGGACCGTACTGAAATATTTCTTACCTTCGGTTGAGCATCGGAGGAGGCACGAGTTAGAATAAAATTCGAATGTTTTAAATAAGTTCTATATGAATATGTTTTTATTTTGTAATAATTATTTTTAAAACATGTACACAAATTTGCACTACACTTGTCCTTAGTAAAAACAAGAAATGCCAACATTAAATAAATAAATCAACGTACTGTAATATGTATTGTTATGTTTAGTAATAAATTGAATCAACAAAAATATTTATTGTGTTGTGACAAAACAGCCTGTGGGTATTTTAAATTAAAATGTTGGTATTTCTGGTTTTTCCAACACAATTTGGACTTGAAAAGCTTTAGTTTTTACATTGCAATGAGGGCTTTCTCAATTCATAGCCCAAATACCCCTATGTGATATATTTACATAGTCTAAAAGTGTTTCTTTTTTTGGAATTGTGTTTCTGTGACTGACTATAATATTATTGCTTTTTTTAAATAGTACCGTTTAGTACTAGTTCAGGATTTTTGAAAATTACAAGCCCTGATGTTAGTGTACTTTTGAAAATGTGTGTTGCCTCATTCGTCTCTTATTGGCACTTTTGCAAAAACTGATATTGCAGAAATCTACATAAAAAACACTAGAGAAATTTTAAATTTACTATTTACTGCTTCCACGATACTAGCAGCGTACATCACGTTCAAATTTACTCAAATAATTCTCGAAAACTATACCACTTACGAAGAAATCGATAAGAACCAAAATTATTAAGCGTTTAATTCTCTATAACATCCTTTGTAACTTTTCTTCTTCTGAAGATAAATGCATAAAATATTTAATCTGAAAACGATGTATCGCCTGCTAGTTGGTCGGCGGCAGTTTTAATCAAATAAAATTTTGACACTCTTTGGTTGAACATAAATTAAAACAAGATTTCACCAAACAATTTACATTTTCGATTTATACAATGTACAGTTGCAGAGTCTACATTGCTAAGTATTTACAATTCTTAGATATACATACACAATTATTTAATATGAGTACAACTATGTACAAGAGGAAAAAATGTATTTATTCTAGGCAAGGAACATTTTTTTGCTCAAATAAAATAAAATCACCAATGAATAGGAGCGTAATTTTCACCTTTCGTTGCTGGGGGCACAACAGAATTTCTCAAAAATAAAATAAAGTAGGTTATAATTTTCGAAGGATTAATCGAAATTTGAGATTTATTTTGTACTTTTAATCATTTTCAGCTCACTATTATCATTATAATTCTAATGGCAAGAATTTCAATTCTTGGTAATTATATATATATAATAAAATTTAGGGCCTATTTTCACGAACTTCTACATAAATAAATAAACACTTTTGATTTTATAACTGCATATAAAGCTACCCAATTATCAACACCTACAAAAGGCGTTTAATTAATAAGAACTGATAGAGAAGCTTGCAAACTCCAAACTTTCCACTTCTATCAAAATAGCAAATAGATTGAAATAAATATGTACACATAAATATACTACAAAAACTGCTATATTTATGTATATTTAAATTATTGAAATGGTTTCTGATTTCTCCAACAATATTCAAATATAATTCATATTTTAAACCATTGAAATATAATAATACTGGAACGCCAACTAACGTTGAAAATGCGAACTGAGAAAGATAGCCAGTCGTTAGGCCAACTGTCTTTGTCGTACAGTCCGCTTAGAAAGTTGATAAGAAAATATAAAGAAATTAACAGTCAATGATTTTGACATAAAATTATATAAACCATCGAATTCAAAAACAGACATACGTTATGCCAATCGTCAATGCGACTTATGGGTAATAGTAGAAGATAGTAGCACGATTTGCCACTGTATAGGCAACAAAATAACGAAAACAGACGTTCATAATTAATCAAAATAAACGATTTAAAATTATTTTTTTTGTCATTGAATTCAGGATAATTTGAACGTTTTTGTAAGCAAAGTATATAATAAAAAATCTGATGTGTCCAACACATAACCTCCCGCCCAATACTACTCTTAAAAGGTACAAAATAGTATTTGATGATATAGAAACATACCTTCTTATTTGTTTATTTTCTATTTATATTTGAGAATTTTAATTTTCTTTCGTATATTTATTTAATTTTTTGACATATATTTCACTAAGAAAACAGCTTCACAATCACAATGACATGTGTCACATTTCGTAACAAATTGTAAATTTTTAAATGTTTCCATGGTGTACTAGGAAAGCAAGATTTTTGTGAAATCTAATTTCTTTATATTTTATTATCTCTAAATCTAATGAAAATTAATAAAATTAGTGTAATCAAAACACATGTAAAATTTAATATTCTTCAACTTTCAAAATAACATAAATTGTTGAAAAATGAAATTTAAATCTGTTTTTCACAAAAAACTGTTAAGGGCTTCAAGTAAACTGCCACTTCCGGTTGACCAATTTTGTCCAAAATCTAATCAGCTCTTCATTTAAATATAAGAAGCAAAAATTCAAAAAATTGTATTTTTTGGTATTATAGTATTAAAGTTATGCGAGACGAAAAAATTGCCACAGACTACACACACACACACATACATACATACATACATACATACATACATACATACATACATACATACATACATACATACAGACATCATCGCGAAAATAGTAAAATCGTATTGTAGGGACCCTAAAACGTGCTTATTTATTGAAAACTCACTACACAATTTTTTGACCAAAAACAATACCTCCCTTACCTAGAGGTAGGCGGGAGGTAAAAAATGAAATATATTATAAATTAAATATCAATGTGAGTAGATTACACATTCTTCTAAGTACTACTGAAAAGATTTAATTAATACTTTTTTCATATATTTTTTAAAAATGTAAATTACGAATAGCGTATTTTAACGCTCTGCGAAGTGGTCTCTTCTTAATAATAATGAGTTCAAATTAACTATTATGTATAAAAATATAAAGGAATTTGAAATAATTGGGCAACATGTTTTCACATAGCACCCTCTTAATAAACGCATAGCAACCGTTCTACAAACAAGTGTAAGTAGACAAAGAAGGGTGGCCCTACGGCATCTATAGTGTAGTCCAGCAAAACTCAAAGAATTGTAATAAAACAAAACAGCACTCCTCATATAAAATATTTAAAAGTACCTTTCAGCGCTCATACCAACAAAATTTTGTATATTTGTCAGAATACTTTCAATGTCCAATGCTGGGTTAATGGAAATGTTATTCGTGTTAAAACAATTCGTATTGCCAAATTATTATTGTTCGAAAGTAAAAAATAATAATAGTCGGATTAAAATTATCATTTGCAAATTACGTTATCTACCTTTACGCTTTATTTAACAATTTAACAAAGTGTTGTATTATGACAATTTTGCATTTGAGCAATTACTTTTGTAGTAGCAAGATTCAAAATATATAAAAAAAAAATGTATGGCAGCCATGGTTTTCTAAGGATGAAGAATTTTCTGACGGAAAGAATAGTTTAAGTGATTATGTTGAACAGTAGATATTTCCTATTATTTTTGTTAGAACAGAATCGAACTCTCTGCTAAACTTGAGAAACCAGCGATAGCGTTCACATTTTTATTTATTGCAGGTAAAAATCAAGGTTTCTTTGTAAACGTAATTGAGTTAAGTTTAATCGTTTTATTAGGTTCCTTTGGAGTTTGATGGGTTAGACTATATTTATCTCAGATTCGTTTTTTGCTTTTGTAAAGCCTACAAGTTAGCATTCTAGTATTTACTATATTTCAAGTGTTTCAAACTGATAATTAAGTGGCTCTGAAGCAGGTTAAGAATATTTTGACTCTATAAGATTTCGTGAAAATAGCCCAATCACTGCCGTCCTATTCAAAATAGTCCTAAAGTACGGTTTAAGAAAAAAGTCACTCACGTCACAACTATTTCTCAAGTTCTTCAGTTTGCTTAACATCAAGTCCATTGACCATCTTCTCAATGCTCTTCAGATCACTGGGCGAAGATGCAGTTTCGGGTTTCGGGGACGTCGTGCTAGGTCTCAAAGGGGGGCTAACGGAGTCCTGCCGCCCTTTCCCGGACGGGGAGTTGCTCAAACTTCTCGTATGCGACGAGGGGGTTACTGTTTCGAAGGCGCTGCCCAACGGAGAGGTTCCAACGACATTGGAGTTGGAATTTGGGAGGGTGTATGGGGTAAACCGATGCCCCCCTTTCAGCTGGTGGTGAAGAGGAGATGTCGGACTCAAATGGTGTCCGGGATGAGGATGAGTTAGGTTGGAATAATGCGAGAACAACGCAGGATGTTGTGCGGCTAACGCCAACTGGGCATTAAATAATAAACTAGGGTTCATGCCAGGGTTATGCGCTCCTGTGAACAGGCTCAACGGCGGACCAAACGGAGGTCCTGTCGCACCAGGATACAACCCAGGCGGGTAGAGATACGGTAGTAAATGTGGGGGTGGATGTATGGGAGGACCTACAGATATATTCGGCGATGGATACTCTCCGTGGTTGCTCGGGCCTGGGATGTCCTTCGGGGATGATGCACCAGGTCGGAACGCGGTACTTCCTGGGGACTCAGAGCAAGAGGATTCGGAGCCGCTGTCGTCGTGGCCTAGGCGGCGGCGCATGGCATCTTCTGAGTCGGATACTGCAAGTGAAAGCCACGCTGTAGTTGGGTCGTGTGGAGACCCGTTACAAGAACTCACATTCAGGAGGAACTTATTCATATTTAAAAGGATAATTTAGTCATTTAATTGTAAAACGAGTTCTGCTCTAAACAGAGTGCCAAACTGCATGATGATATTGTAAAAATTATAAAATGAAGTATTTGTTGGACAATACTGCCTAAGTTCTGCAATTTTTAACTAAAATCAGAGCCCTAAATTTTAACTAAAAACAAAAATATACTATAATAAGAAAGATCAATCAACTATTCCAATGAAGATCTGTTTCATGCAGATATATTTATTTAAAAGCAATTCAACTTACCAGCGTGTCCAAGCTGCAGGCCTTGTGGTACCATAGGCCTGGGACTCTCGCTCGTGCCCACCACATCCAACTCGCTGTCATCAGCCGGTCCGCCGCCTCCTCCGGCGGACCTGGAGGGCGGAGGACCACCCCCGCCGCCGCTGCTGCTGTCCGCGGACATCCGGGCAGGTACGGGACACGAGGTGCCGGAACCAGGTTTGTCCAGGTCTGAATGGCGGCCTGCTAATAGCGCCTGCCTTCTGTAACAAGGGCGTGCTTAGAAATATCTGGAGTCTATACCAGAGATAGAAGCTACTATTTTAAATAGATTAGATGTTGCCACTCTGAACCCCTATTCTGTAATTTTAAAAGTTAGCTCTATTTAGACACTGCTTCTATATGCACCGGTGGTATCTTTCGGAGATTTATACAAACTAGCTATATGACGCCATATCAGTTTCTATCTCCTGAGCGGTTTAGAGTTACCACCGTGGCTGTTTCTATTTGATAGAGGTAGCTCTATTCATGACATTGACATTTGTGTGCTTCTATTTTCATTTGATGATTAATGGTTGATATAACTATAATTTTTTAGTGCACTGATAAAAATGTTTTCTTGGAACAAACAGATTCCTCAATAAGTGGAAAAAGCTTTCAGAACTCATAATAATGAAATAAAGGTTACGAACTGAACAAGACATGGATTCCTCTGTTTCATAAGTCATCATTTGTTCTTTACATAGTTACTGTTGCTATTTACTTGTTTATGTTTCTATTGTTCCTGACGAAGAATTATGTTCACTAATTCGAAAATTTAAATTTTAATAAATTTAAATATACAGAACTATATCAAAAAGCCTTTTATTTCAAATAGATTACTCTTAAATGAAGAAAAATTCTATTTAAATAGTGGCAATCCGATTTCGTTTTCATTAAAAACTTTTATAGGTTTTATAAATATTCTTGTATGAAAATTAATTTTGTTTTGAAAAAATATATCAAAGTATTATCGAGACGAATTAGTTTTGAATAGGAGTAGTTTTAATACAAAATGATATACTTTTAAATAAAAACGTTTTGTTTAAAATTAAAACGACTTCATTTTTCATTATTTTTAAACACAAAATATAAAATATATTCATTTTCTGTCAATACTGAAAAAAGAAGATAAATAAAATTTATATTCAGAATTATTTTTTTTTAATTCAGCATTTTGCAAGGAATAAAATTTTCTTCAACGAATGCATACAAAATGAAAACTGAAAATTTTCTTGAAACAAGTGTAGTAATAAAAAGCTTAAATCAGTAAATATAATTAAACAATTTCTTCTGCTCAAATAAATCTTATAATTTGAATATGAACATTATTAACACCTCAAAAACAATATTCAATAAGTTTATATATATAACTATATTAAAAATCACGATGTTATGTATCAAAATTATGAAGTTGACTAACAATTATTTCAAACAATGCTGTCAACTTAAAAATTATGAAAACATTGAAGTAGCAAAATCAATAGGATAGAAACACCTTCCTTATTCTGAACATACGAGTACACATTTAAATTTTACACCCAGTATGTAAAATGTAACATTCCTTCTTTTGTTCACCATTACTTCTACTATTATAAAGATTTAAAAAAGAAAACCATTGAATAGCTTTTATTTGTAATCATTCATTAATAGGGTAAAAAACACATAATACAAACTGCTCCCTCCCCTCATTTATTGATTGTGAATTGCGGCGTCCCCACTAATTTCCAAAACTCGGCGCCCTTGTCTTTGGGGGTTGTTACTTGACGGAACTGCACTTGTAAACGGCGTGATGATATATTTATTATTACTCTACGATGACGATCCTTTTAAAATTCTTAGTTTCTATAAAGTGTTCCCCAAAAGAAACAGTTTGATCTCCTGGTGTGAGAGAGATAATGATATGGATATGAACACACTGTAAATGCAAATTGAATAAGGCGGGGTGGGTCGGGGGTCAGCAACCCTTAATCTTCGCCCCTCGCAGCGCCCTTAAATAAACGCGCTCCCTAATTTCATACCGCCTCGACAGAGTCGTTCATCCCTTCGAGCTTACAACCAAGCCTAAACGATTTTATTTCCGACAGCCGCAGCCTAAGTAATCCGCGAATTCGTTACTGGCAGACATACAGCCAAGAGAACAGAATTAATTCCTTCCCTTGTGCCCTGACCTTTTAATTACTCTTCTATTTTTCATGAGTTGTTCAGGATATTCTTAGGTTATTAGGACTGAGATAGGACACTCGCCTCATAAGCGAGCTGGTGTTTGTTTCTACCACTCTGATTATTTTTAGAGGAGGACAGTCATTTAACAGATAATCGGCCGAATTCTCTAACGAAGTTGTTATCGTAGCAACTTGCTAATGGTGACACAAAATTGCATCTAAACTTCATTTTTAATGGAGAATATTTCAATAGTTGTCAAAAAACGTTTCATTTTTGTCACAAATTGCAAGACCGGAATATTTGTTACGTAACAAAATAGATAGTAGATACTAATTTTATTTGTTTCTTACAGGCAGATTCATCAAAAGAATTAGTGCTAATCCTATTTTTATTATTAGTCGTAACTTCAGTTACCATCCTCAAAACATATTTATGTTAACTAAGGTTGTAGTTACGATAGGTTAACATAAAATTTGACACATTTTGTTAATTTAATTAATTTAGAAATAAAGTTACAGAGGTTGAAAAAAATGGAATTAGTGTTAATTCTTTTCATGAATCTGCCAGTTAAAGTTTAATAGCCATTGAAATTGAAGTAAATTGCTTCGTGATAACATTGATCAAGGCATCTAGGGTTTCTCAGTTCGAATACCACAATCTACATTTGATAATTAACATATACCTCAGAGGAGACGTGAATTGACGGCTTGTAACCACATTGCACTAGGATCTACGGAATGGCATGATGATATATTCTTGTTTATAAGTAATTATTTTGTCTGTTCAACTGAGGATATTAAAGCGTGCATCAAACGATGAAGTTTTTCTTTTCAAGTGACTTTAAATTATCTTGTGTGTGAAGTTATCATTCTATTCACATCATGCATCAAGTTTTTAGAGAATTAAAACAACCAAGTGTCAAAATTTCAGTTATACCAACTGTATTGTATTAATTGAGATTACACCACTTGAAAATTTTATAGGTATATCCATTAATTTCTCAACTTTTTCCCTACTCCACTGTACAATAGTAAGTTGATTATTAAATAAACCCTTGTAACATCAAAAACATAAACACAAATGACATTTGACAGTCACTTGTCACTTAGCTTAGTTGGTAGTGCAGTAAAAGCAGTAATCTTTTAGGAATTTTTATGAGAAAGTACACCATATAACATTTACGTGACACATTCACTAATCTATCTCTCTTACACTTACATCATTGTGCAAGAGAAAAAACTTTTAAAGTCACTTGAAAATAAAAACTTCATCGTGTATTGCCCGCTTTATACAGTGCGAGTGTAAAGTCTGGAACTATCCCAATAAATCTTTTATTAAATGTTTTTGAAAAAAAAAATCCTGGGACACATTAAGTTTTATTTTAAATGAGAAACATTTTAGTGTAATTGTTACCTTAAAGCGTGCATTACATGATGAAGTTTTTATTTTCAGGTGAAATTACATAGTTTTCTCTCTCACACAATGACGTAGGTGTAAGAGAGGTAAATGAAACGACAAAAAAATTATGCGATACTTTTTCTTAAAATTTCTTTAAAAATTTGGCCTGTCATTTTGCACATTGCTGCTTTACCGCATTACCATTTATCCGCATGTTTTGCAGTAGGCGAATTAGCTATCAAATGTCACTTTAAATGTTTTTTCAACAGTACAAGGAAGATATTAGAGGAAGTTTCACTTGCGTCATGACCTTGGTTCGTGACTGCAGCGCCGCGTAGCGATCTGGATGGTGTAACTTATATCTCTGGACAATTTAAGAACACCAACCAAATTTCATAAATGTAGTACAGACAAAGAAAGACCAATGTTACTGTGATGAATGCAATTATAAATTATTTTCATTTCTATTTAAATATCTATAGCATATATAATAAAGTAAATATATGTGAAAATGAATTAGTTGACCCCAATTAATTAATTGAACATTAATAAAATTATAAAAAGTTATATTTCAAAGTTATACTTGTGGTTTTGAGCGTACACAGTTAGCTGTTTTTGAAAAATAATAATGGTGAGCTATGTAAAAAAAACAGTATGTAATAAAAAGTTGTCAAAAGATATAATTTTCAAGTTTTAATTTTTGTAAAAAGAATCTGCTGAGGTGATTTGTGTACGGGTAATGTTCTAATTTACCTCCATTCCAGAAACATTTGGGGAACGTGACAGGAGTGTTTTGCGTTGTGCGGAGGTGAATGGATTTTTTGATGGTGAAATAGACTGTTCGCGCGGCCAGTATATTTCGGCGGAATAAACTTTGACATTTTGAATTTTTTGATTGTGGATACGTTAAAAAAGGCGTCGTACAACTCTTCGTAAAGCGATCAACAAGATAACAAATCAGTTGGATACTCTATTAATTAGGGAAAATAAAAATTTGAAAGAAATAGAAACAATATTTGAATTGTCACAAGAGAAGAGATTTTCGAAAAACTACTTGAATCTGCAGCATATGTACCTGTAAACATGTATTTTAAATATTATTTTATACAATATATATTGTTATTTACAATTCCGTGTTTTATTTTTCAATCACTTTAAAGAATATGAAAACATTTAAAATTTCAAAGTAGGCGCGCTTGCCGCGCATTAGCATCAGCGCCGCGTAGCGACCTGGATGTCGTTAATCTGACGGTTCGGTCTCTCTCACGTATAAGTGAAGCTTCCTCTAATATCTTCCTTGCAACAGTATTAAAACAATGATGTAT
This sequence comes from Poecilus cupreus, assembly GCA_963942605.1. NCBI lineage: Eukaryota > Metazoa > Arthropoda > Insecta > Coleoptera > Carabidae > Poecilus > Poecilus cupreus. The sequence continues at coordinate 17,340,425 of OZ012729.1, forward strand.
AAATTTCCTTTATGTCAAATTTACCAGCAGGTATGTTTGCTACAAACGCACTTTTCACAAACAAACCTTAAGCCTAGAGAACTCAGGCTCGACAAACTCGAATGACAATACTTATTTTTAGTGGAACTTATCTAAAGATGAATGAATGAACCATTAAACTGTATTTTCAAGGTCCTACGAATCCAACCGCCACTTGTTAGTACTTTTTCCTTTAGGTTTACGCAAAATATGATAAATTCAGGAAGCCTCATTCAAATAGGAGTCAAGTACATCGCAAGACAAATTCATATATTATCTACAAATAAATATTCATCTTATAACGACACCCGAACCATCGCATTGTTCAATAGTAAATATGTCAAAGTCTCAAAGGCAATCCTCATCAAATCACTTAACCCATTACCCCGGCAAACTCCCCAGCAATCCGCGGTTAACCCCGATATATTTCCACCCTCTATCAGCCCGCAGGGGTGCAAATTACTGGCGCAGTAGATCATCAACCCCGTCCGCCGCCGCTGGCGACGCTACAGACGCTGTGACGCGTTAACCGCCCGGCTACGCGGCCAGAGGATATAGACGTAGAGAGACTGGAGCGGTTAAAGGAATAATGGGACACTTCCGGTGTAGGGGACGCAGAGGATGGCGCGGTGAATTCGCGGAATTTGATGGGTATGGTCGCTACTTTAAAAAGATGGTAGTTTAACACAGCCTACTGCAAATTACAGAAAAAGAGCTTCAAATAAAAATTGTTTGGTTAAAAACTGATACGCCTTCAAGTGAACTAGAAAAAAGCAACCAAATATGGAATAGGGTCCTAATATGGAATACTGCTCTTTCTACATAAAAATATAAGATCATATGTGTTAAAAATTCGTACAAATAAGCGAGATATGAAGGTCTGAATTTTAAAATAACTTGATGACGTAGCTAATGCGGTATACCAGAAATAAACAAACGGTGGTTCACAGACTTTCGAAAAAAATGTTCAGAAAATTAGAAAATAATATATATTTAAATTGTAGGTAATATTATATTTCATTATTGGAGAAATAATAGCATATTATTATATGAGGGATTATGATAGTTGTTATTCACGAAGATCATCCCACTGAATAATGACCATAATCCCGAATATAATACTGTACTGTTTCTATTCCTGTAAATTCAGAAATCAATATTAATAATGAACGAAATTCGTTGAAAAACGTCAATATAAAAATACACAATGACAACTGACTACATGTCAACTGTCAGACGGCCGTTGCTTGGAAATCCACATCACGTCTTGAAAATAACCGTAAATTATGGATTTCTTGCTCTATGATTGGTCGAGAAGAGTAAATTAGGAATTATAATTCACTGTTGTGAATTATTGGTACTATAATTCATCGAAAAAATAAAATAATGGGGATACATTTATACAGGAGTAGAAAAAATATTTTATCAACTCTCAATAAATGCTTTATAACTATGGAGATTTTAAACAAGCAAAGTAACAGATTACCCACTAGTGGGTATAATTTTGAGAAAAGTCACTAATGAGTAATTTTCTATTTATAACAATAATAATAACACACAACACCTTGGTAATCACTTCGATTGACATTTTAATTTAAAAAATTTAAAGCATATGTCACTGTCAAATAATATGTATTCAATAAATTATGCATTTATTAAGAGATGTTGGATAAAACGTTATACTTCACACGTGGGCAAAGTGGAATTACCCACTCGATAAAATTATCACACGAAACCGAAGGCTGAGTGCGCTAAAATTTCTCTCGTGGGTAATTCCTTACTTTGCTCACTTGTAAAATAAATAACTATTATAATAACTTTAAATTTTACAAGTCGCTAAATTTCCCTGAGGGTAGTCATAGTATGACCAAAACATCCGATTTTTAGCATATTAATAAAAATTTTGGCTGCAGTCCCAAGAATGTTAAATTTTTATAATATTTGTTCATGGAATACAAAGTCATAGTAAACAGTCAAAGACGGGCGAAAAACTAAAACGTGTCACAACTCGTAACTATTAGAAAAATAAAGCTTATTAAATTTCTACTAATAAATTTAATTCTTCGCACATCAATTAGCATGTGGTCTTATTTTTATTTCATTAAGAGCATGAATAAATACTTTAAGAATGATTTCAAGTTTAAGTAAAGAAATAAAATAGACGAAACATACTTTTTCTCTCGCTTGCCGGCTCCTGTGTCTCGGAATCCTTTGGCGAAAGGATTGTTGTCTATTTTCAGTTGCGTTATCTGAAAAAAAGAAAAATAATATAAATCAGTACAGTTACTTGTATTTAAGTTATAGAACTTGTTTCATTTTATCATATTTCCTAAGTATTTTTCTCTGAGGCTAATTCAGGAATAAAATATATTGCTTATAGACTGTATTTCTTACAGTGCGATAATTCCGAGTGCATATTAAGTTATTCGTGTCAAACGAGGAAAGTAAATGAGTATAATTTGGAGTAATATATGACGATTCTCTTATTCCATTCAATTTTCACTTTTCATTTAATAACAACTTTACTCTCAACATTTCATCCTGACATTAACAAATGACTCCACATAAATCACACAACATTCAGCTAAATGAACTTAATTCAATATTCAAAACAAAACAAGTGAAAAAACTCTGCTTCAAGCAGTCACGGCCTTCTTTAAATTCTTAATGAATTAATTAGCCGTTTCTTAGAACGGAAACAATTTGACGAAGACGGTCCGTGATGTGGGGACCCCACACGCTAGATAATAACCGTTACGGGCCTGGCTCTTGGCCCGCTGCCCCCCCGGTGATTGTCTGTTGTTTTCGTACTTGAATTTGTAAATAATTAGAAGCATATGATGATAGTTGGATTGCTATAAGACCGATGCGGCAAAATAAAAGTCTACTGCCAGGAAATCTGATATATATTCTACTGATATCTGGAACTGCAGAGCCCTCAATACTCAATACAGATAATTGATGCAATAATATACTAGGTGTTTCAAAATTATTGCAAAAAACAATGTTTGTAAAGAAAAACAATTTTTATTTTAATATATTTGATTTATTGTTTCAATAATATTGGGGGTGCTCTAATTTACGACTGGTAGCTACATATCATGAGGCCCATTACCCAGAAATCTGTAATAAGATTTGCCGTTCCCAAATTAATAAGAAATAATGTAATAATATATTTATTTATTTTATAAATAAACAAATAAATAAATATATCTTCACGCTTTTTACTCATTATGGGTGTGGCACTCTGCTTACGCAGATCTCGGTAAGTATTATATTTTTGCGTATGAAGTGCGGTTACCAGCGGTCAAATCATAGCCCCTAAGAACTGTTAGTGGAGGGGGAACTACAGGGGTAAATTTAAATTGGCAACTGTCATCTGTGGGATTCGAACTGAGGATCTCACGGTCCATAGTCCGTCAGGTTACCACTGAGTTATTTAGCCCATTTTATAATAACATATTATTCAATGAGTATGTAATGTATGCTATTACTCATGAGAATGAAGTTTGCATCATGAGCGATGGCGAGTGATGTAAATCATTCGAATGAGTAATAGCCATTACATGCGAGTAGAATACTATACTTTATCCACAACGTTTCGTCAAATATTTCTTTTGAAATTATAAGATAAATAGAATTTTTGCTTTGACAAATATAAAAAACTTGTTGTTTCAACATAGACAAATTGCAGCAACCATCACTAGGCTACGTACTGTTGTAACAAAATTTTGAAGTGATTTGACATTTAGCAGAAAATCTTAACACTAATTATTCAGAAAATTTTTATATTTTGTATATATCAATTGTATCCCCTTTGGAAGAGCTGATTAGTTTTTGCTTTTTGGTGATCCAATAACCGGAAGTGGTACAGTAAATTATGATTTAATGAAAATTTGTTATTAGAATTATGTTTCAAATATTATTATCTACAATTATTGTTTGATACATTTTTCTCTTACTGTCACCATTTACGAATTACAACACGATAAAGAAAAATTATAATTTGATATTTCCGTTTAAATCTGTAACCTGGGTTCTTTGAAAAAACAAAACAACGGTTGTTGTAAATGTAATTTTTTGACATATATGTGTCATAATTGTTTGAAGGGGTGAGCGTTTCTTGATAGTGGTGGTCCGTGTTCCTGCATTGTTAGATAAGGGAAAATTTTGAGATTGGCAAAACTGAAAAAGATTGGCAAGTTAATAAACAAAAAAAAAATTTTTAATTAATATTTAATTTAACGTATCCAGACCAAATATTCCTTAATAATTGCACACTGCAGATTAATTTAGCATAAGAATTAGCAATAATCTTACAATATTTAGGTATTAAACGAATCAAACCAAAAAGAACACTGTTTGACATTCACTGGTTTCCATGACGACGTATTAGTGGAGAGGGTAATTTTTGACTTCAGCTGTCAGTTGGTGCACTATTCTGCAATTTAGCAGGGAGGTATTATGGTGCCCACAGCAGATTTTTTTATAAATTGTAGTTAAGACTGTGTACTACTTTATCTCCGCTTTTTAATGTGAAAGGAAAATGGCTCTAGCAGCTGAACAACAGGATTTTGTCATATTTCCAAAGTGAACGAAGTAAAAAGTCGCAAATCACAAAAGTTTTATTGTTTTAAATACATATTTGTAAAACTAAAATTGATTGATACTACTGCAATGAGTCAAAAGAATAATAAATGTTAATATTATTTCACAGTTATCAACAAGCAAGCATTCTTAGTACCATGAGGTCTCTGACACTTATTATCTCGCGCATGTGTGAATATACATAAATCCAACAAATTAAATCAGAGTTTTCTATGTCAACATGAAATTTTTTACACATATTAACACCAGACATTCCCAAAGTCGCTATAATTAATGGAATAATTAATACCGCAATTAGACACCGACAAAGGCTGACGAGCTGTGCCGCTCCATATAAAAAAGTGCCCGACTAATCGGCATTCTTTAATTAAAGACAGATATAAAATAAATAATCCACCATTTCCTAGAATTTAACGCTATCGGTTCGTTGTTTTCTGGAAGGAATTAGGTTCACATTTTTTGGTTTTCGTTTCCGCTCAATTCGGGTCACCATTGCACACACACGGCACCGCATATTAATTTTATTTTGACACATGGTGTAGATGTTGCAGTCTTGCAGTTATTTGTTTGTCCTACGATTATTGAATTTTATTGCTAAACAATTTAATTGGAAGCAAATACATGAAAATTCTATATTTGATATAAATTGAATTTATTGTTTTTGTGTGGTGTCGCTGAATAAAAGTAAAACTAATGATTTATGATTGATCTCGATTTGGTTGATGAGCCATCTTACCTATATACATACATACATAACGTAACGCTATGTTCCACTTAGTGGGGTAGCACGAACCCAGAAACACAGTCAACCAACAATCAATCTCCTCCAAACATTCCTATCCTGACACACCACTTTCGCCTCGTCCACATTCATAGTGCAATACATACATGCTCGTTTATTCTTTTTACTCGGAATCATTCGTTCACGCAACAAACCATCAATCATACCCAACCAGTTATTCCTCGGACGCCCACGCAATCGTTCACCTTCAATCTCACCCACATATATTAGTTTCACCAACCTTTCATTCGACATTCGCTCAACATGTCCAAACCACCTCAACTGACTCACTCCCACTTTCTTAACAACATTCTTCTCAATCTCACACTCATCATACACCAATGTATTCCGTATACGATCATGTCTCGTATACCCACATACTCCTCTCAAATATCTCATTTCTACAGCAGTTATACGTCGTTCATGCTTCTTCATCCACACCCAACATTCAGAACCATACATCAATGTATACTGCATGTAAAATTTTAATCTTAATAGTGGAACATCTTGAAGTCATCAAATGATAAAATGTTTCGGACAATAGATTGAAGATTTGAAGGGACACATTTGCTTCTGCCAAATATTTTGCCCGACACTCCTTACATATTTTTTTATATACTCTATCCCAATCTGCAATAATAAATTGGGGTTTTCAATTAAGATTTTAGAGTTGACTCCCTTTCAATCACTCTAGTGTGCACTCTTTAATCTTTAACCTTTTGTCTGAAACATTTTGTCTTTCGATGTCTATTTTTCGATATATCTTTCCGATAACACATATTTACCTAATTCCTATGTTTTTTTGGTGTACTGAGTCCGAAAATAATAATAAAAAGTCGTATTAACCACCAATTTTCACATTTTAATATTCAAAATGTGAAAAGTCAAAAATCTGGGTTGTTTGATAAACCTTAATGTCTAATCCTTGCACAACCATCTTGAATTTTTCCAATCAGTACAATAATGAGAAAAGTTACCAGGGACGGTGGAATATCAACATGATGAGTAATAAATTAATTACTGTTGGTCACTTCATGGAGAACAACAAAATGAATCACATCGAAGAAAAAGCTGTACAAGAAATTTCACAGAGAAAAGGGAAGGAAATATAAAAAAGCACCCAAAATACTCGCATTGAAGTACACTATGTTATCGTAAGTAAACAATGTAGCCTAATCAAACAAAAGTACGGTTTTAGTATATAAGATTATATTGGAAGGGTCTGTGCCTACCTTTTCATTTTGATACGCCGTAACTGCAATGAATTCTGTTTCTTTAAACACATACGTCCGAAACGTTGAATAGGGTAACTTCAGAATGTCGTTCGCTCGCACAAGATGAAATCTTGGCTGGTATTTGTGCATTGAGTTTAATATCGTCTGAAACAGAAAGAAAACACTAAATTAGATACCGCATACTTTTACCATTAATATTAACAAGTCATCATCAATAGCATGATAGTCCTAGGAGGACCAAGACCTCAAGTACCGTGGTACTTGATTTGCGACCATTTCGTTCTGCTGCAGTCAGAATCCAAATTTGTGCGAAAGCCTTTAGTTACTACTAGAGAGGTAATACCATTTAATAAAATGGCAAAATCGACATGGAAAATAATGTGTATCACACGTGCAGAAACTGTTTTGTGAAATATACTCGCAAAAGTGCAGTTTCTGGACTAGTGATACAAATAATTATGATGGTGTATATCAAAGAAAGAAGGTTAATGTATAATATAAACGTAAAAATGCAGGTGAGTGTGAAAAAATTTATTATATATTATAATAGGTATACATTTGTATTAGAAAATATTTTCAAGTACCAAGACCTACACGATAGGGACCGTACTGTTGTACCATGATCAACTACGATAAACAGGTACAGAAGATAAAACGTCACTTTAAAGTTTGGAGTTTACAATCTTCAATTTTTTAAATTGTTTTGATTGCGAATATACATTGGAATCCTTCAGTCAAACTTGAAATTTATCAAAGTGATATTAGTTGTGGATGATACTTTAAATTGGTAAATTTTTGACAATTATTGACAGAAGCTAACTTCAACTCGTACTTAACCCATTAATGCCATGCATATTATTGATTACAATTTTTTAATAAATATTAATTTTAACTTGACTGATATATCATGAAATACTAATATTTAGGTAACTAAATGGGACTTATTGCGTACTTTTTTAAATTCTGGACAACTTTTTATTTACACTTTTGCTGTAAATTGAATAGATAAAATTTGATACAAATTCGACAAAAGATGCAGAAATAACAAAGGATAAACATTTTTACGCATGATAGAACAGCCTCACTTCAAGATTATGTTTCTAATAGGCTATGGCATTTAAAACTAGACAAACTATTCCAAATTATTCATTTGGCATTGCTCTGTATATGTAATGTATATTTTGTACAAAATTGTACTTACAAGTTGCCAAGACAGAGAAATCTGAAATCAATATTCAAAGACAAATAGTTCTGGGCATTAATGGGTTAATTAGTCAGTTGCTAACTTCGCACCGTGACTAAAAGTTCGTAGCCACAGCTTGCCAAAGTGTGATTAAGACGTTATTTAGCGCTATAGAAACCAGTACATTAAATGAGATTTTAATAACGCAAGTAGAAAAAGTACTTTAAGTCGTCATTTAGTGAGTTTCGGTGGTTTAGCCCGCGTTCATTTGTTGGTGAAATTCGGCGCGCTGCAGTTCGATAGCCGGGTTAATATATACAGGGTGTTCGCTTGGTAACGAAGCGTCGGGAATACGGGAACCGAAAACTGATTTTAAATTCGCATTTTATCGATCAGCTATCGTTGGAACTGGAATATTTTCATCGGAAACGAGTTCTTGCGCACCATTTTTATTCAGCTGCAGCTCCGAGTGACGGACAACGACTCCGGCTGTCAGAATCCGGGTGGCCCGTAAATCACTGCACGTCAAGAATAACCGACCCCGAGGTGTGGGGAATTTTCACCGAGATCTGCTATTTCGCAACCATAATTGGCTCGTTACATATAGTAATGCAAAAAGAATCTGACCACTACAAAACGCAAAAACGTTTTAGGCAATATTATTCGTATCTTTTTATATATAACAAAATTTATTCTAACTTAATTATTTATGACCGGTTGCACCAACGATAGTTAAATTTTAAACTTGGTTTAAATAAATAAAAGCAAATCGAAGTTCTTTGTCATATGGAGAAATTGGCATTGATGTCAAAAATTAGATACGCTTTTATTTATTTAAACCAAGTTTAAAATTTAACTAACGTTCGTGCAACCGGGCATTACTGAGATATGTCCTAAAAACCTAATAGGTTTTCAAGTAAACCACCAGTTTCGGTAGATGAATTGCTACAAGAACATAATCAGTTCGTAACTTGAATCCTTTACATTCTAAATATGAAATGCGAAGAAGATATCTTCATTCGATTTGGAATAATCATAACTCATAACATACAGATGTCATCGTGCAAACAGTAAAAACTTTCAAAACTCATAATTGTAAAATTAAAATGACTTTTGGATTAAAGTTCTGTAAATATATGTATTTAAACACAACGTTTCGAATTATTAAACATAATTCTTCATAAGGAAACAAATGAATAACATATACAAGTAAATAGAAACAGTAACTATGTAAACATCAAATTATGAACTATAAAACAAAGGAAGCCTTGTCTCGTTCAGTTTTGTAACCTTCATTCTGATTCACTGTATTCTTCTCTTCTCTTTTCTTATGACATCGTATTTGAAATAATAGTATATTGTGTATCTAGTAGGAAAAGTGATATATTCTCGAACGATGGTGGAAATTGCAGGACGAGGTCTGCAACACCACAAGTCCGGAAAGTGTACTTTTCCTACGTGGTACACATACTATTTAAAAAAAGGTATTCGACTGGTAGTAGTAATTTAGGTAGAAAAAATACTCGAATTGCAGTCAATTATTCTTTTTAATCACAAGGCCGAAACGTCGGACTTGTGATTAAAAAGAATAATTGACTGCAATTCGAGTATTTTTTCTACCTAAGTTATTTTATATATCATTTATAAACGTCAGACAACGAACAAGATATACAAATATTGCGTTGTTTTGATAAAAAGTATCTGAGGATAGCGTATCCATGGTTTGTTTATTTATTTTCATACGCGTCAAATTTATTTGAGAAGCTAAATCGTACGGGAATACTTTGCCAATGTCCGGAAAAGATATTCCCGTACAGTTATTTATCGTAACCTAGCAACGACACTAAAATACCGGATTAATGCATTTTGCAGTTCGAAAACATACCGAAAAGGGTCAGTTTTCGTCCGATCGAAAAAATTAGATATTTATGAAACAAGTACATAATTATGTACGTGTTAAATACAATATTTTATGTTCGACTACATTGCAGATTACTTTTAATTGGCTTTGACAAGTGACAAGTGTGTTTTTCTATTGTTTGGTTACCAAATTGTTTATTGTTCATTAACATTCGATCTGAAAAAAAATTGCAAGCTGTCATTTCACATCTCAATCATTTTGGCCTGTTGTTATGGATGAAATCATTCCAATAGCATCAAAATAATAGTTCTAATTGAATAATTAATATTATCATTTCTTAAAATGTTGTTCATACTTAATTACTTACCTAATAAATTAATGAATCCTATTTTGTTGTTTATTTTGATAAAAGGCTTTTTCCTGTATCATTGTGTGATAACAAAATACTGTCAAAGTGTCAAATTTTGTTATAATTTCATATTTTTTATATATATGCTTAGACGTGTTCTGTATGTGATCTGTATTAAATCCGATAAATTATTATCAAATGTAAATAGTAAATAAATTCACCAATAGTATTATAGAATAATTTGTTTGTTATTTTAGGTTTGACATAAGTGTATGTGAAGTAAAATTTTGACATAAGAGTTTGTTCTACTTTACTTTAGCTACTATTCTGGCTAACATCGCATAGTAATATAGTCTACTTTAGTATCGATTTCAGAAAATAATAAATTTATTGTTAATCTGAACCCTAAAATGGAAGATGAAATAAGACTAGATGCAGAATTGTGAATATAGCAAAAGGACTGTATCATTCACAAGTAGGAGTATTTCTGCACCCCACCAAATTCAGGATGAATGTCTCAATTAAAAGTGACCAACATTCATCAGAAAAAACTCCTGCAACGGGGCCCAGGAATGACGATAGAATTCACGAAAATTTGTACCCACCTACAAGCAAAAACTCAGAAAGTCTAAAACGTGGCTTGAAAAAAGGAGCGAAAGAAAAATAAATTGAGCTATCTAGAGATTCCAAGATGCAAATTCGTGCGCCAAGGTTAGCAGAAAAATCGCGGATTCCGGGCAGAAGCACGTGGAAGGAAGACAGAATGAGCTGTGCATGAATACGGTGGAGGGAGATGGCGGCCAGAGCGGTGTTTTTGAAATGGCTAAACAGGAAATCCTTAGATGCATTCAAATGTGAATATTATGCGCGGAGCAGAGCCTACCGCCATTTTTGCACTCGTGTGGACTCGGTAAACACCTGAGAATCGCCGCGATGCATTTGTTCTTCGTCTGCGGTGCACAAGCATATTAAGTTACTATAGTTTTACATTCGTCATATACACAAAGCGCAAATGAATTCTATGGCCTTTGTGGTTGACGGATGCCCGGCGCTGTGACGGATAAAATAAAAAAATTGTAAGATATGAGTTGATTCTTTAATCAGTGTGAAAATCCAACACTGTTCGTTACGACACATACTATAAACCAGCAGCAGATTAATTATATTATACCAAAGTCCTCAAGAGCAACAAAAATTTGAGGCACTTTACTAAAAAAAAAATCTGCTGTGGACACCACAATACCTCCCGCCGTAGATTTCTTATCAAATGATACAGGAACACGAACCACCACTATCAAGGAACGCTCTCCCCTTCAACACATTTAGATTTCACTTATAACACATGTCAAAAATAGGCGTTTTTCAAGCTTTATTTTGTTATATCAAAAGGCACAGGTTAATAGGTTTAAACAAAAATGTCAAACTATATTTTTTTAACGTGTTGTAATTCGTAAGCAGTGTCAGTAAGAGAATAGTATATTCTACAACAAGTAATGGAATGGCACATATTCCACGCGAGCTAAAAGTTTGTAGCCCGAGCCAAAGGCGACGGCTACGGTTTGCGAGCGTGGGATAATAGGCCATTCCGTTACATGTTGTAGACTATACTTTCTATAAAAAGGTTTTGGAAATTATACAAAAATACAAATATAAAACTATTGAAAACGTCAAACTCAAATAAATCAAATTAAAACAAACAGACGTAACCATAGTAACTGAATCAAGATACTTCATATGTCGCGCTAATAAGCGGTTCTGATTCGTCGAAAATATTCCATACGCCGCGTATGGAATGTTAGTGATTCCATAACAATTTTTAGTAGTGGAATGTCCAGTTTCCAAAACAGTGTTATAGAAAAAAAATTTCAAACAATAATTGTAGATAATAACATATGAAATATTATTCTTATAACAAAAATTTTCATTTAACTATAATTTACTGAGATACGAGTATTTCAAAATAACTTGATTGGGCTTCAAGTAAACTTCCACGTCTGGTTATTGGATTATTATATAAAATTTAAAAAATTCAGTTTAGTAGTTTTTGAGAAACCATAACTAGAGATCCACACAGACTGACAGACTGACAGACAGACAGACTCACGCATAGACATCATCGCGAAACTATTAAAATCGTATTCTAGGGACCATAAAACGAGCTCATCCACTGAAAAATCGCTACCGAATTTGTAGCATGATTCCTATACATCCCTTACAGGATATGAAGGGAGGTAAGAAGATTTAAAGAAACTGTTTTGGCTACTACAGTACTTTTCGTCATAGATTTCTTATCAAACAATGTAGAAACACGGACCACCACTATCAAGAAACGCTCATCCTTTAAATCATTTACTTATCAATTATGACACATGTCAAAAAGCATAGGTTGGCAGATTTAAACGAAGATGTAAAAATATTACTTTTCTTTACTATGTTGTAATTTGTAAATGGTGACAGTAAGAGTAAAATGTTTTAAACTACAATTGTAGATAATACTGAAAACAATTCAAATTTCAAAAATTGTCATCTGACTATAATTTATTGAGATATTTTATTGGATTATAAACAAAAACTAATCAGTTCTTCTCAAGCAGATAGAAATATAATATATTATAAATCAGAATTTTCATTTCAGTAGTTTTTAGAGACGGTATCCTAAATTATCTGCATTCATGAAATTTATAATTATGAAGTTTTTCTCGTTCGTGAGTGTGTTAGATCCAAAATCAATTTTTTCATAATTGCTAAGTAATATATCTGTCATCATGATCTGCGAAAGCAGAGAGTCATACCCAAATGGGTAAATGGCATAACGATATATTTATTTATTTTAATTTACTTTCTGCATCTTAAGTAGTTTACCACCCCGAAGTGGAAAACCGAGTTAACTTTTAAGTTCGTTAATATATAATTAACAAATGAATAATAAATAAAAACCCAGCATGGCCAAATCTCCCGATCAATTATGTAAATATTTGTCTATGAATATGGAGAATTATTCGTATACGCACCGACTCCATAGGAAGCCTTTAGTATTACCGAAAAGTACACATGTACACTCCGAGAAAAAACAACAAATAAAGATAGCACCATGCTTGTATACGCAACAGAAAGAGACGGCAACTCCCAGAAACACCTGTCATATTAAAGAAGGCTTGATGAGTTGCCAAAGATAAACAGAAAAACAATAATTAATGGATCAGTAAGTTCGGCCCAAGGCAGATTTCCAAAACATCTGCTGATTTTGTCTCTTATTTCGGGACATGGGCGCCGACATAGGTTTTACTGTTGGGCGATCAACCCCTAAGATAAAGGAAGCAAACCTTAATGCCGAATGTTTGAGTTTATAACTTTCAGGTGAAAGAGGACTCGTCAGGTGCCAAGCAATTTTATTCGTAAACCGTAAAAATGTTTCACATTTTTTGATACTAATTAGTAACTATAGCTTTTCTTTAATTACGAACTAATAAAACTGACTTTTAAGTATTGGTTTTTATCGTCAAAACCTACACTTTTGTAGTAAAAATAAAATTGAATCTGTATTTACCTGACAAACCGAATTAAGTTAAGTGAAATGTATAGTATGTATTAGTTTTAGTTGGCAATAAAAAATAACTAGAAATTGGTAAAAATAATAATAATAAAATACTTTATCCAACACCTCTCAATAAATACTCTATAACTATGGCGATTTTAAACAAGCAATGTAACAGATTATTCACTAGTGGGTATAATTTTGAGGAAAGCCACTAGTGAGTATTTTTTTATTTATAACAATAATAATAACACACAACACCTTGGTAACTACTTCGATTTATATTTTAATTTAAAAATTTAAAGCATATGTCACTGTCAAATAATATTTCTTGAATAAATTTTTCATTTATTAAGAAGTGTTAGATAAAACGTTATACTTCACATGTGGGCAAAGTGGAATTACCCACTTGTAAAGTAAATAACTATTATTTGGTTATTTTCTATTTATATTTAAGAAATTTAATTTTCTCTTGTATATATTTATTTAATTTTTTGACATTTCACTACGAAAACAGCTTCACAATCGAAATGACATGTGCCACATTTCGTAAAAAATTGAAAAATTTTAAGTGTTTCTATGGTGTTCTGTCTCTAAATCCAATGATTATTAATAGGAATAGTGTAATCAAAACACATGTAAAATTAAATATTCTGCAATTTTCAGTAATAATGTAAACAAGAGAGTGACAATAAATTGAAAATAATTTGACAGATCTTTCGAAAACTTATTGCCAGGAATTATTTTCTAATTTAACAACCTTTAGAGTTACATTTAAATAGATTATTTTTTGATCCACAAATTCAAAACAAAATTAGATAACGCACTTAACATGTCATGCTTACCTATCCTAACTGTCTGAAAAACAAAAGCTACAGTGATTATTCCCGGTAATAATAACTAGAGCTTCTCAGTATAATAATGAAAGGACTGGTTAAAACGTAACATACAATTTATTAAGCATTTCATTGGTTTTAAGAAACGTCAAAAAATAATCAAAATAACATGAATTGTTGAAAAATTAAATTTAACCGTGTTTTTTCACAGAAAACTGTTAAGTGCTTCTAGTGAACTGCTATTTCCGGTTGACCAATTTTATCCAAAATCTAATCAGCTCTTCATACTATAAATATAAGGAGCAAATATACACAAAAATGAATTTTTGGTATTATAGTAATTGAGTTAGGTACGCGAAACGAAAAAATCGGTACAGACCACACATATACATATATACATACGGAAATCATGGTGAAAATAGTAAAATCGTATTGTAGGAACCCTAAAACGTACCTACATTCATTGAAAACTCATTACCCAATTTTTTGACTAAAAACATTACCACCCTTACTCAGAGGTAGGCGGAAGGTAAAAATGTAGAAAATTGAACTCTACTCCCACAACAGACAATTGCCACATTTAACTTTACTCCTGTAGCTGCTTTAAGTAACATCTATGACGGCTGGTAATTGCAAAAAAAGTATTACTTATTTAGTTCTGCGAAAGCAGAGTATCATACCCAAAATGGGTAAATAGCAAGATAGTACATTCGTAGTTACAACTGTTTAAGTTATTCTTCGTTTAATTCGAATAGGTGGCTCGAATTTGATGGTCTTCATGCTCATACAATGTCGAGCTCTAGGTACTCGAAGCAGAGTGCCACACTCAAAATGTGCAAATGACGTAATGATAAATTTTTGAAGTCCTAGATATAAGCGTATTTCTTGTGCGGTCTTCACTACACCGCTAACAAATAATCCTGCATCTCCAGAACAACTGAACATCTTAAGACAAACAGGCCGATGATTTAAACACCCTGTGTTGGACAAAGACAACCTCTTCTCCTCGTCGTCGCCACGTATGCAGGAGAGAGACAGCGAGACAGAGACACACACATAGAAATACAAGAGATACAAGCGTCTGATATAAAACGACGCAGCAAGGAGTATGTTCTGTGTGTTAGAGAGAAAAGGAATGTGGTCTCTCTCTTGGCGAGCCACGGGCCGCCATTGATCGTATCGGCTGAGCCACCGAGTTGTCGGTAATGTGGTTGTCTGTCATACCGACAAGGGCAGGATAGACGCAGGATGAGGTTTATATAGGATAAAATAAAAACGGTTTTTTTTAAGTGAAATTAAAGCAATTAAAGATGTAACCGCACGGTGGCGTGTTATGTTTAATGGTGATGTAACTTTTTTAATTAGGGGGGCTGCTATTTGACGGCACCTCTCACGTAAAATATATGAAGCTGAATAAACGAAAAAACCAAAAAAAAAAAAAGAGTACTTTTGGTAAAAACTAGAAGTAGAAAGCTAAACTAACCATAAGGTACATAAATTGCATTGTATTTTGAAATTAATTGTTATTTAAAAAAAAATTTATAACAATAGTAGTTACTTTAAGAGTATTCCAATGTAAGTATAAGATTTGTTTAAGCCGTATTATTTAAATAATATGTAAAAATGAAAGGTATATTGTATTTGTAGATTATAGGTTAAGATTGAATTTTCTCCAAAAAAACCTATAAAACAGGAAAATTTACAGTGTGTATAGCAACAGTTCTGCTGCCAATAAAAGCAAACTACCAATACTAATGCAAGCATTCGCCATCACAAGATATCATACAAAATGAATTTGACATGTACCTTTGGGAATTGTGATCAACGCCATCTCTTGATAATTAGGAAGCCCAATAGTATATTGTACAAGGAGCATGGAATGGTACTCATTTTCTACGAGTATGAAAGATTGCAGTATGAGCAGAAGGCCAATGCTGCAAATCATACGAGTGTGAAATGGACATTCCATGCGAGTTGAATACTGTACTTTTTCTACGACTACGATATTTATTCGTAATTAATTTATTTTTTAATCCGTTCCAATATTTGACAATTCTAAATAAGTATCCTAGCAATGGCACCTGTACGGAAATAAACAAATCTGTATTGAAATACTCACAAAACAAATTAATTTTGTACTATGCTTGCAATATACCTCATATCCCTAGCAATAACAAACATACAATGAGCAATTTTCTAATTGGTCGTAGAAAAAATGCTTAGTAAATAGTAATCGTGTTTAGTTTCTTAATTGTTATGACAATTTCATAAAATAATCATATATCTTCAGATACATACATACATAATGTCACGCTATGTCCCACTTAATGGGGTAGCACGAACCCAGAAACACAGTCAACCAACAATCAATCTCCTCCAAACATTCCTATCCTGACACGCCTCTTTCGCCTCGTCCACATTCATAGTGCGATTCATACATACTTATTCTTCAAACTCGGAATCATTCGTTCATTCCTCAGATTACCAAATAATTCGGTAAATTCTACAGTACTTTTTTCATATAGTCTTATATAGTGCCCGATTATCAATTACGCAAAGAGATATTTTTATCCTTATGTCTCATTTGACAATGAGAGTTCATTATAGATGCTATATATCTTTAAATGCACTGTGAAAATTTAAAATCGTGTTACTTCCTACCCCCTATTAGGGCTTAATCGTTTAGGAATATCTCGCTATTTTGCGGAATGAATAGTTCAACAACTGCGCCAGGAAGAAATGCGAGCGAAACATCCAAGTATTTAAAATTAATTGATTAACACCAAGAAAATATAGGGGTCTGTTCGATGAAATTTATAAAAGAGCAGTGTAGTGCAATGCAGTTTAGTGTAGGTTAGTGCAATGTACATAAGTTGCCACTAGTTCTACCTATCCAAACACCACGAAAAAGCCACAGCGAATATTCATTAAGTACAGTAGATTAAACAACATTCAAAACTTGTATTTACGTTACACCCACTCCACTTTGCACTAACTACAGAATAAAGAGAGTCATGTCAGAAAAGTGTGCATTAGTTTTGAAATATTTCTCATCGAACAAGCTGCACTAATCGAATCGAACGCTTTAGTGTTAAAAAGTTAGCACTGGAACTACGGAATAAATATGAAGTGCATGTATGTTGATAATAGTGGGGAATGTTCCGAAAATTGTTGTTTTTCAAAGTTAAAAGTATTAGTAGGGGACACGGTTTCATTTTGTAGTTCCAGGAAACTTAGAAAAGTAAAATTAGAACTTTAGTGTTGAATAATTAGAAGGAAGTTGAAAACTTTTTTAATCGATTACCTTCAGCGTGGAAAACCCAAGTTTGTCTCAAAATCGCTATTTTTTCATATGTATATCCCTTACAATTAACGAAGCATTCTTTCGAAATATGAAAAGAATGAAGAAGCGAGCTTGGAGGCAATTATTTATTCAAAAACTATACCGACGTTTCGACAACTACAGCTGTGATCAGCAGGAGAACACATACACTCCTCAAAAAAACATTTCACGAAAATACAAATCACGATAATACATTACTCGACTATACCAATGTTGAAAATTACGATAGTACATTTACCGAAAATACCAAAGTCGAATGTTGGAAATGTTACAAATGACGAATGTTACAAATCTCGAAAATACCTTTCTTGAATATTACAAATGTCGAATGTTACAGTTACAAATCTCGAAAATACATTTGTCGAAAGCGAGTAATACCAAAGGTCGTAGTTCCATCTAGTGAGCAATGATTACAATACGACATTTGGTAGGTTTCGATGTCGACAAATGTATTTTCGAGATTTGCAGCATTCATCATTTGATTTGTAATATTTCCGACATTTGACTTTTGTATTTTCGGAAAATGTACAATTCCTCATCGTAATTTTCGACATTTGTATAATCGAGAAATGCATTTTCGTAAAATGTGTTGTTACCCATCATCAGGGCTAAGTTCAGTTTCAGAATTGTTTCAGAGAAGATCTATTTATTTGTCTATATATTATATTATTTTTATTTTATGATTATATTTGTGTACAATTCTAACATTTTGACTTTGTATATTTCTACGTGTTTTATATTTGAATGTGTCCATCTGAATAATATTTTTCAACTCTTAACTTAGCCCTGATGAGGACAACTGTAGATGTCGAAACGTCGGTCTAGTTTTTGAATAAATAATATGAAGAAAAAATTCTACTTTTACTAAACTATTATTGTAAATAAATAGACACAAAATGTATAAAGTTAAAAAAAAATTGATTCCATTGCCTACTACAGGCCCCAAGGTTGTAAATCCAACACGGGTCTTGTACCGTTCATTTAGCAATGAATTCAAAATGTTCGTTACGCTCATCGCTCGCGCAGTCCTGCTACTTTTCCTCGCGAATGTACCTCCTCGCGGTTCGTCGTGTGTGATCCGCCGGCGAAGCGCGCGGCCCTGGCCACACAGGACCGGACTAGGCGCCCGAACAAATCATTTTGTAAGTGACAGCCACTGTAATGTAGATCTGGGCAGAACAGAGCCCGGAGCCGGTTTTCCAGCCATATGTATATGCGTGTGTGTGTGTGTGTGTGTGTGTGTATTTGTTTTATGTATAATATATTTGTACGCAAGGATATATTAAGATTTTTTGGAAAATTCATTTACTTGTTTGAGATAAATTTGTTAAGTATGGTAGTTCTTTCGAGTGTTTCAAATGTTCTAGTGGACTCACTCAAAGTGTTGATTTTTTTACAGTTCGTTAAATTATCGTAATGTGATGTTTTGCTAGTTATTCGGGGTCGGTGAAGTTGAAAGAATACACAAATTAATTATATATAACTAACAAAAAACGGTTTATTTATTTCACACTACAACTACATTTATTATCAGTAATAATATAACAAGAGAGTGAGAATAAATTTAAAATAATATGATAGATCTTTTGAAAACTTCTTGCCAGGCAATTGCACTCACTGACGATTTATAATAGACTCATGGTTTATCACAGATTCACGGTTATCACAGCCTCCTATTATGTACGTATTCAATTTTATGTTTGACTACATTGCAAATTATTTTTCTTTGCAAGAAGAAGGAACTAATTTTGAGTGTACGATAACTTTAATGTGCAAAGTTGGCATCACTGAGTACAAGTTCCAATGTTTGACTTAACTGACAACTGTCAGATATGTAAACTTAACCTACAAAATATTTTTATCTACGACCGTTGTTAAAAATGGCCCTTTTGACGGTTACTTAACAAGTTAAAAGTGTCACTCTCTGGCACTAATGTTAAAAGTGCTTTTAACACGTTGCTAATGAATTGTATCAATCAATAAATCAACAAAATTCAACTCTACCAGTCAAAATATCATTCTACATATTTTAGTATTTAATAAGAACATATTAGAAAAATCGTAGATAAAATTTTGTATGATATACGTATATATTTCGTTCGTGGGGTTGTTTCACTCGGTTTCACCTCGTTTCACAAACTTCCCCACTTACTCATAAAATGTCACTTTTAACACAATATGTACCGCGCCATTAAAATTCCTTTATTTCATACTGATTATTTATGTTACATTTTTCGAATTATTTATCGTACGAAAAGTGAAACTTTAAAGTCCTAGGATATTAAAGTAAAATTTGACTTTTACTTTGTTCATTATTTATAAACAAATATTTGATCCTATAGAAACTGTTATTTATCCTACTTATACGATATCAAATCATATTTCTACGAATTTTTGATAATTTCTTTTAATAAATACTATAATTTTAAAACTTTAGTAACTAGTATGAAATAAAATTTTGTATGTACCTCGAACGAAAAGCCACTTTAAGGTCTTCGCAAATAATTTCAACAACTTACTAGTACCTTAAAGTTTCACTTTTCGTTCTAGATACATAAATAACTATTTTATTACTCACATGGTTTATTTTCCTCGACACTACGGGCCTCGGCAAATAAATTACATATTCGTGATCAAAAGTAAAACTTCAATACATAAATGATCATTTTACTTTAACACCTTATGGCTGCTAAACAATATCATACAGTCGAACATACCGAGATCTGCTCTAAGCAGCGTGCCACACTCAGAAATGGGCTCATATCTTGATAATCTATTTACTCTTACAGGATTTATTTGGTGGGGTACTTCTGCGCCCCCTTATTGCGGGCCTGGCAGGAGCGAATGGTCCGCTGTTCGCTAGTTAGTGCGGCAAGATATCAGCTAATTAAGCGCAGATAGTGACATCAGAACACGCTGGCGCACCAATTAGTAGCTCGACCTGCGGCTTGTACCTTCATCTGTCCTGCTTGCCTCCTCGAGCCGGCCCTGAACGCCTGCATTCCCCAATCGGCGCGATTTTAAAGGTTGCGAGTTTTATGGTATTACGGGAATTTTGGGAAAGGTGCCACTACTAATGAGAGAGATGTTTAAGGTTAAAAGTGGAAATAGCAGCAATATCTTCAAAAGTATTAATCAAGAAGGATCTGAACGCTGCCGAATGCTCGTAAATTATTATTTGCCATACCGTGAGAGCTTGGTTTTTCAATTTATTATAAATATATATTCTTAGAGTGCAATGTGTCATCAGTTGCAGAGCACAGACGCATATTTTTATTGTGAAATAAAATTATTATTCTATTTTTCATATTATGTGCAAGAAGCATGAACGACGTATAACTGCTATAGAAGATATTTGAGAGGTGTAGGTATATGAGACGTGATCGTATCCGGAATAAATTGGTATATGCTGAGTGTGAGATTGAGAAGAATGTTGTTAAGAAAGTGGGAGTGAGTCAGTCAGTTGAGGTGGTTTAGACATGTTGAGCGAATGTCGAATGAAAGGTAGGTGAAACTAATATATGTGGGTGAGATTGAAGGTGAACGATTGCGTATGATTGATTGTTTGTTGCGTGAAGGAATGATTCCGAGTGTGAAGAATAAACGAGTATGTATGAATCGCACTATGAATGTGCACGAGGCGAAAGTGGTGTGTCAGGATAGGAATGTTTGGAGGAGATTGATTGTTGGTTGACTGTGTTTCTGGGTTCGTGCTACCCCACTAAGTGAGATATAGCGTGATGTTATTGTATGTATGTATATATGTGCAGCTTGGAAATTGCAGATTTTGTTTAATCTTAATCTACATACATACATACATTTCATAACGTCACGTTAATATTTTTTTGAACTTTATGGCCTAATAGGTTGAAAAGGGAAAACTTCCCCCTCCCCCCACCCCTTAATACTATTATTTTACCAGCCGTAAATTACGTACCCCTCTTTGCTGTATATGCCTGTATATTTATTTATAACTAAAGTTAGTAGTTAGCCAGCAAAATTGGTTGTTTTAAAAAAATTCATTCTGTATAAATAAAGGATGTCATGGTACACTTTACCACCCCATAAATAAATTAACAATATAACTACAATAACTTCAAGTAAAAGACTGAAAAGAAAAGGTTGCTTTATTTCATTGATTTTCCGTTTTTCTGTCAAGTAAACAAGTGTTGTAGTTTGTAATTATCCAACAATGTTAAGTTTAATAATAGAATAGAAAACTTAACTACAATAATGAAGTACTTTTATTATAAGTTGTATAGTTACAACGACTACGGATTAAGCGGATTACGATTTATTAAATATGGTCTAATAAGGAAATGTACCAAACATATAATTTTCCATTCATTTTAATGATTTAATCTTTTATATTTTATGTAAACTTTCTTCAAAGTTTTATAGATTTAATTATTAATTTCACTTTCAAAAGTTTGCCAATAATAATTAAAGCCAATATATTGCAACGTAAGACAATAATCATTAAAAAATAATGTTTTCTGAACAAATTATGTCTTAATTAATGTTTACAGTCCATTGATGAAAAATAATATATCAAACTCTAACAATATATAAATAAATAAAACATGACGCCATTTACAAATTTCGGGTGTGGCAATTTGATTTTGTAGATCTCGGTGGCGGTTACCAGCCGGCAAGTCACGGTCCCGAAAAATGTTATTATAAAATGTCAAAATTTCGACTGAGTTTTCAACAGATATATGTTTTTATTATTATCACGATGGCGTCTGTATTTATGGCGATTTCTCAATGAAGATATTTTGGTAGCAATCCATCAACAGGAAGAGATAGTTTACTTGAAGGCCGATCAGGATTTTTGGCATATTTCAGTATATAGTATACGAACCCTGAATTATGTTATTTGGCCCAATTAAGACATTTAAAATAGCTTTAAAAAATAGTTCTGATCTAACAAAGGGAAAATTATTGTACTCAATTTATTTCTGTTCTTTTTAAGAACATTTTAAGGAATAATAACAACTGAAATAATAACAAATAAACAATTTGGCCCAAAGGTATTGGCTGGTACCACGAACACTATTTTTAAATCTGATGACAACAAAATACAGAAAATTGTTTCACATAAAGATTGTAAGTAATATTATTCCACATCTTTTTTATTTCAATGAAATTTACTCTATTTAATTTATTTATTAAGATATGCACAAAAACCCTGATAGGCCTTCAAATAATCTAACACTTACTGTTGATGAATTGTTCCCAATATCTACTTAATTCGAATTATAAACAATACGTCCCTTACATATATGTATGTGCGGAAGGAAAAATAAATGAATTTAAGATATAAATATGGCGAATTAAACAATTTTCCTTTGTATGACTTTAAATGGGCCAAATAATGGGTGTAGAATTTAAATGTGGAAAATAGATACATATTTCAATGTGGTAATATAAAAATTTAGACTATTACAGTTACATATTATTCAATATTTCTTATAATTTTTTAACTTTTCATTCATAATTTCCTTTATATAGTTTCGCGGTTGCAAAATCTTGACGTCATCTTGTAATATAATGTACAGTATGGCAAAGCCAAAGAGGTGTTGATAACAAATAATAATTTGCTCTTCAGGGTTGTAATAATTACTTAATATTATTAAAATTAACATTCCGATAAACAAAATTATGTATACGTAATTATAACGTTTTTAGATAAGTAGTTTAGGACGTGTTAAAATAAAAATGCTTTGATGTACTATACCTTGTCGCTTGTCGTGTCGGTAATGTCGGTAGTCTCACTATCACACCTGTCATCTCAAGTCATATGTTGCAGTTAACAACGATTTTCAAATTAAACTTATGTTTATTATATTTGTTATATTATTTTGCCCAGGTAATGAGAATAAACTATATTTGTAAAAACCTCTCAGTAAATAACAATGACTGATAACAGTCAATTTGACAGTTGGTGTAGTTCCTCGCTCTCCGCAAGAGCGTGTTTCGTAGAATTACAAGATGACGTCACAAGCGAAAAATTTGAAATGGGATACCAATTTCAAAAATCGTATCTTAATAACTAAATGCCTTTTAATTTTAAAATTAGTATCTATATTTATACTTTTACTCAAACTTACAAAAAAAAAAAAAAAACGAAAAGAGATGTATGACCCCATTCTACACCGGATATGTAATTGAAATAGATTATTTCGGATTTTTTACTAGTTCAAGTAATCAAGCATATTGCTTGCTGAAAGACGGTAAAGAAGCAATGTAGAACGAATTAATATGTATGTGAATTATGGCGAATAAAGTTACGTATAATTCTGCGCATGCATCGAGCGACGGGAAAAGCAACCGTATTAATATTTTTTGTAGGTAAAAAACAAAACTTTGCCGACACTTGCGGTGCCTTGGTCACGTGATCGCCTACTAATGATCCCCACACAACAAACATTTAATTACTGCCGTACAGTCCGTTTAATGTGTCGTATAAATTCAGAAAAAAGTATCGTAAAATTATAACGATCACACAGCAGTATCGCGTGTTAATGATCATTCATAAATGTTACACTTTTTATGCGTTTGCCGCCACTTTATAACCTCAAAATGACGCCAGGGTGAGGCGGTGTCATTTTTGACGGATGTAGGAATTAGGTAATAATTACCGGTTGGAACGAACGCCGTAAATCAAATCGGGAAATTGGATTTTTCCACATTCACTGGCATCTATTTCTGCCAATTGTTTGGTTCTCATACACTGCTTTTTTTGCTTTTATTTGATTTCGAATGAGGATCGCTAACATGCCTAAATTGCTTTTCAAATAATATTTTTCTTACATATATACAGTGGGGTAGCACGAACCCTGAATACAAGCAACCAACAATCAAACTCTTTCAAACATTATCACTCTTGTCTCGTCTAAATTCATACATTCACACTTGAAATCATTCATTTACGCAACAAACCATAAATCATTTCTAACCATTTATTCCTCGGACGCCCACGAAATAGCTCAGCCAACTTTTCGAGATGGTCAAACCACCTCAACAGACTTACTTTCACTTTTCTAAAAACATTCTTCTCAATCTTACACTCACCGTACTGCGTACAACAACGTTCCCTATGCAGACACTCCTTCCAAATACCTCATTTCCACAGCAGTTATAGGTACGTTGTTCATGCAGCTTCTAAGTAATTTAGATATGTTTGACAACTTTAATGTAGTTATAAATTAGTAATGATACAATGGATAATTTGAGAGTTCATTGCTTTCTGATAAATAAATACATAAATAAATCCAAAACTGCCGATATCGGTTACGTAGTGGCTATGTCACTAGCCTAGTACGCCAGAGGTCGTGGGTTCGAATCCCACTGAAGAGAATGGTCGTTTATGTTCACATAAATTCATTATCATCCACTAATAAGCCGTCTCCCATCTTCGTAATTAAAAAAAATCCAAAACTGTTTTATGAAATATCAAACATTTCGTTTTTGTTCAAAATATTGTTTTTAATTTGATTGATATATCATGAAATACTGATATTTAAATAACTAAATTGACAATATTGCATGAATCTTTTAATGCTGAATAACTTTTGTATTTATACTTTTGCTGTAGAGTGCATACGTAAAAATTTACAGTTATATATAAATATATAAAAAATAGAATTGAAATCCTTGTCTTTTTATCAATGTACATCGGGTTGTGTTATTACCGTATATGGTAACTATAGTTACAGTTAAAATGAATGATTGACAGCAATATATTATAGTTCTTTATGATTTAAGTGTTAAATGTGTCATTTTATGAGTAAGTGTGGAAGTTTGTGAATTGTAAAACGAGGTGAAACTGAAAATAAATCACGTGTATTTAGTAAATACTAAAAAATGTAGAATTTTATTTTGACAGGTGAGTTATGTTTGTTAATTTATTGATACAAATCGTTAGCAACGTGTTAAAAAGTATCAATAAAATCACTTTTAACACGTTGCTATATTACTTTTAACACTAGCGTGAGAAAGTGACACTTTTAACTTACTAAGCAACCGTTAAAAGAGCTACTTTTAACAACGATCGTAGATAAAAGCGTTTTTCTACTCCTGTGTAAGTATATCAGCATTATTTCAAATTTTTCATTAATTATAGTAGTAATAATTAACGACTGTGAATTATGGATTCATAATTCACTTTTCTCGGCTAATCACAGAACCAGAAATCAATTATTCCTGTTTATTTTAAAGCCGCGATGTGGATCACCAAGCAACCAAGCTATGGCCGTCTAACATTTGACAGTGTAGTCAGTTGTCATAGTGTATTTTGATGTCATTTTCAACGTGTGTTTTCAACCGATTTTGCTCATTTTCAACAGTTCTAAATGGTATTTCCGAATTTACATAAGTAGAAAAAGTACAGTATTATATTCGAGATTATGGTCATTATTCACACGGATTATTTGCATCACTCGCCTACGGCACGAGACGCAAATTTCATCTTCGTGAATAATGACTATCATAATCCTTTATAAAATATATACAAATAATTTACAATAATTGAATTTCTTCCAATTGAATGTAATTTATTAAGTACTAAAGTAATTAAATATAAACAAATAGATTAACAATATTGTGCGCAAAGAGTACTATTAAATAACTAAATTTAGTGGCAACGGCGCCTTCTTGACTCGTGTAAATAATAGCGTGAAACAATGCGTGTAACAAAGAATTTCCCGCGTCTAGCCAAATCTTTAAAAGGATCAAACCCTGAACATAATTTATATTTTTCGTCGGCATTCTTCGATTCTCTTACGGGTGGCGGGCGCTATCTCAGCGGCTGAGCATCGAACCAAAGACAGAAGTTTCACATTAACGTACCTGAGCTATCTGAACGCTACCGTTCTGAGATAACGAACCAGCGGACCAAGCGAGTGAACTCCACTCGAAGCTGGGAATCAACTACACGACAGAGATGACTAGCTGCACCTTTTAACTGAGCCCACATATATATTCAAGTAACTGCGGTGATAATACAATACTAAAACGGTGTTGAAATGCTAAATAATATCAAATGCGGTTCGATTGATGTTCTGGAGACGCTGGACTGGATTTTTAGCGCGAATAAATAAGATTGTGACGGGCTTTTCACTTTTTATAAGTAAGTTTTATTATAATCAACACAACTAATTTGACAAACAATTTCAAATATACACCTGAGTTCGACTGTTTCAAATGTTTTGTTTAAATGTCTTAACAAAATTTGAATTCACGTATAATGCGGTGTATCACTGAAATATAGTAATTCTGGAACGCTCACTTCTAGGCTTTCATGAAAGCGAAAAACGAGCTTGCGACAGATATATGTCGTGGGTTACCCGACTTTGTCTAACATTTGTTTGTAGAGCGATTGCTATGGGTTTGTTAAGCGGTTGCTTAAATCTGGTGTGGGCACCACACTACTTTCTTATACATATAAAACCAACTGAACACGTATGATTTGTTCCTTGCGTATGAATTTATTTTGACAATTATTTGACATAAACAAGTACATTCAAAAAATGGATTAGCGCTAACTCCATTTTTATTATTAGTCGTAACTTCATTTTCCAGACTCAGAACATGTTTATTTTAACTAAGATTGTAGTTAATATTAGTTAGCGTAAGATTTGACACATTTTGTTAATTTAATTAATTTAGAAACAAAGTTACAGATGTTGAAAAAAATGGAGTTAGCGTTAATTCCTTTTGTGAATTTGCCTGATATACGAGTATATTAAACCTGTTTTTTGTTCTCATTGTAACTATGATTTTATTTAAAAATGATTATTAATTAATATCTAGTCTTTAATAACAAGCAGATTCACAAAACGGATTAACGCTAACTTCATTTATTATTTAGTCGTAATTTCATTTTCCGTTTAAAAACATATATATTTTAACTAAGGTTGTAGTTAAGATTGTTAACATAAAATTTCACACATTTTGTTAATTTAATTAATTTAGAAACAAAGTTACAGATTTTGAAAAAATGGAATTAGCGTTAATTCCTTTTATGAATCTGCCTGCAAAACTAATACAAATATTGCTTTTATAATATTTCAAACGACACAAACTAGCACCAGATGTTAAGAATGTTTTAGTTTTTGTTCAACTAAGATTATTGAAATATATTATTAAATATATTATTTAAATTTTCTCAAATTTATAAGAATGTGTACAAGAAACGTGTAAATAACATTTTATAATCCAAATATTTTTGATAACATTTTTCATTTGAAACCTATTTCACAGCTGATTCTATTTTTGAAAAAAAGGAAATTATTGTTTTGTGTTTTCAGTAAACTTTCTCTTCCGGTTTTTCTATTTCATTCAAAATCAACTCCACTCTTAATATTTCCATGAAACCTATAAATTCCAAGTTTCGTTTACATATCATGTCTAGTCATACATAATTAAGAAATAGGTCTTAACGGATTCAGTGGACGTCAAAATATGAATTTTCGCAAAATTGTATAAGAAAGTAAAAATCACGTTGATTGTTGATTGTTTTTATGACAACAAACTACAAGCCATTTGTTTATAAACAACACTCAATATTCATAACAATTTGTGTAAAAGTAAAATGACTAAAGTTCCAGATTCAGTTCTTGAAAGTGCGGAAAAATATTGCATTAAATTTACACTCAAAGAAATCTCAACTATAATATGGGTAATGATCTGTTCAAAGAATGGAATGAGAAGAAAATTTGGTTCAGTATTTAACAAATAAAAATACGCCGCTAATGTGTTGGCATGACAGCTTTAGCGGCCTAGACGGGTATAATTATTAAACAATGAAACAGTCAATGATATTATAGTAGTTATAGATATCTTTGGGGTCACGTTTTGACGGCACTGTACGCGTAACTATATATTTCATATTGAGATTTCTTTTGAGCAGAGTGTCACGTTTATAAATGGGTAAATAGCGCGATGATATATTTATTTATACACCCTCAAATTTGGCGGAATTCTATTCAAGTTGTAATATGTGAAGTTATACTGTAACATCTCCCCAAGTTTCATAGCGGTTGTCTTGCAGGGGTGAAGAGGCCCCCACGACAATACCGGAAGTTAGAAAGAACGTAGGATCGATGTCTGCACTTCCGGAACGCGGTTAGTTCCACCGCAGGCCGCCACATCGCCACGTGGCGCTACAGTCACCCCAACACGAATTCCTTCCATCTTACTGGGTCTACCACTAATTTTATATCATTAACCGGATGAAATTTTCAAACGGTATTGTCACTTTGCCTTTTTCGAATTATTAAGGGATGATTTAATTTTGTTTATGTGGGTGATAAAAGGGAAGAAAGCGGTGGAAACACTGAAACTCCGAAGGTGCTGAAAAAGATCAATACGAGGACACTACATGCTAGTGAGTTCGTATTCAAGACGATGCGACTAAATGTGCCCCTTTCACGAGATGCAGGCCCGAACTTAGGGCGAGGGACGACAAATTCAACACGAATTCGCCACATTCAACTGGCACAACTTGTATACTATGGGGGTCTCAATAAATTATACAGTTTTCAGCGTGAAATGCCGTCAAATTGTGCCCACATAAAATGATAACGAAGGCAAGGAAACATACAAACTCAAATCATTAAACTCTGTTTTAGAACATAAATTGTATTTTTAAAAGTTTTCACTACAATGAGGACAAATACAAAATTTGTTTCATTTTATGATTGTTGCAATAAGGAACATTTGAAAATTCATAAATATATCAGTAATAATATAACAAGAGAATGAGAATAAATTGAAAATAATTTGACAGATCTTTCAAAAACTTGTTGCCAAGCAAAAGCCACGAAAGCCCGTAGGGCTTTAGTGGCTATAACCAAATTGCAACAAGTTTGAGAAAGATACTGGAGAATTATTTTCTAATTTATCAAATTCTCCAGTTACATTTAATTAGATTATTTTTTATTTCATCATCAGGCACGTCTTTTTTGCTCATTTTATACTTGTGTTGATTATTCCCGGAAATAATCACTAGAGATTTATTATCAGTATAATAATGACAAGATTGGTTAAAACGCAGACACGTGACATACAATGAAACATTTCATTGGTTTTAAGAAACGTCAAAAAATAATCAAATATATAAATATATCATCAAGACACTTAGAAATTTGTGGGTGTGGCAAACTGCTAAAAGCAGATCTCGGTACTGATATATTTTTGAGAGTGAATTGTGGTTACCAATCGTCAAATCACGGCCACCAAGGATGTTCGTGGTGAAGGAGCCACAGGGGTAATTTTCGAAATTTTTCTTTTATAATTTTGGAATAGTATATTCTAGAACAAGTCATGGAATGGCACATATTCCACACGAGCAAAAAGTTTGTGTGGAATATACCTTTCCGTTACCTGTTATAGAATTAACTTTCCATAACCATAACATCCTTTTGGAAACTACGCATTCCACAACTAAAAATTCTTTTGGAATAACTAGCATTCCATTCGCGGCGTATGGAATAAATTCGACAAATTAGAGCCGTATATTAGCGCGATATATGAAGTATCTTGATTAAGTTACTATGGTTACGTCTATTTGTTTTAATTTTATTTATTTGAATTTGACGTTTTCAACAGTTTTGTATTTGTATTTTTTGTATAAGTTCCAAAATCTTGTTATTGAAAGTATAGTCTACAACATGTAACGGAATGGCATATCCCATGAATATGAGCCATTCCATTACTTGTAGAATATTCGAGAAATGTATTTTCGTGATTTGTATTTTCGAGAAATGTGTTGTTATTTGTTATAATTATGAGGTATTTGAAACATGTTTTATATATAATGAATTTTAGTTTTAAATGCGATCTGCAACTGCATCTAGAACAGTACTATTACTTGTTTTCTGTTATGGAAATACGTATAACTTACAATTAACGAGACAAGTAGCTAAATAATAACACATTTGTAAATGTGTATTAAAAAATAAAGAAATATATTACCACGCCTTAAACTCATTATTGGTGTGGCACTCTGCTTACGCAGATCTCGCTAAGCGATATATTTCTGCGCATAAAGTGGGGTTATCAGCCGTCAAATTATGGCCCCCAAAGGAGCTAGTGAAGGTGAAACCACAGGGGTAAATTAAAAATGGCAACTGCCGGTTGTGGGATTCGAACTGAGGGTGTCACAATCATTTATTATTTAAATATATTACTGAACTATTTAGGAAAAAGGTATGATTTTATGAAACTAATACCAGTTATTGCTATAAAAACTATTTAAAAAAACAATATTATATTAGTATAAATATATGCCCATGTCAAAACCGAAAACACGCTTCATAAATAACCAAAAAACAAAAAATCCCCAGATCGAAGGATGAGACTATAAGAGAAAAGAATAAAGATAAATTGTAATTAAAATAAGTCATCGGACAGCCGCTTCTACTACAGGTGCAAGAGAGACAACGTCAGCCAGACAAGGCGGGTGATCAACGCGCGAGACAAGGACAGCGACAGGGTAAGTAGGCGGAGCTAAGTGGCGCCAAGGTGGCCCCAAAGGCGGGTACAATCCGGGTGAAAGAACGAGACAAGGCATCCTTTGATCTGTGGTACAGTCAGCGCCAGAACGCCACATACCTCTGGATTGCTTAACCGTAAAAATACTAATTAATGAATTGTTGTAAATATGTTAAAATGAGCTTAGATTCTTCTTGAACATATTCAATTAATTTCTTTAGATCCACCCTTTATATATAAAATAAATAAACAAATTACCCAACTATCTAGTGCATAACTAATAGTTAACAATAAAATTTGTTTTTAATTTACTATTATAGTTGTTAAATTTTTTAAACTGGAAATATGTTATCAATGCTGCCATATTTATGAAAAAATATAGCAAAAATGTCATCATTAAAAACTTCAATATTTGTAAACAACATAATATTAACAACAATTGATTCTTCGGGGCAGATAATTACACATTATTACTGTTAATATTTATCGGAAATGTTAAACAGACTTTGAATTGTTAATAAATAAATAAACAGAATTTAATTATTATTATTTCTGTTTGTAAACAAAATTAAATTGAATTCTTATCGCTCAAATGGCCGATAATTACTGACAACCACCGTGAAAACTACAAATTTTACTTCGAATTCAATTATGTACAAGTTTTTTGTACAGTTACGATAGTTTTCTTGAGAAAATAACAAGAAAAAAGCGAAGGCATGAATGAATTATTTACAACAGTACTATAACTAAATAATAACTACAATAAACATATATACAGGCTGTCCATAAACTTGCTTTCGTTTGGTAACTTTTGTATTGAAAAAAGTACGAATTAGTTAAATGAGCAAAATTTTAATTGAACAAATATGGAACAAAATATAATTTTTTTTATAGAACCATATATTTTTCATGTCTTCATTGAAGAGAGTATTTTCCTCTCTTTTCAATAAGGTAATGTTGACATTTGTTGACTATGTACAGTTTTTTAAATAGATTATATTAACGGGACCATTATTCTGCCGAAAAAATTTGTATTTCAAAAGATTATTGCTTGATAGCGTTTCGAGTCAAACAATATGATAAAAAATTATTAAATGTGTTGAGGAATGTTATTTAAAGTAACAATCTTGAACACAAATTCTAAAAAAAAAAATGCAATTAGAAATCAAAATTTTGTCACACTTATTTTAAAAGTTGTCGCCTCAAATTATGTTGCTACACGTTTGATGAGCGGTTGCTATGTGAAAATGATTAAAATTATATTCTGTTGCTTTGTGAAAATTTCTAATCAATTTATTAGATATAATTTCGATTGACGAATATTTTAATTCGTTTCAAATTCTTTTTTTGGTGATTGACATTAAAAGTGACACTTTACGGACTGCTAACAGTCTGTAAAGTGCCTAAACAGTAATAGTATATTCTACAGCAAATAATGGAATGGGACATATTCCACGCGAGCAAAAAGTTTGTAGTCCGAGCCGAAGGCGAGGGCTACAGTTTGCGAGTTTGGGATATGCCATTCCGTTACATGTTGTAGACTATACTTTCTATAACAAGATTTTGGAAATCATACAAAAAATACAAATAAAACTGTTGAAAACGTCAAACTCAAGTAAATCAAATTAAAACAAACAGACGTAACCATAGTATCTGGATCAAAATACTTCATATATCACCTTAATATGCGGCTTTGATTCATCGAAATTATTTCATACGCGGCGTATGGAATGATTGTTTTCCTATGCAATTTTCAGTAGTAGAATGTGTAGTTTCCAAAACAGTGTTATTGACAAATACTTTACATAGAAACCGCCCAACAAACACATATTAATCGTCGACAAATGCATAGCAACTGTTCAACAAACACATGGCAACGTAATTTGACAGCTATAACCTTCAAAATATGTACACCAAATTAATATTAATTCCAAATCGGCAAAAAATCATGTGTTCTACTTTGCACCAAACAGATTTATAGGTTTAGCATTACGGCAGCCTCTGCTGTAAATCTGGTATTTTGGTGCCGATTTGGAATTAAAATCATTATAAATCGTAAGCCACAGCAGCAATTGGCAGTAAATATAACATTTTACAGACTGTTACCTGTCAAAAAATCGACCTTATGTATATGTCAAACAACAGAACAGATTTTATAGAAAACTCCATCAAATGAAACAGATGTAAAATTAAATTTTGTGTACCTCTTACTACGTTTAACAAATCAAAATCATAATAATTATTGTATTAATCTTAATAGTGGATCATAAGAACCTCAGTTCAAATTGTACAGCAAACAGTTGACCTCTAACAATACCGAAATCTGCAAAAGCAGAGTGTCACAAACAAAATTAGTAAACGACATGTTATATTTATTTATGTAAGTACTTAAGAAGCTTCTTATTGCTTTGTAAAACTTTGAAGAAGGAATATATGCCAGCTATCATCGCTATGTATGCAGTGGCGTGTTTGGCCGCTCAACGCGATGTCGCTGCGGTCGCAAAGGTCACCGCCGCCGACAAAGGCATTTTTAACGTGTCATTATCGACGTAGTGACAGCTAAAAATGAGTAGAACAAGTCGGTTAAGTAATAGGTTTATCAGCACTGTCATAAACGCAAATTGCGCGTACAGTGCGAACTTCAAGCCTGGGAATGACACTTCATCATTTGAAATAATTGCTTTAAACTAGAAATTAGTACAACAAAGTTTTACGTTAGTTTCTTAAATCGGTATATAAATATGAGTTTGAATACTTCATAATTATGATTATTCAATATCAATCAGCTTGCAGTTTTGTTCTGAAACTTTTAATTATGATCTTTCATTACTCTATTTTTTTTATACGTAAGTTATTGTACACAAATATCAAGAGATTTCAAAACATGTATTATGTACATATTTTGAAGGTTATAGCTGCCAAAGTACGTTGCCATGCGTTTGTTGAACGGTTGCTATGCATTTGTTGACGATTAATATGCGTTTGTTGGGTGGTTACTATGTAAAATATTTTTCTACGACCCCTGAGAAATCTGCTCATTGTTATGTTTGTTGTTGCTAGGGATATGATCTACATTACAAGCATCGTGCGAAATGTATTTGTTTTGTATTTCAATACAGATCAGTTCATTTAAGTACAGGTGCCATTGCTAAGATACTTATATAGAATTGTCAAATATTGGAATGGTGAAAGCAGGACAAATTTATTATTAAAATTAAATTAAATTTTAAATAATATCGTGGTCGTAGAAAAAGTATAGTGTACAACTCGCATGGAATGTCCATTACATGCTCGTTGTACAATATACTATTTCTGTTTTGGAAACTACACATTCTACAATTGAAAACTGCATAGGAACAACTATCATTGCATCATGGAATAAATTCGGCGAATCAGAACCGCATATTAGCGCGATATATGAAGTATCTTGATCCAGATACTATGGTTACGCCTGTTTGTAAAGAAAGTAATAACCAATTATTGCTTAGTCTGTTTAAGGTTTTTCAATTATTTTACAGAAATGTTGTTCAAGTAAAAAATTTAGACTACTAATTTCAGTACAACTTTCATATGAAATTTATAGTTATTATGAGGATTTGTTCGTAAAAAAAAGTGGTCAAAACCATTCAGAAATTAGCATTTTTACACCCGCCACATCCTGTAAGAATGTTATTGAAATCATGTGAGTTTTCAATGAATAAGCATGTTTTAAGGTCCCTAGAATATGATTTTTATATTTTAGAGATGATGTCTGTGTGTTTGAATGGATATGTGGATCTCTGGAGTTAAGGTTTCTCAAAAGCTGCTATTATATTTTGTAGTTCATATTTGTATCTCCTTAGGAAGAGCTGAATAGTTTTTGGTGATAATCTAATGACCAGAAGTGGTAGTTTACTTAAAGAACTACCAAGGTATTATAAAATATCTTTTTTGTTCCGTTTTCGCCATTCCAATATTTAACAATTCTAAATAAGTATCCTAGCATTGGCACCTATACTGAAATGAAATGACCTGTATTGAAATACTAACAAAACAAATTCATTTCGCACGATGCTTGCAATGTACCTCATTCTAGCAACAACAAACACAATGAGTAGATTTCCAAGTGGTCGTAGAAAAAAAAAATATTTTTTTCATTTCTTTGATGAAAAGTGAATTTGAAAAATAGATAGGTTTTTCTGGGTGTACTGTTTGATAATAAATCATGCTCTTCAGCGAGATTCGAACCCACAATGGGAACAAAAACTAAAACATTTTTAATATCTATGTGTCAAACGTGTCAAATAATTGTGAAGTGTGAAAAATATGTGCCGTGCGAAATATTATAAAAGTAATATTTGTATTAATAGTTAGAAAGTTTTGAAGACTATATTGAGAACAAAATTAAACAGGTTTAACATTTATATATCAAAAAAATGTCAAAATAATCATACGCAAGGAACAAGTCATACATGTTTAGTTGGTTTTATTTGTATAAGAAAGTAGTGTGGTGCCCACACCATATTTTTTATATTACAATACATTTATAGAACGTGGTGCATATCTAAAAATTCATATATTTCAATTTGAGCGCCAGAAACTAAAAACAAACTCCAGAACAAAATAAAATCGAATTCCTGTACTTTTTCGTCGAATCCAAAGCCCCCGCGATACTACCAACACCCAACACCACCAAATACGACACAGAACAGAAACAAGAATACGAGACAGGAGACACCGATATATAATTTATTTCATCTGTCGCCCGAACTTCTTGTTACAACGTTGTCGTCGTGTCAGACATCCAAGGGTGCCGTGGAGCCGTGACGTCACCAGAGGGGGACGTCATCACTTATATCAACGATCTGAGAAGAATTTGGAATGGAAAAAATTTAATACTGAACGCGAAAATTGAATTCTTTCTATTTGATGATACCTGCTGGGATGAAATACATTTAAGTGATGTTTTTATCAGGAATTTTTTACGATTGTCTGTTGTTTGACAAGCTTTTGTTTTATAACGGAGAGGAAATTAATTTTTCGGCTGATGTCCAAGGAATTTTAATAAATACTACATATTAATGAAGAGAAAATTTCAACAAATTTTTTCTTGTTTTATTTAACATGAAACATCTTTTGAGCAGTATTGCCTGTTTTCATTTGTAGTGAATTGACTTTTTCCTAAACAGGCTGGCTACTTTATCCAGAATTGGGTGCCATTACAAATCAGTAGAGGTTGAACTTTTCATTTTTATTTAATTTTTTTTCACTACTAGCCTAGCATGCCCTTATTGATCTCTTTTGGAGTCAATAATTTGTTTACTTCATAATACTGGAAGAATGAATGAATTATTATTGACAAAGAAGGTGGATTTTGACATTCTAAATATACAAGTAACTTAAAAGTTTTCTACGTTATAAGTCCGGTATCTAAGTTTTTACGGAATGAATAAGATTTCGAAATGAATACTGTGAAAATTATTAATAGACGTATGACATATAATGGTTTATTTGTAAGTGTTCAAAAATCATCATTAAAAGCTCAGAAATCGTCACTAAAGTAACCCATTATACGACGATTTTGAGCAACCCAGTGTTGGCAACCGTTAAATAATTATTGTACAATTAGGATAATTTTGGCACATATATTGACGTTCTATAGTAAATTTGGACGTAACAAGAAACAAAATTTGCAAGAAGAATTAACTAATTAATTTCGTTGTCGAAATTGAGGACAAAACACATAATTTTGAATGTTATTTTCGATAACTTCACTTCTCGAGGTTGGCAACACCGACTGTCAGTTTCAATTGACAACTGACAGATGTATAAACATCCTATATTGTAATTTTTTTACAGTTTTTTAGAATTTTAGATTTCAAATAAAACTTAATATGTACCTCGGCACTGAAGTTCCTTTTTATCACTCACATGGTTTATTTTCCTCGGCCCTACGGGCCTCGGCAACTAAATACCATATTCATGA
This sequence comes from Poecilus cupreus, assembly GCA_963942605.1. Classification (NCBI taxonomy): domain Eukaryota; kingdom Metazoa; phylum Arthropoda; class Insecta; order Coleoptera; family Carabidae; genus Poecilus; species Poecilus cupreus. The sequence continues at coordinate 17,377,639 of OZ012729.1, forward strand.
TAAAAAATTGAACTTCAGTGCCTTGATACATAAATAACTTTTATCCAACACCGCTCAATAAATGCTATATTACTATGGCGATTTTAAACAAGCAAAGTAACATATTATCCACTAGTGGGTATAATTTTGAGGAAAGCCACTAGTGAGTATTTTTTTATTTATAACAATAGTAATAACACGCAACACCTTGGTAACTACTTCGATTGACATTTTAATTTAAAAATTTAAAGCAAAGAAAATATCACTGTCAAATAATATTTCTTTAATAAATTTTTCATTTATTAAGAAGTGTTGGATAAAACGTTATACTTCACACGTGGGCAAAGTGGAATTACCCACTCGATAAAATTATCTCACTCAGCCTTCGGCTTCGTGAGCTAAGATTTCTCTCGTGGGTGATTCCTTACTTTGCCCACTTGTAAAGTAAATAACTATTATTGCCGCCAGTTACACACCAATAATAGGACAATATTATCAAAAAAGTATAACAAACATAAAATATATTCAATATAAATATGCATACAGAAAAGTATAACAAAAATCAAACATATTCAACATAATTAAGAAATGTATGATTTTTCCCGCGAAGTAAATTTAAACACGAGCCGAAACGTTTTAGAATAAACTATGAAAGAGTTGGAAGGAGACAAATATTAATCAACAGAGAGTCAGATGGCTTGGACACGTAGGAAAAGCAGAAGAAAAGGATGTAATTCAATCAGTAAGAGAATGGAAAACAAGAGGAGGAATAAGACTAGACAGACCCAGATTAACATGGGTAAAGGAAGTAGAAGAAGATTTAAAGCTACAGGAATTAAAACTGGCAAAGTAAAAGAGAAGATAGGAAGACGTGAAGGAACCTAACAACAAGGTTTTAAAGGAAAAGAAACTGTGATTGATCCATTCCAACGAAAAGATCTGGAGAGCATCATAAGAAGCAAAGTTCTAACAATTTGTTCTAAGCGTAAAGTAAGTAATTTCGAAGTGAAAGGCGTGTCGCTGTACCTATTTCTTTTAAAGTTTACAACAAAGTTGCAAGAGAATGACTAGCGCACCAGTTCCATCATCCATTACCGCTATTTACGCAGCCTAGCTACAATAAATTTCCTATTTTATGTAAATGCAAGTAATTCTCGCATAAATTTTTCCCCGCCTCTGCTTTCGGGCCGAGTGGGTGTGAGATAGCAGCACTGCGTGTCGTTATCATTCGACTTGGTATGACATATTTACATCGCGCTACCAGCGGCTGATTAGCGAGCCACTAACGCCTGATTAGCGCGGCGGCTTCGTTTTATGTTAGATTTGTGGCCACGTGATTGCCAAGTTGTTCAAGTTGATGACGGATTTTTTTGGGTGTTTCGCTCGATTGTTGATCTCAAGACACTGGAACGTATCTAGGAGGGGCACATATTGGGAATAAAAATCTAAATGTGGGTTGCGGGCCGCACAGTGGCAAAGAAACAATTGTTAATTATGTGTTCTAGTCGAATATTATTGCTTTTGTTGATAAATTAGAGCACTCTTATTTCAAATTGTACACAAACTTAGTTACATTTTTGTTACATTATGGATACAGTTTGAAAGATAAGTTTTCAATAAGTTAAAAAAAAAAATTCAGAACTCCTAATTGTACAATTAAAAGACTTTTGGATAATACTACTTTTATTTCCTGATGAAGAATTGTGTTCAATAATTCGAAACATTGAATTTAAATAAATACATAAATACAGAACTGAAAAGTCTTCTATTGGAGACTGTTTGTGATGGTACAACCCAAGTTTTCAAATATTTTTTCGCTGAATATTGGCGAACTGAAATTAACATTCTTTATTAATTCATGCAAAAACAATGACTTATGCAAAACTAACCTAGCGGGAAATAAGTAGTCCTCTAGTAGTAACATCTTTGGGGGCTATGATTTGTCGGCTGGTAACCGCACTTTATACGAAAGAATATATCACTTACCGAGATCTGTGTAAGCAGATTGCAACACCCACAATGGGTAAAAGGCGTGATGATATATTTATTTTATTTATTTCAGAAAGTAATCGGAGCAAACAGATATAGTATACTCTCTTTGAGAAGGGCTTCCCCAATTCGACAAGTAATTACTCATTTTTAACTCTTGTACATGTATCTAAGTGTAAGATATTGTGACGGGTAGAAATTTTCGTTAGTGAGTTTTCAACAGATAAGTACTTTTTAGGATCTCTAGAATACAATTTCATGATAACTTCACGACAATAAAGAGATCATCTTGAAATTTTATATTTTAAATCGGAATATCTAATTTGAGCTGATTAGATTTTGGTAGCAATCTATTAAACGAATGTGGTAGGTATATTTCAGTAAATATTTGAATTACAATAAATTTTGTAATATTTACATTATTTAACATTACTACACTAATAGTTAAACACTATGGCTGGTACGACAAGCACTGTTTTTGGGTATTCTAAGAGAAGTGTTTTAACCTCGATTTTAACACTATACAATATTCTAAAATTATTTTATAAAAAAATACTGCGAATAGAAGTTACAGAGAAATAATACATTATTTACCTACATTTATTTGAAGTATTTTTTATAAACATTATACAGTGCTAAAACCAAGGCTAAAACACTTTTTTAACACCCAGAAACAGAGCTCGTGGTACCAGTATAATTATAAAGAGAGTATCCAAATAACATAAATATTAGTGTCCATAAAAAGAATATTTTTAAGCACCTCATAAAACGATCTTAAATTCTATAAAAGTAAGGGATACCAAATTAATTTGTCATTTGAAAGAGAGTAAATAGTATCGCAACAGCAAAAAAGGTAGCAAAAAAGGCGATTTTCAAATAGATTTTTATAAACAATCCAATAGAAAATTGTGTTATTAGGAGTAAATATGATACTTTGTGTGCTCTGCATCTGTAACAGCCCGATTCGTTTCGCTTGTCGTTCAAACTTACATGCACATTTACTTCTAATAACAAAATTTAGTATTGTATAGTTTGTAAAAACCCATTTGAAATATTTTTTCTTTTTTGGAACCTATGTCACTCTTGCGCATTTACCTACTTTTAAATGATATATTAAATTGGAATCCCTTACTTGTATAAAATTTAAGATCGACTTATGAAATAGGTAAGAATTTTTTTTTACGGACACTAATAAATATACTACTAAATTACCATTTATTTCAGTGGAAACAATGAATGTTGTCCCTGTTCCTCAAGTTTATACTTCTATCGCTAGGTGTCAGCTACTATGATTTCTAACTCCAATATACAGTTTGTATCAAAAAATTCCTCTTCGTCAAACATCTTTAGGATACTTAGCGACATTGATAATGAAATATTAAATGTAGGTTTACTATTCTAGTACGCGACTTAAACAATTAAATATTTAAACCATGATAAAACAACTTGTAAAATGTTTATTTTTAAAGAATATTAATTACTTGTCAACTGCACAAACGCCGACGAGTAACTTTTTGTCTTATTTGCGTAGGTTGAATTTTGATAAAAACTAAATTTATTATCTACATATTTACACCTAATTCAAAAATTTGTCATAGTTTTAGACTATTAAATTAAAAACAGTTTCTTAACGCGCAAATGTGGGATGATAATCATTATAATTTTAAATTTTATAGCATATTTTGACACTTTTAATATCTTTGAAGACGCTAAAATATGGATTTTTACAAATATAACAACAAAATGTGTCATTATTCTTTCTTTCATTATGAGAATCGACATTTAAAATTGTTTCCAATAAATAAATAATTATTTCTCCATGCTTTTACTCAATTAATTTTAGGCGGTTGCAGATCTTGATAGATAACACATTTTAACTAATATTCCAGACACTGCAGAGAACTTTAGAGGTGAATTTCGAACCCGAGGCTTTTCAATGTAGGGAAATAAAGTTTCAAATAAACATTGTAGCTAATATTATTCTACATATTTTTACCTCCCGTACATATTAAGGCAGATTTGCTTGTGTGTTTATGAGCCGATTTTTCATCGAAGATCTAATTAAGACACCATTTTAAAATTTCATATGTAGAAATGTCGAATGTCGAATGAAAGGTTGGTGAAACTAATATATGTGGGTGAGATTGAAGGTGAACGATTGCGTGGGCGTCCGAGGAATAACTGGTTGGGTATGATATTGATGGTTTGTTGCGTGAACGAATGATTCCGAGTGTGAAGAATAAACGACGAGGCGAAAGTGGTGTGTCAGGATAGGAATGTTTGGAGGAGATTGATTGTTGGTTGACTGTGTTTCTGTTTCTGGTTTCGTGCTACCCCACAAAGTGGGACATAGCGTGATGTTATGTGTGTAGAAATTGAATATTGAAATTACAAGCTGATTAGGATATTAGTAGCAATCAATTAATCGGAAGGCCTTAAATGAATAACTAAGTTATTATAGACAAATTGCAATGCAAAATGGAATATTTACTAATCTATCATTAATGTCTTCTTATGGGTACCAGTTATTATCACTTACTGTTCCAGATAAAATGCAACATAGGTTGTCAATGTTAATTAAAGTTGTCAGAATAATTTGAAGATGTTTACTAATGCAGAAAATATTCCATTGGTTACTTTGATATTGGAACAATTGTAGTTGTAGTTTGAGATGTGTTTATATTTTTATAAGTTAGTAAATTATGATGAGAAGTTTATTTAGCATTGACAATCTATGTTGCATTTTATCTGGAACAGTACGGTAATGTATATAGTTGATTGGTATCTATATTAATACATTGAAGAAAGAAAAGTAAATGTTGCATTTTAGCTGAAACTCACAGTAAGTTGTTACAGTAAAACTAATCTATCAATAATCATAGTTGCTTTAAAAACAAACAAATAATAAGATTATCTATTCTATTGAATGTAGAATTGAAATGTGGCGTATAGGAATTTCAATGCTATTCTTTTATATTGCTGTATTTTTTACTTATTCACTTTACAGCAGAAGATTAAATACAAAGTTGTTAAGAATTTAAAAATGTATACAATAAGGCCTATTTGGTTACCTAAATATTAGTATCTCTTGATATATTAATTAAATTAAAATCAATATTTATTTGAAAACTGCAACACTGTCATTGAAAATTAAACAAATACGAAAAATATTTAACATTTCAGAAAACACAATTAGATTTATTGCAATATGTATTATGTTCTACAGAAAATTCGTAAAAGATCGTAACGATATAATGGCTAATTTAAGAGTTCATTTTTTGCCATTTTTCTTTTTCATAAATAAATAAATAAATCTAATAGTTATTTATGATACATAAGTGTTAATTGTGAAATTTTATGAGTATGTGGGGAAGTTTGTGAAGCGAGGCAAAGCCGAGTGAAACAACCCCACGAACGAAATAAATTATTTTTAACACGCATATCATACAAAATTTTATCCACGATCTTCCTAGTGTATTATTAAATGCTAAAGAATGCAGAATGATATTTTGACAGGTAAGGTTATATTTGTTGATCTATTGACACAAATCGTTAGCAACGTGTTAAAAGTAACAATTAAATCACTTTTAACACGTTGCTATGTTATTTTTAATACTAGTGTCAGAAAGTGATACTTCTCACTTGCTGAGCAACCGTTAAAAGGGCCACTTTTAACAACGATCTTAGATAATAGTTATTTGTTTAACTAGGCACCAAAATACCATATTTATAGCAGAGGCTGTCAAAGCTATAAATCTGTGTTTGATACCGAATTGAACACATAATTTTTTTTGGCGATTTGGAATTAATGTTAATTTATTGATTATTTTATATAGATATTTCGAAGGTTATTGCTGTCAAATTACGTTGCCATGCGTGTGTTGAACGGTTGCTATGTATTTATTGACGGTTGCTATCCGTTTGTTGAGCGGTTGTTATGTAAAATATTTTTATAGCCTAGCCATAAAAGTGACACTTTACAGACTGTTAGCAGTTCGTGAAGGGTCATCTTTAATGTCAATCGGCAAAAAAAATTTTTTATGAAATGTCAAATATTTTTCGTTTTTGTTTAATTTTCCATTTTCTAATAAATATTAATTTTAATTATTTGCTATATCGTGAAATACTAATATTTGGGTGTTCAAATGAGCCTTATTGCATGCATTTTTAAATTCGAAACAACTTTTATATTTACACTTTTGTTGTAAAGTGAATAGCTAAAAGATACAGCAATATAAAATTTTTTATGTGACACATTTCAATTTCTACACCCGGTATATGTCAAACATGTGTCAAGTGTAATTATTAAAGATACAAGCTAGTCTAATCTACGAAAAATAGTGACATAATCCCCAAATGAAACTATAGGAAACGTTAATTCTGATTCTTAACATGACGTCTTTAAAACTAATTAAATTTTCTCTCCGATTCACAACTTTCAACGAAGCTCCCAAAAATGATTAGGAAACAACTAAATAAACAAACGAGCATCCAAGCAGACCCATAGACCTCTGATTAAAGAAAGACGTCTAAAAAAAATGAAAAATCGTAAAACAAAAGCTAGAACAAATTAAAAGTAGGCGCCACAGGTTAATTTGGGATTCAGATTTCCAACCGGCACTAGTTAGCTGTAGGTAGAACAATATAGGTAAGCGGTTAAGCTTCTCCCAGCGTCAGGGAAAATAACCCTTGTGGTGTCTTACATAAAGAAGAGTTTTGCAGTCGAGGAATTGCTGCGGTATCAACTTCGGGACCACCTGAATTCTGTTCGGGGTTTCTTGGCATTTCTCTACTTTGTAAGCATAAACGGGACATGAATTGTTATGTATTTATTCGTAATTTATTTTAATGTAATCGTTTAATCGATTTTTTAAATTGGAGGGCGATTATTGAGGCTTTAAACTTATTAAATTATTTGGAAAGTATGTCCATATTTTTGAACCATTATAAAATTAAGATATTTTGCTCAAACGGGTCTTAATTATCCATAATTTATAATAAATATTAATAGTGTTTAGGCATGATAATGATCGAAGAAAAATAATTATTATGTTGGTAGTTTTCAGTGATAAAAAAGACAAAAAAGTCACACAATAATATTGTTATTTATTTATTATTCTATTGCATACTGTATCATATTTGCATGTTTATCGGACTGTTTTGCATATCCCACTTATTTCAGAAAGATAATAACTATACATTACCGCACTAGTGTATTTTTTTATATTACCGCTTTGTTTATTTTAAAAACTATCCCGGATAGTTGATACTTTGATTTAAAATTAATTAAAGATTTATTTTAATAAAAAATATACCAATATAACCATGTTACAAAATTTCGAACAATTTTGTACGTGGGATAATACTTCTTATCTACATTCCACTAATTGCATAAATAACTATTATCGAATTGATATTTTTTACAAAATTGTATTGTTGCTAACCGATATTTTAATAAGATTTGATCCACAATATCTTTTTCCGTTTTTTATTTTTGAAAATAGTTGTTAAAATATAAATAAAACAAAATCATTTGATGTCAGTATTTCCAACGATCTAATTGTTTTAAGAAAGAAAAAAGATCAAATTTTCGTCCCACAATGCAACACAGGTATGAAATAAACCGTTGTATGTACATCATATGTCCGTTAATAATTTTAAAAATTCATCTTATTCGTACAGTAAAAACTCATTTACCGGACGCAAACAAAAACAACAAAATGATTTTCTGTACTTGATTCCCGAAAACAAAATAGTTTAGGCCATTTAGAATTTACCCCTATGGTTCTCCCTCCACTAACACCTCTGGGGGGCATAATTTGACGGCTGGTAGCCGCATTTCGTATATATCATTTACCAAGATCTGCGTAGGCAGAGTGCCATACCCATAATGGGTAAAACGCGTGATAATATTTATTTATATTTGAATGTTTAATAAAGTCACTTGAAACCAATTTGACATATAGAATGGACATTTCACTTATTTCTTTGCTGTCATACCAATAATAGTTTTTCTTAAAATTGGAAATATATGCAAGAAAAGTACAAATAATACTTTTTTCTGTTCCTGTGTAAATATATGCCCATTATTTCAATTTTTTCGAATAATTATAGCAGTCATAATTCACGACAGTGAATTATAGATTCATAATTCACTCTTCTCGGCCAATCACATAATCAGAAATCAATTATTCCTTATTATTTTAAAGCCGTGATGTGGATCACCAAGCTGCGGCTGTCTGACAGTTGACAGAGTAGTCAGTTGTCATTGTGTATTTTGATGTTAACGTTTTTCAACGTGTGTTTTCAACGAATTTCAATCATTTTAAGTTAATTCCAATTTTACAAGAGTAGACAAAGTACAGTATTATATTCGGGATTATGGTCATTTTTATCACTCGCCTACGGCTCGTGACGCAAAATTCATTTTCGTGAATAATGACTGCCATAATCCCTCCTGTAATAATGTACTATTTATTCCAAATAATATTGCCAACACTTTCTATTTAAAACTTTTTTTGTAGCTGTTCCTACATTTGAAATAACTAATTGTAATTATGAAGTTTTGTTACTTTATCTTTTCTCGTTCATGAAAGGGGCTACTAAACAGATATTTCTGCAAAAATATCGCTACAAATTTATTTTAAGATACCTTTACTCCTTCATATTAAGTATAAGATACAATACAAATTGACTTAATAAATACTATAGTATTTGATGGAGCTTCATTAAAACATAAAACTAAAAATTGATAGAGAATGATAGTAAATATTCGTAAACAGCTGGGAAATGCCAAGAGCGGTGGAATGACGAGTTCAACTCTTCTTTTTCTATTTTAATATTATTTTAAACGTATAAAATGCACCCGTACTAAAAGATAACTATAGTTTTGAAGGCAGTTTTTTGTTTCACGTCCAGTTCACACCATTTAGGTAAAGGGCTGTTAGCTATCGTATACCTAGTAATTATACGTTTTATTTTTTGTTTACACGTTATATACGACGTCGTTTCTTTTGTTTTTGACTGTAAAATCTACCCTTGGACGCGAATTATTATCAATAATTAACAAGAACTTTCTTCGAAACAATGAAACACTTAATATTTTATAATTACTACATCTGTGTGTGCTGCAATTTAAACACTACGATTAAAGTATCATCTTGGAAGGTCTGCAATTGCAGAGCCACCACACTTAGAGGTAGGTAAATGGTTTAATTTGTAGTGTTTGTGTTACAGAAGACTATGTGAGAAACCTACACATTTAGCGTGAGTTACTAACAACTAGTGGTTCGATTAAAATGAAAATGTGCATATTTACCAAAACGGCATCTCGATTAGCTGACGCCAACTGTAACGAAAATAAATCTTTTACTATTTTATTACAAAATGCACACTTTCAATTTATTTCATAAAACTAAATACCAAACAATCAGAAATAATAACAACTTATTACAAAAATGCTATTAGGTACTTGGCTATTTTATAAACTGTCCAGTAAATTGAGTGTTAATAAATTTACAAGTGAAGCGAGCCTTGCCGAAAATATTCTGGTGTTTACAAAATAACTGGATCGTTCATAAAATAGCCACATAACTACTAGAATCGTTTCAAGTGAAAACGAATAAATTAAAAGTTCATTTTAATTTATAAACGGTACAAAATATACATACAAAACATTTTCAAATAAAATTTGTAGGCAATATTATTCTAAATATGTCCAAAAACCTAATAGGTCTTCAAGTAAACTACCACTTCTGGTTGATAGATTACTACCAAAATCTAATCAGCTCGTAAATTAAGCAACAAAATTCTAAATATAAAATGGAAAAGGGATCATCAGATTTTGAGTAATCGGGCACGTAAAAATCGTCACTTAATTTTGACCCATCATAATTTCTCTTGCACATGTAAGGATATGGAAAAATTTCATACCGCGAGTTTCAACTAATATGTAACATTTGCTTTTCAGTTATTCATGTATTACTATGGATACCAGTTATACCGGGTGAGTTTTTAAAGCAACCAATTGTGCTGGCTAACTAAATAAATATACAGCAAGAAGGGGGACATAATTGTACGGTTGGTAAAATAAAATTATTAGGAGGACGTGGCAGGGAGGAATGAAACTTATATTTTCTTAAATGAAAAGAGACATTTTTTTATTGAAATAGAAAGCTCAAAGTATTACCTTTGCAACGATATAACATGTTCTTATACCTAAAGTTAATATTAAGAACACAAAGTTCAAAAATACCTTAACATTTTTAATATGGAAAATAAAATTTCAGGTAGGTCATTGAACAAAACAAGTATTTGTTTTTATTATTGATACTCCTGTCATCAAAATGTCAACAATTGTCGTTGATGTAAATCCATTGTTGACGTGAGTATCAATAAAAAGAAAATAACTTCTTTTGTTTAACAGCTTTCCCAAAGTTTAAGTTTTCATATTAAAAATGTTCATATTTCTTCCATCTTTATGACTTTTTAATTTTAGGTATAGGAACATGTTATTTCAATGAAAAGAGAATATTTCGGGCTATCCATTCCAATAAATAAAACTACCCCTTTCTAATTATTGAAAGAAACTTTCAGATAAATACAAAATAACTGGGTAATAGATCTGAAAAATATTTATTAAAATAACGACGTTTCGAAAGCAAAGTGCTACCTTCTTAATTTTTATAATTTATTGTTTTATATGTTGTCGAAACGTCGTTATTTAATAAATATTTTACTGAACCCCTTTCTGTTTAAGAAAATATAACTTTCATTCGTCCTCGCCACATCCCCCTAATAATTTTATTTTACCAACCGTACAATTATATCCCCATCCTTGCTGTATAAACCTGCGTATTTATTTTTTCTCTAAAGTTATTAGTTAGCAAGCAAAACTCATTGGTTGCTTATAAAAAATTCACCAGTATACATTATCGAACTGTTCCAGATAAAATGCAACATAGGTTGTCAATGTTAATTTTACTCATTTATAAACATGTAAATACTTCCCAAACTATAACCAGAATTTCTTCCTCAGTAAAATTCTTGAAAGTATGATGACAAATTCATTTAACATTGACTTCATATGTTGCATTTTATCTGTAAGAAACAGTACGGTGATAATCACTCGTCCATCTCTTCCAAATTTAAAGGTGTGATATTTTTTGATAAAACAAACGGTTCCATTACTAATTTTGACATCCCCTTTTCGATAGTGCTAAAGTTTAAAACCACTGAGCCACCCATTTGAGGGAAAGGGACAACTTTGAAATTTTAAATGGAAACTCTTTTATTTTATTGCAAACTCAGATTCTACGCCCGGAAATACATAAACTTTTTTTTAATCAGTAACAGATGGCGCTGTATAAACTGGTATCCATAGTAATACATTTATGACACAAAATTGAATGTTGCACCTTAGCTGAAACTCACGGTATATGAGGGCATTTTTTCTACAGTTATATAACTAAACAAATTAAAGCTGTCAATTATTTGAACAGTTAGTTATAAGGTTGCCTATTATAATTAATAATAAAATTAACACATGCAATTAGCAGCAACGTATAGATAAATACCGCCCCTATATCCAGTCGATTCAGCTGTTGTCAAAAAAATATTATTAGCATTTGAAATGATAGGTTTTATATTACTTTAGACCAAGATGCATAACTTTAATAACATAATTTTATAGCTTTCACTTTCTGTTGATACTATATTAATTAAGTCAATAATATACTTTAAAAAAAGTTAATTATTAGTTCAGTATTTTCAGCATACGAGGTCTGTTCAACTTTATTTTTTAAAACATTATTACTAATTTCAAATATTGTTAGTCCTTATTCTCTTCAATGTAATCCCGTCCCCTATTCATACACTTTTCCAAGCGGTGTTTCCATTTCGCAGTCCTGGATAACTTCATTTGAAATGACCTGTGATGCATTTATTTTTATGTCATCAATAGTCGAAAACGGCGTCCTTTCATCACTGATTTTTATTTTGGAAATAAGACAAAATTGCAAGGAAATAGGTCTGGTGAGTAAGGAGGCTGAGGGAAGACAGGCATCTGCTTTTTGTCACAAGACTGACCAATTGACAAAGCTGAGTGTGCGGGCGAATTATCGTAGTGCGAAAATCATGAGTTGTCTCGTCATAAAGTGAAAGTTTTCTCCAGTTTCACGCAAAATTTTATGTTGCATCGTTGCTCCAGAATATCGTACATTTTAATAATCGCTGCTAAAATTTAAACACGTTGCACTCAAATAACAATATCACGAAAACTAAATGAGTAAACGATATATCAAAAATACATATACGTGGTTACAGAGGAGGTTATGCGCAACGCAATGCTGCCAATCGCATATCACTAAACATCTCAGTTGGCGCGTAATTCAAAATGTTCGGTTATTTTCTAAATAGACTCCGTATTTAGTGCGATACTTTGTTCAGAGTATGCCGTCAAATAATAACCCCCAAGGTGTTAGTGGAAGGAGTCGAAGTGACGACTGTCGATTGTGGGAGTCAATTTCTCCTGAATGCACCCCTGTTAAATCCATTCACACACACAGCCAACCGCGTACATAGTAACGAAAAGCAAGTCGAGCTCATATACATAATTGTATGTTTGTTTTACAGCGATGTAGTTCCCCAACCGGCCGCATCGTGGTTGATTGATGGCGCCACCAGTCTCGCCCGTGCCGAGAGAGCCTGACGGCCCCTAGGCGCCTTTGTGGAGCCCAGGGCCTGGGAAGCATCAGCCACAACAGAGATTTTATGGATTGCATGAAATTTAGAGTTTGTTTTTTGTTTTTTGATCGAACAGTTTGGTAAGACGACATGATTTCCGGTGTAAAATGAAATTAATTTTTATTTTGGTAATTCTAGAACGCCCATGTTGTTTAAGTCGATTATTTAGTAAATGAAATACAGTTTTTTAAGTCATGGTATGATCACAAATTAATATCCATGGTCTGGATCATTTTATTTTACGGCTGGTAATCAACATACATAAGAAGTGCACTGTAACATCAGTAAGTCTTTATCTACTATTTGACGACTGCTAATTATAATACAAATCATCCAGAAACTTTCAATTTCCACATTCCTGTGGTCGTGTGGGAATAGTTATTTATATTACTAGTGAGGAAGAGGTCTTATTACCCCATGAGTGTGTACAAGACTTTATCTATGCCACAAAAATGTAAAAAAAAATAATTAAATAGTTATTTGTTTAAATTGGCATCAAAATACCAGATTTACAGCAGAGCTAAAAATCTGTGTTTGATGCAGAATTGAATACATAATTTTTTTGCCGATTTGGAGTTAATGTTAATTTAGTGATTATTTTATAAAGATATTTTGAAGGTTATTGCTGTCAAATTACGTTGCCATGCATGTGTTGAACGGTTGCTATGTATTTATTGACAGTTGCTATGCGTTTGTTATATAAAATATTTTTACAGCCTAGGCAAAAAAGTGACACTTTACAGACTGTGAGCAGTCCGTGAAGTGTCATTGTCAATCGGCAAAAAAATTAATTATTTGCAATAATTTATTTACACAAAATCAAAGAAGCAGAATAGATCGAATTTGTTTGTTTCTATGACTGTTTTGATAACAGCTCGGTAAGAGTTCTTCCATGGAGTAAAGTGGAGCAAACGAGTGAGGTAAAAGACAAAAATGCATCAAATTACCTCACTGAGTGGCGTAATATTTTAGATTACTCCACTAAAATGACAGGAATAATATGTTTATTATATTAATAAAATCTCGTATATTTAAAACACGGGCGTTCCCCGGGCATTCTACAGCAAAATCGTCTTCAGAATATCAAAATTTACAATTGTACAGGTTTACAATTATACGATTTAAAAATCTCAAAAATAAAATTTCATTTAGATGTTATTTGCTGTAAACTTAAAACAGAGCTACATATTAATTAATATTTAGCTTGATTACTCTAATTAGATTTTAAATTCGAGCAAATTGAAAAATTTAAATATTTTGGCATTATACTAACAAAAAAAGGGAAATAGAAACAATAAATACAGCTTTCCAAGCAAACAAAACCACTTCTAAAAGACAAGATTTTAACTAAAGATACAAAAAAGCGAATTAACCGAACGACAATAAGACCAATAACATTGTACGCTGCTGAGACTATGATAATGACAAAAAAAGATAAAGAAGACCAAAAACAATATTAGAACCAATAAAGATGTCAGAAGACGAATACAGAATAAGAATGAACTATGAAGTAGAACAAGAGTTGGAAGCAGAGGACTTAGTGAAAAAGATCAAACAACAGAGAGTTAGATGCTTTGGACATATATGGAGAGCAGTTTAAATCAATAGCAGAATGGAGACCAGGAGGAAAAAGAAAATAATGCAAGCTTAGATCAACATGGCTACAGGAAGTAGAAGAAGATTTAAAAGCAGTAGAACTAAAAAACTGGCACAGTAAAACAAAAGAAAGGAAAAGAAACAAAGAATCTAGATCTAGAGAGCTACATAAGAAGCAGAGTTACCCCATAAGACGAGTACCACATACAAAGTGGGTACTGACTGGACACGACTTTAGAGGAAAGAAAATAAAGGAGCAAGCGTCAGCAAGCGATAGTGAAGCCGCTTTCCCCACTGCAACAAGAACCGCTGTTATCCTGCTGTTATAGCAACCATCAGCATTTGGCAGCCGTACTATTTTTCTGGACGTATGTACCGAGCAAATCCCCACTCCAACCAGAACCATGGTTTGCATGCCTCTGCCTTCACCAGGTTACATTGCCCTAGCCTAGCCTATAATATAAGCTTATGCTGTCTCCTTTATATTCTTTCCTCCAAGGGCATGAAGATATATTTAATTCCTTGAAATATTTTTATACAATGCAATCCCTTTACAAAACAATAACTCCGTCAAAAAACAAAAATAAATCGAGAAGTAAAATATTCAAGCACCGTTTTAATTTCGCCACAAACAATCGTCAGTCTGTCAAACAACTGAAATTGATTTCTAAACAAAACAAAACAGCGGCAATGTGTATGTGGTACCCGCCATGACAGTGTCGGCTGCGCAGTCAACTGTCTCCCGCTGCCGAGTCGTGAGTCCTCTGTCGGCAAATAAGGCAAAGGCGACCGAACGTACAGGCAAATATTAGCCTTCGTATTAAGTACGTGGATGACAGTGTTGTGTTCTATGCTACGAAAGAACAGCGTTTCCAAAAATGTTCAAATTGATGTTTAATTACGCACATTTTCAACTAGTCATGAGTGTGGCACTCTGTTCTGTAGACTTATGTGCCTTTGCCCACTCGGCTAACGCCTCGTGTTTAAACCGGACACATGCATGAGCGAAATTCTTAGTTTCTTCACTCGTATTGCAATATATTATTGTTGAATTTTCATTTTAAATTTACAGCCTTCTAAATTTTTTCTATGATTATTTAGTCTTCATTTCACCAACTTGTATAATTGGGAGATTACCAGCCGTCAAAAAAGGCCCTAAAAATTGTGGTTGAGAAGAAAATACAGGGATAATTTTTAAAACAAAATTTTCAGTTCATTTTAGTTATCTAGTTGTTAGATGAAGTGACAGATCTATAATTGCAAATCTCCGTGCGTATTTATATCGTAAAGTAGAGATACCAGCCGTCAAATTAAGACATCCGCAATATACTAATTTTAGTGGATTTAATATAAAGTATAAGTTATGCCTAACTTATAGATACGATTGATCTGCATCCGCAGATCCTCATATGTATTTCAATTGCCATGTACGGTTCCTGGCCATAAAATAAGCACACCCAAATGTTAATTAAAATTAAAAAGTTTGTTTTTAAATAGATAATGCTTCTGGTATAACACTTAGAAGTGACGGATCTGAAATTGCAGATCCGTATATGCATTAAATTTCTATTGTAAACTGAAACTACCAAACGTCAAATCTGGACATAATAAACACACAAATTCAAGTGGTTTAAAAACAAGTTTTAAGTTCATGTTCACAAATTCAAGCAAATAGTGCGTTTAAAGAGCTTTTTTGATAGGTCCAAATTTTATTAAAGAATAAGATGAGCATATTTTTTACAATTTTCATGATTAAGAAAACAACTAAAATATCATTTTTCGAATTATAATGTTTTGGTAGTAATCCATTAGCTTAAAAAGGTAATTTTTCGGGCATATCTCAGTAAATAATTAAGTAATATTCAAAAAGATATTACTTGAAACTTTTTTCTTAATTTTGTAGTGTTTAAAAGTTGCTTAAGCGAGAGGTTATGAGCTGGCCACGTCAGATTATTTTTCAGACAATACAAATAAAACGTTCGACTAAAACATAAAATTAATAATTGTTGGGATTTAAGTATTAACGCGTATCAGAATGTCTACAGTTCGATACCCGCATTGGATAATGTCACCTCATTTAGCTTTACTCCTATGGTTTCTGCTCCACTAACATTTTTGGTGTTTGTTATTAACGACACTGCATAGTGCCCAATCCAAAATGGGTAACTGGCGTGATGATATATTTAAGAACGTTCAAGAGACTAGTACATTTTGAGTAGCACTGGTATGCGCGCACAGTACACAGACTCTTAAACAGGCAACTCTAGAAGCACTAGTTAATATTTGCACTTTCAACAAAAAATATAAGTAAAATATGATGTTCTTTAGCTTAACTACTACAGCGAACTCAAGACATTTTCTCAAAATTCAGTCTTACCACAACATCGACATTTACATGCGATGTTTATACTCTAAACGGACCAAAAGAAACGTTATAGTGTTATAGTCCCCTAAAAATAATTAACCCCATGCAGGGCCGTATCCTTTTCGACGGCCCCCTACAGATCCGGACTACCAATTAAATTAAAACCGTCCCGAACTTTCTCACGATGAGTTTACAGTTAACCTTTGCCGAATGTCTTCTTCACCGCTCAACGCAAAACTTGGAAATTTTATTGTGGCACATGTTAAGGGAAGCGCATAATTTCTTGACGTTCACAAAAAAAAAACTGTTTTTTAGTTGCACAGGGATTCGCTTTTGGATTTTATGACAAATTTTCACAAAGGTATCTTTAATTGATTGATTAGTTTGAAACAAAAGAAGTCTTTTGTTTTTGATAAATGATGGTAGTTAGTTACTGTCATTTGTTTTTTAAAATTGAACGTGTCTACTGTATTTCATTATTGAAGCCATAAATAAATGTCATACTTGAAGAATAATTCTGATTGCTTTTTGGAATTGAAATCTGATAATTATTTTTATATTTTCAAACACTACACAGAAATAGGGTCTCTCACACAAACAAATAATTATTAAAAATAAGATTTTAATTAAAGACAAAAAATAGACTTTAGTGAACGATAATAAAAAAAGGTGAAGAAGATTAAAGAATAATTGAACGAAAAATAATAAGAACAATATTAGAATCAATAAAGATACCAGAAAATGAATACAAAATAAAAATGAAATATGGAATAGAACAAGAAATGGAAGGAGAAGAAATAATGAAATGACCAAGCAACAAAGAGGTGGCTTGGACATATATGGAGAATAGAAGAAAAGGATGTATTTAAATCAGTAGTTGACTGGAAACCAAGAAGAAAAAGAAGATGAGGCAGATCCAGATCCAAATCATCATGGCTAAAGGAAATAGTAGATAACTTAAAGACAGCAAGTAAAAATTAAAAAAAAATATATGTTTCCAATAATTAACCTTCCCCCTAAACAATTTTTAAACGCTACAAATTAGAAATAGAATAATTATAGACAATGCTATTAAACAATTTTTGAATATGAGAAAATTTATCAAAATTTAATCAATTCGTAATTTAAGCATTCTAGTTCTAAATATGAAATTTGAAAATGATATTACAACAAGAATCTGATTTGTCCAACATATAACGTTAAGAAAATTTTTATTCCTAAATGGTACAAAATATGAAAAAGTCTCAAGTAAAAATTGTACAAATATAATTTGTTAATAAAATGTTTTTGAACATGACAAAATTACCTGTAACTCAATAACTTTTTGAGATATCCAAAAAACCTGAGAGGTCTTCAAATAAACTCTCACTTCCGGTTGATAGATTCAAATTTTAAAAATGATATCTTTGTTAGATTTTGAGTTACCGTGGGCGAAAAAATCGTTACATACAGACTTCGTCCTGAAAATAGTGAAATTGTGTTCTAGATAAATGTGCTTATCCATTAAAAACTCACTAACGAAAATATTAATCCATCACAACACCTCTCTTACATATATGTACGAAAGATAAAAATAGGAATATGTGAAGAAACCTAACTACAAGGGTTTAAAGGAAAAGAAACGGAGATTAATCCATTCCAACAAAAGGATCTAGAGAGCTTATAAGAACCGACGTTACGCCATATTCCCGTCTGGATAAGTGTCAATTTAAAGAAAACATGCTAGTTCTGCTTTCAGGTCTTATGATAAATTGTTAATTATTTTCATTACAACCAATGAAATTCGTCAATGATTACGTTTACACGTACAGCAAAAATTTACTTTCACTTCAATTTGAAAAGGCGACTTTTGAAAAGTAAAATTACTACTACATTTATACAATAAAAACAAATCTACTTTACTCTAGATTATTGACTTGTCATTCACTAATCCGCTTGTTGACAGTCTGTAATTTGTGTAGTTATGTTAAAATCTGTAGACAAATTATCTTGTAAATAATTTATTTAAAAAATTACAATTATAGTATTTATATTATTTATAGAAAAAACATGGACATTAATTTGAAATAAAAAATATTAAATACTAGGTGAATTTACTTTCTTATACAAAGTATAAGGAAGTATTGGAATCACAAAAAAATTACTGACGAGCTTTTTGTGCAAATACATAATCTGACGTTCACTGAATCCGTTAAGACCAATTTCCCAATGATGGCCGTGTGCGCAATATCTCATGAACGAGACAAGATATGTAAACGAAACTTGGAATTTATAAGTTTCATGAAAATATGAAGAGCTGAGTTTTCGAAAAATTATTTTCAGTAATAATATAACAAGAGAGTGAGAATAAATTGAAAATAATTTGACAGATCTTTCGAAAACTTGTTGCCAGGCAATAGCCACGAAAGCCCGTAGGGCTTGAGTGGCTATTGCCAAATGGCGACAAGTTTGAGAAAGATACTGGATAATTATTATCTAATTTATTGAACTCTCGAGTTATATTTAATTAGATCATTTTTTGATTTCATCATCAGGCACGTCACTAAATCTATCTTTTTTGCTCATTTTTACTTGTGTTGATGATAACTATCTGACATCTGACATCTGTCAACAAAAACGATAAAGCTATAGAGAATATTGCCGGGAATAATCACAAGAGCATTATTATCAGTATAATAATGACAGGATTGGTTAAAACGCAGACACGTGATTTACAATAAAGCATTTCATTCATAATCAATTTATTCTCACTCTCATGTTATATTATTAGTATATATTTTATTATTATTATTTGATATGCAGCACAAGAAAAATTAACTCCCAGATTTTGCTACGTTCCAGCAGTATTGAGGATGAGGGTAATTTAGTGAAGCAACCCCTCTTCGTTCGCCCCCGTGTCATGGGAAGGTCACCAAATGTCCACCCTTGTTTACAGAGTCCTCGGCGGTCAAATATTGACTGGAAGTAGCAGTTGCTGCTGTTGTTTGATCAGATTGGCATTTTCTACTTTCGTAGTATTCTGAGCGTATTACTTTTGTAATTTTTTACCCTTTTTTAACGGATTATTGACTGAATTGCTTTGAAAAAGAGTATTTCTCAAGGCGAAATGCAGCATAAAACATAAATAATTCGTTGTTGGAATATTTTAGTATGTTATCGTGATGGTACCTACCCTAGTTTAGGGACGAAAGTTTAAATAAATAATAAAATAAATACAGTCTGTTTCATTTAAACTACGAATGCATTGGGATCTCGAGAACTGTAAGAGCTACGAAGTTGGTTAAATTAGACAAAAGTTGCCCTATCATCGGGTAATTTAATCATGTTTTTGTTTTACCAATTGAATAATTAGATTACTAGATTTAGGCCACAATATAAATTCAGCGATTTTTTTTTTGCTTATAACTTTGTTCTTAAGGCACATTTTCATAAATAATATACAGAATTACTCTAACTTTTTTTATATCTTACCATTTACGAATTACTGGTATCATTATTTATTTTTCATATAGAGACCATAGCATTTTTAAATGGATATTTTTCTGCAGCACAAAGATAATTATCTTAAGAAACAGTAACAATATATTTTTATCTAGGATCGTTATTAAAAATAGCCCTTTTAACGGTTGCTTAGCAAGCTAAAAGTGTCACTCTTTGACAATAGTGTTAAAAGTAACATAGCAACGTGTTAAAAGTGATTTAATTGTTATTTTTAACACGTTGCTAACGATTTGTATCAATAAATCAACAAATATATCCCTACTTGTCCAAATATCATTCTACATATTTAGTATTTACAAATACAGTAGGAAGATCGTTGATAAAATTTTGTATGATGTATATGTTAAAAGTGATTTATTTCGATCGTGGGAATGTTTCACTCGGCTTCGCCTCGTTTCGCAAATTACTCCACTTACTCATAAAATGTCAGTTTTAACATTTATATCATGAATACCTAACTATTGTAATTAACAGACAAATTAACAAATTTTATATTTATAACAAAATAGTATTGAAAAAAGTAAATCGTAGGTTGCTATAGAAATAATGATGCTACCAGCCGTCAAGTCATAGCTAAACTAAATAACTACCAACTAGAAACATACAACAATTTCTGTATTTGTTATTAAATTGCTATATTATTTAAATGTGTGATTTTCGCAACAGAAAACTAATTTAAAACAAAGTGCTGTGTTTTTATTAGCAAATGGAATAAAAATTCGTAATGGCAGTAAATTAGCTGTATTAACTGGATAAATGCATTTTAATGATAGAGAACGGTTATTACACATGATAAATATAATTTCTACGGTCTACGTGTTTCGCAGTGTGCAAATTAAATTCTAAAATAATAATTTCAAATACAATTTTCATAAATGGGACAAACTAAAAAAAAATGTTTCATATGAAAATTGTAGATACTATTCTGCATCTTTTTGAATATAACAAGATTTACTCTAACTCAATTATTTACTGAGATATGCCCAAAAAACCAAATAATCGCCAATGTGTAAAAAGTGAAATCGTAACTATTCTAGAAACCTTAAAATGTGCTATCTTGCATATGTATCTATATAGGATGTAGAATTGAAATGTGGTATATAGGAATTAAAATGCTATATTTTTTATATTGCTGTTAATTTTTAACTATTTCTTCAACAAAAATGTTCAGAATTCAAAAATGCATGCAATAAAGTCAATTTGGTTACCTAAATATTATTGTCTCACGACATATATCAATAAAATTAATCAGTATTTATTACAAAATTAGGAAAAAAAAAACGAAAAATATTAACATTTCATAAAACAGTTTTAGATTTATTTATTTGTATAACAGAAAGAATAGATATTTGTTTAACTAGGCACCAAAATATCAGATTTACAATGCACGCTGCCGTTTTTTGACGAGTTAAAGATATTTTTTTTTGCCGATTTGAAACTATATTAATTTTGTGATTATTTTATGTACATATTTGGAATTAATAATAATTTGGTGTACATATTTTGAAGGTTATCGCTATCAAATTACGTTGCCATGTATATGTTGAATAGTTGCTATGCATTTGTTGACGGTTACTATGCGTTTGTAGAGCGGTTGATATGTAAAATAGCAGCCTTGGAAAAAAAGTGACACTTTACAGACTGTTAGCAGACTGTTAGCAGTCCGTAAAGTGTCACCTTCAATGACAATCGGCAAAAAATTATATTAATACAATCTTCTAGGAATTTTTTACAGAAATTAATACAATACTGTAATCAATAAATCTAAATCTGTTTTCTGAAATATCAAATATTTTTCTTTTTTGTTAAATTTTCCCTGGCTGTACTTAAATTTTTCTAATATTAATTTTATTTTGATTGCAATATCGTGCAACGCTAATATTTGAGTAACCAAATAGGCCTGATACATGTGCTTTTAAATTCTGAAAAACTTTTGAATTTTCACTTTTGCTGTAAAATAAATAGGAAAAATTCACAGGAATTACAAAAAAGCATTGAAATCTCTATTAAAATTCTAAACCCGCTGCATATAAAGTGGTAATAAATAGATATTAAAGAATTAAATAAATAATAACCCAACTTTTAGAAACAGTACATAGCAATTAGAAATTAGTAATTAGAATATGCTAATGAAGACGAACTAATAAATATTTCTAGAAAACTATTGATTACTTTAAATGCTTTTCTGAAACTAATTCTATAATATGCCCTAGTACAAGAAACTACAATACCTTAATACAAAAATAATTAGCTGAACTAAGCGAGGACTAATTAATAGTTAATCATTGCATACATATAACATTAGGACAGAGCCCACACTGTATTTGCTTTAATGATATCTTGTGCTACATATTAAATTACCATTCGAATGCTATTATTTTTCTTGAAAATAAAATAGAAAGATTTCTCTTTGTGGACATAAATAAGTTAAAAACAATCGAAATCTGCAACTACAGAGTTGCTACGCTCAAAATATTATGAAAACATAAATATATTTATTTGAAATCGACACTAACGTGAAAAATAGTCATTAAAAGCTCAGAATTCGTCACTAAAGTAACCTATAATACGACGATTTTGAGCAACCCAGTGTTGGCAACCGTTAAATAATTAATGTACAATTAGGATAATATTAGCAAATATGTTAACGTACTATTTGCAAGAAGAATTAACTAATTAATTCCGATGACGAAATAGAGGACAAAACATTTTAATTTGAGTGTTATTTACGATAACTTCATTTCTCGAGGTTGGCAACACTGACTGTCAGTTTCAATTGACAACTGACAGATGTATAAACTTAACCTATTTTGTAATTTTTTTTACAGTTTTTTCGAATTTTAGATTTCAAATAAAACTTAATATGTACCTAGGCACTGAAGTTTCTTTTCATCACTCACATGGTTTATTTTCCTCGGCGCTACGGGCCTCGACAACTAAATTCTATATTCATGATCATGACAAAAAATTGAACTTCTGTGCCTTGATACATAAATAACTATTCCTTAGATTTTAAAATAATTAGAACTTCTTATTTAATTGCGGTAATTTTTACGGTTATTTCTCTCTCTCTAAAAACGTCTTCTCAAGCCAAAAAAATTGCCTTAAAAGGCGGTGGGTGTCCAACCACATCTCCCATCTAAACAGGTGCGTTATCTGTCGACAAAGGGCCCAGCGATCTGCGCCGAGACCCACAAAGGCTCCGAGCCGGTCCTGTGCACTCAGATCCCGATAACAGGACATTGTGCGGTATCTGTGTGCCCAGATTATCCTGGTGCGGTTTAAACGGCTTAGTTCAAGCCCTTTGTGAAGTGCTGCTACTAGCGTGGGATGATGCTACCACTGGTTTTGGGATAATGGGTATCAGTTACAAATTGAAATGTGGGGAGGCAGTATTAGCAAGATTTAAACGGTATAACTCATATTTAATACGCTGAAGTGTCTATTGATATCTTGATTTTATACGAGATAACACTGAAATTATAATATGAGAACATTGGTACATTTGGGGCTGCCAAATGTTCCTGAATTATTTTAGAGAGTGCTACAGGTAACTGTATTTCGTACCATTTTTATTTGGAGCATTTTTCTCTAGGGGCCGATATTTCCATCTACGAATAAAGTTCCGAATAAATGAAAAATGTCGCATCGAAAACATAGTTCAAATGATAGTAATTGTTCTAGCTGTCATTTTTTGATGCGTAATTTTTTATTTATTCGACCAATAACTTATATTTGTATACAGGATGCTCCATTTGAGCGTAACTGCAACAACTGATTTAAATTATACAATGTGTTCAAAAAGTTCAGGGACGGTAAAATATCTCGAGAAATACACATCGAATCAAGAAAAAAACACGTGTTTCATATTTTTCAAAAACGTATTTTATGTCACCAAGCTCGATCAACCACCACCTGTTTCATTTTTTCTTCTCGTAACTATGATTTTATTTTAAAATAGGTATTAATTAATATCTAGTATTTAAAAACTTTCTAACTATGATAATAGAAATATTGCTTTCATAATATTTCAAACGACACATATTTTTGGCACTTCACAGTTATTTGACACGTTTGACACATGCTGGTACCACGAGCTCTGTTTTTGGGTGTTTTAAGAGCAGTGTTTTAAGCTCGGTTTTAGAGCTGTACCATGTTGTAAAATTATGATAAAAAAATACTTCAAATAAAAGTGATAGATATTTTCTCTGTAGCTTCTATTTGAAGCATTTTTTTTATAAAACCGAGCTTCAAACACTGCTCTTTACACACAAAAACAGAGCTCGTGGTACCAGCCATTGATGTTAAAAATATTTTAGCATTTGTTCCCAGTGTAACTAAGATTATTGAAATATATTCTTAAACATATAATTTAGTTTTTCTCAAAATTGGAAGCATGTACAAGAAAAGTGCAAATTACATTTTATATTCCAAATACTTTTGTTAACATCTTTCATTTGAAACTTTTTTCACATCTGATTCTATTTTTGCAAAAAAAAAATTTTTTTTGTTTTGTGTGTTCAGGAAACTTCCTCTTCCGGTTTTTCAATTTCATTCAAAATCAACTCAGCTCTTTAAATTTCCATGAAACTTATAAATTCCAAGTTTCGTTTACATATCTTGTCTCTAGAATAATTCTTGTCTGTACTCGTATCCTTATCTATTTTAATAAGTGTGGCTTTCTACTTTATCAAATCTCGACAAATGAATTCTACACGCTTTGAAATATATGACTTTTGAAGCGTTTTTCATAGGTCAATCATATACTTGGTGTAGGAAATTTCATGCAACAAATCCGTAATTTCATGAAAATTCATTTCTGAATACGTAGATTAATTCCATATTCCGTATCCGTCCAGAAATCATAAGAACTACAAACAGTAGTCTATACAATCAAGATGAATTGTCCACCAAACAAAAGAGCAAAAACAAGATAACAACTTAACAACACGTAACAACTGTATTTCCCTAACGACAAGATGGGTTTCTGTCACGTTCACACACACATCGACACACACACACACACTCAATCACCATTGCCAACTTCACAGACACAACTACCAACTACAGCACGAGTGGAGGACATGTCATTTACATTGAACATCAGATAATAGTCGAAAATCAATCAGTGTTAGCAATCCACAAACAAGAATTAATTACACAGGACACGGCGATCCGGAGCGATTGTGTTTTGTTTTGGACCGACGCTTCGCTGTTCGGAAGAGCGATGGGCGAGTCCATTTTAAATCGACGAGGTGTGTTCAGTAGTCGCTAACTGATAGGGGACAGGGGATTCGGAATATATGGATCTGATGCCTTTCAATGTTATTGAACATCACAGTTTTAATTTTTTAAGTTTAAAGTGTATTTGTATTCATTCCTTTGCTGCTGTTGCAGATCTCAGTAGATGTCACAGGAAAGTGAAATATGAGAAACCTGTTTTGGCCAGTTACAATTTTAATTAATCTGATGAACCTTCTTGATATCCATACATACATACATACATACATAACATCACGCTATATCTCACTTAGTGGAGTAGGACGAACTCAGAAACACAGTCAACCAACAATAAATCTCCTACAAATATTCCTATCCTGACACACCACTTTCGCCTCGTCCACATTCATAGTGCGATTCATACATGCTCGTTTATTCTTCACACTCGGAATCATTCGTTTTTGATACAAACTAAATAAATAAATATATCATTACGCCTTTTACTTATTTGTGGATTTGGCATTATGTTTGCGCAGTTCTACAATTAAAGTGAGATTACCAGCCGTCAAACCATGCCCCCTCAAAGGTGTTAGTAGAGGAGAAACATTAAAATGGAAAAATTTACTGTAAATCACTTTTTATATATATAATAAAATTTAGGTACCATAAATCATTTATCGTAAGGCGGTAAGATCTTCAGTTTGGACCCCTCAGTCGACTGTTGCTATTTTTACTTTACCTCTGGGAATTCTCCTTCGCATATTTGGAGACCGTGATTTGAAGGCTGGTAACCTCATCTCATACGTAAAATAAAAATATCATTTATCCAGATCTACGACATCAGAGTGCCGCACCTCATATGGGTAGAAAGCGTGATGATATATTTATTTATTTACAGACATATCCAAAAAACCTTTAACCCTTAACTGGCATAGTGGAGTCTTTGAAGACGATGCTGAATTGCATGAAAATATTTGGAACGCAGCAGGTGAAGCTCTGAACATCTTAATAAATATAAATAAAATAAATATATCATCACGCCTATTACCCATTATGGGTGTGGCACTCTGCTTACGCAGATCTCGGTAAGTGATATATTTTTTCGTATGAAATGCGGTTACCAGCCGTCAAGTCATAGCCCCCAAAGATGTTAGTGCAGGAGGAACCACAGGGGTAAATTTAAATTGGCAACTGTCAGCTGTGGGATTCGAACTGAGGATCTCACGATCAACAGTCCGACACGTTACCACGGAGCTATTTACCCCACAACTTAATTCCGTGTGTATATTAATAAATAGCATTATATTATCATAGTGTTTCATTTTCATTTTCTTGACTGTTTTGACATGTCACTATGGTAATATTACCGTACAGCATAGAGTTATAACATACTTAACCTGCCTACTTTTGTGCATGTAAAATAAATAAATATATCATCACGCCTATTGCCCATTATGGATGTGGCACTCTGCTTACGCAGATCTCAATAAGTTATATATTTTTGCGTATGAAATGCGGTTACCAGCCGCCAAGTCATAGGCCCCAAAGATGTTAGTGGAGGGGGAACCACAGGGGTAAATTTAAATTGGCAACATAGGTAGGTTTAATCTCCTGAAACCAGTAAAAATAGTAACAGAGGCGCAATCTACTTTACAGTCTTGCTTCTTGCTAACTGTTAGAAATCTTGGTAGATTCACTGGCAAAATGACGAATTTTTTCCGTTTAAAAGCGATAATTCCGACGTAGCGGCCTACAAACCAACCGCTCCATCCTCTTGGCTTCGTTCTGTCGCATCTTCCCAGTGTCTAGCCAACAGAGAGGCAACCGAAGCGTGCAGTAAAGACTCGAACACCGTCGCCACGTCGCCCGTCCGCAGTCCGATGCTTTCACAGGAGACAATTTTTTTGTGGGCCGGTTAATTTTTGGCTCATCGAGCTGGAAAGTCAAAGGCGGCCGCTCTGGAGTACTGTTAGTGGAGCTAGCCGCTGAGGTTACACTAGCCACTGTGAATACGGCGTGAAATCGACGAGGAGACGGATGTTAGGATGCTATGGCTAGTTACCACCTTGATCAATCCCAATTTGGGCAAATCGCGGATTAGGTTGCATGGTGCATTCGACATTTTCAACCTTATTGCATTTTTTATTTTTGCCATTTTGAGGGAACAACGTTTACGGTAGTATCAGTAGCAAGTCCAAGACGATTTTCCATCTGCGATAAATCAAATTTTAAAGACGATATTATTTTAAAATTTCATATGTTCGTTACGAACAACGAGCTGATTAGAATTTTGGTAGTAATTCAATAACCAGAAGTGGTAGTTTACTCCTCTCAGGTTCTTTGGATATCTCAGAAAATAATAGAGATACTGTAAATTTTGTTGAAATCAAAAAGATGTAAAATAATATTAGTAATTTATTAAACATATTTTTCCATATTTTGTATGTATTGTTATATTTTTCTGGTATATATCTCTCAGTCTCAGTAAATAATTAATTGAATAAGGTAAATTTTGCTATATAATATTTGTTACAATATTTGTTTTGACTGTTTTACATGACACAATTTAATGGTCAATAAACAAACCAAGTTTACTCGTCAATAAAATGTCATGAACAAAAATACTGTAAGTGTAAAAAGCTTTCAGAACTCATATTACGAGTATTGAAATAAAAAGACTTTTGGATGTAGTTCTATTCAACGTTGAATTTTAATAAATTTAATCGACAGATTTATTACAAAAATATTGTAGTTCGTTTTACACACATCAAGTTTTTCGCCAATTTATTGTGACAATTTCAGTAGTACCAACACAATATCAGTTGTTACCTATGCTACTTATATTTTTTGTTCAAGCTATACGTACAAAAATGATAAATTAACCAAAAAAACGTAAATAAGTATGAGTCGTTAGCAATTACTAAAATCTTTTAGAATTCTCTAAAAAATTGTCGAAAAATAGAACATTTTCTAATTCGTCAATAAACTGACCAATTTATTAGTAAAGAAAAAATTGACGGATGTTTCCTATTATAAACAACAATAAATTAACAAGAAAACTTGGACAATTTATTGACCAATACACTGCGTCCTGTAAAACAAGCATTAAAATAAGTATTTGTCAAACTACAGAGAAATGCGTTTTTTTCCCACTCGAGCAAGAGTGGAAGAAGCGCTTTCTTCTCGTGTTAGACACAACATTTTTTTCAATATTTTTAAAAACGATTTGCTCGAACTTTAAATATACATTGGCAACACAACTGACAAGTCAAAAGTTAGGTTATCAGACACAAGGCGATGTGTAACAGTGTTGCCAATGAATCAATCCTAAATCAAAATTAAAGTTGTCAAATTGTGATTTAATCTAAAAAAAAAATGACATAATTGTAAGATAATTTAAAATTGTATATCATTAAAATAAAGGATTTCAATAAAATTAGGAATTTATTTATAATTTTTACAATGTATTTTTTGTAAATACCATTCATATTGGTAACACTTCTATATTTTCCTCACTATTTCTGGAGAAGAAAGATGGGGCTTCCTAGAATGTCGTGAAAAAACACTTTTCCACGTTTTGTACTGTCAGACCTTTTCGTTCGTGAGTACGGACGAAAAATCTCGTCACAATTTTTTTTAATGATTCCTATAGTTTCTTTATGTAAGACAGTAATTGAAGAAAAATTATTCAATGTAAAATCATTGTGAAGAAACAAGAGGAAGGCTGCGAAGAAAAATATCTAAAACACCCTCACTACTTTTTCTTTTACACGGAAAAAAATTCCAATAAAATCGAAGCTGCTTTCCAATTCCTTGAAGGCTGCGCTCCGACAAAAACATCTAAAATATTGAAAGCTTCTCCGTCGAATCACACAAGTTTTCAGGGAAACCTTCGCGAGGGTGTGTTCTGCGGCCTGGAAAACTTACCCCTCGTAACGAAATTACACCAGCGAGCGCAACTTGAAGAACTTGGACTCGCAGTGGTGTTAATGCATTATATATACGATACACATTCACATGCGTTATTTATATGGATGTGGGGACTGCCCCGCCCCGAGGCGTGACTTCTACCCCTAGGGCGAAGCCCTAACTTCAAGAAGTGCAAGCGTGTGCGGACAGATTGCGAGATGTTTTCGATTATGGTTACAAACACTCCGTTGAAACAACCCTTTCTTTAGGTTGGCGATGGGTATACAAGGAAAGGAAGTATTTACAAGGGTAACTATTATTTTTCTTAAAACCATTCCAAGTTTTGTTTTTACTATACTTTTTATATTATTTATCATTTGAAATACTCGAAATTGGGTATGGCAATCTGGTTTTGCAGAACAGAACTATAAAATATCTGCTTATTTAATACAAGCAGTAGAATTAAAGGCTGATATTCACAGGTCTATACTAAGGGCTACTAACTAGCATATTTTAAAATTTTGCACTGTTATTTAGCAAAAGTTGTTGATTACCTTGCAGATCAACAATTTTTTCATAGCAACAGTGTTAAATCTTAAAATGCCCTAGTTAGTAGTTCTTAGTAGAGACCTGTGAATAGCAGCCAAAATGTTTTAGTATTATGTGGAATTTTGGTAAGCTCTCACTTTTCAGAAATAAACCCCTAAGCCTACACAACTCACGCTCGACAAACTCGAATCGCAGTAATCATTTTGAATGGAACTTATCTGAAGATAAATTTGCTTCCTTGTTTCACGTTGAACGAATAAAGTGATCCATTAAACTGTATTTTCAAGGTTATCCGAGTCAGATCGACACTTAATACTATATTTCTCTTTAATTGGGAGTAAAATAGGATACAAATCAAAAGGAATCATCCAAACCGAAGATTGATCGTGCCTTCAAATCATGGCTACCAAAAATGTGGAGGAGAAACTAAGGACGTTACGATGGCACAAAATAAGAATTCATACAGTAGCGACACTCGCTGTCGGCACCTTTGATCTTTATGTCGCATCGGCCGATGACTTCAAGCCGAGCGGCCATATTGACAGTTGCGGTATACGGCGGTAAATTTGAATAGCTGTCAGTTGCCAATGAGTTAAAATCTAAAATATTATTTCACCTGCATTATAAAAGTTCCTATAATATTTCATGGTATATAATATAAATTTACCTCTCTGTTTTGCACTCATTTTATGAACTCAACATGACAAAAATACTGTGGCTTGATATTTGACAGATACAACTACTACACTCTCTTTTCTATGGTTACTAATATATCAGCCTATCAGCGGACACTATTCGGCCATCTTCCCGATAGCGCACCACTGAAATATTGGGAACATGAAATATTTGAAGAGTTGCAACTGTGAATTCTTATACTGTTTTAATGATATTCTACTACTCTTATTACCTCCCGCCTCTTACCTAAAGGAATTCGGTCGAGAGTTTTCAGTGGATGCGCTCGTTTTAGGGTCCCTAGAGTACGATTTTAATTGTTTGGCGATTATGTCAGTCTGTGTGGATCTATGGAGTTACAGTTTCTCATAAACTAAACTGAAAATTTTGATATTTCTTATATGTCAATTGAGAAGAGCTGAGTAATTTGGTGATAATCCAATAACCGGAAATGGTAGTTTACTTGAAACCCTATCTAGTTATTTTGAAATATTTCAGTAAATTATGGACTAATGACTATTTTTGTTATAAGAATAATGTTTCAAATATTATTGTCTATAAGTAATTGTTGCTTGAAATATTTTCCTCTGACAGTCACCATTTACAAATTACAACAGGTTGAAGAAAAGTTGTATTTTGACATAAAAAAACAAATAAACGCTTGAAAAATTTATTTTTTGACATGTGTTTTTGAATGGATGATCATTTCCTGACAGTGGTAGTCCGTGTTCCTGCATTGTTTAATAAGAAATCTATTGTGGGAGGTAATATGGTGCCCACAACAGTTTATTTAAATTGTATAGGAGGTAGTGTGCAACAGAACTGCAGTTGCAGTTTGCAGTTTTCTGTAACTATTTATTGTGCACGAGGTTAATGTGGTATGGCAGGATAGAAATGTTTGAAAGAGATACCACATTTTGTGGGATATAGCGTGATGTTGTGTATGGCCGATGTTTGGGAATGCAAATCAAACAAGCAAAACAAAACAATGATTAGAATCTATCGACCGGTGGCAAATATGATCGTATAGGTTGCGAATAACAGTGCCTAGCTATATCCAACTCGACTACTACCACTCGTAAATGTGAATGTTAGTCTCTGCATTAACTGCGTCATTCGAAAACCGATCATGTTCAACAAGCAGGCTGTCTGTGTGACAACAGCACTGCGACTAAACACATCACATTCTGCCAACATAAACTCGTCGCAATTAAAATTACCCTAGGTGCAAATTCCCTTGTTTGCGCTCGACAAACAGTGCTGTCACCGCACGATGAATTTCACCGCTAAATGTCCCTAGTTTCAGCTTGAAATTACAACGTTTTGTTAAATCCCTGTTGTTATTTTCACTGTAAACATAACTGATGATCTCAGTGCCTTGTTTATCAACGATTTCATTGGGGTTTGCTCCAAATTAATCTTCCAAAAATAATACCCATTTTAAGATAATATTTTGGAAGGTTTAAACGCTTTTAAAACACAGCTAATAAACAAGGCAATTTTATGAAATGATTATATTTATTTTGCGCTGTGAAGCGATCTTCAATTATTTTAGAGGAAAATAATTCAAATAAAAATTTAGAGATGGGTGAATAATATTAAGTGGTTCTCGAATATTCGAACATCTCGAATACTCGAATATCTCGAATATTTTATTAAATGAATAGTTATTTGCCAAACTAGAGTGTAAAGCGCTTCTTTTTCCCACTCGAGCTCGAGTTTGCTGCGCTCATGAGGCAATTCGAGCGAGAGTAGAAGAAGAGGTTTCTCTCGTGTTAGATACAACATTTTTTCTTGACATGTTTCTAAAACCAATTTGCTCGGATCTAAAATACACTTTGACAACACAAATGACACGTTAAAAATTAGGTTATCAGACGCAAAGCGGTGTAGCAGTTTTGCCAATGAAGCAATCTTAAATATAAATTAAAGTTGTCAAATTGTAATTTAATATAGAAAAAGAAAAATATAAGAAAATATATGTGTATACATCACTAAAATAAGTTTTTAAATAAAATTAGGAATGTATTTATAATTTTGACAAAATATTTTTGTAAATAACATTCATATTGGTAACACTTTTATAATTTCCTCTAAATAATAAATACCCATTTTCGTCACTATTTCGAGTGAAGAATGGTGGGATTTCCTGGCATGTCGTGAAAAAATATAATTAATAAACTATAATATTTATTTCAACATTTTTTTGATTTTTACATACAGCAGTTTAATGTCAACATAAGAGAGAGATAGTCATATCTAACATTACACAGTGGAAGAAGAACAGCACATTCATATCACGTGACGAGTGGCAAGAAAATGTGCTGTTCTTCTCCCACTGCGTAATTTTAGATATGACTATCTCTCTTGGTTACACATTCTTATTATTAAAAGCATAGGCAATGCTCCATCCATGAATCTGTGATTTCGAATAGTTGTTGCGTAGAAACAGACAGGCGAGTGTCAAAAATGACAGCGCTGGTGTAATTTTTTACACGAGTTGCCGTTTCTATACAGGAATTATGAGGAATTTTACCAAATAAATTCTTAGCACCAGATATATTCGGGTGTTTGTCCTGTAACTTTGTACAAAAAAAAAAATTCTTCTGTGTTTTGCATATTTATATTTCGGCACAGTCAAACGTTCCCAAATTATTCTAGAGTAAAATAGAGAACTATATTATCTTCCCCTTTCATTTGAATGTATAACATTTTCTAAATTTATGGGTACCGCAATTTGACAGCTGGTGCCATAACAAATTCGCCATCTACTAGTCCAAATGTATGTTGTACGCCTGAACTGGATTCAACATATTGAAATATGAAAAAAAAAAGAACGACACATATCTGATTTATTTCTAGAATATTAAGTCCAAATATTCGTAATCACTTTATATAATAAACGAATATATTATTCATAAAATAATGTTCATAAAACCACGTAACAAAAGAGTATCCTTAATTACCAGAAAATTTTAGGTCAATCTATCTAAAAAATCTCTTTCAATAACACAAAAAACAAAATTAACCGAAAAAATATCCACAATTCCGGCAAACACAATAATTATTGAACGAGGAACGCAATCGAGTTATCATCGACAATGCAGGCGCGTGCGCATGTGTCAACGCACAGGCGAGTGTGTAAACAAGAGAGGAATTATTTATTTTGGTCGCTGATGATACTACTTAATGGTTGATCCAATATTGATATTATTTTTGATGCCGTCGCTGTGCTATGTTCACAATATGTGCGTGGAACTTCGTGATTGTAGATAAAATATGAAAAATTGAGGCTGTTTGTTCGTAGGGTTTTTTGTTAGCCGAGGGTGGTAACTAGCTTGGTTGGACGAGCTATTCTTCTACGTTTACAATAACATGAGTTTCCTATGACTCTAGAATTAGCTACAAATATTTTATAGTAGGTACTGAATCAAGTCGAAAATTTATTTTGAAACATATTTTCATTAGAAAAAAATTTTAATTGTGGAGCGATCCTTAATTATTTTATAGAAAACTGTTTCCAATAAAACTGGTATATAACTAAATTTTCTACTTTTTTTACTGGAGGAATTTTCCTGAAATAAAATTTAGAAACTATTGTCAATTCAAAATATATTTACGCCTTTTACCCATTATGGGTGTGGCACTCTGCTTACGCAGATCTCGGTAAGTGATACATTTTTGCATATGTAGTGTGGTTACCAGCTGTCAAATCATAGCCCCCAAAGATGTTAGTGGAGGGGAAACCACAAGGTTAAATTTAAATTGACAACTGTCAGCTGTGGGATTCGAACTAAGGATCTTACGATCCACAGTCCGACGCATTACCACGGAAGTATTATATAATATTTAAAAACATGCCTTCAACTATATTTTGTATGTCAAACATCTTGGAATTAATTTAAAGTAAAATGCTTTAAATAAGAGTTATAAATAATTTAATTGTCAGCAGTTTTTACTTGAAGCATTTTCTTCTAAAATAATTTAGAAACAATTGACAGCCCAAAATAAAGTAAGAAACGATTTACAATTAAGTTTATATTGGGGCCTATTCTGTAACTTACCTGTTAATTTTTAACGCTCTGTTAAAACTTTAACTAATGATAACAGCTAGTACTGAATAAAATCGAAAATGTATTTTGACACATACATTTTCATTGGATAAAATTTTTAACAGGCCGTTAAAAATTAACAGGTAAGTTAAAGAATAGGCCCCTTTGCTCTTTCAAACATTCATTAATTATTTTAGAGTGAAATGCTTTAAATAGAAACGGTAGAATTCTCTACATATTTTACTTAAAGCATTTTTCACTAAAATAATTTTGAAAAGATTGACAGCCTACAAAAAATTTAGAAACAATCTACCATTAACTATATTTTGTATTTTCAAGCGTTGCTGAATTAATTTAGATCAAAATACTTCAAATAAGACTGGTAGAAAATTTAATGCTCTACATATTTTACTTTATCTATTTTTCTCTAAAATAATTGATAAACGAATAACAGCCCAAAATAAATTTAGAAACAACCTGCCCGTAACTTTATTTTGTACTCTTCGCTGTTCATAAGTTATTTTAGTGAGAAAATACTGATAGATAATGTAATTATTTACATATTTTACTGGAGGCATTTTTTGTTAGTTCTAACTATATTTTGTACTCTTTAATTGTTCATGAATTATTTTACAGATAAATGCTTCAAATAAAAGTTATAGATATTTTAATTGTCTACATTTTCTATTTGAAGCATTTCCTTTTAAATTAATTAATGAACGTCCCACAGCGCAGAATAGTATTAAAATATTTATCAAATAAAATTCTATTTAGCAACACCGCAAAATTCCTGAATATACCACCCTGGATATAAATTCCAAGTTAGGGGTGGTTTAGTTGAACATTTATTATTTTAACTGTATCATTATTTAAGGGTTGGAGCGGGCCATACGTACCCTGTCACCGGGACAATTCTAGGGTGAAAATTTATTCCTTGCCTTTGTTTTAAATGGGGTGGTTGCCGACTGAATTTTAAACTGGGTAACAGTTGAAATAATTCGCCACGAACCCAAATTTATTTCCAGGGAAATTAATTGTCTCGTTTAGGGATATTATTTGCTATTTAGTTTTATATGAAGAATTGGGCTGCAATTAATTTGTGGGATTAAATTATTATTATCCAACACCTCTCAATAAATACTCTACGATTTTAAACAAGGAAAGTGATTACACACTAGTGGGTGTAATTTGAGAAAAGTCACTAGTGAGTAATTTTCTATTTATAACAATAACAATAACACACAACACGCCCACTTGTACAGTAAATAAATAATTTCTGTATCACACAAAATAATTAATTCAATTATTGCGAATATGGAATCAGATTCGAAAAAAAAAGATAATTGTAAAAAAAATCTGATGTGGCAAACACATGACTTCCCGCTCATGGTAATACTCACAAATAAATATAATAGATGTCATATTATTTAATAATCTTTGTTTTCAGTTTCCATATTTAGAATCTTGGTAGGCAAATTTGCATGTATTTTTGATACAGTATATTTTATTATCCTTAAAAGATAAAGGAAATATATCAACTAAATGTAAAAAGTAACTTATTCTTTCATAATGTTATATAAAAAATATAATAAATAATGTAATTTTATATGATACAAAATTATTAAAATATTTCAAGAAAAGTACCACTTTTTTACTATAATCAACTGAACTCTTCTTTAGGGTGCACAAATGTAAAATACAAAATTTTATAATTTTCCGTTCATTAGTACTTGAGAAAATGTCCCCAAATGTATTTTTGCATATACATCTATCCATTCATACAAACGCACATACGCACACACACAGACATCCTCGTGAAAATAGTTAAAATGAGTTCTAGGGGTACTAAAATGTGCTTGTTGACCAAAATCCTGTTATTTAATTTTTTCACTATCCCTATACCTCTTAAATTAAATTTCGAAAATTTTCATCAAATAAAATTAACCCCGTGGCTCCCCCAGCACTACCATCCTTGGAGGCAGTGATTTGACGGCTGGTAACCGTACTTCACGATCAAATATATATATATATATATATATTAATACCAAGATATGCTTTGAGTGGAGTACCACACCCAGAAATGGGTAAATGGAGTAATGATATATTCATTTTCTTGTATCTGCTCAAAATTCTGTCAAATGTAGATAATTCTTAAGCACAGAAGCCATATAATAATTTTTATGTGTTGATATTTTATTCAATAATATTCTGTGTCAGACTGCAATGAATTTACATTTATTTTTAATACTTGTGACTAGAAAAAGGAGCTATTAAATCGTGCTTTATAGTAAATGATATTAATAAGAAAACGAAAAAGTGTACGAATAAAAATAGTTCATATAAAAGAGGTACTTAGTGCTTCCATTAAAGCTAGCATTTTAAATATTAAAATGAAGAAAATAAAAGTAAACAACAATAAAAGAAGTGGTATCAGAGACAAAATAAATAAATTATTGACAGCACGTTAAGATTCAAAACGCAACATACAAACTAATGAAAACGATATTTGTTTTCATAAATA
Source organism: Poecilus cupreus (assembly GCA_963942605.1). Lineage (NCBI taxonomy): Eukaryota > Metazoa > Arthropoda > Insecta > Coleoptera > Carabidae > Poecilus > Poecilus cupreus. The sequence goes on from OZ012729.1 coordinate 17,414,735, forward strand.
TATGATGGCCTCAAATCAATATAAAGCTACTACCGGGAGTTTTTTTTATCAGTATACATAGGGATGTCTCATTACCATAGTTACAGTCAAAATGATTGACAGCAATGTATAAGAGCGTTTTTTTTATGAGTGAACATAGGGATAACTTACAGTTATTAAAAATAATAATTCCTATCAATTCAATGTAATTTATTAAGTACTAAAGCAATTAAAACAAATTTCTTATTTGTTTAAACTTGCATTTTTTGTTTCAATATGATTAACTATTATTAATAATCAATGTAAATTATCCCTATGTTTACTCTTAAAAAAAACGCGGTAATACATTGCTGTCAATCACTTTAAATGTAACTATGGTAATGATACATCCCTATGTATACTGATAAAAAAAACTCCCGGTATAACTGCCCCGTAAAATAAAGTCTAGCAAGTAAAAAGCACAAAATTTTATTCCTTAAGATCGCATGTTTGAAACCCAGGCACGCAAGAGCGGTCACACCACAGAAAACTATCCTTTCTTCGTGGTAACAATACAGTCGAAAATCGCCTGTCACATTAGTGCATTTCCACGAGAAGACTCATACTTCCAACAGATACAGCAAGCGATTCTCAACCGTATTGCTTTGCGGTGTTTGAGAACAATTTTGGGAACGGTATGTCGGTAATTTTATAGTGTTAATACAGCTACGAAATGGCTACTAATGCTCTAAAGGTGTTCAGTTGATGTGTTCTTCACATGCAAGGGTGCCAACATAACGTAAAAACATGAGTGCCAACTGTGGATAGAGACAATACTGTTTTTCGTGCAAAGGAGGTGTTAGGACAAAAAGACTTTGAAGATTCTTTATGGACAAACTAGGGATTTTTACTTTTATCTTGTCTTCCGTAATATTTGGTGACTTTTATGGCCCAAAATTTGTTTAGGGAAATGTGACGAAAGTCAATATAATACCAAACATATTTCTTTTTTATTTTTATCTAGCGTAATTCTTGTGACATTTATACCCAAAATAAGTGGCGAAAATAAGCAACAGTATTCTAGTAACTTTCTTTTTATTTTTTGGGGGTAATTTTTTGTGACTTTTATAGACAATAAATATTTTTTTTATATATTTTGCGGACTTCATAATGACTAAAGTTTTTATGTTAAAAAATGTCATTTCACTACAAAAAATAAATAAAAAATAGGTGTTATATTAGTGTAAGTTTAAAGACCTATGTCTTAAAAACTAGAAAAGACATTCAAATTCTGCTTCTAATTTTGCATTCCTCATAATACTTTTAATCAAAAAATATATTTGAGACTAAAGAATACTATACAAATATCGTTTAAAAAAGAGTCACATTGTTTTGCTAGGATTTATTTTAGTGTCAATTTTGACGACCTATAACTGAAAAACTACACGACCAAATTTAATTTTGTTTAAATATTCAGTTTCCTTGTAGTTTTCTTTACAATAATAAGAAATATTTAATGTTACATATATTGTTTAAACGATTAATGTTTCCGTTGGGTTTTTGATTTCCGCAAATTTTTAAGTTACTTTAATGAAAAAACCAGATGAAATGAATCTGTTCAAATATCTATTTCACATAAAATTTTACGTTATAAATAATGTAATTTATATTATTACACATTACACATTTTCACCATTGTTAATTTAAATTTTCTGAACCCGATTTTGGGATCTAATAGTTAATATGTTATCTAGTTGTTTAAATATTGCCATTAAAATTTTTCACCAATTTTTTCAGTTACTCTTCATTATATAAAATAGAGACCCAAGACGTTCAAATCTATAAAAAAAGCTACATAATGTTCTGAAATTTTTATGGAAATTACTTTGTATAAAAAAAATTATATATCAAAAGTTCTGGAAAATATTAAAAGGGTATTAAAATTAGATTTATAAATAAATAATCAGTAAGATATCCAATTCACGATTAATGGCTGGTATTTAATTTACAATCTTAAATTTAGAAATTTAATTTAAAAATATAAAATACCTTTTATTGATTTATGCTTGATTTACAAAATTTATATTCTAAATCTAAATTTTTAAATCCAACCAATCACAGTTTGACTACATAACAAAATCAATGGTGACAGCAATAAAATGTGTCAAGATTGTCAACAAATTGATTTATTTGTGATCATCTTGAAATATTGTTGCAACATTGATGCGGAGATTAGAGAATATGATATTAATTTAATATCTTTGATTAAAGAACATCACATATGGCAAGTTAAGGTTATTTTGTTGTTGTTTAATACATATGTCAAAAATCTGAAACCTAGTCTTAATTGGTAGATTTCAAATTTAATAAATTCAATATGATCCTGGAGGTAAATCGCAAAAGTAAATTCTAAATTTCTAAATCTAAATCTTTAAATTAAATCCAGTACAAACCATACTACTGATTGGTGGATTTTAAATTGAATTAATTCAGTATAAACAAGGAAGGTAAATAGTAAATTTAAAATTAAATTTGTAAATTAAATCCAGTATAAACCAGCCATAACAATGTTTGAAAAATATAAACCAATATATTAATTTTCACCGTTGTATTCATGGGTTCATACCACGGTGGTCCAACACTCCAAAACGACCTAATTATCTCTAATTTAGGTTAAAATCGTCTTTCCATTCTCAAAGAATCCGGTGACAGAATCATCAGAACTATAATGAAATCGCTATCGATTTTAACGAGTCTTCACGCTTCGAAGCAGTGGAATGAGGGAAGGGGGTGATTTTATGAGTTTTTGGGCACGAAGCATCAACGCGGTGGTCTAAGTGCTTACCGATGTCACAGTTATCTTAATTACCGACAGATAGCTGGCTACTGGATTTTGTTTTCTTACAGGTAGGGAGAACGAAGTCTGCTAATATCGGAAGGTTTTGAAACATTTCGGACACCGAAATGTTCAAAATTATTTTTTAATGAATTAAATATATACTGTTGAGTTAAACTTTATTTGTTTTCCTGGTGAAAAAAACTTAATTCACTGTAGATATGGTGGAGTGCACTACCAAAAACTACAAGTTGTTTTGTATTGATCTTTGTTGAGCAAATAGTTGACGGAATTTTCAAGGTAACAAACTAGACTACTTCATAATTATAAGGTTAGAATTTGACTGAATACAAAACAATAAATTCATTTTACTTCATTTGTGGAATCAGTTGCAAAAATAGTTTTAAATGAAATAAGATAATTAATATAAAATCTCTTCTACAGTGTGTAAAGCAAGATTTTCTTTTCAGGTAACTTTAAAAGTGTATTTATAAATTACCTTATCATCAGTCAGTTCAAATAAATGTCGTAAATAATGAAATTCTATATCTAAGTTAGTCAACAGATTCTATTTTTTGAGATTTTATAACCGAGATAATTTATTTCTTAATAGTTATTAATGATATAAGTGCTAAAAGTGATATTTTATAAGTGGGGAAGTTTATTAAACGAGGCGAAGCCGAGTGAAACAACCCCACGAACAAAATAAATCACTTTTAACACATATATTATCTATGATCTTCCTAGTATATTAGTAACACTAAAAAATATAGAATGATATTTTGACAGGTAGGGTTATATTTGTTGATTTATTGATACAAATCATTGGCAACGTGTTAAAAGAAACACTAAAATCATGACACTTTTAACTTGCTAAGACACTTTTAACAACGGTTGTAGATAAAAATTGTTATGTGCTAAATAGCTGAGTAACGCATCGGACTGTGGATCATGAGATCCTCACTTCAAATCACCATTTTAACTTTACCCCTATGGTTCCCTCTCCACAAACACATTTGGGGTCCTTGACAGTATGACTTGACGGCTGGTAACCGCTCTTTGTGCAAAATACATCACTTTCCAAGATCTGCGTAAGCAGAGTGCCACACCCAAAATGAGTAAAAGGCATGATGCTACAATATAATATAAATGTAATTATTAAATATTTAAATGTATATAGTGGGTGTAATAGTTATTTACATACTAAATGCGGGAACGCTTGGTTCCCGGATGAGTGTGGTGGTGTGAGCTTGCGAGCGCTGCCATAGAACGAATCCGGGAACAGAGTTCACGCAAGAGGTTTGTACAATATTTTTTGTACGAAAAGTATAAAACTAATAACAGTCCATACAAAGAAATGAAGTTCTTCAAGGAGTTATTTTGATAATTGTCAAAATTGGACTATAAATATAAACACACAAAATAATTTGTCTAATATATTAGAAAACAATTAAAATATTTATAATATTTATCGTATTCACTTGTAAATTTATTATATTTCTTATTGATATTGAGATAACTACCATTATATTTGTAGGATTTGTATTTTACAGCTGTCATATCGGGCAGATTTTATTGCCAACATTGGTAACCAAATGCACTAAATTTGTTATTTTTAAACTCAATTATTCCATCATTGTTTATATTAATATTAGGTAAAGGGATGTTTGAAATATTATATTTTATTATTATAAATATAATTTATTAATAAACCCATTAGAAATAGAAATGGTTTCGTCGAAATTTCCGGTTGACTATCTGGTGGAGACCTGGGAAATGAACATTTCGAACGTTGCTTAGGCATACATTTCAATGTATGAGTACAAAAAATTGATTTGTGGTGTATTGGAATTTCAAAGCAATGTTTTTTGTTGAAATACTAATATTTACATAACCAAATTGGCCTTATTGCATGGACGTTTGAACATATTTTGTATTCGAGTTTTTGCTGTAATGTGAATAGTTAAAAATTTACAGCAATATAGAAGAAATATAATTGAAATCCTTATACGGCACATTTAAATTTTACATCAGGTATAATGTATAAGAGAGATGTGTGGTGTCCACACCAAACGATAATTCACTATATCTTTGGACACACTACAGTTTAGTAGAATTGTGTCTTAAAAAATAAGTAGAATATATATTAATTTAACAATAAAATTTTTGCTGTCTTTTAAAATGAGTCTTGTTAACGTAGGTATACCGTGTTTCCTATATTTGTTATTTTAAAATAATAAATATCCTTGCGCATTTGAAAATATGTTAAGTATAAAAAAATATAGAGAAATAAATAACATTAATACCTAGAATCTTGCAAGAAGGAATCATTTCTAAATTAAATAACAGGTACCAAAGTTATAAGACCCTGAAAGTACTAATGAATGAAACAGATCCTTCATACAAAATACAAGGCTCAACTATCAATAAATCTACTAAAAAATATCAGAATCTACTCACAAATCCATGCTTATCCGAGATGTTGTTCGTGAGCTTAAGCTTATGGAAAGAGACGACTTTCTGCATCCACTGCTCCCCCGTGGAGGGGCTGTCCGGGTGGATGTACATCCTCTTCGGCATCTCTGGGTCTGCTTTACCCGCTACCATCCACCGGCTGCGCAAAAGAACCAACAGGAGTTAGAGAATGCAGCATTTTTTAAAGTTATGTTTGTGACAGTCTGCTAGCTTCAAACTGAGCAAATTGGCTGGTACCACGAGCTTTGTTTTTGGGGGTTTTGGTCTCGGTTTTATCACTGTACAATGTTGTAAAATTGTTTTATAAAAACAAATGCCTTAAATAAAGTGCTAGATAATATTTTTTTTTTCAAACATCGTAAAAGTACGTTGTTATGTATTTGTATTCAACAAACAAAAGTTCACTATTGTCGCCGCCGGCCGAAAAGACTCTCCTTCTACTCCGGCGGCGGACAAAGTAAAATATTATGAAAAATAGTTAGGTTGTAATTAAATAATTTGACAGTTAAATGAAACAATTTCACAAAAATAACTAAACAACATATTCTGTGGCAACTAGAAATGCTGGATAAGACAGATATTTGCTGAAGTTTTCGGCATTTTTTAACGATTTATAATTCTATTTTCTGTTGTTGAAGAAAAAATAGCATGTGTTGTTGGTAGTAAAACTGACTTTGGGAGCTTCGCATGTAATTTCTTTCATGCTCAGCACACAAAGTATCAAATTTACTCCTAATAATACAATATACTCTTTTCTGTATCTTCTATTCGAAGCATTTTCTTGTAAAATAATTTTCGAACATTGTACAGCGCTAAAACCGAAGCTAAAACACTTCTCTTTAAACAACCAAAAACAGAGCTCGTGGTATCAGCTATTGTGATGATATTCAACACAAATATGCACAGTCATCAACTGTCTTTATATAAAGTAACTTTACTATATTTAGATTAAACTACTTCTAAAAATACGAGTACATACTTAAAATAATACTGTTACTGTATCTTATTTACTGGTATAAAAACTGCTTTATACATTTTTATTTCAACGATTAAATATTAAAAATTACACTAAAATATTGAACAATACACAACGTCACTACAAGCACAGCACACTAATACAAGTATTGCTAACTCATACAAAAACGAAACACGATCCAATCTGAAATTTGCAATTAAATTGAAGGTTTAGAAATGTTATTCTGTACATTTAGCAATGACACTAAATTAATAATTACAAAATACATTTGATTCATTTGGAATATTTTGTTGACAATTCCCCACATATGAAATAATCTAATTATTTGATTTAAATTCGTCACTTTTGACCAATCACGTACGTATTACAACTACAAAATGTAGAAAATATTCTAGGGTATGTTTAAGTGATTATTTTCTGTATTATATTATAAGCCAATCAGAATGTTTCATTTGCACCAAGAGGACGATTTTACAGGAACAACATTTTGACATTTAAACAATTTGTTTATTTTTATTTAAATTCCGGAAACTATTTTTATTATTAAGAAGATGGTAAGCGGACTAACTACTTTTGCACTTTAAGCTGCTAAATGAGTGTATGATTGAGAATTTATGTGATCTCAAAAGACCATGCTCTTCAATGGGATTCGAACATACGACCTCTGGCATGTTAGGCTACTGACAAAATTCAGAAAATAATTAACCGAAAATAGCTCGCGCCATCAAGTTATTTGGTAAAATTTCTATTAATTTAATTATTCGAAATTTTACCGATTTTTTGTCTCTCGGTAAGTTATTTATGACGAAATGCCTATTACATACCATATATGAAATAATATTTATTATCTATTGGAGCCTATTTTGTAACTTACTTGTAATATTTTAACAGCCTGTAAATACCTAGTAATTTACATTACAAGCAGGGTAAAACAGTTACCTTACGTGTATTGTACAACATTTTACTTGTTACTCATTTATAAATAAAAATAAAAATTATAACCAAGTCCTCTCAGTTACACACAACTGTTCTGTCAAAAATTAGTTTAAATGATTGCGTATAAGCCTTGTAAGCATTACTGTGGCAACGTGCATTGTTTACCTTGTTTACTACCTTGTAAAATTTTTACAATGCAACTGTCAATTAGGAATTTGTAAAGATTCATTTTCAAAAACAATAGAGGGCTTGGGTAAATAGTACTTACAAGTGAGTAACAAGTACCAATGACATCAGACGTCACTGCATAAAAATTGAAAATTTCATTTGACACAAATATTTTTATTGATTACTTTTTTTTAACAGACCATTAAAAATTAACAGATATATTACGAATAGGCCCCATCGTATTTTTTGTATTTGCTTATTTGAGAAATAGTCTAATAAAATATATTTCGGTTGTACTATTTTGCAGGAAAATTACGTACTCTAAATTTTTGCGTTCAGTAATATACCACGACAAATTGAATGACAAAATCCAAGCTACAATATTTCTAAATTCTTGTTAGAGATTAATCTATTTGCTTGCAAACGTTGTAACTAGGTAACGCAAAATTCGTATTTGTTTACAATACCGATTTGTTTATTTCAATATTTCTATCTGCCAATAGAAGTCAGTGTTTGTGCAATTGTGTATTCTGTGCCTAATAGAAAATATGTTAAATTTACAAAACGCCCTAGGGCGTTATTTGGTACATAACAGCCCGACTATCCGGGCTGTTATGATAACAATAACGTAACGGTCGGACATTCAAGTATTTTATCAAAAACTAAATAAGTTATGCGTGTGGTTCTTTTTCCACTAACATATTTGGGGGTAATAATTTGACGGAACTGCATACAAGAATATATAAAATGACTTGATATGTTTATTTTAGATATATAATTGTTCTGAGTTTCGTTCTTGTGTATAAGGTATATTTAGCCCAATGCCAGATAAAAATATGTAAATAAATTCGTCTTCATGCCAATTGTGCCTAATTACTAAATATAGGGTTTGGGTATTCAGAAAGCCTTATTTAAATAAAATACGAAACTAAGACATTATACACGTTAACTAAATACAAGATTAATCGCTTAAACGAAAGCTTATTAATTACAATAAAATGTTAATTTATAATTAGAATGTCTGGCAGAAAAGTAATGGTAACAGATCATGCAACTTTTGTTTTTTAATTTAAACTACTCCCGATTGTTATCAGATACTTCAGGTGTTTATAAAATAATTGAACAAATTTTCTGTTGTGCAGTTGTTCTCTTGTGAAAAACAATGAAATAAATCTTTGAATAAAGCAGTTTTTAATTAGTGTACACTGTTAGTTCTCGCGCTAGTTCTCCAGCACAAGATTCAAGTTAAAACCATTGTAATATTACGTGTTTTGAAATAAAATAAACTAATACTAAACTACGATAATGTATAATCTATAACTTATACATTACAAATGACAATAAGGAGTCAAATGATGTTTGAAGTACATGAAAAATAAATAATAATTGTGTTTGACTTCATACTGTCATTTGCAATGTACATAATGCAGTTGTAACTGAAATATTTTCACACGTAGCAGGGTTTTTTGATGCCCAACTTTTTTAATTATTTTTGACAAATGAACTGCGCAAAAAAAACTTACTTATAGATAGATTATATTTCTAGTAAATCCATTTTGGCAAAATGCTATTAGCAAAGGATTGTAGGTCGCCAAACTGGTATGCGTCAAGTACATACAAATACTGTTAACTTCTTGTATCAGTTGTAATTATTTTATATTCAGAAAAATTTATAAAATAAATAAAATAAATATATCATCACGCCTTTTACCCATTATGGGTGTGGCAATCTGTTCAAGCAGATCTCGGTAAGTGATATATTTTTGCGTTGAAATGCGATTAACAGCCGTCAAGTTATAGCCCCCAAAGTTGTTAGTGGAGGGGGAACCACAGGGGTAAATTTAAATTGGCAACTGTCGGCTGTGGGATTCGAACTGAGGATCTCACGATCCACAGTCCGATGCGTTAAAAATTTGTTATTGTACAAAATGTAAGTTATGTCTAAATTACCTGCCTTATTAAAACTTTTGAGGGTTTTTATTTTATGGATTTATATGAACAAAAATAATGCACTTATCGAGATCTGCGAAAGCAAAGTGCCACACTCAAAATTAATAAATGCTATGATGATATATTTATTACCTCTCGCCAGGGAAATATAATAATTGACGTTGAAAATGCAAGTCGAGACCCGAGAGAGACAACCAGTCTTTGGGCCATCTGTCTATGTTGTACAGTTCGCTTAGAAAGTTGATAAGAAATATAAAGAAATTAACATTCAATAATTTTCAATTACAGTGTTTAATATAAAAATTAAATAACACATTTTAAGACTATGCAATATGTTTTTACATATCAACCGTCCTATAAATAAATGTTAGACAAAGAAGGGGGGGTCCTACGACATTTTTATGTCTCAGCATACAAGTGCGCGTTCCAGTATTACTATATTTCAGTGCCTCCCAAACTTATATGTATTGTGACGGGTCAAAATTTTCCATAGTGAGTTTTCAAGGTATAAACACATTGGGAGTTATGTGTATGTGATTTTTTCGTCCTCGATATCTCAAAATCTTATAAAAATATCATCTTAAAATTAATAAGTTTAAAATTTGAATGTTTAGGGTACGAGTTGATTAGCTGAAATAGTAGTTTACTTAAAGACCTATAAGGTATTTGGTCATATCTCAATAAATAATAAAGTTTCAGTAAATTTTGTCATACACAAAAAAAATTGTATTTGATACTTTTTCGGGAAGAATTAAATTTTGGTGGAAGGGTACTTTTTTATTTATTATGCTGCTTCAACTACTTTGGTTATTAGCCGAGGTGATGGGCGATATGAGAATGGATGTGTCTGTGTTGTAGTCAATCGCAAACACCGATATATCGCCAGCCCTGTCTGGGAATCGAACCCTTGACCTCTGGGTCAGACCCTAGTACTTCAAACTCTTGAGCCACAGAGGCGGGCAGTAGTACTTTACTATAAGGTGCTATAAGATGTTTTGAGCATATCTCAGAAGATGTAAAATAACATTTATTAAAATTTGTATTTAATACTTTTTTGTACCGTTTAGAAGATGTTTAGGCGGTAGGTAATGTATGTTTTTTTGCAATTATAACACCTATTTTTAAGTAGTAGAGGATTGAACAGTTAAGTGAATTCACTAGAACTACAAAAATTGATTTTATTTACATTTTTCCTAACTCTTCATTAAAACTAAATACAAAGAATAAAAAATTGTGGCAAAGTTTTTCTTAGAATTGTATTATTTGTCAGGTTGAAAATATATGTGTGTAAAGTAAAGGAAGTGTCTGTTTGGGAAAATTATCATGTATTTTTTTAATAAAAGTATTTTAAAAATATTTCAATTACAACTGCAATGTGTAGTAAGCACTGATTTCTGTATAACACTTGTTTGGGCATAAGCCGCTACGGTGCGTTCCCAATTGAACGCCGCCATGATTGTCAAAATTGAGGTTTTGTGATACGTCTATATTTAAAAATATATCTGTCTTGTCTATGGGTATGACCATACTTCGGGGTATAACCTAAAAAGAGGTGGTGGGGAGTGCGTTGCAGAGAGAGTGAAGGCAGAGCTTCAGATTACGCACTTTACTTTACAAAAGAGTCACAAAACCTCAATTGGGATCGCTCTCAGATGGCAGAATATGGCCTATGCCCAATCTAGTGTTATACAGAAATCAGTGGTAGTAAACCTAAGAGGAATAGTTTCATTACGCATGCTTCTTGCCTATAGTTATTTTTCCAAGTATTCGGGAAATATTTTTGCTTTCCATAATTTGGAGGCCTCCGAATGTTGCCGGTAAGGTAGAAAGCGACCGGGCGCGCGGGAAATACAAAGAATAGAACCCGAATACTAGAGAAAACCACATTGAACACAGGAATAAAATAAATACAGAGTTGTTTGGTCTAACCTGTTATGGAATTTATATCTGCAATCATCGGCGGCAACGATGTCCATAAGGAGAATGTATTTGGATTTTTTGTCAAGACCCGAAACCCGTACTTTGTACGCAGGAAACATGCGTCTGAAAAGGCATAGAAAGACATTAGAGGGGCAGACATTGGCTCACCTGTTGTGGAACTTGTAGCGGTAATCGTCCGCGGCGACGATGTCCAGCAGCAGGATGTACTTGGCTTTCAGGTCGAGCCCCGACACGCGGAATTTCATCTGCGGGAACATTTGTCTGTGAACAGGCGTTCACCACCAATTGGCTTCAATATGTGAACTCACTTTCAACGCAGACATGTTACAAACTGATTCACCAATAAATATACATTGCGAGTGGAAATTCTGGAACTATTGCAATCAATCTTTTATCCAACACCTCTCAATAAATGCTCTAGAACTATGGCGATTTTAAACAAGGAAAGTAATAGATTACCCACTAGTGGGTATAATTTTGAGAAAAGTCACTAATATTATAACAATCATAATAACACACAACACCTTGGTAACTACTTCGATTGACATTTCAATTTTAAAAATTATATCACTGTCAAATAATGTTGCTTAAATAAATTTTGCATTTATTAAGAGGTGTTGGATAAAACGTTATACTTCACGCGTGGGCAAAGTAGAATTGCCCACTCGATAAAATTATAACACTCAGCCTTCGGCTTCGTGAGCTAAAATTTCTCTCGTGGACAATTCCTTACTTTGCCCACTTATAAAGTAAATAACTATTATTAAACGTTTCTGAAAAAAAAACCTCGTACAAGTGAATTTTTATTTTAAATGAGACTCATTTACTGTAATTGTAACTTTTATATTGCTTTTTGTTTTTGAGTAATAGCGTTAGTGTTTTTTTTTTTTTAATGTAAACCGTATTTTTTATGGTAAATTTGAACAGAACATGAAATTCCAAAACTAATACGATCCCAGAATCATATCATTTGGCCCAATTAAAACTTTTAGAATAACTTGAAAGAAATTGTTCTGATTTTACAAAAGGAAAATTGTTGTACTTAATTTATTTGTATCTTAAATTCTGCTATTTTTAAAAATATTTTAAGGAAAAATATCAACTGAAATAATAACAATTTGCCGATCTCGGTGGCGTAGTGGCTATGTCAGTAGCCTAGCACGCCAGGGGTCGTGGGTTCGAATCCCACTGAAGAGCATGGTCGTTTGTGTTGTTCCCATACTTTCATAATCATCTAGTCATGAGGCGGCATATGACCATAATAGTAGTCCGCCTCTCATTTTTATAAAAAAAAATAACAATGTAATAAAAATCACTAGCATAAAGATTTCATTTGGCCCAAAGGTAACACGAACAGTGTTTTTGAATCTGATGACAAAAAAACATAAAGATTGTACGTAATATTATTCTACAACTTTTTGATTCCAATGAAATTTACTGAATTTCATATATTAACAAAGATATGCCCAAAAACCCTGATGGTGACATGTCTTCAAATAATCTACCACTTATTGTTAATGAATTGTTCCCAAAATCTAATCAATTTGTAAGTAAAAATGGTAATATATAAGATATAAATATGGTGAATTAAACAATTTTATTTTTTATGATATTAGCTGGGCCAAATTATATGATTCTGAGCTCCTAACAGAAGTACATTATATGTACAGGATATTATCTTTAAAACAACAAGGGCTCTTTTAAGCGAACTAATAATTTTAGAGAAAAATGTTTCATACAAAAATTAAACAGGAAAAAGTGCCTCATTTAATAGGAATAACAGAAAATTCAACCAGCGGTTCTCAAACGGTATTATAAATTGATTTTGTTTTATTGGTAACCTTTATAAAATTTTAGTCCATTAGATAGAGATCAAGAACGTTGCTTGAAGGTAACAGCCCTCCGCCTACGGCATCGGGTGGTTACTAAGCAATGTTTTTTCGGTAACTGTGATAAAATTATTTCGAATTATATATATATATATATATATATATATATATATATATATATATATATATATATATATATATATATATAGGGATATTATAGCTGATATTTTTTTCATAATTGAACTGTGTAAATTTATTACGTTTTTGAAACTGGATGTTCAAATTATAGCTGATTAGGTTTTGGTTGTAATAGATTTACCAAAAGTGGTAGTTCACTTGAAGACCTATAAGGTTATTTTGAGCATACCTCAGCTAATTGTAAATTTTGGATAGTGAGTTTTCAACAGACAAGCACTTTTGTGGTCCGTAAAATACGACTAAACTATTTTCACTATGACGTCTGAGTGTATGTGTGCATAACAATATTTTGATTCACAATAACTCAAATATTATTTTAAAATGTTCATGTTACAATCTGATAGATTTTGGAAATATCGCATCTTCCGGAAGTGGTAGATCTTTTAGGATTTTTGGGTATATCTCAGTAAATAATCGAGTTCTATTCAAAAAATGTAGAATGATATTAGCTTCAATTCTTATTTGAAATTTTTAAATAGCACGTTCGTCGTTTGGATGTTCATGTTCCGAACTGATTAGATTTTGATAGCAATTAATCTATTAAACGTGGTAGTTTACTTGGAAGCCTATAAAGTTCTTTAATATAGAGTAAATTTTGTAATAAATGTATTCAGAAAGACACAATTATTTAAACCATTTCCTATATATCCACCGTTAATAATACGAGCGTTTGTGATGTAGATTCCACAATCCTAATAAACCAAGCAGTTAGCGACGGACTAAACCACTAAAAGCCTGCATCTCCTCGCTAGTAGCTCGCTCTCGCTGTCCGTAAGCCGATCCGCTAGCAGGGGTCTGCGAATCCCGCCAACCTAACCCGTAAATCATGCGTTATGTCGGCGTTATCGTTACGTTGTCCGGCGTTACGTTTATGGTGTGTTTATGTTCCAAAGGACTTGATTGCGACTAATAACTTGTAAACATTTTAATAGTTTTTAAGGGAGATCGGAAATTGAAATTTTTATAGTGAAGTTATGATCAGACATTTTTTCTCGTCTTTGAAATTATGAGCGGTTTAATGTATCGTTTATTGTTGGATCATAAGCTTGGATGATGTGCAAAGATAAGCGCAACATATCATGTTATATGGTGTATTAAACACTGTTTTATCAGCGTAAATCATTAGTTTTATAATATAAATAACACTTTAAGAACAGTATTGCCTAATGTGAAAAGTTTTCATTCCTTTCTCAAAGATAATTGGATTCTTAAACACTTCATATAAGATTTTTCTGTTCAAAAATATTTTACACAAGAATAGATATTTGTTTAACTAAGCACTAAAATACCAGATTTACAGCAGAGGCTTCGCCTCGTCAATGAATGCTGCTGAATCTATCAATCTGTTTGGTGCCGAGTTGAACACATAATTTTTTTGCCGATTTGGAATTAATATTAATTTAGTGATTATTTTATATACATATTTTGCCATGCGTTTGTTAAACGGTTGCTATGCATTTGTTGACGGTTACTATCAGTTTGTTGAGCGGTTGCTGTGTAAAATATTTTTACAACTTTTGAGTAACAATGTTAAAATTTTCATTAGGTCATAGTTCGTTCCCTATGAATTTTAAACAAAAATGTAAATAGAAAAAATGTTCAGAAACAAAAACTGTACAAAATGAGCCTAAATTTATTGATGTAATAATACATTTCTATCATGAGATAGACGTAAAATCAAATTTAAATCTTTTAGCTATTTCCAGAGTGCCATGGTAAACAAAACATACAAACAATCGTATTGTTGGAGTTTGACAGATGAAATTTGGCATACTTTTAATTATTTTAGACTTGTTTCAATTATTTTTAAATGGTAAATGATTATTGAGAAATAGTTTAAACAAGTTAATAATCATTAAAAGTGTACCAAATGTCGTCTTTCAAACTAAAAAAATACGACTGTTTTTATGTTTTGTTTACCATGGCACTCTGAAAATAGCTAAAAATTATAAATTTAATTTTATGTCTATCTCAGGACAGTAATATACGAAATCACCTAATGAAAATTTTATCATGATATTTCCTATGTCCTATAAAGAAGAAGACATCCGGTATAGTGTTCTTACTATGTTACTTTTGATTTTGTATTGATTTCTTTTTTCGCTATGAAGTTGTTTGCAATGGCATGAATTCTTCGAAGTTTTGTCTATTCCTTTTTTACAATGTTCTGTTTTCTTATTTATTGACTTGTACTATTTTTTCATTATTAATGCTTACGTTAGATTTTACTCGCATTTGTTCGTATCCCGCTACTTTTAGCATTAATTTTCATATTACATTTGTGAGGGCGATTAAAAAAACCATTTGGGGGTTGCTATTTGACGGTACTGCGCGCATACATCCAAAATGAATATGTATTTTATTTATAATTCAGATTTGACTTGGTATATAGTTTGCAAGGCCTTCAAAAGGTATAAGACTCTTGTTCGGTCCACTTAATAATGACAGAATTTGTGAGTCCGTAATAACGATCTAGCGTGCGTCGAAATGCGTCAAAACCGAAATAAAACAAAAGAAAGGTATTTGAAACATTCGAACAGCGAGCCTACTTGCCATATCTTTCTGGAAATCGCTACCGCGGTGTCTATAATTAAATAGATCAAATTTGCATTTCGGGTGCTACTAATTCATAGTTAATTACTAAGTATTTAGTCTGCGACTATCTTTAGCTATGTCAGAAGGCGTAAGACATAAGATAAGCATATCGCGTAACAGATAACTATTTGGAGATAATTCGTGAACGCGTACCGAATTTTTGTGACCTAAGTTGGCCGCCCTGTGAACTCCTAGTGATAGTCGGCCGATTTTTTGCTTGTGGTTGGTAGTAAATTGACACTTTTAATAAATTGTCGGTGATTTGAAAAATGACGCGTTGAGAAAATATGTTTGCTTTCAAAAATGTCGGCGACTTTTGGAGATAATCACTGTTTTTAATTTTTTATTGGTCAATAAGTAATTAAATTGATAACGTTTCAAATTTGTTAACAAGAAGCACATTTGTTCGCCTCTCGTTTGACATTTTTTCTTCGCATTATTTTGAGATTAAAAATTACCCTTTTGTTTTCTCCACTAATACCTTCGAGAGTTGATACATTCGTAATAATGTTGCAAATATCAAGATCTTTTTTAATATTTTATAAACAACAACCTAAATTATAATAAAGTTGAAAACACTTCTTAGTAAATAATAGAAAAGACTTCTGGATTAAGTTCTGAAAAAATTTTATTTTATAGAATATAATTGGCTGCTTACATAGGTACTGTTTCTGTTTACTTTTGTTTATGCTCCTCTTTTGTTTTCCTGATAAAGAATTACGTTTAGTAATTCAAAACGTATTATTTTAATATTATTCTTATTTCACTGCTTCAAATTTATGAAATCTCAATAATAATTATTTATCAAACCAGAGAGTAAAGTGCTTCTTTTTCCCACTTGACCTCGAAGTTTGCCTCATGAGCGCCGCGAATGACGCCATTCGAGCGAGAATGGAGGAAGTGGTTTCTTCTCGTGTTAGACACAATATTTTTCTCAGGACATGTTTCTAAAAACGATTTGCTCGGACCTTAAATACACTTTGACAACAGAACTGACACGTCTAAAGGCGGTGTAACAGTGTTGCCAATGAACCAAACTTAAATCTAAATTAAAGCTGTCAAATTTTGATTTAATCTATACAAAAAATATGACATAATTGTAAGATAATTTAAAGTACCTACGTATAACACTAAAATAAGGTTTTCAATAAAATTAGGAATTTATTTATCATATTTACAATATATTTTTTGTAAATAACTTTCATATTGGTAATATTTCAATATTTTCGTCTCTAGAGAGGAAAAACAGCTATTTGTATAGTTAGAGCGCAAAGTTATGTTTTGTCTCTATCGCTCGTTGCTTTTAGAGATGAGTGACAAAATAAAATACATTAGAAAATATCAACTTTGCGTTGACAAATGCAAGCATCAAAGGCAACTTTCTATACCAGTCTTCGGAAAACACATTTTGCTCACTAACTCGAGAGAATGACGTGAAAAAAAATTTGGTTGCTTTCATTATTTTCTCATTTTTATTGAAACCAGGACAACCTGATTGATTTTTAAAATGGAAAGGAAGAAACGAAGCAAATTTTCGTTCAACTATTTCGTCTCTTTAGAGGGTTAAAATTTGACGAAATACATGCGTAAAATAACGCAACTACTAAGATCTGCTTTAATCAGAAGGCCACAATCAAAACGTGTAAATGGCATGATGATATATTTATTTATTTTTGCGAGTTCAATAAAAGTTTCCGCCATATATAAAGCATCATCTCTAACCACTAAAACCATCTCCAAACAAACCCCGCATTTTTTTTCTCTCAGCAAACAATAAACCACTTTATACCGAGCATAAAATTTACTTTTAAATCATCACTTCTTAAACGAACGTCGTAAATCATCTACCGCCGGTCCTGGCGCACCAGGGCCGGTCTAGGGGGAGGGGGGACCCCCACTGGCTGCCGGGCGCCACTAGCCCCCTCCCCTCGTTCCCCGAAGGGGGCTAAACAAACATTTGGCAGAGAGCAGAGCGGGAGCTTTCATAGTGCTTGGGTTATAGTCGTATACCTGAGTTGCGTTTTGTTTTTTACTTTTGTTTTCCGGTGTCTGTCTGTATGTCTGTCGGCGATGTAAAGGATCGTTTGTTTGTTTATATGATTGGAGAACCAAGATGCTGTAATTGAATTAAGTTGATGGTAAATCTTCAAATTATTGAGCACTCATTTTTTGCAGAATTGCTGACGAGATGATTATTATCATTTACTTTTGATTAATTATACGATTTTAATATTATTTTCTTCATACATCCAAACACAAATGTGCAGTCTATTGAATCTAAGGGAGTCCAATTATTACAAGGTTTGAACCAGAAAAAATTCTGCGTAATGTTTCGTCCACAATAACAGAAAATCTAACGACGATATCATTATCAAATCAAATATTTAGAGTTTTTTGGACATTCAGGTTGCGAGATGATTCAGTTTTGGTACTATCGGAAGTAGTAGTTTACTTGAAGGCCTATCAGGTTTTACCTTCCGCACATACGAAAACAAAAGGTACAGTATATAAATCTATATACCCACATTGATATACAGTTGCGAGTTATGGGTACTGTGTCAAAGAATGAAAAGTAAAATTCAGGCGCTGTAATTTTTTCAGAAAGGTGCAAGGAGTAACAATGTTGGACAGAATAATAAGAGGACAATTCCAATAGACTTCATAGAAACAAGACAACTAGTACGGTGGGGCCATATGATAATATAGAATGAATCGAGAACGCCGCTGCAATTTTGGATAACAAATGTAAAGGAAAAGAGGAATCGTGGATGATCAAAAGACACCTCAGATATCATCATCAACAATACTCTTAAAATGAGAAACATTAAATTACAAGATGCAAAAAGGATGGCGAAAGAAATAAAGTGTGAAATTTGTGCACGATTGAGAGTTTTACACTCTATACCATACGGTAGAAGAGTTCTAGCTAGACTATATAAGCCCAGAGTTATGTCATTTGTCCCAATTAATACTTTTATAATAACTTGTATTGGCCTTTCAAGGAAAAATTGTGTTACTCAATTTATTTATATCTTAAATTTTGTTATTTTTAAGAATATTTTAAAGAAAAATAGCAACTGAAATAATAACAATTAACAATTCTCTGTTTTGGAAATCTGATGACAACAAAATACAGAAAAATGTTTCAAATATAAATTGTAGATATAATATCCTTCTATATCTTTTTGATTCCAATGGAATTTGTTTACTAAGATATACCCAAAAACCCTGATAGGCCATCAAATAATCTACAACTTGTTGACGAATTGTTCCCAAAATCTAATCAATTCGTAACGTAAACATAATACCTTCCTTACATATTTGTATGTACCGGGAGGTATGGTATAAATATGGTCAATTAAACAATTTTCCTTTGTATGATTTTAACTGGGCCAAATGATATAATTCTGGACTTATATATAATACATACAACCCCAAATTCATATGAATTCGCCCATTTAAAATGGTTCGTTTTAAAGTTTCACAAATTTTGAAAGTAAAATATATTGCAGTGTATCTTATATTTACTAAAATGTAAAATTAATTTCTAACATTTTAACGTACATTTAACGTTAAATGAAATGTAAACTGTAGAACAGCTAGAAATTATTTTTATTATTAGACGTTAGTTTACTCTACATTAACTACTTTACTTTGCCATTATGTAACTCTATCTTCATTTTTTTAAAGTGCTTAGTATCCACAATTCTTTGGTAATCTTCTCGGAAGAAAAAAGAGCAAATTTCCTGCAGTCTGCAACGCATTTCTTCGATTGTCCCTCATTTGATTCTATAAAGTTTCAACTGGGGGGGGGGGGATAAATCGGGGTTGCTAGATGCCATTCCAGCAACGGAATTCTATTATTTTTATTATTATGCAACTTTAAAAAATATAAAACACAAACAGCCGATCTCGGTGGCGTAGTGGCTATGTCACTAGCTAGTACGCCAGGGGTCGTGTATTCGAACCCCACTGAAGAGCATGGTCGTTTGTGTTGTTCACATAATTCCATAATCATCCACTCATGAGGCGGCATATGACCATATAGTAGTTAGTAAGCCTCTCATCTTCATAAAAAAAAAACACAATGATTTCTCCCAGTGTTTTGATTTATATTTAAAAATGTATTATATATTAATCGAAAAATTTGATAACATCGAACCATTGCGTTGAAGCCGTTTCGTTCGCTAACGCAAGTTAAGCACACACTGCCCGCGGTCAGTAATTGGATGGGTGCCCGCTTTATGAAAACCTATACCACCGAAAACGAGGGACCGAGGCTGCATATAACTTCAGCAGTTGAGACCGCTTTACCAAATAAAAAAAATTACATGATCAAGTTAAAAGCTGATTAGATTTTAGTAGCAATATATCAACCGGAAATGGTAGTCTATTTGAAGGTCTATCAGGTATTTTGGTGTATCTCAATTATATTCAAAAAAATGTAGTATAATATTGGCTACAATTTTTGTTTCAAGAATTTTTCTCTATTTTGTAGTGTGTTGTCGCCACTAAAAATTACTTAATAAAACATATTCAAAACGTGAAATTAAATTCAAATTAATGCGGGTTATTCATTAAAAATCCCAACACAGTTCCTTGTATCGCCGCTGAGGTTCAGCGGCGCTTCGAACGCACGTCCACGAATAAATTTACACGAAGTCGGTTGATAGTGTCTGTTGATACCGCGGTTATAAATCATAACCGGCAACCAAGGCTGGTTAAGTGGACACGAAGTAATTTATATAGGTTTTTGCATATGGCCAAATCGCCGGTTATCGAGCTATGGGATCTTGTTGTACAGCGGTGCTAATTCCAACCCGCACGTTGTGAATGAGCCTTTACTGCTTACATTCACATGTGTGGAGTATTGTATGCACATTCATAATACCGTATGCGTGGAACGTGGAAAGAAGGTTTACACAAATTACTTATTTAATTTTTAGTGAAGGAAGAGAATGGTGTATTAAAATATCAGTAACGAGTGATTCACTTCTCTATAAAAAAAATCTGATGTGTTTAACACATTACCTCCCGCCGTAGACTTTCTTTTTTTTATTAAATTTAAAATAAGCATCTATCAACCATAAAGCAGCTTGAAAAGTGAATGCCATATTTTATGTAATTTTCGTAATGTTCTAGTAATGACAGTAATACCTATTTAAAACAAAAATTGTCCACTTGCAATGAATAAAATTTTGGGCTAAATTGCAGTTGAAGTACACCTCTGAAGTTGGCTGCGGAACTGTAGTGTTTTTGATGGTTTCTGTCTGTTTTAGGCCGTTAGGTGTGTAATTCTAATATTCTGTTTTAATGAGGTATGAATAAATTGAATGTAGAGAAACCTCATACCAAGCGCACTTTGATGCGAAAAGATAAGGTTGTTAGAATAAAGGATAAGTGTCAATCTTGAGCGAACTAATCTAAAAACAAGTAAATATGTATGAAAAGGTTCAATTAAAAATGAGTAATGTGATTCGACCTTTTTGCAGCCACCTTCCGAGGTGATCGTTTTACCAAATTTTGTAAAAAACTGACGTAGGCCACCATAGATTTCTTAAATCAGTGCATCAAGAAACATCTATTCCTCTTTGAGAAGCACTTTTCAATTAGGACACATTACCTTTTTCATACGTTGTTCTGTTTCTTTTCGAAAAGTACAGGTCAGCAGATTTAATCGAAAATTCAAAATTTCTTAAACGTATTGTAATTTCTAAATGGTGGTAGTAAGAGAAAAGTGTTCCAAACAAAAATTGCAATAAAATATTTAAAATAACCTGATAGGGCTTCAGGTAAACTACCACTTCTGGTCATTGGATTATCACCAAAAACTAATCAGCTCTTCCTAAGGGGATATAAATATAAATAATAAAATTAAACGTACTTATCCTCTGAAAACTCACTACATAAGTTTTAGCATGATACCTATACCTCCCTTACAGGATGTAGCGAGGGGTAATAGTTGACTATTTCCAGTAAGAGGGAGATTTTTGGTAGAATAGATTGGTGACAATATTTTGTATGTTGTCCGTCAGTATAGGAATTCGTCTAAGAATGAGGTTCTTCAAGCATACATAGTGCTGCATATAAGAAAATAAGTGCCTCCATTAACATTATAGGGCTAAAGTTTAGATCCCATTTGACATGCAAAAATATATAGACTGGCATTATCTCTAATAAGACAGCCACGTCCAGAAATGTATAACACATATATATATTTTTGTAAAAAAAAAAGAGAAAGCCAAACATTTACCGCTCGTTGCTATAGAAGACAAGTGACAAAAATTTTGCTGCTTGTTGCTATTGGAAATTTCATGTTGAAAAATGCAAGCACCAAAGGCAATTTTCTATATATTAAACGTTGTTTCAGTCAATTTTTTAAAAGTATTTTCGTAAAAAATGATTAGGTAGAAATGACGGCAAAATTGAAAAAATACAAAACTGAGTACTACCAGTAAAAACTCCTGTCAATTATTCCGTAGCTAACATCTTATTTAATCCGGTATAAAAAGCCTCCCAACTAATAGCTTCAAAAAGGGCTTAAATAATTTCTCTAGATCAGATAAGTTTTTCAATCCCTAAAAAATTCTCCAACAGACATGTGATGTTAATCCAGGGCCAACTAAATTGAGATATCGATATAATAATACAGACGTGCATGGCCAACCCTGACGTAGTGTGTTTATTATTCGTGGAGCGGTTTGGTGGTTCGGAGCCCCCTCACCCCGCAAGGGGAGTTTTTTCCGCCCTTCTGCCACGGTGCAGCTGTCGATAATCTCCAACGATGGAAGCCCTAGTCAATGGTTTGCGTCCTGGGTGAGGATAGAGGACGGAATGAATGGGTGAAGCTAAGAAATATTGTGCCAACTTTAATGCACTGTAACTCAAAATTCTGCCGAGATAAACAAATTTCGTTGTTATATTTGGATTCCTCATAGATTGTTTTATAAAACTGGATATTTTAAGCTCATTTGGTTGGGAAATACAAAATTTATTCATTTATATTTAACTAGACCTCATTCAGAGCTCTCGAATTAATATCTGCATTTATTACCTCCCACAAACATATGGAAGGGAGGTATAGTGAAGAATCAAAATTTTTAGTAGTGAGTTTTCAATAGATATGGACGTCTATAGAAAACAATATCACTATTTTCATGATGACGTCTGTGTATGACACTAACAATGTCATATTGCAAATTCGATTTTAAATGTCCTTGTTATAAGCATGTTAAATTTTGGATACAATCAATCGTCTTGAAGGCCTTTCGGGTCATTTGAACATACCTTAATAAATAATTGAGTTAAATTAAATTAATTGTATTCAAAACGATGTAGAGTAATATAAGTTTTAATTTTATATTCCAAATATTTTTGCTAACATCTTTCATTTGAAACTGTTTTCACAGCCGATTCTATTTTAGAAAAAAATGGAATTTATTGTTTCGTGTGTCCAGTTAACTTCCTCTTCCGGTTTGTCAATTTCAGTCAAAATCAACTCAGCTCTTCACATTTTCATGAAACTTATAAATTCCAATTTTTGTTTACATATCTTCTCTCGTTCATGAGATATTGCGCACACGGACATCCATCTATCCATCCATCCATCTATCCATTCTCACAAACAGTCATCATTGAGAAATTTGATTTAACGGATTAGGTGGACCTCAAAATATGTATTTCCGCAAAAATCTGGTCAGCGATTTTTTTCATAATTCCAATACTTTGTATAAGAAAGTAAAAATAAGAAATAATAGCTGAAATTTTTTGTACCGTTGAACGGTCAAAAATCGAGAAAAGTGAGCAAAAATACCACAAAAAACGACCAACTTTGACTGATTGGACCTGTCAGAGAAATAAATATAATTGAAAATTGATTTTAAAATTAAATATCTTGTACTTTAATTAAGTATAAAGCGTGGTGATCCCATCAACTATTTTGTAATACCCTAAACACTTTCCTATTCGTGTTTTGAGGAAAAAAAGTCGGTTAGAATGTTCCTTTTGGGCGTCTTTAACTGAAAGTTGATTCGGTTTGATTGGTTTTATAGTGTCTTGGTGTTTATCTACCCACGTACAGTATTCAGAACGATAAGAGGCGAATCGTTTAAGCCAATTATATTCTTTCTCAATTACTGTAAAGTTAATCATTGCACTGATCAAATTACAAATCTGCAATTATAAAATCTAATTAAATATCAATTTTTGTCTTGTGCAACGGTCGAAGAACTTGGAAAAACAAACAAATGATCATCTTAACTTCCTGTTGCCTCACACTTCATCTTTATTATGAATTTATTCACAGAAAAACTTCTCGGGTTCTCTGACGTTTTGCGCAAAAAATAATAATTAGAAACACATAAAAACCCGTACACGTAAATGAATGGCAACAATGGTTGTTGTAGGTACTTACTTCTGATTTAACTTTTCAGTATGAAGAAATATGATGTGGACACCACACGACTTCCTGTTACATGCAAATATGAATTGATGTGTTTAATAATTACACTTGATACATATTTATTCTATAGAAATACTCAAACATTATTTAAATGTATTATTAAACATAATTAGGTTTATCTTAAAATTGGAAACAGATAAACATTTTTACTTTCTTATACGCCGTATACATTTTGAAGATCCCTGATAACGTTTTGACCATTTTCTCAATAACGTATGTGTGGCGGATGAATGGATGTGTGTCCATATGTTTTATAATTCACGAATCAGAAAAGATAGAGTAACGAAACTTGCAATCTTGACACACAAGACAATAAATATGTCAAATATGTTCAACTAACCCGTAGTAACAAACTTTATGTGGCAACCACTGAAATACAATAACACTGGGACGCTAACTGTCGCTGAAAATGCGAGACGAGAGACAGACAGCTAGTTGTTGGGCTATGTGCCTTTGTTGTATAATGTTTTTACATAGCAACCGTTCAACAAACGCATAGTAACCGTTCACCACACAAGTGTTAAATAAAGAAGGGTTGCCTTACAACACGTATCTGTCTCAGGCTCGTTTTTCGTTTTCATAAAAGCGTACAAGAGCGCGTTCCAGTATTACTATATTTCAGTGGTTGTAACATACAAATTAGGTATTAAAAATAAGCACTAAATTAATATTATTATTATCAGCAAAAAACGACAACCACCGCTGTAAATCTGGTATTTTGGTGCCAAGTTAAATAAATAACTATTTTCTTTAAGCGTATTATAATATTCATATTTTGCTACTAAGTATACGATAAAGAAAATAATAATTTTGTTTATAATTCAAGCATGTAAATATAAATATAATTGTATGGTGTACAATAATATAAATATTATTTTACGGCGTACAATAATATTTTAGTTGTTTCATTTATCACTGAAGGCAGCACCTACAACGGCAGATCTAACGAGTGACAGTTGAATTACGTGATTCTGTCATACTTTATATTATATTGTTAAAACTAGCAGAAAAAAATGACATTTTATTTTGTATACTTCAAGTTTAATTGGAAATGCTTGAAGAAAAAATAGTATATGTCACTCGGAGTTGAACAGTCTTTCTGTGTTGAGTTATTGAACATAATTTCTTCAGGTATTCATAATTTGTTCAGGAATTAAATAAAATAGTAGATATTTACGGTATAAGTGGGATAAGAGCTTTATTAAGATACGCATGTGAAATTTGCACGAGGCGATAGCCGAGTTGTGTAATGATATAAGTGTATTAATAATGCATTATCACACATGTATTGTACAATATTTTATCTACGCCTGCATAATGTTAAAAAATTTAAATAATTTGACTTTATTTTTTTGACAAGTAGAAAATTAATCCAAGCAGTTGTTGTATAAATGTTTTTGATCCACGCAGACCACAATTTGACATTAAACAATTATGTAGTTGTTTCTCATAAATTTTTGAAGTATTTCATGAAATAGAGTGATTTAGAAAGAAATTCGTCTGATATAGAAGAACAAACTTAAAAAATTATTAATTAATAAATTAAAGAATTGTAAAAATTGTATTATCAACATTTATAATAAATAGTACGTTAATGAAAACGAGTGCGGTAATAAAGCTCTTAACTCACGCAAAATGATTGGGGCAAGTGCCATTTAATTCACAGTCGTAGATAAATATATTTACAGAATTATAATCCAAAAGATTTTTATAATTGTGCAAATACAAGTTCGAAAAGTTTTTGCAATTGAGTGTTAAAATGAAGTTCTTCACAATAATACCAATAATTCAGCGTAATGCATACGTTAGAGCAAAACTTAACATATTTCAAGCGAAGCGATTATCCGCACAAAAAATTTGCATCTGGCGACTTGGATGGTCTTCCTCCACTGGAGGGGATGGAATATACTTCGTCAAACTAATTACCAGGTCGCTCATAACATGTATATTTACATAGGCCTCTTCGAATACAGTTATTATCTCCGTTGGCAAGCAGGGCCTACCTAGCACATGCCTAGCCAGTTCTTGGGTGGCAATCTTACCATATTATTAAAAAAATAATTCCCAAAATGGACCCAGCCAGCACGAGTGAAATTTATCATTCTGGGCCTGGAGTTCACGGGCCGTAATAAGGCAAAAACAAACGAAATTTTGGTTATAAAAAAGTGATAATAATACGTTTCAGTATACGCGACGAGACCAGTCGTCCAGACGAAGCTTCGCCGACCTGTCTCTCCTGCAGTTCTACTCCAACCTGATCCACAGTGAGCGAGTATTCAGCTGGTTTGTTGGATGTTAACGTACATGTCAATATACTATAATTTAGTATTTATCATATTTTGTTTGTGGTAGGTACAACCGACCAGCAAAGCAGTTGGCGACTTCAAGATCTACAAAAGGTTTACTCAAGGTGTACAGCTCAGCTGGGCGACTATAACCATGTGGCTATTATAGCCTTAGACGTTGTTAACGATGTCTTTACTTCATCCAGCTTGGGTGCTGCGTCTTGAAATATAATTTCTTATTGGTTTTTGGGTCTCGAAATCAAGTCATCTATGGAGTGAAACTATCAATTATCTTTTTGGGTATGTTTGTGTAACAAGGGGGCGGAGTGGGGGTGGAGATGTGTGGTTTGACGGCAGGGGTTGGCGACGCGATTGGCATTTGTCATAACATCGTATATACCCAGTAATTAATTCGGGGATAATAATAATTATTAAATATTTCTCCTTCACACATGTTAATATTGAATAGATTTGATGTTCGGTAAATTAGTGTTTGCAGTACGAATGAGATGATGGAAAATCGAAATGAGTACCGTGAAAATTATTAACAGATGTATGACGTGTAACAGCTACCTTTGTAGCATTTTTGGACGAAAGGTTGCTTTTTTCTTTCTTAAAAACAATCAGGACCTCTTGGTCTTAATAAGCACAAAAAAATTTAGTTTTTTTGACATTTCTAACCATATTTTTCAAAAATTAATGTGGAAAACAGTAATGTGGATCAAATCCTATTAAAATATTGCGTAGCATACAGTACCGATAAAATAATAATCCTGTAAAGTTCCATTTACCGGACTGAAATCCGTCCGATAAACATTCAAATGATACAGTTTACAGTATGAATTAGTAGATATTTATGTATTGTGTAGATAGTTTAGGTTGGACGAGACAGTTTAGGGGTCGAGGGAGCTCAGCGAGTCAATAAAACCCTATTATGTACGTGTTACAATACTTTACGTTTTTATTGCAATGCTGCTTTTTTTTCTTTACTTAGAAAGGAGCCTATTCTGTAACTTAAATACCTGTTAATTTTTAACGGCCCGTTAAAAATTTTAACCAACGATGAGGCCTATTCTGTAACTGGAAAATTTTTACCAATAAAAATATGTGTCAAATGAAATTTTCAATTTTATTCAGTGACTTCTGTTATCATTGGTTACATTTTTTAACTGACCGTTAAAAATTAACAGGTAAGTTATAGAATAGGCCCAGATAACAGACGTTACTGAATAAAAATTTTGATAATTTTATTTGAAAGATATTTTTGTACTGGTTAAAATTATTAACAGGCTGTTAAAAATTAACAGGTAAGTTACAGAATAAGCCCCGTCGACAGTTCTATTTGACAGATGCCTTTGAGGAGAAAAAATTGATAGTTTCAAACTATGACTTTGCTCTGTTGTTTGGTTACCAAGTTGTTTATCATTTATTATTTGTTTCTTAGGTGAAAAATGGATATGTTGGCTTAAAGTATATTTATTTATGAATTCATAAATAAATATACTTTAAGCCAATATATCCATTTTTCACCTAATAAATATACAACGACTTATTTTCTCATCAATATTATTTGTTTCGAAAAAATTGTGTAGGCTGTCATTTCATTTAGACCTGTTATCAAGGAAGAAATCAAATAATAGTTGTGTAAATAATATAAACATTATCAACAATAATGTTACTATCTGAATTAATGAAATTTATTTCATCGTTTATTTTGATAATAGGCCTTTTTACTTTACCATTATGGACTAGTCCATAAAGTACCATTTTACGACCGCTAAACAATATCATAATCAAGTCTATGATTGTATTATATCTAGTACACTTCCGCCAAAATCTAATTAGTTGTATAAATATATCATTCCGCCCCTTATCCATTTGTGTGTGACACTCTGGTTTCGCAGATCTCACTAGTATATTTTTGCCCGTGTTTTGCCGTCAAATTACAACCCCCCAATATGTAGAGTGACAACAGCTTCACCAGTAAATAATAAAATAATCTTTCTTTTTGTTCCCCCCATCGGTGTATTCCGCACGACACTGGCGTGCATCCTCATCTCGTTGTTGGTTTTTCGCTCGTTTATTTTTAGTGGGGCGTGTGCCCCTTGGCCCCCGCGGCTGCTGCGTTCAGCGCATGCGCCCTCGCTGCCCGAGGCGCTCAGACGCACTCGCAGGTCCGTTCGACTTGGTATAATCACCCATCGCTGATGACTGTGTGTGTGGTGTTGAGCACTTAATCACAGGTTAGCCGAGGTGAGAACTCTACGTGATCAGATGATGAGAAGAAAGGAATAGGTGATCGCTGGAAGATGCGGAAAGGGCGCGGGCAGGGGGGAACGGCGCCAGCAATGCGGGAGAAAATTGGGAGGATGTTGTAAGGTAATCAACATCTTTGAGGGTTTGAACGTGACGGCTGGTCACTTACTGGCTTCGTGGTAATGCGACGGACTGTCATAAAATCCTCAGTTCGAATCTCATAGTCCACAGTAACCATATTACATTTACATTGTCATATATCATAAGTTTTCAGCTAAGATATAATATTTACCAATCTGCCATTAATGTATTACTATCGATAGCAGTTATATGTATTACAAGTATCGTTCCTGATCAAATTCGACATAGGATGTCCATGTCAAAGGAACTTGTCATCATACTTTAAGGTTGTTTACTAAAGAAAAAAAAATTCGAATGGTTACTTAGTACAATTCTGGTTACATTTTGAGAAAGGTTTGCTAATTTATTTCTTCAATGTTCAAAACCAAAACCTTCCAGTGTTTTCAGGATATTTACAAAATTAATCTTACTGTATGTTTAGATTAAAAAGTTCATTTAACGTTGATACCTAAGCTGCATTATAACTAGAACAATAATACACAAAAATTGTATTCATAGTAATACATAAATAAATAATTAAATCTTCAAATAAGTAACAACTACATAAGAAATCAAAATAAATTTTACGTGACTTTATAGAGGTAGGAAAATGCTTTACGAAAATGGTTCTTCGAATTATTTTCAGGAACTATAAAATGAGGCTTTACATATATGATTAGAACAGAGACGCATTTTATACATTGAAACTCATTAATTTTTAAATAAGTTAACAACTAAAAATAAGA
This sequence comes from Poecilus cupreus, assembly GCA_963942605.1. Taxonomy (NCBI): domain Eukaryota; kingdom Metazoa; phylum Arthropoda; class Insecta; order Coleoptera; family Carabidae; genus Poecilus; species Poecilus cupreus. Next base: position 17,444,465 of record OZ012729.1, read on the forward strand.
ACGTCGATCTCGATGGCACAGTAGCTATGTAACTAGCCTAGCTCGCCAGAGGTTGTGGGTTCGAATCCCACTGAAGAGCATGGTCGTTTGTGATGTTCACATAAATTCATCATCATCCACTCATGAAGCGGCATATGACTAAAGTCGTATGAAGAAATAATAATAATAAAAACAATAATAATAAGATCAATAATGATTTCTGAAAACGAAAATAGAATAAGAATGAACTATGAAATAGAAAAAGAGTTGGAAACAGAAGAAAAGCAACAAAGAGTCAAATGGCTGGGACATGAAGAGCAGAAGAATATAGGATCAGCAGTAGAATGGAGACTAGGAGGTAGAAGAAGACGAGGCAGACCCAGATCAACATGGGTAAAGAAATTAGAAAATTTAAATGCAGCAAAAATTAAAAACTGACTAAGTAAAACAAAAAATAGGAAGATGTTGATAACCTAATCATAGGGGTTTTAAGGAGAAGAAACGGAAAGTGATTTACTCCAACAAAAATATATGGCCCTTTGTCCATACCTGTATGTTTTGCAACTACATATCTTAGCTTGTTCATATTTGTAAAATAAATAAATATATCGTCATTCCATTTACCCATTTTGGGTGTGGTACCCTGCTTTTACAAATCTCGTTAAGTGGCGGCAAAACTGTCGGAAGTGAGGATCGAACAGAGGACCTTATGGTCCACGCTACCATTATGAAATAATAAATATTACACCTAAATCATCCATCCACAAAACTAATTAAATAATTTCAGTTTGCAATAACTACTTCTGTTTGTAATTGCTGAAAGATCTCATCATCTTCTCAATTACCTTTCCCCAAAAGACACACCACAAAAACAATAATAGCCCGTATGTATGACACCTAAACATCACGCTAGCCACTAACTAGCCCAACACTAACTTCCAGTTCCAACTAAAGGAAAGCATGAACTAAGCAGCATTCGTGTCAGAAGACGGGCTGTTAGTATCAGTTGGATACGTCTTGTTTAGTAGGCGCCTAGTAGACCACTAACCCAACATTATACTGGAACGCACCTCCGGCGATGTTCTGACAAGAGTAAACGTCAGCGAGGTATACCCTGTCCGACGGAGAGTGACTCAGAAGAATTAGAGGATATGGATGGTATTATTTTGTGATTTTTCTCATTATATTATATTATTTTATATTATTACGAGTATAATTTGTCACGATATTTACTAATGGATTATCGGCGTAGGAGATCTAAATATAATTCAGTAGACAGTAGTTGCTACTCCATAAAAATTGTGGCTTAAATTGGCAATTGATTAAATCTTTAACATTTTCTGAACAAATCCAATATGATGTATGAAGGCTCGATAGTATTAGGTGTAAATTGAGACTCGTCAATTCTTTGTATTCAATTTTACTGTATGTTTTCTAAATGCTCAATTGAATGTTAAATATTAATGTATGCAACATCCGTCAATTATTTGTTAGATGCGCATGCGTGCATGCGTATTTTGTCAATCTTTTAAAAGTTGTTGGTATTATAGGGAATTGTAATTTTTAATTTGAGTGTGTCAAAGTTAAACTAGGATGAAAAACATCTTTTGCTTTTGCTGCTTCTTCAATTTTATTAGATTAATTTATTACAGTGTTGTATGATTTTCAATGGCGAATTTGAGAATTCATATCTGTTCATTCCTTTCTGTTAAATAAATAAATAAATTTTACCGGTTTCAGAAGATTAAACCTATGTTTACATGCACAAAAGTAGGCAGGGTAAGTATGTTATAACTCTATGCTGTACGGTAATATTACCATACTGACCTGTCAAAACAGTCAAGAAAATTAAAATAAAACACAATGATAATATAACGCTATTTATTAATACACACAGAATTAAGCTGTTCATAGCTTCACCTGCTGCGTTTCAAATATTTTCAGGCAATTCAACATCGCCAAAATCCACTTTTTATCTTGCTATTATAAACACATTTGACGTTTCATAAAAATATTATTTATAAATATGATACAAATCAAGTGTAACCATGGTGTTAAATAAAAACAAACTTACTTGATCACCTTCTAAAATTACGATAGACGTTATTCATAAAAGAGTTTCAAAAAATAATATTTATTAATGACATTAACGTGTTCATATTCTGAAACCGGTAAACCATTGAACAAACCACGGATGTTATGAGTCATAACAAGTCTTAGATGTTTTAAAATCCTCGCTTTACGAGCTCGGATTTAAACTAACATCTGCAGCTGTTATAATACTCATAACATCATTAGAAATGTTAATAGCTATTAACCTACTTTTGAAATCTCAAATAATTTTTGCTTTTGTCTAAATTCCCATGGCCGTATTACAATTTTTCTAATAAATATTGATTTTAATTTGATTGCTATCGTGAAATACTAACAATCAGGTAACCAAATAGAACTTATTGCATTCATTTTTAAATTCTGTACAACTTTTGTATTTACACTTTTACTGTAAAGTGAATAGGTAAAAATTTACAGAAATATCAAAAAAAATGCATTGTAATCCCTATATTCCACATTTCGAGTCTTTATCAGCTACATATTATTTGAAATTGTTTTATCAGTATAATTTTGCTTAAGTTCCAATCAACAACGCCTTAAGTATTGGCTACAATCTTCTAAACTTTTCCTATATACTTTGTAGCGTTTAAAAAATAAAATTTTCCCTGTGTTCTAACTTGTGAAATATCAATGAATCATGCGTAGTTAGTTTCAAGCGAACGGACACATTTCGAAGGCTGGCGTATAAGATCGCACAGGTTGTTTATTATAATAATTCCTTTAATACGTGGTTCTGTACAGACTGATTGTAGGGTCCGTTGCTACAAGCTGCATATTCATTTAAATTGCTAATTTTATGTTTATTTTACTTGAGTGTGGGCTCGAAAATTGACGACCAAGAATTTGGGATATCATGTACGTTATTCTCATTTTAGCCTTTCGTCGTTCTGCGTTCTCAAAAATGGTCTACATGGTTTCCAGTTTGCTTTATGGTTATTTGAAACTAAATGGTTGTTAGTGAAAAATACGATGCTGGAAGGAACTAAATTATGGTTTATTAGTAAGTGTGTAACGTTAAAATCTTTTAGAAAAGATGGAAGATAAAATTTAACTGAAGGATTTCGTATGAATGTGTGGTCTGGCGATGAAAGTTCTCGTTAAGGATGAAAACATGTTCACAAGCATGGATTTTTCAACGGAGTTTGTGAAAATATGTTTAAGAAATTTATAATTAGAAGATTAGGAGATTGTTGGAAAACTTCTGCAAATTATACGTTTTCGCAAAGTTTACTATCTACGAGTGTAATTAACATAGTCTTGTACAAAATATGGAAATGTTACATCCTTTTCCCAAATTGGCAGAAGGGAACTGACACATTTTATTGTAATAAAGTTGTCTGTTTTCTAGTAATTATTTCTATTTTTCCCTGCCTATTTTACAAATTTTTTGCTTTCTTATATACAAAGTATTGGAATCATGAAAAAAATTGCTGTTGATATTTTTGCGGAAATACATATTTTAACATCCACTGAATTCGTTACAACTAATTTTTCAATGTCTGTGTGTGAGGGTGGATGGATGTCCGTGTGCCAAATATCTCATGAACGAGAAAATATATGTAAACGAAACTTGACATTTATAAGTTTCATGAAAATATAAAGAGCTGAGTTGATTTTGAATGAAATTAAAAACTGGAAGAGGAAGTTTACTGGACACACAAAACAATTAATTTCTTTTTTTTTCAAAAATATAATCAGCTTAAAGAAAAGATGTTAGCAAAAATATTTGCTATATAAAATGTTATTTGCACTTTTCTTGTATACATACTTCTAATTTTGAGAAAAACTTTTATATTTAATAATATACATATTTCAATAATCTTAGTTACATTGGAAATAAATTAAAACATTTTTAACATCTATATGTCAAATAATTATGAAGTGTCAAAAATATGTATCGTTTGGAATGTTATAAAGCAATATTTAGTTTTAAAGTCTAGATAGGTATTAATTAATACCAATTTGAGAATGAGTACAATCTATTAAACAGGTTTAACAACTAAATAACGAATAATTGTCCAAATAAAGGAACAAGTCATACATGTTCAGTTCGTTTATGTATAAGAAAGATATTTATTTATTTTTTGTCATATTATAGTTCGAATAAGTGGCCAAATGTGGAATACTACTTTGTTTTCTGGACAAAAAACAAAATCGTTACTCTTCAAGTATCATTTTAGTATCGAGAATTCAGTGAATAAAATACAATTTTACAAGTAGGAGTTGGAAAAAGAAATAAGAGAAATAGCGGTATTCCATATTAAGGATTCTATTCCATAATTGGTCACTTTCCTCTATTGAAATATATTAGTAAACATACAATTCATCTTTGAAATCATATTCTAGTGTGTTGTATTAGTACTTTAGTGTATAAAGGTTGGTAGTGGACCTCTATTGTAGTATTTGTTAACTATATTGTTTAAACATAAAAGACTTGATTGACCGTGCGCCTGCTTGGCTCCCTGGTCGCAAGTCACAGTTTGTGATGTTATTTGTAGGTTTAATATAAATAAAAATTAATCTCTTATTCCTAGTGCTCATCGTGTTTTTATTTAAACACCTTCAGTTCCCGTATAAAACATCTAGTGATCCCATTATGGTAATAATATAGGAGATATGCAACAATTTATTTGAGTGTTACATAAAAAAAAAAATTAATAGTAGATTTGAAGCTATTCAGAGGTATTTGTATTTAGGATTGTGTAGATATCTTTATCAGCATCCCAATCTCCTCCACATCAATACCATCCCTCAAGGTCCTCGCCCCTGAAGACACTCGAAGACACCAAGACACTTCTGCGTTACGTGCAGCCGTCTCGAATGGTTGGAAACGACATAGCACGTCGGTAATTCGATTAAGAGTCGGTGCCGGGGCTCCAAGCATACATGATTGGATTGTTCCATTTGAGAGGTGAATGTAGTCGATATTCGACTGAGTATGAGAACACGAAAGGAAGAAGAAGCTCTGAGAGCAGGAGTGAGAATTCACAGATAGACACCTCGCTGGCTAAAGGCCTGACGGGCGACGAATTGGGGAATCGCGGAGATGAATATTTGTACATAACCACTCAATAAGAAACGTCTTTAAAAAATAGCTATTTTTAATTAATACTAGTGAGTAAAGTAGTCCATAAATCATGAGTTCAGAATTTGGGCGCCGAAACGTAGGCGAGGGCCCCAACTGGATGAATCTATGTAATTCTATAAATGTTGTTGAAATCGAGACCAAAATAGAACATACATCTCACGAGAGAATGGTATTTTTCTCTCAAGAAAAATCTTGCATTTCTTTCCCTTAATATACCGGGTTGTCCATAGTTCTATATTTTTTATTTTGTGGGATTATTTAAAATATTACCTAAAAATTTTTCAAACAAAATTTACTTTAAATTTAAACAGTACATTCTATATATTTTTGCAAAATTTTAAATATCATTTGTTTCTCTTTAAAACAGTTTATTATAGTTTTAAAATTACAGAAAATATTCATATTTTATTAATAAAGAATTACACACAGAAAGTATGTAATGAAAATAAAAACAATAAGTAAAATATCAAAGTTCGAATGTCTGCCCTTTAACATCCATATACAACTAAATAAAATATAACAACGAAAAGTTAATAAACTTAGCGAAAGAAACAAATAATAATAATTAAAGATTTGACAGCAACTAATTATACAATTCACGGCATACTTTCTGTATGTGATCATTTATTAATAAAAACATGAATAGTTTATGTACTGATCAATTTAGAATGATTATAATTATTTTAAAGAGAAACAAAAGATCTTTTAAAGTTTTGCATTTTGCAAAATATATAGTATATTTATTATATGAGGGATTATGATAGTCATTATTCACGAAGATGAAACTTTGCGTCACGAGCAGTAGGCGAGTGATGGAAGTCATCCGAGTAATCCCGTATATAATACTACACTTTTTCTACTCCTGTAAATTCGCAAAACCACTTTTAAAAATGATCGAAAATCGTCGAAAAACGTCAACGTAAAAATATACAATAACAGTGAACTATGGAATTCTGGCTATGTGATTGGTCGAGAAGAGTGAATTATTAATCATAATTCACTGTGGTGAATTATGAGTATATAGTATTGAATTACAAAATGTAGACATGTTAATAAAATAAACTTTTGGAAATATTAAAAATTAATCGCATATAACAAAAAAAAAAAAAATACAAACCAATGTACCACTCAAAATACCACTAACTTTAACTGGCATTACGAGAAACAAATTGTTATTAACGGGATTCGAACCCACAACCTCTCGCGCCTATCGCAATTTCCATCAATCAGTTTCCATTTCCTCGCGTCTCGTTTGAAGGTCCTTCATTTCATCTCCTCTATCTCCTCTACAGCCCTTAGTACAGCTAATACACACTCATACAGCAACACCCGTTCACACATATACACAGAGTTCTGCAAAGGCGGCATGCGACTGTAGTCGGGTTAGCACCTTTGGGAAATTCGGTTCAAATTGCTGGGGGCGGTTTATTCACCCCGCTCCCCACCGCCTTCGACGTGGGGGCTCATTACACAGCCACCGCGATGCAAAAGGAGATGGTTTACTTATTTATTGAATGCACTGCATAACAGAATATTCAGTCTAAAGAAATTCATAATTATAGTTTTATGGCAACGCGCCCAATAGATCCACAAAACTATAATTCACATTAGGTTTGTTCCAAGTAGTTATTTCTGACAAGTTTCTGACATGTTTGTGACATTTTCACTGCGCCTGCGATAAATGTAAACAAGTTAAGTTAGAAACAGACTGGAACGGCGAATGGAGTAAAGCGCATGTGCATACTCATTTGTTGTTTTAACAGCTAACCTTAAATATACATATAAATAAGTAATTCATACTTTTTTCGCTACAAAAAAGGAAATTAAGCTTACGTTTCAAACTTAACTTGTTTACATTTATCGTAGGCGCACTGAAATTGTCACAAACTTGTCACTTTGTCAGAAATAACCACTTGGAACAAACCTTCTATTTCAAATAGAGAAGCAATTGGTCTATATGTCAAACATGTATCAAGTACAATTATTAAACACTCAATTTTTACCTCCCGCATATACCTACCGTGAGTTTTAGCTGTCATTAATTATTACTATGGATAACAATCATATACAGGCTGTCTACTTTTTACCTCCCGCAACATCCTGTAAGGGAGGTAAAGGAATCATGCTAAATATTCGGTAGTAAATTTTCAATTGATGAGCACGTTTTATGGTCCCTAGAATACAATTTTAATAGTTTCGCGATGATGTCTGTGTGTCTGTCTGTCAAACTGTCAGTCAGTCTATGTGGATCTTTGGAGTTACGGTTTCTCAAATACTACTACACTTACAATTTTGATATTTTGTATATATCAATTGTATCACTTTTGGAAGAGCAGATTAGCTTTTGGTGATAATCAAGTTATTTATAAATATCTCAGAAAATTATAGGTTAATGATAAATGTTGTTATTAGAATAATGTTTCAAATATTATTATCTACAATTGTTGTTTGACACATTTTTTTCTGACTGTCAGTATATACGTATTACAACACGTTAAAGAAAAATTATATTTTGATATTTTCGTTTAGATCTGCTAACCTGTGCATTTTGCAAAAACAAAACAACGCTTGAAAAATGTCATTTTTGACAAGTGTCATAATAGAAAACTAAATTTTTTGAAGAGATGAGTGTTTGCTTCGTGGTCTTGCATTGTTTGACAAGAATTCTATGGCGGGAGGTATTGTGGTACCTACAACAAATTTTTTTATAGGACATAGCAAATACAACGTTAAAATTTTCATTAGGCGATAGGTCGTTCCCGATGAATTTTAAAACAAAGGTGTAAATACGGTAAATACAAAAAAATGTTCAGAAACAAAAACTGTACCAAATGAGCCTAAATTTGTTGATGTGATAAATTTTTGTCATGAGATAGACGTAAAATAAAATGTAGAATTTTTAGCAGTTTCCAAAATGCCATGGTAAACAAAACATTAAAAAGTCGTATTGTTTAAGTTTAACACATGTAATTTGGCATAGTTTTAATGATTAGTGACTTGTTAAATTGTTTCTAAATAATAATTGTGTCCATGATTACTGAGAAATAATTTATTTTGAGCAAGGTCTACTAATGTATTTCTGGGACACACTATAGTCCAGTATTTGAATGGGTACTTGCAAAAATTCTCATACTTGATTGTTTCGTACAATTCTAATCTTCTTTTACGGAATACATAAAGATCAGTTTGCTTTCAATACAAATCATAGGGAAAATTTTTAAAAAACACTGCAACACTATACTTTTTTAAACGTCAACTTTTATTCGATACTCATACTATATACAAGTACCTATAAGCATTAGAAGGTTCTCTTGTTTTTTTAATATGACTGGTTCTTAATCCTTTCTTCAGGATTTGGTGAGCTGAAGTCACTGATTTATATTTAGACATAATTCTGCCATCTGAGAGCGTTCCCAATTGAACGGGTGAAATTGAAGTTCTCTTCAGGTCATACCTATCATCTAACAATATTCGCTCTCTCTACACCGCGCTCGCCACCACCTCTCTTCTTGTCATACTTAACATCTAACATTTTTAAATATTGAAGTGTCCCAAAACTTCAATTTTGACCATCATGGCGGGGTTCAATTGCGAACGCAGCATAGCGGCTTAAGCCCAATCTACTCTTATTTAGAAATCCGTGGATAAATATACAGACCTAACAAACATTTCATGCGTGGCACTCTGCTAGGGCAGATCTCGTAATTTACACCCATCAGAAATTCGAACTGAGGATCTTGGTTTGCTATAAATGAGTGAGAGAACAACGTAGAAGCTAAATACCTACAGTAACAGCCTCTCAAGACGTATATTTTTGGTATGGAGAATAGCCAGGGTTCATGTTCCTTCAGACGTGAGGCATGAAGCATGATCGACAGACCGTATTGAAAGTGACACGACACAATAGAGGAATCGAAGTGTGCGACGCGCAGCTTGGTTAACGCCGCGTTTATCGTTTAATGCAGCTTAGTGAATTACGTATTGTTCTCCGTCAGCCAGCAGTTTTTGTTTAGGCTCAATTTTGTGTTAGTAATTTTCATTAGAATGAGGGCGAAATTTGGACCAGAGTGACTTTGGTAGCGAGAGGAATAAATCATAATCTTTATCAAACATACAATCAAGATGAAGTTAGGAATGATGTCTATGTATATAATGACTTATGAACAAGAAAAGATCGAGTAACTAATTATAATTATAGGTTTCATGGCAATTTACAGAGCTTATTAGATATTTGTGGAAGTTTAATGGACACAAAATAATCAAATGCGGAATCATCTTAAGAAAAACTGAACAATTAAAAAAGCAAATCCGAAACTCTTGCCCACATATACTCATATACTACAACAATTTATTGTGTTATAAAGAAGAAATATATTCTAAATGTAATAAATATCAAGAAGATAATATGCAGCATTTATTTTTAACTATACCTAGTCTACAAGGTTCCCAAAGTCTAATTCATCGAAAAGTATATAAACAACACTTATTGTGGGATGAATCAAAACAAACGGACTAGCATTCAAATATTTATTTAAAAAACTACACCGACGTTTCTACAGTTATAATTGTCATCTTGAGGGCTAAAGCGTGCATTACACGACGAAGTTTTTCTTTTCAAGTGACTTTAAAAGTTTTCTCTCTTGCACAATTCAGATCAGCGAACGGTAAGTAAATTACTAACAGTTCTGTTTAACCTAGTAATCGGTAAAAGCAACATACCGCCTTGGAAATAGGCATGGTAAATTGATAAAAAAATACCAATCGTGCAAAAAATATTATAAATTAATTCTGCAATTTAGTGAATATAAAATGCATTACCCTTATCTTTCGACATTTGTAAAACATTGACACAAAAATTTGAAACGGATGAACTCAAATGAATTTGGGTTCATATATGAAGAGTAGAAGAAAAGAATGTAATTAAATCAGTAGCAGAAAGACAGAAGGAAGGAGAAGCAGATCAACATGGCTAAAAGAAGTAGAAGAAGATTTAAAAGCAGCAGGCACAACAAAATAAAAGATAAGAAGATGTGGAGAAACCTAACTACAATGATTTACAGGATTTATTTGCATTATCATAGTTGTTGTAAGGACAAACAAAGAACTGAAACATTTATTCTATATATCAAACATGTGTCAAGTACAATTCTTAAACATTCAGCGACAATATTGATTTGGGGGGAATTTGAGAGTTTACAAAAGGATTCTAATACTTTTACAATATCATGAGGGTATACAGCTTATAATGGATTGCGAATCCTTCAAACCCAGCAGCAGTTGCATCCTTGGCTACGATTTGAAGTATCAGTTTATAAATCCTTGCGCAATGTTTAGAAGCAAATGTTTTTGAAAGAATGTTATATTTGGTACAGATTTAATCAGCATGAAATATATTCATACATTTTTCAGTTATCTTACACAGTTACATGTTATAATATTTTTGTTGGTTTCAAGATATGTGTTGTTGATTTTACTTGAAGTATTTCAGAAGTGATGTATGGTTTCCTTGTTTTTGTTGACGTTTACTAAGTTTTAGCAAGCCGTGAAAATTATCACAGCGGCGCGCCGGCCCAAATCTCAGTTTATAATTAAAGTTTTGATTAATAAAATGCGTAGACTGAAATTTCACGTTAAGATTAGGTTTGTATGTATCTTATTTTTCCGTTAAAGAACGACAAAAGTGTAGGATGTAAATAAATATCCCGTTTTGATCCACAAAGCGGGAACCCATTAAAAGAAAAATAAATAAAGCCCCAAACATTTAATTACACATCGCAAACAAACAGTCAAAACGCGAGCCGCTAAACCTCTTTGAAAGACGCACACAGCCATGCACCTTTTATACGAAGTTCGCTCGATGAAAAGTCAAACGAAGGAAAAAGGCGAAAATGTCACAAACAACACACAAAGCGACCAGTGGAATCTAGAGAACTAAAGAACGGAGAGACCTACTCGTGCGAAATTCAAAATGGCCACTCACGGTGTTTTCTGGCACCTCTGGTGATACGCGGAGGGCTCTTGAGGACGGCGTGCTCAGCATCTACCTCCCTCTGCCCTTGTGGAGCCATTCACCGCGGCCCTGACACCCTTTTGTCGATTTTTCTGGGGGTACCCGGGAAAGATCACGGAGCGCATTTAACTTCGACGGCAAGCGCAAGAAAATATTCTAACGTGGATCTGAATATTAATAAATCTAATGGGGTAAATAGCTCTATGGTAACGCATTATAAGGTGGATAATTACATCCTCGGTTCGATCCCCAAAGTAAAAAAATTTTCGAAAATAAATTACGCCTGTAGCTCCTTTACATCTACCATCTTTGCAGACCGTGATTTGACAGCTTGTAACCGCACTTTACGAGCAAAAATACGTAATAATAACAAAATCTGCTTCGAGCAGAGTGCCACACCTAGAAATGGGTAAATGGCATGAAATAGTATATTACGTACCGTGAACTGTAAGTGATAGTTTTTAGGTCGAGAATGTAGTTTGGGATGTCGAGACCCGTAGGGTCGAGATTTCCTAAACATTCGAGACCTAAAAAATCACTTACAGTTCGAGGTTAGTAAGATATTTTTTACAATACCTGCGTAAATATAAGAAAAAGAAAAATAGGTATCAGAATTAACAGCTGTCAGATTGAGGTTAAAAATACAATTTGAATGATATATATTTACTTACCGTCCACCATGAACGGTAAGTTTCACTTACCATCCACCGTGGACGGTAAGTAAATGAACCATGGAAACCAATTGTGCAATAAAAGTTCCACTTACTGTGTTTAAATTTTGTTATTAATGGGTAACTTACAGTACAGGTATTGCAAAATAGTAATTTACATTACAAGCAGGATAAAACTGTTTTTACTTCTGAATGGAGTAAATGACCGGCGAACCGATCAGGCACATGTAGATTTATTTATGAAATAATTAAATATATTTTTGTAAGTAACTATTATCCCTTGCTAATATAAATTGAAAATTGTTTAGACACACAAACCTCATAGAGGAAATGCTCATAATATCTTTTATCCATATATTATTATTATGAAAAACAGCTCAGCCATATAGATATATTAGCTAGTATCAAGAGCTCTGTTTTTGGGTGTTTTAAGAGAAGTATTTTAGCGCTGCACAATGTTCTAAAATTAATTTATAAAAAAAAAACACTTCAAATAAAAATGGTAGATAATGACTACGTTTACACGTCGGCAAAAATTTACTTTGACTTGACGTTGAAAAGGCGACTTTTGAAAAGCATAATTACTAGTACGTTTACATATTAAGAACAAGTCTACTTTATTGACTTGTCCTTCACTTATACACTTGTTGACAGCCAGTAATTTGTGTGGTTATGTTAAAATTTGGAGACAAGTTATCAAGTAAATAATTTATTTATCTGCGTAAAAACTATAATTCCTAGTATTATTTACAGAAAAACCATGGACAGTAATTTTAAATAAAATACTAGTGTGATTTTTTTAATGTAATGACAGAGCAAATGCAATCACAGTTTTGGATCCAATATAAGTTGAGGAAACAAAGGCTGATATGTTTCAAATTATGGAGGAATTTAAGTCATTGGTGACAAAGTAAAGTCGATATGCTATTACACGAATCTTTCAAAGTAACTTATATGAGTAAAGTCTGATTTATTTTATACTTGACTTTAGGGAGAAAAGTAGTTAGTCGATAGCGTTTACTCAGTGGCAAAAGTCGCCTTTTCAAAATCAAAGTCTTCGAAGCATATTTTATAATAGTTCTTTATGTATCAAGGCACTGAAGTTCATTTTTTTATCAGGAATATGGAATTTAGTTGCCGAAGCCCGTAGGGTCGAGGAAAATAAACCATGTGAATGATAAAAAGGAACTTCAGTGCCGAGGTACATATTAAGTTTTATTTGAAATCTAAAATTCGAAAAAACTGTAAAAAAATTACAATATAGATTAAGTTTATACATCTGTCAGTTGTCAATTGAAACTGACAGTCAGTATTGCCAAACTCGAGAAGTGAAGTTATCGTAAATAACACTCAAAATTATGTGTTTTGTCCTCAATTTCGTCATCGGAATGAATTAGTTAATTCTTCTTGCAAATTTTGTTTCATGTTACGTCCAAATTTACAATAGTACGTCAATATATCTGCCAAAATTATGATAATTGTACAATAATTATTTAACGGTTACCAACACTGGGATGCTCAAAATCGATGTATAATGGGTTACTTTAGTGACGATTTCTGAGCTTTAATGACGATTTTTGAGCACTTTAGTGCCTATTTCAAATAAAATAATTTTAGAAAATTTACAGCGCTAAAACACCCAAAAACAGAGCTCGTGGTACCAGCTATAGGATCCAAGATAAATTCAAGCACTTTGGTACCGTCTATACAAAATTTAGTTTTGAATTATAACAGCAGTAAAATTATTGTTGTAATTCTGAGAGAACGAGTGAACTATCCATGGTACTACAACTACAATTAAGCTTCTAAACTAATAAAAAAAAACCTTAAGCACACAGCTAAACTCCCGCGTCTTCTGCTCAACGTTCACACACAATTCTCGACACATACAAGACTCAAAAGTTGAGAAAAATTTATAATTAGCCTTGTAGACTCCGTATAAGCCTCCACTCACTTGCATGTGAGAGAGATGGCGCTAGAGGGTGAGTTACCCCCTCTTGGGGCTGCGTACGCCCTTTGCTCACCCTGGAACACCCCGCAAAACCCCGAACCCCGGAGGATTTGCCCTAACGGAAAGCGATACCGCAGAAGTTTGATTATACAAAGAATTTCAGCGGGATTTTCACGTTGCATTTATATTTTTTATGAATAGAAACACAAAGATGCAACATTTTGTTAGTGAATTTTACACTAAATATTACATTAAATTAAACCAATTATTTGATTCAATTTCGTCACTATTGGGCTTCCAAATTATCAAGAGATGGCGTTGATCACAATTCCCAAAAGGTACACGTCAAATTCATCTTGTATGATATCTTATGATGGCGAATGCTTGCATTAGCGTTGGTAGTTTGCTTTTATTGGCAGCAGAACTGTTGCTGCAAATTTTGCTGTTTTTATAAGATTTTTTGGAGAAAATTCAATCTTAACCTATAATCTAGAAATACAATGAACCTTTCAGTTTTACATCTTATTTAAATAATACGGCTTAAACAAATGTTATACTTACATTTGAATACTCTTAAAATATCTACTATTGTTATTAATTTTTTAAAAATAATTAATTTCAAAATACAATAAAATTTATGTACCTTATGGTTAGTTTAGCTTTCTACCACTAGTTAGCGTATTTTAATTTTGGATGACCAATAGACCAATTACGTATTATTTAAGGCGCAAAATTTTGAAAAATGCCTGATACATATCCATGACTATCATGTGTGGCAAATTTTGATTACTTATTGTATTTATGTTACCAATTTTTGTGAAGAAATTGTTATTAATTTTTGTGTTAGCTTATTTGGGAAATAGGCTAATAGAATATATTTCGGAACCATTATTTTGATGGTAAAATTTGTACTCAAGATTGTTGCTTTTAGGTTACATGTATGTTTATCACAACCATGATAAAAAATAAATGAAATTATCACCTTGTTTTGGTCCGTTACTAAGGATAATTTTTATTAATTACTAGCTAATCATAATTCTTTAATTTGAATTATCGTGTCTGTAGTTACAAATGTCAATTATAATATAATAATATTCAAAAGTTAGGTTAGTAAATCCGATGTGTTGCGTTCAGTACATTTAGGGTACGTTTTTGTTCTCAATCCGTTTCACGACAAATAATTATACATTATATCCTCTGATTAAATATAAGCTCGTGATATAATTAATAATCGAAGATATCGTTCATGAAATAGAGAAGCGTCGGATTCACTCGAAAATATCATCGATGATAATTATATCACTTGTCATATTACCTGTGAGAATATTCTTAATAATAGTATATTATACATTAAGGGAGAAAAGTGTATGATTTTTCCCGCGGAGTAAATTGAAGCACGAGACGTAGACGAAGGCTACAATACTAAATTTTTTTCGCAACTGAGTGCATATTTGAATTAAATTGTATTATTTTTTTGTGTCCAGTAAACTACCACCAAGTTTGTATCAGTTTTGCGTATTGTCATAAAACTTATAATTATGAATTTTGTTGCGCTATCTTTTATTCTTGGTGACTTATTGAACATACGGAGAAAAATCATCAAGAAAACGATCCAAAAACATGTATTTCATTTAGCTTACAGTTGATACAAAAATACATATGAAAATATACAATTCTTTGAGGTATAAAAATAAAGATAAAGGTACAGTTACAAACAAGGAAAAAGTGTAGGTACAGTTTCCAAATAATAAGTCTAATTTTAACTACGCGTTTATAGCTTGCCATATTTAAATTTATTTGACTTCTTTACAAAGAAGTTGTTTTCATGCTTTATTATTTTGATTATGTATTTTGTTTATAATAGTAAGAAGAAAATTTTTGAAATACGGTGGACATGTATTGCACTCTACTCTTAGTAAATGATAATTTTTCGAAAGATATTTATAAGATTTACTGTTTTAATAGTATCACAATATATTTTCGTAAATCTGCACCTAACGCTCTTATACGGACCATAACAATTATTTATTATTTGTTTAACTAGGCATCAAAATACCAGATTTACAGCAGATGTTGCCGTTTCATTGACGAGGCGAAGCCGAGGCAATAAATGCTGCCGAAGCTATAAATCTGTGTCTGATGCCGAGTTCAATACATTTTTTTTGCCGATTTGGAATTAATATTAATTTAGTGATTAATTTATACAGATATTTTGAAGGTTATCGCTGTCAAATTACGTTGCCATGCGTGTGTTGAACGGTTGCTATATATTCATTGACGGTTGCGTTTGTTATGTAAAATATTTTTACAGCCCAGGCATAAAACTGACACACACAGATTGTTAGCAGTCCGTGAAGTGTCATCTTTAATGTCAATCGGCAAAAAAATATATTTTTCACGACCGGGAGAGAAACTCTGTTCCGGATACCAAAATCAGTACAGAAACAGCCAATTTCATATCTATGGACTTTCTCTCTCGCCGTGCTCAAATAATGTGAAAAATGAACAAATATAACAAATCAAAGGTAAGTATAATAAATTATATTACAATTCTAATAATTTTAAAATACATAAAAACCATCATAAATATTGGGGTCGTAAAAAATAGTAGTTTTGTTTAGTATTCAGTGACTACATTTCATTACATCCAGTTTAAAAAATGAAATATAATACAAATGAAAATACAATAGTGTAAATTACAATAAAAAAATATCTTTATGACTAAAATTTAAGTATTCATCTATTGTATATAAGCAGTGTCCTAGCAAGTATTTTTTAAAGTGATTTTAAGTACGGCTCGTACTTCAATTATTTACTTTGCGGGAATAAAATATACACTTCTCTCCCTAAATGTATAATATACCTACTATTGAACCATATTAATAATATTGAATGTGTCGTACTTAAAAAACAATATTCAATTATTTGGTGACTAGATTTTTACGTGGACTAACAAATTTGATCAGTTTTAATGTAAATACGAATATATTTGCTTATTTGACGTAGGTTAATTATTTTCTGAACCCCGCATAAAATATTTTCATAATGCGAAATTTCTTAATAAATTATATATTTAGATGACAATACTTTATATAATAATTTAGACAAATATTACGACATTAACATTGTGAAAATAATTAATTATATTACATTACAGCAATTTCAGGTGATATAAATATATTTGGTGTTGGACTCGTATACAAAAATATATTGTTTGTAGCATTTTTTAATGCAAAGATTGCTGACAGCAACAATAACCAAACATAACTCAATTCTGCGCATTGTTATAAAACATAATTGTCAAATCTTATTACTCTTTTCTCAAACTCAAAGCACTATAATTAATTAATAAGCTGAAAGAAAAATACATTTTATTAGCGCTGGTCGCTGAATAGCACTGACAGTATTCTATATTCTAAAATAATTTTTCTGAAAAATTCGTCAATTAAAAGTTGCAGAGAAACTTATATTAGAAGTATTTTTAACTAAAATTATATAAAAAATATTGTTAAATCTTGTGAAGTTTTTCATGGCATTTTAAAAGGCGCAGTTGGTATATATAGTTATGTCCGGTTCAAATTCGATAAAATAATCTAAAATTAATTAAATTGCATTAACAATGAGTCATCCATAATCAAATAGTCCAAAAATCAAAAATAACTGATGCAACAATACTTGACAACAAATATTCTAAAATAAAAGAAAATAATTGATGACATGCTTATCGAACAAATTATTCATGTAGTTTAATTAGTATTAATATGTTTTATTAAATAACAATAATTTTATTAGTTTTTGTTGTTGAAATATAAGAATAAAAGCGAAAATAAATTGGCGAATACTCCGCGAATTTCTGTAGAATGTTGACGGCAAGAGACGCGTCGCTCGCTGAGAAACGGCTGAGGGAAAAGGCGGGCACTTTTATTCTTTATAAATTCAAACTATATAATACCATTATATTCGTATAATATGTACAACCATTGTATGGTATTTAAATTTATTTGTTTGAAACTTTTAAAAGCTACAAGTATAAATATTTAATTCAAAGCACAACAGAATTCATTCACAATCGCGTGAAACATTACTAATGCATATATAAAGATTAATTTGTTATAAAAATTAATTTTGACATGCAAGATATTGCTACTAACTATTGTACTACAATGAGCACCACTTAAGTTAATAATTTATAATTATAAATACTGTATTCCTACGCGTGCAGTCCCGTCAAACATTGCACCCCCAAAGAGGTACGTACACCAAAGAAAAAAATAATAAAGTTCAGTTAATTTAACTGAACAATTAATTTACGCGCAAATGTAGAATTCAATCAAACAACTGAATACTTCAGTAATTTTTTCTGAATATCGTAGTTTGCTTTATTATGACATAAAATGATGTATAGGTTTTGTTTTTGAAGTAAAACAAAATACAATAAAACACATTAATATATTTTAAAAATATTTTATAAATTTATGAATAGTAAGAAGTTACGGAAACCTTATTACAAAAGTGATGAAATGCCAAATAACTTTGCAACTAACTATTAGTTGATTGACCTGAAATCGTCAATAAATTTTTCTGAACTTTCTGTTATTTCAATTAATATTAGTTACGCGCTGTTCAACTGATACATTTAGTTGTTTCTTGAACTAACTGAATATTTCAGTAAATACAACTGAGGTTCTTAGTTATACATAGTATATTACTGAATTTGCAGTTAAATTTACTAAATAATACAGTAACTAAAATACTTTTTACCTCCCGCCAAAAGGGAGTTATTAGGGATTGTGATAAATCAATTTCGGGTTTTTAGTCTGGTCAATAAGCATGTTTTAGAATCCTTTGAACTCATTTTTACTTTTTTACGAGATGTCTGTGTGTGTACGAATGGATGGATGTATGTACAGAATTTCGTTTAGATGTATTTTCTTAAGTACTGTTGAACAGAAAATTATAAAATTTTGCATTTTACATGTGTACACCATAAGAAATAG
This sequence comes from Poecilus cupreus, assembly GCA_963942605.1. Lineage (NCBI taxonomy): Eukaryota > Metazoa > Arthropoda > Insecta > Coleoptera > Carabidae > Poecilus > Poecilus cupreus. The sequence goes on from OZ012729.1 coordinate 17,463,273, forward strand.
ACTAGTTAATTATGGTGAAAATTTTATAGGCGGTGTAACTTACTTTACTTGAAGAACTAAAAATTGTTTTTTGTAAAAATAATATAAATTTCTTTGCTAATCATATTTTTTATATAACAGTATGAAAGAATAGGTTTCTTTCAACAAAATTTAGTTGATATATTTCCTTCATCTATACTAAAAATATATGCAATTTAAAATCATTCATTGTTTTAATCTTAATTTAGATGTGTGTTCCATAAAACTATTCAAATCATTAGTGAAATGGGCTGAGTCATGTGCTGGACATATAAGTTTTTTTTACTGAAATTTATCTAATTCGATTTTTCTGTGTGTACGCGCACTAAAACAAAACGCAGTTTCACGGCAATTTGCGCGTTAATTTGAAAAATATCGTCAGTCCTTCCCTGGTTCATCTGTCTGTCGTCACTGTCGTCAGATGAAATTAAGCGAAAAACTAAAAGATTTTATAGGCACCAACTTTTTTCTCTGCTTTTTTTAGTCTAATTAGTCGGAGTTAGGCGGCTCTGTTTCATCTGCTAGTCGTCTGTTTCACGGTGACATTTCGCGTGGGCGTCGATGATTCGCGATTTTTTCAGCGCCAGGTTTTGTTTTCTTTGTGAAATATTTTTTAAGTATTCAGACATAATTTGAGGTCATTCAAAATTAATATAAATGCATGCATAGTGGTATCCTTTTTTGTTTGGGTTTTATTTCACGAATTACGGCGCTAAAAATATGGTAATTTTTTATGGTGATGATTCTTTGATGATTTTGGGAATTTATGTTCATGTTTTATTCCTTTTCTTGGACAAAATTCTTTTTATTTTTCAGACAAATTTACCGTATTTAATTGAGCACAAAATATATCTCTTGAACGCAAAAGATCAGCAACTAAAAATATATTTAATAAAATATTTTACTTGTTCTTCACCTCATCGCAACTCTGCAATTGCAGATATTTGCAGTACTGCTTAATAATACAAATTGCGATTATCGCTCATCAAATTATTTTACGTTCTTACATAAGTAAAAAGAAGTATAGTACTTGTAAAAAATTGATAGTGAACATTCTATCAATGACGGATGGATGGATGTGTGCCCGTAACGAAACTTTATAATTATAAGCACATAGCTGATTAGATTTTGTTTGAAGATTTACGGCCAAACAAAACAATAAAATCAATTTATTTAATATAATTAGAAACAGTTACAAAAATTATTTTAAATGAAAGATGTTTAGCAATAATATTGGTAATACAACAAATTATTGTATTTACATCCAATTATGAGAGAAACTATATTATAACTTAAATACAATAATCAAATAACAGATGTATATGTGTTTATATTTAAAAACCTCCAAATTTAGTTAAAAAAAATTCTACAAATATGATATTGATGAATCTGCTAGTTAAGCTAAATATTAAACTATATTTACCTAAATCATATATTTTGCAACAATTTGGTATTATCAAGAAATATAATCGCTGAATTTTCTTTTGTAGTTTGTAAATTTAATAGCACTATCCTTGAAAAAAATTACATTTGTCTGCTGAAAAATCATTTGTCATGTATTTTTTAAACACAGAGCAATTGTAACTTTTATATACAAAAATTTTTGACTTCACAATAATTATAATTTCAAGCCGGATATAATTAACATGCATCGCAATTTAAAATCTATTTAACAAACATATTATTTCAAGTATTAAAATATACTTTCAAATCGTTTAATAGAATTTGTGTAGAAATTACAAGAAATTGCTATTATAATGTAGATACGGATTTTAATTAATTGCGATATTTCAATTCGAAGTATTTAATTATTTAGACCTACGCTGTCTTAACTATAATATTTAGTTAGAGGTTTGAGAAAATTGACGTTTAATAATATAATATTACCAATAAATTAAGGATGGATAGGTGTGTAGTATAATTGTTAGTTTTATTTAAATTGATGACTATTATTTTATACGTATTTCCATAGTTCTTTAGATATTTGACAATGGTTTAACTTTGACATTTATAAAACAATGCAGTATAATTGTAAAATATTGGGCAATACAATTTTAATAGAAATTAAAGGCTTTTTTTAAATAAATCATAACGTCGTTGTCCATTTTGGGTGAGGTGCTATACCGTTACAGACCTAACTAACTAACTAGACTAACTTTTCGTGTTTCCTACTACCTCGTAAATATATTACTGATAATCAAAAATACAGGTTTACAAATGTACTTTATGTATATAATCATAATTACGCATAGAATATGGTTATAGCTTTTGAAATATTTCCTCTAGTGTCCCAAGATGTAAGGATATTAGGTGAAAATATTACATGTTCGTATAAATGAAGTAAATTATATAAAAAGCAAAATTTGTATGCACGAAATAATGCAATAATACCCGTAATAATTGCGCTAGAATATAATAAAAATAATGTAGAAATTAAGTCCGTGGATTAAGGTTTTTCCGTTATTGTGATTAGAATAGTTTTTGTTTTAGGTAAATAATACCGTAAAATTAAATGCAACTTTTAAGTTTTTGCTCTTTGTTTTAGAGGTTAATATACTTTTTACTTTTGTTTTCGTCTAGACGTTTGTTTTTAGTACAGTTTATTAAATGGAAAATAATGATTGAAGTGTGTTTTACTATTTTTAATTTTTATATACATCCGATATTTGCGAATTGTGCGATTTTAGTATAGTAAACGTTTTAATATAGAATTTTATTTTTAATGTTTTATGTTCCACATCGTTGAATGAGATATTGCGTCGGGAAGTAGCTTTTGGTTCTTCTGATTTTTTTTAGAATATGTATTTTTACCTTAAATTATTTTTCAGTGAATCCGTGTTCTATTTATTTTATTTTTTGTGGTCGAGGTAGATGCTATAGAATTTTCGAAATACGAAGATTATTTGCAATACTAGTATTCATTTCTATCAAGATACTAACCAGATTTGATGGTCTTATTAAATAGTAGGTAGATATACAAACAAGAATGTAGTAATTTTATATTAAAATAAATAGATTTAGTTTGTTATTTTACTTTACTTTTATATTTTATGTTCCACTTCGCTGCGTAAGATGTTGCATCGGGGATAAAAAATTTTCAGTGCATTTTATTTTCGAAATTTATTCGCAGATTTATTGCAATATCAATATTTATTTGTACCAATAAATTTAAGCCGTTTCAATGGTCTTATTAAATAGTATTAATTATAATAAATATATTTAGGGATTGGTATATTTCTAGCCTCAAATTTGTTTCAGGATTATGAAGGTTTACTTGTTTGTATGGTCCTACCTGCCGCTTTTGGTGATGACCATCTCCGTGCCCAGCTTGTGGAACTTCTCCCAGAGATCCTTGCCCTCGAGGGTGACTTTCGGGTCATCCACAACGCCGTCGTCCTCCGGCTGGATCGTCCGGAGAGGCCGCACCATGGCAGGATGGTGGCTGTGCGCGGCGGCGGCCGCCGCAGCGAGCACCACGTCTTCAGCGGTGGTGTACGGGTGAACTGGAGGATGCGCGTGAGGGTGGGCCAGCTTGGGGAGCAGCGCTCCAGGGTAACACAGCGGGTAGCTCGGCGATGACCCCGTCGGAGAGGAGGACGAGCTATTTGCAGCGGTTAACAAGGAAGACACGCTGAAGTCTGTTTGCCGGGGAAGCTGAAGAAATGGGTGGTAGGCCATCTCTCGACGAGAGGGTGGTTGTGAAGCGACCCGGTCGCTAGATTCGAAACGCATCACTGACGAAGGAGCGCGGAGGAGACGTTGGCATCATCTACGGCACATCCACACGCTGGGGAAGCTCCTTCTGTTCACTGCAAATCTATCTTCCTTACAACAAGAGTGGTCGTTGTCGAAAGCACCAGCACTAATTCGCGCACATGTCCACAGTTCCTCTCGCACTCATAGCACTGTCCCTAGTTCGTTCCCTTTCGGGTTAGGTTGTCCGATGTTGGAACAAGACACAAATTGTAGTATCAGGAGCAGGATGTGGAGCCCCGGAATAGTCACAAGTCACAGTAATCACAAAATCACTTCACTAGTCCCAATGATGCGGATAGGGTTGAAGGCAGCGGTGTGATTCGTGTCCGAACCCGCGCGAACCAAGTCTCCGAATGTCACCTCGGGTGGTGTGAACGCGCGACACCTAGTGGGGCCTGCCCCCGACACCGTTCGCGTTAATGACGCGGCCGCGTTGGGATTGGTCGAAGGCCGCGACCCGACACCAGCCAGCCAATCAGCGGGCGAGAGCCTCCCCTCCCTTTTCACACTTTCGGTGGGCAGGAGCTGGTCGGTTATGCCTATAGAGGCGTTGCTGAGATCCTGCACCCGCCACCAACGCGTGTTGGGGTTTTTTTGTCGTTGTAGTGGCGTCTCGCTCGCTCGGAGACATTTTTGCTCGCGAGTGTTGTTTATTTTTGCCGTTAAGGATTTTTTTCTTGACTTTGTCATCGTCTTGTTGCTAGACAAGGATACGGATTGTGGGCTTGCTTCACGTAGGTTGCCAGCATGAGTGCTTTCAATTATTTTAATTAGCCCTCTTTCTTAATTTCGTTTCCCAAAATTCACCCGCACTGCATTCTCCATTTTGATTCGAATCTATTCCCTAAAAAAGTTGCTACCGTAACAAGTTGCTAATTGTCTATTTCGTTATTGAATTGGGCCGATTGTGCGTCGTGGCGGCTGGTAACCGCATATCATTTAATGGTTAATTTTAAATCGCAGAGATTATTCTCAATTTATTTAATTTTAAAATTGCTCTTCGACCACTAGTCGTGGCACAAAAACTTTAATTTCTTCTAAGTAGACGCGATTAAGTTTTTTGCTTTTTTGTCGTTGATAAAGCTGTTTTTTGAGATCACGAAACTGATGTTAATTGTATAATGATTCTGAACACGTAAGGAACTAACATCATTTTTGATCAAGGAAAAAAGAGGACTTCATAATCGAAACAGGAAACAATATAACAACATAATGAGATCTGCTCACTCAAGTGCGATGACAATAATAAGAAATATTCCAATTTATATCTCCCGAATATGCTGATGTTCTCTCGCGCACAATTATCATTAATGAATGTTTAACACTTTAAATGACGTATATAATTGCTACTAATTATGCAATTACGCACGCATGCATCGAAACAATGGCCAGATTTACCTGCACCGTTGCGGGCGCATATTTCATTAATTACATTCACGGAAATTATAATTATTATAAATTTGGCGCCCGAATGTTAACATAAACACTCTGTGTTGTAGTTGGAAATAGTTTTCATACTTGTTCAGCCAACAATTAAAATTTCATGACGCTGTACTTCCAGACAAATTAAGCGGTAATTAGAAATTGTTTACTTGGATATACTTGATTAGTTTCAAATATTTAACATCCGCTGCAATAGTAAATATTTCTGTTTCTTTTATATTTAATCAGCTCTGTGCATTTTGATGGAATTATTAATTTTAAAGTTCCTTCAAATAACATTCATCCGCCCATACACACAGATGGCTATTGAAAAAATGACAAAAAAAATCAGGACAAGATCCCAATGCAATAATTTTGAGCGTTCAGTCCGTCAAAATCGTTTGCAAAGAGCTAAAGTAATATAACTAAAATTATTTCTATTTCCCGAATATCTCTTTAGAAAGTCTGCACATGGCACCTCCCTCCCGTCCTCCTCGAGCTTCATCCCCCCTCTAGTTAACGTCCTACCATCCCTTATCCCCCGCCACTAACACTGACACACCACCCCTGTAGGATATTCAGGGTTGTAGGTATTTGTGACTCTGTATTAGCGACGCTTGTGTGTGTGTTAGTGGTCGGTTTTCGACGGCGCCGACTGCGGCGCTGTTGGCGTCGCGACGCGCGCGCCTCTAGCGGCCAAGCCCGGCGCCTCCGATAGCACTTCACGCCTGAAGCGCCAGCGGCGTCGCTGGGAGAGATTTCTTGCAGGGAGGTTCATAGAAATCAATTAGAAAAACCCTAAAATTTTTGCTGCGGAAGCGGAATTCGATATAATGATCTTTTTAATCATTCTGTGATCTACCATAAAAAGTAATCAAAGGTTTTATCTCTAAAGTTGCGAAGACGAAGGGTTGTTCTTCCACCTCTAAAACCTTTGAGGGCCATGACTAGACGACTGGTAACCTCACTTGCTGCATAAAAAATATCACTTATCGAGATCTGCGTAAGCAGTGAGACACCTATTATGGATAAAAGGCGCGATGATACATATATTTACTTATACCAATATTTATATATCTAGTACCTATATTGAAAGCCGATAATTTTTTAGGAAAATTTCGAATAATTTTTGCGTAGAAACGGACAGCCGAGTACCAAAAATTACAAAATTAAGTTCCGAAAGCGTAGTTGGGCGGATATAAGAGTCATTTTTGATAGACGTTGCCATTTCAATGCAGGAATTATGTGGAATTTTACCAAGCAAATTTATGGCTCCAGTTACATAAGGTTCATTATTTCCTGAATTTACATAAAAATAAGCAAACTAATAGTTCAAATGTCGATATTTTCAATTATCAGCAAACAGTTGCTTAGGATATTATATCAAAATATTATAGCAATAAAATCGTCCTTCTGGTGCAAATGAAGCATTCTGATTGGCTTATAATCTAATGAAGATAATAATTAGTTTTCAAATATTCTATAATAGCTCATAATTATTATAAATATCATAAGTAAATATAATTTATTAGTATATATGAAAGCTATTGCAATTTTCTTTGAAAAGAGGTAAATAGCCCCGTGGCAACCCATCGAACTATAGATCCTCAGTTCGAATCCCACAACCGACGGTTCCATTTTAACTTTACCTCTATAGTTGCTCCTTCACTAACACTTGTATGATATGACGGCTGGTATCTGTACTAGACGTGTATAAAAATATATCATTTACCGAAATCTGCGAAAGTGGAGTGTCACATCCAATATGGGTAAAAGGCATGATAATATGCTCACTTATTTTATTATTATTATTTCCAACATCAGATAAACTAGAGAATAAATTTATCAGTGGAAAAAATGAAAATATCGCATGAAAAGATGACAGCTAGAATAATAATAATTATTTAAGATATGATTTTGAAGCGACATTTTTTTATTTATTCCATTGATAGATTTATTCTCTAGTTTATCTGAAATTATATTAAAAATGTTAAAACCTAAATCTCATTCTGTGTATAGTGTCATTAAAAGCAACCCCTGAAGAAGAACGTAAAGAAGAAGCCTCAACAGAGGGTCAAACCAAAAACACATACTTTAATTTTCTATACAAACAACTACAATTTTCTGGATAAAATGACTAATTAATTAATTGAAAAAACCGAAAAAGCATTATTTAGATTCAATATTTATGATTTTTACTCCGTAAGAACTGACCGATAATTTTTTAGGGTTAGAATGTCCAGCGCATAATCAAGTGAGTCCTGAAACCAAAGCAGGACGAAACAGTTGAAACCTATTAACCGTCCGATCATGCAGCCCGTTCAAACCAACTCGTATATAACTCGTAAACCATCGAAAACCATAAAACTTGGGCAAAGTCAAGCCTTTACCACGTCTCTAACCACAGATTACTCCTATAGGCTCCTCCCACTTCGCTGCGATCCCCTCCACCGGCTAGCTCCGCCCCAAACCGCGGATAACTAGATTCCCGTGAGCTGCGTTCTTGTGAGGATCGACGGTGACTAGATTGACTCACGACAGTAGGAATTCACTTGTTTTAAACGTTGTTTAAAGTCATCACTTATCAATTTTTTTGTTTGTGGCTTTTTTTGATGGTTCATTGTTTCAGTGGCGTTGTTCGTTTGTTTGTTTGTGGTTAAGGAAGATTTTTTCATGGCGATTCAGTTCAAGTTCCTCTGTGGTGGTTAGGTGCTTATTTTTTTTGTTTTTATTAAGTGAAAATTGCCTGGCTGTGATTGACTGATCTGATTGATTACCTGATTTTTTAAACCGTCAAATATTTAGCCTAAATATATTTTGTTTTCTTGCGGTAAATAAATAATATTAGAATATACATTAAGGGAGAGAAGTTTATGATTTTTCCTTGCGGAGTAAATTGAAGCACGACCCGTAGACGAGGGCTACAATACTACAAGGGAAAAAATCACTTCTCTCTTGCGGTGTAATATTTATTTCACGACCCCAATATTTATGATGGTTTTTATGTAGATATTTCAAAATTATTTGAATTGTAACACAATTTATGATAGTTACCTTTGATGTGTTTAATTTTGTTCATTTTTCACATTATGTGAGCACTTTCCCTCACGACGGGAGATAAAGTGCACAAATTTTTCGAAGATATGAATTTGACTGTTTTTGTCATGATTTTGAAATCATAGAAACCGAGTTGCTCTAATATTTTTAATCACTTAATATTTATTAGGCACGATATGTTATGATTTTATATTATTTTAAGTATCTAATTATAATTAGGTTATATTAAATTAACTACTGCTATTTTTATTTGAAGATTTTTTTTTAATCTCCAGTTTTTAAAAGCGAAGAATTTTATGAAAGTACTTACAACAATATAGAAGTTCTCACAGTACAGATAATTGCAATAGTATCAATTGAAAACTGGATATATTATACATATTATACTTTAGCTAACTTTGATTCTACTACTTTTAATTACATTCCGGTATTGATAATTGTATTTTTTTAATATTACCTATTTTAATACATTTTGAAAGGATTACTACATAACATTCTTATACATATAAATATGAATTTGAATGTTCAATAATTCTACTTGTTGGATAAATTCGCAGAAAATTTCTATATCATAAAATTATTGAAATGACTGAAATATTTTTTTAACTAGTGGTTCTCTTAATAAAAGATACAACTTACTTATATTAAATTGAAACCTACCTGTTTCATTCGTCTATTCGCTTAAATTTTTTTTCTGAATACAACAACGATATAATAAACGTATAGTCTTCCTTAGCAATAATATTGCGAAAAATACAAACAAAAATTATTATATTTCAGTGTAAATCTGATAGAAATAAGAATGTTATAACTTTTATAAATATTGTTCAAATTAATTTTCATTCTGATTAATAGATTAATACATAATCGAGTTCAGAAAAATTATATCTTATTCTACTTAAATTTCGGCCGTCGATTATATTTTCAACAACATTTTTTAAATGCTGAACATTTAGAAGAATTATTTTATACACTTCGTCTGTAACGTAGCCTCCCAGAGAAAGTCCAAAGGAATAAGATCTGGCAATTTGTCGAGTTGCGGATTTGACAATAAGTGTCAATACTGTCAATCCACTGATTTGGAAAGTAATCATTTAAACAATTTGATACTTGGCAAGAATTGTTCTCTGCTGTTCCATTTTGTTGGTAAATAATACTCCTATCGCTTATAATTCTCGAGATAGCTAGCAAGAACCATATATAAATTGGACGCCCTGTAAAATAGGTGACTATAATTTTTGAAATATATTGAGAGTCGTTATTTGTTTAACTAGGCACCAAAACACCACATTGCATTGTGTTTGGTGCTGTGTTCAACATATGATTGATTTACCGATTTGGAAATATTTTTGATACATATTTTATAAATTTTCGACATCAAATTATGATGCTATTAGTTTGTTCAACAGTTGCAATACGTTTGTTGAGCGGTTGCAATGTAAAAATAAATTTGTTATGTATATTATATCATAAAATTTTATTCTGTTGCCTAATGAAAATTATTATACAAAATGGAGAGTGATGAATATATTTTAACTCGTGTTAAATTCATTAATTCGTAAGATACACGATACAAGTGTATATTTGTAATATGCCAATAGGCAGTATAGTACAGCCTGCTAATTATATAAAAAAATTTAATGTCAATCGTCAAAAACATATAATTTAGTTAAGCGCACATAACACGATAAAGTTTTTCTTTCCAAATGGCTTTAAAAGTTTCTTCTCTCGCACAATAACGTAAATGTAAGAAAGATAGTTGAATCGACTTATAACGAAAAACTTCAGTATGCGGTACTTTTCCTTAAAAGTTCCTAAAAGATTTGATCGTGCGTTTGTCCATATCTGCTTTACTGCATTACCAACTTTATACATGTTTTGAAAGAGGCGAAGTAGCTGTCAAATATCATTTGTGTTTATATTTTCGTGTGTAGAACAGTTTGATTCATATTAAACTTAAAAAGACACAAAGGAGTAGTGAAGAAATCGAAATTTTGGTGGATATATACAATTATACATCTTTGAACGCAGTAAAATTGACTGGTAACCATAATCGTAATTTGAAGAGAATTGAATGAATACACTTGATTAGTTTAATTCACTAAAAACATGATAGTGTAAATAGACTGATGTCACCTATAAAGATACTTTCAGAGTTACTTGAAAAGAAATACTTTATCGTGTAATGCACGCTTTAGAAGCAAGAAAAATGCAAATATTATTTTTATTCTAAATATTATAGGTCACAATTTTCATTTGAATTTTTTACCCGTTTTATTTTTTTTGTATTCTTCATATTATCAAAAAGACGTAAGTTTCTCCATTTCTTGGAATGCGATTTCGAATAATTAGGTCATCAATAGTAATTATTTCCCTGTGCACAGTTAGGCCTAAATGTCAACATAATTCTAACTGAAAATACTTAAAAAATCTGGTGAAATCATCGTTAACAATTACATGAAACAATCATCAAAGTTTCTGCATGAATCACGCGAAGAAAAATAAATCTCAAGCAGGCTGCGCGGGCAGCGTGGGCCGTATTGCACCGTAATTTCGGGCGGGCGCCCAGACCATAAATCCAGTAATAAAACCACTGGAGCCTCCGAAACATAGCCGCCTACACTGAGGATTGAAATATTTAAAAATAAATCCACGTCGTGAAGAATTCAACAAATAACTTCCCTTGTTTGTGTGTGAATGTTCTTGCAGTTAACTACATTAATTTTGCGGAAATTTTATCAATATTGACATTACTTTAATTATTTATTTGCTTGTAGTTTTATGTTGTTGTTTTAGTTAGTAATAGTACCAGCATAAAGTATATAAATTGAACATATACTTTTGCATGTACATTTAATAAATTTTAATTATTAAAATGACAGTTCTAATGATCAGCGTAATATTTTATTTGGCATCTGTTAATTTATTTCAATTTGAATATATGTAGCTAGCGAAATAATATTCTGGATATGTTGTACGACTTTCTTGTAAATATACATGTTTATTTTACTGTTTAATAATTACACTTGACTACTTGACACTTTTTGACATATAAATTAAATGTTTTAGTTATTTTTTGTTCTCATAGCAGTATTTTGAAGCTGATACCCAAATTGAATTTATTGTTTTGTGTCCAGTAAACATGCGCCAAAATCTAATCAGCTCTACGCATTGAAACTACGTATCATTTACTAGAAAGATTATTTAATTATTTTTGCGAAATTGCGTGACGCGTCTAAATAAATAAATTATAATAATATAAAATGATTGCATTATTTATATATTGCAGTATCTTTTTACTTATGCTCCTTGCAGCAGAAATGTAAATACAAATTGTTATTCAGAATTTAAAAATGTGTGAAATAAGGCCCATTTGGTTTCCTAAATAACTATAGTTTCCGATATATCAAACAAATTAAAATTAATATTTATTAGAAATAGTATGTTATACATTACGGGATAAAAGTGCATGTTATTTCCCGCGAAGTAAATAATTGAAGCACGAGCCGTAGGCGAGGGCTACTATACTACAAGGGATACATTTCCCTTCTGCGGTGTATATACTTAAAATCACTTTTAAAAAATACTTGCTAGGACACTGCTTATATACAATAGATGAATACTTAAATTTTAGTCATAAAGATAATTTTTTATAGTAATTTGCACTATTGTATTTTCATTTGTATTCTATTTCATTTTTAAAACTGGATCTAATGAAATATAGTCAATGAATACTAAACTAAACTGCTATTTTTTTAAGACCCCAATATTTATGATGTTTTTTATGTATTTTAAAATTATTTGAATTGTAATATAATTAATGATACTTATCTTTGATTTTGTTAAATTTTGTTCATTTTTCACATTATTTGAGCATTTTCCCTCACGGCGGGAGAGAAATCTCTCGTGGATATGAAAATGGTTGTTTCTGTCATGATTTTGGTTTTTTAGTTTCTCTCCCGGTCGTGAAAAAAATTGTAACACGCCCAGGGAAATTAAACAAAAACGAGTGCTATTTGACATTTCAGATTTAGCTTCATTTATTACAATGATTTATTTAATAAAATGATAAATTTGAAAGTACACTTTTTTCTGTTAAATAAATAAATCTAAATCAGTTTTCTGAAATATCAACTTGTTTCATTCTTTAATTTTCCATAGCCTGTACCGTATTAGGTAAAATTTTTCTAATAAATACTAATTTGATTGATATATCGAGAAACACTAATATTTTTCTAACCAAATGGACCTTATTACATGCATTTTTAATTTCTGAGCAACTTTTGCATTTCGCTGCAAAGTGAATAGGTAAAATGATAAAGCAATATAAAAATTAAAATTCCTGAACTCAGCATTTCAATTCTACAAATTTTGTTGATTTATATATTTTTATTAATATATTATTATATTTAAAAAATTTTGTTGTTGGTAAATGTCAGTGGACATAATCCCCACCATTCGTGATAAGTTTGCTACAGATCATTTTCGTTCAAATGTGATAGACTGAAAATTTTCAAATGAAATAAAAAAAATATTGTTGCCTCTCAAAACTTAGGTCCGCATTAAACCGCATTTTTGACGTCCCGCCCATGTTTAATTACATCATCCTGAATATCATTAATCATGGCCTCCCTTAATCGCATAAAATTTAAAATTAATTTAATCCCAAACAATTTGAATTTCAAACACCATATCAGGACACGCCCACTAAAATTACTCATCAAAATTATCTTCAGAACAATTGGACAATTACCAGAAATCTGGCGTAGGACGACTCGTCAAACTATAGAATTACATTTAATTTGTCATTTAAGTTTAAGTTAGTGTTTTGTTTTATAAGGAAGGATAATAGTAATTCGATTCCCACAGCTGAGAATGTTTGTGGTAGCTCAGCAAGTAGAATATTTGGAGGTCGTGATTTGACGGACGATAACCACACTTTAAAAATAAAACATATCAGTAAATAACTTTGTGGTAACGCATCGTACTGTGGATCGCGGGATCCTCAGTTCGAATCCCACAATCTACAGTTGCCATTTTTAATTTACCCCTATTGTTCTTCCTCAACTAATGCATTTGGGGGGAGGACAAAAATATCACTGCGTAAGCAGAGTGCCACACATACACTCACAAAAATAACTATTTGTATCAAGAAAATTTTCAGTTTTCTTTTTGGATGCAGTCGTTGAAGGAAATTTTATTTCTTACAAAATGATTAGGTTCAAATAAAAAAAAATATTAATTTTGAATATAAATTTTATTTATCTTCTTATTTCTGCATTGAAAGAAAATAAATATATTTTACATTTTGTTTTTAAAAATAATGAAAAGGAAGTCGTTTTAATTTTTAACAAAACGTTTTTTTTTTTTTAGAACAATATCATTTTGAATTAAATGAGCCTCACTTGTATACTTTGATATGTTCCTTCAAAACTAGATTAATTTTCATACAAGAATATTTATTAAACCTACAAAAGTTTTCAATGAAAACGGCATCGGATTTTCTTTTTATGTAAGAGGAATCTGTTTGTTCTAAGAGAACCTTTTTACCAATGAATAACAACGCGAAATTGTTCTTATTTTCAGGTGAAATCGTCGTCTATAGCCATGATGAAACTAAGTACATAATAAATTAACAATTCAACAATTAATGCACCAACTCTGCAGTTGCGGATTCCCTGAGTTTTTAACATTAAATTAGGCTATAATGATAAAGTACTCACAATTGAGTAGTTTCACCATATATTTGTTTTGCTAATTGAATGCATAGGTCTCTAGATATTGCCCAAAATATAAATTTAGCGATTTTCTTTTTTACCTCCCGCCACATCCTGCAAGGAAGGTATAGGAATCATGCTAAAAATTCAGTAGTGAGTTTTCAGGGGATGAGCACATTTTAGGGTCCCTAGAATACGATTTTAATAGTTTCGCGGTGATGTCTGTGTGTGTGTCTGTTTGTCTGTCTGTCGGTCTGTGTGGATATCTGGAGTTACGGTTTCTCAAAAACTACTAAACTGAAAATATTTATATTTTGTGTATACCAATTGTATCCTCTTTGAAAGAGCTTATTAGTTTTTGGTGATAATCCAATAATCGGAAGCACATCAGAAGTGGTAGTTTATTTGAAGCCCTATCAAGTTATTTTGAAATATCTCAGTAAATTATGATTTAATTACCAATTTTGTTAATAGAATAATATTTCTAATATTATTATCTACAATTATTTTTTGAAACATTTTTCTCTTACTGTCTTCGTGTACGAATTACAACACGTTAAGGAAAATTATATTTTGATATTTTCGTTTAAATATGTTAACCTGTGCTTTTTGAAAAATAAAAAAACAAAACAAGTGTTGGAGATTGTTATTTTTTTGACATATATCATAATTGAAGAGTAATTTCTTTGAGGGGATGAGCGTTTCTTGATAGTGGTGGTCCGTGTTCTTGGATTGTTTGATATGAAATCTATGGCGGGAGGTTTTGTGGTGCCCATAACAGATTTTTTTGCTTTATAACATTGTTACTCAAATTTGTTTGTTGTAGTAGCGCTATTTAAGGTCCCCAGTTCGACCTCTACGCCGGGTAATTGCGTGATGATATATTTTATAATTTATTGTAAGTCCCATCTCTAGTGTAAGCTTCAAACATCTTCGATTCTTCTTGGCTTCCTCGCTGAGCAAGAAAGAAGCAGTACAACTCACGCTCTACTAAATTTACAATCATCCGCGACTGTGAATACAGCATTACAGTATGCGGCGGACCGCGATCACTAGACACTGATTAGCGGACAGTTTAGTGGCGGGTTAGCAAGCCGCCGACTCTGAATATGGCCAATCGGGCTGCAATACGAATAAGCAAGAAGACAGAGAACTTGCTGCGAAAGCAACAACATGAGGTATGACTGCCTGTGTGTGAAGAATATTATTGTAGGAAATGGAGAAGCGAGAGATAGGGAAGGATTCCTAGAGAAAAATATTTATTTAATTTACACAAAACAGAGGGAAAAGTACTTTTTAATATCAGAACATTAGAAAACAAACCTTTCAATTAGTTGAAATAATATGATGTTGTCAATACATAACCTCCCGCTTAATAACGTGTATTGATTACAACAATGTAATGGTTAAAAGAATAAAAAATTGTAATCTCAAACAACCTAAAAAAGGTCTTATCAAACTTGAATTTAACGAGTTCTGGGGGCAAAGTAATTTAATTGAGAATTAAATTTTCAAACATGTTGACATATTTTTATTATTCCATGCAATCATTGTTTGATTTCACATTTATAAAGCATGTTATAATTACTTTCTTATCAATGTAAATACTGTTAGATACTTTCTACCAACTTTTCAAATTATTTATTGAGATATATTAAAAATACTTTATAAGCCTTTAAGTAAACTACCACTTCCGGTGGATAGATTGCTACCAAAATCTATTCATATCATTATTTGAACATTCTAGTTCCGTATAATCAAATATTTTTTGTTCGACTATAATAAATAATAAATAACTTAACTTGGTAATCAAACAACAGAAAAAGCATACTTCGAAATTATCAAATTTTCTCATGTCAGCGTCATGTGTCAAATATAATTGTCATTCTTAACCTTGGAGGAAAGAATATAAAGGAGAGAGCGTTAGCAAGAGACAGTGAAGCCATTCCCCCACTGCAACCAGAACTTCTGTTATCGAGTTGTTATTGGCCATGCAAAATTAAAATACGCTAACTAGTGATAGAAAGTTGAACTAACCATAAGGTACATAAATTTCATTGTATTTTGCAATTAATTGTTATTTTTTAAAAATTAATAACAATTGTAGTTATTTTAAGAATTATCCAATGTATTACATTTGATTAAGCCGTATTATTTAAATAAGATGTAAAAATAAAAGGTACTTGGTATTTGTAGATTATAGGTTAAGATTTAATTTCTCCAAACAAAAAACTCTATAAAAACAGGAAAATTTGCAGTGTATGGCAACAATTCTGCTGCCAATAAAAGCAAACTACCAACACTAAAACACACATTCGCCATCAGAAGATATCATACAAAATGAATTTGACATGTACCTTATGTAAATTGTGATCAACGCCATCTCTTGATAATTTGGAACCCCAATAGCCCTCAGAATTTGGCAGGCAGAAAAAAATACTGAATCGAATAAGCAAATAAAAAAATAGGTTGCCATTTAAAATAAGAAAGTTGCACCCCGCATTTTGAGAAATACAGGTCTAAAAAAATTCTTGTTTCGCTCATTTTAAGTGTTTTATAGAATATATAGAAATTGTTTAGTAATTTAATCGACCTCGTAGCTCTTATAGTTCTCGAAATAGCAATAGTGTACCACTTAAAATGAACATCCTGTATAGTTGCTTATAATTATGAACTTTCGTTACTCTATCATTTCTCGTTCATAACTTATTTTATATGATGGATACTTAAGTATTTTTGTGCCTTTTGCATGAATCCTATACTTCTCTATAGGTATTATATATGAAAAAGTAAAAGGAGTCTCAATTTATATTGGCATATGAAAGTAACATAAAATTGATTAAAACCATTTTAAATTAATACCCAGTCATTAAAATATCTAATATAAATTGTGTAGTCATTGCACTACCTAGCAAAAATGTAAATTTGTTTCGCTAACATTTGAGATTAATTATATCATATTTCTACAAAAATTTGTTTATTTTTTATTTTTAATAAATGTCACGTAATAAATTTCAAATATATACAACAGTTGACATTAAGTAAAAATTATATTCAACTGTTCAAAAATATCTCAAACAAAATCTCGTATAAAAACCCGCTACCCCTTTTCAAATTTAATTAATTCTCAACGAATAGAATTACACAAATAATCACGGTATAAACATTCGCCGTATCTTTGATACTTGCGAATAAGAATACTTTATTGTCATTGACTTCAACCCGTTGTTAATTAAGAAATTTTATTAATTAGCCACATAATTCACTGGCCGAAGAGCGGGAATCCTCGACCGTAAAAGGAGAACAACGATATTCTCAGAAATACATTTCTAGATGCAACTACGGAGAATTTGTATTTGTTTTGAGATGTAATTGTTCTTTGACTGTTAAGCAGATTGCGATGAAAAGAACCGAGGAGGAAGATGAAAGAATTAGATGCTGGGACGAAAATATGCGAAGCTAATTATAGCAGTTTCTTTTGGGTGTTTTACCTTCAGTTGTTTATTATTTGGTCAACCTTGATAGATGAAACTTCCTTAATTTGTTACGTTTCGTTTAAAACTAAAGGGAAAAATACTAAAAAGTGGAGGTTGGACTCGAATGAGTTCCGTATAAAATGTGTACTGTAATTCGAGTTTAGTTTATCGAGCGTGAATTGTTTAGGCTTAGGGTTTATTTATTCCACATAACCTAAATTTGAACATTATTGTTTTATAATTATTATATTTGTTATTAAGCGGTCTCAACCTCAATTTCGATGGTGTGACAACGGCACGCAGTGTTCGCTGGTATGGGTTTTCCCAAAGCGGTCACCCATCCAACTACTGACCGCGGACAGCATTGCTTAACTTGCTTTATCGAGTGATTCCGTTTTAACGCTACCTGCCAAGCCGTTGTCTACATTATTGTTTAGTTCCTATTTTGTACAAATTTTGTTTATGCGGAATTTACCTGTAGGTAAGTTCGCCTCGCTAACACTTTTCACAAACTGCTCTAAGCCAGGGCCGTAGCCAGCTTTAACTTCTAGGGGAGGGGCCAGAAAATATTTAGGGGGTAAATAAAAAAGCAATTGAATTGACTTTTTTATGATATAATTAATACAAATAAATTCTGTTTATAAGTAATAAAACAGATAAAATAATAAGTATTTAGTTTAACTTGAAGAATTTCTTGTGCTTTCTTGGAAAAGTCATTTAGGAGCATTTTGGCACTGTTTGTACACCTTGTGTCACTCGTGTTTACAGTATTGTTTTCATTCCTACTGCAGGTTGTACTACTTGACTTTGCAACGTATTTTATAATAAATTTATCCATTTTACCTTATTTGTACAAACTTCTCAGATCTATGTATTGGTTTTGTATATTACGAACACGGTCTGAAAGCTAATTTATATTGTTTTACTCTTTCCTTAACATGTATTATGAGAAAATTGCAAATTTTACAACAATTGAAAATTAAAATTTAATATATATTTATGTACTGTTACTACTAGGGGTGGCTCTAAAGATTACAGGGGTGGCTGAGTCCCCCCTGGCCCCCTCCTGGCTACGGCCCTGCCCTAAGCCTACACAACTCACGCTCGACAAACTCGAATCATAGTACTCATTTTTAATGGAACTTATCTAAATAGGTAAGTTTGCTTCCACGTTCCAGGTTGAACGAATAAAGTGACCCATTAAACTGTGTTTTCAAGGTTATCTGAGTTCGACAGCCAGTTAATATTATTGTTTCTTTTAATTTAGAGTAAAATAGGATACAAATCAAAAGGAATCATCCAAATCGAAGGTGAAGTAGTATAAAAATTGACCTAATATACGAGGGTGAGTTGTTTAAAACAACTAATCAGTGTTGCTGGCTAACTAATATTTTAGAGAAAAAATAAATACACAAGTTTATACAGCAATCTTAGGGACATAATTGTACGGTTGGTAAAATAAAATTATTAGAGGGATGTGACGGGGGCGAATAAAAGTTATATTTTTGAAATGGAAAGGGGTAGTTTCTATTGGTATGGATAGTACGAAATATTCCCTTTTCAACGATGTAACATGTTCCCATTACCTAAAATTAAAATTAAAGTCACAAAGTTCAAAGTACTGTTTCATCAAGACAAGATTTCTTGTCTTGGGCTCGCTTTTCAAGACAAGAAATTAAAAGTTTCTTGTCTTGCTCATTTCTTGGCAACGTATTTCTTGTCTTGTTTCAAGAATTCTTGATATTTCTTGGTTCTTGATATTTTAGGAAAATCTCCTTTTTCTATCGCTTTATCCAATCCGAACGCTCAAGAAAGTAGCGTTGGCGTCTGCCCATACCCCTCCCTTTTAGTTAAATGTTTCTTAAATGTTAGCCGCGTCGCTTTGCACTTCGATATTCTATGCTTTTTATTTAAAACAATGAGTGTTAAAAGAAATTTAAATCAGATTTACTCGGATACTGTTGAAACCGATCTAACAGAATCTAGCTAAATTTATCTTGATCCACCTTCTTCCACTAACCGAGAATTGGAATCAGTTTTATCCCATAATAACATTTCTCCCTCTCAATCTAATAAAAAAGTAACAGATTTTTTTCAAAAAAATACAAAACGACCCAGATGCAGAAATACAAAATAATATATAATAAAGTTTTGTTGAATATAATATATACTTGTTAATGGGATAAATAGCTCCGTGAAATATTTGTTTTGAAAATCATAGTCATAGATTCTATGATATTTTTATATTTTAATCATAAATGCGGAATTCAAAAATTATTATCAAGATTCCTTGTCAAGAAATCTTGATTCTTGATGATACTTTCTTGTCTTGTATAGGGAAATGGAATATACTTCTTGTCTTGGTCTTGTCTTGATTTTAAAACCGAGATCTGCCCATCTACACATAATGGGTAAAAGGGGTGATTATATATTTATTTTTATTTTATCAAGAGTATATCTTGATTTTTGTGACACACTAGTTCAAAGAAACATGAACATTTTTAATATGGAAAATAAAACTTTAGGTTGGCAGTTCAACAAAACAAGTTATTGTTTTTTTTATTAATACTACTATCAACAATGGCTTTATGTCGACAACAATTGTTGACATCTTCATGACAGGAGTATCAATAATAAAAACAATAATTTGTTTTGTTCAACGGCCTACCTGAAATTATATTTTCTATATCTAAAATGTTAATCTTTTGAACTTTGAGACTTTAATTTTCTTCTTCTTTCATTACCCACCACCGTATCCCCCACATAAATTTATTTTACCAACCGTACAATTATGTTCCCCTTCTCGCTATATAAGCTTGTGTATTTATTTTTCTCTGCAGTTATTATTCATCCTGTATATATTTACTGACAAATGTATAAAATATCTTATAGGTCTTCAAGTAAACTACCATTTACGATAAATGAATTGTTGCCAAAATCTAATCAGCTTGTAATTTAAGAATCCAAGTTCTAATTAAGAAGTATGAAAATAATAATGTCCCCCTAATAGTTTTATGGTACCAACCGTAGAAATTATGCACCTCTCCTTGCCGTATAAGCCTGTCTATGTATTTTTCCCTAAATTTATTAGTTAGCCAGCAAAACGAATTGGTTGCATTAAAAACTCACCCTGTATATCCGTAAGTTTGAAACTTTTCTATCGGAAACTATCAAGTATTTATCAACCAGTAGATCCTGCAACGATTTAATTTTAGTTTCTTGTCCAAAGCGTCCTCTCCTCTCCACGTCAGAGCATCGGGGGCAGATTGGCGTGCTGTTGACAACTTGTACTGCCGAGAGGGCTGATAAAAATTTAGTTTTATGCACGAACAGAGCCGTTGCCATTCCTCTGTAGTTTACAACCCCTGTCATTCAGTCAGGAGACGCAGTCGAGGTTCTATGTTTTGTGAGATCTGTGCGTTCCTTCCACACATTCGCAGAAAGCGAATGCGAAATGCAGTAGCGTCGCCAGAAATTTTCTATAATACCTACTGAATATTTGGTTATAAGCGCTTCGGGTACTTAACCAATGCAAGTTATTATTTACTGGAAATACTTTATAATAGTAAAATCACATACGGAAATAAGTTACTTACAATTTATAAAACTATTTGGTAAACTGAGGATATAAGACGCAATTTTACTGTAAAGCCAAACTTTTTTGTAAATACTTCTCATTGCTTAGTAAATAATCGTGTTTAGTTTCTTAATTGTTATGACACTTTCAGAAAATGCGGTACTTTTTCTTTCGGCAAGAGCAGGAAAATTTGGTGTTAAATAGTATATACAAGTGTATAAGTAAACTTTTAAAGTACGTACGACGAGTTTAAGAGGACGACGCGAAGCGGAGTGCTTTTAACGTCGCTAATGCTTTAAGAGCACTTATACACGTGTGTCATACGCTATTTTTTATTATACCTGCATCGTACTCTGGAAAAAACTAGAAAGCAACATTTTGATTTTGATTTATTTAATAATTTTGCGCGTGTGACGTTTGGCGTATATCGTTTACATGGAGACTGGTTTGTATTTGTTGTTTACGTTTACAGTTTTGACAGATATTAATAGTTATTATTTTTATTGTTGCTTAGCAACCTTTAAAGCACGGCGTGTTTTAATCTTGCGTTTACGATCGCTGTAGCGTGTTTTAAACACGGATTATGATGCAAGTATAATAAAAAATTATTTAATAGTATACAATTACTAAAAAAAGTGTGTAGTATTTATTATTTACCACCTATAGTGTGAATAAAAGTCTAATTTTCAAAGAATAAATATAAATGCTCCGTTATTTTATAACTATTTTTCGTTTTTACCTCCCGCTACATCCTGTGAAGGAGGTATAGGAATCATGCTAAAAATTGGGTAGTGAGTTTTCAGTGGATGAGCTCGTTTTAGAGTCCCTAGAATACGACTTTAATAGTTTCGTGATGATGTCTGTGTGTGTGTCTGCCTGGCTGTCTGTGAGTGTGGATCTCTGGAATTATGGTTTCTCAAAAACTACTAAAATGAAAATATTTATATTTTGTATATATCAATTGTATCCATTTGGGAAGATTTGATTAATTTTTTGTGATAATTCAATAACCAGAAGTGGCGAAACCTCAGTAAATTATGGTTTAATGACAATTTTGTTATTATAATAACATTTCAAACATTTTATCTACAGTTGTTGTTTGAAACATTTTTCTCTTAAACATGTGCTTTTTGAAAAAAACAAAACAATGTTTGAAAAATGCCATTTTTTAACATGATAAGTGAAAACTAAAATTTTTGAAAGGATGAACGTTTCTTGATAGTGTTGGCCCGTGTTGATTATACATACATACATAATATCACGCTATGTTCCACTTAGTGGGGTAGCACGAACCTTAAACACAGTCAACCAACAATCAATCTCCTCCAAACATTCCTATCTTGACACACCACTTTCGCCTCGTCCACATTCATAGTGCGATTCATACATGCTCGTTTATTCTTTACACTCGGAATCATTCGTTCACGCAACAAAATATCAATCATACCCAACCACTTATTCCTCGGACGCCCACGCAATCATTCACCTTCAATCTCATCCAAATATATTAGTTTCACCAACCTTTCATTCGACATTCGCTCAACATGTCCAAACCACCTCAACTGACTCACTCCCACTTTCTTAACAACATTCTTCTCAACCTCACACTCACCATACAGTAATGTATTCCGTATACGATCACGTCTCGTATACCCACACACTCCTCTCAAATATCTCATTTCTACAGAATAGCAGTTTCATAATAAACCTCGAAAATACACTTCTTGAATAAACAAATGTCGAGTCTGTACATTTATCAAAAATACAAATTTCGAATATTGGAAATATTACAAATGACAAACGTTATAAATCACCTTACCGTAATTTTCGCCATTTATGTATTCGAGAAATGTTTTTTTACCCTGCGTCCTCGGTGTTAGCCCCAATGCCGACGCCCATGGTTGCGTATACGCATTATCTGAGTCACTCGGTGTGCGTGCATCGAGCAGTGAGCCCAACAACGCACTACGCATCGCTAGCTGATAGTTCTTTCTTTTCCTTACGTTTGTTGCGTTTGCCCCGAGAACAGATCGATATTTGGTCTGAATCTGTCTTGGGAGAGTGTGTCGCATTTTGTAACTGTGCTAAAAACAATTGAAACATGAAACATTACAAAACAACTGACAATAACACTTTTGAGGCTATTTAATTCTCAGTTTCAATCAGTAAAACGACGAGGCGAGCTTTGAAAACTTTTGAATCTGTTTCCCAATTATATTGTTTATGCATTTTACCGTCTACAAGGTGTAGAATTGAAAAATTGTAACACGAAAAATATTTGACATTTAATAAAACAGATTTACATTTATTTATTACAGTGTTGTTTTATTATTTGTAGGTTGTACAACATAAAAAAATAGCAATGAAAGATATATTATTATATTTTTTGCACATCCTGTAAGGGAGGTATAGGAATCATGCTAAAAATTCGGTTTACAATGTTTCAGGAAACCTGCAATAAAATATGATTTTAATATTTTGCGATGATGTTTGTATGTGTGTATGTGTATGGGTACATAGATGTGTATGTGGATCTCTGAAGTTTCTCAAAAACTCAAGAACTGAGAATTTGTATTTGTATCTCATTCGAAAGAGTTGATGATAATCCAATAACTGGAAGTAGTAGTTTACTTGAAGTCCTATCATGTTATTTTGAAATATCTCAGTAAATTATGGATTTGTGGTAATTTTTATTAATAAAATTAATATTTCAAGTATTACCTACAGTTTTTGTTTGAAACATTTTTCTCATGCTAGTATCATTTAGGAATTAGAATACGTTAAAGAAATATTGAATTCGAACATATTCGTTTAAATCTGTTGACCTGTGCTAAATCAAAAGAAACTAAACAATGCATGTAATATGAATTTTCCGGAATCGATACTACTTCACATATTCTTAGATCGAACTTGAATTACAAACCTAAAATAACAAACAATTTATTCTATAATACTATTGGTGAATTTATTTATTATTTACTTTTGACAATAATTTATCGCATTTAATGCAGATCACTTGCTGGCTAATTCATAATAGTTATTTATGTATCAAGGCACTGAAGTACAATTTTTTTATCACGAATATGGAATTTAGTTGCCGAGGCCCGTAGGGCCGAGGAAAATAAACCATGTGAGTGATAAAAAGGAACTTCAGCGCCGAGGTACATATTAAGTTTTATTTGAAATCTAAAATTCGAAAAAACTGTAAAACAATTACAATATAGGTTAAGTTTATACATCTGTCAGTTGTCAATAGAAACTGACAGTCAGTGTTGCCAACCTCGAGAAATGAAGTTATCATAAATAACACTTAAAATTATGTGTTTCGTCATCGGAATTAATTAGTTAATTCTTCTTGCACATTTTGTTTCATGTTAGCACTTGAATAAATCTGTCAAAATTATCCTACTTGTACAATAATTATTTATTAATTTTAAACAATTTTATTGTAAATAGAAAGTTGGCATTTAAAGAGTCAAATTGATTGTTTTGTACCTTATTTCGAGGCCGTTACCATAATAATAGCCGCGAAATTCAATTTCGCGGTCTGTATTACGGCTGCGAAATGCTTATTTCGCGTCCGGTTGCACAAAATAGTTATTTATGTATCAAGGCACTGAAGTTTGACTTTTTATCATATTTATTAAATTTTATCATATTTATTAAATAAACCATGTTAGTGATAAAAAGGAAATTCAGTGCCGCGGTACATATTAAAATTAGAAAAAGTATAATCTGTCAGTTATCATTTGGAACTGACACTCAGTGTTGCCAACTTCGAACATTGAAGTTATCGTAAATAACACTTAAAATTCTGTGTTTTGTCCTCAATTTCGTGATAAGAATTAATTAGTTAATTCTTCTTGTAAATTTTGTTTCATGTTACATCCAAATTTACTATAGTACGTCAATATATCTGCCAAAATTATCCTAATTGTACAATAATTGTTTAACGGTTGCCAATACTGAGTTGCTCAAAATCTTCGTATAATGGGTTACTTTAGTGACGATTTCTAAGCTTTTAATGACAATTTTTTAGCACTTCAACACCCTATTTAGTGAAATTTAGAAATTACATCAAAAAAGGAAACATAACTTAAGGTGCAGATTCTGTACAACACGTTCTTAAAAAATACCTCTAGAGTTTCTGCAAAGAACATTTTTATATTTGGTCGTCATCACTAGAATCGCACCCCATGCACCTATTCATAATCCACCCCACAGGTAAAGCCCCTACCCCTCCCCCGTCCCATATGGAAAAACGGTAAAAATGGCCGCCCATTGTCCTCCTTGAAAACTAGAATTTCATTGGCGAAAACTCACCGTGTGTAAGAAATTCGGGGGTACGCTTTTGTGAAACACATCTGCTTTATTCATAAACAAATTACAGCCCTCTGCTAGCGTGCTGCTAAATTATACGGGTGGATTTATGTTAGTGTTGGTTACTGGAAAGTATCGAGTAACGTTTGTTTGTTGGCGGGCGATCTTCAATACGGGAAACCTAGTTTTGTTCTGTTGTAGGAGATACGAGCTCTTTTATTTGGTTGTTGTGGTTTGGATGTGGTTGATTTTTAAGGACGTGCTGTCTTTGTATTGCAGCTACACTCTCTAAAGTTTTTTTTAGGCCATGATCTAGTACAATTCAGATTTATTTGTTTATAATTCAAATGTGGCGTATACGGGTTTCAATGCTATTTTTACCTCCCACATATACAGAGTATTCCGAAAAGTGGTGCTAAGCTTAGGAGAACGATTCTTGATTAATTCTGACTCTACAATTCTACTGCAAAAAATTTGATCGGCCCTTCGTATGAAATATCATTGCTATTTACTTTCAAGAAGAATTGTGTAATATTGCGTTGATGTAACTAATCGTTTAATATCCATACTTTAAGTTTTTAACTGCTCTTCACACGTATTTTTCTAATTATGGTACATATGATTTATGGGGTAAATAGCTCCGTGGTAACGCATCGTGAGATCCTCAGTTCGAATCCCACTATCGACAGTTACCCGCCCTACCGAGATCTGCGTTAGCAGAGTGCCACACCCTTAATGGGTAAAAGGCGTGATGATATATTTATTTTATTTATATTTATTTATGATAACATTTTACAATTGTTATTTGAAACAACCCCACGAACGAAATAAATTACTTTTAACTTTAAGTAGCTCATGTGGTACGAGGAGCCGTATAAATTTTTTGCATTAGGATTATCGAGTCAGAATTAATCAAAGAGTCATTCTACAGAACTTATCCCTCTTTTCCCGAACACATGCAAAAGGGGTATTGAGACGAGTTAAAATTATCTGGAGTGAATTTTCAACAGAAAAGCACGATTTGGGATTCCTAGAATACTATTACTGTCCTTCTGTCTATGTCTATAACAAATTTTGTTAAATATTCTGTGAATTATAAAGATATATTATAACTGTTTTATATTATAACTGTGTCTATTATCCGTGTATTACCTATATGAAAAATAAAAGTTGATGTAATTCGTAAAGAGTTAGATATAAAAAAATAAGTACTTCTGTATATTCATAATTAAAAAGTGCTTTAAAGAAGTGAAAACTAGAATCTCGTGTTATTTCATATAACAAAGTTAAATTTATATTTTGGCCTATATCTAGTGACCTATGCATTTAGTTGGAAAAACAAATACATGGTCGAACTACTCTTTTAATGAGGCAATTTTTGTCTAATTTAACCAACCTCGTTGCTAATACGGTTCTCGAGATCCCAATGCATTCGTACCTTAAATGAGTTAAATGGAACACACTGTATAGAAAAATTCTAGCACAGCCATGGAAAATTAACAAAACTAAAATTATTTGCTATTTCATAATTTTAAACCAAATGGGCCACATTGCATTCGTTTTTAAATTCTGAACAACTTTAGTAGTCACACTTTTGTTGTAAAGTAAATAGGCAAAAAGATACAGTAATATAAAAAATTGCATTCAAACTGTAAACATCTACCATTTGAAATTTTTTGTAGCTGATTCTTTATTTAAAAAAATATGAAAATCCAACACATAACCTCTCGCCCAATACTACTCTAATGCCCGATTTCACCAACGAAAGTTAAATTCTAAACTTGGTTTAAATAAATAAAAACATATAGAAGTTATAAGTCATATGGAGTAATTGACATTGATGTCAAAGATTCGATATGCTTTTATTTATTTAAACCAAGTTTAGAATTTAACTATCGTTGGTGAAATCGGGCATTAAACGATACAAAATAGTATTTAATAACACAGAAACATATCTTCTTATTTGTTTATTTTCTGTTTATGTTTGAGAAATTTAATTTTATTTCGAATATTTATTTAATTTTTGACATATATTTCACTAAAAAAACAGCTTCACAATCAAAATGACATGTGTCACATTTCGTAAAAAATTAAAAATTTTTAAATGTTTCCATGGTGTACAAGGAATGCAAGATTTATGAAATCTAATTTCTTTATATTTTATTATCTCTAAATCTAATGAAAATTAATAAAATCAGTGTAATCAAAGCATTTGTAAAATTAAATATACTACAACTTTCAAAATAACATAAATTGTTGAAAAAGGAAATTTAACTGTGTTTTTCACGAAAAACTGTTAAGAGCTTCAAGTAAACAGCTACTTCCTGTTGACCAATTTTATCCAAAATCTAATCAGCTCTTCATTTAAAAATAAGAAGCAAAAATTCTCAAAAGTGTACTTTTTGGTATGATAGTATTTGAGTTATTCGAGACGAAGAAATTGCAACACATTACACACACACACACACACACACACACACACACACATACATACATACATACATACATACATATATACATACATACATACATACATACATACATACATACATACATACATCATGGCGAAAATAGTAAAATCGTATTATAGGGACCCTAAAACATACTTATTCATTAAGAAATCACTACCCAATTTTTTGACCAAAAACAATATCTCCCTTACCCAAAGGTAGGCGGGAGGTAAAAATAGCATTTAAACTGTATATATCTTCCATTTTAAATTATTCGCAGCTGATTCTATATTTAAAATAAATTGCATGAATTGTTTTGTAATGTTCATTCGAACTTTTCTCATTTATGAGTCACCTATGCTCGCTATCCTTCCGTGTACAAGTATAAGACAGTAAAAAGCCAATGTGTGTCTTCCCAGAATATTCGTCCATTGTTCATAAGTAACAACAATCATCCTCGCCGCCACGGCGATGTCCGTCACCGCTGCCGTCAACGTAATTGTCTTGCGTTCCTATTCATATAGTTAATGATACATGTCACATGTGCACACGGACACCATGATTACATGTCATTACATGTGTTGTGGCGCACTGTATGGAACGGCGAGTTTGTGATATTGTGATGGCGACGTGTTGTGTGACTTGTCACGAAACTAGTTGCCGCCGAGTGTGAGACGCAGGTATTGTCTACGATGGGAATTATCTGCTTGTGCATTGGATTATTCAAGGTTGTTGTTCCTACAGAAGAAGGAGGAGCTATACTAAAGCTTAACACTATGAACACAATTTATTTATTTAAAACAATACTTTGTTATTATAAATTACGCACGAGTATTTTATATACATTTTCTTATTTTATGTTCACAAAGTCGAAATTGTCAGTCTGTCGAACTTGGAAGAAATTTCTAGAATAAAATAATGTAAACGTTTTAACTAGATTAATTTTTTGGGAAGTGTATTTGTACAAAAAATATGGACTTTTACTAATCTTCTCCTAATATTCGATTAAAATAAAATAAACTTTTAATACAAAACTTCAATATTTAAAAATTGTATCATTTTCTACCAATTTTTCAAGCTTTAAGGATTTTCTGAATTTTTTTCGGAGGGGGTACTCTACCCCCTAATCAAGACTTCCAACGCCTCTGAAAGTGTAAATTCCAAAAGTTGTCCAGCATTTACAATTCATGCAACAAGGCTCATTTGGTTACCTAAATGTTAGTATTTCGCGATATATCAATCAATCAATTAAAAAAAAAATTTATCAGAAAAAAATGTAATGAGGCAATGAAAAATTAAACAAAAGCTGAAAAGATATGATATTTCAGTAATCTACAACTTATCTGTTAATTTTTAATGACCTGTTAAAAATTTTATCCAATGCCTCTCAATAAATGCTCTATAACTATGGCGATTTTAAACAAAGAAAGTAACAGTTTACGCACTAGTGGGTATAATTATGAAAAAATCACTAGTGAATAGTTTTTTATTTATAACAATAATAATAACGCACAACACCTTGGTAACTATTTCAACGTTATACTTCACACATGGGCAAAGTGGAATTACCCACTCGATAAAATTATCACACTCAGCATTCGGCTTCGTGTGCTAAAATTTCTCTTGTGGGTAATTCATTACTTTGCCCACTTGTAAAGTAAAAAACTATTATCTACACCGTCACTTATTCCAAATATTTTGCGTGAGTTAAGAGCTTCATTATCGCACTCGTTTGCATTAATGTACTATTTATAATAAATGTTTATAGTACTATCTTTACAATTCTTAAAATTAATTAAAATTTAATTAATTAATAATTTTTGAAACTTGTTTTTCTATATCCGATGAAATATTTACAAAATCACTCATTTTTACGAAATCCTTGCAAAATTAATGAAAAACAACTACATAATTTTTTAATATCAACTTGGATAAATTTTCTACTTGCCAAAGAATAAAATCAAATTACTTAATTTTTTTAACTTTGGGCGGGCGTAGATAAAATATTGTACAATACTCGTGTAATAATGTATTATTAATATACTTATGTGACCACGCAATTCGGCTATCGCCTCGTTGTGCAAATTTCACGTGCGTACCTTAATAATGCTCTTAACCCACTTATATCGTAGGTAAATATCTATTAATTAGAGATAACAATCGACATTGAATAAAAATTGAAAATACACTTAAAACAATAAATTCCCTATTTGTCAAAAGTAAAACCAACTGTAAAACAGTTTCAAGTGAAAGATGTTAGCAAAAATATTTGGAATATAAAATATTATTTACACTTTTCTTATACATGCTTCTATTTTTGAAAAAAACTAAATTATATGTTTAATAGTATATTTCAATAGTTTTAGTTACAATGGGAGAAAAACTAGAACATTTTTAACATATGTATATATGTCATATAATTGTAAAATGGCAAAAATATGTATCGTTTGAAATATTATAAAAGCAATATTTGTAATATTAATTATAAAGTTTTAACGACTAGACATTAATTAATATTTATTTTAAAATAAAATCTTAGTTACAATGAGAACAAAAAATGAAATAGGTTTATCATCTATAACGAATATCAAAATAAAGTCATATGCAAGGAACAAGTCATACGTGTTCAGTTTGTTTTATATGTATAAGAAAGTAGTGTGGTGGCCACATCAGATTTGATTTCCATAGGCCAGCGTTAAGACATCCGTGTAAATATAACTTTTTCCTGCGTAACAAGGCTGCCCCTTATTATAAACTATCTAGGAAACTATTATCATCAAAGTCAAAAAATAATCGACGTGGAAGTGTTCCAGGCATCTCCTTCTCATCGTAGCATCTGCTAATTTGAAAGTTAAACTAATATTTTTCCCAATTCAGATCAATTAAACAATTAACGTTTAATTTGAGCGAACGATTAAGCAAGTCAGATGATTTGTGCTCATGGTTTTGACGTCATTTACATATACGGGTTATGTGTGTGTGCGTGTGTGTGTGTGTGGGCTTTTCACGTCAATTAGGAGGACGAAATCCGCTCATCTGAAATAATCTTAATTATTTGATTCGATTAAAATTAATTGAACAAATTGTTGCTGCCACGCATTCGACGCCGCTTGAAAAAGAGTGAGCGGAAATACAATACAGTATCTTTCTCTAGCTTTCTGCGTACGTAATATTACAAATACAACACAATTTTCACTTTCTCATATGCAATACCTGTAAGCCCAGCCAACACAGTTATGTCGCGAGTACGTTATATATACATAACATGGATAGACCTATGTCCGCAACATGGTCTATGGGACATGACATCCCATGTATGTAGACATCGTAACGTTAATGGTACATAACAAAACTATTGTTATAAACAACTTTGAATATACGAATGGAATAGTTGTTTTTGTACATTTTTGAGCAAGATCTCTTTGAAAATGTTTATTTATTTATAAATTAACAAATTCCTTTACATAAATTACGTTACGGAAATATATAACCACTTAGCAAAATTAAATTAAATATATTTCAAAGTTGTTCAGTGTACACTATAAAATATATAAAATTTCTTTGCTTTATTTTTATATAAAATATAAAAAACTTTCTAATTAACTGTGAATATGTTATAAGTACGGCAACATAAGATATACATGTTGTAGGTATGTACCATATCCAAGACCAATGTGACACACCAACAATATAATTTTACGCTCTCTCAAGAAATGTCCGACATGGTATATGTATATTACGTTATTAGTACGTATATAAATGATATACTACTTAGGTTTCAGATATTACATACCAGGTACATCAATGTTACAGCTGTGTTTGCTGGGAGGAAGCACAGGAATCTTAAAACAAATTGGTGGCGAGATTTTCATGGAAATATATGTTTGAAGGTCCCTTGAATCCTCCATGCTGTGTTTGTAGAATAACTCATGAACAAAAATTCATAATATTATTCAATTTATTTTAAATATGGTGGAAACTTTAGACTCTAATTTCACAAATAATACTAATAATAATATTTCAAATATATCAGATACCGTAAAACTGGGTACAATTCTGATTTGCGTAGTATTTTCGTTATATTAAATACATGTTTCTATAACACTGTTTTGGAAACTAGGCATTCGACAACTAAAAATTGTTATGGAATCACTAACATTTCATACGCTGCGTATGGAATATTTTCGACAAATCAGAGCCGCATATTAACGCGATATATGAATTATTTTGATTCAGTTACTATGGTTACGTCTGTTTGTTTTAATTTGATTTATTTGAGTTTGACGTTTTCAACATTTTTATATTTGTATTTTTTCTACAATTTCCAAAATCTTGTTATAGAAAATGTAGTCTACAACATGTAATGGTATGGCATATCTCACACTCGCAAACCGTAGCCCTCGCCTTCGGTTCGGACTACAAACATTTTGCTCGCGTGGAATATGTGTCATTCCATTACTTGTTCTAAAATATACTATTTTCTACGACCACTAAGAAATCTGCTCATTGTATGTTTGTTGTTGCTAGGGATATGAGGTACTTTGCAAACATCGTGCGAAATGAATTTGTTTTGTATTTCAATACAGATCAGCTCATTTAAGAACAGGTGCCATTGCTAGGATACTTATTTAGAATTGTCAAATATTGGAATGATGATGAAAGCGGGACAAATTTATTATTAAAATTCAACTAATTTTGAAATAATATCATGGTCGTAGAAAAAGTATAGTGTACAACTCGCATGGAATGTCCATTTCTTACTCGTATGATTTGCAGCATTCGCCTTCTGATCATGCTACACACTTTCATACTCGTAGGAAATGAGTACCATTCCATGCTCGTTGTACAATATACTATTCCGTTCAGGTAATATAAATCTTTAATTTTAATGTTTTTAATATTTATTTAGAAAAACAACTTTTTCTATTTCGGCCAAAGTCACCCGGTATTACGGTACATAATTCTCATACTTCAAATAAAAACATCTTAACAATAACAACAACCAACAACAAAATAAATACCGTCGATCCCTGTGGTGTAGTGGCTTTGTCACTATCCCAGTATACCAGAGGTTATGGGTTCGAATCCCTCTGAAGAGCATGGCCGTTTGTGATGTTCACATAATTCACAATTCTACATTCATGAAGCAGCAACTTAAACAAAAAATCAAAGGTAACTAAAGTAAATGCTATATTTATTACAATGTTTCGTTTCGTTTCGTAAAAGATTATAATGATATAATAGCGAATTTGAAAATTCATTTCTTTCTGATAAATAAATAAATAACTGCGTTAGAATAATTTTGTAATAATGAAAAAGATAATTAGCTATTTGAAACTTGTTCTATATATGTTGTACTGTTTAAAAATTGAAATTTTCGGTAGATTATGTGGTAGCCACATAAGATTCTAACGGCAATATCATTTTCTAATTGCATATTTAGATGTTGGATGTTCAAATTATGAGACTTATAAGGTATTTAGAGCAACAATTTTTTTCTCTTTTGTAGCGTTTGAAAATTGGGCAGAAGTAATGTCCTGAAAACATCAAGTTTTAAAAAAATCTTGGTTAAGCTAGAAGTGACAATGCCCTAGTCCTAGTCAGAAGAAGTATATTAATGTGGTAATGATTGCCATTTCAACACACATGAAGATTGAAAATAATGTCTGGTGCCTGAGGTATAAATTAAGATAACATTAGCAACAGAAACCGATTCATCTGAATTTCTTATTTCTTCCTAATTCTGTCCATTGTTCAAACGTATTTAAGCATGCCTTCCTAGCATAATTTCACAATTCCACTTAACACTCGAACTGTTCCGGCATATCCTGAATTACTCTACCAAAACGATGCATTTTTATTTGGATTTCAACTTCAACACAAATTATATCTTGTCAACAGAAAAGAAATTCTCTTACTTGTATAATTACAACTTATTGTAAAGACGACCCTCCCTATATTGTAACAGTATCCTTGACGAAATAAAACAGTAATTATTTGGAAACATATGTCGACGATTTCTCATGGGATCTAGTCGCTGCGAAGTGATCGTCTTTTGTTCAAGTAATTCGTGGTTTTATAAAAACTTGGGTTAATTGTAATTTTAATTGCAGTTTGATTGTAATATTTGTAAAGGGAATTGTTGTATTACTTTTCGATACAAAGAACGTTATTAAGGAGGTTTTTACAACTCGTTAATATTTTTTGTATATTTCTCAACGTATATTTAAAATATTATTGAATTATTGTCATTATCAGCTTTTTGTTTACTTTCATTTGGACATTTTTATAAAATGTTTTGAAAGGTAATTGAGAATTTCATGGGAAAATTTTGCTTTATATAAACAAAGAACTTTTATCGTCTTTATTTCGATGAACTCTATTTCTAACAATATAGCGTCTGCGATTTCAACTGTCTCGAAAATAAGACCATAATTGTTTTGTGAAAACAAAACAAATGAAAATTTATTATCACGCCATTTATTTGTTTCTGAGTGTGGCACTCTGCTTTATATGTGGCCGTACAGTGCCGTCAAATATCAATTCCTCAAATATTGCATACAATTATTCAATTTTTTATTCCATATACTATTGCTAATATCTCTCATAAGACTAACTACTATTGTCATATGCCGTCATGAGTGGATGATAATGAATTTATGTGAACAACACAAACGACCATGCTCCTCACTGGAATTCGAACCCACGACCTCTACGTGCTACGCTAGTGACATAGCCACTGCACCACCGAGATCGGCACGAAGTTTTGTTATTATAAGTACATTTTTACATACATCCATCCATCCATCCATCCATCCATAGAGACGTCATTGGAAAAAAGATCAAAATGAAATCAAATGATTTAAAATGCTATTTATTTTAATTGCTGTAAATTTTAACCTATTCACTTTACTGCAAAAATATACCTAAATATAAAACTTGTTCAGAACTTAAAAATGCAGTAAGGCTTATTTAGTTACCTAAACAATTGTTTTTCGCAATATATTAAACAAATAAAATTAATATTTATTAGGAAAATTTTATGTACTTACATGGAAAATTAAACAAAAATTAAAAATACTTAAATAGAAAGAAATTGAAAAAAATTTACATTTATTTACAAAATAATACAACAATGTAATAAATCAATCTAAATCTAATTTCTGAAATGTTAAATATTTTTCGTTTTTGTTTAATTTTCCATAGCTGTATTACAATTTTTCTTAGAAGCATTATTTTTAATTTGGTTGATATATCGTGAAATACTTACATTTAGGTAACCAAATGAGCCTTATTATAGCATTTTTAAATTCTGCATAATATTGTATTTATATTTTTGCTGTAAAGTGAATAGGTAAAAATTTACAGCAGTATTAAAAAACGCCAATTCTACACCGATATAATAATTATGTTTATCCAACACCTCTCAATAAATGCTCTATAACTACGGCGATTTTAAACAAGCAAAGTAACAGATTATCCACTAGTGGGTATAATTTTGAGGAAAGCCACTAGTGAGTATTTTTTTATGTATAACAATAATAATAACACAAAACACCTTGGTAACTACTTCGATGACATTTTAATTTAAAAATTTAAAGCATATGTCACTGTCAAATAATATTTCTTTAATAAATTTTTCATTTATTAAGAAGTGTTGGATAAAACGTTATACTTCACACGTGGGCAAAGTGGAATTACCCACTCGATAAAATTATCTCACTCAGCCTTCGGCTTCGTGAGCTAAAATTTCGCTCGTGGGTAATTCCTTACTTTGCCCACTTGTAAAGCTATTATCTAAGACCCTTTTAACGGTTGCTTAGCATCTTGAAAAGTGTAACTTTTTAACACTAGTGTTAATAGTAACATATCAATACACTAGGATACGTATTAAAAGTGATTTATTTCGTTCGTGGGACTTCCCTACTTACGCATAAAATGTCACTTTTAATATTTATATCATAAATAACTATTTTAAGTCCCATGCTGCCCGCGGTTAGTAGTTGGATGGGTGACCGCTTTGCGAAAACCCATACTAGCGAATACTGTGTGCCGTTGTCACACCACCGAAAACGAGGTTCCAAGCCGGTATATTACCTCAGCAGTTGAGACCGCTTAATAATAATAATAATACAGCTCAACGTTACTTTTCAAATTTAGATTTTAGATGTTCATGTTACATTAGATTTTGTAAGTAATCCATCAACCGGAAGTGGTATTTTACTTGCAAGTCTCAGTCTCTAAGATATTTTATACATATCCCTGTTATAATTGAATTAGAATAAATTTTGTTATAAGTTATAATACAATTTTTATTTTAAACCTTTTTTCTATTTTGTACCGTTTAATAGTATATTACATAACTAGAGATGTAAGAAGCAAATTACGCACGAGTGAAAAAATTGACACACGAGCCGCGTAGCGGCAAGTTTGTAATTTCACATCTTTACATCTCGAGTTATGTACTATGCTTTTTCTACGACCACTTAATACTATTTCTAAATTATAAACAATATTCAAATAGTTAATTTATTGTGCATTTTTGTTTTTTCCAATCCATGAATTTTTGGTACACAAATTCGTATCGTTCTCGAGATTTTGTCACCAAAAGATTATTTGTTGCACTTTTAGCTTCAGCTTGTATCCCCAGTGGTGTTCCAATTGAAATATCACTGTCGCATGATAATTCTTACTTAAAATATTAATAAATATAAGTAAAGGATAATAATATATAGTAGTATGTAATTAACCTCACTATAAAACAGATTAGAAACTATAGATGCAGATGGGAGACTATAAAATATGACCAATATACATGTAATAATCACACACATTACCTAAATGTCAAACAAGCTTTGTTTTTGTTTATAAAAATAAACGACAATTATTGAGCGTAGGGATACATGACGAAACATAGTCCCCTCTACATATTTTATTGAAATATTTTTTGGTGTTATAATTTATAATAAACCCAGCAAAATATGAATTTAGTTATAAAATTTTATCAGTTAGCCAAATTTGAATCCATAACATTTAAATCTAAAATTTGATGCATCAAATTTTTTTATATTGGTAATGTGACAGTCAGTAGTACCAACTTAAATTTCATTTTCAAGTATTACGTAATGAACAACAACGCACTTACATTGATTGTAGTTTGTTCTGTAATGACATACAGTAGTGGTCATAGAAAAAAGTTATGTGATGGGGACATCAGATTTTTTGTAGCTGTTTGTATTCGAAATAATTTGAATTATTGGTTTGTATGGATCCATGCACACAGAGGTCATTGAGAAAATAGTTAAAACTGTTTCAGGGGACCTGAAAAATTTTGTCGTTTCTTTTTATGATGCCTACGTACAAGAACTAGAAAAATATGTTAATTTTGGGATGTTTTTGCTCAAAAAGCCTACCCTAAACACTGACTAATATTGTAATATTTAAGGGGCTTACTGCACATCATGTGTAAAAGATCGCCTCCCTAACCTACTGACATCCACCTAAGGATTCCGTGCGTTCGCGTGTTTTCTTTTCCATTTATTTATTTATCAGTTCTGTAGTTAGTTCGTTAGCCCCCCATCCGGGGGTTCGGGGGGCTCTCCCAGTGTGTACGGTTAGTTCCGATGCCCGTCACGCTTAGCGCTGCCGTCTACCTCATTTCAACGCCCACTCGAAAGTATTATTGTCATTTATTATCAATTTAAAAGACAGAACAGCGCAAAATTTTAATAATATACAATTTGTTCGACATTACGTTGCGTGGCGGTAGAGTACAGGACGGAGAAGTGCAGGAGGGGTGACGGGGGGAGGGGGGGGAAGTGTATGGAGGACTCACATCACGTTATCCATGCCGGCGATTCGTGTTTGTTTGCGGTAATGCGAGCTGCGATGCTCTCGCGCTATGACGCAGAACCGTACTCGATGGATTTATCAATTTATGTAGTTTAGAAATCGTTCAATCAATCCAGGACGAGAGAAGCAAGAAATTATTCATAATTATAAATTTTAGGACAATGCGCAGAACTGAATACAAATTGGTGTAAGATTAATTAATTCAAATATAAAATATTATTTATAATTAAATTATTTCTTTACTAATATAAAAAATCTACAATTTATTTTTCTTGTGGTGCGGTTCACGTCACTATCTTCTTTCTCACTTTCTCCCACTATTGATATAGAAGATATAGAGATAGAAAATAGTGACGTGAACCGCACCACAAGAAAAATTAACTGTACTTTCTTATACATATAAAACCAAATGAACACGTCTGACTTGTTCCGTGCATATGACGTTATTTTGACAATTATTTGTCATATATAACCATTTTAATTATTATTCTCATTGTATTCTAAATTCACAGTACCTAATTCATATTTCAATATTGCCGATCTCAGTGGCGCTGGCGTAGTGTCTATGTCACTAGCCTAGCACGCCAGAGGTCGTGGGTTCGAATCTCACTGAGGAGTTGTTTATATCGTTGTGTACATAAATTCACAATAATTCGCTCATTAAGCGGCATATGATCAAAAGTAGTTGTCCGCTTATCAACTTCATAATAATAATATTTCAATAATCATATTTGCTATGAGAACATATTACTGAAACAAATTCTATAGTAATTATATTTATACGTTACGTATTTTTGGAATTTTAGTTACATCAGATTTTTTCAGCATTTAAATAATCACACACGTTTAAAGTTTTATGATTAAATTTGTAAATTCAAATGGAGTGTATATGTTACTGTAAAAGCCCGTATATTGGTTAATTTTAAGTTTTCCCAGTAAATCTTAGGATTAACGGTCTTGAGTTGATAAATGTAATGATTTACTGGTAAAAACCTCAGATTAACCAATTTATGAGCTTTGGCATGTTAGGTTACGTTATTTACCGTATCTTTGAAGTAAATCCGAAAATTTAGCAAGGGAATG
Source organism: Poecilus cupreus (assembly GCA_963942605.1). NCBI lineage: Eukaryota > Metazoa > Arthropoda > Insecta > Coleoptera > Carabidae > Poecilus > Poecilus cupreus. The sequence continues at coordinate 17,502,001 of OZ012729.1, forward strand.
ATTGAAGGATAAAAATTTGAAATATACGATGATCACATTGATCACAGAACTTCTGGACTATTACCATTAAGAGTTGTTAAATCTTAGATTTTACAGGAAAATCTTAGGACTTACCGTAACTCGGGCTTTTACAGTATCATATACACCAGAATTATATAATAAAACCAAAGAGTATACATACTCTTTGATAAAACTTAAACTTTTCTAATACATATGTCTGTAGTTTTGGAAATATGATGAAGTAAGCGGGGATTGAACTCGTGAATTCTTACTTATAAGGAATGTAATTTATTTAGAGAATCACTTTTCAGTAGGTATCTGGTTTTAAGCTCTATCGACTATAAATATAATTAATTTGCAAAATTATTTAATAAAGGATGCACTTTATTTTTTTAGGGGTCCATAATTGACGGTTGGTATCCGCGCTTCCCAAAAATTGAAGTGTTTAATTTTCCTTCCAGTTGAAATACACTTTTTTTATACTGTATCACATTTGCATATTTACAAGACAGGTTTCAGTCCGGTAAGTGAGATTTAAAACAGTATTGATATTTTTATGGTACTTTATCGTTCTTAACCAATACTAATAGGATTTGATCCAAAATATCGTTTTTCACATTTTTTTTTAAATATTGTTAGAAATTGAAGTGGATGACTGTTTCAAATAATTTGTATTAATTAGTTGTAGTAGAAATTTGGAAAGAGGTAATCAAATCAAAAATGATTTCATTTGATTCCCTCTTGCCAAATTCCGACTACAACTAATTAATTGTTAGATATGTCAACAAAACAATCTTTTTTGCTATCTTTTTTTAAAATTTTTATTATGATTGTTTTCAAGAAAAAAAAAAAGGAAAATTGAAAACAAACTTTCATCCAACAATGCAACACAGATACGAAAGAATAAATGAATTTCACGATACTCGCAATCTTATTGTACCGTAAAAATATATTTACCGGACTTATAACATAAATAACTATTACGAAATCATTCACATCAAACCCCAAAGACTTCCCCGAGCTTGCACATCTGGGGGGGGGGGGGATTTAACGGCTGGTAACCGTGCTTGACACTCAATAAAATTGAGTAACGACGCGACGATATATCTGTGTGTATGTATGTATGTATGTATGTTATTTACGGTTTGTATCCCTAAGATTAACCACAACATGACATCTTAATATTAACTTTAAATTGCCACTTACTTTACCACTGATGTCATGTGTATTGCCCACCCGATGCAAGCCCTTGTTACAACTACTAACCAGTGCCCGATAATTTTGTAGTTGCCAAGTTATTTGTATCCTAATTTGGAATGGTATCAGAAATGTATTCGCAACGATATATCTATTTTTAAAACAAATATATGTGCCCGTTATGTTAAAATTCCACCTGTGCCAGGTTGGGCCACTCCCCCCCTGCACAATCCACCACATACAAAAATATATAAAAGTGTGCGTTCAGTTGTGTCGCTATTGCGTGTCGCACACCATATGCGGACCATGTAAATTAATGGTTTTGTTACAGGCGCTTAAGTAGATGTTTAGTTAGTTTAGTTCGATTCTGAACATACACACGTGTAGCTTACACACACAGACAGCCCCCACCCACACATGTCAGCGGTGCCGGCCTGCTGAACAGTAGAATAACGAATTGTTTGTATGTATTGTTTTTGTTATGATAATTTACGGGATGTATAGCTGGTAATATTGGTATAATGATGGATTTTTTTCGGTGGTTGGATTTAGGGGCGGGTGAGATAAATGACGATAAATGAGGTCGTTTTTTGTTGTTGCTTATAGTTAATTAAAGTATGACGAATCCATATTTTGATTCCGATTTGGAATAGTTTTAGTGGTTTTGAAGATATACCGGGTGTCTACTTATTTACAGGAAATACAATGTTAAATTTTTCTTTATGCGATAGTTCGTTTCCTATGAATTTTAGAACAAAAGCGTAAATAAAATATGTTTAGAATAAAAAACTGCACTAACGAGCCTATAGTTATTTGTGTATCAAGTGCGGATAGAGCATTCTTTGTTGCACGCGGCGAGAAATTGTTGATCGAGGCGAAGCCGAGATCAACAACTCGACAAGTGCACCGAACAAGCTCTATCCGACGAGATACACACAATATTTTTTCTACAATCGTTGCACAATGTCAAGCTGTAGAAAAAAATTTATTTTCAAAATTATCTTTGGTCACGCCTATAACAATACAGTACAATTGTAGTTACCCATGTCACCGTAATCATGACAACGTTTATGAACAAAATAAAAATTTTCAAAGAAATAATTTGACACATGGAGTACGTTTGACATATGGAGTACATTTGACATAAAGTCTACAGAGTGAATACGTTTATGGTGATTAAGTTGAAGTGTATGTACGTATATGCCAACTGTATTTGCAATAGCAAGGTTATTACCAGAAAAATCCAATGCATCATTTACTTCTTTTACCTAATTTATTTTTGTATTGTTTTTGTCGCGCTAGTGCGACAATATGTCACTTTGTCGCCCTAGAGCGACAATTTTGAACATTTCCTAACCAAAAATGGAATAACAATGTCGATATTGTGCAACGATTGTAGAAAAAATATATTGATGTTACATTTCTGTCATGAGATAGACGTAATAGTAATTAACGTATCAAGGGCGTTATTAGGACAATAATGCAAGAGGTCAATAGTGTGCTGTCGAGGGCTTTTGGACCAAGGTGTATTATACGTTGACCGAAGGCATTATTGTCCCTTTAACACCCGTGGTGCGGTCAACATTTAATTTCTGACTGATATATTATTTTACAAAAGATTTTTAATTATTGTTATCCTATCACTGAATTTCGTTAAAGAGATTAATCTATTTGCTTGCGAACACTGTAGCTAGGTAACGCAATATTCTCATTTGTTTACAATTTCTATCTGCCAATAAAATCAGTGTTTGGGTATTCTGTGTCCAATAGCAACAACGTCAAATTATATTATTATATTGTGTATAACTGCCCAGCTTGCTAGCTTGCTAGCTGGGCAGTTATGATAACAATAACGTAACGGTCGAACATTAAATGAAATTTTTATTTTCTTGTTGTTTTCAGAGAACCACGGTAAAAAAAACATACAAACAGTCATATTGTCAGATAGCAGATGGCATTTGAAGAATTGTAATAATTATTGACTAGTTTAAATTATTTCTAAATGGTAAATGTGTCCATGATTACTGAGTAATAATTTAAAGTCATAATCATAAAAACTATGCCAAATGCCATCTGCCAAACTCAAACAATGCAGAAAATATGGGATTCTTTTTTGGAATGGTGGAATTATGTTGTGATAAAGTAGATAATATTAGTTAGAGCCAACTTACGTTATACAACAAAAAAGTAGGCCTTAGGTCAACTGTATATTTGTTATTCAAGTTTTATTTAATGTTAAAAGTACATGGAACATAGAAATATCAATAATTAATTGTAAAATTTAGTAACTATAAGACACACTGTATTACATTTGACTTCGACACTTGCAAGATTGGGCTTCCAAAATTAAAATACGCTAACTAGTGGTAGGAAGCTAAACTAACCATAAGGTACATAAATTTCATTGTTTTTTAAATTAATAGTTATTTTTCAAAAATTAATAACAATAGTAGTTATTTTAAGAGTATTTCAATGTAAGTATAACATTTGTTTAAGCTGAATTATTTAAATAAGATGTAAAAATGAAAGGTTCATTGTATTTGTAGATTATAGGTTAAGATTGAATTTTCTCAAAAAAAATCTATACAAACAGGAAAATTTGCAGTTTGTATGGCAACAGTTCTGCTGCCAATAAAAACAAACTACCAATACTAATGCAAGCATTCGCCATCATAAGTTATCATACAAAATGAATTTGACATGTACCTTTTGGGAATTGTGATCATTGAATGCCATCTCTTGATAATTTGGAAGCCCAATATGTGAATTTTAGGATTTTATAAGTATTATATTTATAAACATTGTTTTATTGTTATTGTTAATTGTTATGTGCTTATGCTGTTAATTTTAATAGTATTGTAGTAACATAGTTGTTTGAATTGTTTATTTTATCAATTACTTTATGATATTTATGTGTGAATTAATAAAAAAAAAAGAAGTAGAACTACAGACATAGTATCAATGACAATTTTTAGCATGACAACTTTTCTATCTGTTTTACAACCAAAACTAAACGCAGAAACAATCAAAAAACAACCAAAATATTCCCCGCACACAAAACTCTTTCTTTTCTTCACATTGTGTCCACCAACACAGGCACATCTGCACATACACGCATCCTCCGAGCAGCGGATGAATGTTGTATGGTAGTAGTTTAGGCCTTGTTCGCTTTTTTTCACGGTGGCGCCACCGTCCGTCACGGCACGCTGCGATGTGGCTCGCTCGACGGCCGATGCATCCACGGCCGCCTTTGACTGCACCGACAATTAAAACCCGAAGAGATCGGATACAGACGAAGGAAAAGAACTAGAGGAAGCGACAAGCACATGTGCATCGAGATCACCATATTTTTTCGTATGCAAAGTTGTAGAGAAGATGACAGGAGACAGTTTAGACTGACATCTTTTGCAAATAATTTGTTTAAGGGCTAGTATATTGTTAGTTAACAAACCGTTAAAAGTAATAAAGACTAAAATGGCTCATATCATTTTTTAATACATAAATAATAATAATAATCAATAATCTTTATTAACCAAAAAAGTTAATGGCGAGGTTCAGCCACAGTTTGATCTTCCACCTAACCGTACAACATAAGAAAATATTTATAAATATAATAATAATAGCCGATAAAACGAATACATACAAATTTTACATGGTAAATTGAAAATTACAATGAATTTATAAAACTATGAACATTAAATTTAAATTTAAAATAATGTTTTTTCACGACATGGTAGGTGTTGTTCCTTTCTAGAGAGGAAAATATAGAAATGTTACCAATATGAATGTTATTTACAAAAAATTTATTACAAAAATTATAAATAAATTCCAATTTGATTGAAAATCCTTATTTTAGTGATATACATAATTTAAATTATCTTACAATCATGCCTTATATTTTTCTTTTTCTTATTAAATTACATTTTGACAACTTATTAAAGATATTTAAGATTGGTCCATTGGCAACACTGCTACACCGCCTTGTGTCTGATAACCTATCTTTGAACGTGTCAGTCTGTCAATTGTGTTGTCTAAGTGTATTTTAGGTCCAAGCAAATCGTTTTTAGAAACATTTCGTGAAAAAAATGTTGTGTCTAACACGAGAGGAAATCTCTTCTTCCACTTTCGTTCGAACTCGAGGGAAAAAGAAGCACTTTCCTCTCTAGTTTGACAAATAACTATTTAACAAATTTTTAAAATAGTTCAGAGACAGGGATTTACAACATTGCGGTAAGTCGTTACAAAATGTTGGTGCTAAGTATGAAAATGCACCTTTGAATTTTGTCTTACGAAAAGCAGGAATAATATACAAATCCTTAACGTAATGGATAATTATAATGCTTTTGAATCAATTTATCCAATACATATGAGGGAGAATAGGTTAATCTAACTTTATGCACTAAACAAAGATACGCTGTTTTTGTTCTACTGTCAATGTCCTTTATCTTAGATAATTCACGATACTGAGAAATGTGATCGTATTTACGCACACCGTACACAAATCTTAAACATGAGTTCTGAATTAGTCTAATTCTGTTTTTGTCTGTTGGAGTAAGATTTGGAACATATGTAGATGCACAATACTCTATAATAGGCAAAATTAAAGTATTTACCAGATGTAGTTTTACTGGTATACTAAGTACTATAAAGAATAAAAGATAAATATGTAATCACGCCATTTACTCATTTTTGGTATGGCACTCTGTTTTCACAAATTTCGGTATGTGATATATTTTTAGGTGTCAATGCGATTACCTGCCGTGGAGTCAAGCCCTCCAATGCAGAGGTAACTACAGGGATAAAGTGAAAATGACAACTATTGGCTGTAGGATCCCATGAAGTATAACCGATGCGTAAAGGCCCTCTTTCCACGATACTAGAAATCGGTGCGAGATCTTGGATATAGTTCTAATCAGTGAAGTTGTATAACAATAGAAAAGATGTCAGCTTAGTCGAATTTATGAAATTAGTTTCAGTCAATTCTACCAATAGCAATATCTAATAATAGCTCAAAAATCGTCATTAAAAGCTCAGAAATTGTCACTAAAGTAACTCATTATACGACGATTTTGAACAATGCAGTGTTGGCAACCGTAAAACAATTTGTGCAACCTTACGCGAAATAAGTATTTCGCAGCCGTAATACAGACCGCGAAATTAAATTTCGCGGCTGTTGTTATGGTAACGGCCGCGAAATAGGGTACAAAACAATCATTTTGACACTTTAAATGCCAACTTTCTATTTACAATAAAATTGTTTAAAATTAATAAAATTTATAATTACATATTTTTTACGTTTGCACAAAAAATAGTGTGTACACCTTGTCCGCGAAATCCTTTATCGTCCTCGAGATTGTTCTGCCTCGGCCCTCGAGATTGTCCTACCTCGGCGACAATTTTTCTATCGGTACGCTAAAGAGTGATTTCGCGGCCTTGGGCCTTGGTATACAAATAACTAAATTCAACAAGTCAATAATCATTAACTCTGCCAAATATCATCTGTCAAACTCAAACAATACGACTGTTTGTATGTTTTGTTTACCATGGCACTCTGGATACTGCTCAACATTGTACATTTTATTTTACGTCTATCTTATGACAGAAATATATCATATCAATAAATTTAGGTTCATTTGCTGCAGGTTTTGTTGCTGAGCATTTTTTATATTTACACTTTTGTTCTAAAATTCATATGGAACGAACTATCGTCTAATGAAAATTTTAACATTGTATTTCCTATGTCCTATAAAAAAGTAGACACCCGGTATGAAATAAATAAAAAGTATATTTCATGTTTCAGAAACTGTTTGATAATACTGATTTTCAGCTTTAATTGTAAATTCAGCGTTTCAAACATCGAACATCCAAATTTTAATTTGATAACATGTAAATGAAGTTAGCAACTTGTTTGAAAAAATGGGACAGAACACATGTTCCATTATTGTTTTCTATTCGTGTTTTTCTTCCGTGTTGGTAGTGTCCACGATACGAGTTTACGATTCGAGAACTATATCCGAGAACTCGGACCGATTTCTATCATCGTGGACACAGGAAAAAAAATTCTAAATTCAATTGTTCTTTTTCATATTCAGCTCCAACCCTTTATAACAATGTTCCTTCTCATTTGAAATCTCTGTCTGTTAATTCATTTAAAACTAATGTAAACAATTTATCGTATTAATTGTTGTTCATAACATATTTGTAAATGCATCCCATAATTGTATTCACATTTGATAAATAATTTCTTTGTTCCTGACATTTGTAATTATCTTTAATTTATGTTTCAAAATATATTTTTATATTATGTATTTGTGTTGACTTTCAATATTGCAATATGTCTTAATGTATCGGTTAGGTGGAAGAACAGCCTATGGCTGAACCTCGGCGTTAACTTGAGTCAATAAAGAAATATTATTATTATTATTATTTAATCACAGAGTTATTTACCCCATTAAATTAATTGATTAATAGTTATTCAAATTCAGAAATATATGTATAAGAAAGTTGAGTGGTGCCCACATCAGATTTCAAGTGAATTCCATAAAGATCGTTCACTCTTTAGCTCGAATCCTACAGTTAAGATATAGCTGATAGTTCCCATTTCACCTCTGTGGTTAGTAAAGAGAGTATTTACTAACATTTTTGGGAGATGACTTAACGTCTGGTAATATATTATAATAGACCTACAATATAATTCATATCTGTGTCGCATTTCTTACTACTATTTTTTCTTTCCTTAAAAATAGTAATATCGTTTTATGCCCGTTTGCACCAACGTTAGTTAAATTTTAAACTTGGTTTAAATAAATAAAAGCAAATCGAAGTTATATGTCATATGGAGTAATTGACATTGATGTCAAAAATTAGATACGCTTTTATATATTTAGACCAAGTTTAAAATTTAACTAACGTTGGTGCAACCGGGCATTAGTCAATGTCAATAGTTATATCACGAGTGCTAAGAATTTAATCGATTAAATTTGACGTGACTAGCTTATGTAAAAAATTTTGCTTAAAAAGTTTTTGAGTACATAATAATTTGAAAAAATGCCGAGACCGTAGGTCGAGGTATTTTATCTTAAATTATTATGTATGATAACATTTTTTTAAAAGCAAAATTTTGTAATTAAGCTAGACATCAAATATAATCGATTCAATTCTTTAGCACGAGGGGTATATGTCAAGATTATTTCATGAATTCATAGAAAAAAAAACTTTAATATTTGCCAAAGAAATTGTACTAAAACGTTGATTTTGACACATTTTCATATAAATAAATCGGTACACACATAAACAAAAAGCACCATAAAATTTTGTTGTTATAGTGTAACTATAGCAAATTGATTATTTTTCTTTTTATTTGTCAAATAAATGTCAAAAATTTGTAAATAAAAATAGCTTGAATTGAATAATTCACCATGTTTAAAGACGTAGTATATCAGTAAAGGTAAAAAACATGTAAGTATCTTGCTTCTGCAAATAGTTATCCGGCTAAATATTCAAAATTTGTATATAAAAGGTAGCTTCAATTTAATCGTGGATAAACAGCATGGTGCTGTTTAATCACTTATCTAAAATACACAACAATGAAAAATGAGACATTCTGATTGGTCAAATTTGTAATGAGTGAAATAATCTTGATATTAATACTAAGTTATAATTATATTTATATTTTAGATCGTTGGGGGTTTGAACAGATTTAGTTGCAAGGCTCAGGACGAAATAAATATTCGTTGTAAAACTTCTCGAAACACCTATATTAATAGCATTAAGTCCCCAACACAAACATTCCCAACATACATCTTCTTCTTCCCTGCGCTGTCCCTTCATCCTGCTGAGTTACTATACAGCTCCAGCGTCCTCTCTCTCGCCTGATCCTTGCTCCTTGTGAGTATTGTCCTGCCGGTGAAATACCACTGGTGATATATGAGTGAGAGTGTGTGTGTATGGGTGAATAGTTGGACACGCAATTTGCTAAAGCGCTTCTTGTCCATCTCGTGGCGAATGGACGCATCATTTGTCGACCCGAAGCCGAAATAAAAGAAAATCACCCTTGTGACCCGGACAGCCAGGGACGGACCGCAAGAAGGAAGTTATTTCAGAAATTGAACTTAGGCGAATTTCAGAATTTGGCGATTAGTCTGTTCTGACTTCACTGCCAGGGACACTTCGAAAAGTATATTTTATCTAACTTATAACTGGGGGTTTTTTTTTTTAGAGGTATAGAACTTTAAAATAAAACATATTAAAATCGTGGTGATGGCATTTTTGGAAAGACAATTTTATGCCATTTGTGTTTCAATATGATTTCGGAAAAATTGATGCAGTGGTTGGTTCGAATTAAGCGCAATCTGGAAGTCTACGTTCCAATCACTTTTCAAAGCAGCTGGGGCGATATGTCTGCAATAATGCGATAAATGTTGGGTTCCAAGTCGTCCATCGTCTCTGGTTTATTGGCATAGACTATCGACTTCAAATATCCCCTGAGAAAATAATCCAAAGGTGTTAAATCACAAGTTTTTGTAGGCCAATCCACAGGTTCATTGGTCGATATTATGCACTCATCGAATATGTGCCTGAATAAATTGATTGTGTGACATCTTGCGCCGGTTTATTGAAACCACCGCTCTTCCATATTAGTACCATTAAAATGAGGAAAGAAAAAGTCAGTAATCATGGCACTGTAGTGGTCTCCATTGACTGTATCCTTCTAGCCGGCTTTATTTTTAAAGAAATATGAACCAATGATTTCACCAGCTCGTAAAGCACACTAAACAGTAACTTTTTGTTTATGTAACGCCGTCCCAATAATGGCTCGTGTATTTTCTTCACCCCAGAGGCAGAAATTTTGCTTATTGCCGAAGCCATTTTACCAAAAATAAGTCTCATTGCTGAATAAAATTTTCAAAATAAATTACACAATTTGCAAGCGTAGTTTTGGCCAAGGTGCTCCTTGGTTCTGGCTTAATTCTATTCATGGTGAAATGGCAAACCAAACTGAGCACAAAACAGCTGTCAATTGTCAAATTGGCTGTCGCTGGAAACAGTATTACCAATTCGAAAAACAAACCTCTAAAAAAACAGCCTTTATAACACCAGGGAATTAAATGAAAACATAACTTTTTATAGATTGATAAACTGTTCTAAACCCAATGACACAATCCTTGTATTTCTAGCTCCTTTAGTTTTTAAGACACACGACAAATAGCTCAAACTTACAGTCCTATAAGTCTTACCTGAAAGTTCCCACTGGCGTCGCGCGCCGCGAGATAAAGCATTTGGAGGAAAAGAGGTAGATAGTACGCGTAAGAAATACCATGATCATAATAATGAAAATAAAAAGTACCATATGAAGTATTATATAAATTTTACTTCTAATATAAATAAAAAAACCCTATAATATTCACAACAATCAGTAGGACACTATGATCAGTTAAATTATGAATTAATTTCTCTTTCAACCATTTCAAAAAATTCTTATAGAATGGTAATTCTCAGTTTCGTAATTAGATTTAAAAATTAGTAGAGAATTTGCGAGAAATCTCATTTCACCCCCTGCGTTTAACAGGTTTAAGTAATCCTTCATTAGAGTTATCATTACATGATTTTCCACATGAATGGGAACAATAAATATATGTTCGAATAAATGATTGTCCTTCGTGGCGATAACTATTTATTGATCTTAAAAAAAATTACACATAGGTTTTGGATATCATGGTGTTCCATTAAAACTTTTCTGTTTGTTTTTGTTTTTCCCATAAAGTCAAAAATATTTGCAATAATTTCACAGCTTTACTGCTTTACTTTAACTGCTGTAATACGCTCTACAACATATTTCAATCCCACAATAGTCTACGAACCACTGCGCATCTCACTCCAACTCTCAGCTAAGATATGTTGGGCTGTAATAATAAACGAATAAAGACCTGTTGAAAACTGTCGGAGTGACGTCACGCCTTAGCAGTACGCGGTACCGGTTCTTGTAGCACCAGGAGAAATCGAGAACATTCTAGAACCCGACACAGAAGTATATAACGGGATGCCGGGCTAACGGCGGACAGTCTTCTATATAGACCGTTAGGCTGTGATAAACCGTGAGTCTTCTACAAATCGTCAGTCTGTCATAACCCGCAAGTCTGCTGTAAATAATGAGTTTGAGTCTATTCGACATGTGAAGACTCAGTATAAATAAATAATACATATGAAAATAAATATAATATTGGTGTTTTAGTGTTAAATAAATAATTTTTGTCAGGTATAATTAAACTTTTGTATGTTCTTTCAACTTCACCGAACCCGAGTAACGAGTAAAACGCTCAATAAAATAATCCATTTCTGTACATAAATTTTAGTTTAAAAATTATTATAGCTTCCTCTTTCAAAAAATTCTTCTATGATGATTTAAACTGTTTGGTTTAGTCAAATTTAGCAAGAGGAAATATCTGGATGAGAAGACACATTTTACATTACATTCTCCAACCGTTATTTTGTTTTTTCAAAAAGCACAGATTAGCAGATTTAAACGAATATATGAAAATATTTATTTTCTTTAACGTGTTATAATTAGTTAATGGAGACAGTAAGAGAAAAATGTTTCGTACAATAATTGTAGATAATAAGATCTTCCAAAAACAATTTCATTGTAAGGGATGCGGCAAGAGTAGTGCAGAGAGCAACAAAAAAAAGTGATACCATTTTAATAAGGCAAGTTTGAAATTCACCTTCAAAAATCGAAATCGTAACATGTAAAAATCGAAAAACTATATTAGCTGTTAGTTTTGATAGTTTTGTTAGTTTAACGGAAAAAAAACTTGCAGATCCGACTTTATTTATAACATATTTGTATGGATGCCAATATACGGATCGGCAAGTTTTTTTTTCCATTAAACTAACAAAACTATCAAAACTAACAGCTAATATAGTTTTTCGATTTTTACATGTTACGATTTCGATTTTTTAAGGTGAATTTCAAACTTGCCTTATTAAAATGGTATCACTTTTTTTTGTTGCTCTCTGCACTACTCTTGCCGCATCCCTTACAATGAAATTGTTTTTGGAAGATATCAGTTCTTTTTGTTGATTTCGTTTTTGGACTTGGCCTTAAAGCCTCATTCACAAATAGAAATTAGTATTAGTGTTATGTTTTTGTTTTAAGAACTTTGCAGATGTGTTATCTTATGCAACCGTTTACAAATCGGGTTTACGTTTTAGTTTTAACGCACAAGTTCACAAACTCGTTAGTTCTGTTTAAGTTTTACGTGTTATACTTAAGAATTGATTAATAGAAAGACGCGTAAAATGATGCAGCGATATACAGTTATCTTTTTCTTCCAACTTTCATTCAAAATATGTACATAACCAAATATTTTGTACCATAGAAATAGAAATAAACGCTTCTTTGGCATTAATCTAGAATAATTTATATATTAAAACGTATCTTTTTTTATAATTTTATAATATATTTACAACTAGATAATACACTGCATGCGCTGCAATGCCACTCAAATAAATTTTCTGAAATACCAGGCAATTGGCGAAGCAAGCTCGACACTTCGTTCCTCGCTTCCATGTCAATACATTGACGAAGCAAGCTCGTCACTTCATTCCTCGCTTTCATTCTTTTCAACTAATATGTATTCTAAATAGAACAAAATCTGATCATAAATACAATTATTCGAAATAATCAATCTAATTCAGGAACCTTCGCAGGGGTGCTCACAACAACTCACTGAAGTTTCATTGCAATCGAATGTATGGTATAAGAAAGTATATGGGACAAACAACCAAACTGTAGTTCATATCAATAAAATACATACCTAACCTATAAAATTCTCTGACAGTTCAATTTAATATGGCCCATTGCAGATAACTACGTTACCGATCTTCTTGAATTTATATGTCGCTACTCATTAAAATCAACAAGTAAAACGTCATTTGTGAATGTTACTTGCAAATATAAAAAAACATAGAACATAAAACTAACACTAGTTTCGATCAGTAAATGAGGCTTTCGTACTCATGGTCGTGCGTTAGAATTTTTCAAATCTACGGACAATGTGCTGCCATCTTTTGGCAAAAATTTGTAAAGGAATTTTTAAGTTGCTAACTTAACGCGTGAGAAAGAGAGATTTCACATTTCTGTCGTCGGCTAAAATACATAATCGAAAATAAAGAGTTATATGCACATAAATCGTAAAAAAACTAATGAATAAGTTTAAGGTATGTATTATATCGTCCCTGGTGCCAGTTTTAATGGAAATTATAATAGCATATTTGAATTAAACAAGTTTGAAAAATTTGGAGGTTAGGTTTTGCTAATAGTTGCCGTAAGTAATGTTGTCGGTGAACTTCCTGGTGAACTGGGACTCTTGCCGGCGTCGTTCTACCGAACGACTTGATTTGAAATATTATTCTAATAACAAAAATTGATTGAATTGAATTGAATTTATTTTGCTTCTATTTGATTTATAAATTAGCACTAAATATTTTTTACAAGAATCTGCAATTATTGAAGTACTAGGTCCTGTCGAAAATGTTGCTACTTTTAATTTTACCCTTATGTTTCCCCCTTTTAGGGGTTATAACTTAACGGGTTAGCACGCACAAAAAAATATTCAGATCTGCAAACGCATGACATTACGATATATTTATTTATTATTAAAGATATTGAATTGCAAAATAAATGTACAATATAGTTGCAAAGGACACGGCAAACTGTTACAAAATAATTTGCAACTACATATCATGCTGCCTGAAACCTGAAATAAATATTAATTTCATAGAGATACGTGCAAGAATTTTGAAGTATTTTCATAGGTAATACCCCAGAAAATATCGAATAGGACAGCCCAATGTCAAAAATGACATAATTAGATCCCAATAGGGTAGCTGCTGGGATTTAAGTGTTATTTTTGACGCAAGATGTCGTTTCTACCCAGGAATTATGAGGAATTTTACCAAATAAATTTATGGCTCGAGTTAAATTCGGTTGATTATTTTCTAAATTTAAATACACTAATAAAGCGTACTAATTTCATCAATATCAAAATTTTCAACTGTAATTACACAAGAGCTTTTTATTTTGCCGGATAAATTTCTGTTTGTATAAACACGACACCGTAGATGGAGTGATTTTATTTTTTAAACAGTACTCGAGTCAAATTGCTGTCAGGTGACAAGGTTGAGTTGTCAAATTGAAATTTATCTGAGGAAAATAAAATGATCGAGTGTAATTCGCCGAGATAATTCAACGACATTATTTATGAAAAGGTTTATTTAAAAATGCAATTGGTAAAAACACAATTATTATATATCATATTTTGACATATAATGCAAGTGACATTAATGTAGTTAGTATTTTGATCTGGTTGCTAGGAGAAAGACAAATAACGTTTTATCACTCAATTTTCCTATTTATCCGCTATCAAAACGATAATAGTTATTTACTTTACAAGTGGGCAAAGTAAGGAATTACCCACGAGAGATATTTTAGCTCACGAAGCCGAAGGCTGAGTGTGATAATTTTATCGAGTCGGTAATTCCACTTTGTCCACGTGCGAAGTATAACGTTTTATCCAACATCTCTTAAAACCAACAAATTTATTAAAAAATTTTATTTGACAGTGACATATGCTTTAAATTTTTTAAATTAAAATGTCAGTCGATTTAATTACCAAGGTGTTGTGTTATTATTATTGTTATAAATAAAAAAAATACCCACTAGTGGCTTTTCTCAAAATTATACCCACTAGTAGGTAATCTGTTACTTTCCTTGTTTTAAATCGCCATAGTTATAGAGCATTTATTGAGAGGTGTTGATTGTTACGAAAGAACTTTATTGCAGTTACCGAAATGTTGCTTACCCAAAAAATAATTCGTTCTTGGTGCAAATGAAACATTCTGGCTAGCTTATAATGTCAAGAAAGAAAATAATCTGTAAAATATATTTTAAAATAAATTGCGAATATTTGTCTCCCCTTGAAATCATTGCATTCCAGCTCTGTCCACCACAACGTGGCTCGCATTGTGCCGATGTCGGGACGAGCGGACGGACAAGGGATGATAGCACACGACTAGGGTTGCGCTGAGCTGTACGCGGTACAGGGTTGCGACGTGGGGGTGGAACAGCGAGAAGTTAGCGAGGTTCTAGTTGGGATCAGCGCCGGCTAGCAACGGACAACGACAAATTAATAATCGCATGAGTATTTGTTTAACTGGGAGGAACATTTGTAAGACTTTTTTTTAGGGTAGGCTCTCATTGCTTACAAGCTTTTGGATATAATTTATTTTGCTTCTATATACATAGTATAAGGACATAAAATAATCAACTCTTTTCTTTCATCAATCATCTTTATTTCATATATGGAATAAGCTGCGAAATGAGTTTAATATTTGAAATAATAGCTATTTGCTTAACTAGGCACCTAATTACCAGATTTACAGTAGAGAATGCCGAAGTTACCTATGTGTTTGATGCCTGGCAACACATATTTTTTTTGCAGATTTGGAATTAATATTAATTTAGTGGTTGTGTTTAATACATATTTTGTAAGTTATCATCGAAATTATGTTGTTTTGAGTTTGATGAATAGTTGCTGCCCGTTTGTTGCTTTGTAAAAATAAATTTGTTATTGACATTATCATTTAATTCTTTTGCTTTATAAAAAATCCTAATTAATTTATTACATAAAATGGAGAGTGATGAATAGGTTTTAAAACGTTCAAAATTCTTTTACTAATACTCACGTGTAAACACCATTTAGCCAAGCTATCTTTTGCCTTTGAAAATGAATCTTTACAAGTTACTAATTGACAGCTGCATTGTTAAAATTTACAAGTTAGTAAACAAAGTAAACCACAGTAATGCTTACATGGCTTATGCGAAATTATTTCAAATAATTTTTGACAGAACAGTTGTGTATAACTGACAGGACTTGGTTATAATTTTAATTTGATATACAAATGAGTAACATGTAAAATGTTGAACAATACACGCAAGTTATCTGTTTTCCTGCTTCAAGGAGGTGACAGGGTCGCCTAATTTATTTCCTCCATTCTGCAGTAAAAATTGTTTTACCATGCTTGCAATGTAAATTATTATTAAGTTTTAGAAAAAATGACATTACAGAAAAAAATTTAAAATCAATGTGCAAAAATAGTACTTTACTTTAAAATATGGCATTGCAAATCTTACAGTTTACACCTCTGTGACTTCTCCAGCGCTTATATCTTTGGGGCTTCGATTTGACGGTATGTAAAGCACTAAAAGTAAAAATGAAAATGATATTTTCCGTGCGTAGGCGCGGTGCCGGTTCCAGGTTTCGCGGGTGTGGACTGCAGTACGTCCATGTTCAGTGTAACATACATACGCACAACATTTCATGGCGTGTGTATATTTTCTACGTTCACAATTTTTTTGATTTACGGTTACCGCCGGTTTGTTACCGCTGGTTCCTTTATTGGCTATGAATTTTTTAACGGCGAAATTTTTCCGTTTTAAATAAAAAAATTCACCATTTGCTCGATGCAATATAAGTCGTCATATTTTTTTTAAGTGCTATAAAAAATACTTCAAACATCTATATTGCAATTTATTACGGCCTTTTTATATTTTTAAAATAAAAATAGCCCATACACCAGTATATTAACATTTTATTTTGAGTTCATGCAAAACACAACTTTTATTTCTACGTTGTAATATTATTATTCAACAGAAATAAGTTAAAACTATTACGCAAAATTTTTCGATTTGGACAGAAAAATTGGATTCTTCTAATGGCCACAACACATAACTTCCCACAAACTTCAATTTGTAATTGGTACAATACACAGAAAAATATATACCAAATTTAGAAAGACACTTACGCTTTTGGATAATGTTCTGACTTATTAAATATTTTACAGTTTAGCTGGGCACCAAAATACCACATTTATAGTAATTATTTTTAATACATATATAACGGAATTAAAATGTAATCAAAACACTCGTAAATTTACCAATACACAATAAAAAAGTCATAACAATTACCGGTTGATAATAAATTTGATGATATGACAATTGTAAAACAATGTGTACACATATTTATTTTTATAAATTATGGGGAAGTGGTTCTTGAGGGTTCTAATAAACGAAAATCAGTGTAATATTTTTTGAACTAAATTTTATTTTTAAGATATTTGCTATAAAATGGCCAAGTAAAGTTAGTGTTTTTATACATTTTACCGCACGAGCGTGCGAATTGAAAGTTCCTGGTTGTCAATAACGTGCGTCAAATATTGTTTCAAAGATTGTGCATACAATAGTATATTGTACAACGAGCGGATGGTACTCATTTCCTACGAGTATGAAATGGACATTCCATGCGAGTTGTACACTATACTTTTTCTACGACCACGATATTATTTCAAAATTTATTTAATTTTAATAATAAATTTGTCCCGCTTTCACAATTCCAATATTTGACAATTCTAAATAAGTATCCTAGCAATGGCACCTGTACTTAAATGAACTGATCTGTATTGAAATACTCACAAAACAAATTCATTTCGCACGATGCTTGCAATGTACCTCATATCCCTAGCAACAACTAACATACAATGAGCAGATTTCTCAGTGGTCGTAGAAAAAAATAGTTACTTACATAAGAGTCACGAAAGTAGTACATTACTGTCGAGGAGCCATAGTGAAATACATGGCACTTTGTGCCGAGTATTTTACGGCTCCGAATCAAGTACACACTTTACTGACGAGTTATGTATTATTTTTTTTCTGAAACCATTTATAATAATAAAATTTAATTTAAATTTAAAAAATAAATCTGATTTTCTATATGTATATAATAGCGCGTTTCTCTCGTTTCTAAGGTAGAGGAAGGGATCATAATTTTTCTTTATCAGGCCCTTATCCAGAACTTTTTTTAGAAGATGGACACTTAAAAATGAATTATTACGATTATTTTTTGACGTTTCTCTAAACCAATGAAATGCTTTATTGTATGTCACGTGTCTGCGTTTTAACCAATCCTGTCATTATTATACTGAGAATAATGCTCTTGTGATTATTCCCTGTAATTTTCTCTGTAGCTTTTTTGTTTTTGTTGACAGATGTCAAATGTCAGATAGTTATCATCAACACAAGTAAAAATGAGCAAAAAAAAATAGATTTAGTTTTGTGCCTAATGATGAAATCAAAAAATAATGTAATTAAATATAACTCGAGAGTTCGATAAATTAGAAAATAATTCTCCAGTATCTTTCTCAAACTTGTCGCCATTTGGCAATAGCCACTCAAGATCTGTCAAATTATTTTCAATTTATTATCACTCTCTTGTTATATTACCACTGAGAATTTCATTTTTTTAATAAACTTTCAGCTTTAATATTTGGATAAATTTAATGTAAATTCATTAGAATTTCGGGAGGGGCTGCGTACCTGATTGAATTGTTGAGGTTCAAATGTTTAGCTATTTTATAAAAATCTGATGCTAATCTCCTGTCCAAACGGTACCAAGTAAAGAATAGTTTCAAATTAAAATTGTAGATAATATTATTTACACATAATACATCTTTTTGAACAGACCTTCAAGTGAAGTAGCAAATCCTGGTGATTCAGACTATACTACAAACAACTGTGTATTTATCCTGGCCCTCTAACATATTCGTCTATCTACAGTGGATGAGTGCTCAGCGACCGCGTCTTGGTGGTATGGGAGTTCTTGTTCGTGAGTTCTCGCCCGTCCACGAGCACGGCTTCCAAGAACACCCGTGCCGCGTGCCGTCTTGCTGCATATTTTAAACCACGTGGTAAAAACTGGACGCCGCTTCAGCTTCTGTGCCGCTGGAAGCCACCAGAGCTGCATAATGTTTTCGCGGAAATTCGACGACATCGAAATATGTATTGAAACGGAATAGCGGCCGCGGTTATTGGAATTGTATTTGTAAAAAATGTCTAAATTAATATGAAATCACGTCATTTGGTGTGTGGTACGCTGCTTAGAACACTAAGATAAAGTAAACCTGTATTTAAGTGTGGATAAATGTTTCAGAAAATGGTGTGAGATTGAGGGAATGAATTTATAACGGGTGTTTTTACCTCCCGCCACATCCTGTAAGCGAAGTATAGGAATCATGCAAAAAAATCGGTAGTGAGTTTTCAGTGGATGAGTATATTTTAGGGTCCCTAGAATACGATTTTAATAGTTTCGCGATGATGTCTGTGTGTGTGACTGTCTGTCTGTGCTGTCAATCTGTCAGTCTGTGTGGATCTCTGGAGTAACGTTTCTCAAAAACTACTAAACTGAAAATTTTGATATTTTGCAAAACCATAATTTATTGATATATGTCAGAATAACTTGATAGGATTTCAAGTAAACTACTACTTCCGGTTATTGAATCACCACTAAAGCTGGATTTATAGTTTGCATAAAATAACACAACAAATTTTGTAGGTTTTATAGTATGAGATTTTGTTATGTTTTCAAAGCATAAAAAAATGAAGAAGATTGTTTCGAAGAATGTGCAGAGTGCGGTATTTAATATTGTTTGACATTGATTGTTCATATGCAGATTATAATTTTGATTTTTTGCGAGATCGTACAGTTTTAAAATAGATGATGATATTGTAAAAGTAGCTACTACACAATTATGTGCTTTTTTAGTTTCCTTTGGTCTATTTTCTAAAAAATATAATAAATGTGTAATTCTTTAATAAAGTAGACAATTATTACTATTGCTAAAATATTAGAATTTATTATTATTAGGAATTATAACAGATATTAACACAATATTACCTAAAATATTAGAATTGAATAAAAGTCCCTTTATTACTTTTATAATATTCTCGATCCTTTCAAATATTATGACGTAACTAATCAAACAAGTCAAACTAAACAAAAACAAGAAAAGGCTACTAAATTCTTAATTTACACTTCCGGTGGTCAGGGACTCTTTTTTTCCAGTATAAAAAGAGTAAGGTACCAACTTAGAACAATGGAATAAATTTGCTTCTTTACGTTTCTTATTACATTCGACTTCATAAATCGATTTAGATAATCTTCTTGCTATAATAAATGGTCCACTTCTAACTTCATCTAGTTTGTTTCTATTCAGTTTATTTCCATTTGATACATAAACTAAATCACCTTTTTTAAATTCATATTCTTTTCTATTTTGATCTATTCTCTTCTTGTTTTTCTCAAAACTAAGTTGTGAATTTTTAAATGCTTTTGATCTATCCTTATTTAAATCACCTTCTCTGTGCAATGTAAATGGAACAATTTCTGATTTCTTTCCATATAATAGGTACGCTGGAGAAAATTTTGTTGTACCATGAATTGTATTATTGTATTCCTGAACACATAATTCAGCTATTCTTGTCCATGGTTTTTTATCAGTATTTTCATTTATTTTACAACGTATTCTATTTACAAGAGTTTGGTTTAAACGTTCATTCAAACCATTCGATGAAGGATTATCTACCGATGTAAAAACTAAATGAATACTATTCTTCTTTAAACATTATTTAATTGGTAAAGAATTTATAGTTACATCAGACCACAAACCACTCATAAATTTAAAATCAAAATCAAGAACTGATGAAGCATTGGGTGATTTAATGTTATACTTATCCCAGTACAACTTTAAAATTATTTATAAAGAAGGTAAAGATAATATAGAAGCTGATTCATTATCAAGAAATCCAGTACTAGAAAGTTTTGAAAATGAAGATGATTGCTTAAAAACAGTAAATATTATTACTTTTATAATATTCTCGATCCTTTCAAATATTATGACGTAACTAATCAAACAAGTCAAACTAAACAAAAACAAGAAAAGGCTACTAAATTCTTAATTTACAAATGTATACAAACCACTGGTTTCTATAACACTAGATTGGGTATAAGCCGCTACGGTGCGTTCCCAATTGAACGCCGCCATGATGGTCAAAATTGAGGTTTTGTGATATTTCAATATTTAAAAATCTCTCTTGTCTGTGGGTATGACCATACTTCGTGGTATGACCTAAAGAGAGGCGGTGGCGAGCGCGGTGTAGAGAGAGTGAAGGCAGAGCTTCAGATTGCACACTTTACTTTACAAAAGTGTCACTAAACCTCAATTTCACCCGTTCAATTTGAACCGTTCTCAGATGGCTGAATATGGCCTATGTCCAATTTAGTGTTATATAGAAATCAGTGATAGAAACACAAAAACAATAGTTATTCATTATCTTGTGATATAACCTACAATTTGAAAACAAACATAAACATGACAGCTACGAATCGTCAATAGGCATCCAAAAGTTTCCGATAGTGTCCGAACATTACCCGAATACATAACTTACCATAAGAAATAAAATTTGGCCATTTCTTATGTTATGCTATGCTATGTTGTATTATGTAAGGGAACTATAAATGCTCTTACGTATTTGCGTGTATTTATATTTTCACTATGCTGTGCTGTTATGCTATGTGAACTATACAAATCCAGCTTAAAAACTAATGAGCTCTCTCTAATACGATACAAATAATATACCTACCTATACAAAATATCAAAATTTTCCGTTTAGTAATTTTTGAGATATTATAACTCCAGAGATCTACACAGACAGACACACACACAGACATCATCGTGAAACTGTTAAAATCATATTTTAGGAACCCTAAAACGTGCTCATCCACTGAAAACTAACTACCTCATTTCTGGCATGATTCCTATATCTCCCTTACAGGTATGTGGCGAAAAGTAAAAAAAAAAAAACGAATTGAAATCCTTATACGGCACATTTCAATTCTACACACGGTATTATACAGTTGTTGTCTTTTAGTTCCGTTGGGTTCTTGAGATCTGCAATTGCAGGATGACTTCAAGATGTTGTCCCTCATGAACGAAAAACCTGCATAATTGAAAAGTAATGACAATGCAGACACTCAAAACAATACCGAATTAACCGCAAAAAATATCAAAAGCAGCCAATTTTGAAAAATCTAAATCACATATTGAATAATAAATAAATCACGTATAGTTTTTCAAATAAGTAAAATATTCAAAGTCAATATTCCTCTGCCTCCAAATTTACGATTCCTCTCTACTGGCGGTAGCGTGATCAGCAGGACCACCTAGACTCTTCGTTACGTCTTCTGTCTCCGTCTCTGTGTGAGTTATCTCACTCGGTGGATCTCACCGCCTCGAATATATTTGAATGTATGCGCCTGTATGTATGTATGTGTGTGTGTGTGTAGCTGCAGTGTGAATGGTACTAAAGTCTGCACCGTGAAGAAATGGTACAATTGTACAATACGTATGGTGAGCGCGGTGGGATGGTGGTAATTGGTATGTAAGATGCTGAGCTTTCACCGATGGCATCGAATAATCAAACAGGGAGAACGGTGTCGTGTATAGATGTTTCCAAATAGATATTTTACCAGTAATAGCTCAGTGGTAACACATCGGATTGTGAATCATAAGATTCACAGTTCGAATCCCACGGCGATAGTAGTAATTTTAACTTTATCCCTGTGGTTCTTCATCTTCTTACATTTTTGATATATTTATTTTAATACTTAATCTGGAAACGGTACAACAGAAAAATATAATTTGTTTATTAAATATTGCTTAGTAATGATACAGTACCGTAAAAATTACAATACTGTAAAGTCCCATAAACATGTAAATGTATGCAATATGAAATAATAGATATTTAAGTAACAAGTACTAATTTAGGTTTTCTGAACGAGGCACAGAAGAGCGAGTCAATACAATTATATTATGTTCGTGTTACATACAACATTTTATGTTCGGCTGCATTTCAGATTATATTTCTTAGCTTACAATGACAATTATATCATCTATTAAGGATACCCCTACACAGATTACATTTATGTAGTAAAGGACCCAATTATAGTGGCATCAAGCTATATAACTCATTGCCAGCTCACATCAAAGAATTAAAGAGCGTAAATAAATTTAAAAACACGCTTAAAACATTTTTATTGATAAATGCTACTACTCTTTGAATGAGTATATAGAGCCTTGATTTATATTCTGTACTGTATATTTCGTATTTATCACCTATGTTTAGCTATAAGTCCATCTTGATATACCTGTAATACTACCTGACGATGTCAAATATGTAATTTATATCCATGACAATAAAGTACTATTATTATTATTATATTTACCACATAACGTTGACATGAAAAAATTTGATTATTTCAACGTGTGCTTTTTTGTTGTTTGGATACCTACCAAGTCTAGTTTCTAAAGAGCCACCTTATGACCCCTAAACAATAATATAATACAGTGGAATATAAATAATTGTTGTTGAAGTTCGAGAATTAGTACATTGTACAAGAAGCATGGAATGGTACTCATTTCCTACGAGTATGACTATTATTTCCCAATTAATTTATGTATTAATAATAAATTTGCCCCGCTTTCACTATTAGAATGTTTGACAATTCTAAATAAGTATTCTAGCAATGGCACATGTACAGAAATGAAATGACTTGTAAAACAAATTCATTTCTCAAGATGCTTGCAATGTACCTCATTTCCCTAGCAACAATAAACATAAAATGATCAGATTTTTAAGTGGTCGTAGAAGAAATAATTTGCAATTAAGACTTTTAGTATAAATTTGTTCTGATCTTAAAAAAGGAAAATTGTATTAGTACCTTAAATTCTGTTATTTAAAGAAATATTTTAAGGAAAAATAACAACTATAATAATAAAAAATGCTACCACGAACACAGTTTTTCAATCTGATAACAACAAAGTATAGAAAAATGTTTCAAATAAAAATTGTAGGTAATATTAAATAATTCTTATGCAATTTCCTGCTACCCTAATAATTTTAGAGAAAAATATTTGAAATAAAAGTTGAGGAGATTTAATACCTGTGTATGATTCAAATTCAAATACAACCTTTCTTTTACTTATTTAATAAATGCCAAAACGAAGTTCAAACATATCAAAAAATTCAGTATATTAATATCTCTTCAACTTTTATTTGAAACCTATTCTCTAAAATGATTAGGACAGCAGGAAATTATATTATATTTACATTTTCTTAAATTGCCTGAAATACTTTAAAAATAAATCTTAGCTTGTCCTACTATTGCCAAACCTTGTCGAATAGATTCTCTTACATTTGTTTAATCGTCTGGTAAAACTGAAAAGAAATCGTTCAAGAACAAACCTTGAAATTTCGGCAAAAACATTTCCAACAAAAATTCCTAAAACCATCGGAAACAGCTAATTTCCCATCTTACGCTTGATCACATCCTCTTTCATCAGCAGCGCCAAAACATCTCCCATCTCTTTCTCGTTTATAAACCAACACAACTTACTTCCATCCCAAACAGTAGCCTCTATTCTCTATCTCTATCTCAGTGAATATGCGTACGATTTCACGGGGCAGTTAATGCACACAACGCCGCAGTGTTCTCCAGGGCGCCACGGGCGGCGCCATGGCGCCAGCGGTGACGTCATGTCCGCTTGCGGCCACCTTGGACGGAACTGATATTTCAGGAGGCTTTTATCTTTAAGATGCGTAATGAAGGGTTAAAAGTGATTATTTTAAAAGAGCTAAAAATAAATAGCTTAATTTAAAATAACTTTCGAAAATATTCTAATTATTATAATCATTAAAACAATATTATTAAAATCTGTTTACTATACATAATTATAAATAATTCATACACAAATTTCATTATAAATAAATAATTATTTTCATAAATTTATAACAAAATAATTATAATATTTAGCATAATTACTACACCGGCGTAAAATTAGCGTCATTACCAAATTGTTAGTATAATATACCGGGAACAGAATTGATATGTTGTTTTATGGATATTGCAGTAAATTTTTACCTTTTCACTTTACAGCAAAAGAGTAAATACAAAAGTTGTTCAGAATTTTAAACGCATATAATAAAGCTCATTTGGTTACTTAAATTTAACAAGAACGAAAAATATTTGACCAGTCAGAAAACATATTTATATTTATTTATTTGAAAT
The DNA here is from genome assembly GCA_963942605.1 of Poecilus cupreus. Lineage (NCBI taxonomy): Eukaryota > Metazoa > Arthropoda > Insecta > Coleoptera > Carabidae > Poecilus > Poecilus cupreus. Next base: position 17,527,215 of record OZ012729.1, read on the forward strand.
CGGTATTAAAGTCCTAAAAAAACGTCAGTAAAGTAACCCATTATACGACGATTTTGAGCAACCCAGTGTTGGCAACCGTTAAATAATTATTGTACAATTAGGATAATTTTGGCAGATATATTGACGTATTTAGTAAATTTGGACGTAATATGAAACAAAATGTGCAAGAAGAATTAACTAATTAATTTCCATGAAGAAATTGAGGACAAAACACATAATTTTGAGTGTTATTTACGATAACTTCACTTCTCGATATTGTAATTTTTTGCAGTTTTTTTGAATTTTAGATTTTAAATAAAATTTAATTTGTACCTCGGCACTGTAATTCCTTTTTATTACTCACATGGTTTAATTTTCTCGGCCCTACGGGCCTCGGCAGCTAAATTCCATATTCGTGATAAAAAATTGAACTTCAGTGCCTTGATATACATAAATAACTGTGTTGTATTATATTATGAAAAAATTTAGTAGAAGATGTTAATGGTGAATTTGAGAGTTCATTTCTTTCTGTAAAATATATAAATAAATGGATCTAAAACTATTTTATGAAATGTCAAAATCTGTGTTGTTTAATTTTCCATGGCCGTGTTACAATAAATATTAATTTGAATGATATATTGTGAAATACTAATATTTAAGTGAATAGGTAAAAAATTACAATATAAAAAAATCCCTAAATATAAAGAATGTTCTTTTAAAAATAAGTTGCATATCATTGCGCGAAAATGTGTGAATAAGTGTTTTAGGGCCGATATTTCCATCTACGAATAAAGTACCGAATAAATTATTCACCGCATACGTAAATAATTTATTTGCTACCTTGCATTGTTTAAATTTCTACATGTTCTATATTTACATTATCATATGTGGTATTTTATTTATATTAAAAACTAATACTAATTTTCGATTTCAAATAAAACCTAATATATACCTCGGCACTGAAGTTCCTTTTTATCACTCACATGGGCCTCGGCAAATAAATTCCATATTCATGATAAAAAGTTAAACTACAGTGCCTTGATACATAAATAACCATTTTAACAGAATTAAAATTAAATCAAATATTCGCAAATCTATAAATTCTACAGCAGCATAGTCTAGCAATTACCGGTTGCTAAGGAATTTGATGTTATGACAGTTGAAAAAACAATGTACACACATATTTTCCTCTAAATTATTGGCGGTTATCGATGGTTTTATGGATTGTGATACACAAAAATCGATGTAAGTAACATTTTATGAACTAAATTTTGTTACTTTAGTATGCTTTTATTGTAGAATACACAGGATTAGCAAATAACTTTTTTGCAATACCTGTACTGTAAGTTACCCATTAATAACAAAATTTAAACACAGTAAGTGGAACTTTTATTGCACAATTGGTTTTCTTGGTTAAATCATTTACTTACCCTCCACGGTGGATGGTAAGTGAAACTTACCGTTCAAGGTGGACGGTAAGTAAATATATATATATATATATATATATATATATATATATATATATATATATATATCATTCAAATTTTATTTCTAACCCCAATCTGTCAGCTATTAATTTTGATACCTATTTTTCCTTTTCTTATATTTACGCAGGTATTGCAAAAAATATCTTACTAACCTCGAACTGTAAGTGATTTTCTAGGTCTCGAATGTTTAGGAAATTTCGACCCTACGGGTCTCGCCATCCCAAACTACATTCTCGACCTAAAAACTATTACAGTTCACGGTACGTAATAAACTATTTTTGTAAATTTTACCGCACAAGTGTATAAATTGAAAATTTCTGGTTGTCAATAGCATGCTTCCAAAGTTGTGAGTACAAAATTGTAATATTATGTGATTAATAAAAATTTTAAATGAATCAAAGTGACGTACCATAGAACCCAGTTTGATCAACCATGCAGCAACCTACAAAAGAAAATTGCTAATTAAAAACGAGACACAAACAATTTACATAAAATGAAGATATAATTTTCAAGCCCCTATCAATTACTTTACAAGCACATGTTATCGTTGCGTTATCCTTCAGTTATCCTGGTTTATTTCCCAGGAGCTGATAGTGATTTTCCTTTCTGAATTAAGAAAGAGCTAATAATTAGAAGCTTGTGTTTTATCATGAAATAAAATGAGCATGCAATTTTTTTCCTAGAAATCATTTTGAAGCAATTTTCATTGACTACAGAGCTTTGAATCTGTAATTTTGCAACTCCTCATACTTAACTAGTAAATTTTAAATATTCAAGTACGCAAACTAAAACGTTTTCCGTCGGCGCGCTTTGAAAAACTGTCTGAAAAAACTTGCAAATCCTTTCGGCGTCACTCCGAAATCATTCCGATGAGTTGGTCTTGTATTTCCGCCATTTTGTCGCTGACAATGTCGACAGAATGAGATTAAATGTTCACGAATCGGTGAGCACTTTGCCAGAAATAGAAAAACAATTTCTTAAGTACCGGCCCTAGATCAGGTCCATATCGCAAGAGATCGGATACGCTTCGCAAGATGAAATTGTGAAGAAAACGTTTGCCGCTTGCTAGGGTTGGGGACGGGCTCAAAGGTATAGGTTACGTATTTTATTTTGTATTTAGTTGCATGAAAAGTTTACGTTTATTTGTTGATCTTTGGTCAGGGACGTACTACGGTATTTCATAAAATGGGATTCTCATACTATATACAAACCTGAATTTTAATGGTTATAATTGGTTATTAATTATATGCTTAAAGTGCTTAAGAAGCCATCAAGTAAATGAAAATATGGAAATGATATTGTATCTTGCATCTGATGTGGCCGCCACATAACTTCCTGGCCATGGCCATGGTATTGGCTTTTTTGAAAAGACAATTTCACATTATTAGTGTATTATTTTCGATCACTTTTTAAGATAACTGGGGCCGTATATCGGCAATAACGCGAAAAATGTTGGTTTTATTCTCGTTTATCGGCGTAGACTAGCCACTTTAAATATCCCCATAGAAAATTATCCAAATTTCTTAAATCTTGGTGGCCAATCCACAGGTTGATTGTGCGATATTATGAACTCATCGAATGTGTCCCTCAATAAATCGATTGAGGTACACGCTGTGTGACATGTTGTACCGATTTGTTGAAACCACCGCTCTTCCACATTAATGCCATGAAATTGTGAAACGAAAATGTCAGTAATCATGTCTCTACAGCGGTCTACAATGACTATAACACTCGCAAACCGTAGCCCTCGCCTTCGGCTCGGACTACAAACTTTTTGCTCGCGTGGTATTTGTGCCATTCCATTACGTGTTGTAGAATATACTATTCCATAACAAGATTTTGGAAATTATACAAAAAATACAAATATAAAACTGTTGAAAACGTCAAACTCAAAAAATTAAATTAAAGCAAACAGACGTAACTATAGGAAGTGAATCAAGATACTTCATATATCGCGCTAATATGCTGCTCTGATTCGTCGAAATTATTCCATACGGTGTATGGAATGGTAGTTGTTTTAATACAGTTTTTAGTTGTAGAATGTGTAGTTTCCAAAACAGTGTTATAGAAATTATTTTGCCTTCTACTTATCAGCAACCAGGACCAACTAGCTATTATGTCATATTTATGTTACTATTTTGTCTAGTGTTTATGTTTTCCAATTAGAATTTAAGAAATTCTCAACTGTAATTACACAAGAGCTTTTCATTTTGCCGGATAAATTTCTGTTTGTCACGAAACCTTGTTACCTAGAAATTTGACAAGAAAACAGTTTTAATAAAATCACGACACCGCAGGTGGAGTGATTTTATTTTTTAAACAGATTTCGAGTCAAATTGCTGTCAGGTGACAAGGTTGAGTTATTAAACAGAAATTTATCCGAAGAAAATAAAATGCTCGAGTGCAATTCGACGAGATAATTTACCGACATTATTTATGAAAAGGTTTATTTAAAAGTGTAATTGGTGCAATTACAATCATTATATATTCATATTTTTGACACATAATACAAATGACATGAATGTAGTTAATATTTTGATCTGGTTGCTAGGAGAAAGGTAATAGTATATTCTACAACAAGTAATGGAATGGCATATATTCCACGCGAGCAAAAAGTTTGTAGTCCGAGCCGAAGGCGAGGGCTACGGTTTGCGAGTGTGGGATATGCCATTCCGTTACATGTTGTAGACTATACTTTCTATAACAAGATTTTGGAAATTATAGAAAAAATACAAATATAAAAATGTCAAAAACGTCAAACTCAAATAAATCAAATTAAAACAAACTGACGTAACCATAGTAACTGAATCAAGATGCTTCATATATCGCGGTAATATGCGGCTCTGATTCGTCGAAAATATTCCATACGCGGCGTATGGAGTGTTAGTGATTCCATAACAATTTTTAGTTGCGGAATGCCTAGTTTCCAAAATAGTGTTATAGAAAATTGTTTTCTGTATGGCTTACTCTATATTGGGCTTAAATTATCTAACATTATTAATAATTTTAGTTAACCTTCTTTATTTTGTTTTATGTGTTTTTCACTACCCTTTATTAGGGCTTGGCCTGTTGGGTAATTCGGTACTTGTACTCCTCCCTTTTTGAGTTTAGATTGTTGTTGAACAACCAAAAGAGAATGCATGCGTAGGATCTTTGAGAAAAATAAGGTTTAAATCCAAGTACAATAGCTAAAAGATTGCAAAATTTCGTCACAGAAGCCCAACAATGACAATTAATTTTCAAGCGATTGAACTTGGCTGCGTAACAGTTCGAAATAAACATGTCTTGCGATTGTGTTTAATAGACGACTGTGAATAGGGCCTTAGTGTCCTGCTAAACGAAACGTTAAAGCCTAATTTTAACGGTATCATTTCTTTTATTGTGAACAGAGCAGAATTGTGTCTTATAAACGGTAGTTGAGTCCGTTGTCCTGTAAATTTGCTAAGGAGGTCTGAATTTAATCTAATTTCAGTGCAGGGACGTATTTAGAAGAATAGATTATATTTGAGGGTTTCTTACTGATGGAAATTTGTTTCTCGTTAATTCTAGTCATGTGACACTCCGACAACCAATAACAATTAGTAACAGAGCGTCACGGCGGCTCAGGGGTGGTTCTGATGGCGTCGGTGGCTATTAACGATCTGTGACGCTGGCGTTACCAGCGATCGTGTTTTTTTTACTTGCACCCCTTACACCAGTGCTTGGAAAAATGTCAATTCCTTCCAAAATAAAATACATGTATGTTTGCACCTTTACCCATCTTAGTGTGGCACTCTGCTTGGGCAGATTTCGGAGAGTGATTTATTTTTACCTTCCGAACATATGTATTTTAATTTTCGGTATTGAGTTTTTAATAGATAAGTACGTTTTGTGGTCCCTTGGATACAATTACACTATTTTCAATTTTTTACGAAGACATCTGTGTGTGTGACTATTTTTTTGTCATTGTCAAATTGCAATTTTATATTTTAGCTGTTCATGTTACGAACTAGATTTTGGGAGCAATTCAGCAATCAAAAGTGGTAGTTTATTTGAAGGCCTATAGGTTTTTTTGGGCATATCTCAGTAAATAATTAAAACAGTATAAGTTTTAATGTATTCTAAAAGATGTAGAATATATTAGCTATAATTTTTATTTGAAATATTTTGCTTAATTTGTACTGTTTAGAAACATTTGTCAGGAAAATATGTATTGAACATATCAACTTTATATTTATTTATATTATATTTTGATTTCATCTGAATCTATCTTGTTTGCTTATTACCTCCCGCCTACCTCTAGGTAAGGGAGGTATTGTTTTTGGTCAAAAAATTGGGTAGTGAGTTTTCAATGAATAAGCACGTTTTAGAGTCCTTACAATACGATTTTACTATTTTCGCCATGATGTCATGTATATGTGTGTAGTTTGTGGCATTTTTTTTGTCTCCCATAACTTAAATACTACATATAATACCAAAAAATGCAATTTTGTGAATTTTTGCTTCCTATATTTAAATGAAGAGCTGATTAGATTTTGGATAAAATTGGTCAACCGGAAGTAGCAGTTTACTTGAAGCCCTTTACAGTTTTTCATGAAAAACACGGTTAAATTTCATTTTTCATCAATTTATGTTATTTTGAAAGTTGCAGAATATTTAATTTTATATGTGTTTTGATTACACTAATTTTATTAGATTTAAGAGATAATAAAATATAAAGAAATTAGTTTTCATAAATCTTGCATTCCTAGTACGCCATGGAAACATTTAAAAATTTTCAATTTTTTACGAAATGTGACACATGTCATTGTAATTGTGAAGCTGTTTTCTTAGTGAAATATATGTCAAAAATTTAATAGATATACGAAAGAAAATTTAATTTCTCAAATATAAATTGAAAATAAACAAATAGGAAGGTATGTTTTTGTATCATCAAATACTATTTTGTACCGTATGAGAGAAGTATTGAGCGGGAGGTTATGTGCTGGCCACATCAGATTTTTTTTACTTGTGTTGACATTAACTATCTGAAACCGACATTTGTCAACTAAAACAAAAGTAACAGATAATATTCCCGGGAATAATAACTAGAGCTTTATTCTCAGTAGTCAGTATAATAATGACACGATTGGTTATAACGCAGACACGTGACAAACAATGAAACATTTCATTGGTTTTAAGAATCGTCCAAAAATAATCAATTATGTTTATTTTGGAAGAAAATGTAATGATTTTTAAAAAATAAATTGAAAATAAAATTATTTGGAACCTAATTATTTTCATAATTACAAATGGCGTAAGTTTCTCTCATAACAGAAATTTTGTTTCGCCTTTCATTCTTTTCAAGTTTGATCTACCCTAAATAACTATCATATTGGTATACATTTTGCAGTGAATATAGAGAATGAGAGAGGAAGAAAGTGATTCATGTAAACTTCTGGACGTAGCATTTTTATTAGATTTACATGCTGTTAATAGGCTATTTTGTTAAACAACATATTTTTTCAGTTGTTTTAAAATATTGTGTATAATACGTGAGTAAAGTGGATTCAATCTTCGCTCTCGACAAATAATGACGAATCTCTTGATATATAAACTACTATAATAATTTATAAAACTGCGATTCTTAGGCTACATAACGTTGTTTTTATTTGCATGTCTTTCCAAACTATTGACAACCTCTGACTTCTCCGCATCCTCCCCCGGTCTAGGGGGATGAAAAACGTTCCATAAAACCATAAAAATTTGTCCCGATTTCCGTCTTTCGACGACACCCCTACGAATACAAACACCCTTACTACTAAAATACAACATACACAGAGAGCTGGTTCCTGATGTTTTACACAACAATTACGCGTGGTGGAACGACGCTGAGGGAGGGTGGTAGGGTGCAGGGGTGGCGACCCGCGCTCGACCACCGTGACGTCATGCTGCTTCCGGTGGTGTCTCGCTACGAGAGGGTTTCCGGTGGCGGGACTGAAGGGGATGCTAGAAGCTGGGCTGCAGCTTGGGAATGCGTACCCAGTTCTGGGGGTATTACTTACTTCAATGTGGATACGATATCTTTTATTTGCTTAAAAATAGAGTAAGAAAGTAGAGGAATCATGAAAAGAATCGATAAGTGCAATAACTTGTGAAGAAGAAAAGATAGAGTCAGAACAAATAAAACAATAAATCAGCTGCGAAAACAATTATTTATCTTGATGACGTCTGAGTGGATGGATGGATGTGTGTCCGTATGTTCAAGTGCAAGAGGTTTACAGCTTTACGTAACGAACAAAATTATTCTTAAGGAATTGAAATTTAATCAAAATATTCTGATTGTATTTGCCATGCTCGAGGGATATATTGGAAGAATATTTCTAGAGGAAAATTTAATTCACTATTTGAAATTATTGAACATTAAATATTTATTTTAATTTGTTACATAACCGTCAGACCTGTCATTTCTCAAATTAGGTATCTTCGTTAAAAATAAATCATCAGCGTTTTGAAAGTAATTCTTTTGAAGAAATTGATGGAAAAAAATTATTATCCCTTTTGTCTTTTTAAAACTAAGAAATTAAACTATTCCTCATTGTGTTTTCATTTATTATAAATATTCGGGTGTCGCACTTGTGCAAATACCCGAATATTTTTTATTATATTATATTCGGTTGTCATTGGTCTAAATTCAGAAAATACTGTAACGTGATTGGTTGAAATTTTCCGAGTGAAATATTCAGAATTTATATCCCAAGTGCATGGCAAATACCACGAGTGCACAAAAGTGCACGAGAAATATTATTCTGATTGTATTTGCCATGTACTAGGGATGTATTAGACGAATATTTCTCGAGAAAAATTTCAGTCATTATTTTAAATTATTGTACATATATTTATTTTAATCTGTCACATAAACGTCAGACTTTGATAAATGTCATTAGTCAAATTACGATAAAATTGAGTTACAGCGTTTTGAGTTAATTGTTTTGATGAAATTTATTGAATAATGGAGGATATTATCCCTTTTGTCCTTTTAAAACGAAGAAATGGAAATATTCCTCATTGTGTTTATAATTATTATGAATATTTGGGCATCGCACTTGTGCAAACACTCGATATGCAAAATATTCAATATATTCGATTGTCATTGCTCAAAATTTACAAAATACTGTAACGTAATTGGTTAAAAATTTTTGTGAAAAATATTCGTAAATATACAGTAGCAATAAGAGAATTACAGGTTGCTAAGGAATTTTATTATGACAGTTGAAAAATAGTATATTGTGTCATTAGGAGTAAATGTGATACTTTGGGTGCTGAGCATGTAAGTTTGAACGACGAGCGAAGCGAGTCGAACAATTACATGCGAAGCACCCAAAGACACATTTACTCCGAATAATACATGCAATTTTTTCTTCAAACATAGAAAATAAAATTATAAATATTATAAAATGCTCAAAAATATTTTCTCTTCTCTAGCATTTCAAGTTGCCGTAGAATATGCTGTTTTGTTATTTTTGTTTGTTTGTTTCATTTTAAACTGTCAAATTATTGAATTACAACCTAACTATTTTTCATAATATTTTACTTTGTCCGCCGCCGGCGTAAATGTGTTGCCAAGGATAAACTTTTACGCCGGCGGCGACAATATTGAACTTCTGCTTGTTGAATACAAATACATAACAACGTACTTTTATGACGTCTGAAGAAAAACCAATTTGTACACATATCTCTCATTAAATTAATATTTTATGAATTAAATTTTTTTTCTTTAAGATTATTTGGCTACAGATTTAGCGGGGAAAGTCAGTGTTTTTGTATATTTTACCGCACCATTGCGCGAATTGAAAAATCCTGGATGTTAATAAATAGAGTACATAAATATACAACTTACAGAGTATATAGCGTAATATATTTATAATTTATTTTATTTTTGGCCCTGTCAAATTTGTATACATACCTATTTGTATATTTATAACGCAAATTTATGTTTTGTCGTTCAAAGTTAAATATTGAAACATAAACTGAACGAACAGGTAGATGTAAACAACTCTCCACTTCTTAACATTTTGTTCTAGTTTATAATTGAAATAAATTGTAAATATTTGTAATAGAATACACCTGATGATGACTGAAGAGTCGAAACTCGTATAAAATTTATAAAGAAATACAAAATTGTTGAACTTACCAAGCGATTTTTATTTTAAAATAATTTTAAAATGTTTTACCAAGTGCCAACCACAGAAACAATTAATATTATCAAACGAATGATATTTGTAATAATTATGAAGCTTGTAATTGTCCCGAATCCTATCTCATCATCTTTATCGGCATTTGTGCGTAGCAACAACCCTTAACAAAACCACAATTACTAAGATCCGTGCGTCTCATCCCCTGTCGCCATAGCAACAGCTCAACATCGTCACAGATCAGCGAGGGTTGACATCAACAGACGATAGTGGCACAAACCGACAAACACACAAACACCGGATAACAGAAAGGGAAGTCAAGTCCGTATGGTGGTGTGTTGGGTCCAGAGATGACCTTTCGCCGACAGATGACTTTATATCTCATCCCCCAAGGGAGCTGCAGCCCCTGACATCAAACACACCCTGAACAGTTTCTTCGATAGCTCACTTCACAGTGAAATACGTCATTTCAACAGAAGAACATTGAGACAAAATAAATAAATATTTCATCACAACATTCGCCCATTTTTTGTGTGGCACTCTGCTTTCGCTGAACCCAAAGATGCTAGTGGTACCCGCAAGTAAAGAAAAGTAAAATATATTTCATATAGAATATATTATTGAACATTCTGTGAGTTTTTATTTTCTTATACAAAGTACAGGAATTGTGAAAAAACTCGTTTACAGGAATAAATATTTTGAGGTCCACTGAATCCGTTAAAACCAATTTCTCAATGATGTCTGCGTGTGTGGATGGATAGATAGATGGATGGATATATGGAAGGATGGAAACTTGAAATTTGTAAGTTTTATAAAAATACGCAGAGCTGAATTTTTGAATGAAATTGAAAAACTTACAGAGGAAGTTTACTACACTGATAAAAATGTTTTCTTGGAAGAAACAGATGAAGAGAAAAGTTGATTTGAATAGTGCCAATCCGATTTCAGTTTCATTGAAAATTTTTGTAGGTTTAATCAATATTCTTGTATGGAAATTAATTTAGATTTGAAAAAACATTTCGAAGTACAAGCAGGTATAATTTAAAATGATATCATTTTAAATAAAACAATTTTTTTTAAATTATAACGACTGCATTTTCATTATTTTTAAAGATAAAATGTGAATGTATCTAGAGATTCTCGATTGAGTGTTTATAATGGTATGTTAGTGCCTACATTTATATATGGTTTTGAATGTTGGGTGTGGATGAAGAAGCATGAACGGCGTATAACTGCTGTAAAAATGAGATATTTGAGAGGAGTGTGTGGGTATACGAGACGTGATCGTATTCGGAATACGTTGGTGTATGGTAAGTGTGAGGTTGAGAAGAACGTTGTTATGAAAGTGGGAGTGAGTCAGTTGAGGTGGTTTGGACATGTTGAGCGAATGTCGAATGAAAGGTTGGTGTGGGTGAGATTGAAGGTGAACGATTGCGTGTGCGTCTGAGGAATAAGTGGTTGAGTAAGATTGATGGTTTGTTGCGTGAACGAATTATTCCGAGTGTGAAGAATAAACAAGCACGTATGAATCGCATTATGAATGTGGACGAGTGGTGTGCCAGGATAGGAATGTTTGGAGGAGGTTGATTGTTGGTTGACTGCGTTTCTATAAAATATAAAATTTTACTTGCACTTTTCTTGTACATGCTTCTAATTTTGAGTTAAACTAAATTATATATTTAATTAATAATGTATTTCAATAATCTTAGTTAAAATAAGAACAAAAACTAAAACATTTTTAGCATCTATATGTTACTTAATTCTGAAGTGTCAACAATATTATAAAATCAATATTTTATTATTAGAAAGTTTTAAAAACTAGATATTTAATAATATTTTAAAATAAAATCTTGATTTCAATGAAAACAAAAAATTAAACAGGTTTAACAACTATAGGCCAAATAATTGTCAAAATAGTCATACACAAAGAAGAATGTTTTCAGTTAGTATGATATATGTATAAGAAAGTAGTGTGGTGCCCACATTTTTTGATCAGTATACATAAGGCTGTGTCATTACCACAGTTACAGTTAAAGTTAAAGTGATTAAGCAATATATTTAAGTGTTTTATAGAAATATAGTTTACACATAAAAAACGATTTAATACATTGTGTATGTATCAAAGTTACCGAGATCTACGAAAGCAAAGTGCCACACCCAAAATGAGTAAAAAATGCGATGATATGTATTTATTTTATTTGCACGACTTAAAAATATCTCTGCTTGCTGATGTTTTACTTTTATTATAAACAATTAAGTATGAAAAATTGGTATTGTTGTACAAACACAACAATAAATGATAAATAAAATTTAATTTACGATTGATTTGCACCCTAAATTACAGATGTCGCAGTGACCCGTTAAAAAGCCGTAAAATTCCAGACCGCAATTAAATTAGCAATGAATGTGCCGCCAGTCGACGATTATGCCATTTTTATAACTTATGCCGAAATAAAATTACATTTATTAATTATTTATTTTCAAAAATAACTTCATACTTCTCACAGAGAGCTTTTATTTTTTTATTGTTACGTTTTAAACGCGAAAACATTTGAAAGATTGTCCCAGATATGCAGTTCGAGTTTAGAGTTAAACAGAATATATCAAATAACGAAATTCAAGAGATGGGGGATGTTCTGTAGAGTTGAAGGGGGCCAAGTTGAATGTAGAAGGTTGGGAGATCACTTGCAAAATTAGTAATAACTGTGTTGAGTGTTTCTAGTGGGGTTGGATCAATTCAACTGCAATTGTATCTATTTTAAGTTGTCAAAAACATCCCTGAATTAATTCATTTGAATATGAATACTCGTCCTCGGTATTTATAATTAAAAACCGTCGATTAATCAGCTCAAATAACAGAAATAAACATTTCAACACCACTTGTGCAATATGTTGGATATAAACTGTTTTCAATTAGAATTAATTCACATAACGAATATGTTATTTAAAACCACAGTATAAGAATTCACACAGTTACACTTCAAATAGTTTATGATTCCAATATTTCAGTGGTGCATGCGCAACCGAAAAGATGGCCGCACAGTGTCCGCTGATAGGTTGATATTTAATAATCATAGAAAAGAAAGTCTAGTATGTTCACAGTATAAGAATTCACACAGTAGCGACACTTCAAATATTTCATGATCCCAATATTTCAGTGGTGCGCAAGCATAGAAAATAGAGTATAGTATGTTAGTGCCAGTGTTAGTTACACCTGTCAAATATCAAGCCACAGTATTTCTTCCATGTTAAGTTCATAAAATGAGTGCAAAACAGAGAGGTTAAGGTCAAACATACGCGACGAAGAACGAATCCTTTATTAAAAAAAAAAAAACTGCAAATTCTGTATTCTTCATTTATTTTCATGTTCTTTATGGTCCAACAACCTCCTTCCGTCAAAATTTCATGGATTTTTTACAGTTACTTGTAAGATGAAACGAATATTTTCGTTGGGTTCGTTCAATTCCATGAATTTTGTTTTGCAAATTCACATTTAAATAAATTATTTCTTATAATTATTCTTATCGAAAGACAAAACAATTATTACTGTGAAATCTTTGAACATTCTAGAAAAGGATAGCTAAAACATTGAACTAAAAAAAATATTCGTTGAAGAATTAATATTACCATTACTAAAAATTATGTTACTCTTTAACTACTTACGTAATAATTTAATGAAATTTTTGCAATACCTGTACTGTAAGTTACCCATTCATTACTTACAAAATTTAAGCACAGTAAGTGAAACTTTTATTGCACAATTGGTTTTCATGGTTACATCATTTACTTACCGTCCACGGTGGATGGTAAGTGAAACTTACCGTTCATGGTGGATGGTAAGTAAATATATATCATTCAAATTTTATTTTTAACCTCAATCTGACAGCTGTTAATTTTGATACCTATTTTTCCTTTTCTTATATTTACGCAGGTATTGCAAAAAATAACTTACTAACCTCGAACTGTAAGTGATTTTTAGGTCTCGAATGTTTAGGAAATCTCGACCCTACGGGTCTCGACATCCCAAACGACATTCTCGACCTAAAAACTATCACTTACAGTTCACGGTACGTAATATACTATTATCGTTTACTTTATCGGACTAGTATATGAAGAGTCACTTTTATGTCCGCTAAACAATATCATAAACAACTGATTATAATACAGACAAATAAAATGTAATTTACCATCAACTTTCATTCTCTAGTTAAACTATAACAACTTAACAATTTAAATGAATTTGTAGAAATTCAGATGATATTTCGAGAAGTACATGTTTAGAATAATTCGTTCCTTCTGTACGAGCAGAGGCTATCGCATATCTCCGTCTTGGAGGCGCCTTGTAACCCCGCCACGAAGAACAAATGCGCATCAGGCGGCGTCTTTGTCCCCGATTAACTTTAAGATCAAGCCGTGTCAAACGTCTTGTAAAAGACATTCGATACACAATTAAAAATTAACCAAAACTCTTCTTCTCGGCCTGACGGGCCAGATTCGAACCTCGGTAATTATCACAGAAAATTCCGTATCGTCGCTTGAAATCTGTGCGCTTCCACGAAGAGAATTCCCTGAAGTTAAAGCGTCCGCGCGGCGAGGATGGCCCCTCCAACAGTGTGATTAAATCGTGGTGCGGTTTGTGTCACTGCTTGGTTCGAGTCTGTGCTGAAACATGGCTGGCGCTTGCGTCTGTTTTACCGACTGCAACTATGTTATTTCAACTTATCGACGTTGTCTATCTTAATTAATTTATCGGCTGGGTTCTTGTTTCTGGGATATCTGTTCTCCGAGCCGATTTTTTCTTTCCTCCAGGAATTTTTTCTTCCCTGTAGATTTTTTGTGCGCGTGCTTTGAATTTTTACAACGAGGAATTTGAGTTTTGATGTTTGGAAATTTTGGAATGATTGTTTTTTGTTGATGTTTAATTATATTTGGTCTTTGAAACGTGGTTTACCACAGTCATTCTTTGCTAACTCTTTCACAAGAACTTATTTGGAAATCTCAGAAAAATGCTTTGCGACATTTTAAATATTTGATGTAGCAATGGAATTATAATTAGTTAATTTTTAAATGAATTGTTTTGCCCTAAGCTATTCTTTCATTTACCGTTTACATACAAAAGAAAGTGAAAACAAAATAAGTGGATTTTCGAATTTCAAAACCATTTGAAGCCGTTTCTAATGTGCCGAGCTCTGCAATAAGCTACACTCACAAATGAAAATGAACTAGATATTTTATCCAATACCTCTCAATAAATACTCTATAACTATGGCGATTTTAAACAAGCAAAGTAACAGATTACCCACTAGTGGGTATAATTTTTAGAAAAGTCACTTGTGAGTAATATTCTATTTATAACAATAATAATAACACACAACACCTTGGTAAGTACTTCGATTGACATTTTAATTTAGAAAATTTAAAGCATATGTCACTGTTAAATAATACCTACTTCTTTAATAAATTTTGCATTTATTAAGAGTTGTTGGATAAAACGTTATACTTCACACGTGAGCAAAGTGGAAATAGCCACTCGATAAAATTATCACACTCAGCCTTCGGCTTCGTGTGCTAAAATTTCTCTCGTGGGTAATTTCTTACTTTGCCCACTTGTAAAGTAATAGTTATTTCTGTATCAAGGCACTGAAGTTTTACTTTTTATCACGAATATGGAATGGAAAATAACCATGTGAGTTACCTTTAAAAACAAATCAATCGGCCACATTAAATGGGATGCAATTGCAGAGCATGCAAATTAAGAAGATTTCATATCATTTCTTATCTTATCACTAGTTTGTGTGAAGTTATATACAATTTATAGTGTAATATTGAAACACTGAATTGAGTATAATTTATATAATAATACCCTCTGTTAAGTGTTTTAATTTTTACCATTCACTGGTAATCAATTTTACCAAACTGCGTTATGGTAATATTAACACCATCACGTATGTTTTTGTATGTAGATTCGTTTTTTTTTTAATTTGTCATGACAGTTTTGACAGGGTTAATAGTAATGATTGTTGTTGTTGCATAACAACTCTAAAGCACACCGTGTTTTAATGTTACGTTATCACACGCTTTTTAGTTTGTTGAACAAGGATTATGATGCATGTATAATAAAAAATATTCTTTAGAAAGGGTGAATATCAGAGGTGCATTTGAGACCAAATCTTTATCGCTGTAATATGTTCGTTATCGCCTTGTTACTAAATAACAGTAGGTATGTAGGTATAAAGTACTTTTGGAAACTGTTTTGTGCCATAATCTTAATTTTTCCTGGAGGCTATAACAATTTTGTAGTTAATTTGTCAATATACCAATTTGATGATCAAAATTTTTAAAGAAGTAGACTTCCTACATATTCCCGGAGAAATAAAATACATTTTCTTTCAAACTTTGCTTTTTACTTTCTTATACAAAGTATAAGGAAGTATTGGAATCACGGAAAAAACCGTTGACGAGATTTTTGCGGAAATACATATTTTGACGTCCACTGAATCCGTTAAGACTGATTTCTCAATGATGTCTGTGTGGGAGGATGTAAGTATGGATGGATGGATGTCCGTGTGCGTAATATCTCATGAACGAGACAAGATATGTAAACGAAACTTGGAATATATAAGCTTCATGAAAAAATGAAGAGCTGAGTTGATTTTAAATGAAATTGAAAAACCGAAAGAGGAAGTTTACTGGACACACAAAACAATAAATTCCATTCTTTTCAAAAATAGAATCAGCTATGAGAAAAAGTTTCAAATGAAAGATGTTAGCAAACATATTTTTAATATAAAATGTTATTTGCACTTTTCTTGTACATGCTTCTAATTTTGAGAAAAACTAAATTATATGTCTAACAATATATTTCTATAATCTGAGTTACAATGGGAATAAAAACTAAACTATTTTTAATATCTATGTGTCAAACGTGACTAATAATTGTGAAGTGTCAAAAATGTGTGTCGTGAGAAATTTTATAAAAGTAATATTTGTATTATTAGTTAGAAAGTAGACAGGTACTTATATATCAAATAATAATAATGTATTGTCGGCTTTTCAACTTTTTTTATAGTTATAGCCCTAACACATTCATATGTACCATTTATTTATTACATTAAATATGGAAATTACATTTTATAATTACATTATACGTACAAATGTATTTACAGACACACACAAACACCCAAGCCCCAGGTGGGAATCGAACCCACAATCTCAGTGACCGAACGGCAAGGTCGCTTAGAGCGCTGTTAAGACCCGCTGCCTTAACACGCTCGGCCACCGAGACGGCTTATATATCAAATAATTGTTAAAATAAATTCATACGCAAGGAACAAGTCATACATGTTCAGTTGGTTTTACTTCTATGAGAAAGTAGTGTGGTGCCCGCACCACATTTTTAAGGATGGAATCAACGTGTTAAATACCGTATTATTTTTCTTCTCTTCTGCATAATCTACATATTATTTCCATCTTCCGGTAACCGTTTGTCGGAAATGTCCTATAGCGAATTGTGATAACCAATAAATCTAAGATTCTGTGGCATGCTGGTAAAACAAATTGTACGATCGAGTAGTCTTATCTTGTAAGTACATCAGCATTTTCATCTTTAGCGCTAAAAGTTCGCCAATAATAAAAACACAAAATAATTATCGACTCCCAACCATCCATTTCGCATGTTCATTCATCCATCATATTATAAACAAATGAACAACGCCAAACAGACAAAAACAAGTGCCGCATTCTGAAATCCACGGCGCACTATAACACGAGAAATCTGCGAACATCCATGTAGTCGATATGCAATAGGAGAGCAGCGGTTCGGTATTCTTTAATGGTTTACGTGAGCAATTAATTAGAACGCTGATTAATTAACGCGGCTCGGTTAATGAATGGTGTTTCGCTGCGCACAGCACACCGCGATGTGGAGGAATACGTAAATATATCATCACGCCTTTGCAAATATCAAGAGGCGAAGCGTTTTGTGATCCCGTACAAGTCGGACACTGGCAACCTGTCGATGTATCAGCGAACAGATCTTCCTTCAGTTGAATCGGACACGTTCTTGTGACTTGTGAGTCTTGACTGTTGAGCTGATCTATCAAAGGTTTGTTAACATTTCTAGCTGAAGATTTTTGACATTCTTTCTTCAGGTAGCAACACACGGATCTTAGATAACCGTCCTATACTGTTGAGGCTCAGGAGGAATGTATTTATAATTTCTCGATGGGTTAACTCAAAGTTTATTCGATTTCCTTTCTGGATCCCTTGAAATAATATCGAGTTCTTCAAATGACAACAAATGGCTGTGTGCTCAATAACACACGGACGAGAAAATATAGCGAAAGAAATATACGTAATTATGTCATGCACAGAACTAAGTAGATTTTGGTCATAATTGCAAAACTGGAAAAGGAAGTTTACTGGACAAAAAATAGATTCAAATTATTTCAAAAGTAGATTCAGCAACAAGGAAATGTTTCAAATAATAGTATATTATGTTACAAGTTTTATAAACGTATCTTTGGTCGCAAATTTTTTAGGAACGAAAGCGAAGCGACTATAAAGAAAACAAGTGCCTAAAGAGTTTATTAAACATGTGAAAAATGTTATATTCTGTAATGTTTTACTTTAGCTACTATTTTGGCTAACTTCG
Organism: Poecilus cupreus; assembly: GCA_963942605.1. NCBI lineage: Eukaryota > Metazoa > Arthropoda > Insecta > Coleoptera > Carabidae > Poecilus > Poecilus cupreus. The sequence goes on from OZ012729.1 coordinate 17,545,487, forward strand.
CAGTGATATCGTGTACTTTAGTATCGATTTCGGAAAAAATTATTCATAGAACATTAATCAAAATTAGATATTTTTAATGAAGTGTAAGTTAGGAAAGTTCAGTAAAAAGTGATATAATCATCATAATGGACAAGAAATGAGAAAAGAAAATGAGATGGATGAAGCATGCCACGAAAGAAAGAAAAACGCTTTGAAATATAAAACTTTGTAAATAATTTTTGTTGATTCTAATCCCTAGGGCAAGAATAATAACAAATAAACACATAAATTCGCACATAAGTGGTTATGTCATTATCCTAGCAGACCAGAGGTGGAGGGTTCGAATCCCACTGAAGAGCATGTCGTTTGTGTTCATATAAAATTCACAATCATCCAATTATGAGACGGCATCTCACGTAAGTAGTTAGAATTCTACTCATGTTGCTTAAAAAAATTCGAACAAAAGGTAATTTGATCAATTCATTCTCAGTTCGATTCCTACAGCACCAAATAATTTGACAGCATTTGCTCTAAAGCAGAGTGTCACACTCAAAATGTGTAAACGGCGTAGTGTCTATTAATATTTAGTGTTGCAGAACTCATGCGCAATTAGAATTAGTTATAATAGCCTAAATATACCTATTTATAAAAGATGTTTATTTAATTATGGTAGTGTCCCGAGTTTCTTACCTTCAAAATTCTGTTATTTCCCCAATGTTGCCAACCCCCGTCGAGCAGGGATATTTTAAATTTCCTCTATTCATTTTCGCCTAACTAATAGCGACAGCCTTCTTAACTGACACCGATCATATTTTAAATAAAAAGGACGACAGACCGTTTTTTGTTTTGTCTCTGGATTGACCTGTTACACAACAAAATAACATCTGAACATCGGGTTCTTCGATGGGGATACGCTAAGGTCTTGGGTGGCCATGAAATTTTAATTAAAAATATTTGTTTCTGGTTTTAGGAACCTTAGGGTGCCTAGAAATACGTTCCTATAACTCGGAGGAAATTTTCAGTTACTTTTTACTAGTTTTTGGTGATTATCCAATGAACAGAAGTGGTAATTTACTTGAAGCCTTGGAGTCAGGTTATTTAGAAATATCTCAGTAAATTATCTAGTATTATTGCAATTCTTATTATCAGAATATTGATTGTCTACAATTTCTGTTTGAAATATTTTTCTCCTACTAGCACCATTTAGGAATTCCAATACGTTAAAGAAATATTCTGTTTTGATATACGAGTATTCGTTTAAATTTGCTAACCTGTACATTTTAAAAAGAAATTAACAACAAATGAAAAATGTCATTTTTTGACATGTTATAATTTAAAGAGCGATGGATATATTTATTACATTGTTGTATTATTTTCTGTAGAAATTTCGTAATGACGAATTTGAAAATTCAATTCTTTCTATTTTTTTCAATTATAGTAAAGACAATAATACGCAAGTCAAGAGTGTTCTGACGAGAGCTTCCGGTCCGAGATGTGTACATTGACATTATTGTCTGTTTAACGCCCGTGGTGCATTCAACGTTTAATGTCCGACCCATATATTATATTATTAAAGATTTTTTGGTGTTTGCTCTATTATTGTGTTTTGTTAGAAAAAGGGCGCGTTCAGCCGAACCTAGCGGCTAGCTAGCATTTGCTAGTGATAGATTCTAGCAAATGAAAAGTAGTATGAACTTGAATGGAATTTTGCTGGTACTGTCATCTTGTGTCAGTCAAGTTAGGTGGAATTAACCTCAAATTCTGATAATAGACAAATCCAAAACAAACGTGTCGGTCTGTGGATCGTGAGATCCTCAGTTCGAATCCCACCGCCGACAGTTACAAATTTAAATTTACCCCTGTGTTCCCCCTCCACTAACAAAAATATATCACTTATCGAGATCTGCGTAAGCAGAGTGCCACACCCCACAATGGGTAAAAGGCGTGATGATGATGATATATACAAATACTTCATATATTTCACTAAATTTTAAGTTATTTTTATAGTTTTTTTGCAGACATGGTTAATATTGATAGCATTATAAATAAATTTTTATACTTTTGACAGTTCTAGAAGGTTCGCTAGCTCATCTAGCGCAAATTTATTTCGCTAGGTCGCTAGTCTAGCTGCTGAAATTTAGCGGTTACTTAGCAATACGTTCAGCTGTGACAGCTAGGTTAGCGATCTAGCTGCTAGGTTAGGCTGAACGCGCCCATTATTCTATTTGCTTACAAATGCAGTAAATAGGTAACGCGATAATCTTATTTGTTTACAATACTGATTTGTTTATTTTAATATTTCTATCTGCCAATAGAAGTCAATGTTTATTTCTATCTGCCAATAGAAGTCAGTGTTTGTGTATTCTGTGCCCAGTAGCAACAACATCAAATTCATAACGCCCTAGGGTATTATTTGGTATATAATTGCCCTGATTCGTAATTCGTAATTGTGGTTGACTGTACTTTTTAATTATTTAAGTTGTACTTGTACCTTTTATTGTATTTTCCGTAATTCTTGTGTTTTTTCCTGTCCTTTTAGTGGGTTTTCTTACCTGTTGGACAGTGTATATTAATAATAATAATAATAATCATAATAATAATAATAATAATAGCCAGGACGGTATGATAACAATAACGTAACGGTCGAACATTACATAAATAAATAAATCTAAAACTGTTCTAATAAATGTTAAATATTTTTCGTTTTTGTTTAATATTCCAGGGCCATGTTACAATTTTTCTAATAAATATTAATTTGAATTCGATGGATATATCGTGCAGTATTAATATTTAGGTAACTAAGTGGGCCTTTTTACAACTTTTGTATTTATATTTTTTTTTGTAAAGGGAATAGGTAAAAAGACATAGCAATATAAATAAAATTTTATTGAAATTACTATACGCTACATTTCAATTCTACACCCGCATATTACGTATATTGTTTGGAGTACATAATTTTCTAGGTATATTTCAAAATTCAAAAATAAAAAATAAAATCATGGCAAAGAGTCCAAATATGAAAGAAAATAATATTATTGCACCCCTCCCGTGGTCAAAATACCCTTGAATAACCCAATAAAAATTACACGCACCCCACAAAAACGCATCGCAACATCAACAATAGCCGGAGAGTCAATTTTAACATAAATTCTCTATTAATCACATCTTTGTCTCCATGCGCGATTTTATTTCAGCCACGCGTCATTTTCGACGCACCCTGTAGCCGAGTGCGCGTGTGGTATCATTGTCGCAGAGTCACGTGACCGCCGGAAGTAGCGCGACTCGTCACGTGACGCTCGTAACGCTTATAGCGCTCAGCTTCCGCTCAAAGAATGACTGCCATTTTCACTGCGAATTTTGTTGGCTATGTTGGCAATTTGTACAGAGCACCCTGTATTTCATGGAGAGCTTTTGATTGGAATTATGATAGTAACTCACTTAATTTATGGTGAATTTTTAATTAGCTATTTTTCATTTGAATTTATGAGATATATGCCGGACATTTTTTTGGTGTTTTAAGTAAATTTATGTTTCATGATGTATGATAGATACTAATTTTTTCACGGCGATTTCGCTAAATATTTTTATGCTTAAAATATTTTAGTTGTACAGCAATTAATATGCTAAACTTAAAGAAACATAATCGTCTAAATTAATTTAGGAACTCCTTTTACTTCCCTTGACATATACATTCAAATTAAATTGAATCTACAGTAAATTTTAGAACCAGAATTCTTATAGAATTGTGGAAATTATCAAAAGTCTTCTTATACATCCAATTCTTTGGTTTTCGGAAAACAACGATTTATGTAACAGGGCCTAAATCTTAATAAAAAGAAAATATTGATAGCGACCAATTTTGTTTTGCTAACATTTCTAACATTTTTCAAAAATTAATGCGGAATACGTTATTCGGCCCAAATCTCTAACAGCTATTTAGAGGATAGAACCGATTGTGGATGAAATCCTATTAAAATATTGCTTAGCAACGATACAGTAACGTATAGATTAACAGTCCGGTAAAGTCCCATTTACCAGACTGAAATCAGTTCGGTAAACATGTAAATGTGATACAGTATGAAATAAATACATTTCGTAGTTCTATATATAAAAAATATATCTATTAAGATATACAGTTTGCAGAGCTCATGCGCGATAAAAAGTAGAGAATATATACTTAATTTTGATTTGATAAACGTATTCTTCTAAAAAGTACTATCATATTCATAGAAATCTACCCCCTAAAATATAGTCATTTCCCCTATTACTACCAACCCCCGCTGATCAGAGATGTTTTGAATTTCCTACATTCATTTTCTCCTAACTATAATCATTTTCCAGATGAATACTAGTACGCTTTCGCTTTTGAGCAGAACGAGAAAGCATGGAACCGTGGAAGAATAAAGTATCATCATTAATTTTTAGTTTTAGTTGCATAAATAGTTTAGTAAGTATGTGTCTCTGTGTGTGATTATTTCCTGCATATGTTTTAATTTTAGTTATTTTTATACTTGTATGTTTTATTTGCAAGCGCTTGCAAACTCTAATCTTTCTAGAAATTAAAATTAAAGTTTGACAAGTCGCGTCAGTTCTATGTAAATTCGCTACTAATACATTGTGATTAGAAATGGAGACAGATTAGAACATATTTTGTTTTTAATTTCGCAAATAAAGCATCCGCTTATTTATATAAAAGTAACGATAGTAGTAAGTTTATTTGCATATAAAGTGTATGGACTTATTACAAAAGATTGGCATTATATAAAGTAAATTGTGGGATAGCGAATATAAATAGTACAAATATAATAATATAAAATAAAATTAATAGCTCTGTGGCAACGCAGCGGACTGTGGATCCTCGGTTCGAGCCTCACAGCCGACAAATTTTCGAAACTAAATTTCATACATACATACATACAATTACCGCTGTAGTTTCTCACCTCTACCATCCTGGAGGCAGTGAATTAACGGCTGGTAACTGCACTTCACGCGCAAAATATATCACAATACGGATATCTAATTTAGGCAGAGTGCGACACCCAGAAATGGGTAATTGGCGTGATGTTATTATTTATGTAAACTAAAGTATGATATCAAACATATGTTATATGTATAGAATAATTATGAAAGTTCAATAAACTGAAAGTAATTAAGACAATATAAAAAAATTAAATTGGTTAGGTACTTTTAATAGATCACTTTTCAAATTACTTTCATTCCCAATATCTTCCAAGCTGGTATTCTCTTGACCTTATCTTTAAAATGCTAGTTTTTATTTCAAAGATTATTTTTGTGATATTTATTCAGTTGAAATGTGTCATTGTTTGGCACACGTCTGCGTTTTAAACAATCCTGTGATTATTATAGTGCGAATAAAGCTATATAGAATATTCCAGTATTCTGTAGCTTTTGTTTTTAAATCAAGTCAAATAGTTAAGTTAGCATGACAGTGGCATAAGTGCGTTACCTCAATTTATTTTTAATTTGTGGATCAAAAAATAATAAATTAGAAAATATTTCTCCAGTTTCTTTCTCAAATTTGTTAGGAAATAGTCACGAAAGGCCGTAAAATCCTTTTTCTGCAACCAGCCGCGAAATAAGCATTTCTCAGCCACAATACAGACCGAGAAATTGAATTTCGCAGCTGGTATGAAAACGGCCGCGAAATACAAATTGCAAAACTAATTATTTTGTTTATCAAATGTCAATTCTAAAGCCACTTTCTATTTACAATAAAACTGTTTAATATTTGTAATTACATATTTTTTATGGTTGCACAAAAAATAGTGTGTACACCTTGTCCGCGAAATCCTTTATCGCCCTCGAGATTGTCCTGCTTAGGCCGCAAGTAGCCTCGGCGACAATTTTTCTGTCAGTGCTCTAAAAAATAATTTCGCGGCATTGGTATACAAATAATAACAGTATTTTTTCAATTTATTCTCACTTTCTTGCTATATAACTACAAAAAATTCTTCTGAAATACTGCGCTAATAAATTATTCCATATTTATTTTACTCGCTCAAAACAATTAAATTCATAAATATATAAATATGCCGATCTTGGAGGTGTAGTGGTTGTCACTATAGCCTAGCACAACAGAGTTCGTGTGTTCGAATCCCACTGAAGAGCATAGTCGTTTTTGTTCATAAAATTCATAATCATCAACTCATGAGGCGACATATGACCATAGTAGTTAGTCCGCTTACCAGCTTCGTAAAAAAATATATATATTTATTTCACTAGGATATAACAGAAACAGCAAGACTCTCAGGGACAGTTAGACAATATACATTCTTTAAAAACAAAACGAAAAGCTATTTAGCAAGAAACGACAAATCTGTTCATTAAATTAAAATTTTAACAAAACTAAAAATTAAAGCAGTAACTGGGAATGGTACATATCGGATTAAGAAAAATAGATGTAAAGAGTAATAAAGAGTGCCGTAATTTCAATTTTTTTCGGAAAACAATCAACAATCAGTAGGCTGTAGAGCAACAAACAAAAGCGCATCGCATTCGCGGTGGAAACAAAGAACGCGGCGGTAGGAAAATTTATCGCTTTCTTTGCGCGCTTTGCGACCGGCACTTGTCTTGACTCACGCGACAATTGAAGGAAGATCAATTAACAATCGACAATCGCCTATAAAAAACAAGTGACAATCTGCGCTGGCTGGCGGTGGTCTGACTGACAGATGGCATTAGTGTCGTGTCCAGCGCACACAATAGACGCAGCTAAACCCACTAAATACTAAATCCCAATTAACGGTTGTCGCGAAATCGCACAAGGCCTTGGTGGCTTGTACTTCACTTGTTTTATGGCAACGCCGGCTTGTAATGGGCCTTTATGGAGGGCGCAAATGTTTTTTTGCCGGTGCCTGCGCCGTTTAAATGCCTTTCAGAATTGTTTGACTAGATTAAATATTTACCAAGATTTTGTTCAGAACTTTTAAGTAACTATATTTTACCCGTTTTGCTTTTTTGCTAAACCTTCGGCTTCGGCTCCTCTGACAGCAGCACCACTTGTAATTAACCACTAAGTTGCTACTTACTCAATGAGACCGTCCAACCGGCTCACTTCACAAACGAAATATCTGGCCACTTTCTTACCTGTAAACATTTCAATTTGAATGTTTAGTTATTACATTTGACACATGTAGAATACAATACATGTTGCTGTTACTGAAATGTTTTATTAAACACACAATATTACCGGAAGTTGTAATTTATTTGAAAGCTTTGATTCTTTGAACATATCTCAGGAAATAAATTGTATTCAAGAAGATGATAGAATAATAATTGCTACAATATTTATTTCAAACTTATTTTCTGTATTCTGTATCGTTTAGGAATTAAAATTCACAGGAATTGTATTACATTGTGGCCACATAAGATTCTAATTTAGAACTTGGCCCAGTTGAAATTATACAAATAAAAATTGTTTAATTCACCATGTTTATATCTTAAGTTCTACCATTTTTACTTCCCTCATATGCATATAATTATGTATGGGTGGTATTATGTTTATGTTACGAATTAATTAGATTTTGGGAACAATTCAATAACAGTAAGTGGTAGATTATTTGTAGGTATATCAGGTTTTTTGGGAATATCTTAGTAAATTAATGAGATGGAGTAAATTTATGGGAATCAAAATGATGTACAATAATATTACTTACAATTTGTATTTGAAACATTTGTCTATATTTCGTGTTTATGGTATCAAGCAATACCTCTGGGCCAAATGAAATCTTATGTTTTGTTAATTTGTTATTATTTCAGATGTTGTTTTTCCTTAAAATATTCTTTAAAATAACAGAATTTAAAGCCTGTAGTACACGAGCCAATATATCATATTGTTTCTCGTACGATATCCAATGTAAAAAATGTTGTATCGTCTACTACACATTTTTCATCCAATATTTCATACGATTTTGAAAACGCTATCAGTCCAGTAGAACAATAATTGTAACTGACAGCTGGGCAGTTTTTAAGATTAGTACATTTGAACATAAATTAACTTGCTTTAAATGATTTATTATTTCTAATTACACAACCAACAAGTAAAATAGTGAGAACAATACCAACAGCATATAATTGTTCATCCACATTACCGGGTATCATCAACTATCAAAATAACATTTTTTACTTTCTTATACAAAGTATAAGGAAGTATTGGAATCATGAAAAAAACCATTGACGCGATTTTTGCGGAAATACATATTTTGATGTCCATTGAATCCGTTAAGACCATTTACTCAATGATGTCTGTGTGTGAGGATGGATGGTTGGATGTCCGTGTACGGACATACGTAAACGAAACTTGGAATTTATAAGTTTCATGAAAATATGAAGAGCTGAGTTGATTTTGATTGAAATTCAAAATAAATGTCAAATGATAGATGTTAGCAAAAATATTTGAAATATAAAATGTTATTTGCACTTTTCTTGTACATGCTTCTAATTTTGAAAAAAAAACTAAATTATATAATTAATAATATATTTCAATTATCTTAGTTACAATGGCAACAAAAACTAAAACATTTTTAACATCTATGTGTCAAACGTGTCAAATAGTCGTTTGAAATATTATAATAGCAATAACTAGCGGTCCGACCTGCTTCGCAGGTCTGACCCCTAGGCTCCGCGTCACTGAAGACGATTACATCTGAAAATGTAAAAAAATAAATTGAGTAGTCTTAAATAACTTCCATTTAATACCAAATAATTGGCGAAGCAAGTTCGTCACCACGTTCCTCGGTTCCATGTTAGTGCATTGACAAAGAAAGCTCGTCACTTCGTTCCTCGCTTCCATGATACTACTTTGTGACAGTTGCGATTAAATCTCTTCCTTGAGAACTTTAATTTCATACCAAACACGGTAGGATTTAAATAACATTTATAAAAACAATTGACGATCGTCCAAAATAACTTTTTGATATTTGAGTTTAAATCCACTTCATGAGACTTTAATTTGATACCAAACACAGTAGGATTTAAATAACATTTATACAAAACAATTGACAATCGCCAAAAACAACTTTTTGAAACTTAAGTTCAATCCTCCTCTGCGAGACCTTTAATTTGTACCAAACACGGTAGGATTTAAATAACATTTATACAAAACAATTGACAATCGCCAAAAACAACTTTTTGATACTTAAGTTCAAACCTCCTCTGCGAGACCTTTAATTTGATTCCAAACACGGTAGCATTTAAATAACATTTGTACAAAACAATTGACAATCGCCCAAAACCACTTTTTGATACTTGAGTACAAACATCCCCTGCGAGACCTTTAATTTGATTCCAAACACGGTAGGATTTAAATAATATTTATGCAAAACAATTGACAATCGCCCAAAACCACTTTTTGATACTTGAGTACAAACGTCCTCTGCGAGACCTTTAATTTGATTCCAAAAACGGTAGGATTTACATAGTATTTATGAAAAACAATTGACGATCGTCCAAAACAACTTTTCGACACTTGAGTTCAAATCTCCTGCGTGAGACCTTTAATTTGATAACAAATACAGCAGTATTTATATAAAATTTATAAAAAAAACAGATGACGATCATCCAAAATAACTTTCTAACACTTTAGTTTAAATCTCCTCCGTGAAACCTGTAATTTGATACCAAACACGATTGTATTTAAATAACATATATAAAAAACAATTGATGATCGTTCAAAATAACTTATAGTCAGTTCTACGAATTTAGATTAAAAAGAAAATTCTTGATTATAAATATTTAAAGCCATCTTGAAAATAATTTTCAACCTTTTCATATTAGATAAGTAATTTTTATTATTTATACGTTACCGCCTAAAACACTTAAAAGCAACGAAGTTGACGAATAAGAGCATCTGTTATAAAGTATAGTCAAAGCGAAAATTTTTATTGAAAATTATTTTCTTATTTTTAAATTTAACGTTTTAAAATTTTACCAAATATTAAACATGTACGTTCCATTATTCTAAACACAAATAAAATTACTAAACTTATCTAACATGTTTACAATGAAAGTAATTTATATTTAAAATTTCTAAGTGAACTGTCAATGAAATCCATAAATGTCACATTCATAGCAACGGGCGCAATTCTTTTTATTTAAAATTGAACAAAAACTACCACGGATAGTGTGATTTTGTAAATTTTGACTTTAATTATTTAATATCTTGCACATCATGAGTAAGAAAAATGTGAATTCATAAAAAGCACGTATTCCCAATCAAACTCTAATTGTCCGAAAATGTTTCACTCGAATCCATCAAATCGTCTAGGCTGTAGAGCTGCGCACATATTGTGCAAATTTTCGGCCTTATTTATTTAAAATCTCGCACATCATGAGTAAGAAAAATGTAAATTCATAAAAAGCACGTACTCCCAATCAAACTCTAAATGCCTGTAAAGGTTTCACTCGAATATATCAAACCATCTAGGCTCTAGAGCTGCGCACATATTTTATAAATTGGTTACTAAGCAGATGAAAGTATAGAGAATCCTAAGCTGTTTAGTATATAGGACTAGCGGTCCGACCTGCTTCGCAGGTCTGTCCCCTAGGCTCCGCGACCCTGAAGAAGATTATAACTGAAAATGTAAAAAAATAGATCGAGTAGTCATAATCATAAATAACTTCCAATTAATATCAAACAATTGGCGAAGCCAGCTTGTCACTACGTTCCTTGATCCATATCAGTGCATTGACTTGAAAGCGAGGAACGAAGTGACGAGCTTTCTTCGTCAATGCATCGGCGAAGCAAGCTCGTCACTACGTTCCTCGCTTCCATGTCAGTACATTGACGAGGAAAGCTCGTCACTTCGTTCCTCGCTTTCAAGTCAGTGCATCAGCAAAAAAAGTTCATCACTTCGTTCCTTGCTTCCATATTACTACTTTATGGCACTAAAGTTTAAATCTCTTCCGTTATATTTAATTTGATACCAAAGACGGTAGGATTTAAATAACATTTGTAAAAAAACAATTGACAATCGTACAAAACAACTTTTTGACAGTTGAGTTAAAATCTCCTCCGCAAGACCTTTAATTTGATACCAAACACGGTAGGATTCAAATAATATTTATAAAAAACAATTGACAATCGTCCAAAACAAATTTTTGATTTTAAATAATATTTATAAAAAACAATTGACAATCGTCCAAAACAACTTTTTGACACTTAAGGTTAAATCTCATGAACCAGACATTTAATTCAATACCAAACACGGTAGGATTTAAATTACATTTAAAAAACAATTGAGAATCGTGCAAAACAACTTTTTGTCACTTGAGTTCAAATCTCCTCCGCGAGACTATTAATTTGATACCAAACACGATAGAATTTAAATATTATTTGTAAAAAACAATTGACAATCGTGCAAAACAACTTTTTGTTAGTTGTGTTCAAATCTCCTCCGCAAGACCTTTAATTTGATACCAAACACGGTAGGATTTAAATAATATTTATAAAAAGCAATTGACAATCGTTCAAAACAACTTTTGGACACTTAAGTTCAAATCTCCTCCGAGAGGCATTTAATTTGACACCAAACACGGTAGGATTTAAATAACATTTACAAGAAACAATTAACGATCGTCAAAAATAACTTTTTTACACTTGTGTTTATGTCCTTCATGAGACTTTTAATTTGATATCAAACACGATAGAATTTAAATAATATTTATAAAAAACAATTGATAATCGTCCAAAACAACTTTTAGACACTTGAGTTCAAATCTCTTCCGCAAGATTTTTAATTTGATACCAAACACGGTAGGAATTAAATAACATTTATACAAAACCATTAACGATCGTCCAAAACAAGTTTATGACACTTGAGTTCAAATCTTCTCCGCGAGACCTTTAATTTGATACCAAACACAGTAGGATTTAAATAATATTTATAAAAAAACAATTGAAAATCGTCTAAAACAACTTTTTGATACTTGAGTTCAAATCTCCTCTGCGAGACCTTCAATTCAATACCAAACACGGTAGGATTTAAATGATATTTATAAAAAACAATTAACAATCGTCGAAAATAACTTTATGACACTTTATTTTAAATCTGAAACTTTTAATTTAGTACACGGCAGGATTAGAAATAAAAAACAACTCATGATAAAAAAAATTCTGAAAGTGATTATAAATATTTAAAACGATCTTTTTATATTAGATATTTAATTATTTAAATTTTACCGCCTAAAATACTTCTAAGCATCAAGGTTGTCGAGCGGAGACATCTGTGTACTTTTTGAGAAGGAAAAGAACCCATATATGAAGTGCAAAATAATTTTCAACTTTTTTTATGTTAAATAAGAAATTAACTCATTTGAATTTTACCGCCTAAATTCCTCAAAAGAATCGATGTTGACGAACAAAGACATCTGTCATAATTATTTTGAATTAGAAAAAATATGAAAAAAAAAATCATATTTAAATAAATTAAAAAATAGTAAACAATGTACGTACATTTATTCTAAACACAAATAAATTTGCCAAATTCATCTAACTTGTCTACAATTAAAGTAATGTACAATTAAAATTTCGAACTGAACTGTCAAAAATGACAAGTTGTCATTCTTTTTTTCAAAAAATTAAAGATAAAGTGTATTGACAGTTCACTTTGAAATTTTAAAAATAAATTATTTATAATTCTAGACAAGTTAGACAAGTATGGTAAATTTATTTCTGTTTAGAATAAATGGGCGTACATGTTTAATATTTTGTAAAATTTTAAAACATCAATTTAACAATAAGAAAATAAATTTCAAAGTGAACTGTCAATTCCCTTTATCTTTGAATTTTTAACAGTAGTAGCAACGCGTGTTATTTAACAAAAGCTACACGGAACACTAGATGTACCTTATTTATTTAATATCTCGCACATCATGTGTAAGAAAAATGTGAATTCATAAAAAGCACGTATTCCCAAAGAATATTTAAGTGCCTTTGAAGGTTTCACTGGAATCCGTTAAACCGTTTGGGCTGTAGGTCTGGGTACAAATGGTTTCTAACCAGATGAAAGTATAGAGAACCACTCTAACCGATTAGTATATTGGACTAGCGGTCCGACCTGCTTCGCAGGTCTGACCCCTAGGCTCCGCGACACTGAAGAAGATAGCAGTCTCTTTGTTCCTCGCTTCCAAGTCAGTAAATTGGCGAAGAAAACACGTCACTTCATTCCTCACTTTCATGTCAGTGCATTGGCGAGGAAAGCTCGTCACTTCGTTCCTCGCTTTCATGTCAATACATTAGTGTCATGTCAGTGTCTCTTAACTTCCCGTCTCTAAAACAGTTCATTTAATACCCCTAAGTTAAGTTTCTAGTAATTTCCACAAAAACAATTGCTGGTCGTTATTATTTATGATAAAGAAGGTTCATCACTACTTTTTACAACTTTTTGAACCTGAAAGGTTACATTCAATACTTCACAAGCTAGGTTTAGGGGAATTTTCAGAAATGCAATTGCCAATCGTACTGATTTATAATAAAGATCGGTCATTACTAAGTTCCTCAATATTTCACTTCTGAAACATTTTACTAGATACCCCACAGGTCGCAAATATTCATAAATTTTAAGGAAAAATAATTGCCGATCGTAATTGGTTTGCGAAAAAAATTACAACAAACACAATTAATACATTTTCCGTGGATATTACCAAGACCAAGTGTTTTAATTTTTACCCTGCAATAGATTTCAAGTGACTTTAAAAAAAAGATTATCTGCGAACTCCTAAAACATTTCATTTCATACCCAAGTTAGATACAAAAAAAAAAAAAAAAATTAAATTTAAATTAAACACAATTTGCATTAATATTTGATCATATTATAAAGATTTTTGCAAATCTGACATTTCTATTGTCTTCTTGGCAATTTAAAAATACCGGTAATAATAATGTATAATAATTTGCATTCCATATTGTCGACTTTACCTAATCTAACGTCAAAGTAGAATAAAATTTTTATAAAATTTGATCGTGTAATATCAACCTTACCCAGTCTTACGTTATCTTGTCAGTTACACTTCAAAGTACAACGGAAGCGAATAAATTTAAACTTGTCTATTCAAGATTCTCATTTGATACCAAACACTTTTTCTGATGTCTTTTATGAAAACAATCGACAGCCGCCATTTTCTATATTATCATTTGTCCCGTCTATTCGACATCTTTCTTTGGATACTCAAAAAGTGATTAAAAAAAAAAATTAAATCAAACATTTAACAACTTAATTAATATTTGATCATGTGATAAAGCCTTTTGTCAATCTGATATTTCTATTGGTAATTTAAAAATATTATCAATAATAATGTACAATAATTTGCATTCTCCTTTGTCAACAAATTTGGCGAATTCACTTTATTATTATTAAATTTGATCGTGTAATACCAACTTTACATAATCTAACTATAAAAAAAATTCAGTTGGAATTTAATTTCAAGGTTTTATTTTTATTAAATTTGTTCATGTTATAAATACTTCTGTCAATCTGACATTTCTATTATTATCTCGTCAATTTAAAAGAACCGTCAATAATAATATATAATAATTAACATATTACATTGTCGACTAATTTAACGCAATTACTTTATTTTTAATAAATTTGATCGTGTAATACCGACTTTTCCTAGTTTAAATAAAAGTTGCATCAAAGTGAAAATTTTTTTATTGGAAATTATTTTATCATTTAAATTTCGCGTTTTTTTATTTTTATTAAATTTGATAATGTAATAAAGAATTCTGTCAATCTGACATTTCTATTATTATCTTGTCAATTTAAAAATACCGTTAATAATAATAAACAATAATTAGAATTCTACATTTTCGACAAATTTGGCGGATTAACTTTATTTTTACTTAATTTGATCGTGTAATACCGACTTTTCTTAGTTTAACTTCAACATAGCATCAAATTGTAAACTGTTATTCGAAATAATTTTTTGCTGTCAAGTTCGCGGTTTTCTTCATTTTTATAAAATTTGGTCGTGTAATACCGTCCTTCTTCAGTCTAACGTCGGTTTGACAGTTATACTTTGAATTTAAATTTCCCGGTTTTATTTAATTTTCAGTAAATTTGATCGTATAATACAGATTTAGCGTCACCATAACATATAAACTTCAAAATGCAATCAAAAAGAAAAATTTTATTAGCCATTATTTTTAATTATTTTAATTGACTTGTCTAGAATTAATGTAATTTTTAATTATAATTTCAAACATCTGTCAAAAATAACACGTTGCACAAAAATTTGTGACAATATAAATTTTTGATTACAATAATGCAAATATTTGATTACAATAATGAAAATACTTGATTACAACAATGAAACTCTTTCATTACAATAAATTATTATATAAAACAATAAAAGTATATTATTTTCACACTAGAAATTATTATTCTAATCTCCATACCAATATTTTAAAATTGATCCTGGTCAAAATGTTTCGTTCCGTATAAATAGCTGCCGAAAAATATTTCCTCTTGGAATATTAGCAGGTTGTTGACAGGGTAGAGTAGCATAGTTTTCATCATGAATATGACAACTTTCGTCATCTACTGTTTGAGATTTAAATAACTACGTAAGATAATTTAATTGAATTTAATAAGAAAACTGCTGACATATGTACTGTAATCTTCCTCTTCATGAATTTTTCTTATAATATATAATACAGCTAATGCTATATTGCTTCATTAGTATTTAATAATTTTATGCGTAATTCTATAGTTGATATCTTGTAAATACAACAAAATTTAATTTTATCATTGATGCTTGATTTATTTGTATATGTTTTTCTCTACAACATAAAATAAATATATATCTTCCTACTATGTATTATATTTAATTTCACTATTTATAAATGAAGAATCAACTTTTTTAACGATTCCCTCACTCGATATACCGTGAAATGTCAAAATTTTTCCCAAATTCAGGAATACATTATGTTTACACTTTGATAGCCCTAATACATCGAATAAAATTAGTTTCATTGGTATTTAATCATTTCGTACATAATTGTATAGTATTTCATAAATTGTTCCGTGAAAATATAACCAAACTTAAGGTTGATTTTTTTTTTATGGAATTCTTGAAATATGAGTTCTCTGCAATATAATCGGGAAAATGTATATTGTACAATTAAATTATACACACTTACCATAAATTATAATTAATTTTTGGTTGTTTATGTAAAAAACAACATTTTTAATCAATACAAGATACTTCAATCTGTACAAGGATTTTGAATTAAAAAGTTGTATGTTTTCATTTTGACTGCTCCTAATTCATCCAATATAATTTGTTTTATAAGTATTTATTAATTTCTTCCGAAATTCTATAGTATTTTCAAATTTAATTTGTTCTTTGTTCATATAACCTAATTTATATATGACATTTATAATGAAGTTCGTAATGTATTTCCTGCAAAATTATTAGGAGAAATGATATTCTATAATTAAATTATACACTTACCATGAATTTCATTTAATTTCAGTGTATTTGTAATTTAGTACGTGACCAAAACTATTTTTCATAAAATATTGACGTTTACAAATCAATTTGAATTAACTGCAACTGTCAAAATATGTAAATCATTTCTACCACTTTAAAAAATTTACAAAATAGTACTCATGTTCGCTCCTTTATTCTAAACACAAATAAATATAGCAAACTTATCTAACCTGTCTACAATTAAAGTAATGTATAATTAAAATTTTGAACTGAACTGTCAAAAATGACAAGTTGTCATTCTTTTTTAAAAAAAATTAAAGATAAATTGTATTGACAGTTCACTTTGAAATTTTAACAATAAATTACTTAAATTCTAGACAAGTTAGACAAGTATGGTAAATTTATTTCTGTTTAGAATAAATGGGCGTACATGCTTAATACTTTGTAAAATTTTAAAACATCAATTTAAAAATAAAAAAATGAATTTGAAAGTGAACTGTCAATACCCTTTATCTTTGAATTTTTAACAGAAGTAGCAACGCGTGTTATTTAACAAAAGCTACACGAAACAAAAAATTAGTTTATTTACTTAATATCTCGCACATCATGTGTAATAAAAATGTGAATTCATAAAAAGCACGTATTCCCAATCAAACTGTAGATGCCTGTAAAGGTTTCATTCGAATATATCAAACCGTGTAGGCTCTAGAGCTGCGCACAAATGGTTTCTAGGTAGCCAAAAAGTTAAGCTGAATAGTATATTGGATTGTATTATCAATTAGAAAGTTTTAAAGACTAGATATTAATTAATACCTATTTTAAAATAAAATTATTATTAACAGAAGAAAAAATTTAAAAGGTTTACCATCTATAGTAATTATCAAAATAAAGTCATACGCAAGGAACAAATTATACAGGTTCAGTTGGTTTTATATGTATAAGAAAGTATTGTGGTGCCACACCAGATTTTTTTTAATTGTCGCGCATGCGTCATTTCTTCAATATGAGAAAAAATTGTCTCGTGTACGATCTAAACATTTTAAACCAATACATTATATTGTTTCTCGTATGATGCCCAATATGATATAAAATCATATGATATATTGGACAGGTTTTATAATTTGAAGCCGGATTTATGCAGCCATTTACATTTATTTTAATTTTCATTTAACAGTTAAATGTATGTAAGCTAATGCACCCATTCATGCAACATTCAACTTTTAACTTTTAAATGAGAATTATAAATGACGCATGCGTTTACGAGTAGTCGCGACCGATCAGCTGATTGTGATTGGGTTTTAGTAAGGTTATGTGGTTTTTATTGTAATTAATGCATTGAAAAATAAATTAATAACTTCGTCTTCGCTATCACTGTTATTGAACATCGTCACTTGTAAAATAACCCTAAATTTTATTCCATGCCCATATTTGACATTTATTACATTGGCCACTTGCCTGTTTTTGTGCGCATGCCTTCATTCTCATTTATCTTGTTGCATGAATTCGTACATTTAAAAAGAATAAATGGGAATGAAAATTAAATTAAATTAAATGTAAATGGCTGCATATATCAGGCTTTACTTACAATTTTACACCATTTAAAAGTCGTTAAGGCGGGAGGTTATGTGTTGGGCTCATCAGATTATTACTCCAAATATTATCGCAACATCTTTAACTTGAAAGTTGGTTCTATTTCTACAGCTTATTTCACATTTGAAATAAATTGAATTATTGTCCAATAGTAAACTTCCACCAAAGTCTATTCAGCTCTGCGCAATGTCATGAAACATACAATTTTGAAGATTTGTTGTTCCATCTTTTCTCAATAATGAGAAAATATAGTAAACCCGTAAGATTTCGTTGTAATGTTCATAATTTGTGCGATTTGCAAGCGCTACGAAATCAGTATTAATTCCATCGTTGCTCTACCAAAGTGCATCTCAACTGGTCAGATAGGGGACGAAGAACGAAGAACGAAGTACCCCAGCGTGCAACCCCTAAACGACCAAGTCACCCGGCCGGGGAACAATTGATTGTCGGCGGAAACGATGATGCGACAGACACGTGCCCGGAGCAGTTATCCGGGATATGCTTCGATGGACCCGATCGTAACATTCAAACAAATTTGCCTCGCCGGGAATAACACAGAATAATTCATTCATTTTTAAATAAAATGATTCAATAAATAGGTAACAGTAAAGATTTTAAAGGCGGTTTTCGCGACTTTAACTTTTCAGGAGGGTGCAAAACGAGGGGGTGGTATTTAAGGGTGGCGAGTGTAAGGGAGAGGGCGGGAGTCGAACGTGGACTGTTTTAAATTCTCTACATGGATTTTGTGGATCCAGGATAATCTTAAACTCACCCTCAATGTATTCTGACAACGGTATGTTTAATATCTATTGTTGTTCAATTAAAACAACAATACAGTAATGAATCTTTTGGGGGTTATACTTTGACGGCGATGCAAGAGATCTGCAACAGATTGGTAAATCGGTCTGAATTTTTTATTTTATGTGATTATTATAAACGTTATCGACATTTTTTTTGATTCATAGTTTATTTAACATTAAAATTCGAACATAACTGTAGTATAAGTTTTTCTGTTCCATTTTCATGCAATGATATGTAACTTTATATTTTTATATGGAACAGCATATATATTTTTACAAAATTTAAAGAACTTTTGTTATCTTTAAAATAATTCTTAATCATTATAGTCGTAAAATGATCAGTACAAAAACTATTCTTGTTTTCTTTAATAAATAATGTGTAAACAATCAAATTAGTTGCTGTCAGATCTTAAATAATTATTTGCTTTTTCCACTTAATTTAGTTTGTTGCATTGATGTTCAATTCGAAGATACTTTATAAATTTATTTATTGTTTGTAATTTCAAGGTATAATTATGCGTAATTCCTCATTAATAAAATCATTAATGTTTTCTATACTAATCATTCTAGAATTATAATGATTAAGATCTGTTTTAAAGAGAAATAAAAAATCTTTATAGTTTTGCAAAAATATATAGGGTGTTAAATTTAATATAAATAATAAGTAGTTTCAAATGAAAAATGTTAGCAATAATATTTGGAATACAAAATGTTATTTTTAACTTTCCTGCATCTGCTTTCAATTTTTAGATAAACTAAATTTAGAGTTTAATAATATAATGCAGTAATTAAAATGACTGTGTATGTATTGATGGATAAATAGATGTATCCTTAGTGCAACACAATTTTTAGTATATACCGGGAGTTCTTTTTTTATCAGTATATATAGAGATGTATCATTACTTTACTTACAGTTAAAATGATTGACAGCAATGTATTAAAGTATTTATTTTATAAGTAAACATAGAGATAATTTACAATAATTAAAATTAATAATTCATACCAATTTAATGTAATTTATTAAGTATTAAAGTAGTTAAAATAAATTTCTGTTTTGTAAATTATCCTCATGTTTTATTAAAAAAAAGATTTAAAACATTACTGCCAAGCTCTTTAACTGTAATTATGGTAATGTTATATACGCTATCATAGAACTAATAAAATGTGCGGAAGGAGTATAGACAAAGATAGTCTGTAATCAACACAGAGTGATAGAGATACGAAAGTCACGTGATGGGTGGCAAGATGACTAGAACTTGGTTTGACGTTTGACGTGTGAGTAGAATACGGTTTTGATAGACTTTTGTGCGAATTTTTGTCCCTAATTTATAATTTTGTCTATTTCTGTCATATTTAAATATATCAAATATGGCAAAAACCTGTTTTGCATATAATTGTACAAAACGGGCTTTATAAAACGGTGTTTGATTTGATAGGTAGGTAAATATGTCACTTTTACGTTAGAGCGCTGCATATATTTATTTATTTATTTTCAAATCATATATATATATATATATATATATATATATAATTATATATATATATATATATATATATATATATATATATATATATATATATATATATATTACAGTTTCCAAAAACTGGGGGAAAAAACAAAAAATGGATATTAGCTGTAAAACGAGAAAATTTTCAACTTAATGAAACTACATGAATTAGTGGGAAATATTTTCTTGATTTTTACACACAGCAGATTAATGCCAACATAAAAGAGACCCCCTGTATGAAAATGTGCTGTTTTCTCCCACTGCGTAATTTTAGATATGAATACCTCTCTCTTCTGTTGGTTGCAGATTATTGTATTAAAAGCATAGACAACGCTCCATCCATATATATTATTAAATTTGTGTACCCTATAAATACTAATAAAAAATATTCCTTTCATAGGAGTATACATAAACAGAATATTCGACGATTTTTCAGAGAAATCATACTAAATTCAGTGATTGCTATGGTATAATTATAGTAATAAACCAGCAATATCTAACAAATTATTTACGAATTCCAGATTCAAAAACAATGTCCCAACGTAGCACTGACGAAGAAATAGAATAAAAATTTAAGTGTTGATAGTTTATTAAAATATTTAGAATTTCAAATAACAAAACTATGCTAATGATGTATACCCTGTGTACAGTAATAAAAACACCCTATGTATGTTCGATAAAATATTACTATAGTAGTTGCTATAAGAACGAACAAATTACTAAATATCTATCCTACATGTCAAACATGTGTTAAGTGTATTTACTAAATATTCAAATACTAGTACAAATACATCAACACACTATTTATCCACATAGTGTGTGGCACTCTGCTTTCGCAGATCTCCCTAAAGTTGTAGTTGTATGAATACCATCCCGCAAATCCAGCTTCAATCCCCTTATCAAGTTAGGGTGAACCAAACTAGATTGTAACGAATCAACCAGAGTAAAAGACACGGAACGTTGAAAATTAAACTACGGGAAGATCAGCAACGGCACCGCAAAGTGACTCGGCGTTCGGCGTCGCCCCCTACCCCTCACGCGTAATGCGAGATTAACCCCGCGTCGTCAGCGTCGGCGCCGCCCGCCCCGCGACGCGACGCTTGTGAAAACAGGAGAGAATAAGTTCGTTTTTCAGGCTACTAAGAAGTGTATTCTGTTTACCCCAAAATTAATAAAACCAATAATCAAGCAAGCCACGTCCGAGCACCCTTGATTTATGTCCCAATCACTTGAATTCGTCTCGTCTTTACGCCGATATCACTGCGGGCATATAAAGTAATCGCTGCTGTGGTTGGTAGTCGACGAATGAAATATTTATATTGCTTCAGTATCTTTAGTAACGGATCTCTATTTTAGCCCAGATCAGGGGTGAAATTAGCCCTGTTGGGGTGAAGGCAATATTGGCATTCCTCTCTTATTGCCACTGATATGATATTCCCTAAACGAAAGGTTTCCTACTTATAGATTATGTTTATGAATTTTTTTGGATTTTGTAGTTTTATTAAATTTTCCGATGAAGTATTGATTTGCCGACGCTATTATAGTGAAGTCCACCAAAACCCAAAGGATTGTAATAAAACGATTAAGCAATCCATACATTACAAGTACAATAGTATATTGTATAACGAGCATGCCATGGTACTCATTTCCTACGAGTATGAAAGTTTGTAGCATGAGCCGACATTACATGCGAGTCTTACACTATACTTTTTCTACGACCACGATATTATTTCCTAATTCATTTAATTTTAATAATAAATTTGGCGCGCTGTCACCATTCTAATATTAGACAATTCTAAATCCTAGCATGGCACCTGTACCGAAATGAAATGACTTCTATTGAAATACTCAAAAAACAAATTCATTTCGCACGATGCTTGTAATGTACCTTCTAAGCAATCGTAGAAAAAATAATATTTCAACGTTTATGCCGCAAAATTACTATATGTACAGGATAATTCATAACGTACGGAAAAGATTGAAAGTATGGGTAGGGGAGCCCAAAATAATGCCGTTTCCTTAAGAAAATTTTGAGAAAGACTCAATAAGTTACAGCAAATTAGACTTCTTTTATATTAACGCCCACTCATTGAATACCGCTGAAAATAATCATAATTTTTATTGTTTCTTTCAAATCTGACAATTTGCTGTTATTTTAATTTTAAATTTTGCAAAAATAAATAATGGCATAAGCATCGAATTGTAGAAATCTATTTAATTATTGAACTAATTCCACAAACCGTAATTATGTCTACATATATTCCTCGTTACTGAAAGTATTAACAATTTTGCACTTAACTATATTTTATTATATTTTGACATTTAAAGAATTGACATTTAAATGAATTTCAACGGCAACTTGCTTTCCGGTAGTGTTTTTGTTTTTAAGTGGCTCTCATCCATGTGGACAAGTTAGAAAAGAAAAATTTAAATAGCCGTAACTTTTATAATAATACAATGCTATTAATTTTTTTAACTTAATATTGCTCAACTAACTTTAAGGTATTCTCAATTTCTATTTAAAATTTAATTAACTCCCTTAGTTTGTAACGACTGTTCATTAATTGATTTAAATTTAATGTGTTGTAATTTTTTTGTAATTGAGTTTTTGCCACAAGTTTATTAAGAAAAGACATTGTTTGGGCCTCTCTAGCGACACTTTAAATCTTTTCCGTACGTTGTGAAACATCCTGTATATTTGTCAGAATACTTCCAATGCTCAGTGTCAGATTGCATAGACGGTTGTGTTCTATGAAAAGCGAAATTACAACTCGCAATTTCGGGCTTTGTTATGATTACACATTATTCTTTGTAAAAAGTGGAAGTGTAGATAAGGTTTTATTGATGAAGGTATAATAAACAATTAGCAGCAATAAATATATTTACTGTGCTTGTGGATGTTACAAGGAAGTGTACGATTGTTTCACACCATATATTTAATTGACAATAACTTAAGATATTATCGAGAGCGATACTGAACACCAATATTAACTCAAATCATTAAAAATGTATCATTTTTCAAATATTTAATTAAGCTTTTCGCATTAGTTCGCCCAAGAGGAAATATAAGGAGAATTTGCTAAAACAATTAACTACAATCAAGATATATAAATAAGCTAATCGTGATAACAGAGGTCCTATCAAATTTATAGTGAATATACTTCCCACGGTTATGATATTTTGGAATGCCCATCCATTTAATAAAATGTATTTAAAAGAATAATGCCTTACTAATTTGTTTATTTCTTAAATTGTATATATTTTAAAAATTATTAACTAAACTTTTCTATAAAAATATATTTGTCTACTTTAAGGTTCTGGGCACAAAATGAACATCCGCTAGGATCAGGCTTGCTTGCTTTATAATATCTGCAATTGCAAAGTTCTTAAAATATTTGATTTCATTTTACTATAAGCTTAGAAAGAAAACATTTGAATCTATTCATTGTTCCTTTAATCAAATTTAAAAGGAATAAGTTCAGCCATCCTAAATACGAACCAGGGACATTTTGGACGCCAATTGTTCTGCTAACCACGATACTTTTAGTAGTTATTTTTACTTTCTTATACAAGGAGGTAAAAGAAATGAAATTTTTGCAATTCATAAATGAAA
The DNA here is from genome assembly GCA_963942605.1 of Poecilus cupreus. Taxonomy (NCBI): domain Eukaryota; kingdom Metazoa; phylum Arthropoda; class Insecta; order Coleoptera; family Carabidae; genus Poecilus; species Poecilus cupreus. The sequence continues at coordinate 17,569,429 of OZ012729.1, forward strand.
ATGGAGTAATGAAACTTTATGATTGAAGTAAAAAACAATAATTAAATTTATTTCATAATTTAGAATCAGTTGCGAAGAAATATTAAGATGTTATCAGACCTCTATTCTGTAACTTAGAGCTTAGAGCTAACTCTATAACTATGACGTCGTAGCAACAGTGACTGTTTCTATAATATGAATAAGAACTGTTTCTAACCTAGGAATTTTGTAGTGTATAAGTTTTAAAAATTTAGGTTGGTAGCATATTTGATTCTTTTTTGTGTTTGTTTATTCTTACAAATTTTAATTTTTACTTATTTATTTATTGTTTTTGTTTGGTTTTCTGATGTATTATTAGTTTAAGTTCAGTTTTTAATGCTTGTATATTTTATTTTATAAATTTCTATACTAATAAAAATTAAAATCCATAAACTGAAAAATATAATTAATCAAACTAAAAATAAAAGAATATACATATAGATGAATTAATACAAAAAATAGAAACACAAAATATCTAACGAAAAGTCATATTCTCTACACCAAATGTCAAAATAGAGCTAGCTCTATGAAGTAGAAACACCTCCAGTGGTAGCTCTACAGATAAAGACAGGCATGACATCATATACCCCTGTTTCCAGTCATATCCGCTAGACACCACCACTGAATATAGAAACATTGCCGGTTTAGAGCTAGCTCTAAAGTTACAGAATAAGGGTCCAGTAGTGTTTGGAATAAAACCAATATTGTATCAGCTTCGAATTTTGAAGGAAATTAAATTATATTTTTAAGAAAATATTTCAATAGTTTTTATGTGAACAGATAATAAGAAAGTTGTGTGGTGTCCCCGCCAGATTTTTTATGTAATTATCTCAAAATATGTTAACAAGCAAAATATAAATCTCCACTTTTATCTATGCCCAAAACCATCAATAATCTATAATTTATATTTTCCTAAAATACTTAAAATTAAGAATAATTGGATGACAAGATAAAATTTATAGGGTACATATTTGATAAAATATGTCATATGTACCCCAAAATTCTCAAATTACCACAGCCTCCTATGTGTATGGCAATATATCTGTCATTGCTCGAGATATCATTCAAACTGGGGGAAAGATTTCGTGGTCACCCCATAACTTATGTCGGAGGTCAGGCTTCGGGCTTATCTTATCGGGGTAATTTATATAGGGCGGACAAATAAACAGAATTAATGGGGTTGTATGATTCTAGAACTTAGAAGTTTACATGTGTTTCGCTTCAACAGCAGCAGATTATGTTTGTTATGTAAACTAATTATTTGAATATGTTTACAATGTGTAAGAAGATTACAAGAAAAATTACTCAGATTTAGATAACGATTTTAACTGCTTTTTCTTGTTTTTAAATCTTCCAATGCAAGCTGTAGTTAAACTTGCTATCAAACACTTGTAAAATTATATTGTTATTGATAACTCAGGGCTGATCTTTCCATCTACGAATAATATACCGAATAAGTTATTCGCTGAATATGGAATATATGAAAAATGTCGCATCGAAATCATACCTCAAATGATAGTAATTGTTTTAGCTGTCATGTTTTAATGTTTAATTTTTTATTTATTCGACGAATAACTTATTCGGCAGTTTATTCGTAGATGGAAACAGAGCTGAGCATTAATTCAATTAAAAGTAATTGAAATACTAATTAAATTACTTTTCGGCGAAAAGTATTTGGTAGGTACTCAATTACTTTTCAAATTTGTTTAAAGTATTTGGTAATTGCGAGGTTCACAAGTAATTGGAATTGGTAATTGATTTTGGTAATTTAAATATGTTTAGTAATTGAATCAGTATTTCAAATAATTTTTCAATCCAAATACTTTATTTAATTCAAATTACTACATTTATTCAAATACTTCAGGAATTTATGTTTTATTTTAGGTTTTTGATGTTCTTTTTTTTTTAACCTATCTTTCAAACTTATAAATGTATGTACATTTTATGTTTTTGAAATAAAATACTTATTTAATATAAATTTTCTGTTGCTATTTATGTTTATTCCCAAAAAAAAGTAATTCAAATACATTCATATAATGAAAATAATTGAAATACGTGAATATGTAAGTACTCAAATATTTGTCTATTTCAAATCCTTTTTAACAGTAATTGTATTTGGGAATAGTTTTTTTTCCAATTAAAGTAATTTCAGTAATTACATTTTCAAATACTTGAGTTCATAAAAGTAATTGTATTTGAATTACTTTTTCCAAATGCTAGTAATTGGTAATTAGTATTTCAAGTACTTTTTCTCAGTATTTTGCTCAGCTCTGGAGGGAAAGACCGGCCCTTATTACTACATTCTGATACTGATAAAATCATATATAGATTAGACATTTGGATTATAGTCCTGTACTTCTCTAAATATATTTTTGTGCAACTGGAAGCGAAATAAGAATTTCGCAGCCGCAAAATAGACCGAGAAATTGAATTTCGCGGATGTTGTTATGGTAACGGCCGCGAATTCCAAAATGATTGTTTTGTACCCTATTTCGCGTCCGTTGTTAATGGTAACGGACGCGAAATAGGGTAAAAAACAATCATTTTGAAACTTGAGAATTGACATTATTTTTTCAAAACTAATTATTTTGTTTATCAAATGTCAATCTCAAGGCCACTTTCTATTTACAATAAAGCTGTTTAAACTTTGTAATTACATATTTTTTACGGTTGCACAAAAAATAATGTGTACATCTTGTCCGCGAAATCTTTTATCGCCTGAAGACATAAAATTCTAAAAATACTATTTAAAAAAATAAATCTATCCTCTAAGCCTTAAAAGTAATAAGAAAATATCTAAATATGTATTTCGATTACCTACTAATTTCGGATTCAATTTTGACCACTGACTTGGTTTACAAGTTGTACAATCTTCATTATATCTCTTTTGCATCTACTGATAATAACTCAATTAAGGAAATATTATATCATACATTAAGGGAGAGAAGTGTATGATTTTTTCCTGCGGAGTAAATTGAAGCACGAGCCGTAGGCGAAGACTACAATACGACAAGGGAAAATACACTTCTCTCCTGCGATGTATATGCTATTTTTTTTACGTCCCCAATATTTACATGATTTTTATGTATTTTTAATTGTAATATAATTTCTGATAGTTACCTTTGATTTGTTTAATTTTGCTCATTTTTCATATTATTTGAGCAATTTCCCTCGCGACGGGAGAGAAAGTGCACTAATCTCCCTTAGATATATTTAATTGGCTGTTTCTTTCATAATTTGTGTATTATGGAAACCGAGTTAGTCTCCCGGTTCTAAAAAATACTTATTTGTTTAACTAGGCATCAAAATATGTGTTTGGTGCCGAGTTGAACACATAATTTTTTTGCCGATTTGGAATTAATATTAATTTAGTGATTATTTTATAGATATTTTGAAGGATATCGCTGTCAAATTTCATTGGCAAGCATGTGTTGAACAGTTGCTATGTATTTATTGACGGTATAGGCATAAAAGTAACACTTTACCAATTGTTATTAGTCCGTGAAGTGTCATCTTTAATGTAAATCGGCAAAAAACATATTTATACATTTTCTTATTACTTAAAGGATTGTGATTGAATTTTTTAGATTGTTCTTAGCATTAGAATATTACAATTTATTTTTGTAAAATACGGTAAAATTTAAGAGAGAACACTTCATTTATGCTTATTTTCTTTCATACTCTTCGCAACCTGCTGTAACATATGTAAAACGAGTGACTAAAACTTTACACATAAAATTTCATCTCTAATGACCGCCAGCGCAGATGATGCCTCTCTAATGGGGTGGAAGCGAGACGCGAGATACATCTGTCTCGCTCGTCAGCACACTGTTGGTGAATAAGATAATGATTATGTTAAAGCTAGTGGGCTTTTAATATCGCAATTTCTCTAAGTGTAATGGTATGTTGCTTAAGGCAACAAATGCCTAATTAATGTCTTGAAAATAACAATCATTGAAGAGCGAGTATTATAGACGTTAGAGAAAATTATAGTTATCACTATACTTAGCGGAAACAATGTCCGCATGTGTCATGCTTTCTCTCCGTTGACTTTACTCACATCTATGGCTCAAATGGTTTTTATTCATAGACGCGCATTTTTAATTTCCAACACATAGGGTCATTTTAATAAACCGTTCTTGACTATATTGAAGAGTATTTCTCACACAAAATAAACCGCTCATTTGATTAAATTTCGTTACTTTTAACCAATCACGTACGTATTACAGCGGCAAAATTTTAGATATACTCTAACACATTTTTAAGTAACAAATTGTCCGATATACCGTGTGTCTGTCTTAAAGGTGTACATAGGAGATTAACATAGGAAATCAGGTTTTTGCGTGCTGTTGCTCGGTGTTCTATCGGACAATAAAGATTGTGGTACTAATTGAAAGATATCATTTTTCTGAATCAAACGATGTAAAATACATTACAATTTAGTAGTAATTTGGTTCCGTAAATTAATTTTTAAATTTTGAAAATCGTCCGATTTATTCATTTTTTTATCGAAAATAAATGTAGTTGCCAATGACTGTTTTGTTTTGATTTCTTTAAGTGATTTATTTGACGTTTCTGTCAATTTGTAACATGGTTATTTACAGAATTATTATAATTTTTGCGTAATGATTTTGTTAAATAAATTAAAGTCTAAGTTTTCTTTAAATAATATTAATTTATTAAGAGTTAAGTTTTTTAAATCGATGACAAAAAATTTCATTTTCATTAGCTCTGTTTTGTATATCTTCACAAAATACTCTTCCACTTTCTTCGTCAAATGGAAAAAGTTCTTGATTGCAGTGCATTTTGTAGGAATAATAAGAACTTTTTTTTTCAAAATATGAACGATGTAGACCCAATTCATTTAAAAAAAATCTAGTGCTATACGAAGAATCTACATGTATTATTCCTAAAACCCTTTCTTCCAATAAAGCACGTTCTTCTGCTCTTGCTAAATTGCAATTATTAAGCTCACGTGTATTTTTCATGGATACTGGCATTTGTGGTTGCACTTGGATTCGGTCGATTCATAAACTTAATAGAAAATAGATCTCGCACTCTGAGCTAACTATTTCCTCCAAAAAATAGTTTTACCATAAAAATACTCTCTTCAGTAATATAACTAGCCATATTTTTACAAATTGTCTTAAAAAAGTCCAAAAGTCAGAAACGTCAAATAAATAGCTTGACAGAAATGAAAACAAAACAGTCATGGATGACTATATTTATTTACGATAAAAATTGAATAAACCGGAGAATTCTCAAAATTTAAAAATTAATTTACGGAACCAAATTACTACTAAATAGTAGTGTATTTTACATCGTTTGGTTCAGAAAAATTATATCTTTCGATTGGTATTACAATCATTGTTGTCCGATAGAACACCGAGCAACAGCACGCAAAAAACTGATTTCCCATGGTAATCTCCTATGTACACCTTTAAGACAGACACATGTTATAGGCTGACCCATTTTAATCTATTTCCTTGAATATCTCGAAAACAATGCGCCGAATCTAAACTTGCATGGTTTTGACGGAGGACATCTGATACTGACAAAATGCCCCCCCCCCCTCACCCCCGCGCTGGAGGGAACGGGTGTCAATTTTAAAATCTCAAATGAGAACCTCTATTTTTTTATTGCAGATTCGGAAAGAGCGTAAAAAGATATGTAGAGTTTATCCGAAGACTTTTCTTATACTCCCAACATGTGGTGCTGTAATCAACAAAATATTATTATTATTATTTTTTAAATTACTCTATTAATATGGTGTTAAAAATGGATATATTTCGACGATTGTTACTTTAATAAATATCCAACTTTCTAAAAATATTACTCCTCAACACCTAAAAGGAACGGGGCAAAGAAACTTTAAAAACAATAACTCGATTTTATCATAGATTCGAATAACATGCTACGCTAATGCTAATGCTAATATTTTGTCGATTAGAGCGTCACTTGTTGGGAGTACAAGAAAAGTCTTCGTATAAACTCTATATAATTTTTTACGCTCTTTCCGAATCTGCAAAAAAACAGGAGTTCTCATTTAAGATTTTAAAGTTGACCCCCGTTTCCGCCTCCCTGGGGGGGGGGGGGTCAATGGGAGATCATTTTGTCAGAAATTATGAAGGTTTTGATTTGGCACACTTTTTGTTTCGGTGCATTGTTTTCGAAATATTCAAGGAAATAGATTAAAATGGGATATTTATATAACTTACCATGTTTGACACCACCTAGAATAATTATAGCATTTTTGTTTAAAATTTGTAAAAAATATTTACTATTTTTTGTGTTAGCTTATTTGGGAAATAGTCTAATAGTAGTATATTGTACAACAAGCATGGAGTGGTGCTTATGAAATAGACATTCTAAGTAAGTTGTACACTATACTTTTTCTGCGACCACGATTATGTTTCCTAATTCATTTATATTTTAGTAATAAATTGTTTTCGTTTCACTACTTCAATATGAATTGTAGCAACTAGCTTCCAAACAAAAATTAAACAATAGTATTTTTCATAAATGTTGAGTTTCAAGATTTAATGAGATAAAACTGGAAAGTAATTAAAAAGGAATTCTTAATTTAACACCCGCATATATTATAGAAGCTGCAAAAGTAATGTCTATAAATTTATTACCGGAAATGTCGATAAAATGTCTAAAATGATTAGGGAAGCAGGAAAGTACATACATAAGTATTATTTTACATATAAAATACCTAAGATCGGCTGAGTTAATCACTGCTCAGTATATTGTTTATGGATTGCCAAAAAGTTTATGAAACATCATTGTTTTTGACAGAACTGTTAGATATGAATTTACACTTACCGTTAGATATGAAAATGTGTATACGTAGCAATAACAAATAATACAACAAGCTAATATCTTAATTGTCGTGGAAAACATAAATTTAGGATTCATTATTATCCAGGTAAAATTTGTTCTCGAGATTGTTGCTTTTAAATAACATTCCTCTACAAATCAATGACAAAATCCAAGCAAAAATCTTTCAAAATACAAATTATTCCGGAAAAATAAATACCATTAACAATGAACGATTTCGAATCTCTCAAAACCTACGACTTCCTTCCTCAAAATTACCGTTGTCCTCCTGCTACGTAATACCAACCTAGTAAACCCTCTGCCCCCTAACAGCTACTGCCCCACGTGTACGCCCATGGTGGATGATTGATTTGACAGCAGTTAATAGATTTTTAACGATCAGTCAGGATGTCGGACTGTTGTCTGGTAGATGGACGAAGGATCGAACTATCGACGGAAAAAGAAGAGGCAGGGGTTCGAGTCCCGTAATGTGTTAGGTTAGGATGGTAAATAGGGGTTTGGTTTCTTGCGATTTGATATTGCAGAGGATACAGAATGGATTGAAAATACCATTTAACTATACATGTTACATATAAAATAGCAAACTGTTTTTTTATGTAGTTATAATAAGAAGGTATAGGAATTATGAACCAAAGCAATGAAGAGATTTGCAGAAATTCATGTATTATAGTTACATGAACCTTCAATATGGAAGCTGTGTGTTCTTGCAATTACTCATAAACTAAGATAAAATTTATAATTATAAGGTGTAAGACAATACGGAGAGCTGATTAGACTTACTGGACACAAAATAGCTATTTACGTTATAAGTACGATAAATAAGTTTTTACGTTGTTAACGGACTTATGACGTACAACGGTTTATTTAATAATTGTACCACCATTTTAGACACAAATTTGTTTTCCCTTTTTCTTCCTTTCTGCCTTAAAAAAAAAAAAATGTTGCCATAGTATGGATAAAAAAAATATGGTAGCAACCAATTTTATTTTGTTCTAACATATTACAAAAATAAATGCAATAAAAACGATATTGTATTAAACAATGATAAAGTACTGGAATAATAATGAGATACCTACAGTATGAAATAATAGTATATTATACATTAAGGAGAGAAGTGTATGATTTTTTCCCGCAGAGTAAATTGAATACGACAAGGGAAAAAATACACTTCTCTCCTGCGGTGTATACCTACACAATTTTTTCACGACTCCAATATTATGGTTTTTATGTATTTCAAAATTATTTGAATTGTAATATAATTTATGATAGTTACATTTTATTTGTTTAATTTTGTTCATTTTTCATATAATTTGAGCACTGTCCCTCACAACGGGAGAGCAAGTACAGAAATCTCCCGTAGATATGAAATTGACTGTTTCTGTCATGATTTTGGTTACTATTAATGTAATTTTTTTTCAAATATAGAAACAGTTACAACCAAAGTTTAAAATAAAAGATATCTGCTTTTAATTTTGAGATAAATTGAATTATACATTCAATAATATCCGTAAATAATTACAGCTTAATCAAACATACCTTAAATAATGACTATTATTCTAGCAGTCACATTTGATGCGATATTTTTTGTTTATTCTACTGATAAATGTATTTTCTAGTTTATCTGAGGTTGGAAATGCCGTAAGTAAATTAAATAAAACACAAGTTTTAAAGCTGCATTAATGATAATAATAATAATGACATGTGTTTTCTGTTTTCTCTGGATTAACGTCCTGAACTATTTATGGTTTATTTATTTATAGTTTTTTTTATATATTAACTTGACTGTAAGTTTATCAACTTATTTGTAATACTTGTTTATATTCTTTTATTTAATGATATTAATTGTTAATTGTTTGTATTTTAGTTTCCTAAAGCAGTCGCATTAGCCGACGAAGCATCGAATTTGTCATAATAAATGTTTTATGCCCGGTTGCACACCAACTTTAGTTAAATTTTATACTTGGTTTAAATAAATAAAAGCAAATCGGATTTACATGTCATATTGAGTAAATGACATTGATGTCAAAATTTAGTTACGCTTTTATTTATTTAAACTTAGTTTAACATTTAACTAACGTTGGTGCAACCGGGCATTAATAATTGACTGTAGCCCTGAGCATTATTTTCTCTCCAATAATAACAATATTCCTTTATATTGGAATGACCCAGCAACTCCAATTTATATCAAAACTTTATAGTACCGGATGAAATAAAAAAAAAATTGAAATTATTCTGGAGGGACAATTGAAGAATTACGACAAGAATACGATTCTTGCTTCAGAGAAGACTGAGAAAGACTAGCGGATTCTAAGCAGTTTTAACAAGTAAAGGTGGAATGACTTAGAGGTAAAGTAGATAATAATAGATAAAGCAAACTTACGTTATACAGTAAAAAAAGTTTCCTAGCTTTACAGTTTATTATTTAATGTACGAAAAATATTAAAAATTAATTGTACAATTTAGTAAACATAAGATACACTGTATTATACTTTTCTTTCGACTTTGGAAAACGGGCGTAGTCATGTGAATTTTGACCCGTATATAATAATTAAATTTATTATTTTAGCCATCCAAAAACTAATTAATAAATTAGATCAACTCCCGAAAATTTACTGCTCAATTTCCCCGCTCCCAATGAAAATTAAAACAGCCTTAAGCCCATTAATAACCCGCCAAAAACCAAATCAACAAACAAAACAACATCACCGAAACAATAAAAGACAAATGGCCAGCGATCCAAAGCCTACTTCGGTGCAGTCCGCCGTCGCCGCTCGCGGCCACCCAGGGCGGCCAATCACGCGCGCTTCGCTTTTGTTTCACGGAAAAAAGCGGCCGGCTTGGCGAAGTAGGCGGCGACAGCAGGTACACTCCGCGGTGCAACTCGCCGAGGTGGATGAGTTGTTGAAATGAGGAGTGCTGAGCGCTGAGGGGAAAGGGGTAAAGCGCGCGAAAACCGAGAAATGGCGGATGGGGCATGGTAATGAGACTTTCGAACATTGACGAAGACTTGACGAATATGAACGGTATACCTTGTTATAATGGAAGCTGTGGACATATTATATCCCGAACGTAATGAGTAATGGTAGAAATAGCTGCGGGATGTAATATGCCATTAGATTCCTGTCGGGCACAAAAATAATTAATTTTATTGTAGAATACATTTCTTCTAGGACAAAATGTCGCTTTCCTGTTCAGAACTGGTAGATAAATACAAATATTCGAGTACTTCTGAAGTTCTGACAGCTACTCTTTTGAATATTAATATGGTATGAAAAATAGTAACAGATCCATTTACCAATTTGTTGGGATCTTAGATCTCGCTGAGCCAGTCAATCGGTGCCACTGCCTCAGAGCAGTTGACGGGTTACAATTCACTGATGAGCTCCAATAAGAGCGAAACGCGTCTGTAGTTACCGATTGATTGGCTTGGCCGGTCTCTGTGAATTAATAACTTCGTTATTATTCTGAGACTGTAATTTAAGAAACAGTTGACAATATTTATTGTCTTTATATTATTAATAGTAACAGTGAGTTTTCCAATATTCCTCAGAATTAGTAGAAGAAGCATTTCCTGCATATAAAAATTTATAGCCCTCTAAATCTATATCAAAGTATAACAGTATTATTATATATTAAGGGAGAAAAGTGTATGATTTTTTACCGCGGAGTAAAATGCACTTCTCTCCTAAGGTGTATATACTATTTTTCACGGCCCCAATGGTTATTTTTAAAATATTTAAAATTAATTGAATTGTAATATAATTTATGGTAGTTATCTTTGATTTGTTTTATTTTGTTCATTTTTCACAACAAATGCCATTATTTGAGCACTTTCCCTCCCGACGTGAGAGAAAGTGCACAAATCTCCCGTTGACATGAAATTGGCTGTTTCTGCCACGATTTTGGTATCATAGAAACCAAGTTTCTCTTCCGTAAATTTTGAGCTATAAATTAACATAGGTCCTTTCCTATTGGTTACCAAAATACAAGAGGTTGAAGTTTTATAAATAACACCAAATTTTCTAATTATTTAATAAAGATATTTTCGGTAAACAAGACTTTTATAGAAAAGTTATATTCTTAGGCGCGTACTTTGATAATTTGCTGTAATTTTTTTAAAAGTTGTTTTCTTATTTTCATATTCCATGCTTTGTTATGTTGTTCTGTGTTTTGAATTTATATATTTGTCTATTTATATGTATCATCTTATACTTCGTTGTCCGAATCATTTTCGTTAATATTAATAAAGAAAATTAATAAGGCAAATAAGGTATGAATTTTTACGAATCTCTTGTTTTCCGAAGGTATCTTGATTAAAAAATTAGAAAATTTCCTGTTATTCATAAAATTTCAACTTAAAGTATTTTAATAACCAGAAGGAATAAGACCTGTGTTTATATGGCATTTTTTTTTTGCTCAAAATGACCTCAAGAATAAGCTGTTAAATTTGCATATACATAACATCACGCCATATCCCACAAACTGGGAAGTACGAACCTTGTAAAACAATCAAATACATAGTGCGATTCATATAAATTATAATACCAACATATAAAAATCAAGTAAGAATTTGAAACTATCTTTAGGTACATAATAAAATATTTTGCGCGCATTTTGCAATCTTTTGAATGTGGAATAAATTCGCAGTTGTAAAAGAAAATTGCAACGTCTTGAAATGTAGGTAATCACAAAAATCGATTACTTAAACGTTCACTGTTCTCGTATTCACTAACAACATGTGTAGTAGCACGCAAGTAGCATGTAGCTACTATTCTGCAATTATTGGAAAAATATACACACGCACATGGGTGCAATCGTAATGTTTCTGCTGCTGCCAGATTATACAGTGTCCGGAGACTGTTTCGAAACAAGATATTCAAAGATACGGCATTTATTGCATTAGGATTTCTGGTGCAATCGCGGCTCTCTTAGATATACATAATTTGAATGTTTGAAAATTACATTTGACACATGTTTGATATATGCAGTAAGTTTCAGCTATTTAATAGATGCAATATTTACTTTTATATGTATACTTGTTATATGAAGTGCTGTTCTTGATAAAATATAAAACAATGTGATTTATAAGGTACAGACAAGATTGAAAGTGCAGTTAGAGGGGCCTAAAATAATATCTCTTCCTTAATAAACTCAGTAACACAAAAGTTACAGCAAATTAAAATTAAAACAATTAATAAACCATCGTTACAATCTACAGTTATTAATTATGTTTTAAATAGAAATTGGGAATAATTTGAAGTTTGTTGAACAATGTTTAGTTGAAAAATATATTAGTACTATATTATCATAAAAGTTAAGGTTATATAAATTTTTCTATTATTCCTCAAAAATTGCTGTCTACATGGTTGAGAGTCACATAAAAACAAAAACACAACTAGAAAACAATTTGTCGTTGAACTTCATTTAAATATCAATTAATTAAATGTCAAAGTATGTCAAGTCCAAAATGGTCAATACTTTCAGTACCGACGAATATGTAGACAAAATTATGGTTCATGGAATATGATTCATTAATTAAAAGAATTTTACAATTCATCGCTTTTGCCATTATTTTTTGCTGTGTACATAATTTTAAATTAAAATAACAAGAACTTGTCAAATTTAAAAGAAACACATTTCTATGGAAACGAGAAAATAATGATTCTTCCCAATTATTTTCGGTGGTATTCAATAAGTGGGCGTTAATGTAATAGAATTTAAATTTGCTATAACTTTTGGTTATCGGGATTTTGTCACAAGTTTATTAAGGAATAAATATTATATTGGGGCTCCCCTAGCTACACTTGCAATCTTTTTCGTACGTTATGAATCACCCTATTCAGAATGTCTATATCAAATGAATTTGTCATTTACAGTTATGTTTACTAATTCAGCAAATATTAAAGAGACTTCGTTCTATAGATACAATGAATAATCATTATATCTAAACTTTTCTCTTTTTTAATATTCAACAGAATATTTGCTCCATCTCAATATATGTTCTGGCTACGCCCTTGGCTAAAAAAAAAAAAAAAATTAACTGAAACATATATTCTTATTATTCATGAATTCAATTCATATTTATCTCGTAACAAAAAAATTATATCATCACCTTTTACCTATTATGGGTGCGGCACTCTGCTTACGCAGATCTCGGTAGGTGATATATTTTTGCGTATGAAATTCGGTTACCAGCCGTCAAGTCATAGCCCCCAAAGTTGGTAGTGGAGGGGGAACCACAGGAATAAATTTAAATTGGCAATTGTAGGCTATGGGATTCGAACTGAGGATCTCACGATCCACAGTCCGATGCGTTACTACGGAGCTATTTACTCCATAATCTCGTAACGTCCTGTGGAAACTTGTATATCTCATTGCTACCATCTTTGACAGCTGGTAACCTCACTTATATAATATAATTTTGTTTCGAAGCATGATAATAATTTAGACGCAAGTTTATAATTTTTAATGCATTTACAATTTAGGGATCCTCAGTTCGATTCTCACAACCGCAAATTATCGCTAATTACCCTGTGACCCCCGTGAACTAAAATATTTGGAGGTTGCAATTTGACGGAACTGTACCCGCAAAAATTCATTGTATACTGGGATCTGCTCTCCGCAAAATACACTTAATAAATGGAGTTAAATATTTATAGGAGTATATTATTTACAATTTAATTAAAAAAATTATTTTATAACTGCTCTATATACTCTTCATTTGTACGTAAACTTCGCTCGACGAAAAGTGAAAAAGCTGTAAAAGCTCACGTGCTGTGAAAATTTAATTAGCTGTACTTTTCCTACAGCTGAATTTTCTCGGTTTTCTTTTCATGATATTTGTACCGTGGTTTCAATTTTTGCAGTTTCTTTGCGTGTGCTTTATTTTCAAAGCTCTACTACCTAATTCATCATGCAACTGAAATGAAATACTCTAAAAAAAATTGTCGGTTCACCCTACAACAATTTACCTGATCCTTAGTATTATAATCAGTTACAATCAAACGAGTATATTGAATTTATTTTAATCAGTATTTCAATCTGATTACCATTGAATGAAGGGATACAGAAAATGTTATATTAACCAAATATATGGTTTCTACTTTTTTATACATTGTAAATAGGAGGAAGTATAGGAATTACGAAAAATTTTCGCAGAAATACATGTTTTGAGTTTGAATCACAGCTAAATGATTGTCTTGATCATTTCAACTTTTAATCAACAACAAAAATAGTGGTCACCTCCTGCTTTAATGACACAACAAGAAAAACAACTTGTAAACAGTACAAAATAGAATAAAAAATTTCATATAAAATTGTTCTAATATTATTACATCTTCTTGATTGAGTGTTTATAATGGTGTGTTAGTGCTTTCATTGATGTATGGCTCTGAAAGTTGGGTATGAAAAAAGAACTATGAACGATGTATAACTGTTGTGGAAATGAGGTATTTGAAAGGAGTGATGGTGTCCGCAATACATTGGTGTATGATGTGCGATTGAGAAGGATGTTGATAAGAAAGTGGAAGCGAAACAGTTGAGCACGAAAGGTTGGTAAAACTAACATAAATATACCGGTGAGACTAAGAATAAACCATTGCGAATAAGTAGTTAGGTATACTTAATGTTTTGTTGCGTGAACGAATGATTCCGAGTGTGAAGAATAGAACGAGCATGTAAGAATCGCACTATGAATATGAGGGCGAAAGTCTTATACCAGGATAGGAATGTTTGGAGAATATTGATTGTTGGTTGATTGTATTTCAAGATTTATACTACCCCACTAAGCGTAACGTCATGTACGTATACAGGGCGAGTTTTTTTAAAGCAACCAATCAGTTTGAAGAAAAATAAATACATAGGCTTATACAGCAAGGAGGGACCTAACTGTACGAATGCTAGAAAAAAATTATTAGGGTGATGTAGCGAAGGGAATGAAAGGTATATTTTCATAAATGGAAAGGGGTAAATTTTTATTGGAATGGATAGCTCGAAATATGCCTGTTTCAGCGATATAATATACTCCTATACCTCAAATTAAAATTAAGGTCACAAAGTTCAAAGAAACATTAACATTTTTAATATGGAAAATGTAAATTTAGGTAGGTCGTTGAACAAAACATGTTATTGCTTTTTTATTGATACAATACTCCTGTCAACTATGGCTTTACATTGACAACAATTGTTGACAAATTGATGACAAGAATATCAAAAATAAAAACAATGACTTGTTTTGTTGAATGGCGTACCTAAAGTTACATTTTCCATATTAAAATGTTAATGTTTCTTTGAACTTTGTGACCTTATTTTAATTTTATGTATAGGAAATAGGAACATATTATATCGTAGAAAAGGGAATAATAATAATAATCATATTTCGAGCTATCCATTCCAATAAAAAAAGGTACTCCCTTCTATTTATACAATTCTGTCCCCCTCCTTGCTGTATAAGTCTGTGTATTTATTTTTCCTCTAAAGTTATTAATTAGCCAGCAAAATTGATTGATTTCTTTAAAAAACTCAACCTGTATATATTTACTAAGATATGTTTAAAATATCTTATCCAACATCTCTCAATAAATGTTCTATAACTATGGCGATTTTAAACAAGGAAAGTAACAGATTACCCACTAGTGAGAAAAGCCACTAGTGAGTATTTTTTTAAATTATAACAATAATAATAACACACAACACCTTGGTAACTAATTCGATTGACATTTTAATTTAAAAATTTAAAGCATATGTCACTATCAAATAATATTTCTTTAATAAATTTTTCATTTATTAAGAGATGTTGAATAAAACGTTATACTTCACACGTGGGCAACGTGGAATTATCCATTCGATAAAATTATCACACTCAGCCTTCGGCTTCGTGTGCTAAAATTTATCTCGTGGGTAATTCCTTACTTTGCCCACTTGTAAAGTAAATAACTATTATAAGCCTTCAAGTAAACTACCACTAACGGCTAATGAATTGCTGCCAAAATCTAATCAGCTTGTAATTTAAGAATCCAAGTTCTAAATATGAAGTATGAAAATAATAATGTCATTAAAATCTGATGTGTCCACCATATAACCTTCCGAAGATTTAAATTTTTAAATGATATGGAAAAAAGTATGAGATACAAATTGTACGCCTTCAAATAATGTCCTTATAACACCCTTGATACGTTAATTACTATTACTTCATCATGAATAGAGTGAAATCATATTTTGAAGTTAGTAAGTTAGTTTATTTATTAATGCCTTTCGGCCTAGAGTCTATACAAATTTTTACATCTTATTCCTATGGTGTTTACACTATATAAGTTAACCTAAAAAAAAAACAAACAAAATATATTATACGTTTTCTTCTTTCTAAAATTTTTTTTTATCCAGTCTTTTCCTGTTCCTTGGTCATTTAATAATTAAATTTCATTTCTTCTTTTTCTTTCCGTCTCTCTGCAATACAGTCTAAATGTTCTAAAGATTCCTCTTCTCTACCACATAATCAACATCTCTTTTCTTCTGCTGACAACCAGTACATGTTACTTCTTTCCTCATTGCCGCATCTAAATCGTACTATTGTAGTGACATATACAATTTTTAATTCTTTTAAAGACCCCAAAATATGATTATCCGTTGAAAACATACTATCAAATATTTGGACCGTTCACAATGCCTTCCTTGAATAAATGCCCAAGTGAAAAAAAATTGTACTGTCAAAAGCTATAACAGCAGTTTCTGATTGACCCACAAATAATTAATTATGTTAATGTCTGGTCAGTATCTCATGCCCTTACGACTCCGTAAGGGTCATGTCGCCTCTTGAAGGTAAATAGCTTCCGTTCTGCCCTTTAAACTTTCAGTGGTCATCTGCGAGGGTGTAGGGTCAGTCACCCTTAGCGTCAATGGCTATTCAGTCATTCAGAGCAGTTTGAAAAGCTGGCCATTTAGAATGTATGTTTGTTTTGAGTGTTGTTCAGGTTATAGTTGAAATTGTGTGGGAGTGAATGATGTGGCATGGACGAGGAAATCTATGGGGCTTGACGAACGTCCACGATGAACGAAAATAAATAAATACTCGTACACCACCAAACAGAAAAGATCTCGGTGTGATATATTTGGCAATGTCGTCAAAACACACTTTAAACCTAGATATCTTCGAAGTTAATAATCGCAGACTATAAAATCATACATTGTTGATATTGAATAGATTATAAAGTTACGCTACTAACTAAAATAGTTTCATTTTTCTACTTCTTAACATGAAGGATGCAGCAGCGTTTGAAAGCTAACATAAAGTTCACATAATTCCGTTCATCCAACACCTCTCATTAAATGCTCTATAACTAAGGCAATTTTAAACAAGAAAAGTAACAGATTACCTACTAAGTAGGTATAATTTTTGAGAAAAGTCACTAGTGAGTAATTTTCTATTTACAATAATAATAATAACACACAGCACCTTGGTAACTACTTCGATTGACATTCGAAATATCATATCACCACGCTTTTTACCCATTATGGGTGTGGCGCTCTGCTTACGCAGATCTTGGTAAGTGATATATTTTGGTGTATGAAGTGCGGTTACGAGCCGTCAAATCATGGCCACCAAAATTAAAATTGCCAACTGTCAGCTGTGAAATTCGAACTGAGGATCTCACGATCCACAGTCCGACGCGTTACCACGGAGCTATTTACCCCATTCTAATTTAGAAAATATAAAGCATGTGTCACTGTCATATAATATTTCTTTGATAAATTTTGTACTTATTAAGAGAAGAGATGTTGGATAAAACGTTATACTCCACACGTGGGCAAAGAAGAATTACACACTCGATAAAATTATCACATTCATGCCAGGTTTCACCAACGTTAGATAAATTTAAAACTTGGTTTAAATAAATAAAAGCATATCAAATATCTTTGATATCAATGTCAATTACTTCATATGACATATAAATTCGATTGGATTTTATTATTTAAACCAAGTTTTAAATTTAACTATGGTTTGTGAAACCGGGTATCAGTCTTCAGCTTAGTATGCTAAAATTTTTCTTGTGGGGAATTTCTTACTTTGCCTCGCATTCGCGCACTTGAGAAAATTATCTACAATTTGACATGCACTTGGGATGTTATATATGATTATTTTTTTACGTTTCTTTAAACCAATGAAATGCTTTATTGCTTTATTGTATGTCACGTGTCTGCGTTTTAACCAATCCTGTCATTATTATACCGAGAATAATGCTCTTGTGAATATTCCCGGCAATATTCTCTGTAGCTTTTTGGTTTTTGTTGACAGATGTCAAATGTCAGATAGGTATTATCAACACAAGTAAAAATGAGCAAAAAAATATAGATTTAGTGCTGTGTCTGATGATGAAATAAAAAAATAATCTAATTAAATATAACTCGAGAGTTCGATAAATTAGAAAATAATTTGACAGATCTTTCGAAAACTTGTTGCCAGGCAATAGCCACGAACGCCCGTAGGGCTTGAGTGGCTATTGCCAAATGGCGACAAGTCTCATTCTCTTGTTATATTATTACTGAAAATTTTCTAACCGAAAATAGGACTTTACTTGAAGGAAGATAAGGTTTTTCTTAAATATATCGATAATAATTCAAGAATTTATGTTAATTTTTGATATAAATGAAAGAAATTGTAATTATTTGCACACGTTTTCACATTTTCTGTATTTGGTACCATTTAAGAACTATAGTATATTAATTATAGTATATGATCGTTTGACTATTGTTTCTGCACAAAATTTAAATTATTATAACAGTGACAGTAAGTTGACATCATTCATTGCTTTTTATCTTGGTTTAAATGTGGTTTAAATAAAACTATTAATATTATTTGTGAGTATTCGCAAGGTATTAGTAAAATGAGTTGAGCGGAGCTAATGTAGTGAAAACACATCAAATTCTTTTTCTATTTTGTACCGTTTAAACGTTGTTCAGTCGTTTATATCTACTAATGGTTATCGCCCTTACGACAATCCAAAAGCAGCATTAGGACTTAAATAGAAAATTGAACAATTGCCATATTCTAAACACAGTCCTCGAAATAGTTTCGTACAATACGATTACATTCTTAAGACCGGGTATCGTTTTCACAAAGAACTACTGCACTAACTAGTTGTTACAACCCTTCTTTGGGGGTAAGAGGAAGACAGCTAGGGTGTTAGATAAAGATGGAGTGAGCTATCATTGCCCTGTAAGCCGCCTTGGGATTGAAAATCCATGGTGAGGTCTAATCCAACTGTTTAGTGAACACCGAAAGGCTAATCGGCTTAGCGACCGGTAATGTAGGATTTTGACTTGCCAACCCTAGATACCAGGATAGTTGCGACAAATTATGGATACTGTCACTGGGGAATATATTGTAGTTGGAAACAACACAAAATAGAGAAAGGCGTTTCACATAAATATTGTTATATTCGTAGTAATATTATTTTACATATTAAATACTTTTTTAACGTAATGATTTTAACAATAATATTTGGAATAACAGTATAACAGCGCTAAAATTGGGATACAAGATGCTTGGTCAATAATGATCTACTCAACAGTGATTTATATGCTGTTTTATTTTTCGCTACTAGCTCTTAGATCCCTTTTGTTAAATTTTATATTAAGTATAACATAAGTATTTTGCAATGAATTCTTGCTAATATCTATAAAAACTACGGACACAGAAATGAGATTTTTGTGTCTAACATTGTTTTGATTTGACATTTCATTCTGGTAAATAACAATGTTCGGAGAAAATTTGATAAATTTCAACTGCTAATAAATAAATAATACTAAAGTTTCGCGTTTTTTTTTTAAATATATAAATGTAATTATAAATAAAAACAGTATAATATAAGACATTTATACAGGTTGTATATGTACTTCGGGAAAAAATAAAAGAGTATATACTACAAGAGGTGGAACATAAGGATTTTTTTTTTAATTCGCTAAATTAAGGAAGGTTTACTTGAAATGAACATTTTTGTGGCCAGTAAATTAGCCTACTTTATTGAAAAAAATTACTTTACAAAATAACATTAAATAATAACCCATTAAAAATAGAGAACATCAGACATTTATTTGGTGTTCCACACTTACTTCTAAGAAGATTTTAACAAAATTATTAAAAATAGCTATTAATCAGTGGCTAACAAAATGTTGCCTTTAAAAACGATGCAAATATTTTTGTAAATTTAAAAAAAATTCGTTTTGTTCCATGATCAATACGTAAAATGGGGTAAATAGCTCCGTGGTAACGTGTCGGACTGTGGATCGCGAGATCCTCAGTTCGAATCCCACTGCTGACAGTTACAAATTTAAATTTACCCCTGTGGTTCCTCCTCCACTAACATCTTTGGGGGTTATGATTTGACGGCTGGTAACCGCACTTCATACGTAAAAATATATCACTTACCGAGATCTGCGTAAGCAGAGTGCCACACCCATAATGGGTAAAAGGCGTGATGATGATGATATTTTATCAATACGTAATACCCTATAAGTACATTTATGAAAAAAATAATTTTTATCCAACACCTCTTAATAAATGCTCTATAACTATGGCGATTTTAAACAAGCAAAATAAAAGATTACCCACTAGTGGGTATAATTTTGTGGAAAGCCACTAGTGAGTATTTTTAAAATTTATAACAATAATAATAACGCACAACACCTTCGATTGATATTTTAATTTAAAAATTTAAAGCATATATCACTGTCAAATAATACTTCTTTAATAAATTTTTCATATGTTGAATTACCCATTCGACAAAATTATCACACTCAGCCTTCGGCTTCGTGCTAAAATTTCTCTCGTGGGTAATTCCTTACATTGCCTACTTGTAAAGTAAATATCTGTTTTTAGGCACGCCTATAGTTTTTGTTGATTTTTGTCCATAATCCCTGTTTACAGACCAACTATGTCAAATTATCCCTCCCGCACTATACTTGTTTTATAAGACAAGAAACATAATGAAAATTTTCATTATCCAATAGTTTGTTCCCTATGAATTTTAGAGCAAAAGTGTAATATAAAAAAATATTCAGTAACAAAAACTGCACTAAATGAGCCTAAGTTTATTGATATGATACGTTTCTGTCATGAGATAAACGTAAAATAAAATTTATAAATTTAGCTATTTACAGAGTGCCTCGGTAAGCAAAACATACAAACAGTTAAGTTTGACACATGACATTTTGTAGTTTTAATTATTATTGACTTGTTTAAATTATTTCTCAGTAATCATGACATATTTACCATTTAGAAATAATTTAAACAAGTCAATAATCATTAAAACTATACCAATTGTCATCTGTCAAACTCAAACAATACTATTGTTTGTATGTTTTGTTTACCATGGCACTCTGGAAATAGATAAAAATTGTACATTTTATTTTACGTCTATCTTATGACAGAAATGTATCACATCAATAAATTTAGGATCATTTGGTGCAGTTTTTGGTTCGTAGGGAACAAATTATTGCCTAATGAAAATTATAACATTGTATTTCCTATGTAATATAAAAAACAGTTGATACCCGGTATATTAACAGTTGTTATACAGTTTAAAACAATAAATTAAACCATACGCACATTAGAAAAAATTATATAATAAAACTGTGTGTACATACGAATAATGTAGGTACCTAAAATTGGTTTCATTTCTGTGTTATAAATGTAAATATTGAACAAAACAACAAAGTATTGTATTCGTCGGCAGATTTTTTCCTGTAAAGATTAAAGTGAAGAAGGTATGAAGACAATTTCAAAAATTATAATAAAGAAATCGTCTTCCAACTACGAGCATAAAAGCAATTTAATGAATGTTTCTCATCGGATGAATGGATCAATCAATTCTATGAATCGCATCTATAACGGAAATGCATAAACATAAAACTTAACGTCAAGTTAAAATTAGTAGACCACTATCTCTTCACTAGTGGAGTAACTTCTAAGAACAATTACAAAACCTGTCGTCCACTCATTTGCTTCACCTCTATTTCACTGTTTCTATTTATTAATTAAACAATCGTTAATCCTTAATTAGAGCAGTGTGAATCAATTAAGCTCATTTAGTTTTTCCTGCTGTAAGACGCTTCTGGGAAACACCCAGTTTCAAGTCTGGTAATTGACTAGTAATTAAGACACAATATTATTTTTTCTTTGAATAAAAATAAATGACTATCATCACGCCTTTTATCCATTATGGGTGTGGCACTCTGCTTAGAGCAGATTTTGCTATTGTCCATCTAGACTCTAGAGTATGAAAGGTGACGTTTAAATTATTTTAATGATTCTTTTCATTACGTTATAAATTAAATTTGAAAGGAACTCACCTTTATGTAACAAATAAATAATTAAGAGTTTTATGAACAAGGCATATAAAAGGACAAATCAATGAAACTGTATTTTGTACGTGTTACATACAAAATTATTATTTTCGACTGCATTACAGATTATTTATCTTAGCTTAGACACAAAACGTTGATAGAAAAAATTAAATATTTCGAAGTGTGATTCGTTGTCTGTTGTTTAGCTATCAAATTGTTAATTGTTTATTATTATTAGTTTTGAAAAAAATGTGCAATTTGTCATTTTACAAGTCAATCACTCTGACCTGTTATTATGGAAGAAATCTTGCAAACAGAAAAATAATATTTTGAATTGTGTAATAAATTAGATTTACCCTTTAATAACTTGCTAATTTTGACAAAAATGAATCGTTTTTTGACAGCTAATGAAATATTCTCTATTAAACATAAAGTTTCGATGCGATTTTGGCACCATTAGCAAGTTGCTACGATAACAACTTCGTTAGAGAATTGGTCTGAAAATTATCATTACTAAACTTCGAGCTCGGGTGGGAAAACGAAGCGCTTTCCTCTCTGGTTTGACAAATAACTATTGCTTAGACTAGAATGACAATTATATTTAAAACATAACGTTACAATGAGAAATTTTTTTTTCTACTCTTGTATAAATATATCCCATTTACTTAAATTTTTTCATTTAATTATAGGAGTCATTATTCAAATAGTGATTTTTGGATTCATAATTCACTCTTCTCGGCCAATCACGGAATCAGAAATAAATTATTCCTGTTTATGGGTCACTAAGCTACGGCCGTCTGACAGTTGGCAGTGTATTCTTTTGTCTTGTGTGTCATGTGTGTTTTCAACGAATTTCAATTATTTTTTAAAAGTTAATTCCGAATTTACAGGTGTAGAAAAAGTACAGTATTTTATTCAAGATTATGGACATTATTCATAATCCCTCATATAATAATACCCTATGTAGTTTCGAAGATTGATTTTTTTTCTATTGTTTAATTACCATTACCAAATTGCTCATGGTTCTTTTTTTACTTTATCGGACTAATCCATAAAGAATCCCATTGTTGCCGATAAACAACATCATAAATAAGTGATTTTAATACAGTGGAACATAAAATAATTTTGACGTCAACTTTTAACTAATCCTGTCATTATTATACTGAGAATAATGCTCTTGTGATTATTCCCGGGAATATTCTCTGTAGCTTTTTTGTTTTTATTGACAGATGTCAGATAATTATCATCAACACAAGTAAAAACGACCAAAAAAGATAGATTTAGTGGCGTACCTGATGATGAAATAAAAAAATAATCTAATTAAATATAACTCTAGAGTTCAATAAATTAGAAAATAATTCTCCAGTATCTTTCTCAAACTTCTTTTGTACAGGCTTTCGTGGCTATTGCCTGGCAACAAGTTTTCGAAAGATCTGTCAAATTATTTTCATTTTATTCTCACTCTCTTGTTATATTATTACTGAAAATTATTCAATACTTCCGATTTAAAGACGTGTATCTAAAACGAAATTGAATAAAAGTTAAAGTATTTGGTGAAACCAAGCAAGCAAAGCAGTACGAAATACGGCCTCACAACTAGCAAAAGGTCTTTGGCTCTGAAATAAAAAACCCGCAACATTTCGAAACATTGTAAAGTCAAATTGCGCCACTAAATCTCGGCTGTGCTGAGCGCGCTCCGCCTTCACTGTTTATTTGACAGCGCGGACGAAATTAAATTACCGACTATGAATACGGTGGGTCTCGCTGCTAGTAACAAGGCAGGACCACCAGCGAGGGGCGCAGCGCCAGGGGGCGGCGAATTAACAAAGAACGATGGGAGAAACTGAAATTTGGTTTACTCTAATTAGATCACTCAGCGAGCAGAAGAAATAAACCTAGGAATTTTACCCGCTTGCGTTGGGGTGGGGCTCAAGCATATACCAACCGTCACAGAACAAGTCTCCAAACAACATTTGTTTCATTTATTATTGTTCTTGTTTTAGAATCCACGAGCCCAACCCCAAACGTATTCATACCTCCTGAAAAATATGCTATAATCATAATCGCTATACCTACAAGTCTTAATTATTACGTTATCTATGTATTGAACTGTACTCTTAGGTAAATGATAACTTTTTAGCAAAAAAAAAAAATCTGGCATGGGCACCACACTACTTTCTTATACAAATAAAACCAACTGAACATGTACCCACCTATGTGTTGTTCCTTGCATTCGACTTTATTTTGACAATTATTTGATATATAGATATTAAACATGTTTAATTTTTTGTTGTCATTGTAACTATGAATTTGTTTTAAAATAGATATTAATTAATATCTAGTCTTCAAAACTTTCTAATTAATAACACAAATATTACTTTTATAATATTTCACGTGACACATATTTTTGACACCTCACAATTATTTGACACGTTTGACACATAGATATGAAAAATGTTTTAGTTTTTGTTCCCATTGTAACTAAGATTACTGAAATATATTATTAAATATATAATTTAGTTTTTCTCAAAATTAGAAGCATGTAAAGAAAAGTGCAAATAACATTTTATATTCCAAATATTTTCGCTAACATCTTTCATTAGAAACTTTTTCTCACAGCTGATTCTATTTTTAAAATAAATGGAATTTATTGTTTTGTGTTTCCAGTAAACTTCCTCTTCCGGTTTTTCAGTTTCATGCAAAATCAACTGCAACTCAGCTCTTCATTTTTTCATAAAACTTATAAATTCCAAGTTTCGTTTACATATCTTGTCTTGTTCATGAGATATTGCGCACACGGACATCCATCCATCCATCCATCCTCACACACAGACATCATTGGGAAATTGGTCTTAACGGATTCAGTGGACGTTAAAATATGTATTTTTGCAAAAATCTCCTCAACGATTTTTTTCGTGATTCCAATACTTCCTTATACTTTATATAAGAAAGTAAAAAACAGACAAAATAAAAAAACTGAAAAGCGATAAATAAAATAAACCCTTTCAGTCTTAATAACTAAGCTCCTAAACTAATGTAAATAAATTTTGATTGTCGACGCCGATTTAAAATTAGTTACGTTAGTTAAGAAGCTTAGTTATAAGAATGAAAAGATTTATTTTATTTTTCGCTTTGCAGTTTCTTTTTTCGTCGGTTAAATTGTTAAAAAGTTTTTATCACACCTATACTAAGAAAAAAAGCAGTACTGTTCAGACAATAATTTAACTGAGTAGTCATTTAATTTACGTGCAATTGAAAAATTCACGTTAATTAGTAATTAAATAATTGATAATTTTATCGTTTTTGGCAACTTCCATATGAGTATCATCATTTTAACGTGTTATTTTATAATTTTAACATGTTATGATTTTTTGGTCCATTAGACACTTTTGAAGAGATAACAGATCTCGAAACGTATGCATATGAGAAGTTGAGTTTTATTTTCCGTAACACCCTTTGTGCTTTTTTATCAATTATTTAATTTCTAGATGCGATTACCATCAATAAAATAGTCCGTTAGTTTATTATGATATAGAATAATATCTAGGTTATATTTTTAAATATTTTATATTTTAATACATATTAAAACATTTTGAAAATTTTATAATAGTAGTACAAGAGTGTTTTTAGTAGTAAATGTGATACTTTGTGTGCCGAGCATGTAAGTTTGAACGACGAGCGAAGCGAGTCGAACAATTACATGCAAAGCACACAAAGTATCACATTTACTCGGAATGTCCGAATAACACATGCTTTTTTTTCTTGAAACATAGAAAATACTTCAAAAATATTCTGTCTTATCCAGCATTTCTAGTTTCCATAGAATATGCTGTTTTGTTATTTGCTTCATTTTTAACTGTCAAATTATTGAATTACAACCGAAATTTCATAATATTTTACTTTGTCCGTTGCCGAAGTAGAAGTGTTATTAAGGAGACACTTTTACGCCAGTGACGACGAAGTTAAACTTCTGCTTGTTGGATACAAATACATAACAATCTACTTTTATATTTCACCTGAAGAAGGCAGCACTTTGCTGTCTAAACGTTGTGACTTTAAGAAATATTTACAGAATTTAAACCCAGTTATTGTTATTTGTTATACTTTTATGACGTTTAAAGAAAATAGCATTAATATGCTATTGTAACAAGTTTTATAAACATATCTTTAATCATAGTCACATGTTTTTTAGAAACGAGCGGGGCGAAAGTGACGCGAGTATAGAGATTTATAGGTAATAAGTAATACTTTTTCTGAGACCGTAAATCAAACAGAAAAATGTAACATTTTATTAACTGTTTAAACCTGTTAACATTGAAATTGAAAAAAAAAATTAACAATTATTAAAAGATACTAACTTCAGCCCATGTGTAATAAGTTAGTTGCTAACTTCACACCGTGACTAAAATGTTCGAAGCCACAGCTTGTCAAGATATAATTATGTTATTTAACGCCACGGAAACCAGTACATTAAATGACATTTTAATACCGAGAGTAGACAACAATTAAAAATCTGTACAAGCCGAATATTTACGAATAGTTTATAAGTTAAGGAACTTTATCATAAAACGAGTTTGACATGTCAATTCCTTCATTATTAACTCTTAATTGATTGAATTGAGTCCGTCAGTTTAATGAAAATAACTAGTTATTTCAATCGGGAAATGTCAGTTGTGCGCTACTTAACTGATTCTGAAATGTATTCTGTAAATTGGGGTCTATTCTGTAACTTATCTGTTAATTTTTAAAGGTTTGTTAAAAATTTTAACCAATAAAAATATATGTGACAGACGACGTTTTCAATTTTTATTTAGAGACTTCTATTATCATTGGTTAAAAATATTAACAGGCCGTTAAAAATTAGCCAATAAGTTACAGAATAGACCCCTAGATCTGTTAATTTTTAAGGACCTGTTAAAAATTTTAACCAATAACAGATTACACTCAACAAAAATTTCATTTGACATATTTTTATTTGAAATCGGCACTAAAGTACTCAGAAATCGTCATTAAAAGCTCAGAAATCGTCACTAAAATAACCAATTATACGACGCTTTTGAGCAACCCTATGTTGGCAACCGTTAAATAATTATTGTACAAGTAGGATAATTTTGACAGATTTTTTCAATATACGTAACATGAAATAAAATATGCAGGAAGAATTAACTAATTAATTTCGATGACGAAATTGAAGACGAAACACATAATTTTGAGTGTTATTTACGATAACTTCACTGTTCGATATTAACAACACTGAGTGTCAGTTTCAATTGACAACTGACAGATGTATATACTCAACCTATATAATATTTTTTTACAGTTTTTTTCTAATTTTCGATTTCAAATAAAATTTAATACTATGTACCGCGACACTGAAGTTCCTTTTATCACTCACCTACGGGCCTCGGCAACTAAATTGTGTGTGTGTGTGTGTGTGTGTGTGTGTGTGTGTGTGTGTGTGTGTGTGTGTGTGTGTGTGTGTGTGTGTGTGTGTGTGTGTGTGTGTGTGTGTGTGTGTGTGTGTGTGTGTGTGTGTGTGTGTGTGTGTGTGTGTGTGTGTGTGTGTGTGTGTGTGTGTGTGTGTGTGTGTGTGTGTGTGTGTGTGTGTGTGTGTGTGTGTGTGTGTGTGTGTGTGTGTGTGTGTGTGTGTGTGTGTGTGTGTGTGTGTGTGTGTGTGTGTGTGTGTGTGTGTGTGTGTGTGTGTGTGTGTGTGTGTGTGTGTGTGTGTGTGTGTGTGTGTGTGTGTGTGTGTGTGTGTGTGTGTGTGTGTGTGTGTGTGTGTGTGTGTGTGTGTGTGTGTGTGTGTGTGTGTGTGTGTGTGTGTGTGTGTGTGTGTGTGTGTGTGTGTGTGTGTGTGTGTGTGTGTGTGTGTGTGTGTGTGTGTGTGTGTGTGTGTGTGTGTGTGTGTGTGTGTGTGTGTGTGTGTGTGTGTGTGTGTGTGTGTGTGTGTGTGTGTGTGTGTGTGTGTGTGTGTGTGTGTGTGTGTGTGTGTGTGTGTGTGTGTGTGTGTGTGTGTGTGTGTGTGTGTGTGTGTGTGTGTGTGTGTGTGTGTGTGTGTGTGTGTGTGTGTGTGTGTGTGTGTGTGTGTGTGTGTGTGTGTGTGTGTGTGTGTGTGTGTGTGTGTGTGTGTGTGTGTGTGTGTGTGTGTGTGTGTGTGTGTGTGTGTGTGTGTGTGTGTGTGTGTGTGTGTGTGTGTGTGTGTGTGTGTGTGTGTGTGTGTGTGTGTGTGTGTGTGTGTGTGTGTGTGTGTGTGTGTGTGTGTGTGTGTGTGTGTGTGTGTGTGTGTGTGTGTGTGTGTGTGTGTGTGTGTGTGTGTGTGTGTGTGTGTGTGTGTGTGTGTGTGTGTGTGTGTGTGTGTGTGTGTGTGTGTGTGTGTGTGTGTGTGTGTGTGTGTGTGTGTGTGTGTGTGTGTGTGTGTGTGTGTGTGTGTGTGTGTGTGTGTGTGTGTGTGTGTGTGTGTGTGTGTGTGTGTGTGTGTGTGTGTGTGTGTGTGTGTGTGTGTGTGTGTGTGTGTGTGTGTGTGTGTGTGTGTGTGTGTGTGTGTGTGTGTGTGTGTGTGTGTGTGTGTGTGTGTGTGTGTGTGTGTGTGTGTGTGTGTGTGTGTGTGTGTGTGTGTGTGTGTGTGTGTGTGTGTGTGTGTGTGTGTGTGTGTGTGTGTGTGTGTGTGTGTGTGTGTGTGTGTGTGTGTGTGTGTGTGTGTGTGTGTGTGTGTGTGTGTGTGTGTGTGTGTGTGTGTGTGTGTGTGTGTGTGTGTGTGTGTGTGTGTGTGTGTGTGTGTGTGTGTGTGTGTGTGTGTGTGTGTGTGTGTGTGTGTGTGTGTGTGTGTGTGTGTGTGTGTGTGTGTGTGTGTGTGTGTGTGTGTGTGTGTGTGTGTGTGTGTGTGTGTGTGTGTGTGTGTGTGTGTGTGTGTGTGTGTGTGTGTGTGTGTGTGTGTGTGTGTGTGTGTGTGTGTGTGTGTGTGTGTGTGTGTGTGTGTGTGTGTGTGTGTGTGTGTGTGTGTGTGTGTGTGTGTGTGTGTGTGTGTGTGTGTGTGTGTGTGTGTGTGTGTGTGTGTGTGTGTGTGTGTGTGTGTGTGTGTGTGTGTGTGTGTGTGTGTGTGTGTGTGTGTGTGTGTGTGTGTGTGTGTGTGTGTGTGTGTGTGTGTGTGTGTGTGTGTGTGTGTGTGTGTGTGTGTGTGTGTGTGTGTGTGTGTGTGTGTGTGTGTGTGTGTGTGTGTGTGTGTGTGTGTGTGTGTGTGTGTGTGTGTGTGTGTGTGTGTGTGTGTGTGTGTGTGTGTGTGTGTGTGTGTGTGTGTGTGTGTGTGTGTGTGTGTGTGTGTGTGTGTGTGTGTGTGTGTGTGTGTGTGTGTGTGTGTGTGTGTGTGTGTGTGTGTGTGTGTGTGTGTGTGTGTGTGTGTGTGTGTGTGTGTGTGTGTGTGTGTGTGTGTGTGTGTGTGTGTGTGTGTGTGTGTGTGTGTGTGTGTGTGTGTGTGTGTGTGTGTGTGTGTGTGTGTGTGTGTGTGTGTGTGTGTGTGTGTGTGTGTGTGTGTGTGTGTGTGTGTGTGTGTGTGTGTGTGTGTGTGTGTGTGTGTGTGTGTGTGTGTGTGTGTGTGTGTGTGTGTGTGTGTGTGTGTGTGTGTGTGTGTGTGTGTGTGTGTGTGTGTGTGTGTGTGTGTGTGTGTGTGTGTGTGTGTGTGTGTGTGTGTGTGTGTGTGTGTGTGTGTGTGTGTGTGTGTGTGTGTGTGTGTGTGTGTGTGTGTGTGTGTGTGTGTGTGTGTGTGTGTGTGTGTGTGTGTGTGTGTGTGTGTGTGTGTGTGTGTGTGTGTGTGTGTGTGTGTGTGTGTGTGTGTGTGTGTGTGTGTGTGTGTGTGTGTGTGTGTGTGTGTGTGTGTGTGTGTGTGTGTGTGTGTGTGTGTGTGTGTAATACAGTTATGTGAATTTTTGCTTCTTATATTTAAATGAAGAGCTGATTAGATTTTGGATAAAATTGGTCATCCGGAAGTAGCAGTTTACTTGAAGCCCTTAACAGTTTTTCGTGAAAAACACGGTTAAATTTCCTTTTTCAACAATTTATATTATTTTGAAAGTTGTAGAATATTTAATTTTACATTTGTTTTAATTACACTAATTTTATTAATTTTCATTAGATTTAGAGATAATAAAATATAAAGAAATTATTAATTAATTAATCTTGCATTCCTTGTACACCATGGAAACACTTGAACATTTTCAATTTTTTACGAAATGTGACACATGTCATTTTGATTGTGTAGCTGTTTTCTTAGTTAAATATATGTCAAAAAATTCAATTAATATACGAAATAAAATTAAATTTCTCAAATATAAATAGAAAATAATAATCATCAAATACTATTTTGTACCGTTTAAGTGTAGTATTGGGCGGGAGGTTATGTGTTGGACACATAAGATTTTTTATTAAATTTTTCGTGTCATTTTATTTAACTTGATGTTATTAATATACACCTCACAATTACTTATTTTAATTTTAGGATTCCTAGAATACGATCTTAATAAATAATTGATTTAAGTTTAGGGTTGTAATTAATTTTTTTATTAACCCTTTTCCTGAAGCAGAGTATATTACAACATAAGTTCACAAATAATCCATTCGTTACTGTTCCCGGCTGGAATCAACCCTTCAACCCTTCTGCAAAACAAACCAAAATGAAAGCTTACAAATTCCCCTAAATCAGCTAACTCCACTCATCGCGGCTCGTATCCAAAGGGTTGCCAACCCTACAAACCGAACAGCGAACACAGAAGAAGAATCTGAATCACCCGCGTTCACTTAGCGCTGTTTACGTTGCCAATGATCATTAGCGGGGTCAGAGAGCAAACACTGGTCACTGGTCAGCGATACTCCCTAATCAGGTTTAGGGATATTTCGTATTCTAGTTGTGGTGGCTCGCAGCCCTCTCAGGACTGGATGAGTGATTGAAAAGCTTAGATTCAATTGGTGGGATTTAAATGGATAAATGGATTGAGAGAGCTTGTTAAGAAATAAGGGATTCTGAATTTCCAATGATACAGCATAGTACGATATAGTCCGTTTCTCTTGATTGGAAATTCATGTTATTTATAAAACAATATAAATAAATATATCATCTATCACATGCAGAAATGGTTTTTAGTTATTTGTGTCATAAGTCTAATGTGTTTAAGAAAATGTCAACAATATAAGTCGGGACAGATTAAATCATGTTTCTCTATTAGCAATAGAACATAATGCAGCACAAATTTCAATTTTGTAATTATGAATATTTATATTCCACATTTATTATGTATTGCATTATTTCTTGTACATAATCATAAATATTTTTCCGAAATCGATACTACAGTACACATCTGCCAGTGTTTCAAATCTAAAACAACGAACAAATTATTCTATAATAATTAGTGAATTTATTTATTATATACCTTTGACAATAAATCGGATTTACTACAAATTACATGCAGACAATTATTTGATATACAGGGTGTCCCAGATTCAAACGGCCTAACTTAAAATTAAGATTAAACACCTAAAAATAGGGTGACAAGTTCATTTGAGCAAATGTCCGTAAATGCTTTATTCCAGAGATATTCTTGTTTTTCTTATTGAGCAACACTACTTTAAAAAATCAACTTCATAACGAAATATCCACTATTATCTTATTGATGTGAGACAGAGTAATTAAATTAAATTAATAATACATTGGTTATTACCTAATTTTAATACAAAATTTAGTTTGTTTGCACTGATGTCAAGGAAAAAATGAGAAACTATCAATGAATATAAGAAATTTTTGTAAGGTGCCATAAAAGGAAAAGTCTATGAAGAACCGATAAATAATTTAGACTCACTACGTAGAAAATTATTCAATTTTGCGAAGCCATATCTCCCGAGCAATGTCACGCAGCAACCAATGTAGTGACAGATCATTGTAGTGCTTGTTTACGTGTTGCAGGTGAACATTTTGAACAAATATTATTTTAAAAAAATAGTTTATGAAGTTATGTTATTACTTTATTATTTAAAACAATAAATTTCTTTAAATTCATTGATAGTTTCTCATTTTTTCCCAGACATCAGTGCAAGCAAACTAAATTTTGTATTGAAATAGGTAATAAACAAATTATTTTTAATTTAATATGTAACATCTCAATACGATAATATTAGATATTTCATTATGATATGATGAAAGTAGCGCTACTCAATAAGAAAAACATGAATATCTCTGGAATGAAGCATTTACGGACATTTGCTCAAATGAACTTGTCACCTTATTTTTACGTGTTTAATCTATGGCTTAAGTTAGGCCGTTTAAATCTGGGACATCCTGTATAAATGTTAAACTTGTTTAATTTTTTGTTCTCATTGTAACTATGAATTTATTTTAAATTGAAATTAATTAATATCTAGTCTTCAAAACTTTCTAACCAATAATATAAATATTACTTTTATAATATTTCACGCGACATATGTTTTTGACACTTCCCAATTATTTTAGTTTTAGTTTTTGTTCCCTTTGCAACTAAGATTATAGAAATATATTCTTAGACATATAATTTAGTTTTTCTCAAAATTAGAAGCATGTACAAGAAAAGCACACAGACATCAATGGGAAATTGGTCTTAACGGATTCAATGGACGTCAAAATATGTATTTCCGCAAAAATCTCGTCAACGATTTTTTTCGTGATTCCAATACTTCCTTATACTTTGTATAACAAAGTAAAAATAATAAAAATTATAACCAAATTTAATACTTTGACAGTACTTATATATAACTGCCATCACCGTCTCTACAGCTAGCTGACGTATTACAACTACCTACATAATGCTATTTCGGAAAAAAATATAATGTATGCCTCGGCACTAAAGTAAATTTTTATTACTCGTATGGTTTATTCAAATCGTAAACAATAAGTAAAGATAAACAACGCTTCTGAAGAGGTTACTAATATTTTGCACATGGTTCCTCAAGGATCAGTCCTAGGCCCCATCCTGTTTATCATTTACAATAATAACATATAATCTGCTATTGAATGTCGATAAATGTAAAGTGTTGGTGTTTGAGAAGAATGATTTGGTGACTGATTGTAATGTTTCATTGAATGGTATGAGACTGGAACAATTGAATGAATTTGTATATTTGGGTAGTATGTTCTCGAGGGATGGACGTATTGACCGGGAGATTGAAAGGCGAGTGTCTACAGGGTGCAAGGTATTGGGTGCTCTGGGTACATTTGTTCGAAACGTGAATGTATCTAGAGATGCTCGATTGAGTGTTCATAATGGTGTGTTAGTGCCTACATTGATATATGGTTCTTAATGTTGGGTTTGGATGAACGATGTATAACTGCTGTAGAAATATTTGAGAGGAGTATATGGGTATACGAGACGTGATCGTATACGGAATACATTGGTGTATATGAGTGTGAAATTGAGAAGAATGTTGTTAAGAAAGTGGGAATGAGTCAGTTGAGGTGGTTTGGACATGTTGAGCGAATGTCAAATGAAAAATTGGTGAAATTAATATATGTGGGTGAGATTGAAGATGAACGATTGCGTGGGCGTCCGAGGAATAACTGGTTGGGTATGATTGATGATTTGTTGCGTGAACGAATGATTCCGTGTGAGAAGAATAGACGAGATGTATGAATCGCACTATGAATGTGGACGAGGCGAAAGTGGTGTGTCAGGATAGGAATGTATGCAGGAGATTGATTGTTGGTTGACTGTGTTTCTGGGTTCATGCTACCCCACTAAATGGGACATAGCGTGATGTTATGTATGTATGTATGTACAGTTTGTTACAAAATCATTGAATGTGTTTTTCTTGATATTTACTTATCAACTTTCTAAGTGCCGGCTGTACAACAAAGATAGATTGCCTTACGATACGCTGCCTCTCTCTACTCGCATATTCAACATCAGTTGGAGTTCTAGTTTTGTTATATTCCAATGGCTTTCGGAGTTTTCGGTGATATTTTTGCATGCGCAATGCGGTTAATTTACAAGTGATCATCATGAAAATTCTCAGTAATAATATAACAAGAGAGTAAGAATAAATTGAAAATAATTTGAAAGATCTTTCGAAAACTTGTTGCCAGGCAATAGCCACGAAGGCCCGTAGGGCTTGAGTGGCTATTGCCAAATGGCGACAAGTTTGAGAAAGATACTGGAGAATTATTTTCTAATTTATCGAACTCTCGAGTTGTATTTAATTAGATTATTTTTTGATTTCATCATCAGGCACGTCACTAAATCTATCTTTTTTGCTCATTTTTACTTGTGTTGATGATAACTATCTGACATCTGACATCTGTCAACAAAAACAAAAAAGCTACAGAGGAAATTGCCGGGAATAATCACAAGAGCATTATTCTCAGTATAATAATGGCAGGATTGGTTAAAACGCAGACACGTGACATACAATGAAGTATTTCATTGGTTTATAGAAATGTCAAAAAATAATCAAATAAAATTGTGTTTGTAAACTTGATAAACCTTTGAATTTTCTCTATTCTTTAGTTCGTTTTGTAGAAGTACTTGCCTATGTAGTTGTACTTTATGAAGTTTTTGAGGCACTCCGTATTGAAGGAAGAAGATTGAGGCCTCTAGATGGATCTTAAACTCTAAGAGGGTGTAAAAGCCAGGGAATTTAGTTTTCATTTTGTTCTAGTTACGTCACTGCATTTAATAAACGCATTAAGTTGTGTGCTCGTCTGTTAAAGTGTGTGTTTGCCAGCAGCATCCATCTTCCCAGTGACATCGCCCTCTTCTTCTTCCTTCCATCTCTTTCTCGCAACACACAAAGCCCCCAGCGTCTTCGCTCTAGAATCCCGTGATCCTTGATCGTCTGTGCGTTTCCTCTTTGTCACCCGGCGCGACGCTGTCGACGCTAGCGCCGCTTTGTGCGCGGCGGCGGCGATGTGAAACTCCAGGCGGCGTCTTAGAGCTGAATGTGTGCTTTGGTGGCTGTGGTATTGTCCTGGACTTGCAAGTGACGGCGGTACAGTGATTCTCAAACTGTTCAGCGAAACATTTTTTCTCAAAACTCTGCTATTGCGTTGTTTCTCGATAGTTTCTTACATTATATCAGGCTTGAAACCTTCATATTTAAATGTAGAAGACGAATAAATGGAAAAATTTTATGAGTAAATAATACTTGTTTTTAGGTAATTATAAGTGATGATTTTACAACAAAGACAAATAGCCCAACAACTAGCTGTCTTTCTCGGTTTGCATTTTCAACCTAAGTTAGTGTTTCAGTATTATTAAATTTCAGTGGTCCTCTGTACAAATAATAAATTTCTTATATAAGTTCTTTTATGTGCAGCCGAATGCAAAATAAGCATTTTGCAGCCGCAATACAGACCACGAAGTTCAATTTCGCGGCTGTTGTTATGGTAACGGCCGCAAAATCCAAAATTATTGTTATTTTACAATAAAATTATTTAAAATTAATAAAATCTGTAATTACATATTTTTTACGGTTGCACAAAAATAGTGTGTACACCTCGTCCTGCCTCGGCTGCAAACGGCCTTGGCGACAATTTTTCCCTCGATACGCTAAAATTCCACACTTATGTATTTTGTAGTAAGTATATTGTTGTAATGATTGTTGTAAATTTTAAACCGAAACGTCGATTATGTAAGAAAAATAAATGCTGCATGACTGAGATTTCCAGTATTTTTTACTTTTTATATTTTTTATTCTTGAATCTTCTACGAAATTTTTTACAGAAAATAATACAACACTGTAATAAATAAATCTAAATCTGTTTTTCCCTCCCGCCTACCTCTAGATAAGGGAGGTATTTCCGCGAAAAACACGGTTAAATTTCCTTTTTCAACAGTTTATGTTATGAAAGTTGTAGAATATTTAATTTTACATGTGTTTTGATTACATTAATTTTATTAATTTTCATTGGATTTAGAGATAATAAAATATAAAGAAATTAGATTTCATGTCTTGCACTCCTTGTACACTATGGAAACACTTAAAAATTTTCAATTTTTTACGATATATGACACATGCCATTTTGATTGTGAAGCTGTATTCTTAGTGAAATATATCAAAAAATGAAATAATAATATGAAATAAAATGAAATATCTGAAATATAAATAGAAAATAAATAAATAAATAAGAAGATATGTTTCTGTATAATCAAGTACTATTTTGTATCGTTTAGGAGTAGTATTGGGCGGGAGGTTATGTGCTGGCTACATCAGATTTATTGAAATGTTTTTGTTAAATTTCCGTGGCTGTATTTAAGTTTTTCTATAGAACTTTAATTTGATGAGAAATTGTGAAATACTAATATTTAACTAACTAAATGGGCTTAATCGCATGCATTTTTAAATTCTGAACAACTTTTGTACTTACACTTTTGCTGTAAAGTGAATAGGTAAAAAGATACAGTAATATAAATAACATCATTAAAATCTCTATACTCCACTTTTCAATTCTACATCCGGTATACGAAGTTGTATGAGTATCTTTGAAATACATGTCGTCTATAGATCTTCTAGTAGAATTAAATATTATTATAAAATTCATTTAATACCGGAAGTGGATAATAATATGGAAATTTAAATGGGCATGTACGATGGTCCGCTACTAAATTCAATTATTAAATTGACCATAACTGTACAAGCCGTAATTCTTTAAGTTTTAAGCGTCGTAAACATTATATACTCGTAATTTAAAATCTGATACCAATCTGTAAAATTGATACCGTAAAATTATTTACCAGGATTATTGATTTTCCTCAGAAATTAATATTTATAAGCTCTGTTCTGAAAATAACCGAACTGTATATTTTTAAACTTTATTATTAATTTTACAAATTGAGATTACTGAATTTCTTCAAAATTCTACCCTCTCTTATTCACACACTTTTCCCAACAGTATTTCCATTTTGCGAAGTAGTTCTGGATAGTAAAAATATAAAGACAATAAAAATTGTCAACTGTTTCATAAAATGCAGTCTCAGAATAATAATAACAAAGTTATTAATTCACAGAGACCGGCCAAGCCAATCAATCGGTAACTACAGACGCGTTTCGCTCTTATTGGAGCTCATCAGTGCAGAGTAACCCGTCAACTGCTGTGAAACAGTGGCACTAATTGACTGGCTCAGCGAGATCTAAGATCCCAACAGATTGGTAAATGGAACTGAGAAGTAAATAAATACTCCCAGAGCCATCTACCGCTCTTAAATTTCAACAAAAGTAAATGTTTTCAAAAATTGTTATTATTCAGAGACTGTATTTTATGAAACAGTTGATAATTTTTATTGTCTTTATATTTTTAATATAAATGTTTCATAGGCAGTTTTCGATTTTTGAGTCCTGGATAGCTTCATTTGAAATGGCCTTTCAGGTCTATGACACATTTGCTCTGAAGTCATCAACAGTCTGAAAACGGGGTCGTTTCAGTACTGATTTTAGTTTTGGAAATTAGAAAAATAATCGCAGAGCCAGGTCTGGCGAGTAAGGAGGCTGAGGGAGGAAAGTCATCTGATTTTTGGCACAAACCTAATTGACAAAACTGAGTTTGCAGGCGCATAAATTTCCCGTCACAACTCTGGTCTTTTTTTGAGTTTCTGTGAACGTTTTCCTCAGTTTCACGCAAAATTTTATGTATCGTTACTTCAGAAAATCGTACATATCAAAAATTGCTACTAACACTTAAACCGTTTGCACTCAAATAATTATATTAAGAAACTAAACGAGATATCAAAAATCCAATAACATGTGGTTACAGACGAGGTTATGCGCTTAGATCATAGAGCAGAGAACTTGATGTAAGGAACTGGGAACGTTTAAGTTTGAGAGAGACAGATAATTTAGTAGGAATAAGCTGCTGCGCATATTCCACAATTCTTGCGCCAGTGGCGGACACGAAATATCTGGATTTTCGGATTTCAGGTTATTTTGGTTCATGTGTTTAACTGAAAACTGGGTGGTATGAAACTAGAAAAATAAATTGCTCGTATTGTAACAGAAGTACGGTTTTAGAAAAGGAGTTTGGAATAACTTTTCATTCTAGTTATTCTTCTCTTATCTATGTACGCCCCTTTTAAAAGAAATTCGTGCCGCTGTCTATGCCTATTCATTTACCTTATTCTTACCAAATTGAGTTCACTTTTCTTTCTTACGTTGCACTATATTTCTTTCTCACCTTATTCTAAGCGTTTCTTCGAATAGCATTGTAAAGCATATATTAAAACTACTTAGAGAGAAGATGCACGTCATCAAAAATATTACTAGATAATGACGTCACGTCTCTGTACAACAAATTTTATATCGGATACTAATTTTTGTTGAAATGAAAATGCAGTGCCGCCCATTTTATTCGCGATTAGTTGCAATGAACAAAAATTGCTATCGTATATGTATATTATAAAACAACGTATCACGAGGAGCACAAATTACAACTGAACACAGCAAAGTCTGACAGTAAAGTGATAGATCGATTTGGATTTTGTATGTAAACGTGATCATTTACCAATAGCAACAACATAGCGAACAACAAATGAACTACAATTATTTTTAATAATTTAAAATTCCATTAAAGGAATAAAATTGACTATAAAATTATTATAAATTGCATTAATATATACTTTTTTA
This sequence comes from Poecilus cupreus, assembly GCA_963942605.1. Lineage (NCBI taxonomy): Eukaryota > Metazoa > Arthropoda > Insecta > Coleoptera > Carabidae > Poecilus > Poecilus cupreus. Next base: position 17,608,252 of record OZ012729.1, read on the forward strand.
ATTCTACTATTTTTTTCGTCGTTCTTTTTTAAACTTTAGCATACCTCAATGAACTCTATTTTTCATTTTATAAAGTTTTTCTCAGGTTGATGACGTGCGTCTCCTCCCTAAATATTTTTATTATAGTTCTCTCATCTAGTTCTCTGCCACTTCTCTGCTCTATGATCTAAGGTTATGCGCAACGCAATGCTGCCAACAGCAGATTACTAAATAGCTCCACTGGCGCCTAATTCAAAATATCCGGCTATTGGGCTTCCAAAATTAAAATACGCTAACTAATGGTAGTAAGCTAAACTAACCATAAGGTACATAAATTTCATTGTATTTTGAAATTAATTGTTATTTTTTAAAAATTAATAACAATAGTAGTTATTTTAAGAGTATTCCAATGTATAACATTTGTTTAAGCCGTATTATTTAAATAATATTCAAAAACGAGAGGTTCATTATATTTGTAGATTATAGATTAAGATTGAATTTTCTCCAAAAAATCCTATAAAAACACGAAAACAGTTCTTCTGCCAATAAAAGTAAACTACCAATACTAATGCAAGCATTCGCCATCATAAGATATCTTACAAAATGAATTTGACATGTATCTTTTGGGAATTGTGATCAACGCCATCTCTTGATAATTTGGGAGTCCAATATTCCGAAAAGACGTACAACAATTATATGTGTGCCCGAAACCCTGTTAAACATGCACTAAAATAAAAGGAAATCTATTAAATAATAATTAATGAAGGACGCTGAATAAAATGTTGAGGGGCGCTGGCGTTTTATAAAACATCGTTGCCAGCAGAGAAAGACTCAAAGCAAAGAAGAAAACATGTCACCGTGATATGACGCTCGGCATTTTTATTAGCCATCTCTGTCTCGTTTGATCTCTCTCGCGACTTTGAATTGATCCACCTCGATTTGCTCACTGTTTGATTTGTCTGTTCATGAATTAATCTGTCAAAATTATGTCCGCTCTCATATGCTCACGCGGGATATGTTATCATCGAGATAGGATCTCTTGATGAGATTTTGTGGTGGTTTGTTTGCGCTGATGCTTATCGAGTTATTGATTGATTCGTATGGTTTTAATAGTCATTGTACGAGGGATTAATCAGGAGATTATGTTTATTAAACGGTAGCGGGAATCATTAGTTATTGATGGGTTGGGTGCTCAGCGACTGAACATGAGTTTAATTCTGGGATGAAAACGACTTTTAAGAGTGACCGTATATTTACTAATCTGTCCTTAATGTACTATTATGGTTACCAGTTATGCATGGCACTGTTTCAGATAAAATGCATTACAGATAGTTAAAGAATTTTATCCAACACCACTCAATAAATGCTCTATAACTATGGCGATTTTAAACAGGCAAAGTAACATATTATCCACTAGTGGGTATAATTTTGAGGAAAGCCACTAGTGAGTATTTTCTTATTTATAACAATAATAATAACACACAACACCTTGGCAACTACTTCGATTGACATTTTAATTTAAAAATTTAAAGCATATGTCACTGTCAAATAATATTTCTTTAATAAATTTTTCATTTATTAAGAAGTGTTGGATAAAACGTTATACTTCACACGTGGGCAAAGTGGAATTACTCACTCGATAAAATTATCTCACTCAGCCTTCGACTTCGTGAGCTAAAATATCTCTCGTGGGTAATTCCTTACTTTGCCCACTTGTAAAGTAAATAACTATTATTTGAGACGTCAGGAAATAAATTATTAAATATATCACAAACATTTCCCAAACCATAACCAGAATTGAACCAAGTACCATTTGTATTTTTTTCTATGACCACTTAGAAATCTGCTTATTGTATATTTGTTGTTGCTAGGGATATGAGGTACATTGCAAGCATCGTGCGAAATGAATTTGATTTGTGAGTATTTCAATACAGGTCAGCTCATTTAAGTACAGGTGCTATTGCTAGGATACTTATTTAGAATTGCCAAATATTAGAATGATGAAAGTGGGACAAATTTATTATTAAAATTAAATTAATTTGGAAATAATATCGTGGTCGTAGAAAAAGTATAGTGTACAACTCGCATGGAATGGCCATTTCGTACTCGTATGATTTGCAGCATTCGCCTTCGGCTCATGCTACAAACTTTCACACTCGTAGGAAATGAGTACCATTCCATGCTCACTGTACAATATAATATTTCTTCATTAGTAAACAGCTCTAGTATGAAGATCAGATTATTTGACATTGACATCCTACATTACACTTTATCTGGAACAGTACTTCTAACTACTACTACATGTAGAACTAAAAAAAAAAAAAAAACGTATGGAAGGCACATAAACAAAGCTGGTCTGCAACTGTAACACTGCACGATAGAGATAGAATGAAAGTCGTCACCTGACAGGGGGCAAAATGACAAGAACTTAATCATGCTACCCAGCACGTGGTTTGAATGTAATGTTCTTCTCCCACTGCGTAATTTTAGATATCACTATCTCTCTCTTATATTGTCATTAAACTGCTGTATGTAAAAATCAAGAAAATGTTTCCCACAAATTCATATAGTTTCATTAGGTTGAAAATTTTCTCGTTTTATAGTTAATATCCATTTCTTGCTTAAACCACATTATTTGGAAAACTGTAATAAATATGTATATATACAGCGTTCTAACCTAAAGTGACATATTTACCTGTCAAATGGAACACCGTCTTTTATAGTCTGTTTTTTATTTACAATTATATGCACAACAGGATTTTACCATATTGGATATATTTAAATATGACATAAATAATTGAAAAAATTCTAAATGATGGATAAAAGCTCGCACAAAAGTATCAAAACAGTATTCTACTCACACGTTAGGCGTCAAACCAAGTTCTTGTCATCTTGAGATGAAAATCACGTGACGGGTGGACTTTTATCTCTCTATCTCTATCACGCTGTGTTGGTTATAGACTATCTTTGTCAATACTCCTTCCATAAATTTTATTAGTTCTATGCTAATACTCCTTCACTCTCACATATTTATACTCAAAATGATTTTGTAGAAGACACACGTCATCAAAAATATTACTAGATAATGACGTCACTATGCAACAACGTTTATATAGGATACTAATTTTTGTTTAAATGAAAATGCAATGCGTGTTGCATCACATATGCCGTCATTTTTAGACGTGATTTGTTGCAATAAACACTAGTTATTTGTGTATCAAGTGCGGATAGAGCATTGTTTGTTGCACGCGGCGAGAATTTGTTGATCAAGGCGAAGCCGAGATCAACAACTCGACAAGTGCACCGAACAAGCTCTATCCGACGAGATACACATTATTTTTTTTCTACAATTGTTGAACAATGTCAAGATGTAGAAAAAAAATTCAAAATTATCTTTGGTCACGCCTATAACAATTCAGTAAAATAGTAGTTACCCATGTCACCGTAATCATGACAACGTTTATGAACAAAATAAAAATTTTCAAAGAAATCATAATTTGACACATGGAGTACACTTGGGAGTACATTTGACATAAAGTCTACAGAGTGAATACGTTTATGGTGATTAAGTTGAAGTGTATGTACGTATATGCCAACTGTATTTGCAATAGCAAGGTTATTACCAGAAAAATCCAATGCATCATTTACTTCTTTTACCTAATTTATTTTTGTTTTGTTTAGCGACAATTTTGAACATTTCCTAACCAAAAATGGAATAACAATGTCGATATTGTGCAACGATTGTAGAAAAAATATATTTATACATACATATTAGGTTTGTTTCAAGTGGTCATTTCGGACATGTTTGTGACAAATTTCACTGCGCCTATGATAAATGTAAACAAGTTAAGTTAGAAACATAGACTGGAACGGCGAATGGAGTGAATCGCATGTGCATACTCATTTTTTTTTTTTGACAGCTAACCTTAAATATACATATACATAAAGAAATTCATACATGTTTCAAACTTAACTTGTTTACATTTTTCGCAGGTGCACTGAAATTTGTCACAAACATGTCAGAAATGACCACTTGGAACAAACCTATTATAAAACACTGGATCACGAAGAGCACAAATTTTAACAAAACAGTAAAGTCTGAAAGTACATTGACAGTTCGATATGAATTTTGTATGTAAACGTGATCATTTACCAATAGCAGCAACATAGCGAACAAAAAAGGACCTACAATTATTTTTTATAATTTAAAATTTTATTAAATGAATAAAATTGACTATAAAATCACTGTACATTGTATTAATATATACTTTTCATAATGCTAGTATATTTTACATCGTTCTATTTTAAACATTAGCATACCTCAATAAACTTTACAAGTTATTTTTTACTTTATAAGTTTTTTTTCAGGTTGATGACGTGCGTCTTCTCCAAAATCATCTTGAGTATATAGGAATTTTTGTTTTAAGTTCTTTAATGTTCCATGTTTCGAAATACTACACGTATTTCTTCGTCAGAAAAAACAAGTAAATAACATAAACAAATGAGTAAAAACAGACACTGCTTACACCATTCAAACACCTGGTTTATTGATAAAGAGGATTCCCTACACTGTACTTCAAGTCACTTTCATCTCTCTATCTCTATCACGCTATGTTGGTTACAGACTATCTTTTTCTATACTCCTTCCACACATTTTATTAGTTCTATGACAATAACCCACAATCTAGGTAGAATTTTTTATAAATTTGTGTGAATTCACAATAATCAATTATTCCCAAACAACAGGAAGGGCTTTCTACCCTTTGAGCCCGTTACGTATCCCGAGGCATCCTCCAGTATAAAGAAACCGCCAATAACCGCACACAATGCACATCCGTAGCATAGAGAGCGCAGCATAGCGCCAACATAACCACAACGCGCATACGGTGCATGCGGCGGCCATTGTCGCCTGGTCGGCTTACACATGTTACCGGCGTCAACCCGGTTATTACCGGTTACGGTGCAGTTGCATTCGCGTGAGCGCTGGTCACGCTCGTGGCGCATTTAATCATATGGACTTTGTGGAACCGACGAGCGACGATATTGTCATGGCTTGGCCTCTATTCAAACCAAATAATGGCAGGCACTACTATTCTGCGGTTTTTGAGAAAATAGATCAAATTGTATTAGTTTGCGTGAGAAATATTTCATTGAATTGCTATATAACTTTTAAGGTAGTTAATCCGATGATGGTCACAACCCAAGATGTAGCCCAAATTAATTGTATAATATTTATTAAAAGTCATAGAACATGCTTTAAAAATAAAAATCATAGGTTACCATTGAAATAAGAAATATAATTGCATTTGAAGTTGGCACTGAAATGCATTGCGTTTATCGAGGTTTAGCACTAATTTAACTATACATTTACAAGCAGATTCATAAAGGGATTAGCGTTAACGCGTTAACTACATTTTTTCATGATCTGTAATTTTGTTTCTAAATAAATTATATTATCAAAATATGTCAAATTTTATGCTAACCAATCTTGATTACAACCTTAGTTAAAATAATTATGTACCGAGAATGGAAAATTAAGTTACGAGTAATAATAAAATGAAGTTAGCACTAATCCCTTTTATGAATCTGCCTGTTACAGGTTACTATATCCTAACAACTCAACACATGTCGGATTAACGAATAATTTTAATATTTGATGATTGAGTTATTTAATAAAACAATAAAAACTATGGGTCCCCATACTCTTCGAAGAGTACCTAATTGCACATTCAAAGTTGAAGTGTCAAGAAAATATATATTTCTGACAGCATTGATCATTTGCGCAATAAAGAGTGAAGTAAACTGGCAACGTTGCAATCAGCTGTTCGGCTTGAGATTCAATTGAAGAACGATCAGAAAACGAATTACGAATTTATTTCATCCGAAATATGGTAAATGATATAAGGAACAAATGTGTAATAAAAAAATGTAGAAAATTAAACCACGCACAAATGGGATTATGTCGTTCACGAATTTGACATTTACAATGTTGCCATATTGTTTGGCTAGATTTTTCATTTTGTTACTACTGAAATCATATATAGAATTTGTATAGTATTTGGATACCAAGGTCACAAAATCACTTTTTAGCGTAACAAGAGAAAAATTGTCGCCGAGTCAGGACACAATCTCGAGGGAGATAAAGGATTTCGCGGACAAGATGTACACGCTATATTTTGTACAATCGTAAAAAATATGTAATTACAAATTTTATCCAACACCTCTCAATAAATGCTCTATAACTATGGCGATTTTAAACAAGCAAAGTAACAGATTATCTACTAGTGGGTATAATTTTGAAGAAATCCACTAGTGAATATTTTTTTATTTATAACAATAATAATAACACACAACACCTTGGTAACTACTTCGATTGACATTTTAATTTAAAAATTTAAAGCATATGTCACTGTCAAATAATATTTCTTTAACAAATTTTTCATTTATTAAGAAGTGTTGGATAAAACGTTATACTTCACACGTGAGCAAAGTGGAATTACCCACTCGATAAAATTATCTCACTCAGCCTTCGGCCTCGTGAGTTAAAATTTCTCTCGTGGGTAATTCCTTACTTTGCCCACTTGTAAAGTAAATAACTATTATTAATCCTAATAATTTTATATTAATACAAAACTGTTGAAAACGTCAAACTCAAATAAATAAAATTTTGTTTTATTGTTTTGTATTTGTTTTTATTTTTGTATTATTTCCAAACTCTTGTTATAGAAAGTATAGTCTACAACAAGTAATGGAATGGCATATCCCACACTCGCAAACCGTAGCCCTCGCCTTCGGCTCGGACTACAAGCGAAGCTCAGTCTCCATTGTTGTCTTCCATCGGTAGACTGTCTTTACCGTTCTTGAAACTTAATATACTGTTATGGTTTGTATTTTCGTAATAGTAATTTATATTACAAGCAAGGTAAAACAGTTTTTACTGCTGAATGGAGGAAATGACCGGCGAGCCTGTCACCTCCTTGAAGCAGTAAAACTACCTTGCGTGTATTGTACAACATTTTACTTATTACTCATTTGAAAATCAAAATAAAAATTTAAATTTTTTAACCAAATCCTGTCAGTAACGCACAATTGTTCTCTCAAAAATTATTTGAAATAAGCCTTGTAAGCATTACTGTGGCAACGTGCATTGTTTACCTTGTTTACTAACTTAGCTGTCAATTAGTAACTTGTAAAAATTCATTTTCAAAAACAATACAGGGCCTGGGTAAATGGTGTTTACAAGTGAGTGACAAGTAAAATGTGTTTTTTCGTGTATGAGTTCCCAGTCCTAGTAGCATATAACATAAGTAAATTAGCTAGTCGTTCATTCTACCGAATTTATTTTTAAATTTAAATTGACCAACAACTAGTGTGGCAACTTTGTCTAATTTAACCGTATATAAGTCGTAGCTCATACAAGTATATCAATAGAGATTCTCGAAATTAAAACACATTATATATTTGAAAATCTTCGTCCTTTTCCTCCAGTACTGGGAATAAATCTCTTCGTACAAAATATAAATGCCTCTGCGATTCATCGAGTCCCATCTTAAACAGTTAAATTCTCAGAATCCATCAAGGTACAAAAACTCCTTTAGATTATAAAGCTATAATTAATTTGCTATCGAGAGAAAAATCAATATCAGTAATTACACTGGTGCGACAAAGAGGCCGCTCATGAAAAGAGAGAACGACGCTAGCGTCGTACAGAGTGTTAGGATACGGCGCCGACGACGCCGCGGCAAAAAGCCGGGCTCGCGGCTTCGGCGTTGGCGCCGAGCCAGCAAACCAAGACGCCGACACGCTGTAGCGACGCCTCTACTGCCCTCTCTCTCACTCTGCGACACTTTTGCGAACAAACAAATATCTGAAGTTCACCGACGACGACCGGAAACTAATATGTGGGGAGAATTTTCTAAATTCAAATGTAAACTTCTCGGTGAGCGCTCTTTTCATAGTATTACAACTGCATACTAGGGCTTAGGGCAAGTTATAGCTTCAGGATCGAAACTTGACAAATTCTGTAAGACAAGCTTTCAACCAATAATACAAAACAATTTTTTTTTTAGTCAGCTGTAATTTATAATTTGTAAATTTTTATTCATTGCTTGACGACCTAGAATATAATTGTCAGGGTCATGGCTTCTTTCTTCTTACAGTTTTCTTCATTCAATTCATTCTCATACCCCTCTCGTTTAGCAAAATTGATGTCGCTTATAGTCTCTCTCCCTCTTTCGTTCTCTCTCTGTTTCTCTGCAGTCTTTAAAGCTGGCTTTATAGTTTACATAACATAACATAGCAAAAGATAACATAAAAATTGTCGTTTTATAATAAGAGATTTTGTTTCGTTTTCATGGCATTAAAATAAGAAGAAAATTTTTTTAAAGAATGTTCAAGTGCGATATTTATACCTAATTCAATATTGTTTTGACATTGATTTCTCTATATGCAGATTACAAATTTGATTTTTGCGAAATTGTTAGTAGTAGTAGAAGGTACAGCACTATCATCAGCAATATTAGGTTCCCTTCGCGCATTTTGTAAAAAAAAAATTATTTTAAATCGGCACTAAAGTGCTCAAAAATCGTCATTAAAAGCTCAGAAATCGTCACTGTTTATACGACGATTTTGAGCAACCCAATGTTGGCAACCGTTAAATAATTATTGTACAATTAGGATAATTTTGGCAGATATATTGACGTACTACAGTAAAGTTGGACGTAACATGAAACAAAATTTGCAAGAAGAATTAACTAATTAATTCCGATGATGAAATTGAGGACAAAACACATAATTTTGAGTGTTATTTACGATAACTTCACTTCACACTGACTGTCAGTTTCAATTGACAACTGACAGATGTATTAACTTAAACGACTTAACCTATATTGTAATTTTTTTTACAGTTCTTTCGAATTTTAGATTTCAAATAAAACTTAATATGTACCTCGGCACTGAAGTTCCTTTTTATCACTCACATGGTTTTTTTACTCGGCCCTACGGGCTTCGGCAACTAAATTCCATATTCGTGGTAAAAAATTGAACTTCAGTGCCTTGATACGTAAATAACTATTTAACAAAAAATTGAACCGACGAAAAAACTGAAAAGCAAAAATTAAATAAACTTAATTTAACTCGGCGTACGTTTAATAGTATATTGTGTCATTTGGGGTAAATGTGATACTTTGGGTGCTGAGCATGTGAGTTTGAACGACGTGCGAAGCGAGTCGAACAATTACATGCGAAGCACCCAAAGACACATTTACTCCGAATAACACATGCTATTTTTTCTTCAAACAGAAAATAAAATTATAAATATTATAAAATGCTCAAAAATATTATCTTATCTAGCATTTCAAGTTGCCGTAGAATATGCTGTTTTGTTATTTTTGTTTATTTGTTTCATTTTTAACTGTCAAATTATTGAATTACAACCTAACTATTTTCATAATATTTTACTTTGTCCGCCGCCGGCGTAAATGTGTTGCCAAGGATACACTTTTACGCCGGCGGCGACAATATTGAACTTCTGCTTGTTGAATACAAATACATAACAACGTACTTTTATGACGTTTGAAGAAAAAATTAGTTTATTTTATTTTTTGCTTTTCAGTTTTTCGGATGGGGTAAATAGTTCCGTGGTAACGCGTCGGACTGTGAAATGTGAGATCCTCAGTTCGAATCCGACAGGTGACAGTTGCCAATTTAAATTTACCCCTGTGATTTCCCCTCCACTAACATCTTTGGGGACTATGATTTGGCGGCTGGTAACCGCACTTCATACGAAAAAATATATCACTTACCGATATCTGCGTAAGCAGAGTGCCACACCCATAATGGGTAAAAACCGTGATGATATATATTTTTTATTTTACAGTATTTCAATTTTTTATTAAAAAGTTTTAATTTTTTGTAGCTACGTATTTTTCTACCCTTAGGGGAGGAATTTTTTCAATCGGATAACTAGAATCAGTTAACAGGTAATCATTTAGTGGGTGAACAATCAATTATCTCCTATTTTCCTACCTTTAGGGGTGGAATTTAGGCCTGGAATTTAAATGTGATTAACTTCGAGATATATCCTATCCAATAAAAAGAAAGGATTATCAAAATCGGACTACTCTGCGAAAAATTATTTGTAGTCATAGGTACGTATAAAATAATAAAAAAAAAATTTAAAAATATAAGCGTCGTATTTAAATACATAAAAAGAAATAAATTTCATTTATTACCTTATGATATAACCTGCAATTTGAAATCAATCATAATTAAGACAGCTGCGAGTCGTCATTATACATCCAACAGTTTCCGATTGTGTCTAAACAGTACCAGAAAACATAACATAAGAAATAAAAAAGGTCATATCTTATGTTATGTTAAACTATGTTATGTTATGTAAGAAAAATGTAAATGCTATTACGTACTTGCGTGTATTGATATTTTCACTGTTATGCTATGTTATGTTATGAAACCTATAAATCCAGCTTAAGGTATTCTATTGTCTTTTCTCTTTCACATAGTCTGTAGATTCTCTCATCAGCGCTCAATCAGTATCTATAGTTCTTTCTTCTTTTCCATATCTAAATTATGCGATCAGTGAGTGTTAGTTTTATTTAATAAACGATATTTGGGCACTTTCTGTTATTATTATATTTATATTTTGTATTATACCTTGATTCTTCTATCCTACTGCACTACTCCTGTGTTTTGTTTTCCCAATCTCTTGAACGAATAGTATTTCTACGCTTTCTATACCAATTTTTGAATATCCATTTCTTTCGTAGTAAATTTTTCGTTCAAACTTCCATTTCGACCAAACGGAAGCTGTTGGATTTGAAGATAAAACAGTTGTATTGGCTCATCGGCAGAAAATCCATCCTCTCCAGCGACAACAAATTGCTGCTCTAAAAAGCAATAATCAATGGGGGTCAGCAAGTACCTTCCTAAAAGTAAAAATTCTTCGCATGATCGTCTATGCTCTATGGATTATTCTAACAAGACCTCCAAATGTTTTCCGTTAAGAAGAAATCCCAAGACTGAGACTAAAATGTCACAAAAATAAACTAGCCCTGAAACTCGTACAGTGCGGTAATGTTACTAGTAAACGTTTAAAACCTCACCACCTACTAGATTTACCGAACCGATATAGTTTACCTTATGACTAAGTATTTTTATTGTATTGTTTTGTTAGCCATTTGTAATTATTGTATTTAAGTAATTGTAAGTAAAGTCCTGCCAATGGACAGTTATTTTTCCCATGTCATCTAATCTTCTATTACTAAAATTTATTGAATATATTTGTACATATACAGGCAGATTCATAAATGGGATTTTTTCAATCATCTGTAACTTCGTTTCTAAATTAATTATATTATCAAAATTTGTTAAATTTTATGCTAACCTCTCTTGATTACAACTTTACTTAAAACAATTATGTTTTGAGAATGGAAAATGAAGTTACGAGTTATAATAAAAATGAAGTTAGCGCTAATCCCTTTTATGAATCTGCCTGTAAGATTGTAAATATGAATGGGAACATAAAAAAAGGATTCTTGAAGTATTTCATCGCTCTTTTCTCCGCTTATATTCTAAGTTTTGATAGTTTCATCTCTTCCATAACTATATAGCTACAGGTATGCACCGATCTAAGTCCAGAATCCATTTATGTTGGTATTTTATTTATATGTTGTCTATTTTGTCTATCTCTTCCCAACCGTAGATTTCCGTTCCATACATTAAATTGAACCCACGATCTCCCGGTCTTGAAGCGAGGGATGTACCCACAAAATGCTCTCTTCACCCGCATTCCAAATCCAAAATTTTATCAACACAAACTTGTTCGTTTTCCGTGCTCCTTCTGCGATTTCGTCCACCCCCTCCCTCGTAGGACTGGGAGGAGGCGGACGATTAATCAAAACACAAAGTCCGCGTCGCGACGCGCGTTCAAACACAATTTTTCTTTGTTGTTCGCGGCCGAGAGCCTTTGAGCGGTTGAACTGTGTCCAGGACTAAAGAGGCAACAGACGAATCGCGAGAGGTACCCTTGGCAAAATGCCCAACGCAGAACTGTACCCAGAAATTTTATCCGTGTTTAAATGCTTGTATCTCAAAAACTGAAAGAGATTTTGGAACGCGGTTTCAAAATTCGGATACTTCAGTGTCTCGTTGATATAAAGGCTGTAAGATTAAGACGCTAAAAATTCAGCTGGAATAGCTAATTATTTTTACATTTTACGGTTTCGTTCAATTTGAATAATCTCGGCTCACGCCTCGTCCGCAAATATATGAGCTCAACACAAAAAGACCTACTTCAACTCCTAGTAACATAATATACTATAATCATGTTCTTAATAATGGGGTCCTTTACTATTATTTATTTATGTTATTTGGTTACGAAAACAAAACAAAGATCTTCATATTAGGTGCCAACCAATGGAGGGTTATGATTTTGACGCCACAGGCAAGAAAGACGAGGTAAATGTTGAGATGAAAGTTCATAATACAAACATCCATGTTTTGACGTTTGAGATGGTGTTTTAACATGGTTATGTTTTTATTTTTGAAGTTTATTATTTAGGAAACTGAATAAATTTAACACTGGTCTTATATTCTTTATAGTAATAACGGGAGTCACTATTGCACAAACCATACATACAGTTTATTTTTCATATTTAGAATCATTTTAAGAACTGTCATTTTGACAGCGTTTTGTTTGTATTTCGGCCAAGTAAATTTCATCGTAGTTCAATGAAAATATCAATAGATGGCAGCACAAAAATTTACTTCTGTAAAACCATTGCACCTCGACAATCTACAGTTCAATAATAAAAGAAGTAGGTACAAAAAATCTGGAAAGAATAGATGTGTGAAAGATAAACATAATACTTGGACGTCAGAATTGCTATCTTTAAAACTGAAATATTTTAATAATCTCTATCTGAAAATTTACAGATTGGTCCATCGGTCTGTATTTTTTATTTTATATGAAAATTACTAATGTTACCGAAAAATTTTGCAGACATAGTTTATTTAACATATATCTGCAGTATAAGTTTTTCTACCGGGTGTTTCATTTTCTCGCAATGTTGTACAACTTTAAATTATTAAATGAAATATCCCATATATTTTTGCAAAATCTCTTCAAAATAGTTCTTATTCATGATGGTCTTAAAATGATCAGTACAGAAACTAATCATGTTTTTATTAATGAAGAAATACACACAGAGTATGCCATGAAATTAAAAACAAATTTATAAAAAGTGTTCGAATTAAACATTCGTTCAACAAAATATAACGAAAAATCTTGTTGAACTAAGTGAAAAATAGTAAATAATAAGTATTAAAAATCTGGCATCAAATAATCTGATTGTTTAAACATTCACACACATTTTTATGGCATATTTTCTGTGATTATTTAATGATAAGAACGTGAGTAGTTCGTGTACTGATCATTTTAGGATTATAATGAATACGAACTTATTTAAAGAGAAACATAAGATCTCTAAAATTTTGATAGTATTAGTTGCATACCATTTCGCGAATATGGAACACCCGGTAGAAAAACGAATACTGCAGATATGTGGGCATTTAGATGTAAAATATAGTGTTAGAAAATTAAAATAATCGTATAAAATGAAAAATATATACCGATGGACCACCTGTATAAAAGATTAGGCTATGTACGTACGCGCTAAATTCAAGAACTACTGCACCGATTTTATATGTGTGTTTTATGCAATATGAACAATCGAAGAATTGGGACACAGACTACAGGAAATTTGGAATCATTTCTTCAGAATATACTGTCAAAGACTTGTGAATACTAAATAGTTTTAAAAAGTACAGATGGAGTTACACAGAGGTAAAGTAGATAATATTAGATAGAGCAAACTTACGTTATGAAACAAAAAAAAGTTTGCCCATTGTACGGTTTATTATCTAAGTTTTCTTTAAAGTTAAAAGTACGTAAAAATATTAGAAATTAATTTTACAATTTAACAAATATAGGACACACTGCATTTTACCTATCTTCCAACGTTTATAAAACATTAAAATGAAAATTTGAAACGGATGAACTCATGTGAATTTGGGTACAATTTCATAAAAATAAACGACCAATGGGTCTTTCATCATTTTTTTTTATTTGTTTTATGAAACTTTACACAAAATTGAAGACTATCTACACTTTCAAAAATTCTTAATTGTTATTCATTGAGCCACAATGATGTTTTTTAAATGTTGTGACGTCATTGTAGAGGTGTTGCTGGATCTTAAATAGTACAGATTGTAAATAATTGTAGTTATATATATTTTTACTTATTTTATTATTATTATTACAATAAAATAGAACATTTATAAGACAGAAATTATTTAAATCTTTACTGCTTGAGATCCACCAACACCTCTATAATGTCGTCACAACATTTAAAAAAATCATTCTGGCTTAAAGAATAACAATTAAGACTTTTAAAAAGTGTAGATAGTCTTTAATTTAGATAAAGATTCATAAATTTTTTTTTAATGTTGAAAGACCCCATTGATAATTAAACTCACCGTTTGTAGATCTGGGTGTCACCCCGCCCCGATCAAGTCAACTGCTGTCTCGAATTGGATTCTAAAACAAAGAATTAAAAGCATGAATATATTTTCAGGTCCATTGTGCCATTATATACAGGTAAATCATAAATATTTATTTATTTATTTTTCTGTGTCCCTCCTGAATCCCTCCCTGCAGAATTTTCCCCGAGAATCCTCCGCGAAATAAAAAGCACAACGTCAAGCTCTCGACGAAGACAGCACGAACATCTTGAAGCACAAACCAAGCTGTAGGAGAGAGAAAGATGTGGTAATTTGTCCGGCTGTGAAGCGTCGCGACGCCAATGGTGGTGCCATCTGAACGCCGTCCAGGAAGCTGGAGTGTGGAGAGTTTATGGCTGGCCAGGAAGCAGTGCCGTGGAAAAGGATTATTTAGTGGGAGCACTCACGTTATCCTTTCAAGATGTGACCTACAATTTTATTTAAAGTTTACTATTTATCCATTTCTGGGTGTGGCACTCTGCTTAAAACAGATCTCGGTATTCGATATATTTCTGCAGAAAGTAGCTCCGTGGTAACGTGAATTGTGAGATCCTCAGTTCGATTCCCTCAACAGACAGTTGACAGGAAAAAGTCAATTATTCTTCAATCTAAATTTTCCACTTAAAATTAGAGGACAATTTTAAATTCATAATTTATATTTTACTTGCGTTTAATGAGTTAAATAAATTCAAAAGTTTATATGTATTGGACAAATGACAGTTGTAATTATCAACCTAGGTAAATCATTATTGACCATTACTAGCTAATCAATTATTGACCGTTATAAGGAAGCGGTAGAAAAAACAATTCCACAACTAAAAACGAATTCAGTACCAAATGACATGTTGCTAGACTAGTAGTGAAAAAATTATTATTTATGGTATAAGTGTTAAAAGTGACATTTTATAACTAAGTGGGATAGTTTGTAAAACGAGGCGAAGCCGAGTGAAACAATCCCACGAACGAAATAAATCACTTTTAACACGTAAGTTATGGAAAATTTATCTACGATCTTCCTAGTGTAGTAGTAAATACTAAAAAATGTAGAATGGTATTTTCACAGGTAGGGTTACATATATTTTTTGATTTATTGATACAAATTGTTAGCAACTGGATAATTGTACTGGTCATTGTACAATAAGCATGGAATGGTACTCATTTCCTATAAGTATGGAAGTTTGTTACTTTTTTAAATCATACAAGTATGAAATGGGCATTCCATGCGAGTTGTACACCATACTTTTTCTACAACTACGATACTATTTCCTAATTAATTTAATTTTAATAATAAATTTGTTCCACTTTCTCCCTTCTAATATTTGACAATTTTAAATAAGTATCCTAGCAATGGAACCTATACTGAAGTGAAGTAACCTGAATTGAAATGCAAATTCATTTCTCACGATGCTTGCAATGTACCTAATTTCCCTAGCAACAACAAACAATACAATGAGCAGATTTCTAAGTTATCGTTGAATTTTTTTCTTGTCGATTGAATCTGATCGATTAATGGTGACACTTTATGGACTGCTAACAATCTGTAAAGTGTCGCTTTCATGCTTGGGCAGTAAAATTATTTTACATAGCAACCACTCTACAAACGTATAGTAACCCTCAAATACATTGCCACGTAATTTGACAGCAATAACCCTCAAAATATGTATATACGAGTAAAATAATCACTAATTTAATATTAATTTTAAATCGGCAAAAAAATTGTGTGATCAACTCGGTACCAAAAACAGATTTATAGCTTTGGCAGCATTCATTGCCTCTGCTGTAAATCTGGTAATTATGGTGCCTAGCTAAACAAATAACTATTTTTATTCTTTTGTATCCAATCACAGACCCAGAAATCAATAATTCACAGTTATTTTATAGATGCGATGTAGATCATCCAACAACGGCCGTCTGACAGTTGACATGTAGTCAGTTGTCATTGTGTATTTTTATGTTGACATTTTTCAACGAATTTCGATCATTTTCAAAAGTGATTTCCGAATTTACAGGAGTAGAAAAATCATAGTATTATATCATCTTCGTGAATGACTATCATAATCCCTCATATAATAATATACTATTGCAATTTTAGTATGGTTACCTCACCAACCCTTAAATCACATCCCCCACATATTTTGATTGGACGCATAGAATTACAGAACGATTTTCTGTGTCCTTATACTACTTATAATTATAAGAAAGTAAAAACTTATACAACGGCAATGTTACTTTCGATAAAATTATAATGTTAATTTTTTTGAGGCTTCCACATGTATTTAAATTCTAATTAAATTAACTGTCGTTTTTAAGAGGCGTGTTCATCTTTAGAAATTCAAAAATAAAAAGCATCAGCTCTATAATAAAATAATAATTTTTTAATACAAGAATAAAATTCTGGGGCGAAATATATAAAACCAGCAAGTATATATAGTTTTAACGTTCGTGATAATAAAATCCTGTAGGACAAGGAAGAAAATAAAGCTGGCAGAAGGATGATACTGAAATAGTCAGTTCGTTATAAAAATATACAACTAGACATAAACATCTTACTGTTGTCATTCCAGAGATGATGATTCGGGTCTCATTTCGCATGCAGGCCATAACATGCGCCATTTTATTATTATTTCATTTCCCCGGAAAATAATGTGATTATTAATTATTTAAAACATCCTGGTTTTTCATGTCGAGAGATAAATATTCTTTTTTGCTTGTAAATGAAAAATAAATAATAATAAAATTAAATATTGTGTATTTGTTTAATTTTTCTCTCGTATATTTATTTATTTTAAAAAACGAATATTAATTTTGAATATAATCAAATAGCCTAAGGGCAAAACAAATGAATATTTAACATTTTGATGTTGATTTATTCATGATCCGTCATTTTTAATGAATTTTAATTAAATAAAAACTATCTGAAAAACAAATAAATTAATTAGAAAAAATCAAGTCAGTTTGCCCGGGTCTACGTGACAGTACTACAAAAACAAAAAATAAACAAATGACGAACTGTTATCGTGGCTTGCTTCGATGTTGTTGCCGGGGGTGGTAGAGGGTTTATTTTAAAATTACGCTAACACGTAAGCCTGTGTCTATATGCGGTCGGTATTAGTAATCTATATGGGGATGAAACCACACTTGGGGGTGGAACATACCCTGAAAACAGTTGGAAGCTACACTGGGGTGAATCACGGCCTACTAATTTGGGCGAGAATTTTACTTAATACAACATTGGAGTCTGTAACCAAATTTTATTTAAAATAGAATGTTCAAAAAAGTGGTAATAAATTTCAGGTAATCTAAAAAATTATACGGCCCTTTATAAAGCCACATAAAGGCATCAAATGATTAGAATGAAACAATATTTTTTATCCAACACCTCTCAAATAAATGCTCTAAAACTATGGCGATTTTAAACTAGGAAAGTAACAGATAATTTTGTCACTAGTGACTATTTTTTATTTATAACAATAACAATAACACACATCTTGGTAAGCATTTCGTTTGTTTAATTATTATTGACTTGTTTAATTTTTTTCTAAATGGTAAATGTGCCCATGATTATTTAAACAAGTCAATAATCAATAGTTATATCACGAGTGCTAAGAATTTAATCGATTAAATTTGACATGTCTAGCTTATGCATGAAATTTTGCTTAAAAAGTGTTTGAGTACATAATAATTTGAAAAAATCCCGAGACCGCAGGTCGAGGGGTTTTATCTTAAATTATTATGTACGATAACACTTTTTTAAAAGCAAAATTTTATAAATAAGCTAGACATCAAATTTAATCGATTAAATTTTTTAGCACGAGGTTTATATGTTTAGATTATTTCACGAATTCATAGCATAAACTTTAATACTTGCCGAAGAAATTATACTAAAACGTTGATTTTGACACATTTTTACATAAATAAATCGGTACACTCATAAACAAAAAAGACAATAAAATTTCGTTGTCATAGTGTAACTATAGCAAATTGATTGTTTTTCTTTTTACTTGTCAAATAAACGTCAAAAATTTATAAATAAAAATGCTTGAATTGAATAATTCAGCATGTTTAAAGATATAGAATACCAGTAAAGGTAAAGAACATGTAAGTATCTTGCTTCTGCAACTAATTATCCGGCTAAATATGCCTTCAAAATGTTCAAAATTTGCATATAAAAGCTAGCTTCAATTTACTCGCGAATAAACAGCATGGTGCTGTTTATTCACTTATCTAAAATGTACAACAATGGAAAATGAGACATTCTGATTGGTCAAATTTGTAATGAGTGAAATAATCATTAAAAATATGCCCAATGACATCTGTTAAACACAAACTATACGACTGTTTGAATATTTTGTTTAACATGGCACTCTGGAAACAGCTAAAAATTATACATTTTATTTTACGTCTATCTCATGACAGAAATGTATTACATCAATAAATTTAGTCTCATTTTGTACAGTTAATTTATAATTTTTAGCTATTTACAGAGTGAAATTCAATTTAAACAGTCATTGGTCATTTTATCAGTTTCAAATATTTCCTGTGTACAATATAATATTTTTTTCTTTCCTTTTTATTATTTGTTGTACAGTAATTAGCATTATATTTATTTATGCATGCGTTTTTAAATTCTGAACGACTTATACTTTTGTTCTAAAGTAAATAGGTAAAAAGATACGACAATGTATGTAAAGTAGTTATTTACGATACACGTACGTAAAAGCTAGTCTTTAGTCATGAATGGATCAGAAGTATAATATGAGCGTAGCGAATCCTTTGAAACCCTTGAGTGACTCTGATGTTTTACTTATGTGCACCGTACAATATTTTATCTACGATGTAATGAAGAAAAATTAATAAATATTAAAAAAAAACTTTGATTTATGAATTAGTATCACTAAATTAAATGAGTAGTTTGCCATGATAACAAAAATATTCACGTATTTGGCGTATTTATAGTTATTTACTTTACAAGTGGGCAAAGTAAGGAATTACCCACGAGAGAAATCTTAGCTCACGAAGCCGAAGGCTGAGTGAGATAATTTTATCGAGTGGGTAATTCCACTTTGCCACGTGTGAAGTATAACGTTTTATCCAACACTTCTTATGCATTATTCTTAGCATTTATTGAGAGGTGTTGGATAATAGTTATTTGTCAAACTAGAGAGGAAAGCGCTTCTTTTTCCCCCTCGAGTTCGAAGTTTGCCTCATGAGCGCAGCGAGTGAGGCATTTCGAACGAGAGTGGAAGAAGAGTTTTCCTCTCGTGTTAGACACAACATTTTTTTCACGACATGTTTCTAAAAACGATTTGCTCGGACCTAAAATACACTTTAAGAACACAACTGACAGATTGGCACGTTAAAAGTTAGGTTATCAGACACAAGGCGGTGTAGCAGTGTTGCCAATGAACCAATCTTAAATATATTTCATAAGTTGTCAAATTGTGATTTAATAACGAAAAGAAATATATAAGACATAATTGTAAGATTATATAAAGTATGTATATCACTAAAATAAGGATTTTCAATAAAATTAAGAATTTATTTATAATTTTTATAATATATTTTTTATAAATAACTTTCATATTGGCAGCACTTCCATATTTTCCTCTCTAGAGAGGAACAACACATTTTCTTCACTATTTCGGGAGAAGAACGGTGGGGTTTCTTACCATGTCGTGAAAAAAATATTTTAATCACATAGTTGCTCGGCAACCCGTGTCTAATGAAATCTTGCTACTAAACAACCGTCTACAAACTTAAAACTAATAACTAAACATTAATTTTACACACTATCGTAGATAAATATGGTATATTATACACATATGTAAGTAGGTTAATTTGAACTTAAAAATTTATTATTCTGATTACTTTTTGACGTTTCTTTAAACCAATGAAATGCATTATTGTATGTCACGTGTCTGCGTTTAAGCCAATCCTGTCATTATTATACTGATTATTTTTTGACGTTTGTTTAAACCAATGAAATGCTTTATAGTATGTCACGTGTGTGCGTTTTAACCAATCCTGTCATTATTATACTGAGAATAATGCTCTTGTGAATATTCCCGGCAATATTCTCTGTAGCTTTTTTGTTTTTGTTGACAGATGTCAGATAGTTATCATCAACACAAGTAAAAAATGAGCAAAAAAGATAGATTTAGTGACTTGCCTGATGATGAAATCAAAAAATAATCTAATTAAATATAACTCGAGAGTTCGATAAATTAGAAAATAATTCTCCAGTATCTTTCTCAAACTTGTCGCCATTTGGCAATAGTGCCTGGCAACAAGTTTTCGAAAGATCTGTCAAATTATTTTCAATTTATTCTCATTCTTTTGTTATATTATTACTGAAAATATTACATAATGGATAAATACACAAAATACTACATACTTTATAAATAGTGTGAAACGTACCTGAAAATAATTAATTTACAAAAGAATATTAACCATACTTAAAGTTCTTATAGGCACGTGAAATATATGAACAGAGTGACACTATAGAACATTCCAAATAGAAAGGTCTATTTTAACAAGTTTTGACTGACAACTGTCATAATGTAAACACTTGAATTGTCAATCCTTTTACTCATTTTGAGTGTAGTACTCTACTATGCAGATCTCGGTACATAATATAATAAATCTATACGCGTGAAGTACCTACCGTCAAATTACAATCCCTAAGGCTGTCAGCGGAGGGAAACTCATAAACCACGGTATACCACGGAGCCATTTACTCAATTTAGAATATAAATCATATTTATACATATTAAATAAACAGCTGGTAATTATATTAAATATATTTATGACTTACAAATTAAGTCATTAAATAATATGATTATCATTACTTATTTAAACATCTTCATTATTATAAGTACCCCTAATTAATTTTATAGGTACCACTTATTTAATTATTAAAATTGTTTATGCAGCTATGAAAGAAAATTGAAAACTGTCGAAACAGTAATCTTCTATAATGTATGTATGTGCATGTTGCAATCATTTCGTAAGTTTTACTAAAAATAATTAATTCTAAATGTATTTTTATTTTCCTCAAATATAGAAGCAGTTGTAATAACATTTTATTACTATACTATTTCAATGGAAACAGCTAAGTACAATACTAAATTTAATAAAACTTTTAGCGTTATTTCAAATTATTTATTTTTATATATACAAAGATGTGAAGCGGACTAAGTACTTAGGTCATATACCGCAAAAATTTAAATTATAGATGTTTATGTAAAAAGCTGATTACATTTTGAAAGCAATTCATCAACCGGAAATGGTAGTTTATCTAAAGGCCTATATTTAGTATTTTGAACATATCTCAGTAAATAATAGGAGTAAGTTGTTTACGCGGTAGGTTATATGTTGGCAAAGTCAGAATTTTGTTGCTGTATTTGTATTTGAAAGAAATAAATTGAATAAATATTTTGTATGTACCTACAATAAATTTCCACTAAAATAAGCATATTGTCGTGAAACTTATAATTATAAAGTTTCGTTACTCGTTTTCCGCGAAAATTTACACGTTCTTACGCCACTGAAATATAATAATACTGGAAAGCTGACTGACGTTGAAAATGCGAACCGAGAGACAGCCAGTCCACTTAGAAAGTTGATAAGAAAATATGATTGTTTTTTACTCTATTTCGTATTTCGCGGCCATTACCACCACAACCATTCAATTTCGCGTCCGGTTGAATAAAAATAATATTTTTTGCCGATTACCATTAAAGATGACATTTCACGTACTGCTCACAGTCTGTAAAGTGTTGATTTTATGCCTAGGCTCAAAAATATTTTACATAACAATCGCTCAACAAACGCATAGCAACCGTCAATAAATAAATAGCAACCGTTCAACACATGCACGGCAACGTAATTTGACAGCAATAACCTTCAAAATATCTATATGAAATAATCACTAAATTAACAGTAATTCCAAATCGGCAAAAAAATTATGTGTTCAACTCGGCATCAAACACAGATTTATAGCTTCGGCAGCATTCATTGCCTCGGCTTCGTCTCGTCAATGAAACGGCAGCCTCTACTGAAAATCTGGTATTTTGATGCCTAGTTAAACAAATAACTATGTATTATCACTTTTGGACAAAACTGTGAAACATATTTTACAACCGTTCTAGAAACAAATGTTAGATAAAGAAGGATGGCTTTACAACATCTATCTGCTTCATGTTCATTTTTGCCAATGGGTAGTTACTTTCCCATGTCACCTAACCTTTAATCACAAAAATTAACTAAATATCTCTGTACAGATAGATTGTAAATACGAATGGGATCACAAAAAATGGTTTATTTTTCGGTTTCATAAAAGCCTACTACAAGTAAACGTTTTCGGTATTGCTATATTTTAGAATTTTATAACTGTCTAAGAAAGTAAAATTTGTATATTGTTTCTTCTATTCCCCATCCAGCAAAATTTTTGTAGCCGCACCAAAATTTGCAAAAGAAGAGCGCCACTGGCACGAAGATATATTTCATTTATTTATTCTTCTCTACTCCATTTACCCCCCTCCCTCCTCAGGTAAATGTCCTCCAACCATACAAACCAATCGGTCGGCTAACATAAAGGCCTCACTAATGAATTGGGTACTTTGACACCGGCAACTAACTACCCTATGCTATACTGCTTACCTCGCTAAAGTCTTTAGTCTTACCGCCGTGGCACGCACACAACCACGCTTCATACACACATGCGTCGAATGCGTGTGTTTGTGTTTGAACTCTATGCTGGTAAATGGGACGCACTACTCAATGTAGTAGTGTTTAATGAGTGATGTCTTCATCGGTTCAGAGAATTGTTAATTTGGCTTTTTTGCAATAGATATACCTTCGAGACTAGTCGCACATGAACTAGACGAAATAGACATTCAATTAATTTTTATATTTCTTATTTAAAATTTAATAAATATGATTTAGTTTAATTTAATTTAATCTACAATATTTAATGCATATTCCAATAACAATAATTTTTAAAAAATTTGGTGTGGGCACTACACTACCTTTTTATACATACAGGGTACATTTGCTCGAAACGTTAATGTATCTAAAAATTTTCGATTGAGTGTTTATAATGGTGTGTTAGTGCCTACATTGATGTATGGTTCTGAATGTTAGGTGTGGAAGAAGAAGCATGAACTACGTATAACTGCTGTAGAAATGAGATATTTGAGAGGAGTATGTGGGTATACGAGACGTGATAGTATACAGAATACATTGGTGTATAATGAGTGTGAAATTGAGAAGAATGTTAAAAAAATCTGATGTGGCCAGCACATAACCTCCCGCCCAATACTATTAAACGGTAAAAATAGTATTTGATTATACAGAAACATACCTTCTTATTTGTTTATTTTCTATTTATATTTGAGAATTTTAATTTTCTTTCGTATATTTATTTAATTTTTTGACATATATTTCACTAAGAAAACAGCTTCACAATCACAATGACATGTGTCACATTTCGTAAAAAATTGAAAATTTTTCCATGGTGTACTAGGAATGCAAGATTTGTGAAATCTAATTTCTTTATATTTTATTATCTCTAAATCTAATGAAAATTAATAAAATTAGTATAATCAAAACACATGTAAAATTAAATATTCTTCAACTTTCAAAATAACATAAATTGTTAAGAAAGGAAATTTAACCGTGTTTTTCACGAAAAACTGTTAAGGGCTTCAAGCAAACTGCTACTTCCGGTTGACCAATTTTATCCAAAATCTAATCAGCTCTTCATTTAAATATAAGAAGCAATAATTCACAAAATTGTATTTTTTGGTATTATAGTATTTGAGTTATGCGAGACGAAAAAATTGCCACAGACTACACACACACACACATACATACATACATACATACATACATACATACATACATACATACAGACATCATCGCGAAAATAGTAAAATCGTATTGTAAGGACCCAAAAACGTGCTTATTCATTGAAAACTCACTACCCAATTTTTTGACCAAAAACAATACCTCCCTTACCTAGAGGTAGGCGGGAGGTAAAAATGGGAGTGAGTGAGTAGTTAGAAAGTTTTAAAGACTAGATTAATACCTATTTTAAAATAAAATTCCTTCTATAACATATATACATAACATCACGCTTTGTCCCACTTAGTGGGGTAGCACGAACCCAGAAACATAGTTAACCAACAATCAATCTCCTCCACACATTTCTATCCTGACACACCACTTTCGCCTCGTCCACATTCATAGTACGATTCATACATGCTCGTTTATGCTTCTCACTCAAAATCATTCGTTCACGCAATAAACCACCAATCATACCCAACCAGTAAAAGTAACTTTTTGATTTTATTTTGTTAAAGTAATTCATATTTTTTTCTTTGTTAATAAAATTGTCACTGAAGTAAACCGACATTTATTTATATACGTAACTTGAACTTGTAATTTTCTATTCTAATAAGAATTACAAATTTTGTGAAAAAAAAATTATCTTTTTTATGATCTGATCTAAAAAAATAGACCCAATAATAAAAATTGATCTATGATCTGATCTAGAACATATTAAATGTGAAGATCTTGATCTTGATCCAGATCATTTTTAAAATGATCTGTCACAACACTGCCTATAACTGCTATAGAAATGAGGTATTTAAAAGGAGAGTAATAGTGTGAGGAATACTTTGGAGTACGGTGAGTTGGGAAGGATGTAGTTAAGAAAGTGGGAGTGAATCAGTTCAGGTGGTTTGTACGTCTTGAAAATAGTAAAAATATGTACCTTTTTTATTTGTAACATTTTTTTCAATGCGCAATAGTTTAATAGTATATTACATAACGAGAGATGTAAGTAGCAAATTACGCACGAGTGAAAATATTGACACACGAGCCGCGTAGCGGCGAGTATGTAATTTCACGAGGGCGTATTTGCTTTACATCTCGAGTTATGTACTATACTTTTTCTACGACCACTATTTCTAAATTCAAAACAATATTCAAATAGTTTATTATGTATTTTTGTATTCTCCAATCCAATTTTTGGTACACAAATTAGTAATCGTTCTCGAGATTTAGTCGCCAAAATATTATTTGTTACACTTTTAGCTTTAGCTTGCATCTCCATTGGTTTTCCAATTGAAATATTACTGACGCTTGACATTCCTTAGTTAAAATATTAATAAATATAAATAAAGAATAATAATATTTAGTAGTATATATTTACCTTACTATAAAACACAGATTATAAACTATAGATGCAGATGGGAGACTATAAAATATGACCAGTATACATGTAATAGTCACACACATTACCTAAATGTCAAACCAGCTTTATTTTTGTTTATAAAAATAAACGACAATTAAGTATAGGGATACATGATGAAACGTAGTCTCCTCTACATATTTTATTGACATATTTATTGGTGTCATAATTTATAATAAACCCAGC
The DNA here is from genome assembly GCA_963942605.1 of Poecilus cupreus. Classification (NCBI taxonomy): domain Eukaryota; kingdom Metazoa; phylum Arthropoda; class Insecta; order Coleoptera; family Carabidae; genus Poecilus; species Poecilus cupreus. The sequence continues at coordinate 17,634,251 of OZ012729.1, forward strand.
AAAATATGAATTGAGTTATAAAATTTTATCAATTCGCCAAATTTGAATAGATAACATTTAAATTTAATATTAGATGCATCAAATTTTAATTATTTTGGTAATGTGACAGTCAGTAGTGCAAACTTAAATTTCATTTTCAAGTGTTACGTAATGAACATTACGTAACACTTCGTAACAAAGCACTTACATTGATTGTAGTTTGTTCTGTAATTACATACTAACAGTAGTAGTCGTAGAAAAAAAATATTACAAAGTGGAAAAATCAACTAAAGTAAGTACCTATTGTGTCCATATCTAGTGACCTCCACATTAAATTGGCTTACTAATATGGCAACTTTTGTCCAATTTGTCCCAATAACCCTCTAAGTTAAAACACACTGTACAGAGCAGACCTCGATGGTATATTTTTTCGGGAAAACACAGCCTCAATGAAGTTATAATTTTTATGGTAATATTTGTCCACTCCAGCTAATTAAAATTGTCCTCCATCTTCTGTTTCTTTGTTAGTCCGGCTCTGCGCACATCGCGGCCTTATTTATCGTACTAATATTTTTATAAATGGCTTTTGTTTGTGTAGGCTCGCGAGACGCGAGTCGTGCGCGGCGAGGGGGGCGCTACAGATGAAAGGCACCGAGTTACCGGCCGGGTAGGAGGTCTCCTGCCGTCGTCGCCGCCGCCCGACCAGGAGACGGTGTCGCATAAATCAATCGTGGCCCGCGACAACGAATACTCCAGCGAATTAGACGACGAATTCACCAGATTTTTGGGTACTAACTTTATGTCTAAGCTGTCAAACATTGCTGAATTACCTATTTCATAGGAATATTGTGGTCGAAAATAAATATATCATCACGCATTTTACACATTATGGGTGTGGTACTCTGCTTAAGAAGATCTCGGTAAATGATATATTTTTGCATATGAAGTTATCAGTAGTCAAATTTAGGGATCGTGGGAAAACTTACGATCCACAGTCCGATGCGTTACTACGGAGCTATTTACCCCCATAATCTAATCTAATAACTAAAACTAATTTTGTAAATGCTATTTTCAAGGAACAAACCGATATGCGTCTCGGCAAAAATTAACTTAAACTTGTTGCATTTAAAGATACATATATAACGCCACGCTATGTACTCAATGGGGTAACACAAACCCAGAAACACAATCAACCAACAATCAATCTCCTCCAAACATTCCTATTCTGACACACCACTTTCGCCTCGTCCACATTCATAGTGCAATTCATACATGCTCGGCTATTCTTCACACTCGGAATTATTCGTTCACGCAAGAAACCATCAACCATACCCAAACACTTATTTCACGGACACCCACGCAATTGAGCACCTTCAACCTCACCCGTATATATTAATTTTATCAACCTTTCATTCCACATTCGCTTAAGATGACCAAACCAGCTCAACTGACTCACTCCTACTTTCTTAACTCAATACACAATTTTTTGACCAAAAACAATTCCTCCCTTACCTAGAGGTAGGCGGGAGGTAAACAGACAGTTTGACAGTTAATGATAACCAATAAAATGGATGAACATTCACATACTGTTTGTATTGTTCTTAATACTTTACTTGCCGCTTGTGTAATTATAAATGATAAGTGTAATAAGTAATTTAAAGTGAGATAATTTATGTTTACATGTATTAACCTTAAAAACTGTGCAGCTGTCTAGTTATATTATGACTTATCATCAATTGTGTAACTGCACTGAAATCGGTCCAATATTTTAGATCCGTACAATAAAAATCATATCGTTTTCAAAATCGTGTGAAATATTGGATGAAAAATATGTAGTACACGATACAATATTTCTCGTATTGAATATCATACGCGAAACAAGATGATATATTGGATAACAATAAAATCATAGTAGCCATTTACAATAGAAAACAATTGAAGATAGTTTTTACTTATTTGTCAAAATTATTATTTTGAACAATTTTTATAGTTTTTAATTGACTGTTTTTCATTGATGACAATGATTTTATTGTAATGTTAAAAGAATGAGTTGTACATGACAGAAATAAAATATAATTATTGTTTTGAGATGTATTATCCATTCTAAAATCCGGGATCTGTATTTTTTGAACAGCCTGTATTTACGTTTCAAGCAAATGTACCCAGAGCACCCTTGCACCTTGCAGACACTCGCCTTTCAATCTCCCGCTCAATACGTCCATCCCTTGAACACATATTATAAAAATATACAAATCCAGTCTCACACCATTCACTGAAACATTACAATCAGTCACCAAATAATTCTTCTCAAACACCAACAAATTACAAGTATCAACAATCAATAACAGATTTAAACCTTTCCCTCCTTCATTGCTCCTCAGTTTCACCCCAGAACAATATATACCTAATAAAAAACTCGTTACAAAAACCGTTCGCTATTTCCTCCATCTGTCTCACAAATCAGTCAAACATTCTCCAATTTCTAATCCACTTGTCTTTAGTAGCGGCCGCCGTAACCGTCGGTTTACCGCTAACCACAATGATTACCGCTCAACAACCGTGTTGTCGGTAATTACGGCTGGTAGTGCGTGGTGTGGTGACTGTTTACACTTGACAGTAGCACATTCACGATACCGCTGTCGCTGCTAACAATACCAAACCGTTACTTGTTGTTGAGTTGAGTTGCGGTTTCTAAACACGCATCGGTGGCTGCTGGTGACGGAATTAAATGAAAAATTGGAGGAAGAGCCTTGTTTGGAAATTATGGGCATTTTCTAGTATTAATGTATAGGTTAGCAAACGATGTGCTAGTGTCTGTTCATTCAAATTCAATTTATTTTCCTATAACTGTCAAAAACACGACATTTTTTTATTGATTTCAATACGCAAAATGTGCTATTTCTAAACAACACTTATGTATCATCAATTTGTCAACAATTGTTGTCGATGTAAAGTCATTGTTGACTGTATCAACAAGAGTATCAACAGAAAAACACTAACTTGTTTTGTTGAACGGCCTACCTAAAGTTTTATTTTCCATATTAAAAATGTTAATTTTTCTTTGAATTTTGTGAACTTAATTTTAATTTTAGGCATAGGAACATGTTACATCGTTGAAAAGGGAATACTGCGGGCTATTCATTCCAATGAATAAAGTACCACTTTTAATTTTATTTTACCAACCGTACAAATATGTCACCTCCTTGCTGTATAAGCCTGTGTATTTATTTTTTCTCCAAAGTTATTTGCTTTAAAAAACTCACTCGTATGTAATGTTGCAATTATTATACTTACATAATCCTTGCGCCTCTCTAAGCTTTCGAGTATGAGCCTGTTTTTATAATAATAATACCTGTCTTTTCTTATCATAAAATTACAAAATAAGGCAATGAGAGTCATATTAAATTGTAAAGTGTATACCTCAACAAATTATATGTTACAATGTTACAATACCAATCGATTTAGAAATTAAAAATATGATGTGGCCAGCACATAATCTCCCGCCCAATACCACTCTTAAACGATACAAAATAGTATTTGATGATTCTGAAACATACCTTCTTATTTATTTATTTTCTATTTATATTTGAGAAATTTAATTTTATTTCGTATTTTTATTTAATTTTTTGACATATATTTCACTAAGGAAACAGCTTCACAATCAAAATGACATGTGTCACATTTCGTAAAAAATTTAAATTTTTTGAGTGTTTCCATGGTATTAAGGGGTGCAAGATTTATAAAATCTAATCTAAAAACTGTTGAGGGCTTTAAGTAAACTCGGTTGACCAATTTTATACAAAATCTAATCAGCTCTTCATTTAAATGCATACACATGCGTACATACATTCATACATACATACATATAGACAGACATCATGGCAAAAATAGTAAAATCGTATTGTAGGGACCCTAAAACGTGCTTATTCATTGAAAACTCATTACCCAATTTTTTTACCTAAAACAATACCTCCCTTACCTAGAGGTAGGCGGAAGGTAAAAATCAGTGCTCATATTTATATTTAAAATTTAATCTGGTCTTACACCCATTTATCTCAAAGATTTTATTGAATTAATAATGAATGTAACTAGCTACAGTTTGAGAAATAAATCTAATTTTAATATAGAGTGAACAAAAGTTTTACAAGCAAATCTGTTTTTTATGATGGCCTCAATATGTACAACTTATTACCAAGTTTTGTTAAAGATTGTAATGTATAAATATGTTTTAAAAATGTTTAAATATATATTTATTTGAAATCGGCACTAAAGTACTCAGAAATCGTCATTAAAAGTTCAGAAATCGTCACTAAAGTAACCCATTATACGACGATTTTGAACAACCCAGTGTTGTCAACCGTTAAATAATTATTGTACAAGTAGGATAATTTTGGCAAATATATTGACATACTACAGTAAATTTATACGTAACATGAAACAAAATTTGCAAGAAAAATTAACTAAGTTCCTTTTTATCACTCACATGGCTTATTTTCCTCGGACCTACGAGCCTCGGCAACTACATTCCATATTCGTGATAAAAATTGAACTTCAGTGCCTTGATACATAAATAACTATTATTATCATTAAGAGAACAATAATGTAAGTTTAGTTAAAAAGGGTTTTTTGTATATGTAATTATTTATATAATTATTTGGTTCTGTATTAGTATATGTATATTCAGTTTTTATGTAGCAGAGCCGCATATTAGCGCAATTTATGAAGTATTTTGATTCAGTTACTATGGTTCGTCTGTTTGTTTTAATTTTATTTATTTGAGTTTGACGTTTTCAACAGTTTTATATTTGTATTTTTTGTATAATTTCCAAAATCCTGTTACAGAAAGTATAGTCTACAACATGTAATGGAATGGCATATCCCACATTCGCAAACCGTAGCCCTCGCCTTCGGCTCGGACTACAAACTTTTTGCTCGCGTGGAAAATGTGCCATTTCATTACTTGTTGTAGAATATACTATTAAAGACACAAGGATTATAATAAAATATACCAATGGCAGACTCATAAGAGAAACTATAGAAATCTTTAAGGTTTAAGCAGAAGAATACAGTGGCTGCCTGTGTTTTATATATTTTAATTTGTTGAGACTTGGTTACTGTTTCTATTTAGTTGTTTTTGTTTATATTGTTTACTTGTTTTACTAACGAAGAATTACGTTCAGTAATTCGGAACGTATTATTTTCATATAAATTTATTCAGAACCCAAACCAAATATCTTGTATTTATTCAATATATTGTTTAAAACAACTAATAAAATTTTGTCCATCTTTCGTACAGGTCCCATACTTACATTAAAGGCATCGTCTATCTTTCTCCTTCTTAGCTCAACAGTTCTCCTTCGAAAGCTGAGCGCTGTATGTTCGCGTGATCAACCACTACTGGATATCAATCATATTATCTAATTGGTTCGGTATTCGCCGACGCCGACAGAGGAGCCACAGTCGCGCGGCCTTTTTGTTCTTCACACACACAGACGCAACCTGAGATATATTCAAACACGATCTCTGAGGAGAGATAGGTACCGTCTCCACAGATAGTTCTGAGAGTTATTTGTTGAGCTACTTTGATAATTACTTGTTGCTTTATATGTATTGTAAGGAAGTGTACGAATCGATGATGGGATGTTTTGAGGTATCTTTAATCCTCAATAACGGCTGCATGTCCGTACAAGAAAAAATATTTCAAATATAAATTCAGCTGAGCAAACAAATTTCAAAGAACAGACCCATTATGTATTTCGGCAAAATTGAATTTATCCAAAATAATTATTTTTTTGTACAATTTATATCGTAATCATAGATGTTTATATATCATCTAGATTTTCTAGATACCTATCTCGATGCGCAAAAGTGAAGCATCGGCGGCAATTTATTAAAAAGGCAGAAAGTGACATTTGTGTTAAAATTTAAAAGTATTTATTACAATATAAAGTTCAATTTTGATTGTAAAGTTAAACAGTATAGCAAAATGGTCAAATCAAAAGCAAAATGTGAGTGAAAGACATAAATTAAATAAACTAATATTATTATTAATAACATATTTGTATAATCATATTTGCTATGAGAAATAACTGAAACATTTATTATATATGTCAAACACGTGTCAATTGTAATTATCAAACAATCAAATACATTAATACTAGCCTCAGCTGTTAAGATTTCAGTGAGCAAGTGTACCTGAAGAGGTACAAGATGATATTAAGCACGGCATCATGTAGATATCGACAGATATGTATATAGGCATGCAAGGCGGCGACTTTGAGGTCGGCACTTCGGTTAATGCGTCTTCGGTCTTTGTAATCACATGTACACATTCGTACCGGGTCAATGTGGCCGAAAAACTATTGTCATTGTATTGGGATCTGACATGGGGGCGTGGCCTATCCAAGATAGCGTCAATTAGGGTGAAGATTCGAATGTGACATTAGTACTGTTCGTGTATAAAATATAATAAATGAGTCTCACTCTCACGATTAATAATATTTGCGAATGCGCTACAACAGATCCTGCAAACTAAATTTTAAAGAAGCTGAACGCATTATATATACTTGACAATTGATTAAATGCGGGAAAAAAATTAAATGAAAGTGACAGTGTCTGTGGGTGTAGTGGCTTTCTGTATGTCAACGTCGAATTTACGAGGTGATCCCCATCAAATTAATAGGAAAATTGCAGGAGATGAACAAGTGATGATTGTTGTTTGTTCCTGCATGGCTGGTTTTGGGTGAAAAATCCAAAAACTGCATTGCTACGTTGTTGTACTGTTATAGGTTAGTTGTACGTTTCTTGATGTAAATCAGCTAAATAAACAAATAACTAAAATTGAACAAATATAAGGAACATTAACTTTGAATACAGATTTAATTTATGAACTTAGTTAAATACAAAGTGAAAAGATTTCGGAGCAAATTCGTATTATAACCTAAAATTTTACTTGCTTAGATGTACATAACCGTCTGGTACAAAATATTACAGAGCATATTATTTATTGTAAACGCATTCATGTGGTTTACTTTTGTTAGTTTTTTCCAAGTTTTTTTCGCACTCCAAATTGGTTTACTTTAGAAATAAAACGTTTGTCCAGCTTCGGAAAATAATGGAATGTAACGTCCAGATTTTTACGAGACTTTATTACACCCTTTTACTGCACAATACACTTTATTTTTCAATTTTTCGCGGTGTTTAATTACAATTTCGGTCATTTTTCATCTCAAAAATCGTTATTCCCATTTGACGTAATGTATTTCTAACGGAATCTTCACCCTACTTTGTGTTCGAAAATAATCCGCTAGATGGCATATCGCTACGTGTCAGATCCCAATTGAAAAAAAAAATTGATGTGGCCAATACAACTCTTAAACGGTACAAAATAGTATTTGATGATACAGAAAAATACATTCTTATTAGTTTATTTTTTATTTACATTTAAGAAATTTAATTTATTTAATTTTTTTATCTATGTACCGCGCAATTCCCCACTCCAACCAGAACCATGGCTTGCATACGTCTGCCCTCACCAGGTTACATTCCCCTAGCCAGGGCCGTATTCTCCATAAGGCAGTTTAGGCAACTGCCTAGGGGCCCCGCATCGGCTGGGGCCCCGCGCACCGAGAAATAAAAATTTAAAAATGTTTCATCGAGGAAAAATTTAATTTGAAGCTTTGTATCCTGAATGGCAATATTATTGCTTTCTTATATTACATTGTCATATGTCAAATTATTATAGAATGATATTTGATTTGTTCGCGGCGATCTTAACGCCATACGGATTGAAGTAAAGTAGATTTGTTCTTAATGTGTAAACGCACTAGTAATTTTACTTATTATAAGTCGCCTTTTCAAAGTAAAGTCAATAGTTATTTACATACCAAATGCGGGAACCGAGTTCACACAAGTGATTTGTACAAATATTTTTTGTACGAAAAGTATAAAACTAATAACAGTCCATACAAAGAAATGAAGTTCTTCAAGGAGTTATTTTGATAATTGTCAAAGTTTCACTACAAATATAAACACACAATTAATTTGTCTAATATATTAAAAAACAATTAAAATATTTATAATATTTACCGTATTCACCTGTAAATTTATTACATTTCTTATTTATATTGAGATATCATATTGGGCAGATTTTATTGCTAACATTGGTAACCACATGCACTAAATTTGTTATTTTTAAATTCAATTTAATTCTTATTCCATCATTGTTTATATTAATATTATGTAAAGGGATATTTGAAATACTATATTTTTTATAATAAATATAATTGACTAATAAACGTTTTAGAAATAGAAATGTTTTCGTCGAAATTTCTCGGTTATCTATCTGGTGGAGACCTGAGAAATTGACATTTCGGACGTTGCTTAAGCAACGCTAAGCAACATATTTCAATGGAGTACAAAAAGTAAATTTTCCCCGCACGTGAAAACGTAATCTATCTATTGATGGCAGATTAGTAAATATTGCTCCTTTGCTGGAACTTACAGATTAAAGTATTTATTGGTAAATAGCATTAAGATTTACTTATCTAAATAAAGGACAAAATTTAGCACAAATTACCAATCAAACTATTCTACCTACTTCAACTATTTTGTAACTAAATAGAATAGAAAAGTTTGAAAAATTGTCTTCATTTGATGCAAATCGGTCCATTAAAAAACTTTTACTTGTACGTTACTGTTAGCTTTAGGAGTACTCTTCTGATCATTGTTACATGACAAGGGATAAATTTACTCATTTTCAGTGGGGTCAGCACAAAATTGTTCGTTTTGGAAATAATGCCCCATTTACTATTTAAAATATTATTGTAAACTGTTTTTCGTTGTTTATTCTATATTCAAATAAATTGAATTTATTATTTGTGTGTTCAGCAAATTTTCACCATTGTCATGAAACCTCAAAACACACATTTTTTAAATAAAACTGTGTATAAAACTCTATAAAATATTTAGCAATTGGTTAATTGCATAAACAGGTAAACAAATAAAGTAAGAAATCTCCTCATTGCTGTCGGTAAAACCCATATTCACAGACGTCTTTTAAAATAAGTCTCACACAAACACTTTGCGTCGCCCATACTGAACAGAGTCGGCACCTTTATCATTTACGGGCCCAATTTCACTGTTTGTCATTCCAGGGCCGTACTCGCAATGACACTATGTAAATTATGCTAAAACTAAAAATATCCACTCGCATTTTAATAAGTTTGCTCCGTACAAAGGCTTGAATCCGCCGCGAAAGGTAAACGACATTTGTGTTAAGTGTTTCGTACGTGTTTCAGAAGTTTAGAATAAATTTTCTTGTCGTTTGACTTAGTTTTATTAGCTATTGTGCGAAATAAACGAAATATAAGGTGTTTATTGTATTCTAGGCACTTATCAAGATTGTGAGAATTTATTGTCCGTAAAATTATTTTATGGCTTTTATTTGAATACGTGAATGTCATTTTAGATATTTGTATTCAATAAATGTCGTAATGGTTGGTTAACTTGTAATTGGATATTGTGTTTTAAGTAATTTTCTTGGAATAATTTGCATTTCAAGTTGAAATACATTTTTGGAAGTTCTAAGAAAATTTAACATTTCCTCTACTGTTCGTACTTGGAAGAACACCAGTATTTTGAGTCATAATTATGCGACTTATACGAAAAGCAAAAATATTTGAGACAAAAGGTGTAATGAGTCCAGTTCTTTACAACATATTTTTGGATGTAATTATCCAAGAATGTGACAGAAACTTGCGTCCACTATAAATATTAGTATGCATTTGCCGACGACTTACTAGTTAAAATAGGGAGTGAAGAAAAAATTTAACTGAATTTAAATATGTATATGGAATGAAAAGAAGAAGAAGGTTATGGTAGTGGGGAAAATAAAACAAATCAATTAGTTTCAGTATCTTGGAACGATATAAGAAAATAATAGTAAACAGGACATTGAGATAAATGAAAGAATAGACATAATCACAAGAATATTCATGCAATGAAAAAAGAGAAAAAAAGAACTCAGTGCGAAAACAAAAGTAACACTATAAAGGATGAGTTTTTCAAAAAAATATGCTTCTAGAATACATTTCTAGTGTCACTGGTTGACACGTAATTTTTAATAAAAATAATAATGGATATTTTTAACCACATCACATAACTGATGTTGAATAACAAATGAATTAATTTTATTCTGACGTTTTTCTTGATTTATGGATACAAATTACAAATCGTTAGCAAAGTGTTAAAAGAAACAACAAAATCACTTTTAACACGTTGCTATGTTACTTTTAATACTAGTGTCAGAAAGTAACACTTTTAACTTGTTAAGCAACCGTTGAAAGGGCCACTTTTAACAACGATCGTAGATAATTTTTTTTTTTGTATTAAATGTGTTAATGTACTTTCGAACTTAATAACCTTAATTTTAATTTTAGGTATAGGAATATGTTATACAGGGTGTTTCCTTTAAAACAACCATAGCGCGTTTTTGGGCGAACTAATGACTTTAGAGAAAAATGTTATATACATAAAATGACCAGGAAAAAGGGCCCTATTTAATAGAAATACCAAACAGAAGTGGTTCTCAAACGATAGAATAAAATTATATTTTTAAAATAGTAACCTATATAAATTTTTAGTCCATTCGATAGAGATTTTTTTCTAATTTCAATGATATAAATATAATATGAGGTTGTATAACAATTATTTTCAGAAAATGGTATTAAAAATCTGAAATAATTTTACAATATTGAAATAGTCTATGCAATACACAACTATTAATACGATTATTGCCTAGGTCGCAACTTTCTTATATCTAAAATAAAATAGTTCTCAATAATTCACGAGTGGGTTGCACTTTTTGGGGAAAAAACTGTGAAAATCTTTGTATTGTTGAATTTAAATTTCTTCCACTCTCCATACATAACAGTAAGATTAAAATTGTCTAAATTTGTTAATGCTTGCAACAATTGTAAATAATTGTAGTCATATATTTTTTTACTTATTTTATAATTATTATTACAATAAAATAGAACATTTATGTAACAAAAATTATTTATATCTCTACTGTTTTAGATCCAGCAACACCGCTACTATGACGTCACAACATTTAAAAAAAAATCATTGTGGCTTAATGAATAACAATTAAGACTTTTAAAAAAGTGTAGATAGTCTTCAATATAGATAAAGTTTAATAAAAAAATTTTAAAAAAATGGTGAAAACCCATTTAGGTATGGAATCTTGCTTTCGCAGAACTCGACAAGTGTTATGTATTTTTAATTTGGTTCTAAAATTCGTATTCCTCATAAATTTATTACTGTTTACCACTATTTTCAATTGTTATTCTGTACAGGACAGAATTTTAGATAGGTTTGGAATAAACTACAAAATTTTGTATTAAAAACTGTTTTGTCAGTTTTGACAGCCTATGACTCAAAAAAAAAGAAAAGATAAATAAATTGTGCCAGGTGTAGTTATTTTTTATACCTCATTAATCTTTATTTGAAAAATCAACTATTTGTTGACATTGAAAATTTTTATATTTACAGAATTATTTTAATTTTAATTCAGAAAATACTCAAGGGAATAAATATAACTGGAGCCATGAATTTATTTTGTGAAATACCTCAATTCCTACGTAGAAACAGCATTTATGAGATTCGGCTGCTCGTTTCTATGCAACATCTATTTGAAATTTTACCGACAAATTCTTGGCTATCGATATATTACCTATGAAAATATTCGGAATGATAATTATTTGCTGATTGTTTACAACTAAAACACAGTAATTGATAAACTTTCCTATACATATTGTCTAATACAAAATAACAAAAGCACAGAATAATTAAAAAATATGTGTAACACAAAATTACATATGTAGTCGCTAATAATATATCACACTGCATGATTCAACATATGACAATTGTTCAATACCGCTTTCATAGTTTCATCTAGTATTTATACTCTCTGTTGCTGTGTCTACGTGTGCATTTGTTAGTATTGCGTGGGTGGAACGTGTGAGGGTCCGGAATGAGCAACGTCCGGGATGAAATGACCCGGAACTGAACACAGAGTCAAACAGAGCGAAATCTGCACATGTATAGGTAATGGTTTCAAAATGGATTTCAGCTAAATGACAAAGTAAAATGTAGTTTTTGGTGTTTGGTAAATGATGCGGAATATAAACAATACTTTTAGTATTCTAATCTTTTCTATTTTCTATATAATAATACTAACAATTATTTTATTTCGTACTGTATCGCATTTACATAGACTTTACAGTAATATTATTTTTACGGTATACGTTGTTCTGCAATATTTCAATAGGATATGATCCACAATATCGTTTTTCGTACTCATTTTAGATCATAAATGATTAAAAAAGAACTAAATGGGGGGTTATACAGAAGAAAATTTTCGTGCTGCCATCTATTGATGTTTTCATTGAACTACGATGAAATTCACGTGTTCGAAAAACAAACAAAACGCTGTCAAAATGACTGTTCTTAAAATGATGCTAAATATGATAAATAAAGTGTGTGTATGGTTTGTGCAATAGTGACTTCCATTATTACTATAAAGAATATACGGCCAGTGTTAAATTTATTATGTTCCCTAAATAATAAACTTCAAAAATAAAAAAAATAACCTATCAACGCCATATCAAACGTCAAAACATGGATGTTTGTGTTATGAACTTCCTTCTCAATTTTTACTTCATCTTTCTCTTTCTTGTCTGTGACGTCAAAATCATAACCCTCCATTAGAGAGATGCACTTTCAACGCGATACTTGAGTGTACTCTATTTGGGCAATATGATAAACTTCTTTTTCTACGACCACTTAGAAATCTGCTCATTGTATGTTTGTTGTTGCTAGGGATATGAGGTATATTGCAAGCATCGTGCGAAATGAATTTGTTTTGTGAGTATTTCAATACAGGTTAGTTCATTTAGGTAGAGGTGCCATTGCTAGGATACTTATTTAGAATTGTCAAATATTGGAATGGTGAAAGCGGGACAAATTTATTATTAAAATTAAATTAATTTTTAAATAATATCGTGGTCGTAGAAAAAGTATAGTGTACAACTCGCATGGTATGTTCATTTCATACTCGTATGATTTGCAAACTTTCATACTCGTAGGAAATGAGTACCATTCCATGCTCGTTGTACAATATACTATTTTTCTATCATATGACTAATTGTGTACATTTTATCATCTTGACTCTACGTTTTTTTAATATGTTTGTATGTGTCCATGTTATTTAATTGTTCTTCGACCTTAACTTGTAAGTAACAGTCCTATATTTGTATGTTTTATTATTACGTTCGCCATGTCACATTTACAGAGTTCTAAAGATGACAGCCGTTGCTGTCGAAACGTTGGCATAGGTTTTCAATAAATTATATGACTGCTAGTCCGTTTTTTGTTTTTTCCAATTATAAACTTCTGTTCTGAGAGTGTATTTTAATAATATTATTTAAATTTCTATTATTTTCCATTTGGGACTCTAGTGAAGGACTCCATTGTTATGCCTAAAAACCTGATAAGCCTGTAAATAAACTGCCACTTGCAATTAACGTATTGATTCCAAAAGCATAATAAATACTACATCTTATTCAATACCTGTATAAAATGTACCTTCAGGCGTTCGACAACCACGGCAATTCCGGGATTTGAACCCAAACACAAAGCTAGAGGACATGTCCAACGCACAGTGGTTATACGTTCGTTGGTTAACGACGCATGACTGATGTTTGTAAACAATAGTTACTACGGTTACTGCTTTAGTAACAGCGATTGTTTACACGTATACACGCACATTCACTAACACAGAAGCACAGATGTGGAGACAGTTGGCAGGGATGCTGAATAGTGGGTGTGCACCCTGTGAAGGGGAGGTTTGAGAACATTTGATTTGGAAATTGTGATTTGAATTTCACAAACATAATTGTGTAATAAATACAAAATTATACGAGCACAAAAATAACTGGAACATCTGCCAAGTGTTATTATTAAACAACCAATTGGGCTAAAGCAAATGTACAACTTACCAGCCGTCAATATACGACAACCATGGATCATAAGGCGTCATATTTTTAGATCTGTATGTTCAATAACACAAACAAGAAAAGATAGAATAATGAAATATCATAATTATAAGTTATTAGGAAGTTAATGATTACTGAGAAAAACAAGGAATTTATTTTAAACATAGAAACAGCTACATGCAAATGAAAAATGTTAGGAGGAATATATGGAACATACTAGTATATTGTGTTATTAGGCGTAAATGTGATACTTTGTGTGCTGAGCATGTAAGTTAGACAATTACATGCGAAGCACCAAAAGTCACATTTACTCTGAATGACACATGCTATTTGTTCTTCAAATATAGAAATTAGAATTATAAATCATTAAAAATGCCCAAAATTTCAAAATATATTCAGTTGTTATATCCCAAGTGCATGGCAAATACCTGAATATATTTTCGAGTGCACATTCCGCTTTAAAATCTTATTTTGATAATCATACAATTATGATTGTGCATTTATTTTTTCTTTATATTTATTAGTTAGTTAGGAAAATTGTTTGGTTTTTTAAAAAAACTCATCCTGTATAAGGGACTGACGGGTGAGTGTGTGATAAACTGTTAGTGTTCTATAAATCGTGAGTCTGTGATAAATCTGTAGTATGTGAAAAATCGTGGGTGTGTGATAAACAATGAGTGTGAGATAAACCATCAGCTTGTGTTTAGATAAAGATTGGACATGTGAAGACGCAGTAGAAATAAATACTAGTATAAATAATTGTAATTATTCGTGATAAATAAGTGGAAATAAATAAATCATTTTTGTTAGTTATAATTGCACTTTTGTGCATTCTTTCAACTTCACCGAATTCGAGTAACATGTAAAACCTTACAATATTTAAATTTTGAGAGCAGCATATGAGGTTATTTGGACATAATTCAGTAAATTTTAATGATATACAGTGTATCCCATTTAAGGTACGAATGCATTGGGATCTCAAGAACCGAAAGAGATACGAAGTTGGTTAAATTAGACGAAAGATGCCTCATTAGAAGGGTAGTCTGAACATGTTTTTGTTTTTCCAATTGAATGCATAGGTCACTAGATATTGGCTAAAATCTAAATTTAGCGATTTTCTTTTTTTGCTGATAACTTCGTTATATGACATAATAAGAGATTCTGGTTTGCACTTTCTTATGACACTATTTAAGGGTGAATTTCAAATTTAACCTTAAATGGGATACACTGTAGAGTAAATTTTATTGTATTCAAAAAGATGTAGAACATTGGCTACAATTTTTATTTGAAACTTTTTTAATATTTAGTACCATTTAAAAATTTAAATTTTTGGGATGTTACATGATGGCCACATCAAATCTAATTTCATATTTAAAACTTGGATATTCAAATTACGAGCTGATTAGATTTTTGTAGTAATCAGCTAACCGGAAAAAGTAATTTCCTTCACCGCCTGTAAGGTATTTTGAGCATAAATCATTAAAGAATCGATTCAAAGTAAATTTTGTTATAGGTTAAAAATGTAAAATTATAGTATTAGCTTCAATTTTTGTGTGAGATTTACGTATATCCATTTCGTATCACTTAAAAGGTTGTTTATGCGAAAGGTTATGTGTTGCACACATCAGATTTTTTATATATTATTTAGGAAACGAAAATCTGCAGTTACAGGAACAAAATATTTTATACCTAGTATAAATTAACGTATAAGATCCTCACTTAGAATCCCACAGTTGACAGTTACCAATTTAACTTTATTCCTGTGATTTCTCTTCTACTAACAATTGTGGGGAATGTTAATTGACGGCATTGCTCACGCAAAAATGTATTACTTACTGAGATCTACGAAAACATAGTGCCACACCAAGAATAGGTAAATGGCGTGATGACATATTTAAGTATTTTATTTTAAATATTATATTAAAGAGCAAGTTTTCCAAAAATGAAATTCTTAGTTCCTAACAAGTGAGGAGAGGTTCCTCTTTGTTGCGTTTACGTAGATTATCTGGTCATTACCCAAACAAAATCTTTGTGAACAAGTTTCCAAAATTCACACAATCTTCCTCAACATCATGTACAACTCGTTGATTCGTCAAAACCTAGAGCTAATTCCAGCTTTTGTTCCGAAAATGAGTTGTAGTATTTTGTACTCTGATTATCTAGATTTGTATCTAGTTATCTCCATCTAGACACTCGGTAAACACAGACAGTGATGTCTACAATTTTCGTTTATGTTAATCGAACGGAAAATTATTCAAATGTGACTTTAATAGATTTTTAATTGTATAGTTTTGTAGGCACGAGTGCTGAATAATTTATGATTTTGGTTGATGAAACCAGGTTTAATTAAAAATTTATTGGGCGGTGATAGTTTACGGATTACTAATTGGGCATTGTTTGCATTTAATTGTACATTCACCTAAGAATTGAGAAAATATTTACCGAAAAAAAATTACCAAGAAATTGTACTATGTGTAATTTTAGTTCCAGAAACGTTTTTAATTGCACTGACATTATTGGGATCTGATATGGGGGCGTGCCCTATTCAAAATGGCGACAATTAGGGTGAAGATTCGAATTTGTACTGTTCGCGTATAAAATATAAAAATCTGATGTGTCCAGCACATAACCTCCCGCCCAATACTACTCTTAAACCGTACAAAATAGTATTTGATGATACAGAAACATACCTTTTTATTTGTTTATTTTCAATTTATATTTGAGAAATTTCATTTTCTTTCGTATATTTATTTAATTTTTTGACATATATTTCACTAGAAAACAGCTTCACACTTACAATGACATGTGTCACATTTCGTAAAAAATTGAAAATTTTTAAATGTTTCCATAGTGTACTAGGAATGCAAGATTTGTGAAATCTAATTTCTTTATATTTTATTATCTCTAAATCTAATGAAAATTTATAAAATTAGTGTAATCAAAACACGTAAAATTAAATATTCTTCAACTTTCAAAATAACATAAATTGTTGAAAAAAGAAATTTAACCGTGTTTTTCACGAAAAACTGTTAAGGGCTTCAAGTAAACTGCTACTTCTGGTTGACCAATTTTATCCAAAATCTAATCAGCTCTTCATTTAAATATAAGAAGCAATAGTTCACAAAATTGTATTTTTTGGTATTATAGTATTTGAGTTATGCGAGACGAAAAAATTGCCACAGACTACACACACACACACACACACACATACATACATACATACATACAGTCATCATCGCGAAAATAGTAAAATCGTATTGTAGGGACCCTAAAACGTGCTTATTCATTGAAAACTCACTACCCAATTTTTTGACCAAAAACAATACCTCCCTTACCTAGAGGTAGGCGGGAGGTAAAAATGAGTCTCACGATTAATAATATTTGCGAATGCGCTGCAACAGATCCTGCAAACTAAATTTTAAGAAGCTGAACGCATTTTATATACTTGACAATTGATTAAATGCGGGCAAAATTAAATGAAAGTAGCAGTGTAGTGTAATGGTTTTCTATATGTCAACGTCGAATTTACGAGGTTATTCTCAACAAATTAATAGGAAAATTGCAGGAGATGAACAAGTGATGAGTGTTGTTTGTTCCTGCATGGCTGGTTTTGGGTGAAAAATGCAAAAACTGCATTGCTAAGTTGTTGTACAGTTATAGGTTAGTTGTACGTTGCTTGATCTAAATCAACTAAATAAACAAATAACTAAAAATAAACAAATATAAGGAACATTAACATTGAATACAGATTTAATTTAATTTATGAACTTAGTTAAATACAAAGTGAAAAAGTTTCAGAGCAAATTCGTATTATAACCTAAAATTTTACTTACTTAGATATACATAACCATCTGGTACAAAATATACAGAGCATATTATTTATTGTAAACGCATTCATGTTGTTTACTTTTGTTAGTTTTTTCCAAGGTATTTTCGCACTCCTAATTGGTTTACTTTATAAATAAAACGATTGTCCAGCTTCGGAAAATAATGGAATGTAGCGTCCAGATTTTTACGGGACTTATTATTACACCCTTTTACTGCACAATACACTTTAGTTTTCGATTTTTCGCAGCGTTAACTACAATTTCGATCATTTTTTATCTCCAAAATCGTTATTCCCATTTGACATAATGTATTTCTAACGAAATCTTCACCCTACTTCTTGTTCGAAAATAATCCGCTAGATGGCATATCGCTACATGTCAGATACCAATAAGGTAACAAAAATACGGCCAGTTTTAAACATCCATATCTGTTCAAATATCTAAACAAATTCCTGTTGACAACATTTGTACGACTTTAAAATAGTGTAACATTGATTGAAGCAGAACAATAAATCATAGTTATTAAGTTGTTATATAGGATACAAACTTTCTTCAACAATTTAAAATTGATAAGTTAGTTAAATTTACTTGTTATTATTGGCGGGTCTATTTGTTAAATTTTATAAATGTTGCAAATAAATAAAAACAAAAATTTTTCTTGTTAAAAATTCAGAATTGACTAAATTTTAATTTAACAAATTGTCATATTTGCTTAAATTGTTAATTTGACACAATATATTTGTCAATATTAACTAAAAATACTTAACAAAAAGAAAAAAAACGATAGGTCTTCAAATAAACCACCTCTTTCGGTTAATGGATTGTTCCCAAATTCTAATCAGCTCGAAACATTTATGTAAGGGAGATATTGTGACTGGTAAAAATTTACGGTAGTTAGTTTTCAACAAATAAGCACGTTTTATAGAGTCCCTAAAATACGATTTCACTACCTATATTTTCACGATGATGTCTGTGTGTAAAGATTTTACCAACGTCCATTTCAAATTTAGTTTTAAATGTTCAATCTATCTAATGAAATATTAGTTTACTTAAAGACCTATAAAGTATGTTGAGCATAATGACTGCTACCACGAGCTCTGTTTTTGCGTGTTTAAGAGAAGTGTTTTAGGCACGGTTTTAGCGCTGTACAATGATCTAAAATTATTTTATAAAAAAAATGCTTCAAATAAAAGTTACAGAGAAATGTGTTACCTACCACTTCTATTTGAAGTATTTTTTTTATAAAATAATTTTAGAACTTTTTACAGCGCTAAAACCGAGCTTAGAAAACTGCTCTTAAAACACTCAAAAACAGAGCTCGTGGTACCAGCCAAAATCTCAAGTATACTGTCGAGTTAGATTATAAAAATGTAAAATTATATTGATTTCTTTTTGAATCTTTTAAAAGTTGGGCTTAAATATAGTATACGGTCTATATCTGACGCATGCGCAGAATTACACTATTGTATCTCGAAAACTTTGAGAATTTCGCGCTTCCAAAACAATTTTATTGCGGTTAATTTTTCAGTCTGTACCTGTTTGGCGCAAAGACAAGATGGAAAACATTATTATTAATTTCAAACATTTGTTAAGTGTTTTAGCGGTGCAGGATAATAGCTGCAGATCTTAGTTTCTTTAGCTGGTCATGTTTACAGAATAACAATTTAAAAAATCAAGAATCTCAGATTTATTTTAGTTTTTACGTGGAATAAACATGAATTTGTTCAACGGCATTATTTTTACAAAATAAATTAAAACCTATAGTTTTGTTGCCACTGGATGCATGTCATGACTACTTACTTGCTCCCTGTCGGTAACATTCCAAAACAGGATAGACCGTATACTATAGTTTTATTAAAAGTTTAGACGGAAAGTTAAGTGTTGCCCACATCAGATTTTTTCCTGTGCTTGATACATTCTTAAAAATCATGGTTCATATATTCCTATATGTGGAAGCTCTACAACTGCAGATCTCAACAATATATGTTTTACAAATAAATCTCTTTTCATAAAATAATAAAAATACAGAAAATTTATCGTCTCTATAAGCTAAATAATCCTAGTTTACTTTTTCGATATTCCACCGTATCGAACTCCAAGGCTAGTTAGTTATTAATACTGTTGCATGCAGTAAAACCGCCGGGGAATTGAAATCTCATTTAGGGAATTCTATAAAGTAGATACCACAAGTGTGGCAACACTGAATCACGAATATTTTCCTCTTATAGATAGTAGTAATCCTGTAAGTGGTTTACGTAATAAACCATCACCAAATTTAACCTCACTATTGACCTGCACGCAAAATACTAAACATGATTCACAAACCAAAAATTTATTACCGATAACTCTCCTCAAAATAAAAAGAAGAAAATGAATTATTTACAACTTTGGTTTAACCTTGATCACAAATCATACGTTCAACAATTATTATCAAAATTAAAGGAATATTATAAAGCCGGAAAAATTTGTACTTCAAAAGATTAATGGTTGGTAATTTTTCGAGATAAATGATATGATTAAACTCTCGAGCCCAAGGCGAGGAATTTTGTCATTTAATTTGTCGAGGAATATTACCTAAAAGCAACAATCTTGAGTAATACAAGTGTTACCTAGAAAATAATGGAACCGAAATATATTTTTTTCTACAATCGTTACACAATATCGACATTGTTATTCCATTTTTGGTTAGGAAATGTTCAAAATTGTCGCTCTAGGGCGACAAAGTGACATATTGTCGCACTAGTGCGACAAAAATAAAACAAAAATAAATTAGATAAAAGTAAATGATGCATTGGATTTTTCTGGTAATAACCTTGCTATTGCAAATACAGTTGGCATATACGTACATACATTTCAACTTAATCACCATAAACGTATTCACTCTGTAGACTATGTCAAATGTACTCCATATGTCAAATGTACTCCATGTGTCAAATTATGATTTCTTTGAAAATTTTTATTTTGTTCATAAACGTTGTCATGATTACGGTGACATGGGTAATTACAATTTTACTGAATTGTTATAGGCGTGACCAAAAATAATTTTGAAAATTAATTTTTTTCTACAGCTTGACATTGTTCAACGATTGTAGAAAAAATATTGTGTGTATCTCGTCGGATAGAGCTTGTTCGGTGCACTTGTCGAGTTGTTAATCTCGGCTTCGCCTCGATCAACAATTTCTCGCCGCGTGCAACAAACAATGCTCTATCCGCACTTGATACACAAATAACTATTCTTCAAACGTCATAAAAGTACGTTGTTATATATTTGTATTCAACAAGCAGAAATTCAGTATTGTCGCTGCCGTGTAAAAATGTCTCCTTCTTCTCCGGCGGCGGACAAAGTAAAATATTATGAAAAATAGTTAGGTTGTAATTGAATAATTTGACAGTTAAAAATGAAACAATTAAACAAAAATAACAAAACAGTATATTTTGTGGCAACTACAAATACTGGATACGATTTTTTGAAGTTTTGGGAACTTTTTAATGATATTTATATTTTCTATGTTTGAAGAAAAAATAGCATGTGTTATTCGGAATAAATGTGACTTTGTATGCTTCGCATCTAATTGTCCGACTTGCTTCGCTCATCGTTCAAACTTAATGCTCAGCACACATTTATTCCTAATAACACAATATAGGTACTATTTCCCACAATCGTTTAATTTTTATGTTTGCTAACTCTTTTGAGTGAGCAAAGAAAGCAATTTATTCACTAGTGATAAAAAGATGTTTTAATTCCAAGTGAGAAAAAGATTTTTCCTCACTCTTGTTTTAAAAATTGTCAATAGATTGCACCAAAAAATTGTTCCGTAATTTGATTTTAAACTAATTTGCAATATTAAAATAATTGCGCTGTTGAATTTACGATTTCATAAAATGTACCTATAACTTGTAATGTTACATTTATATTCACGAAAAATATTAAAATTGTTTGTTAAAAAATTAAATACTATTGGAGTAATTCATCACCTATCACAATATGTCATTCTCTAATGTCATTTATGTTATTTAACATCCCCGGCTACGCTTAAAACTGACGTGTGCTATTTTGCTCATGTTGCGCTAATTTGCTACAAATTAATGTTCTGTTGAGTTTAATATATTCGGCCGTAGACCGAATATCAAATATTCGGTGGATCCCTTGGCCGAATAGCCGAATATTAGGCGAATAGTATTTGACTGGCCTTCCCTTACTCTCTACCTAGCCGGTACTACAATACTGTATTATACATTTTATCTCAGTGTAAGTATATTATATTTTTATTATTTTATTTCAGGCAAAAATTGCTAAATGAAATACACAAAATTTTAACTTTTCTCAACATTCTTCTAAACTAATCGTTGCACGCCTAATTAGCAAGTAATATTTTTATCATACATACATGCTAACTATAGATATGTATAGGGTATTTAGTCACAAGTAATATACCAAGAGCAAAGACTATATTGGTAAAATTTCGAATAGATGTGTGTGAAAAATGACATAAATAATTGTCATTTTTTACACAAGTAAAAATTTTGCTTTATAAATTAATGGCTCGAGTTATATTTGATTCATAATTTCCTGAATTAGGACATTTTTCTAAATTTTGCCGTAGTACTACGTATGTACAAAATTGGCCAAAAGTGACGAAATTGAACCAAATGATTGGTTTATTATATATCTGGAAAATATTCTTACTAAATACAAATCCAGATTTTGTTTTCATCAACTCAAACTAAATAAAATTAGACAAAATTATCCTAAATACCTTTCCGTTAAAGTGACTCACTTATTGTGTCCAAATATTATGAATCCACTTGAATTATTAAAACAGTTACTGGGTAAAATGTGACGACCACACAAACATGTACTGTGGCAAAGTGCGATGCATCATACTCCCACGTAAAAGGTCCCGGGTTCAAATCTCATCAGCGTGACACATCAGTTGGACCTCAGAGAGACATTCACTTGTTCTCAACTCATGTTACCAACTTGGAAAGGCTTCTTTACACTCGGAAACAAAAGCACAATATTTTTTTTGGATTTCTAAGGGAATTTCTGAAATACATCGGAGTGGGGATCACGAGATCCTCGGTTCTAATCCTGCTGTCAACAGTTGCAATTTTTAATTAAAATATAATTAAAAGTATTCTTTTCAAGATACTAGCGATTTTATATTTTGATAGCTCCATAAATTTATGTTGTTTAGTTTAAAACTAAATAATAAAGGATTCACTTTCAAATTAATAAAGTGATTTGTTTCGTTAACATTTTTACTTAATTTTTACTGTCTTATACAAAGTATAAGGAAGTATTGGAATCACGAAAAAAATTGTTGACGAGATTTTTGCAGAAATACATATTTTGACGTCCACTGAATCCGTTAAAACCAATTTCCCAATGAGGTCTGTGTATGAGGATGGATGGATGTCCGTGTGCGCAATATCTCATGAACGAGACAAAATATGTAAACGAAACTTGTAATTTATAAGTTTCATGGAAAAATGAAGAGCGAAGTTGATTTTGAGTGTAATTGAAAAACCGGAAGAGGACGTTTACTGGAAACACAAACAATAAATTCCATTTATTTTTAAAATAGAATCAGCTGAGAGAAAAAATTTCAAATGAAAGATGTTAGCAAAAATATTTGGAATATAAAATGTTATTTGCACTTTTCTTGTACATGCTTCTAATTTTGAGAAAAACTAAATTATATCAAATAATGTCAAATAATTGTGAAATGTCAAAAATATTTGTCACGTGAAATATTATAAAAGTAATATTTGTGTTATTAATTAGAATGTTTTGAAAACTAGATATTAATTAATACCTATTTTAAAATAAATTCATAGTTCCAATGAGAACAAACAATTAAACAGGTTTAACATCTATATATCAAATAGCTGTCAAAATAAAGTCATACGCAAGGAACAAGTTCAGTTGGTTTTATTTATATAAGAAAGTAGTGTGATGCCCACACCATATTTTTGTAATATTGATTTAAATTACAACCCCTTCTATCCAATCGCTGAAATATCGGATATACTTTTTATGTACGATGATCTAACTTTTTTGGACTTTGGTATTTAAGGTTACTCAAAAAGTTTAGTGTTCGCAACACCTGTAAATAATCTTGCAGAATTGCAAAAAAGAATTGTCCATAGTTGTCGGGCATTTTTCGCTGCATCGATAAGAAAGGAGGGCATTTCGAACATCTTTTATAATTTAGTCTTGTGTCTTGTGTCGTTAAGTAGTAAGTAATAAATATTTATTTATTTGCGTCCTTTCGGTGTTCAAATATCATTCATTTATAAGACTAAAGAGCTATTGCTATGTACAAATATTTAATCTATTTCGATACATTCTCTTCATCCTGTAAGTATCTGGGTTTTGTTGAATTGATATGTCATTTCTAAGTCTTCTGTACACAGTAAAAAGAATTTCATTTGCGATTTGTTAATTACCCTATTTAATAGAATTAACAAACGGAAAATTAAACCAGTGGTTCTCAAACGATAGAATAAAATTATATTTTTTTAAATAAATAGTTACCTATATGAATTTTTAGTAGAGATGTTCCGACTAGTCGGCGACTAGTCGGTAAAGCCGACTATCCGGCCACTATCGTAGTCGGCGACTAGTCGGCGACTATTCGGCATAGAGCGCCGACTATCCGGCTTCTTCAATAAAATGTATGTAGGGGAATTATATTAAATAAATGATTGTTTATTAATATTTTTATTTTATAATCAGTCTTACATATTTTGATATGTAAAGAAATGCAACATTTCCTTTAGTAATCAATCAGTTTCAAAAATTACTTGCTTGTAATGAAAACAAATCTATGACATTTATCAAACAAAATTAGTGTTTAAATTAACAAACAAAACAACATAATATCTTCTTATCTTCAATTAACATTTACCTATAATTATTTCTTCTTATTTAAATGGTAATGGGGTAAATAGCTCGGTGGTAACGTGTCGGACTGTGGATCGTGAGATCCTCAGTTCGAATCCCACTGCCGACAGTTACAAATTTAAATTTACCCCTGTGGTTCCCCCACCACTAACATCCTTGGGGGCTATGATTTGACGGCTGGTAACCGCACTTCATACGATAAAATATATCACTTACCGAGATCTGCGTAAGCAGAGTGCCACACCCGTAATGGGTAAAAGGCGTGATGATATATTTTTATTTTATTTTTTCTTATTTAAATAAAAGAGTAGGAATTTCTTTATTAACAATCTAAGTAATATTAAAGCAAGATTGCATGTACATGATGTACAGTAAAAAATATATCAAAAAATTCTAAACATTGACTGCTTCATAAAAAAAAAAAAGACAGAAACATACTTATATGATTTATAACCGTACATAACCTGATCAAATCAAAGTGACAAAGAAAAATGTCATCATCTCCTTATATTTTTTATAAATTACTAATATTTTTTAATTAAAGGTAAATTATGAAGTAAAAATCGATTTCTTTTTGTTTCGTATATGTTCCCGGCCTCTGAGAACAGCCGCTCACTGTAAACGGAACTTGCGGGACAACAAAGGTACACTTTGGCGATGCGCGACATTTCAGGATACCTAGAACTATTGCAGCTGCACCACTGAAATATGATCGGCTTGGCCGACTAGTCGGCCGACTAGTCGGCCTCTTTGCAACCGACTAATCGGCTAGTCGGCTAGTCGGCCAAAGTCATAATCGGCACATCTCTAATTTTTAGTCCATTAGATAGAGAATTTTTCCTTGATTACAAAGATGTAAATATGATATGAGGTTGTATAACAATTATTTTAAGCAAAATGGTAAAAAAATTTCAAAAATAATTATTGAAGTAGGCTACCTATGTAATAAACTATTAATACGAATATTACCTAGGTCGCAACCTTCTTATATCTAAAATAACGTGTTTTACTAAGAAATTAATAATATCAAATGAACTACATAACGAAGAAATACAAGAAAATAATAGAAATAACAGAAAAAGAAAAACAATATGATGGAAATTATTTACGAGTTATGTAACCGTAGGTATTTATAATTATTGATAATGGTTTGTAATTAAACAATTACGAAAAAAACACTTATTAACGTAAGTAACAAAACTATCTGTCACCTGTATCATTTTTTGCATTTGTTTATTGCATAGCCTACTTTAATATTGTAAAATTATTTCTGATTTTTTTTACCATTTTTCTTAAAATAATTGTTATATAACCTTGTATCATATTTATATCGTTGAATTTAAAAAAAATTCTATCTAATGGACTAAAAATTTATATAGGTTGCAATTTAAAAAAATATAGTTTTATTCTATCGTTTGAGAACCACTGGTTTAATTTTCTGTTTGTTATTTCTATTAAATGAGGCCCTATATCCTAGTCATTTTGTGTATACAACATTTTTCTCTTAAGTCATTAGTTCGCCCAAAAAACGCTGGTTGTTTAAAAAGAAACGTCCTGTATTATTGTATTAAGGGCCCATATTTCCATCTACGAATAAAGTACCGAATAAATGAAAAATGTCGCATCGAAATCATAGCTCAAATAATACTTATTGTTCTAGCTGTCATTTTCTGATGCGTATTTTATTATTTATTCGACGAATAACTTATTCGGAAGTTTATTCGTAGATGGAAATATCGACCCTTAAAACAGTAAATATGTTATTGGGGTTTTTCTGTGTACTTGCAGTATAAATAAACTTATTATTATTATATATAGTGAATAAGTATTTATATCCAGGATTTATTAGATGTGTCATTAAACAATTATTAAAACTAAATAATTTATCAAAAAATAAAAACGCTCGTATCTCGAAGACGTATATTATCCGATTTTGCAAATTTTTGTTACACACTGTATATAATTTTGGCTTTGTAACACTGTCTTTGTGTATGGAGCATATTCACGCCGGCGTCTCCTAATTTACTGGTCCACTTTCTCGCGTAATATTTTATTCAAAATACGTCTCAAAGTCTTGATTCTCCCACGAATATTATTTTTTATGTGCAGCGACCGCGTCGTTTACGTGTACGGCGATTATCGCGCTGTGTGCACGCGAAACTCGCCTTTATGCTCAGGAAAATATGACTTACAGTCCAGTGAAATGGCCGGAGAAAATTGTTTCATTCATAAAAATGCTGGTGGACGTGATATTTTCAACGCAACTGTGATTTAAATATGAGATCTGCATACACGCATTTTGTCGCTCGGATCTACGGAGGAAGCAGATACAGGGTGGATGGAAAGAGGAATATAAAACAAATATATATCATCACGGCATTTACATGTATTGCAGATGTCTTGAAGCAATCTCTATAGATGTTAATGGAAGTGGGAACACAGGAGTACAGTGAAAACTGACAACTGTCAGCTGTGGAATAATAAATTAATATACATATAATAGTATCACACCCATTTTCTTATATCAGAGCCTGTCAACTCTGCAATTGCAGACCTAGATGAATGACATACTTGTATAGGTAGGTAGAGTGCGTACACGTTACCTTCAAGCCACCAAACCTAACAACCTGATGATAGGCTTGGTGGCTTGAAGTTAACGTGTACGCACTCTAAATTGTTCAATAATTTTCAATTTTTTTTATGTTGTAAATTTTTGCCTATTCACTTTACAGCAAAAGTGTAAATACAAAAGTTGTTCAGAATTAAAAAATGCATCATTTGTTTACCTAAATATTAGTGTTTTACGATATACGAATTGTAACACAGCTATGAAAAATTAAACAAAAACGAAAAATATTTTCTTTAACACTGTTTTGGAAGCTACACATTCTACAACTAAAAACTGTATTGGAACAACTATCATTCCATACGCCGCGTGTGGAATAATTTAGACGAATCAGAACCGCGGTAAATTAGCGCAATATATAAAGTATCTTGATTCAGTTACTATAGTTACGCCTGTTTGTTTTAATTTAATTTTTTGAGTTTGACGTTTTCAACAGTTTTACATTTGTATTTTTTTGTATAACTTCCAAAATCTTGTTATAGAAAGTCTAGTCTACAACATGTAACGGATTGGTACATCCCACACTTGCAAACCGTAACCCTCGCCTTCGGCTCGAACAAACTTTTTGCTTACGTGGAATGTGTGCCATTCCATTACTCGTAGAATATACTATGACATTTCAGAAAACAGATTTAGATTTATTTATTACAATGTTGCAGTATTTTCTGTAGATATTTACTAGAAGATTTTAATGATGTAATGGTGAATTTTAGGGTTCATATCTTTCCATTTCTTTTTGTTAAATAAATATATTTTGAGCTGCGTAGCTGCTTTGAAATGTCGAATATTTTTCGTAACAAATTTTATAATAAATATTGATTTTAATTTGGTTGATATATCGTGAAATACTAACAATTAGGTAACCAAACGAACATGCATTTTCAAATTCTGAACAATTCTTGTATTTACACTTTTGCTGTAAAGTGATTGGGAAAAAATTGCAGCAAAATTTGAAAATAGCATTTAATTTGTATATATTCCACTTTTCAATTGTACATCCGGTACACAGTAATAATGTTAATTAATAAATAAAATTCGAACAACTTTTCTTTTGATGGCTCTTTAATTTCAGATCTAGACAAATACATTAAAATTCAATATATAAATCGGTATTGGAATAATTATTAATTACATTGACAATATTTGCCATACATGCACATATATAGGGCTCTAGAAATGAAATGTGGTGTTTAGGGGTTTCAATGATATTTTTTATTGGTGTATTTTTTTATTTCTACTCTTTACAACAAAAGTGTAAGTATTTATAAAATTCAAAAATTCATGCAATAAGACCCATTCTAATGAAAATAATAAAACATTGTAATTCATAAATTTAGAACTGTTTTTCTAATAAATATTAATTTTATAGTGAGATTCTGAGCATTATCTTAAAAATCTATAACTTTTAAGATCTATAGCTTAAGAGAAATCTATAATTCGAAGGCTAATAGATTTTCATAAATCGGTATTCTGAACGCAAGTCTATAACTTCTGATTACTATAATTTGATATCTTAAAACCAAGACTGCCACTCTTTGAAAATTAAAACATGTATATACGTTTAATACTTATAAAATACGGATAATATTTTATTTACAGCTACATTATTTAACAATATTTTTTATTAAAAACGAATTAATACTATTAAAATAAATAAAAATACAAGTTTTATAAATTTTTAAATGCATATAAACAGTATTTATTTTTCTGGGTTAACTACACTGATTCATTGTCAATTGACAGTTATCAAAATTTGACAGAACGATATATGTCAAAATTGTTTGCGTGGTTTGTGTTGATTAAGGTAAAACAGTTTTTACTGCTGAATGGAGGAAATGACCGATGAGCCTGTCACCTCCTTGAAGCAGTAAAACAGTTACCTTGCGTGTATTGTACAATATTTTACTTGTTACTCATTTGTAAATCAAAATAAAAATTTAAAAATTATAACCAAGTCCTGTCAGTTACACACAACAGTTCTGTCAAAAATTATTTGAAATGATTTCGCAGAAGCCTTGTAAGCATTACTGTGGCAACGTGCATTGTTTACCTTGTTTACTAACTTGTAAAAATTTTACAATGCAGCTGTCAATTAGTAACTTGTAAAGAATCATTTTAAGAGGCAATCGAGGGCTTGGGTAAATGGTGTTTACAAGTGAGTAACAAGTAAAATATTGAATATCTGTTGTTCATACAGATTTGTTGTAAAGTGAATAGGTAAAAAGATACAACAATATAATAGCAATAATATTGAATATATCCTTTATAACACATTTCCATTCTACACCCTGTATATGTAAGGGAGGCATTGTTAAGGGTCAAAATTATCGATAGTGAATTTTCAACGGATAATCACATTTTGATAACAATCCATCAGCAAGTCATCAAGTAGTAGTTTACTTGAAAGCCTATCAAGTTATTGACATATTGACATAGGAAAGTAACAGATTACCCACTAGTGACTAGTGAGTATAATTTTGAGAAAATGCACTAGTGAGTATTTTTTTATTTATAACAATAATAATAACACACAACACTTTGGAAACCGATTGACATTTTAATTTCAAAAATTTAAAGCTTATGTCACTGTCAAATAATATGTCTTTAATACATTTTACATTTATTAAGAGTTGTTGGATAAAACGTTATACTTCACACGTGGGCAGAGTGCAATTACCCTCTCGATAAAATCATCACACTCAACCTTCGGCTTCGTGTGCTAAAATTTCTGTCGTGGGTAATTCCTTACTTTGCCCACTTGTAAAGTAAATAAATATTGTAGTATTTTCTCTAAATTTTGTATCGTTTAGAAATTAAAACAGATTCAAGTTAAAAGCTGTCTATATTCTGGTAGTAATCCATGAAAATAAATAATTCAGTTAGAATAAATTTTGTTATAATAAGGATATGAAATAATATTAGTTATGTACAATGTGTAATTGCAACTTCTTTTTTCTATTTTATACCGTTTATAAAGGCGGAAGGTTATGTTCCGGATACATCAGGTTACTTGTTAGTTCTTACAGGAAGTTTGGTTATAGAATAGTATATTGAACAACTAGTGTTACAATTAGGCATTATAACACGAGTTGTTCATACTACTTTTCCTATATCACGTTTATAAATTCAATAAATATAAAATAAAATTTTACGGCCTGTTTAAAATACCACTGGTCACCAAGGGGCTTTGCCCACGGGCCTAATCCGATTCAATAATTTTATGTGAGCAATGACAGCCCCAAGTTTGACAGACTGTTAATTTTACAAATAACAAATTCCCAAAACTGTTGCACAAAATTCAATTTTGTAGCATTGTTTTTGAGAAAAACAGTGTCACAAATTGACTTTTCCTATTTCACGTACACAAAGTCAATTTTGTAACACTGTTTTTCTCAAAAACAATGCTTCAAAATTGAATTTTGTGCAACTGTTTTTGGTGAATTTATTATTTGTAAAATTAACAATCTGTCAAACTTGGGGCTGTCATTGCTCACATAAAATTATTGAATCGGAGCCCCTGCGTCGGGGTTGCGGCCTGGGACCCGATAGGCCCCGCGGGCAAAGCCCCTTGGTGACCAGTGGTATATAAAACATGCCATACAATTTTATTTAATTTTTAGTTTTATTGAATTTATAAACGTGAAATAGGAAAGTAGTATGAATAACTCGTGTTACAATGCCTAATTTTAATACTCGTATTTTGCGTAACTCGCCTGCGGCTCGTTTACGCACACTATACTATTGTGAACGTGAAATAGGAAAATAATATTAAATATTACATTTAATTCGATGCAGATAAAATAAAAGCAGATAGCAAATAATACATTTTACTTCAAATATTTCTACTTACATTACACAATAAAATTGTGACTTCGTCGTTACAAAAATCTTGGATGTTGGGTAAATTTAATGTATTTTTATTTCTTTGCGCTACAGCTCCAATTTCCGTCCGGCCTGTAGACGCCCATCAACCTAAAGCATCATCATCTTCTTGACGCGCGTGCGTTGAATAAAAATCACCAAGAAGTGAAGAAACGAGCGCCATCTCAACGGCTAAAGCCCTTGGGTAACGTAAACGATCTACATGTTCAATCCACGAGGCCGGTCGCGTTGTTCTTATCTTTTTATTTTGGGTGGCGCATTTGAATAAAGTTTTAATTTAATGGCTATTTTTATAGATTATCTCGAGATAAAGACCCACAAGAATATAGTTATAAACCAGAGGAAAATGCAAATTATAACGAAAAGGTTTTTACCTCCCGCACATTTATGAGGGTGTTCTCTAAGTGTTGAGCCTACCTAGAAGGCTGTGCTTTTGGACAATTGAATTTTATCTTTTGTTAGTTATAAAAAAAACTCACAAATAAATTTAGTAGTATTATGTAAACCGCATCTAAACCTAAATGAAAGCAAAGAATGATGTCAACTTGCTAATAATTTAAATTTTATGTTGAAACAATGGTCAAACGATCATGGACTACAAGATACCAGAGTTTCAATCACTAAATTATAAATTATACTACTACTTTTTAAATGGTACTAGATACGTAAATATGTGTTCAGAAGCGTTCGTAAATAATTGAAAAAAAATCACTTATTTGAAATCGGCACTAAAGTGCTCAAAAATCGTCATTAAAAGCTCAGAAATCGTCACTAAAGTAACCCATTATACGACGATTTTGAGCAACCCAGTGTTGGCAACCGTTAAATAATTATTGTACAATTAGGATAATTTTGGCACATATTTTGACATACTACAGTAAATTTGGACGTAACATGAAACAAAATTTGCAAGAAGAATTAACTAATTATTTCCGATGACGAAATTGTAGACAAAACACATAAATTGAGTGTTATTTACGATAACTTCACTTCTCGAGGTTGGCAACACTGAATGTCAGTTTCAATTGTCAACTGACAGATGTATAAACTTAACCTATATTATAATTTTTTTACAGTTGTTTCGAATTTTAGATTAAATAAAACTTAATGTGTACCTCGGCATTGAAGTTACTTTTTATCACTCACATGGTTTATTTTCCTCGGCCCTACGGGCCTCGGCAACTAATTCCATATTCGTGATAAAAATTTAACTTCAGTGCCTTGATACATTAATAACTATAAACGTGTTTTCACTGAGTATTAGCTTGTTGTTATGTTCTTCTTCTAGATACTGAGTTGAGTTTTTTCTCCTTATCATTCGTCATCTACAAATCCAATCCAACTATTTTTGTTTTCAATATTTATCATTTCTGGATGCAATTATCATCATTCCAATACAATATTGGGGTCCCTACAATAGAAATTCACTGTTTTCACGATGACGTCCATGTCCGATGATTATTTCATTTACGATAACTCAAAACTTCAATAACGATATCATTAAAATTTAATTGAGCAGCTTGAAGACCTATACATATATCTCAATAAATGATTGTTTTAGTATATATTTTGTTAAAATTAGAAAGATGTGATGATGGGTACAACTTTTATTTGGATCATTTATTTCAGTTTTTGTAGCGTCCTGAATTAAAAGTCCCTTTAATCTTTGAAACCATTGCAGAGAATGTAAATATAAATATACATAATAAAGTGTGAGTCAAAAAAGAAACAAAACGTGAAAGCATGCGCAACACATTTAACAGTACAGAACTGCCAACAATGCAAAACAAAATGACAAAATCGCACGCAGAGTTAAATAACAACAAAACCGGGTTCATTGTGGCTGGTTCACACTCTACGCGCGTCCAAAAACCGTGGAAAAATAGTCCTTTTTATCTCTTGGCGTGGAATAAATTCCTGTCAAAATAAATTATCCTGGCGACGCTAACGCCTCCCGTGCCCTCGTGGCGAAATTTAGAACTACGCGGGCCATTTAACACGATTAATATACACTAGATATACGTGCGTTACTCCATTCCCACTGTGCGGCCTGCGCCGTGTTACCCATTTTTCGGGTGGATTAGATTTTGGGAGCAATCCATCAACCGGAAGAGGTAGTTTACTTGAAGACCTATCAGGTTTTGCAAACATATCTCGGTAAATAAATTATTTGTATTAAATTTTGTTATATTACAAAAGGTGTAGAAAATTATGTTAGATGTAAAATTTATTTACAGCAAAAGTGTAAATACAAAAGTTGTTCAGAATTTTCAAAATGCATGGTTATTGGTCATCGAAATATTAGTGTTTCACGATATATCAAACATTTTGGGTGGTATTAATAAAAATAAGAAAATACTTTTATTAGTAACTACTTATAAGTACTAGCACTTGTCAGTAGCAGCAAGAAGTAGAAGTAAATACTTATTTTCAAATTAATAACCAAATTTTGATACTTTTATAAGTAAATATTACTTATTTATAAGCAGTGTTCTGACTGATCTCGATTAATTTGTAAGATCTTTGATCTAATCTAAAATCTAGATCGAAAAGAATAAGATCTATGATCTTAAAAAAGATCAGATATTTTTCTGCATGCTGCAAGTTATCAGCCAGTGTTGCCAGTGTAGATTTATCAAATTCCACTACAAATGCGTTGATATTCCACTACCTGCCGCTACTAACTTTTTCTTGCTAAGTTATAAGATTTTAATTGTGTTCCGCTACCTTTGGCAACACTGGTTATAAATTATTCGTTAACTACCTTCTTTTACATACGTAACTTGAACTTCTAATTTTGTGTTCTACTTTCTTAATAAGAAATAAAAATTTTGTGAAAAAAAAATTACTGATATTTTTAGGATCTAAAAAAAGATCTTATATTCCTGATCTAATCTAAAAAATAGATCCGATCATAAAAATTGATCTAGAACATATTAAATGTGAAGATCTTGACCTTGATCTAGATCATTTTTAAAATGATCTATCACAACACTGTTTATGAGTTTGTACTTATGTACGCAAAAACGTAGAAAGCTGTGTTTGTAAAAAAAAAATGCATTTTTGACATTTATTAACAATTCATAATTCAGTGTGTGATTAATTTGTTGAAAGTTCACAACGTTTACAAGCTAAGTTGAAATTTGAATTTGAATTCTGTTTAGAATATTTGATATTTCAAAATATCAATAATGTCTAGTTCTTTTAGTGCGACGTGGAAGAAAATATTAAGAAAAAAAATGATTTAATATTCGTAGCTAAATTTGTAAAAAAAACATTTCAGTTTCGAACGTATCTTAAAAATATTTTCATATTAGTAATGAACACAAAGCACCACCTCTAGAATTCATTGATAAATCCGAGAAAATGTTCTGAAAGCCATTCAACATTTTCCGACGTAAAGCGATATGATTTCATAAAATCTCGTTCACTAGGATTTTGCCTACAAGTTTTATAGTCTTTGCATTTTTTTTATTAATAAATGTAAGCACGTCAAATATCATATAAATTACTAAGTAAATACTAATAATTTCTATAAGAATCAACTTCATTTTATTAATACAGTTTTAACTTAGTAATTACTTTATGATTTTAAGTATAAGTACACACCAAATAAATATTTTCTTATAGCATGAAACTTTATTAATACAGACGTAAGTACTTATAAAACTGTCAGTATAAGCAAATACTTGTTTTTATTAATACTACCCATCAAAAATAATATTTGCGATACGGTTATGGAAAATTAAACACAAATGAATAATATTTAAAATTTCAGGAAATAAATGAAGATTTGATTGTTAGTATTGTATTATTTGTTGTAGAAATTTCGTAGAAGATTGTTATGATACTAATGGGGAATTTGAGAGTTCATTTCTTTCTCTTATAGTTATTTACGATACAAGTACGTAAAGCTAGTGTTTTAATTGACCCATTTGTGACTAAAGACGCTTTACGTATGTATATCGTACAATATTTTATCTACGATATAATGAAAAACCTCAATATATAAGAAAAAAATATTTAATCACAATATTAAATAAGAAATTTGCCATGATAATAAAATTTTTGCAAATTTGGGGTAATTAAAAATTTTAATCACTCGTTGCTTGGCAACCCGTGACTAATGGGATCGTGTTACTAAACAACCATTTTACAAACTTGAAACTAACAGTTAAACATCAATTTTACACACTATTGTAGATAAAAAATATTTATTTTCGAGGAACATGTTAACCAGAAAGAAAAATGGATCAGGACTCCATTTTTTCTTAAAAAGCAATCCTTGAAGTTTGACCAAAGCATTCCCTAACAACCTGTATATAATATAACAAAACCAATTACAAGACAACTGTCACTCGTCACAATTGCCCTTGTAGGTGCAGCCACCAGTGACTAGTGTTATATCAAACAACTACACGCCGTACAATTATTTCCATAATCTCTCTGAGATACATAATGACTAACTTCTCTGCCGCATATGCAGTAGCAATATGTGCATATTATAATACGCTAGAAGAAAAAAATATTTACTACTGCTATTAGTTTAAATCTGTATATGTTAAGCAAACCTGGTTAATTTTTTGTTCTCATTATAACTATGACTTTATTTAAAATAAATATTAATTAATATCGAGTTTTTAAAATTTCCTAACTAATAATACAAAATTGCTTTTATAATATTTCAAACAAATATTTGACATATAGATGATAAAAATATTTTAGTTTTTGTTCCCATTGCAACAAAGATTATTGATTACTAAATATATAATTGTTTTTCTCAAAATTAGAAGAAAAGTGCAAATAACATTTTATATTCCATATATTTTTGCTAACATCCTTAGTTTGAAACTTTTTTCACAGCTGATTCTATTTTTGAAAAAAAAAATTAATTTATTGTTTTTTTGTGTGTCCAGTAAACTTCCTCTTCGGGTTTTACAATTTCATTCAAAATCAATACAACTCTTCATACATTCAAAAAACATATACATTTCAAGTTTTGTTTCCATATCTTGTCTCTTTCGTGAGATGTTGCGCACACGGACATTCATCCATCCATCCATCCAACCATCCTCACACACAGACATCATTGAGAAATCGATCTTATCGGATACCAGTGGACCTCAAAATATGTATTTCCCCCAAAATGATTCCAATACTTCCTTATACTTTGTTTAAGAAAGTAAAAAGTATCAAATAAAATTTGTAGCCAATAGAAATTAACATCTTTTAGATCTAACATAACAAGCGAGCCTTATTATCCGCGTGCTATAATAGTACATTAAAGAATGAGTTTCATAATTGTCATTTTATTTTGTGAGAAGGAAGTTTGGAACACGACTCGCAGCGGAGTGACCTAACCCTTCGAACAAAAGAAACAATTATGAAACGAGTTCTTTATATGCTCTTTTTTATTCAAAAAATCCATGTTTCAATATTCAGGGACACTTTAAAAATTCAACACATAACCTTACTCTTCTTCTTACAATTCTTAACTTCTGCTTTAAATTAAAAATTAACAATTTGTATTTATTTATTTAGCGATGCATGTCATTTGATATTTTTTGACATGAGTAGAGGTATCAACCTTGAAAATATATATTGTACTGCTCTATTATAACACTCGATTCAACTGTTATGAAACTACTGTGAGTGTCGTAACAGCTTTGTTATAGAAACAAAATATAAAAAAAATTGTTTACACTTCTCTCAAAGTCTAAAATCTACTTCGTATAGCTTGTACAAATTTGCGTGGCGATTGATTCCATTAGTGTTTCTCAGCAGGTATTCCATAAGAGGATTAAAGAAATTTATGAGGGACTACTTTACAGGGTTGTACTAGATAATATTTTCAAATGAGTTTTACACAAACAGACACAAGTAATATCAAAATAAGAAAAATTTTAATAAAATTAAATATGAATACAGTATTGTCATTGTCGTTCATTAAATAAAAACATATATTGATAAAATCTATGTTGTTTTACTTAGGTGATCAATCGATAACAATATCATCATCAGTGTCGTCACTTGACTGTCCAACATTTATAATAAATTCATCAATAATATTATTGAAATTTAGGTAACTGTTTTCTATGTCTATCACATGCCGAACACTACTAGCCCAATTTAAGTCACTAATATTATTTATTTCACTTTTAATTAATTCCACAACATTAACCGGTACACCTTCTTTTATTATTCTTCTTACTGTAGTATATGGCACTTGAGTCATTTCAGCAGTTTTTGATATTGGCGCATTTTCGAAATTATCACTTTGTAGAAAGTTAAACACATTCAGAACTATTTCTTTTGCGTCGTTTGATAAATATTTTTGTGTTGGCTTCGCGACCGTGGTAATTTCTTCAAAATCTTCGTATTCAACTTGCGACATTGTGTTCACTGTTACAGTGCTGCTGAACTAATGAATTTTAAATGTCGTTTTCTGAAGGGTATATATGTATAAAATTATCTTACTTAACAGTTTTCGGGGAAACTATTGAAAAGATAATCGTATTAAAAATTTCGGAGATTTGAAGCATCTAAGCCCAAAATTATAATAATCCACTCCTGAACATCAGACAAATTTGCACCCCGCTGGCTAGGGCTGGCTTATCCCATTAGCAAGTCAAGTCAATTGCCACGCAAATTTGTACAAGCTATACACTTCGCTGTTTACCATGACTTTTATATTTATATAAATTCAACAAATTGCCATAGATTCTTGCAGTAAAGTCTCTAGCATGAGTAGAACAGTAAATGCATTGAATATTAAAATAACAAGTAGAGAATTTGCCGCTCGTATACGCAAACCTAAAACACCCATCCATCAACATTTCACAGCGGCGAGATTTGAATCCGTTCCAGAAACCGTTTCGCCGTTTCGGCGGTTCGCCGCAACCATAATGCGGTTATCCACGGCGCCCGATCTCTCACCGTCTCTTTGCATCTTTTCACGTCTTCTCTCGACGATTTCCACGCTGAAATGCTTAGCTAATTAGCGCACATCACAGCCGATCCACAGATCTGTCCACTGACAACCGCTGAGTAGGAAGCCGGCTGTGGATGTCATGTTTTGTTGCAAAAAACTGGAAAAATGGCGCCAAAATAGCAACTTTGATGTGGAGAGGTTGCTATGGCTGCTAGGAAAATTAATGATGAAGACTGCGCGATTTTGCGCTCATAACAGCGAAAATAAATAAATGTGTCTTCACGCCATTTAAGCATTTTGGTTGTGGATTGTGCTGAGTTATTTACTAATTGATTTTAATCATTTTATCTCTCGTACGTACAGGGTGGAGACTGACTCAACCGGTCATAGGCGTTTTACATGATGATACGTAAAAAAATGTTTAAGTAAAAGTTGAAGATATTTAATATCTGCATTTGAGTTATTGAACAAATTTCATTTTCCTCACAGTCACCGATCTCTGTGATTTAGTAAGTAACTTAGTTATTATTTAGAGACTGAATTTTATGAAACATTGACAACTTATTATCTTTATATTTTTATATATTTGTTTTATAGACAGTTTTCTTCTTTTGAGAATCTATGATTTGAGTAGATGATTTATTTTTTGTATCATAACCAGTGTTGTGACTGATCTAGATCATTTGATCAACTTGTAAAATCTTTGATCTGATCTAGATCGTTTTTACCTCCCGTCTACCTCTAGGTAAGAGAGGTATTGTTTTTGGTCAAAAAATTGGGTAGTGAGTTTTCAATGAATAAGCACGTTTTAGGGTCCCTACAATACGATTTTACTATTTTCGACATGATGTCTGTATGTATGTATGTGTGTGTATGTGTGTGTGTGTGTAGTCTGTAGCAATTTTTTCGTCTCGCATAACTCAAATACTATAATGTCAAAAAATACAATTTCGTGATTTTTTGCTTCTTATATTTAAATGAAGAGCTGATTAGATTTTGGATAAAATTGATCAATCGGAAGTAGCAGTTTACTTGAAGCCCTTAACCGTTCTTTGTGAAAAACATGGTTAAATTTCCTTTTTCAACAATTTATGTTATTTTGAAAGTTGTAGAATATTTAATTTAACATGTGTTTTGATAACAATAATTTTATTAATTTTCATTGCATTTAGAGATAATAAAATATAAAGAAATTATATTTTATAAATCTTGCATTCCTTGTACACCAAGGAAAAACTTAAAAATTTTCAATTTTTTACGAAATGTGACTCATGTCATTTTGATTGTGAGGCTGTTTTCTTAGTGAAATATATGTCAAAAATAAAAATAAAAATACGAAATAAAATTAAATTACTCAAATATAAATAGAAACGAAATAAATAAGGAGCTATGTTTCTGTATCATCAAATACTATTTTGTATCGTTTAAGAGTAGTATTGAGCGGGAGGTTATGTGCTACATCAGATTATTTAGATACTGATCTTGATCTAGATCAAAAAGAATAAGATCTATTATCTTAAAAATGATCAGATATTTTTCTGCATACTGTAAGTTATCAGCCAGTGTTGTCAGCGTAGATTTATCAAATTCCGCCACAAATACACTTAAATTCCGCTAATTGCCGTTACTAATATTTTCTTTTGCTAAATTATAAGAATAAGAGCTACCACTGGCAACACTGGTTATCAATTGTTCGTTACCTATCTTTTTTATATACGTAACTTGAACTTCTAATTTTGTATTCTATTTCCTTAATAAGAATTGAAAATTTTGTAAAAAAAAATTACTTTTAATCTAAAAAAAATAGATACGATCACAAAAATTGATCTATGATTTGATCTAAAACAAGATCTTGATCTTAATCTAGATCATTTTTAAATGATCTATCACAATACTGATCATAACTGAATTTTGTTATTAACAAATTTTTATTTGAAACTAAAATTACATAAATATTTATTTACTTGCTTACTTGATTATGATTTATGAATATAACTTTAAAAATTAATTTGATTCTATTTCCATGGTTACCTACTCGTAAAAACTGAATTTTTGATACCCGAAAAAAAAGTACCGTAGAATTAAGCAAACTATTCGGTAAACTTTTGCCCGGTATTATAAAAAAAATTAAACTCCAGTTAAATTTACCTCTAGACTAAATTTACATCAAGTTATCTAAGTGAGAATCAAATTTTTGACAGGAAATATAAGTTA
The DNA here is from genome assembly GCA_963942605.1 of Poecilus cupreus. Lineage (NCBI taxonomy): Eukaryota > Metazoa > Arthropoda > Insecta > Coleoptera > Carabidae > Poecilus > Poecilus cupreus. Next base: position 17,674,677 of record OZ012729.1, read on the forward strand.
TAAAATAATTTCATATTATTAAAAACAAATAAATTTACTTTAAAAGTAAATATAAGTGATAGAAGTTTATTTATAATCGGCATTAAAGTGCTCAAAAATCGTCATTAAAAGCTCAGAAATCGTCACTAAAGTAACCCATTATAGGACGATTTTGAGCAACGCAGTGTTGGCAACCGTAAGATAATTATTGTACAAGTGGGATAATTTTGAGAGATAATAATAATAATAATAATAATATATCATCACGCCTTTTACCCATTATGGGTGTGGCACTCTGTTTACGCAGATCTAGGTAGGTGATATATTTTTGCGTATGAAATGCGGTTACCAGCCGTCAAGTCATAGCCCCCAATGTTGTTAGTGGAGGGGGAACCACAGGGGTAAATTTAAATTTGTAACTGTCGGCAGTGGGATTCGAACTGAGGATCTCACGATCCACAGTCCGACACGTTACCACGGAGCTATTTACCCCATATTTTGAGAGATATATGACGTAATGTAGTAAAATACGTAAAATGAAACAATATGTGCAAGAAGAATGAACTAATTAATTCCGATGAAGAAATTGATGAAACAACAGTTAATTTTGAGTGTTACTTACGATAACATCAATAATTGAAGTTGGCAACACTGAGTGTCAGTTCCATTTGACAACTGACAAATGTATAAACTTAACCTATATAATAATTTTTAACAGTATTTTCCTAATTTTAATATGTACCGGACATAAGAATATAAAATGCATTTTCTGAAAATGTTAACAATTAAGAAACTAAACATTAGTTTGGTAAATCTTTCCATCTTTTTCTTGAAACATTTTTCTCCAAAATGATTAGGGAAGCAGGAAATTGCATAAGTGTTATTTAATATGTAAAACACCTATTGCCGGTATCTTGGTGGATAAAAAATTTCAATATTGGGGTCCTTAAAATAGAATTTCATTAAATTATACAGACTTGGGAGAACTAAAAGAATTTCAACTTAAAGTCGAATCTGTTAATAATTTAAAATTAACGAGAAAAAAATAGATTCAAATTATGTAAGATTACAAGAAAATAACCACAAACAAGAAACGAGGAAGTCATAAAAAATTCACAACACTTAAATTCCCTAAAACAAAAAACAGTGAAAACATCTGCTTGACCGCACGTGCTCTAATCAAACAAAAACGAAACGATAATAAACACAATTCTACTATCAAATTTTCTCGTTAGTTGGCTGGTTACCTAGTTAATCCCTCATTTCAATTTGATGGTCTTCCTCGTAATTTCCCAATCTTTTTCTCATTTTTTAACGTTTTTTCTAGACGACGTTCGCTTGTTAAGGCGGGAGATACGAAACACAAATTACATTGTCATTATGTTACAGTATGGTGCTAGATTAGTTGGCTATGGATAGACAGATGCGTGGCTGCATCACCGGATATAAGACAGGCAGGGTGGCGATTACACCACTTAAATTGGCTAAATCAGGTGTCTGTTTGTTTTTGAGAATGCCTACGCAGGACCGTACGGGGGAAAACGTTGACCACCAAAAGAATCCAAATATTCTATTAAATTCTTCACCAATTCCTTTCTGTACATAAATATATTTTCATTTCATTTATTTAGATCCCGGTACATGATATATTTTCACGTGTGCTGTGCCGTCAAATAACTGCCCCCAAAGATATTGGGGAGAATTACAAGAGTAAATTAAATAGTTATTTGTCAAACTAGAGAGGAAAGCGCTTCTTTTTCCCCCTCGAGTTCGAACGAGAGTGGAAAAAGGCTTTCCTCTCGTGTTGGACACAACATTTTTTCACGACATGTTTCTAAAAACGATTTGCTCGGACCTAAAATACACTTTGAGAACACAACTGACAGACTGACATGTTAAAAGTTAGGTTATCAGACACAAGGCGATGTAGTAGTGTTGTCAATGAACCAATCTTAAATATCTTTAATAAGTTGTCAAATTGTGATTTAATAAGAAAAAGAAAAATATAAGACATAATTGTAAAATAATTTAAAGTATGTATATCACTAAAATAAGGATTTTCTATAAAATTATGAATTTATTTATAATTTTTATAATATATTTTTTTGTAAATAACATTCATATTGGTAACACTTCTTTATTTTTCTATCTAGAGAGAAACAACACATTTTCCTCACTATTTCGGGAGAATAATGGTGGGGTTTCCTACCATGTCGTAAAAAAAAGTATATAGCAGCATTGCTGAAACTATTTATAACAAATTTATTATATTATTTCACCTATAGCCATAAGTAAATATATGGACATTGTAACAAATTCAACTGCTTAGATTTAAATACATGGAATAAGAAAAAAAAGAATTTTTATAAACACACTAATGGATATATTTAATTTATAATTTGTAACATTGGTTTAGGTAGAACAGAATTTCTTCTTTGTATATTTTTAGTTTAAATAAACCATAATTATTATTAAAAAGAATTCAACTAGTACAAATACAAACGATATATTAAATTTCTTCTGAAATTGTTTCTATAGCATCTGCAACTGCAAAACTGCTATATTCAAGACCCAATATCCAATAATTATTATAATAGTATATTTTGGTATTCAGCTAGTGATGGAAAAAAAAACTAAAAATAATTGTTGAAGAAGTCGAGATCTACGATTGCAGATCTTGTACGGTCAGAACCTTACCTGCAATTTTAGATCTATTATATTGACAACTGCTCTGAACTTGCAAAACAATGTTGAATGAAACAAAATTACTATATCTGGAATTGCAATTCATCTGTGGTTTAGAAGTGATTAATAGTATATTAAAAAATAAGTTTCATACGAAAGACGAGTGCGATAACAAGTCTCTCTATGAAAGTGCTTTTTGTATAATATAATGGGGTCTTTCACCATTTTTTTTTTAATTTTTTTATAAACCTTTATTTATATTGAAGACTATCTACACTTTTAAAAATTCTTAATTGTTATTCATTAAGCCACAATGATTTTTTTTAATGTTGTGACGTCATAGTAGAGTTGTTGCTGGATCTAAAACAGTACAGATTGTAAATAATTGTAGTCATATATTTTTTTATTTATTTTATTATTATTATTACAATAAAATAAAACATTTATGTAACAAAAATTATTTAAATCTTTACTGTTTGAGATCCAGCAATGACGTCAAAACTTTTAAAAAAAATCATTGTGGCTTAATGAATAACAATTAAGACTTTTTAAAAGTGTAGATAGTCTTCAATTTAGATAAATTTCTTAAAAAAACAAAAAAAAATGGTGAAAGACCCCATTGAATATAATTTACCTAGTTGTTTTTTATCAGTTTTGTTAGTAGATCTTCACAGATGAAAATTCATTGTTGACTGACACAGCAATAAATTTCTTTTAGTCCCATCACTTTGGGAAAGAGTAAAAGTAGAGATGGGCGAATACTATCCACGAATACTCGAATACCTCGAATATTAGAAGTATTCGAGATTCGTAATTTCCAATATTAACAACAAAACAATAAATTATATCTTGAATATTCAGCAATATGTGTAATCACTTAATCAATGCTGTGTTCAGCAGACTGGCACATTTTAATTTAATGTACTTTTTTTTTATTTTTTTCAGTTTACATTTCATCTATTAAGATAGAAAGGCATAGGTATGACATGGTATGAAGTAAGTGTTTGAATTTAATAATTATATTCGAATACTCGAGATTCAGTTAAAATTCGAATTCGAAAAACTTATATTTACCAAATTCTAGATAACAATTCAAAATTAAAAGTAATATTTCAATATCAACAACCTACCATTTCGTGGTTATATGTCATTTAATTGTCAGTTGTCAATCGAAAAATGTTTGACATTTCATTAAAAAGATTTTCTGTAAAAATTTTATAAAAGATTGTATTGATATAAATGCAATTTCAGAATTCATTTCTATCTGTTAAATAATGGTATATTATGTTGCTAGAAGTTGAAACAGGACTTTTGGTGTTGAGCTCATACATTTGCAGATTAAACAAAACACAATAAGAATGTTTCAACTCCGAGTGACATACTATTTTTTCTTCAAACATTCCGAAGATTATAAAGAACAAAATATAAAATACAACTGTCATTCGTTAGTGCTGCCATTGTAGATGCTGCAATCAGTGGTATATGAAACAACTGTATGCCTTTCAATTTTATTTACATAATTGTACGCCGTACAATTATATTTTTATAATTGTATTAGTAACAAAATCATTAACTTCTATGTCGTATATGCAGTAGCAAAATATTAATATTATAATACACACAAATAAATAACTCTAAAACTGTTTTATGAAATGTTTAATATTACTGGTTTTTTTTTTTTTTTAATTTTCCATGGTCGAGTTACACTTTTCTTAATAAATATTAATTTCTAATTTGATTGATATATTGTAAAATATTAATATTTAGATATCCAAATGGGCATTATGCAGGCTATTTAAAATTCTAAGCAACAACATGCTGAAAAATGAATTGATAAAAAGATACAGCAATATAATAAAAAGTGGTACCTATTGAAATCCCCAAACACCACATTCCATTTCTTCACCCAGTACACATACATTTTATTTTTTAATTATTTATGTAAATTTGATTATCTGCAATGTCTTTTCTTGTTTCTTTTCATGCACCCATGACTGAGTGAAATAATACAATATCATCAACTACAAAACTAATATCATCCTGAATTCCCCCTGAATACCAACCTGTGGTCTTCGGATGATGAATGCCTCCTCATCCGTTGACAGGAGCGCGGGCAGGCAAGCTTTAAGTACGGGGTACGTTGTTTGTTTTAGCGTGGCCCTAACGTGTTATTAAGTTTATACCTGCTGCTACGCTACGGCTCGCGAGACGCTGGCGAGTGGCGACTAGAGAACCAGCGACTCGGAGATACCTGCGCAGCGGCGGGCCACGGCGCCGGACGCGGACACTGGGCCCCAGACACCCCGAGGGGGCGGACACCGGACGTGGCGAGATTGTGATATTGTAATTGCGAAATATTATACCAATCATTTTGTTTTTTGGCGATTGACATTAAAAGTGCAAAGTTTTTTAACAGCTAACAGGTTGAATAATATCACTTTTACTAGCCGATCTCTGTGAGTCTGTAGTGTATCACTAGCCCAGTACACCAGAGGTCGTGGGTTCGAATCCCACTAAAAAGCATGGTCGTTTGTAAGGTTCACATAATGTACGCATAAACCATAAATGAAATATGACAAATTTATATCAAAAACTTACGGAATAATTAGTAAAGTATTTTTTCTTTAAACGTCATAAAAGTACGTTGATATATATTTGTATTCAACAAGTAGAAGTTCTATATTGTCGCCGCCGGCGTAAAAGTGTTTCCTTGGCAACACATTTACTCCGGCGGCGGACAAAGTAAAATATCATGCAAAATAGTAAGGTTGTAATTCAATAATTTGACAGTTAAGAATAAAACAAATAAACAAAAATAACAAAATAACATACTCTGTGGCAACTAGAAATACTGGATACGGCAGAATATTTGTTAAAGTTTTGAGAATTTTTTAATATTTTACAGGCAGATTCATCAAAGGGATTAGCGCTAACTCCATTTTTATTATTACTCGTAACTTCATTTTTAATTCTCAGAACATAATTATTTTAACTAAGGTTGTAATCAAGATTGGTTAGCATAAAATTTGACATATTTTGATAATATAATTAATTTAGAAAAAAAGTTACAGTTGATTGAAAAAATAGAGTTAACGCTAATCCCTTTGATGAATCTGCCTGTTAATGTCTATTTTCTATGTTTGAAGAAAAAATAGCATGTGTTATTCGGAATAAATGTGACTTTGTATGCTTCGCATGTAATTGTACTTACATGCTCAGCACCCAAAGTATCACATTTACTCCTAATAACACAATATACTATTATTATTTTAAATATTCTGCAGTAAAGCGATATAACGAATTGAACAAATTTTGACGTCATGGGTACTCGCATTGATTCTATTGGCCAGAAATAGGAAAAGTGCAAATCGCGCGTCTGCCGTTGCGCTCAGCGCCTATTATGGGCTAAAATAGAACTACGAAATGTCATTTCATTTGTTTTGTTTGTTGGTATTTAAGATTATATTTGTTGGGCTTCTATTACTTGGTTTATAATTTCACTGTTTTATTGTGCTGTGTTGAAAAACTATTGACTAAAATTGTGTGTTGAGGTTAGGTTACATCACTACTAGCGCCACTGTTCCCAAGCTTTCGTATAATGTTTACTCGAATATCAAGTAAAATACTCTAAAGTAGCCAAATTAGTTTTACCTTTATTTATATTAAGTTTAATTGTTGTAAATTAAGACTTATAATAATGGGGTAAATAGCTCCGTGGTAACGCATCGGACTGTGGATCAGAAGATCCTCAGTTCGAATCCCACTGCCGACAGTTGCCAATTTAAATTTACCCCTGTGGTTCCCCCTCCACTAACAACCTTGGAGGCTATGGCTTGACGGCTGGTAACCGCATTTCATACGCAAAAATATATCACCTACCGAGATCTGCGTTAGCAGAGTGCCACACCCTTAATGGGTAAAAGGCGTGATGATATATTTATTTATTTAAATATTGTTTTTACATCAAAAATATATAAAATCCATTATCATGAAAAATCGTTGTTTTACTGCCACTGGAGTAGTACCAGTGACGTCACACAAAATTTAAAAAATCATATTTTGAGTAATATATGGAATTTTCACATCGGGTTTTCACTAATCGTCATATATTCGAATGAAGTTTTACAAAAAAAAGTTGGTTTATTGGCCCATTCACAATTCCTCCATTCATGAGGCGGCATATGAGCAAAGCAGTTAATCAGCTTCCCATCTTCGCAATAAAAAAATCACATTTACTGTACAGGGAGTAAAATAGTTATTTACATAAGAGTAAGGAAAATGGTGTATTACTGTCGAGTAGAGATGAAATACGAGGCACTTCGTGGCGAGTATTTTACGGCTTCGAGTCAAGTACAGACATTTTACTGACAAGTTATGTATTAATTTTTGTTCTGAAACCATTTATAATTATAAAAATTAATTTTAAAATTAAAAATTAAATCTGATTTGCTATATGTATTTATTAGCTCGTTTCTCTCTTTTCTAAGGTAACAGAGGTAGTATTTGTTTTCATTGACTACTTCCATACATCACCTTTGTTTGTTGGATGTACGAGTAGAATAAGAAGTTAACTTGGATAATTAAAGATGATTGTGAATAAAATAGTATACATAGTTCGGTGAGAGTTTCATTACACTGCTCAAAAAAAAATCGAGCCATTTGGTCGAACCAAGAAAATGAAATGAAAAGGAACCCCTGTTTTTAGGGCTTTTTTTCGATAAATCATTGGATACGATGCGTGGTTGAGTAAATGCGTGTGCATGTGTGTGTGTGTGAATGTGCATGCGTGCATTTGCATGTACATGTGTGCATTTGCATGTGCATTTCTTTCTTTTGTGCGTGTGTGTGGCTGCGGGAGCGTGCGTGTGGATGTGTGTATTCCTTTGAAACGCGATCACTCACTCAATTCTTCACCGATGAAGACGAAATTTTCAACTCTGAAAAGGAAATTGACAGGGCTTTGTGAAAATCGAGTTGAACAACCCCCTAAGGGAGGATTTTTTAGAGCTGCAAGCCTTCAAACTTTGAGATTTTTTATTGCTCAGACATGACATCACATAAAGCGATTTTTCAGGGGGTCGGGGGGAGCGAATCTCTTCGGGATTTTTGGAGAACGTAAAGGAGGAATGTATCTCCAGAGGGAATTTCCAGATTTTGGTTAACATGTCCCTGAAAGAAATGCCCCACATTTTAAAAACAGTCATTTTCTTGGTTCGGCCAAGTGGCTCGATTTTTTTTTTTGAGCAGTGTAATAAGCTCTCGGCTGGAATGAAACATTTACCATCTCACTTGTAATATACTATTAACCTCAATGTGTCAGAAAGTATTAATTCAGTTTTATTTGTAATAGTCAATTTGGTCGGTGATTCCGAAAACGTCGAAATTATTCGATTTCGATCGAATGGTTAAAGTAAAGTATGTAAATCGAAGGAAACTCGAAACAAAATCGAACCAGAAATTTAATATTAATCTGGACGAAAAAATAATATTGTAATTCAAACGTAAGTCTGGATTTTTTGGTGCTTAATTAAACAAATGACTATTGCCTTGATACGCACTGCATATCCCGAAAGATTTTGAAGAAACTGTCTGTAAAAAGGAACACCAACTTTCCTGCAAAATCGCAGCGTCGCTATTCTGTGCAAACTCCTGAATTTCGTCTGAAATCCGTGGTTTCCACATTGGCAATGGGCGCCGGCGAGTCCGCACGAAATCACATCTCCGCTCAGGGGGTAAAGGGCCCGGTGAGCCACAGCTCGCGTACCACAATAAAATTGCAGCGACGCGGAGCAACTCACGGCCAGCCCACTCACGACCGCGGAGTCGCGCTTGCGTGCGCGCCCGCCATCACTGTTATTAAATTGTGTTACCAAATTATAACATCATTTTTTCGATCGACCTGTGTGGTCATTGAAGAGAGACTGAGAGAGGCGGATGCGCTGATACGGAGAGGATGGAAGCTTGTTAGTAAAGTTATGAAAGGATTGGTAATTATAGATCACTGATGAGAAGGGGCCTATACTATATTGGATTGGAATTTTAGACATTTTGCTCTTTACACCATCATTTTTGGTGATACGCAAAATTTATACAGCAATGTTTGATTTAGCGGAAATAGAAGAGAATAGTATATTGTGTTATTAGGAGTACATGTGATACATAGAAAATATAATTATAAGCAATTACAAAATACCCAAAACTTCAAAAAATATTCTGTCTCATCCAGCATTTCTAGTTGCCATGAAATATACTGTTTTGTTTTTAGTTATTTTGTTTATTTGTTTCATTTTTAACTGTCAAAATATTTAATTACAACCTCACTATTTTTCATAATATTTTAATTTGTCCGCCGCAGGAGTAGAAGTGTTCCAAAGGAGACACTTTTACGCCGGCGGCGATAATATTGAACTTCTGCTTATTGAATACAAATACATAATAACGTACTTTATGACATTTTAAGAAACATACTTTTTTTTTAAGAATTGTTCACTTAAAATCTAGGTGCAAAGTATAATAAATAATTTTATTAAAAATTCAGTTTGCTTAATACCCACCATCAACATTACTATGTAGGTATATGTTTTGGGATCCCTAGTTTACGATTTTAATATTTCCAAGATTTTTGTCCACGTTAGTTAATTTTACTTTATTTGAAACATAAAAAAATAAAACCAAGTGATCCATAGGTCTGAATTTTTTTGGTTTACTCGATTATTTTAAATATTACTAAAATTTTTTAAATATTGTTTATATTAAATTCAACGTTTTTCTATGGGGTGTTCCCTTTTCGTGCAATCATATGCAACATCACATTTTTTAATACAACATCCTATATATTTTTGCAAAATTTAACAAATCATTTATTTCTCTTTAAAGTTCTTGTTCATTATAGTTCTAAAATGATCAGTAGAGAGACTATTCATGTTTTTAACATAGAAGAACAATAAATAATTTTATAAAAGATATTCGAATGTCTGCCCTTCAACAGCAATACAACAAACAGAATAAAATATAACAACAATGATAAACAATGTGCGGTATTATAAAGAAATTTAAACTCCAGTTAAATTTACTTTCATACTAAATTTACATCAAGTTATCCAAATAACAATCAAATTTTTAACAGCAGTAAGTTATAGTGATATACACTTATTAAAAATAAATAAATTTACTTTAAAATTTTAAATGACAGTTAAATTTTTTAATTTCTTTATACCGTGCATGAGTAAACTAAAAATAGCAACTAATACAGAAGTTTAAAAATTCATACACAATTCATGGTATACTTTCTGTGTGTGTAGCCTTATTAATAATAAACATAATATTCTCGGTACTGATCATTTTAGGACTATAATGAACAATAATTGCTTTTAAAGAGAAACAAACAATATGTGGACATTTGAATTTAAAATAAACTTTATTTGTAAAAGTTTTCGGTAATAAATGAGTAAATTAGAATATACAGACCGATGGAGCTCCCAGAATTTTTGTGAGAATGAAATTTTATTAAACCCTTTCTCATAATTGAAATGTCATTAAAGTTAATTTTCTTACCGAACGAACTACTTTTAATATGAGCAGAAATCAAAGAATAGATCAGAACAAAAAATTTGTAAAAAAACTAAATTTTAACTAAATATGTAAAAGTGAGAATTTGCGAAAAAATTTATGACCAATCACAATATACGCAGCTGAGACTATGACAATGACAAAAATAGAAGAAGAAAATAGTGAAATAAAATCAAGCAACAGAGAGTCAAATGGCTTGGATAAATATGGAGAGTAGAAGAAAAGGATTCAATTAAATCAGTAGTGGCATGGAAACCAGAAGGAAGAAGAAGAGGAGGTTGACCTAGATAAACATGACTAAGGAAAGTAGAAGAAAATTTGAAAACAACAGGAATCTAAGATATGTAGAATAATATTATCCACAATTTGTATTTGAAAATTTATCTAGAATTTGTATCGTTATAGTTATTTACATTACAAGTAAGGTAAAACAGTTTTTACTGCTGAATGGAGGAAATGACCTGCGAGCCGATTAGGCGAGCCTGTCACCTCCTTGAAGCAGTAAACACAGTTACTTTACGTGTATTGTACAACATTTTACTTGTTACTCATTTGTAAATAAAAAAAAAAAAAAAATTATAACCAAGTGCTGTCAGTTACACACAACTCTTCTGTCAAAAATTATTTTAAATGATTTCGCATAAGCCTTGTAAGCATTACTGTGGCAACGTGCATTGTTTAATTTGTTTACTAACTTGTAAAATATTTACAATGCAGCTGTCAATTAGTAACTTGTAAAGATACATTTTCAAAGGCATTAGAGGGCTTAGGTAAGTAGTGTTTACAAGTGAGTAACAAGTAAAATAAATTAAAATTTGTCGCTCTCTTCTAATTCTTTAGAATTCCAACGAGTACGGCCCTGGCATTGCACCATGCGTGCATATATTCGATTACATCCAATAGCAAATTTTCATTTTTTAATTCCCCAACCATTTGAATATTTATGCAACGCCATTCTCCCTTGCATTTTACCTCAACGCACATCTGCTGTCTCTCTCACTCTATCCTGGTGCATCTCCGCATTAAGTAATTAAAAGCCATGGCGAGGGGGGTGCGTATACCCCAGGGGAGGGACAGGCGAACTGCCAAGTATTTTTATGCGAACAGGTATTAATTAAAAATTAATTTGTTGCGTTATGACCGTTCGTATAATGTGCAGCTTTCGCGGGAGAGAGACAGAAGACTCAGGCCGAATGAGGAAGAGGAAGACGATGAGATTTAGGATGAATGGCGATTATGATTGTGATATCTCAAGGAAATTAATGGTAATATTATTACTAAACAGTCAAGCGTAAATGCATCACGCCATTTACCCATTTTTGGGTGTGACGATACAGGACACCTAATGGTCTTCATTTTTAATCCCAAAGACGACATATTTATTCATAAAAAGTTTATTTGTTTATTTCCTCTGTTCGAATCTCAGTTCCGACAATTTTTATTTTTTAACTTTATCCCGTGAACTAACATCTTTGGGGGTTGTAATTTGACGGTAGTGCACGCGCAAAAATATATCACATCGAAATCTGCTCTAAACAGGAATGAGTAAATGGAGTGATGATAAATTTATTGATATTTGTAGGAATTCCTCTTTTAATACCGGCTGTAGAATTGAAATGTGGCGTATAAGAATTGTAATGCTATTTTTACCTCCCGCCACATTCTGTAACAGAGATATAGGAATCATACTAAAAATTCGGTAGTAAGTTTTATAGTCCCTAGAATACGATTTTAATAGTTTCGCGTCAATCTGTGTGGATCTCTGGAGTTAAGGTTTCTCAAAAACTACTAAACTGAAAATTTTAATATTTTGTATACATATCAATTCTATCTCTTTTCGAAGAGCTAATTGGTTTTTGGTGATAATCCAATAACCGGAAATGGTAGTTAACTTGAAGCTCTATCAAGTTATTTTCAAATATCTCAGTAAATTATGAATTAATAACAATTATTCTTAATGAGAATAAAGTGTCAAATTTTATTAGCTACAATTATTGAAATATTTTTATCTTACTGTTACCGTTTATGATTTACAACACGTTAAAGAAAAATTATATTTTGACATTTTCCTTTAAATCTGCAAACCTTTGCTCTTTGATAAAAACAGAACAACGGTTGGAAAATGGAAAAGAATGTAATTTTTTTACTTGTCATAATTTAAAAGTCAATTTTTTGAAAGGATGAGCGTTTTCTGCAAGTGTTAGTTCGTGTTTTTGCATTGTTCGATAAGAAATCTATGGATTTTTTTATATTGCTTTATTTTTTTACCTATTCACTTTACACCAAAGACCATAAAAGTTGTTCAGAATTTAAAAATACATGCAATAAGGCCCATTTAGTTATCTTAATATTAATATTTCACGACATAACAATTAAATATGAAATATTTTTTGCTCTTGCATAATTTTCCAAGGCCTATGCAACAATTTTATTTTAATTGATATATCGTGAAGTATTAATATTTAGATAACCAAATGGACCTTATTGCATGCTCTCTGGATCCTTTTGTTGGAATGGATCAATCTCCGTTTCCTATCTTTTGATTTACTTTGCCAGTTTTAAATTTCTGCTGCTTTTAAATCTTCTTCTACTTCCTTTAGTCATGTTGATCTGGGTCTGTCCCGTACTCTTCTCTCACCTGGTCCCCATTCTACAACTGATTTAATTGCATCGTTTTCTTCTACTCTCCATATATGTCCAAGCCATCTGACTCTCTTTCTAATATGTCTTCATCCAACTCTTGTTCTACTTCATAGGTCATTCTAATGCTGTTTTCTTTATTGATTCAAATATTGTAAAATTTTCTTCTATTTTGTTTTTGTCATTATCATAGACTCAGCAACGTACATACTTACAACTATTATATTCTTAAGGTTACAAATAAGATAATAATGAAGGAAACTCAGTATGTATTTTGCTAATACATATTTTTCTAGCAAAATAATTAAGGCTTTATAATAATAATTCATTATTTTTGTTACAAATATAATGAATTTAGAGTAAATCATTTGTGGTTACCAGCCGTCAAATCACGCCCCCTAAAGATGGTAGTAGAGGAGAAACCACAGGACTAATTTCGTTCTAAAAATTCCAGAATGAATCAATTTAAAGTTTCCGAGGTATGTCTCTAGGTAGAAACCATAGAAATATATCAAAATCTCATCGAATTTGTGTGTCAGATGACCTCCTAACCATCATAAAACCTGTGGTTTCACCGTCAGCGAGTTACGGTGGCGCCTAGGCTCCTAGCAGGCCTCCGGTCCGTCGGGGTTTGAACCGAGAAACGCCCAGCGCTCACATTATACAGCCCGTCTGTCAGAACTCCTGTCTTTAATATTTAAGAATGATATATGGGTATTGGACTCTACCTATGCACCTGAAGCATATAGCCTATGGACCTGAAGACCTTAAAGACAAAAGACAGTCGACAGTAGACCTATATCTATGTTAAGAATTGATGACAACACCATAAATTGTTTAGATTTGTTCAAATATTGAATAATGCTAAAAAAAGGGTAGCATAATATTTTTATATACAAATATATTATTTCTTTTTCTTTTAGAAGGAAATAAATTGGAATTAAAAATAAATGAAGCAAAAACTAAGATAGTGGCTGGTACCAGGAGCTCCGTTTTTGGGAATTTTAAGAGAAGTGTCCAAGCCTTGTTTAATACTCCAAATAAAACTGGTAGATAATATATTTCTCTGTAACTTATTTACGACGCATTTTTTTTTTATAAAATAATTTTAGAACATTGGATAGCCCTAAAATAGAAGGTAAAATACTTTTCCAATGTAACTTAGACAAATCGTTGATAACAGAGAAATAAAGAAAAGAGATTTTAAACTTGAACAAGTTGAAAAAATTAAATATTTAGGCATTATGCTAACTAACACATTAGAAAAAGAAGCATAAATAAAAAAAAGAATTACAACAAATAGAGTAAAAATGCAAAAAATGACAATTTACTGAGATATTATGACACCAATAACAATTTACACTGCTGAGACTGTTACAATGACATAAAAAGATGAAAAAGAATAATTGAAACGAAAATATTAAGAACATTACTAGGATAATAGGATAATAATAAAGATATATAAAAAAAACGAATACAAAATAAGAATGAACTATGAGATAGGAACAGAGTTGAAAGAAAAAGAACGAAAAAGACATATGTAGTGAAATAGAGAGTGAAACAGAGAGTCTGATGGCTTGAACATATATGGAGTACAGAAGAAAAGGATGCAATTAAATTAGATTAAATAGTAAAATGGAAACCATGAGAAAGAAGAAGGCGAGGCAGGCCCAGATCAATATGGGTAAAGGAAGTAGAGTAGAAGAAGATTTAAAAGCAGTGGTAAGATTTTTGTTATTTTAATTTATGTTGTTCGACTATTAATGATTTATATATTTTAGCTGATGATGACTTTTATTAAAGACAGAACGTCCCAATAAATATATTATAACATTACATATGTGTTTATTTTGATTGATCCTGAGACCTACCTTTCAAAGTTTTATTATTAATTATTAATTCAAAAGTATCTAAAAAGTATTTTCCACCATCATTTAGAAATCTGCTCATTGCATATTTGTTATTGCTAGGGAAATTAGGTACATTGCAAGCATCGTGTGAAATGAATTTTTTTGTGAGTATTTCAATACAGGTCATTGCATTTCAATACAAGTGCCATTGCTAGGATATTTATTTAGAATTGGCGAATAGTGGAATGGTGAAAGCGGGACAAATTTATTATTTAAATTTAATTAATTAGGAAATAATATCGTGGTCTTAGAAAAAGTATAGTGTACAACTCGCATGGAATGTCCATTTCATACTCGTATGATTTGCAGCATGAGCCTTCGACTCATGCTACAAACTTTAACACTCGTAGGAAATGCTTGTCGTACAATATATTATTTTAATTATACTAAATATGTAATGTAACAATCTATATTTAAAGGTTTGAACTGATGTAGTTATAACTATAAATAAGCAATGTTTAAAATCATGCTATTGGGGTACATCTTTAACTGCTCCAAAAATAAACATACTTATAGTGGCCACGTAGCCAATAGAAAGGACGTATTAATTCTGCTATGAAGAGAATTTGAGACAATTAGAAAATCTTTGATCATCCATTATTACTCCAACTCTTCTCATCCGCTCTACTTATTAACCACTCACTAATTACTCATTTCCTCCCTTGCCCTTTGCTCTCATCTTCTCCCTTCCCCCTCCCGATGTCTGCACTGCTCAATATTCGCTAATATACAGCTCTTAAGCAATATCATCCGATGCAATGAATGAGAACAGAATAGCGACGGGCGAACTTTTCATTCTGCATGTACGTGTGTGTGTGATTGTGTGATGCTGTGAAGATGATGACGATAGACCCACCACGATGCAGGTCGTGACCTGCTGGAGGTCACAGCCGATGGCGGAGACGATGAGCGGATGCTGGGATTAATTGTTTGTAAGGTTGTGTGAATTAGTTGGTAATGGAAGATGATTGGACGATGGGGATTACGTAATGATACAAAATGCAATTGCGTACGAGTAGAAAACTGTATATAGGTCGACAAATTGATATACAGCTCGGGGAGGCATAGCTTTGAAGACATTATTGACGCACTCGTGCGGTAAAATATACAGAAAGCACTGGCTTTCCCCGGATATTGTACAGTAAAAATATCTTAAAAATAATTAAATTTGGTTCATAAAATATTAGTTACATCGATTTTCGTGTATAAGAACCCACAAAAACCATCGATATCGGCCAATAATTTAATTATAAAATTGAAATATGGAATATGGGATTTCAACGCTACTTTTTCCCTCCCGTCACATATTTTAAGGGAGGTATAGGAGTCATGCTAAAAATTCGGTAGTGAGTTTTCATTGGATGAACACCTTTAAGGTTCCCTAGAATACGATTTTAATAGTTTCGCGATGATGTCTGTGTATATGTGTATTTCTCTGTTTGTCTGTCAGTCTTTCAATCTGTTAGTCTGTGTGGATCTCTGGAGTTACGGTTTCTCAAAACCTACTAAACTGTAAACTTTGATATTTTGTATGTATCAATTGTACCCCCTTTGGAAGAGCTGATTAGTTTTTAGTGATAATCCAATAACCGGAAGTGATAGTTTACTTGAAAACCTATCAAGTTATTTGGAAATATCTGAGTAGATAATGATTTAATGGCAATTTGTTTCAAATATTGTTATCTACAATTATTGTTTGAAACATTTTTATTTTACTGTCACCAAAAAAATTATATTTTGACATTTTCGTTTAAATCTGCAAACCTGTGCTTTTTGATAAAAACAAAACAACGGTTGAAAAATGGAAAAAATGTCACTTTTGACAACTGTCATAATAGAAAACTCAAATTATTGAAGGGAAGAGCGTTTCTTGATAGTGGTAATCAGTGTTTCTGCACCGTTCGATAAGAAATCTATGGCAGGAGGTATTGTGGTGCCCACATCAGATTTATTTTCTATTGGTGTAAATTTTTACTAATTCACTTGACAGTAAAAGTATAAATACAAAAGTTGTTCAGAATTTAAAGATGGATCCAATATAACCTAAAATCTAATAAAGATATAATCTTGAAATTTCATTTTTAAAATTGTTATGGTTACGGGCTGATCAGGTTTCTGTAGTACTCTATAAGCCGGAAGTGCTAGATAACTTGAAGAACTGTCAAGTTTTTTGGGTATAGGTATCGCAACCAATATTTGAGTTACACGGTAAATTTAATCATATTATAAAAGTTGGAGAATAGTATTGGCAAATATTAGTATTAGAAACTTTTTCTATATTTTATATCATTTAGAAATTAAAATTTTCGGAAAGTTATATGGTAAATTTAAATCTGTTTTCTGAAATGTCAAATATTTTTCGTTTTTATCTAATGTTCAATGGCTGTATTACAGATTTCTTAATAAATATAAATTTAATTTGATTGGTAAATGGTGAAATATCAATATTTGGGTAATCAAATGGATCTTATTGCATGCGTGTTTAATTTCTGAACAACTTTGTTGTTTACATTTTTGTTGTAAAGTGAATAGGTAAAAAGATACAGCAATATTAAAAAATAGCATTGAAACCTCTATACTCAACATTTTCAGTTATACTCTATAAATATTTAACAACGTTTAAAATAAAACAGAAAACCAACAGATTCTGCATCATCTACAAAACTTCTCAGTTCTTTCTAATGTGATTCCAACGGAGTGTCCGTAGTAATTTTCCGCGTTAATGGCCAACATTGGCGTCGACAGAGCCCGAGGTGCATCACGCACGTTTCAGGTTTCCTAGCGAATTTCATCCCTAATTAGCGTTAGATAATAATAGGTTAGATTTGTGACAGGTCGAACGGAACGGAACCTTGAATTATGAGCCAACAACCAGAGGGCTGAAGAAGGCGTTACTCCTGTCATCTCCTTCGAAATGATTAGGAGGAAATGGTAGATGTTGGCACTCGGCCACCAGCATATTTTTTGTGGTTGTGAATAATATATTGAATTTTCTAATAAGTTGAAAAAGGTTTCGGAATTCGTAGTAATAAATAAAATATTTACAGAACTTAAAACCAACCATCTTTTAAATGAAACAATATTTGGGTAACGTATTTAATTAATATAACGACGTTTCGACAGAGAAGTGCTGCTTATATCCACTGAAATATACTGGAATGTGAACTTGTAGGCTTTTATGAAAGCGAAAAACGAGCCAGAGACAGATAGATGTCGTAGGGCCACTCTTCTTTGTCTAGCACTTGTTTGTAGAATGGTTGCTATGCATTTATTGAGCGATTACTATATAAATGCACAGTCTTATGATAAATAATATTTTGCTTCAAGCTTATTATAATAATCATATTTTGCTAGTACATATACGAAATAGAAGTTAATCATTTTGTTACTAATACAATTGTATAATGGTATATTATTATATGATGGATTATGATAGTCATTATTCACGAAGATGAAGTTTTCGTCGTGAGCCGTAGGCGAGTGATGCAAATCATCCGAGTGAATAATGACCATAATCCCAAATATAATGCTATACTTTTTCTACTCCTATAAATTTGGAAATCACTTTTGAAAATGATCGAAATTCGTTGAGAACACGTTGAAAAACGTCAACATAAAAATACACAATGACAACTGACTACATGTCAACTGTCAGACGGTCGTTGCTTGGTGATCCACATCACGCCTATAAAATAACCATGGATTATGGATTTCTGGCTCTGTGATTGGTCGAGAATAGTGAATTATGAATCATAATTTAACGAAAATATGGGGATATATTTATACAGGAATATAAAAATATAATTGTACAGCATACAATAATATTTTAGTTATTTCATATACCACAAGGGCAGCTGTAACATGTGACAGTTTTGTTGCAATTGGCTGTCATTATATTTTATTGTTTAAAATGGCATAAAAAAGACTCGAATTTTACATATATGCCTCAAGTTTACTTGGGAATACTTGAAAAAAAAATAGTATATCACTCAGAGTTGAATATTCTTTTTGTTTCGCTCAATTTGCATAGCCTCGACTAACGCCTCAGAAGCAAATATATGAGTTCAACACAAAAAGTCCTGTTATAACTACTAGTAATATAATACACTATTAACAGTATATTGTTCAATTATTTGAAAATTCCTTTTCTTTCGCATATACATATAATAGTTAATTGTATTTATTTCTATTTAATTTTTATGTTAAAACGATTTTTCTTCAAGCGTATTATAATATTCATATTTTGTTATTAAATATACGATATAGAAGATAATAATAATGACTGCTAGTAAGAACAATCGATTAAGAGTGATTACCAAGCAGTTGACTAACTTTATTTTACGCTGTCAAGCGTTCCTAAATTACTTTAGAGATATAAGCTTCGAATAAAAGACATACAGAATTAAATATTCTACCACTTCTATTTCAAATATTTTTCTCAATAATCATGTAAGAAGGTTTGACAGCTGAAAAACACAGATAGTCAACTGCTAGTTAGTCGCCCTTAATCAGCGTTCTTACTAGCGATCATTATTATTAAGCGGTCTCAACTGCTGAGATTATACGACGCATCGGAACCTCGTTTTCGATGGTGTGACAATGGCACGCAGTATTCGCTGGTATGGGTTTTCGCAAAGCGGTCACCCATCCAACTACTGACCGCGGGTAGCATTGCTTAACTTGCGTTATCGAGTGATCCGGCTTTAACGCTACCTTCCAAGCCGTTGCCTAAAGAAGATAATAATTTTGTTACTAAAACAATTATATAAATATAATTGTAAGGCGTACAATAATATTAATATTATTATACTGCGTACCATAATATATAAGTTGTTTAATGTTCCACTGATGGCAGCACATACAAGGGTAACTCTGACGAGTGACAGTTGTATTGCGTGGTTCTGTCATATTTAATATATTATTGTTTAAACTGACAGAAAAAAATTACATACTTGTATTTTATATAATTCAAGTTTACTTCTAAATGCTTGAAGAAAAAATAGTATACTCGTATGTCACTCGGGGTTGAACATTCTTTTTTTGTACGACCGAGCAGAAAATATTCATTTCCAACTGTCAGTTGAAAGCATAAAATTGACGTTTGCCGCTTGCCAAGCGGCAATAAGATTTTTGCCGCTCGGCGAGTGGCAAAATAAGTTTGTCTAGTAGAATAATAAAAACGGACAGTTGTTATGGAAAACTTTAATTTTCAAAGAAAACAGTTCATAATAATGGTAGGTAATATTTAACAATAGTATCTTATAATAACAGCAAGTTTACTTTTTATGACAAGTTAGTTTGAACAAGGAATATTCCTTCTCATACCTATTCTTCGACTTTTCAGGTAATAGATTTAATATTACATTCTTCGCAGCTTCTTTGATGTGTGGTGGAGTACATTCCATTTCACATTCGTCACTATCCATCATTTTATGATGTTTCACAAAATTTTAACGCCATAATTGAATTGAAAAATTAATATCTGTCATGCGATTCAAACAAATAACAGAAGAAACAGTATCCATCACCAACTATTGTGTTTCGCTTAATTTGCATAGCCCTGGTTGACGCCTCGGCCACAAAAAGTCCTCTTTTAACTCCTAGTAACATAATATATGTAATAAGTTAATGTATATATATATATATATATATATATATATATACCCATAAATATAAACAACTAATACTTGAAATAACTATTTAATGAAGAAGACAGAATACAAAACGTCAGGATATATTTTATGAAAATCAACAAATGAAAGTCAGCATCTCGCAGTGTACGATGAGCGTTCCCCAGTTTCTACATATACTATTATTTCAAAATCATTGAATGTTAATTTCTTTATATTTTCTTATCAACTTTCTAAGTCTACTGCAGAACAAAGACAGATGGCTCAACGACTGGCTGTCTCTCTCGGTTCACATTTTCAATGTCTGTTGGTTTTCCAGTATTATAATATTTCAGTGCCTTCATCAGGTAAATTGCAAAACTTTAAATAAATATGTAGTAAAAACTACATGTTTACAAAATGAAGGTAACATAGATCAATGGTTTTATAAAAAACGCTTCGGCAATTAGTCTTTTCATCTAGTTATTTCCTATTGATAAAATATTCATGTTTTCGAAATAAATTCCATATAATTCCTGAATGCCATGTACACTGTACAGCAACTGCAAATTTATCGGGTTGGTTTAACCTAATATGTCGTTTGTGTTCTTTTAATCTTATTGCTACAGTTCTACCAGTTTAACCAATGTTTACTGTACCACACTGGTACAAAATCTTATAAATGCCACTTCAGGTGTTCCTCAAGGCTTAAATTTAGGACCTCTTTCGTTCCTTCTGTTCATTAATGACACACGATTGCATTATTCTCCAAATCCAAAATGATCTTAATAGGCTGTCCCAGCGGTGTTTAATTAACAACGTACAACTCAGTTTAAAAAAATGTTTTATTGCATCATATTCTAGAAAATTGTCACCCCTGAAATATGATTATTTGATTAACAACTTACTTTTAAAAATCACATTCGTGAAATTTACAACTCTGCAATTCGGTTACTAGGCTTCGTAATTTTCCAAAGATTTTCATAACATTCCTGCAATATATACTCTGTAACTTAACCACAGTGACCAAGATTCTGGACGTCAAAATTTTTTTGATAATATATAAAATTGTATTTATAATATAATACAAATTTTTTTCTACGACCACTGAGAAATCTGCTCATTGTATGTTTGTTGTTGCTAGGGATATGAGGTACGTTGCAAGCATCGTGCGAAATGAATTTGTTTTGTGAGTATTTCAATACAAATCAGTTCATTTAAGTACAGGTGCCATTGCTAGGATACTTATTTAGAATTGTCAAATATTGGAATGGTGAAAGCGGGACAAATTTATTATTAAAATTAAATTAATTTTGAAATAATAGCATGGAATGTCCATTTCATACTCGTATAATTTGCAGCATTTCACACTCGTAGGCAATGAGTACCATTTCATGCTCGTTGTACAATATACTATTACAGAACTTAATCCGAAAGTGTTGCATAATTTGCATTCTGAAAGTTTTTTCTACTTATTGTTTCTTTTTATTTTTTATTCATAAATAAGGCGTAAAATTGCGAATTCTCTGTTTTACCGACAAAAATTAACCAGAGTATTCCGAATCACAATCACTTTTTCAATAACCACAGCTTGACCGACCGCATGTACCATAAAATCATAACCATGGTTAACTTACGGAATATACTACAAATATTGTTCTATTGGTAAGATAAGTTATGATAGATTCTTTCAATATGCAACTATCTTTTATTTATTAAATTTTTTATTCAAAAATGCTTATGGATTCTCAAATGTAAGTTAGAATGTGTTCCGCTCTGTGTGAAACGCCGTCAAAGTGCAACCCCCAAAAATGTCAGTAGAAATGAATGAGGAATGTTAAAGTAAATAATACATTATTTTTGTTGTTTTGTAAGCAACTAAACAAAAGAATAATGTTCAAATATTTTTTGTTTAATTTGGAAGAAAACAAACAAAACAAAAGCGTGTGTGGGTATGAAATATTCGCAGGTGGATGTAATACAAAGATGTTATTATACCTCTCAATTTGTGCCTTGGGGGAAAAATAAAAATACCGCGTCTCGCGTTTCGATATCTCGGTGGGTTGGTATGTGTTGCACACCCCTGTGATCGGATAAGACGCTTAAACAATTAAGTCGCGGTGGTTTGTACAGCCCTGTTGTTGGTTTTCGTAACGAGCGTGTTAGGCTGCAGATTGCTTGCGAACAAGATGACCTGATGCGTGCTTACATTACCTACCTCGACTAAAGCGTGCATTACTCGATGAAGATTTTCTTTTCAAGTTACTTTAAACGTGTCTTTATAAGTGACCTAATCGGTCTATTTACACGATCAAGTTTAAAATGAATAAATATAAAATTTCATCACGCCTTTTACCCATTATGGATCTCAGTAAGTGATATATTTTTGTACTTTGTAAAACGCTGACACAACTCTGAAAAACTTGTCAGACAATTTCCGAGTCAAAATCGGCGTTTAGATCTCATTATATAGTCTGTTCCCAACAAACACAGTTGTAACATTGATGTACCTGGTATGTAATATCTGAAACCTAACTAGTATATCATTTATAAACGTTATAGTAACGTAATATACATATACCATGTCGGACATCTCTTGAGAGAGCGTAAAATTATATTGTTGGTATGTCACATTGGTCTTGGACATGGTACATACCTACAACATGTATATGTTATGTTACCGTACTTATAACATATTCACAGTTAATTAGAAAATTTATATATTTTATATAATAATATAGCAAAGAAATTTTAAATATTTTATAGTGTACACTGAATAACTTTTAATTATATTTAATTTAATTTTGCTAAGTGGTTATATGTTTCCGTATCGTAATTTATGTGAAGGAAATTGTTCATTTATAAATAAATAAACATTTCCAAAAAGATCTTACTCAAAAATGTACAAAACAACTATTCCATTCGTATATTCAAAGTTGTTTATACCAATAGTTTTGTTATGTACCATTAACGTTACGATGTCTACATACATGGGATGTCATGTCTCATAGACCTTGTTGCGGAGATAGGTCTATCCATGTTATGTATATGTCGTAGGCATTTAGAATAATCAGGCATTTAGCTAAATGCCTAGGCATTTAGCGAAATGCCGGCAATTAGATGAATTTTACTTGATTTTACATTTGACTGGCAAAATCAGGCAATTAGACGAAAAATCGCGCATTTCTCCATTTGCCGGGCGCGATTTAAGCACTTGGAAGAATCATTTATAATATTATAAACAATTTTATAAATAAATTTCACTTATTTGTTACAACAAGGTGCCGATAAATGGCATCGTGAATTTCATAAAATACCTGCTTTGAAGCAGGCACATCATTTTGTTTGGCATTGTTTTTTGTTTAAAAAACAATGCCAAACAAAACGATATGCCTATAATAAGTGAAATTTGTTTATAAAATTGTTCACAATATTATGAATGATTCTTCCAAGTGCCTAAACCGCGCCCGGCAAATGGAGAAATGCGCGATTTTTCGTCTAATTGCCTGATTCCGCCAGTCAAATAGAAAAAAAAAGTAAAATTCATCTAATTGCCGGCATTTCGCTAAATGCCTAGACATTTAGCTAAATGTCTGATTATTCTAAATGCCTACGATATATATATAACGTAGTCGCGACATAACTGTGTTTGCTGGGTTGTAGCATATCTTTCGACCAATAGGAGGATGCATAAAGAGATGTCATTCAAAATACGTACATAACCAAATACTTTGTACCATAAAAGTAAACGCTTCTTCGGCATTCATCTTGGATAATTTGTACATTAAAACGTATCGTTTTTTCATAATTTTATAATATATTTACCATTAAAGCACTGTAGTATATATTAACAAAATATACATGTGATTTTCTGACAGCTTAGTATAATATGGTCTATTGCAGATAACTGAGTTAGCGACCTAGTTACATTTATTTATTATATTTGTCACTGTATGTCGCTACTAGCTAAAACCAACAACTAAAACGTCATTTGTAAATGCTACTTGCCAATGCAATAAAACATAGAACATAAAACTAACTAATTTCGATTTGTCAATGCCAAATCTTCTTCATCTTTTTTTGTTATTGTCATAGTTTCAGCGGCACACATAGTAACTTTTTGTTTATGTGGGGGGCTCTATTTGATTTCTACTTCTCTTTCTTCTAACATAGTGTCTAAATATTTAAATTTTCAACTTGCCCGAATTTGGAATCCCATAAATACGGATCCAAAGAGGAAGTAAGAATGAAATGAGTTAACTACTGTGACATAAGTAATTCATGTTGATGTTGGTCTCGCAAGAGGGAGAGTTTGCGTGCGCGCCTTCAGGTCGCAGGCACGCGGCCGGCGCCTCAGTTGCCCGGGGCGCAAGCCGGCCCGACCTCCCAGAACGCCACACCGCGTATACACCCGGTGATTAGGTCAGAGCAGCTTCAGCAAAGCATATACACATCTCCGTGCTCTGGCCCAGACACAAACTACAAACGCACAGACACAGAAAGCGCACGAAGATGATATTGAAAAATGTTTTTTCATTACGCTTGTTGCATGTTCAAATGTACCGGTCGGCAAGTGTGTATGCTGTTAAAATAAAGCAATATCACACTCGGGTGATGTAGGTTGATCACTTGCTCATTTTAAATGTACGAGTTCGCCCGTATTAAATATTTCGTTAAATGTTTTATGAAAGTTTAAATAAAATCAAAACACGAGTAGTATTATAATAATAATAAAAATCCAAGACTCCAAAGAAGAGGAACGTTACACTACACGATGCATGAAGGATGTCGATTAAAACCATGTTTGTATACACCTTACGGTAGAAGGGTTCTTAACTATATACCTTTGCTGGGATACTTCTAGAAGCCCCGATTTATCCCCAAACTTAACTTTAAAGAATTGAATAAAAAATAATAATTACGAAATCATCCTGTTAAAAATTTCTACTTTCAATGTCAAAACACGACGAAATACAATCAACAATTTACTTTTTTGACAGTTTTGTTAATAATTTGTATCTCTATGAATACTAGATTTATGAACTCAAATTCATAAGAGTTTGTTAGACAATTAAATCGTAAAAATAGAAAATATACACAGGATGAGTTTTTTGAAGCAACCAATCAGTTTTGTTCAAATAAAAAGAAAATAAAAAGAAAAAATAAATACACCAGCTTATACAGCAAGGAGGGGTACATAATTGTACGGTTGGTGAAATAAAATTATTAGGGGATATGGCAGGGCGGGGGTGTAAAAAAGTTATATTTTATTAAATGGAATGAATGGATAGTCTGATGTATTTCCTTTTCAACGATATATATTCCAATACCTAAAATTAAAATTGAGGTATATTAACATTTTTAATATGGAAAATATAACTTCAGGTAGGCCGTTAAACAAAGCAAGTTATTGTTTTATTTTTATTGATACTCCTGTCAACAATGAATTTACATCGACGACAACTGTTGACATTTTGATGACAGATGTATCAACAATAAAAACAATAACTTGTTTTGTTCAACGGCCTACCTGAAGTTACATTTTCCATATTAAAAATGTTAATATTTCTTTGAACTTTTGTACCTTAATTTTAATTTTAGCTATAGGAATATGTTGAAAAGGGAATACTTCAGACTATCCATTCCAATAAGAAAAGTACCTATTTCCATTTAAGTTTGCCTGCTGTACAGTTTATTATCTAAGTTTTATTTAATGTCAAATATACCTAAATTCATTAGAAATTAATTGTATAAGTTAGTAGTTATAAGATGCGCCGCATCATATCAGTTTTTCGACTTTTGTAAAACATTAAAAATTCAAACAAACTATTTGAAACAGGCAAACTAATGTGAATTTGTGCTCGTACTTCTGGCCGCTCAAGAACCTCTCTGATGCAGCTTTGGTCTTTGGTCACACTAGAAACTAAAGGCCGTCGCATAGATTGAGAATAGACGAATTGGTCGTGAATGAAGTGCCAGGGTAATTAAGACCCTAGTCCTGCTAAGACTGCCTAGCCATTGATGGTGATGACATGTTCCATATGTAGAGTACTAAATATACCGGTCTTAACAGAGGAATATCTGTAAAAATAGAAATCGAATGACAAAACATTTCAGACAAAAAGTTGAAAGTTTTAAAAGGGTCATTTGAATCTGCAATATATTTTGCCCCACACCTCCGAGGAGCCGGGAAAAGGGATCTATAATATATTAAACGGAAACCACAATTTTTCATTGCAGATTCAGATAAAATGTAAAAAATACGTAGAATTGACCTATGATGTTTATTTTTATTTCTGCCAGATGGCGCTGCAAAAATTTAGTTTGTTCCGGGTAAATCCTACATATTTTTGAAACTCTATCCGAATCTGTAATAAAAACTGGGGTTTCCATTTAGAATTTTAAAGAAATTTTGACAGAATGTTTTATAATTCGATGTTAATTTTAAGATAAAAATGGGACTCATCATGTGATTTTCCCAATTTTTGTGTAGCTCTCTGCTTTGACAGATCTCGGAAACCTCCAAAAACATCAGTGTCGGTTGTGAGAATCGAACTTATGTTTCACATAACCACGGAACATCTGCAGTGTTACTCTATTAATCTTCTTTCGCTGGGCGATTTCACATCAAAAGATGATGACTGATGGCACTAAAATAGAATAATACTGGAACGCTAACTTGTAGGTTTTTATGAAAAACAAACCTGAGACAAATGTTGGAAGGCCACCCTTCTTTGTCTAACACTTGTTTATAAAACGGTTGCTATATAAAAATATGCTGCACATTCTTGGTCAAAAGTGTTAAAAAATATTTAACAGTGATTTGTTCAATTGTTGTAAATTCACATACATAATAGTTAAATGAACTCATTTCTATACATTGAATGTTAATTTCTGTATTTTTCTTATCAACTTCTTTAATCGAACTATAGAACAAATACAGGTGGCCCAACGACTGTCTGTCTCTCTCGGCGCGCATTATCAACGTCAGTTGGCGTTCCAGTATTATTATATTTCAGTGGCTGATAGTGTAATAAAACCAGAAATGTAATATTCAATACACAAAATTATTTGCAGCAGGAAATGAATCTTAAGAGCTGAAGAAATACATAAGAGGAGAATATCAAACCGACTATATATTGCACACTGAATAGTATAAGAGTAAAATTATACGAGTATGAAATGGACATTCCATGCGAGTTGTACACTATACTTTTCCTACGACCACGGTATTATTTCCTAATAAATTTATTTTTTAATAGTAAATTTATCCCGCTTTCACCATTCCAATATTTGACAATTCCAAATAAGTATCCTAGCAATGGCACCTGTACTTAAATGAACTGATCTGTATTGAAATACTCACAAAACAAATTCATTTCGCACGATGCTTGCAATGTACCTCATTTCCCTAGCAACAACAACAACAAACATACAATGAGCAGATTTCTCAGTGGTCGTAGAAAATTAGTATATTGTACAATGAACATGGAATAATACTCATTTCCTACGAGTATGAAAGTTTGTAACATGAGCCGAAGGCGAATACTGCAAATCATACGAGAATGAAATGTATATTCCATGTGAATTATACACTATACTTTTTCTACGACCACGATATTATTTTCTAATTAATTTGATTTTAATAATAAATTTGTTCCGCTTTCACCATTACAATATTAGACAATTCTAAATAAGTATCCTAGCAATGGCACCTGTACTAAAATGAGCTAACCTATATTGAAATACTCACAAAATAAATTCATTTCGCACGATGCTTGCAATGTACCTCATATCCTTAGCAACAACAAACATGCAATAAGCAGATTTCTAAGTAGTCGTAGAAAAACTTATATTTTTACAAGTATAAAAAACAAATAAAATTGTTGTACCATAAAACAATATGTTTATTCCATAAATAAATATTCCATAAAATTAAAAATAGGTATTGCGTTTCACGGCGGCATAAACCGGGTGAGATTTCAGATTTCATGAGCTACTAGATCCCCGCTGAAGTCTATTTTCATACGACGTACAGGTACGTATAACTTATTTATCGCGCCAAGCTATTATAAGTATATCTCATCTCTAGAATCTTGGGTGGCTATGAAAACTTGGCTGCTGATTAAACACAGTTGGAGAGAGACGGAAAATACTCCAACCTACGTAATTGGCCGGATAGCGCTGATAGGGCCGACACGTATCCAGAACCGTACGGGAATTATTTTAGAAGAAATTATTTATAAAAGAAAAAATAGTAATTAACATGTACGTACAATAATGCGTGAGGTCAACAGTATGCTGCTGAGGGCCTGCGGCCAGAGATGTTTACGGTTAACGCCCGTGGTACGTTCAACGTTTAATGTTCGACCGATATATTATTTTATAAAATATTTTTATTGATTGTGTTTTGTTAGAGAGATTAATCTATTTGCTTGCAAACACTGTAACTAGGTAAAGCAATATTCTTATTTGTTTACAATACCGATTTATTTATTTCAATATTTCTATCTGCCAATAGAAGTTAGTGTTTATTTCTATCAGTCAATAGAAGTCAGTGTTTGTGTATTCTGATATTAGTATTTGGTATATAACAGCCCTGATAGCCGGGCTATTATGATAATAATAATGTAACGGTTCGACATTATAAACAATAACAGTTGAACTACTTAAATTCTCACAAAATCGGTACAACATACAGAAAAAATCTGTTGTGGGCACCACAATACCTCCCGCCATTGATTTCTAATCGAACAATGCAGGAATACGGACCACCACTATCAAAAAACGCTCATCCCTTCAAAAAATTATGATACATATCAAAAAATGACATTTTTCAACGTGTTGTAATTCGTAAATGTTAACAGAAAGAGGAAAATGTTTCAAACAATAATTGTAGATAATAATATTTGAAATATTATTCTAATAACAAAATTTTCATTAAACCACAATTTACTGAGATATTTGAAAATAACTTGATAGGGCTTCAAGTAAACTACCACTTACGGTTATTGGATTATCAACAAAAATTAATCAGCTCTTCAAAGGACATACCTACCGTAACTCCAGAGATCCACACAGACTGATAGACAGACTGACAGACAGATAAACAGATAGGCACATACAGACATCATCGCGAAACTATTAAAATCGTATTCTAGGGACTCTAAAACGTGCTCATTCACTGAAAACTCACTAGCCAATTTTTAGCATAATTCCTATACCTCCCTTACAGCATGTGACGAGAGGTAAAAAAGTTTCAAATAAAAATACTAGCCAATATCATAGTACATACATCTATTTAATTCTAACAAAATTTTATGCCCAAAAAACGTGATAGGCCTTCAAGTAAACTACCACTTCTTGGCCCAAATAGTAAATATGAAATTTAGACATACTGGTACAACGAGCTCTGTTTTTGGGTGTTTTAACGCTGTACAAGCGCTTCAAATATATAGTTATTTATGTATCAGGGCACTGAAGTTTAACTTTTTTTCACGAATATGGTATTTATTTGTCGAGGCCCGTAGGGACTAGGAAAATAAATCATGTGAGTGATAAAAAGGAACTTCAGTGCCGATGTACATATTAAATTTTATTTGAAATAGAAAATTAGAAAAAAAAAACTGTAAAAAAATATTATTTAGGTTAAGTTTATACATCTATCAGTTGTCAATTGGAACTGACACTCAGAGTTGCCAACCTCGAACATTGAAGTTATCGTAAATAACACACAAAATTATGTGTTTTGTCCTCAATTAATTCCCTAGGGAGTACTTATCATATTTAGTACCCTCGGTAAATATTGAAGCACATTAAATAATGATTTTAATAAGGATAAACTTTACTTTATTTATCGGTTGTATATAAAAATCTATCAGATTTAAACTGAAAAATAATATTTTATTTACATTTTTCTCAATATTTTTGTTATGTTAAACTATACGTGTATTATATGTCGAATCGGCGAATATAAAAGTAAGTTCCAATTTAATAAAAGAACCACTGATTTAAAGAAATTGTTTCATTCATTTTAATAGTATTATGATATAGAAATTGTTTAGTTATTTAACCAAATTATAGTGCCCCACATAAATTTAACATCCTATGTTTATTTGAAGAAACTATTCAATTATTCGAAATGTTTTCAAGTATTTAACCTTATCCTTTGTTGCGAGCTAGGTGTAATGCTGCTCATTACGATGTCAAATTGAATTGCTGTATTAAAGTAAAATTTATTCATTTTCCGGATATTAATTGATAATTATTTCCACTCTGAACAAAGAACAACGACTAATTAATATCATTTCTGTATTGAAAAGAAATTTAACATTGCAGGTAAACAGCACCCACATGCCTGTAATGATGTTAAATTTTTTATTTTTCCTGACAGTTAAATTTTATAGACGCTGGTACTTTTAAATATTATTACTTAAATATTATTACCTAGAAGCTTTTCATTCGGCGCAATAAAAAATATGATGGATATAGTACATAAACTACTGCGTATTTTATAGTCCAAATATTTAAAAAAGTTTCAAAGAAAAAGTGTGGACAGTGTTATTTTACATCTTTTTGAATAAAACAAAATTTATCCTAAATCACTTATTTTCAGAGATATACTCAAAAATCTTAACAGGCCTTCAAGTAAACTACCACTTTCGGTTGGTAGATTGCTACCAAAATTTAATCAGCGTGTATTTTAACCATCCGTAGGCTGATCCATAAAGACTCCATTTTTTGAACATCTGTAACTTTGTTTCTAAAATAATTAAATTAACAAAATGTGTCAAATCTTATGCTAACCAATTATAATTACAACCTTAGTTAATATAAATATGTTATGAGAATGGAAAATAAGTTACGACTAATAATAAAAATGAAGTTAGCGCTAATCCCTTTTGTGAGATTCTAAAAAAAAAGGAGTTAAACAAATACTTTTGCTTACACACAAGTACATTAGATCATGAATAAGTCTCGTGCACTTAAAATGTGGCCGCCATATTGGATCTGCAATTTTGAATTTTACAATCTTGACATCAAATTCTTAATCAGTGACTCCAAAATTACAATGACTCATCCCGCTCGCACTTCCGTTACATGCGTTCCATGGTTACTGCCCGTTACACACTGAACGTTACATACATTTTATACATACATTGCAATAATTTTTTTTTTCAAGCATTATAATATTCATATTTTATTACTGCATATACGACATAGAAGTTAATCATAATGGCTACTATTCACAGGTTTATAATAAGGCATTTTAAAATTTAACACTGTTGCTATGAAAAAATTGTTGATTTCCAAAGTAATCAACGACTTTTGTAAAGTAACAGTGCCAAATTTTGAAATGTCCTAGTTAGAAGTATAAACCTGTGAATAGCAACCAACCAGTGTTACTAATAGAATCATATAAATCATAATGGTTGCTATACACAGGTCTATACTAAGTGCTACTAACTAGGACATTTTAAAATTTAGCACTATTACTTTGCAAAAGTTGTTGATTACCTTGGGGATCAATAATTTTTTTAATAATTAAACCTTAAAATGCCCAAGTTAGTAGCTCTTAGTATAGACCTGTGAATAGCAACAAATGCTACTAATACAATTATAATTATGTAAATATAATTATACGACGTATAGTTTCATATAGCACTGGTTGCAGCACCTACAAGGACAGCTGAAACCTCAGCTGCAAATATATCAGTTCAACACAAAACTTCAACTCCTAGTAACATAATATACTACAATACGTATTAAAATATTTTGAAAAATAAAAATCCGAATATTTGCGAATACTATTAAGTTACAGAATCTTGTAAAAAAACATGATTGACATGTTAATTCTCTAGTAACTAACTCTTAGTTGAACTGAGATCGTCAGTCAATTCTACTGATTTTTCAGTAATTGCAACTGAGAAATGCCAGTTGTGCGCTGCTCAACTGAACTGAAATATTCAGTAAATACAACTACGGTACACAGTTATACATAATACATAAATTGATTGATTAATACAGTAAGAATAATCGAACTACTTTAACTGAATTTTTCGTCTAATTTTTACTCGATTTCTCTGTGTAATTTGTCTAATCCATTCATTTCAAACATAATTCATGTAACATAATTAATACGACATGCTGATTAAATTTTAGAACAGCATACAAGATTTTATTGATTTCCAATAACATAAAGATAAAATATTTCGAATACAGGCCTGCATTTCAAGATAGTCCGGATGTCACCAAGTTAAATTGATTGTGAGAGTTTTTTTGTACCCGAAACAAACGTTGTTCTTCTGTTGTATAAATTCTAAACAACATTAATACATTTGTGTATACAAACACTAAACACACGTATTTAAATGTGTATGCGTGTAAGCTTGTGAGCGCGTGTGTGTGAGAAGAAAATACGCAAGAGACAAAACAAAATAATATGTTATGAAGTATTGAAAACGAACATTTTATAAGTACGAAGAACATTTGAAATCAATGTTGTTTTGATGTTCAGCTTGTTAGAAAATTAATTAAAATTAAAAGTGATTAATTAAATTATTATACATTTGAAATCGTAAAATATTATTTCCTATTTCAGTTACCGGTATCGGTATGTTGAAAGATTTTATTTTAATTACGTGGGCATTTATTTATGGTTACCACAATATTCTGTGTAGCCAACACATAACCTTCCGCCTAAACAACTTATAAAGGGTACAAACTAGAGAAAAAAGTTTGAAATAAAAAATTTAGCTAATATTATTCTACATCGTTTAACATAAATTAATTATTAACTAAAATATTTGAAAAACCTACAGATCTTTAAGTAATAGTTATTTGTTTAACTAGGCATCAAAATACCAGATTTACAGCAGAGGCTGCCGTTTCATTGCCTCGGCTTTGCCTCGTCAATGAATGCTGCCGAAGCTATAAATCTGTTGTCTGGTTCCGAGTTGAACACATAATTTTTTGCCGATTTGGAGTTATTGTTAATTTAGTGATTATTTTATATAGATATTTTGAAGGTTATTACTGTCAAATTACGTTGCCATGCATGTGTTGAAAGGTTGCTATGTATTTATTGACGGTTGCTATGCGTTTGTTAAGCGGTTGTTATGTAATAGTATATTACATAACGAGAGAAGTAAGAAGCAATTTACGCACAAGTGAAAAAATTGACACACGAGCCGCGTAGCGGCGAGTTTGTAATTTCACGAGAGCGTAATTGCTTTACATCTCGAGTTTTGTACTATACTTTTTCTACGACCACTCAATACTATTTATAAATTAAAAACAATATTCAAATAGTTAGAAATTTATTATGCTTTTTTGTTTTCTCTAATCCATGAATTTTTGATACACAAATTCGTATCGTTGTCGAGATTTTGTCACTAAAAGATTATTTGTTGCACTTTTAGCTTTAGCTTGTATCTCCAGTGGTGTTCCAATTGAAATATCACTGTCGCTTGACATTTCTTACTTAAAATATTAATAAATATAAGTAAAGGATAATAATATTTAGTAGTATATATTTACCTCACAATAAAACACTGATTATAAACTATAGATGCAGATGGGAGACTATAAAATATTACCAGTTTACATGTAACAATCACACACATAACCTAAATGTCAAACAAGCTTTATTTGTGTTTATAAAAATAAACGACAATTATTGAGCGTAGGGATACATTACGAAACATAGTCCCCTCTACTAATATTATTGAAATATTTATTGGTGTCATAATTTATAATAAACCCAGCAAAATATGAATTTAGTTATAAAATTTTATCAGTTAGCCTTTGAATCCAGAACATTTAAATCTAAGATTTGATGCATCAAATTTTAATTATATTGGTAATGTGACAGTCAGTAATGCCAACTTAAATTTCATTGTCAAGTGTTACGTAATGAACATTACGTAACACTTGAATGAACATTACGTAGCACTATTCGTAACAACGCACTTACATTGATTGTATTTTGTTCTGTAATGACATACTTTCAGTAGTGGTCGTAGAAAAAATATTTTTTTCACGACATGGTAGGAAACCCAACCATTCTTCTCCCGAAATAATGCCGAAAAAATGAACAAAATTAAACAATTTAAATAATTTTGAAATACATAAAAACCATAATAAATATTCGGGTCCTGAAAAAATAGAATATACACCGCAGAAGAAAAGTGTATTTTTCCCTTGTCGTATTGTAGCCCTCGCCTACGCCTCGTGCTTCAATTTACTCCGCTGTTTCTGTTCTGTTTTTTGATATGTCAAATATTTGTGGTTTTTGTTTAATATTCCATGGCCGTTTTGCAATTTTTCTAATAAATATTATTTTTAATTTGATTGATATATCGTGAAATACTAATATTTACGTAACTAAATGGACTTTATTGCACCCATTTTTAAATTCTGAACAACTTTTGTATTTACACTTTTACAGTAAGGTGAATAGTTAAAAAGATACAGTAACATAAAAAATAGTATTTCAATTTTAACCCGATTTTTGTGCGGGAGGTAATAAATATGAATGTTTAGGTGCTATTTGCAAATGGAGAATGTAAAGACAACAATAAAAATTCACATTTTATCAAGATATGTTTAATATCACTAGCAACACCTCTAAATTAGGCAACTAGCGTGTAGAAGTATAATTAGAAAAATTATAATAATTAGCTGTGTTGAAAATTAGTGGCTATAATTTTATAGCAGGCTAACTTTACCCAAAATTTAATTACCAAAAGCGATGATCTCATAAAGTACAATTTACACATTTCAAAAAATAAAAACCAAAAAACAAAACACTCCCAACAAAAACAAAATTCGCCCAGCCAACTTCATAATACGAATCATCTCATTCAACATCGTTATAGCCATGGCCCAACCTTTGTTGTTTGTTTTTCGTTCATTCGATATTCATTTTTTTATCGTAATTCGTCTGTTCGCGTTCTCAGTATTGGTTTTTCTCACCCCTACATCTAGTTATCCATGGCGCCAGTCCGAATAGCTTGAATTCTTCGGCGAGCGAGTGCGATAGATCGATTCTAGAGGATGGAGAAAGAGATGGAGGCAGTATGCTTGTTCACCTGTTTATCTAGATAGGTTTGTGTTCAAACATGCGTATGCTGTGTTCTCTAGATTGTTTTAGGAGATAGATTAGCTTGATAGTAGCCTGTGGTTTTTTCTACTGATTCTGGTTCAATTTTTCTGTAATAGTTTTAGGAAGTTGTAGATGGTCATTTAGAACTTTTGACAGTTCAAGATGGATTCTAAGCGAAATTTGATTACTGCCAAATTTTCACTAACCACCCGCAAATTTTTATTTGTAAACGGTACAAGATATAGAAATAATCTGATGTGGCCAGCACATAACCTCCCGCTTAAACACTTTTTAAACGGTTTATCTAATATTATTTTATATATTTTTTTACAAAAACAAAATTATTTACTGAGATATGCTCAATATTCCTTATGCATCT
This sequence comes from Poecilus cupreus, assembly GCA_963942605.1. Classification (NCBI taxonomy): domain Eukaryota; kingdom Metazoa; phylum Arthropoda; class Insecta; order Coleoptera; family Carabidae; genus Poecilus; species Poecilus cupreus. Next base: position 17,710,554 of record OZ012729.1, read on the forward strand.
TCAAGTAAACTACAACTTCCGGTGGATGGTCAGTCACCAAAATATAACTAGTTCTTAATTTGAACATGCAAGGTCTAAATATTAAGTTAGAAAATGGTATTGTATTAGAATCTAAAATTTTAATTTCAAAACGGTGCAAAATATAGAAAAAAGTTTCAAATAAAAATTTTAGCCAATACTATTCTACATCTTTTTTATTATGACAAAAATAACTGTAAATCAATTATTTACTGAGATATACTTACATATATGTGCGGGAGGTAAAAATCTGTTATGGGCACAATGCAGGAACGCGAACCTCCACAACAATAATTCCTTCAAAAATTTTACTTTTTAATTATGACACATATCAAAAAATTATATTTTTCTTCAAACGTCATAAAAGTACGTTGTTATGTATTTGCATTCAACAAGCAGAAGTTCAATACTGTCGCCGCCGGCGTAAAAGTGTTTCCTTGGCAACACATTTACTCCGGCGGCAGACAAAGTAAAATATCATGCAAAATAGTAAGGTTGTAATTGAATAATTTGACAGTTAAGAATAAAACAAATAAACAAAAATAACAAAATAACATATGCTGTGGCAACAAGAAATACTGGATACGGTAGAATATTTGTTGAAGTTTTGAGCATTTTTTAATGTTTTAATGTCTATTTTCTATGTTTGAAGAAAAAATAGCATGTGTTATTCGGAGTAAATGTGACTTTGTATGCTTCGCATGTAATTGTCCGACTCGCTTCGCTCGTCGTTCAAACTTACATGCTCAGCACCCAAAGTATCACATTTACTCCTAATAACACTATACTATTATCAAGCATTGTTTCTTTTTCCAAAATTCACAAGTTAGCAAATTTAAATGGCAAGAGAAAAATATTTCAAACAATAATTATAGATATAACATTATTAAAAAACAAAAATTCTCGTTAAACCATAATTTACTGCAATATTTCAATATAACTTTATAAGGCTTCAAGTAAACTACCACTTCCGGTTATTGGATTATCATCAAAAACTAATCAGCTCTTACCATGGGGATTCAATTGATATATACAAAATATAAACAATTTCCGTAACTTCAGAGATACACACAGAGCCAGACAGACAGACACACACACACAGACATCATAGAGAAACTATTCGAATCTTATTCTAGGGGCCCTAAAAGTGTTAATCCACTGAAAACTCACTATCGATTTTTTAGCATGATTCTTTATAGGTACCTCCCTTACAAGATGCGACGGGAGGTAACAATTAATTAAAATTTTACCACTTTCTTGATTGCAAAGTAAAATATGAATACTGACTTAGATGATTGGGCAAACTGATTTTTATGCCAAACGTCCCACCAAAAGGGATCGTAAAAAATGCAATGTAGGGATTTTAGTTAATAAGCACGTTTTAGTACCCGTCTACTATTTGCACGAGGTTGTCTGTGTGTGTGTATGAGTGTTGATGCGTATATGCGTACGTGCATTTTCGTAATACTAAACAGAAAATTGTAAAATTTTCAAAATTTACCTTTGTGAAAACTTGGCAACGAAAGTAAAACTTTGCTTAAAGAACGTTGTATTTCTTAAATATATCAATAAATCATATATTTATGACAATTTTTGTTAATATAAAGGATAGAAATTGTGATTACAAATGATTTTTTCAAATTATTCAAACACTTTTTAAGCAAAATTTATTGTTTAGACATGTCAAATTTAATCGATTAAATTCGTAGCACTCGGGATATAACCATTGATAAAATGTAAGAAGTGAGTTATGTGAAAATGTAGTAAATAAGGTCTATCTAATGACACTGACGGAAATGTATTATATCAATAAATTTAAGCTCTTGATGAAATTTTTGTTTCTGATCATCTATTGCATTTACACTTTTATTCTAAAATTCAAAGGAAACGAATTATCGTCTAATGGAAATTTTAACATTGTAATTCCTATGTCCTTTACAAATAGTAGAGACCCGGTATAATTTTCTTTGATATGCATCCTTCTAAACGTTTGAACGATTTCATGGCCGATGATGACCAAAATGATTGAAATTTCTGTTAGACGACAACCTATAAACACTATATGATGCACAGAAGGCCCGACCACGGATGAAAAGTACGAGTATTTTTGAAAACAGAATTCGTTGGATTCTTCGACGGCGACGACTTCTTCGTCGCGCGATCTCTGCTCCAGACGTGGAGGAACAGGTCCGTACCAGGAAATTGCACGACTGTATTATACACAACTTGAAACTGTATCAATTGTTGTCACTATTTAATATCCAGTTGTTCTAATTGTTAGTGGGTAGTGAAGATACGCGAAATTTAACTAACTTTTTTACGTAACCGGTACAAAAGGAAGGTAGACACTCATTTTGTTGTAAATGGGGTCTATGCGCTATCTAATAATGTCTTACGAGGCCTGTTCAGAAAATTACGGACATGCGGTTGGCAGCATTGCATTGTGCACAATCTCCTCTGTAATCTCATATTCTTGAATTATGAATATTTCGTTTAGTTTTTGTGATATTGTTATTTGAATGCAACGTGTTAAACCCTTAACTGATATAGTGATTTTTTATAACGTAACTGGTATAGTGGGGTCTTTATTGACCCCACTGCAAAATGTATGTAATAATGGAAATTTACGAGAAAACTTGATGTTATATCTTTATTTACATCTATTAAAACTGAACATAAAACTAAATAAAATAAAATTAACATTCAGCAATTAAACAATATAGAAAAAATACTGATCCTCTGTTGCAGCCTCTTGGTTATTGGGACGTAAAACTCCCAAAAATAATTTTCAGGGCCCAAACGGGAAAAAAATACATATTAGTATACCTGAATACATCAATTATGATATAAAATTTATTAATTTATATATAAAAAAATAACAGGGGTGTTTTTTACTTACATTAGCGCCTCTTTCTAAATTTGTTTCATTTGAAATGTGTGTTTGCTTTATAAATAAATAAAATAAATAAATATATCATCACGCCTTTTACCCATTACGGGTGTGGCACTCTGCTTACGCAGATCTCGGTAGGTGATATATTTTTTTCGTATGAAGTGCGGTTACCAGCCGTCAAATCATAGCCCCCAAGGATGTTAGTGGAAGGGGAACCACAGGGGTAAATTTAAATTTGTAACTGTCGGCAGTGGGATTCGAACTGAGGATCTCACGATCCACAGTCCGACACGTTACCACGGAGCTATTATGCATTATAAATTATAATCAATCTCTTGTATTTCGTCTTCCGATTGTACATCTTTCGCTCTCGATCATTAAAATATCATACAACTTACTTTCAGTTAAAAAACACCGAGACATGTTAATTATAATATCAACGTAACTGGTACAATAGGGTCAACAGAAACCCCAATTGTTATTAACCCCTAAGAAATATATAGATTCGTATGACCGTCACTAAGTCGAGTGTGTCGATTAATGAAGCTACTGAAAAACTCAAACATTTAGTTTAAATTTTTAACTCTAAACAACTAGATTTAAAAGCACTGGGGTCTTCAAAGACCCCACTATACCAGTTAAGAGTTATGTGTTAGTAGCGATTTTCCGAAGCTACGAAGCAACATAAAATTTTGCGTGAAACTGGGGAAAACGCAGAAACGCAAAAGGAGACCAGAACTGTCAATTCATCAATTTTGTGTCAAAAATTAGATGTCTATCCGCCGTTAGCCTCCTTACTCGTTAGATCTGGGTCTTTGCGATTTTACTTTGTATTTTCAAAAATAGAATCAGTGCTGAAAGGACCCCGTTTTCAGACTTTTGATGACATTAAAACATATGCGTTACAGACTTTAAAGAGCATTTTAAAAGAAGCTATCCAGGATTGCTTCGCGAAATGGAAACGTCGCTGGGAAAAGCGTGTGAATAGAAGACAGTACTTTGAAGGGGACAAGAACCAATATTTTGTGAAATTAAAGTTTAAAAATGACCTCGTATGACGAGTTTATATTGGGCATCCAAAATTAAAATACGCTAATTAGTGGTAGAAAGTTGAACTAATCGTAAGATACATACATTTAATTGTATTTTTAAATCAATTGTTTTTTTAAATTAATAACAATAGTAGTTATTTAAAGAGTATTCCAATGTTTAAGCCGTATTATTTCAATAAGATGTAAAAATGAAAGGTACATTGCATTTGTGGATTATAGGTTAAGATTGAGTTTTCTCCAAAAATACCTATAAAACCAGGGAAAATTGCAGTGTGTATGGCTATAGTTCTGCTGCCAATAAAAACAAAAGCACGCACTCAACATCATAAGATATCATACAAAATAAATTTGACACGTACCTTTCGTGAATTGTGATCAGCGCCATCTCTTGATAATTTGAAGCCCAATGTATCATTGCGATGGATATTTGGGGTTTAGGCGAGTTTTTCGTGTTACGGTCCTGCAGGTCGGACTTCGGCGGCAACAGAGAGACGCCGGCTCCCCGCTGCGGGCTTCATTTGTCCGAGGGGGGTGGAGTGGGGGAACACACCGTGGGTGGCGCCGCGAACCGCCACGGCCGTCTTTTGTTTTAACATCGGCGAGGCGACCGCGACCCAGCGTCATTTGTTGTCTCTCCTCTCCCATACCCATACTCTCTCAGATACTCCCGATACCGACCTGGTCATCTACATTTTGTTTCGTCGTTCGAGACCACGACGATTTTATTTTGTTTTGTATTCCGATTGCCGATTGAAAGATATGTGTCGTATTTTATACGGGGAATTTGTTTTTTGTTACGTTATTTCGCAGAAGTAGGCCCTACCACTTTAATATAGTTTTCATTCTTTCATTTATTTATTTATTTGATGCCTCACTTTCTTACATTGCAAAATTTAGCTAGTACAAAAACCAAAGGCTATGTATTGTACGAGGGCTTCATAAATACAATAATCTACATACACTAACAGAGAAATCGAGTTACCTAGTTAAAATGGCACGAAAAATTTGGTTAAAAAAGTAATTTAGTTATCCTGACTGTATTATTCAATCAATTTAAATGAAAAATTAAGCTATATACTATGTATAACAGAACCTCAGTTGTATTTTCTGAATATTTTGGTTATTCGAGAAACAATTGAATTTAACAGTTGAGCAGCGCTTAACTGACATTTCTAAGGTAACTGAAAGTTCAGTAGAATTGACAAACGGTTTCAGAATCAACTGAGTTAATTTGACAGGTCAATTACGTTTTGTGACAAGGTTTCGTAACTAAAAACTATTTGTAAATATTTGACTTATGCAGATTTAATTGTTTAATAGTTATTTACAATACAAGTACGTAAAGCTAGTCTTCAGTCACGAATGAGTCAATTAAAACACGAGCGTAGCGAGTGACTAAAGACGCTTTACGTATGTGTATCGTACAATATTTTATCTACGATATAGTACGAGAAACACTATAAATATTTAAAAAATACTTTTATGCCTAGGCTGTAAAAATATTTTACATAGCAACCGCTCAACAAACGCATAGTAACCGTCAACAAATGCATAGCAACCGTTCAACAAACGCATGGTAACGTAATTTGACAACGATAACCTTCAAAATATGGATATAAAATAATTACTAAATTAATAATAATTCTAAATCGGCAAAAAAATTCTTTGTTCAACTCGGCACCAAAAACAGATTTATAACTTTGGCAGCCTCTGCTATAAATCTGGAAATTTGGTGCCAAGTTAAACAAATAACTATTATTTAAGAATTAGGATCACTATATTAAATGAGAAGTTTGCCATGATATCAATTTTTTTTGCAAAATTTGCTTATTGTTGCCCGGCAACCAGTGACAAATGAAATCTTGTTACTAAACAACTATTTTACTCTAGTTAAATTTACTTCCATACTAAGTTAATATCAAGTAATCCAAATAACAATTAAATTTTTGACAACAATATTAAGAAAGTCATAAAATAATTTGAAGTGAATGTGCACTTATTAAGTTAAAAACAAATAAATTTACTTTTAAGTGACAGATTAATTTCTTTATAATACCGGGCACTAATATTATAATTTGTATTACTTCAAAAATCTAACCTAAATATAATTTTATATCATAATAAAGCAAAGGATAATTTAACTACCAAATTCAATAAAAATTACTGAAATATTTAGTTGTTTTTACTGAATTCTTCTATTGTGCGCAAATAAACTGATTAGGTACTTAGTTAAATTGGCTGAACAGTACATTTTTTTTCTCACTGCAGATATAAAAATCTCTAGAAACATAATAAATAGTATTTAAGAAAAAAACCTAAAACGACATTTGTTACTTTAACCTGATTTATTTTGTAATTATATTTCCTTTGTAACTACTAGCAATGTACCTCTTTGCTAATATTTATTAAATTTAACTTAATTTAATTCACACAACAAACATTTTATATTTATATTGAACTAATAGCAAACCCTTGAAATCCCCAATTTTACGCTGATATTAAAATTTTACGCCGATCCCAAAATAGAATTGACCGAATAACAACTCAAATAATATAATAATGTATCCAACATATCTTTCCGCAAATTTCATAATTTTAATTTCGAAACGGTACCAATATTTATCCTACATCTTTTTGAATATAACAAAATTTATTCAACTCATTAATTTACTGAGATATGCCCAAAAACATAACTGGCTTTCATTTAAATCTCAACTTTCGACTAATGGATAGCTTCCAAAATATAATCAACTTTTAATACTAATATGTAAAATCTAAATATGAAATTTGATAGTACTAGCTTCATTATATTTTGAGTGGACATCATCGTGAAAATAGTGAGATCGTATTTTAGGGATCCCAAAACATGCTTGTCTGTTGAAAACTCACTATCGAATATTTTGACCCACATACATATATGTGCGGGAAGTATTTCTCCAACATTGCTGCATTGTATTAATCAATAATTCCCTGAATTAATTAAAGATATTGCTCATTTCAAAACAAAATTAAACATGTCAGTTTCTAATAAATTTCAAAACAAAACTCAAGATACAATTGTAATATTTCTATTATCAAATTCAGCAATTATACCTGGGTGACATTCTTGTGAATATCATATGTTAAAGATTAATTATTTTCTTACCTTAGTAATGCACCATTTTGGTATTCCAGGAGACATCAGCGATAACCTGCAATAAATAACAACTAACAATCAAATCCATCGTAAACATCAACTATGCAAATAATCGTACTTACGGTTTTAATAAAACAATACTTTAACATAGAACTAAAAAATAACACACTGTAAACAATAAAACTTTAATTATTCATGCACATGATAACACCACAAACACACTTATTAATAATTATGTAAACAAACATTTTTAGCATACACTTGTTTACTTGATTCGTTCATGGTGGCGCCATCGGACGGGAGTTTCTATACTAGAGTATAATAGTTTTAAAATTACTGTTTAAAAATTGTTTGAACGTTCACAAGATTTGATAGTCATAGAAACGAAAATATTCATATAATTACAACCGAAATATTTATGTCCACATATAATCATTTTCTAATTCAATATTTAATTTCTCATTTATAAAAAAATACAACCTGTAATTTCGAAATCAATTTTTTAAATGACAGTAAATTTAATTATTATGAAAATATTTCAGATTAAGATAAGAGTATCTTCATAACGAAAAGAGATAAATAAGTTGTTTAAAAAATTAAAATCTAGTTCCACAAGATCTTTTACTTTTTACGTTGTAATTTTTATTTATATATTTTATAGCTTTTGATTTTATATTAGATTAGTCAGTTTTAGAAATATTTGGAACTATAGGATAAAAATTGAGAAAATTATTTTTTTAAATGCTTGAACAGATATGTCTTGATAATGAATAAATATTTCGATCAAATCTATTTTAATATACATAGATGTATTCAACATACTTTAATTATAGTACTTATTGTTTTTAATTAGAATTTTAATAAGCAGGCAAAGTTATCAAGGTAAGAATGAGTCAATTTACTTGATTTCCGAAACAAGTAAAATCAATTTCAAACATTAAACCCTAAAAATTCTTTAACAGTATACAGGCAGAATAAACCCGATTATTATTTGAATAGTCAAAGAGAAATGAAGTATCTAAATATGAAAATATGTATAAATGTTTCAGAAATAAATTCGAATTCGAAGGATACGATTTAAACTAGATCACTTATCCATGTGATTGATAGAACTCGTATCATGAAAAAATGCTTCAAATAATTTTTTTTATGTAGAGTCAACCGTTTAGTTTTGAATTTGGAAAAACTAATAATAACTGTTTCAAAACAAGATTCCTTCTGCCATCTATTAATCAACGTTTTCACCATATACATTTGAAAATATTTCGGTATTGAGAGCATAATTCGAAAAATGTCTCAAGTAACGTTTGTCGAGAATTAAAAAATTAAGTTATGCTGTTTAAACATTTTTCTATTTAATCATTTATTTTGAAAACCCAGACCATTTTATGCACTACCACAGAAAATATGCAAATATACTTGCTTATTTTCTGTGGTACTACATATACAAACCAATATTTTGATAACAAACAACTTAATCAAAAATTATTTTAAACTAAAATTGTAGATTATAATAGACAAAAATTATTTAAATTTGTAAAGTTTTTCGTTATAATAAAACAAACTCTTGAAAAGTTTTTAATTGTTATATTTGATCATTAAATAAGTTTAAACTAGGTAGTGTTTATTATCAAAAAATTGTTGAAATACTTTAGGAAGAGAATTAAAAGCTAAATATTTTCTTTTTTAACTATTTTTTGAACAGTCATAAAGTAGCATATACTATTTACTTCCGGCTTTAAAAACGAGATTTCTGCTGCCATCTATACACAATCTCTTGAACTACATACGTGTGATCTTATTTCCTAATTGAAGGGTTTAATTGAAAAATTATTCAAATATAATCTGTAAATAATTAAAAATCTAAGTTATGTATTTGAAATATTTTTATATATAGCACCTCCAGTTTGAAAATATTTACACATGTATATAGTTAATAAAATCTTCAATAGATGGCAAAAGGATTCTCATTTTGAAACAGAAATAGTTCCTCTAAATTTGACTCAACTAATGACTCCCAAAAATATTAAATAACGTCTGGTACCACAAGCTGTGTTTTTGGGTGTTTTAGCGCTAAACTAAAATTGTTTTATACGGGAATAGTTATTTACTTTATAAGTGGGCAAAGTGATATTTTTATCGAGTGGGTAATTTCAATTTGCCTACGTGTGAAGTTTATCCAACGTCTCTTAATAAATGCAAAATTTATTAAAGAAGTATTTGACTGTGACATATGCTTCAAAATTTTCTAAATTAAAATGCCATTCGAAGTTGTTACTAAGGAGTTGTGTTAGAAATAGAAAATTATTCACTAGTGACTTCTCTAAATTATACCCACTAGTGGGTAATGTTACTTTCCTTATTTAAAATCGCCATAACTATAGAGAAGTGTTGGATAAATAAATAAAACACTATATGAAAGACAATGACAAAATATTTATTTCGAAGCAGATCTAATACAATCAAAAGATCCCGCTTAAATACTCAAACAAAAGAAAAAGAATTCTAAAGAAAAAAATAAAACGCATTCGCTTTAAGCTCAGGCATTTGTTAATACAATTTGTTCCCGCACTTAAAAGTGCTTTACATTGAAAGCATCTAAAGATACACAGTCGATGTTAGGGTGTAATAAAAAAGCTTTGGTGTATAAGGATGGCCCCGCACGTAATTTAATCGGCAGCTGTCAGAGCCACGACGGTGAAGGCCACGTCATCAGGCTGGCGCGATATGTACTCCTTGCACACTTTGGCAGCATCTTCGAGAAGAGTATCAGCTGAGGTTTTTCCAAGGTTGATTGGGAACTCTTTTCGACCGTCCAGCTCATACAAATCACCATTAACATGGACAAAAGCCACGAAATGGTGGTTCACTGGGCAATCTGGATCAGGCGCCTAGGAAAAATCATTCTAGAACGCATTATCAAATACAATATTCGTAGTCATACCTCAGTTTGACCTTCCTGAGCAATCTCCTTATGAGCATTGATGATATTTTCAGCCTTCTGTAACAAATCTCCCCGTTGAACAGCATCAATCGATTTGCAATCTTCCAAGAACTGCTTCAGATGCCCATCCCCCAACTGGATCAATTCTTGGTTGTTGGCAACGCTATGGATCAGGGCAATCGTTCCGCAAGCATTTGGCACCACCTGTTTAAGGTAAAAAACGTCTTCGGAAACATCTTGACCCTTGGATTTGATCTCCTCGTTCTGTTGGTCCCGGTATTCGTAGTATTTGTCAGTGCAGGGGAACAGAAGAATTACGGATAAGACTGGGCGAGGAATCCAACCCAGACTTTCGGAATCAAGGCCGTACACATCGACCATGTTCCATTTTTCGGGCACGCCCAAGCGATGTAAATACTATAAAATAATACAGTTAAACAAAGAAAACATAGTAATTAAATGATGACTAATAGTAAAACAAAATAATTAAATCAATAACTAGCTCTAGAATACAACGGAAGTTTGGGCATAATATAATGCGTAATAAGACATATATCCAGTTGAAAACTATAAAATCATACACAGAAAACTATAAAATAATGTATTTATATCATTCTTGTCCATGACATTGCGTAATATTACCTTGTTCATGATCTGAAACAGAACAAAAATCAATAGTTTTTTTATAGCATTCTATAAATTATATATCACATTACTTACATCAGGATTTGATTCCAAAGGTATCCACGCCATGATTATTAATAAATTTAATAGTTTTTACACGAATTAATCAAAAATACACCGTATTTTTCTTAAAACAAAGGAAAAAGTAAATATCGTGGTATCGTGGTACCGGCGTTTGTTTTGACAATGACAGTTGGAAAATTTTCATGCTTGCCAACATAAATTCCGGCGAGAAACACCATACGGAAATATTCAAAAATACATATTTATTTTTTAACGAAAACGTATTTTATGACCTGTAATACAATATATTTTGTAAAATAAACAAGAATTTAAATATAAACTATTTATTTAGCGAAATTTAAATCAACACAAGATTGCAATGTTATAATAATAAATTTCTGACCACATCCTGACGCAATATACCGCCAAAGTTGAACAGAAGTGTTTCGTTCGACACAGAGAAAAATGTTTGACGACAGTCCTATTAAAGAAGAACTAGAAACTCATTTTATTTTGCGACTTCCACCAGTGAGTTGTAAAACAAGTAAATACAACATAAATCTTTACAATTAACATGTGCTATTCCTTATCGTATAGGAAGACGCTGTAAAAGTCTCAAAATATTTGAAAAAGAAACCTAAAAAGATTGGAAAATATCTCAAAATTCAACTAGATCCAGAAACTCGAGAAGCACTAGTATTTATTCGAAATAAAGCTATCCCAATGAAACTCATGGATTTACCAACGATTACTGAATCATTGAAAACAATTAATAAGAAAGTATTTTTTAAAACTGCAGATATTTGCCAAATTTTAGTACCTGATACAAACGAAAATAATAAAACAGACGAAAAAGATGACCCTAAAAAAGACGAAAAGAAAAATTTATTGAAGCATGGGATTACACCTCCCTTAAAAAATGTCAGTAAACAAAGATTCAGAAGAGTTTTAAAAAATGAGCAAAGCATGGATTCATCAGATATTGAAAAAGAACTTCGTTGGCTGCTGAAAACGGACAATGATGCTGTAATTTTCACAAAAATTGTTTATGTACCTAGTAAAATAAGCTGATTTAATTTCAGGTTGCCGTTCGCTGGGAATTAATTGACGATCCAGATTATAAACCCAAGAATAATCCAGACTCATACTACGAACAACGTAAATAATATTATTGTTTAACTAATATAACCTAATTTTAATTATTTTTTTTCTTACAGAGCGACGAGTATTTGGCGAAGTACTAACAGATTCCTCAGAAACTGATTCCGATTAGAAATGCAATTATTTTTCACTTGCCAGAATTGCAATAAATTTATGTTTATGAATCCTAACGACTGTTAATTATAATTGTATGTTTTGTTTGTAATAAAATAATAATAGTTTATTTTATAATTTTATTCTGTATATACTTACAAAATAATATTAAAAATACAATAAAAATATATTGTATATTTACACATCGTAATTTATTTCTTAGTATTATCGTAAAATTAAACCAAGCTTAAAATTTATTTTTGTTTTTCTTTTTCTTAATAGGTCTGTCGTCTGATTCGGAACTTTGTCTCTTTTTAATGTTCTGTGTTTGTTGATGATTTGACTTGCCGTTCAATTTAATTTCAGGTTTCCTTTCATTATTTTGTTGCTGTTCTTCCTCACTACTTACATCGCCATTCTGTTGCACCTTTTGTTTATTTTTCTTCTTCCTTTTAACTTGATCTTCCTGTTTATCTTCATCATTCTGTTCCGTAATCTTTTTAGATTTCTTGTTTTTAGGTTTATTAAGTTCAGATTTATCTTTTTCGTCTATAATATCTGGAATAGCAACACTACTGAACGCAAAATCGCCCAAACCTGCAGAACTAGCTTTCATCCTAAGTAGCATAGCTTCTTTTTTAGCCTTTTGTTTGTCTTTCTTCATAGCGCTTGCTTTCTTTCTCTTCTTTGCCGAACGTTTATCTTCGCTTGTTTGTGAAGCTTTTTCTACTTCGGATTCTTCTGATGATTCGTCTTCCTTTTGTCCGTTTTCAACTGGCTTTAATTGCATTTTAACTATATTTGAAATTCCTAGAGCGCGGCATAATTTATTGTAAGCCATTTTGGCATCTTTTGCTAATGTGACTTGTGATCGATAATTTCTAACAGATTCACCGATGGTCGACCAATTCATTTGATCACTACCGGATGCTGATTTCATAGCGGTTAATAAATTTAACAGAAGACAAACGAACTTTTCTTTTACTTTACATTCTTTTGGATTGGTTGTAATTTGATCTAATAGTTCTATTGTTTTATCGGAAATATCTTTTTCTAACGGATTAATATTCTTTTTAAAGTTATCTAGATTAGAAGTTCTAAAACGACTGTTGCAATAAAATAATCGAAGTAATTCTAAAGCCTGGCTCCTTCGAAAAGGTCTAATGTCGTTGTTAAAAGCAAAATTGACTAACTGGGGCACTAGAGCCCAATTCCCATCCCAAGTAATTTGTAAAACACTTTTGAACAGAAGAATCGGCAACAAGCAATCGCGTTTTAAGAAAAACGTTTCTAAAGATTCTTTAAATATTTCAGTAATTTTACAATGTTTCTTTTTGGATTTTTTGGGAGTTTCATTTTCCGAATTTAAAATCTGGGAACAGCGAATTGTAAAAATGCAACATTCTGCAATAATATCTCCCATATCTTGGTAAATAAACGCACTTTTAGATCCCTTGTCCAAAAATGATTTTAACATAGTAGCCAAAATGTCTTCAGTTGTATCTTCAGTAGAACTAAACTTCTTTATCAAAGATAATTTCTTCAAACAACTTCTAACTCTGTGTTCTAGAGGTTTTTGGTGAACATCGCGAATGCTAAACTCTAAAGTTTGAAGAAGAAGACAAGCTACTTCAAGACAATTAAGCATAACAGGTTCGGAATCTAAGTAAATTTCAATTAAGTCCAAAACTCTAACTCTAAAATGTGTTAAAGTTTTGTCATCTTTACTTTGTTTGTTCTTACGACCTTTCGAGTTCTTTTTCACCATTTTAAAAGCTTCTGCAAGAGCTGCATCAAGTTTTCGTCCCTCTTCTTCGTCCAAGTTATCCATATCTTCAGATTCATCATCTGTTTGATATCCGGTCTTATGGAGAGCTTGACGAACAGCCATCCTCATACGATCAGTGGCCGATTCTTCAATATCTTCGTCATCTTCTTCTTCAAGTCCAGAATCATCGCTTTTTTCACTCTCATCATCCTTATCGCCGTTTTCATCGTCAGCTTCGTCATCAGTTGTTTCTTCATCACTTAAATCACTTTCACCTTCTTCTTTAGAAAGAGGATTGTGTTCATTTTTCGGATCCAAAACATCTAAAATTTGTCTTAAAGCTGTTAAAGTTAAATGCGGACATAAATATGGAAACACGCAGCCGATTATACTTCGCATTAAATGAGAATTATGTGATAATAAACTCAAAAATAAATCAACAACAACTTCAATCCAGTTTGGTTCGTCTTCTTCGAATTCTCCTTCTTTTAGTTTCCGTTTTTTCGGAGTTTTCTCTGTTTCTAATCGTGTGAAACAACTCTGCAATTCTTTTAAAGAATTTTGCGCCAATTCTGCATCGCTAAATAATTGTAATCCCATATGCAAAACCAAAGTATGAAATACAGGAATCGCATAACTATGTTTGAATTTTTTATCACCTTCCAGTTTTGCTATAAGTTGCATCATATCAGTCCAACTTTTACTTATTTCTTCCGTGACCGGGTTACGAAGTTCCGTATCTGAATTAAAGACAACTTTATTGAGAAAATGAACCAAAGAAGATAAAATATTTCGCAAATCTTCTAATTTCGGAAGTTTTTGATCCAATGCATGAAAGAAACAATCCTTTAAGGAAGTAGCAAGGTCTGTTCCAACCACAGAATTTTCAGTTTCTTTAAATAAAAATGCAGTTAAGAAAAATTTAAGTTGTTCAAGTCGCCATTCTGTATCCTTCTGCACCGAACTGTGAGCTAATAATTTAACAATAAGTTGCGCTGCATAGACTCTATCCATATTTATCCAACTTTCGGTTTCGGTTTCACTTATTAATCTTGGTTTTGTCGCAAGAACTACTTCTTTGTACAATTTCGCCAATTTTTTCACTCCAACTTCATCTAAACCGCTTGTAATTTGCTGAATAACTTTAGTTTTAGTTATTTTCTCGAAAATAAATGTTCCGGGGTAGAATAAAAGCTTTTTGATGACAGCAAGTTTGGTTTTTGATTCAACTGTGTCTTCCTGCAGTTTATTTGTTAAAGATTTAAAGAACAAATTCATTTTAATGAAGAATTCTTCATCTCTGTCACTTGGACGTGCATGTTTAAAAGTATTTATTGTAAATTTAATGTAATTATTTGTTAACATATCAGGAATCACAGAAGAATTAGACAAATTATCGAGCACTAAGATTAATAAATTTGTTATAATTAACTGTTTGTTTCGATTAGATTTTGGTAGAAAGTTATCCAATTCGGAGAAAAATTGCTTGATTAGAGATTTTTTTGTAATAATTCTAGCGACTTCTGGATAAAGTGGATGTTTGACAGAATTTACTGACGGAATATTCATCAATATTTCACAAAGTGGTTTGATAGAATCCATGTGAACTATATCATTTGAATCCAGAATTTTTAAAATATACTTATTTTTTATTGTATTTGGAAATTTAATTTTAGCTTTCAACAGTAAATAAACCGAATCTAATGTCTGATCTTTCCATGGTACAGAAACTTCTGCTTTAATTATTTCCCATATGTCCTTAAATTGTTGTTCATCAACTTTCTCAATTAGTTCGACGATAAAAGTGTTGGCCGCCAAAGAAAGATAACTTTTCTTCTTGCCAGCACTGATGAGCATTTGCAAAATTTTTGCTTGTTCTTCGCTGGTGCCATCTTCATACTTTCCCGAGTGAATCAAGGCACCACAAACCAGTATTTGTCCCATAGAAATATTTGCATCTTCCTGGAATGACCATTAAATTAGTCCATGTTTCAATAAAATAAAACAAGTAACACTTACGCTTTTACTCGTAGCTGTACTAAGATTCTTCTTGATTGCTTCCAATACATTTTCAATTGTAATTAAAGGAGATTTAGTTAATAAGGCGACTAGAACTGTGTAGAAACCAGTTTTAGCACTGTATTTTGCAGCGCCAACACCTCTAACTAACCTATTTAAAGTGTATGCATATTCACTTTCTTTCTGTAAATTAATAAACAATATATTAATTTAAATAATTCAATAAATTTATAGCAATAAATATTTATTTTAAGCACATGTCACAAAACCTAACCTTATTTGCGCACTCAATTGAATTTAGATGTTTCAGTAGAGCTACTCCAGCGTTGACTCTAATATTTTCAATGTCAGATGTTAATTTTGTAAAATTATCCAACACTGTTGTTCCCATTAACTTTTTCTTCAGATTTTCTTTAATTTCGTTTGATTTTAATGCCATGTGTTCTATTTCGCTCTCCATTTCGAAGTTGATAACTGGCGCCACCAAACTGATAACACAGGAACTATAGTCCAAATTCTCCTCGAAGTTTGCATTTATAAAAACTTTCAAAATTAAAAAGAAATATTTGTGAATTTTGTTAAATAATCACTCTGCGCAGTTAGTCAAAATAGTAGCTACAGTAAAACCTTGCAGACCCTTATGTCAAAATTTTACTTTACGGAATCATCTGTCAAACTGAATTACAAACCTAAAATATTATTTTTTATGTATCAAGGCACTGAAGTTTAAACTTTTTATCTCGAAAATAAACCATGTGAGTGGTAAAAAAAGAACTTCAGTGCCGCGGTGCATATTAAATTTTATTTGAAATCTAAAATTAGAAAAAAACAAAAAAAATATTGTATATTGTTTATACATCTGTCAGTTGTCAATTGGAATTGACACACAGTGTTGCCAACCCCAAACATTGAAGTTATCGTAAATAATACTCAAAATGATGTGTTTTATCCTCAATTTCTTCATCGGAATTAATTTGTTAATTCTCTTGTAAATATTGTTTCATTTTATGAATAAGTTTACTACAATACGTCATTATATCTGTTAAAATTATCCTACATGTACAATAATTATTTTTCGGTTGCCAACACTGCGTTGCTCAAAATTAATAATTAATTACTTTTGACGATTACTGAGCTTTTGCTTTTAATGACGATTTTCGAGTACTTTAGTGCCGGTTTCAAATAATAGCTATTTAAGTAACAAGGAATGTAAGTACATCTTTACATCCGAGGAAGTTGTACTAGGCCGAGGCGTACGCCGAGGTCCTAGTAACTTGCGAGGATGTTAAGATGTATGTACATTCCGTGTTACTTATTATATTTTTCGCGCTACTAAAAAATTAGGCTTAAGTATTCAAAAAATATAGCCCGATTGACATCTGTCATCAACATTATTTCTTTTTTTACTATATTTTTCAATCCAAGCTACCTGTGTTTGTTGCTATGTTACTATATTAAACAGAAAAAAGAAAACAAACCATTCTGTTGACGTTTATTTAAAAATTGGTGTATTGTTGGTATTGAGATTTGAAAACCACCAATACCGCTTCTACATCTAAGAAACACCTTTAGTTCCTCAAACTAATTCACCTTCAACGTTACCACAACAAAATCCACAAAATAGCACTCTCTTTTTTACAAAAGAACAAACAAATTTATTAGAAAATGAGAATTTAGTTATTAAAAATTGTACATTTACAAATAGTACTGTAATATTTAATATTAATAAGAAATAAATATTTATGTAATGTAAAAATCTTATTCCCTTAAAAATTAAATATTTAAAATATCCAAGTAGTCGGTGATTATTTTCCTAGGAATGTAAGTGAAATGATTAAGTTCCGTCGTCAAGGAAAAATTATAAACAAATATAAAAGGTAACTTACACACGTAGTAACTATGGTTGCAATACATACTTACAATACAAGTAGCGCGAAAAATATATTATTCTATAATACTATTGGTGAATTTATTTATTATTTACCTTTAACAATAATTTATCGGGTTTAATGCAGATCACATGAAGACTACATCTCAGAACATACAAAATAATGAAAATTATAACCAAATATTTGATTGTATTTAATACTCAGTAGCCAGTAGTTTTGTTATCACAGCCGTCCCCATCGCAACAGCTAGCTGACGTTTTACAAATACATAATGCTATTTATTTACGTTTTTAATGCATAATTTAACGATTTCGAAAAAAAATATAATGTATACCTGGGCACTAAAGTGTTTTTTTATTACTCATAATGGTTTATTAATATAACCTATAAAAATTTATAGGTATTTTGGTTTATTCTCCAAGGCTATCGCCTTGGAATAGTATATTCTACAACAAGTAATGGAATGGCACATATTCCACGCGAGCAAAAAGTTTGTAGTCCGAGCCGAAGGCGAGGGCTACGGTTTGCGAGTGTGGAATATGCCATTCCGTTACACGTTGTAGACATGTAGACTATACTTTCTATAACAAGATTTTGGAAATTATACAAAAAATACAAATATAAAACTGTTGAAATTTCAAACTCAAATATATCAAATTAAAACAAGCAGACGTAACCATAGTAACTGAATCAAGATACTTCATATATCGCGATAATATGCGGCTCTGATTCGTCGAAAATATTCCATACGCAGCGTATGGAATGTTAGTGATTCCATAACAATTTTTAGTTGTGGAATGCCTAGTTTCCAAAACAGTATTATAGAAAATATATTCCATATTCATAATAAAAAATTATATTTTAGTGCCTTGATATACAATAGTTATTTTGTATGGATGGCTGTGATAACAAAATTACTGTTAAAGTGAAAAGTGACAAATTTTAGGTTGGTAATTCAAGTTTGAGATAAGAGTCTGTGAGGTAAAATTTTGACATAAGTATAACTTTAACTACTATTTTGGCTAACTTCGCGTAGTAATATCGTGTACTTTAGTATCGATTTAGGAATAGTATATTGTACAATGAGCATGGAATGGTACTCATTTCCTACGAGTATGAAAGTTTGTAGCATGAGCCGAAGGCGAATGCTGCAAATCATACGAGTATGAAATGGACATTCCATGCGAGTTGTACACTATACTTTTTCTACGACCACGATATTATTTTCTAATTCATTTAATATTAATTAAAAAGTTGTCTCGCTTTCATCATTCCAATATTTGACAATTCTAAATAAGTATCCTAGCAATGGCACCTGTACTTCAATGAGCTGACCTGTATTGATATACTTACAAAACAAATTCATTTCGCACGATGCTTACAATGTATATACCTCATATCCCTAGCAACATCAAACATACAATGAGCAGATTTCTAAGTGGTCGTAGAAAAAAATTTATTATAGAACTATAATTTTTTATAATTTTACAAATATGAGTTGTGAAAGTATATTCAATTTATAAAGAAAAACTATTTAGTTTTTTGAATAACTGGGGTTCTTTAGTGCCGATTTCAAATAAATAAAATTTTACATATCTGCTGTGGACACCACATGACTTCCTTGTACACATATTAAGCAACCCGTTTGACATAGATGATTGCAATAAAAAGGGAAATCCTCAATTAGATGTATATGTTATTTTGTCTATCTATACTACAGTATATACGTACATACATACACACGCCACGCCAATCTAGTACAAATGATTTCAGGGTTGGTCAAAATGGATATTTTCATGGACATTTAATATTCGAATACTTCCATTACTTTCTATAAGAAGGTAAATAGGAAAACAGTCAAGTTGTGTATTTACTGGCACATGAATTTTCAAATAATTTACTCCAACTGGCATAAATTCGATTAAAGTATTTATTATTAAATATAATTAATATAATTATGTTTACTAAATTTTGTGCGTACATTAAATTTACTTAATAATTTATGATTTTTAATCATCTAATGTACGGTATAAATATAAACAATGCTTAAATAGTCCAGGAAATAGTAGCAATGAAGCCTTCTTTTGCTCATAGTATTTATCCAGTATTATTCTTATTTAAAATTTTTTTATTTACTACATTAGTAATACAAAATAATAAAAAAAATACGGAAATACTTTTACAAATATTTATCGGATTGCCGATTCTAATATTAATTTGTTATTGTTTATACGATGAATTTGTAAATTATGGTCTAATTAATTATAAGAATTCGAGTGTAATTTCAATTGTTGCTGCTCATGGTGTTAACGTCATTACAACAACAGCATATTTTATATTAATAACATATTTCAATTTAACAAAGTATAAGTTAAAGAGTCTACTAGACAACATAGAATATTTAGAAATTACAGATCTGAGAATAAATGAATCTCGAAAAATTATTTTAAAAAAGTTCTTAGCTATTGTTTTTATAATGGTTCTATTAATAAGCTATGATTATTTTTGTTTCAAACGCTACATGTCAATCGCAACAATATTTTTTTATTTGGGATATTTTTGTCCACTATGCATAATTTTTATAAACTTATTTATAATTTCAATATTTCTGAACACAACGGAAAGAACATTTCGTGTTTTGAACAATGAAATACGTAGATTAATTGAAAACAACGAAAATGATTCAACCATGCAACAGTTAATAAAATGTATCAATCTATATTACAAAACTTTAGATATTGCAAAAAAAGAGAATACTTTTTTCTCTTTGCCAATGATTGTTTTTATAGCGCTGGTATTTTTGGGTTCTAGTGTTTATGTTCATTATTTTATTACATGTTTTGTGTCTTGGATTTTTAATGAAGAATCAGACATGATTTTAGCAACAAATAATTGCGTATGGGCTTGTATGCTCATGCTGTTACTGATTGCAGTAATTAGAATGTGGGTTTCGGTGCAGAAAGAGGTAAAGTATCTACCTTTCCCTGTAATATTAATAAAACGAAGTGTTTTACAGTTTGACTATTTGTGTTATTACGTCAATAAAAAATTAATTGCAATAATTTTACGTGAGGAATGACAGCTCTAAGTTTGATAGACTGTCAATTTTACTAATAATAAATTCCCCAAAAATAGTTGTACAAAATTCAAATTTGATGCATTGTTTTTGAGAACAGTGTCACAAAATTGACTGTATAAAAAAATATTTCTTTTATAATCATTCGTCGGGAAAATATTGTGTATAATTCGACCGCAAAATATTTGAAATTTTGCACTCTAAATATACAAATAGCTATTTTATGTCCGACTGGTTTATAATCATTTATGATATTGTTTTGCGGGTAAAAAGTGGCTCTTTATGGACTAGTTTAATAAAGTAAAAAGTCTATTATCAAAATAAAGAATGAAATAAATTAAATAGGGACATCATTTTTGGTAATGGTAATATTAATAATTAGAGAATTAGATGTATCATTTGTATGCTATTTGAATGATTTCTTTCATAATAATTAATAACTGGAATGATTGAGATGTGATATAGCTTGCACAATTTTTTTAAAATATTAAACAATTGGATAACAAAACAATAGAAAAAAGCACGCTTCGAAACTATCAAATTATTTCGTGTCAAATATAAATGATATTCTAAGCTAAAGAAAAATAATCTGCAATGCAGTCGAACATAAAATATAGTATGTAACACGTATATACATAATAGGGTATTTTTAACTCGCCTTTTTATGTGTCTCACTCGGCTCTTAAACTGTCTCGTCCATAAAACTCTAAATTATGTATTTGTTACACAAATATCTTTTTTCTTCAAACGTCATAAAAGTACGTTGTAGTGTATTTGTATTCAACAAGCAGCAGTTCAATATTGTCGCCGCCGGCGTAAAAGTGTTTCCTTGGCAACTCATTTACTCCGGCGGCGGACAAAGTAAAATATCATGCAAAATAGTAAAGTTGTAATACAAAAATTTGACAGTTAAGAATAAAACAAATAAACAAAAATAACAAAATAACATATTCTGTGGCAACTAGAAATACTGGATACGGTAGAATATTTGTTGAAGTTTTTAGCATTTTTTAATGTTTTAATGTCTCTTTTCTATGTTTGAAGAAAAAATAGCATGTGTTATTCGGAGTAAATGTGACTTTGTATGCTTTGCATGTAATTGTCCGACTCGCTTCGCTCGTCGTTCAAACGTGCTCAGTACCCAAAGTATCACATTTACTCCTAATAACACAAATATCTATTACAGGCACATAAAGCAGCATTATTAGTTCATGAATTATGGAATAAGAACCCAATTATTTCATCATTTGACAAACGAAACGTAAGTTTTAATTAATCAATATAATACGATAAATATTTATTGTTTATTTTCTAGTTTAAATTAATATCTCTGCAGTTACTTCACGGAAAAGTAAAATTTACTGCTTTTGGATTATTTTCTTTAAATTACTCATTACTAAATATGGTAAGTTAATTAGTTTCAAAAATTAAGTTAGGTTAATATAAATTTTCTGTAATTTCAGATCATTGGCGCTGTTTTAACTTATGTAGTAATTTTAATACAATTAGACGCTTTAAAAAGAAATATATAAATAATATAATTGATGATCATTTATTACTTATGTATAAAATGTAAATAAATTTCATTTAACAAGATTAAATCATCATTAGTGTTAAAAGTTTCTTTATTGGTTATTTCTGGAACAAATAGTAGAGTGTATTAAAAGAAATTAATTTCTCTTAATGCTTTTCATAAAATAGTCACGATAAAATGTCGTTTAAATAGTACATATTACCAATCTATTTCTTCTGTCGATAATTATTTTATTGGTGTTTTTCTTTAAACCAAAATACGATCAGCAACCATGTCTATAATCTTTGGGAAATTTGGGTATTATTAACACATATCTATAGTTCTTGTCATGTTATACAAAGTTTTGATTTTATAGAATTTGAAAATGGAGTCCTGTGTCCTGTTCCTAAATATGCTGACATTATGGTAACATTCATGTCAATATTTATTGTTTACTTTGTTTTAATTCATAATTTCAAAAACAAGAATCGAATTGTGAAATTACTTCACAGAATAAAAAAAATAAAAATTGGCAACTTTAATTTTATTACAGAACGGAAACACATGGTTTTACAATTATTTTTTTTAGTAACAATTTGCTTGACCATATCTGTTTGTACTTTAGTATTATACATTAAAACTGTAAAAAATTTGGATTCAAAATTTCAAATCGTATGCATTTGGCCATTGTTTTTGTATATTATTCAATTATTTTTAATATTTATCCTTTTTCACTATTTAAATATCTGTTTACAAGAAGTTAATAGAAGCATAAAAGAATTACAAATATCTGGAATATATTATATGAATAAATTCATAAGTTTAATAAATTTTCAATTTGTTTTGCTGGAAATATTTCGAGAACTATTTCTTCACTTTTCTTTTCAAACTGCTAATTTTATTTTACTTTCTTTTATGACTGTGACATTCTATGTAAATTATGTACTTAAAACGATTGAATTTCAAATAAATATATTTTTTGTTGATTGACATTAAAGATGACACTTCATGGACTGCTAACAGTCTGTAAAGTAGTGTTTCACAAGATTCTTGATCTTGTCTTGAAATCAAGACTAGATCAAGACAAGAAGTATTTTATATTTCTCAAGACAAGACAAGAAAGTATCATCAAGAATCAAGATTTCTTGTCAAGAAATCTTGATATCTTAACAATTAATTTTCCAGTTCCGCATTTATGATTAAAATATGAAAATTTAATATACATTTGTCAATATAGTGACTTTAAAGTTCGTTCCACATTTGTACACAGGGATTTCAATGATAATTTTTAAATTGTGTAATTTCTTATGTATACATTGAAACTATTTATAAATATATCATTTTTCTTTTTCTCTAAATATATAGTCGAAATGCATATATATTTCAAAACTTAATTTATGCGGAAACATCTACGTAAGAAACATTTAACTAAAACTAAAAGGGAGGGGCAGGGGCAGACGACAACGCTACACTCTTGAGCGTTCGAATCGGATAAAACGATAGAGAAAGGGGATTCCCCTAAAATATCAAGAATCAAGAAATATCAAGAATTCTTGAAACAAGACAAGAAATACTTTGTCAAAAAATGAGCAAGGCAAGAAATGTTCAATTTCTTGTCTTGAAAATCAAGCCCAAGACAAGATTTCTTGTCTTGATGAAACACTACTGTAAAGTGTCCCTTTTATACCTAGGCTGTAAAATTATTTTACATAACAACCGCTCAACAAACGCATAGCAACGTAATTTGACAGCAATAACCTTCAAAATATCTATATAAAATAAACATTAAATTAACATTAATTCCAAATCGGCAAAAAATTATGTGTTCAACTCGGCATCAAACACAGATTTATAGCTTCGGCAGCATTCATTGACGAGGCAAAGCCTCTGTTGTAAACCTGGTATTTTGATGCTTAGTTAAACAAATAACTATTACAGAACTATAATCCAGTTTTTTTATAATTTTACAAATATGAGTTGAAAGTATATTCAATTAATAAAGAAAAACTATTTGGTTTTAAATAACAGGCGTTCTGTATTGCCGATTTCAAATAAATAAAATTTTAAATATCTGATGTGGACACCACATGACTTCCTCGTACACCTATTTAAGTAACCCGTTTGGCACAACCGTTTGCAATAAAAAGGGAAATTCTTAACTATATATTATATCAGTACTACATACAAAATTTCAACATTCTATGGTTAGCCGTTTTTGAGTTCTGCGAGATACAAAAATACGTACGTACACACATCACGCCGAAACTAGTATATTTATATAAAAATGAAATCAGAGGTGGTCAAAATGAATATTTTCATGGACATCTAAAATCCGAAATTTTTCGCGATTACAATACCTACTTTCGTTACTTTGTACAAGGAAGGAAGTAAAGAGGAAAACAGTAAAGTTGTGTATTTACTGAATTTTTAAATAATTTACTCACTGTCTTAAATTCGATTAAAGTATTGATTAAGTATAACTAATATAATGATGATTACTAAATTTAATGCGTACATTTAATTTACCTAATAATTTATGATTTTTAATCATCTAATGTACGGTATAAATAAAACAAATGCTTAAATAGTCCATGAAATAGTAGCAATGAAGCCTTCTTTTGCTCAAAGTATTTATCCATTATTATTCTTGTTTAAAATTTTCTTATTTACTACATTAGTAATACAAAATAATAAAAAAATTACGGAAATACTTTTACAAATATTTATCGGATTGCCGATTTTAATATTAATTTGTTATTGCCTATACGATGAATTTGCAAATTATAGTCAAATTAATTATAAGAATTCGAGTGTAATTTCATTTTTTGCTGATCATGGTGTTACCGTCATTACAACAACAGCATATTTTATATTAATAACATATTTGAATTTAACAAAGTATAAGTTAAAGAGTCTACTTGACAACATAGAACATTTAGAAAAGAAAGATTTGAGAATACATGAGTCTCGAAAAAGTATTTTGAAAAAATTCGTTGGTATTGTTTTTATAATGGCTATATTAACAAGCTATGATTATTATTGTTATAAAGAGTACATGTCAATCACAACAATATATTATATTTCAGGATATTTGTGTCCATTATACATAATTTTTTTAAACATATTCTTAATTTCAATATTTCTGAACACAACGGAAAGAACATTTTGTATTTTGAACAATGAAATACGTAGATTAATTGAAAACAACGAAAATGATTCAACCATGCAACAGTTAATAAAATGTATCAATCTATATTACAAAACTTTAAATATTGCAAAAGAAGAGAATGCTTTTTTCTCTTTACCAATGATCGTTTTTATAGCGGTGGTATTTTTGGCTTCTTGTGTTTTTGTTCATTATTTTAGTACATGTTTTGTGTCTTGGATATTTAATGAAGAATCAGACATGCTTTTAGCCACAAATAATTTCGTATGGGCTAATTTGTTCATGCTATTATTGACTGCAGTAATAAGAATGTGGGTTTCGGTGCAGAAAGAGGTAATGTATCTTTTCTGTATATAAAGTATTAGCTATTTGTATGTTCAGAGAGCAAAGTCAAGTTTTGTCGCTTGAACACGAACTTTGCAATTATGTGAGAGCGACATAAATATTTTGCGCTCGAATTATACACAATATTTTTCCGACAACTGATTATCAGAGATGGACAAATTACTAAAAAAATTCAATTAATTACTTTTTTATAATTACTGTTTCAATGTTAATTAAATTACAATACTTTTCGAGCAAAATTACATTAAATAATTACAAATTACATTTACTTTTTATTTTTTATGGGTATTAAAAAATCGTATTAAATATAATTTATTTTACAACTTTATGTTATAAAAAAAGTAAAATATGAATCAAAATGTAGGAACATACAATTATTATTATTAAAATATGTCAAAAAAACTAAAGACTAGACTTCTAAAACAAAAACAAAACGTTCTGTCTAATATTGTGGATTATAGTTATTCAAACTGGTGTTTTAAAATTAGTAATTTCTCAAAGAGAGAATTTAAAATAAAGCCTGCGAATGAAAATTCTCTTTCAACAGTAGCCGAGGAAGGCAAAATATCGTTATACTTCAGAAAAATTCGATTGATATTTGGAAAATAACTAACAACCAACAAATTTTGATCTGTTGAAATTGAAACTTTGCGCTCTAAATATACGAATAGCTAATTTATGTCCGACTGTATTATAATCATTTATGATATTGTTCAGCGGCAAAAAAGTGGCTCTTTATGGACTGGTCCAATAAAGTAAAAAAAACTATTATCAAAATTAGCAATAATAGTTATTTACTTTACAAGTGGGCAAAGTAAGGAATTACCCACGAGAGAAATTTTATCGAGTGGGTAATTCCACTTTGCCCACGTGTGAAGTATAACGTTTTATCCAACACTTCTTAATAAATGAAAAATTAATTAAAGATATATTATTTGACAGTGACATATGCTTTAAATATTTAAATTAAAATGTCAATTGAAGTAGTTACCAAGGTGTTGTGTGTTATTTTATTGTTATAAATTAAAAAAATACTCACTAGTGGCTTTCCTCAAAATTATACCCACTAGTGGGTAATCTGTTACTTTGCTTGTTTAAAATCGCCATAGTTATAGAGCATTTATTGAGAGGTATTGGATAAAATAAATTAAACAGTAATGGTAATATTAATAATTAGAAAATTAAAGTATCATTTTTATGCTATTTGAATGATTTCTTTCATAATTGTCACAATTGTTTCAAAACAAAATAAACAATAAACAATCTGGTAACCAATCAATAGAAAAAAAAAACACTTCGAAATCAAATTATTTCGTGTCAAATATAAATGACATTCTAAGCTAAAGAAAAATAATCTGCAATGCAGACAAACATAAAATATTGTAACGGACGCGGCAACAAGTTGAAGCTTGTCGGCTTACGCCGCCGAGTAAATGACGCAACGCTGGTTTGTTTGAACCAGTCCGCTCGCGCCACAATAGAGAATATTCCAGGCACTGTCAAACGGGGTGTCTTCGTACAATTTCAGGATATTTTCTTTAATAACTGTGTTATTTATGAAATAAATTAAATATTTTTTTTTGCTAGATGTTGCAACTTATGTTTAAACATTATTTTCGGTAAAACCGTAGTTTACAGCCAATTGTGACATTAGCTACGGATCGCCAATGATATTTGGTGGATATGACAGTTTGGGATGAACAACAAAAACCTAGTAAATTTGCATTCTGAAAGTGCAGTTGAACAAATTCAACCTCAAAACTAAAATAAATCTGAGTTTCTTCTTTTTTAAATAGTTTTTCTTTAACTATGACCGGCTAAAGGAACTTGGATCTGCAGCTAACGTCACAATTGGCCGTAAACTACAGTTTAGCCTTATTTTCCACTATAGTCTATATTTTTAGTATTTTAATTGTGGTATATTTTTTTTACTTTTATTCTATCCGGAGTCACCCCTTCTTTTAGGGTGACTTCGGACGGTCACTTAAAAGCACAGTAAATCGTATCTTTCTATGAAGTAATTGTATTCAAAACAATAAACACGAACAACGAACGAGCTAACAAAACTAACCTCAACCAAAAACAAATAAATAATGTATGTTGGCATTTCATGTAACGCATGCGCACAATGCATCTCCTATGAAAATCGAATAGAAAAATGGAGCCGAACTTATATTTCTACAGGGTGTTCATTTTTAAGTGGCTACCATTGCGATCTCGAGAACTAGAAGAGATACGAAGTTGGTTAAATTAGCAAATAATCTCTATTTCACATAGGTATTTCAATGATAAACTGAAAAAAGAAATTCAACCAGTGGTTCTCAAAATATGGATACCAACTTTTCTATTTTAAATAGAAACATATATTTTTTATTTGTGCATTCAACAGAGCTCTTTATTCTGAATCCAACGATATAAAATTTTCATACCCTTACATAACAAAATTTTCGAAAAAAAATTAATAAAATTTTGAACTAATTTTTCCTAAATATGATATTAATTAGAGTGCCATGAATGAAAAAAGTGAATTAATCCATTTTTAGGTATTAAAAATGATATGAAGAACAATTTCTCATTTAACAGAAGTAGCAATAAACAAAATATTCACTTTTTTCATTCATGGCACTCTAATTAATATCATATTTAGGAAAAATTAATTCAAAATATTAATTTTTTTTTCGAAAATTTTGTTATGTTAGGGTATGAAAATTTTATATCGTTGGATTCAGAATAACGAGCTCTATTGAATGAGCAAATAAAAAATATATGTTTCTATTTAAAATAGAAAAGTTGGTATCCATATTTTGAGAACCACTGGTTGAATTTCTTTTTTCAGTTTATCATTGAAATACCTATGTGAAATAGAGATTCTTTGCTAATTTAACCAACTTCGTATCTCTTCTAGTTCTCGAGATCGCAATGGTAGCCACTTAAAAATGAACATCCTTATACTAGAAATGTCTATTTCCATCCGAGAAATATGATGATTTACATTATACTTTTTTCGTCTAAATTTGGCTAGATGCTTCTAGCATGAAACTCGGATACAAATCTAGACAAAAACGAAAATAGACGAAAAAAGTATAATGTAAAACAGGCTTTATCGGAAATCTGCCACTGTTTACTGGCACTGGCACATGAATTTTCAAATAATTTACTCAAACTGGCATATATTCGATTAAAGTATTGATTAAATATAATTAATATAATGATGTTTACTAAATTTAGTGCGTACATTTAATTTACTTAATAATTTATGATTTTTAATCATCTAATGTGCGGTATAAATAAAACAAATGCTTAAATAGTCCAAGAAATAGTAGCAATGAAGCCTTCTTTTGCTCATAGTATTTATCCAGTATTATTCTTGTTTAAAATTTTTTTATTTACTACATTAGTAATACAAAATAATAAAAAAAATACGGAAATACTTTTACAAATATTTATCGGATTGCCGATTCTAATATTAATTTGTTATTGTTTATACGAAGAATTTGCAAATTATAATCAAATTAATTATAAGAATTGGAGTATAGTTTCAGTTTTTGCTGATCATGGTATTACCATCATTACAACAACGGTATATTTTATATTAATAACATATTTCAATATAGCAAAGTATAAGTTAAAGAGTCTACTGGACAACATAGAATATTTAGAAAAAAGAGATCTGAGAATACATGAGTCTCGAAAAAGTATTTTTAAAAAATTCGTTGGTATGTTTTCTATATTGGCTATATTAACAAGCTATGATTATTATTGTTATAAAGAGTACATAACAATATATTATTATTTAGGATATTTTTGTCCATTATACATAATTTTTTTAAACTTATTCTTAATTTCAATATTTCTGAACACAACGGAAAGAACATTTCGTGTTTTGAACAATGAAATACGTAGATTAATTGAAAACAACGAAAATGATTCAACCATGCAACAGTTAATAAAATGTATCAATCTATATTACAAAACATCAGATATTGCAAAAGAAGAGAATACTTTTTTCTCTCTGCCAATGATCGTTTTTATAACGCTGGTATTTTTGGCTTCTGGTGTTATTGTTCATTATTTTATTACATGCTTTGTGTCTTGGATATTTAATGAAGAATCAGACATGCTTTTAGCAATAAATAATTGCGTATGGGCTTGTATGCTTATGCTATTATTGACTGCAGTAATAAGAATGTGGGTTTCGGTGCAGAAAGAGGTAATGTATCTTTTAATTTATATAAAGTAATAGCTATTTGTATATTTAGAGAGCAAAGTTAAGTTTTGTCGCTTGAACACGAACTTTGCAATTATGTGAGAGCGACATAAATACTTTGCGCTCGAATTATATACTGTTCTATAATATAATTTATCTAAAAATCTCTTAGTATGGATTTTAAATCCAAATTCAAAATGTACATCACAAACTGATACTAAACATTACTTATGCTGTACTAGCAGTTTTATTCAAATACAAGTATGTAACTACGGTAACATATAAAAATGTATTTTTTCTTCAAACGTCATAAAAGTACGTTGTTATGTATTTGTATTCAACAAGCAGAAGTTCAATATTGTCGCCGCCGGCGTAAAAGTGTATCCTTGGCAACACATTTACGCCGGCGGCGGACAAAGTAAAATATTATGAAAAATAGTTAGGTTGTAATTCAATAATTTGACAGTTAAAAATGAAACAAATAAACAAAAATAACAAAACAGCATATTCTACGGCAACTTGAAATGCTAGATAAGACAGAATATTTTTTGAAGTTTTGAGCATTTTATAATATTTATAATTTTATTTTCTATGTTTGAAGAAAAAATTGCATGTGTTATTCGGAGTAAATGTGTCTTTGGGTGCTTCGCATGTAATTGTTCGACTCGCTTCGCTCGTCGTTTAAACTTACATGCTCAGCACACAAAGTATCACATTTACTCCTAATGACACAATATACTATTGTGATACAGTTGACAAGTTATATAATATAATATTTTCAACATAAATAGTTCCATGTATCTCATGTGGTTTTGTAGTGAGAGCTCTGGTCTGCAAACATAACCCAAAAAGCTTGGACTTATTTAAATTTACCTCCACAACTCTACATAAAAATAACAAGCACCTATTAACTATTTCTTCCCCGTCGATAAAATTTCTGGTAGAATTCGTCGCCTCGAGATATCTAAATAATTCTTGAAAACCAACTTGATTATCGGCACCGTAAAAGTTATCCATACCTAAAAATATATTAAAGAGACGGTATAACTGTGATTTTTTTAAGTAAATAAAGCACAAATACTTCCCTTTACACAATACCGCACTTCAAATAAGCTTATATTTTATTTATATTATATGAACTTTATTTATGTTTCCCCGTATGTCATTCACTGCACGTACTAACTACGCCGGCCATTTGCATATACTCAGTGCTGCCGCCATCAGTCATTTTCGTTGCCAATAAGTGACATCGGAATGTAAAACATAACCTCTCAGTATTGCTTGTGTATAAAAATGTACCAATAATAATCTTTTAATAATGTAATATTTATTAGAATGTGTTTTCTAAAACTGCGTTGTTAATGCTATTCTAATAATTGTCTGTGTAATATTGGTGTTCCAAAGTACGCATGCGTAATCTCGAAACTGTATTTTACGTGTTTACATGAGTTGTTTGCAAACCATTTTGAAGTCAAACCTATTAATTTTAGTTTTGGTTTGAGTTAAATACAAACGGTTTTGACACTGTATACATGGAGTTTTCAAAACTTAAAAAGATTTGAAAACAGTTTCAAAATTGCATGTAAACGCAGTCAGTTTTTGAGTTCTGCGAGATACAAAACTACGTATGTACACACATCATATATATTTTTATAAAAATGAATTCAGAGGTGACCAAAATGGACATCAGAAATCCAAAATTTTTCGCGATTATAATATTTCCCTTACTTTGTACAAGGAGGTAAATAGGAAAACAGTCAAGTTGTGTATTTACTGCAGATAAATTTTCAAATAATTTACTCACTGACATAAACTCGATTAAAGTATTGATTATTAAGTATAATTAATATAATGATGTTTACTAAATTTGGTGCGTATATTTAATTTACTTAATAATTTATGATTTTTAATCTTCTAATGTACGGTATAAATAAAACAAATGTTTAAATAGTCCATGAAATAGCAGCAATGAAGCCTTCTTTTGCTCATAGTATTTATCCATTATTATTCTTGTTCAAAATTTTTTTATTTACTACATTAGTAATACAAAATAATAAAAAAATTACTGAAATACTTTTACAAATATTTATCGGATTGCCGATTCTAATATTAATTTGTTATTGTTTATACGAAGAATTTGCAAATTATAATCAAATTAATTATAAGAATACGAGTGTTATTACACTTTTTGCTGATCATTTTGTTACCATCATTACAACAACAGCATATTTTATATTAATAACATATTTCAATTTAACAAAGTATAAGTTAAAGAGTCTACTAGACAACATAGAACATTTAGAAATTACAGATCTGAGAATACATGAGTCTCGAAAAAGTATTTTTAAAAAATTCATAGCTATTGTTTTTATAATACTTATATTAATAAGCTATGATTATTTTTGTTTCAACCGCTACATGTCAATCAAAACAATGTTTTTTTATTTAGGATATTTTTGTCCATTATACATAATTTTTATAAACTTATTTATAATTTCAATATTTCTGAACACAACAGAGAGAACATTTCGAATTTTGAACAATAAAATACGTAGATTAATTGAAAACAACGAAAATGATTCAACAATGCAACAGTTAATAAAATGTATCAATCTATATTACAAAACTTTAGATATTGCAAGAGAAGAGAATGCTTTTTTCTCTTTGCCAATGATCGTTTTTATAGCGGTGGTATTTTTGGCTACTAGTGTTTGTGTTCATTATTTTATTACATGTTTTGTGTCTTGGATTTTTAATGAAGAAACAGACATGCTTTTAGCAACAAATAATTTCGTATGGTCTAATTTGTTCATGCTATTATTGAATGCAGTAATTAGAATGTGGGTTTCGGTGCAGAAAGAGGTAATGTATCTTTTAATGTATATAAATAGGGCTATTTGTATATTTAGAGTGCAAAGTTATGTTATGCTTTGCGCTCGAATTATACACAATATTTATCCGAAAACTGATCTAATTTTATTGAAATAAACGCATGTATCGCATATATCACATTCCTGTCATAGATTGATGTAGCTGTTCTTTTACTTCGTATCGTATGGCGATGAATTAGTAAAAAGAAAAACCAAACCAAACTTTTGTCGCTCGTTCCTTAGAAAACATCAACGCAAATATTCTTATTTGTTTGCAATTTCTATCTGCCAATATAAGTCAATGTTTGTAGCCCCTAAACTGTCTCGTCCATAAAACTCTAAATTATATATTTGTTACATAAATATCTATTACAGGCACATAAAGCAGCATTATTAGTTCATGAATTATGGAATAAAAACACAATTATTTCATCTTTTGACAAACGAAACGTAAGTTTTAATTAATCAATATAATACGATAAATATTTATTGTTTATTTTCTAGTTTAAATTAATATCTCTGCAGTTACTTCACGGAAAAGTAAAATTTACTGCTTTTGGATTATTTTCTTTAAATTACTCATTACTAAATATGGTAAGTTAATTAGTTTCAAAAATTAAGTTAGGTTAATAAAAATTTTCTGTAATTTCAGATCATTGGCGCTGTTTTAACTTATGTAGTAATTTTAATACAATTAGATGCTCTAAAAAGAAATATATAAGTAATATAATTGATGATCATTTATTACTTATGTATAGAATGTAAACAAATTTCATTCAACAAGATTAAATCATTATTAGTATTGAAAGTTTGTTTATTGGTTATTTCTTGAACAAACAGAAGAGTGTATTAAAAGAAATTAGTTTCTCTTAATGCCTTTCATGAAATAGTCACGATATGTCGTTTAAATACTACATATTACCAATCTATTTCTTTTGTCGATTATTATTATATTGGTGTTTTTCTTTAAACCAAAATACAATCAGTAACCATGTTTATAATCTGTGGGAAACTTGTTTATTATTAATACATATCTATTGTTCTTACCATGTTATATTAAATTTTGATTTGCTCCAATTTGAAAATGGAAGTCCTGTTCCTAAATATGCTGACAGTATGATAATATTCATGTCAGTATTTATATTTTACATTGTTTTAATTCATAATTTCAAAAACAAGAATCGAATTATAAAATTACTAGACCGAATAAACGAAATAAAAATTGGCAACTTTAATTTTATTACGGAACGGAAACACATGGTTTTACAATTATTTTTTTTAGTAACAATTTGCTTGATCATATCTGTTTGTACTTCAGTATTATACATTAAAACTGTAAAAAATTTGGATTCAAAATTTCAATTCATATGCTTTTGGCCAATATTTATGTATATTCTTCAATTATTTTTAATGTTTATCCTTTTTCACTATTTAAATATCTGTTTACAAGAAGTTAATAGAGGCATAAAAGAATTACAAATATCTGGACTGTATTATATGAATACTTTTACAAGTTTAATAAATTTTCATTTTGTTTTGCTGGAAATACTTCGAGAACTATTTCTTTACTTTTCTTTTCCAACAGCAAATTTTATTTTACTTTCTTTTACGACTGTGACAATCTATGCTAATTATGTAATTAAAACTGTAGTATGCCTGTTATTACATAAAGAATATTCTCTAGAAATTGCTGGTGGAAATTTATGTCATTTAATTGGGTTAATTTTGTGTATATGGTTCAATATTTATATTGTCAATAAGATAGAATCAAAGGTAAGTTACATTTTTATCATTACAGATTAGAATTGAAAACTCATATTTATTTTTAGGCCTCAAAAACGTCTTTAATTGTTCATGAATTATGGAATAAATATAATGCACATTATTCCTTAAGAAATAAAGTACTTGAGGTATATGATTTATATATTTTGTAGACATTATTCTTTAAAAAGATTTATTTTCAGTTTAAAATAATATCTCTTCTCCATTTGCATGGGAAACTAAAATTTTCTGTCTGTGGTCTGTTTCGTTTGGATTATACTCTACTAACTACAGTAAGTTACTTGTATTTATTTATTTAAAAAATAATTTCCGTATTAATTTACAGATTATTGGCGCAATGACAACTTACATCGTTATATTAATTCAGTTAGATTTTTAGCATTAAATATTATTACAAATTATAGCAGAATATAACAATAACTTGTTTAACTATTTCATTATTACATCCAATACCACTCATGAATTTATTTTATTTAGCACAATGACGTAAATGTAAGAGAGATAGAAGAAACCAAAAACAGAATATGCAATATTTGTTCTTAAAATTTCCTAAAAAATTTAGTCGTACACTTGCACATTTCTGCTTTACCACATTACTATCTAGCGCTAACCACTTATTTTGCAATAGGCGAATTATGTTGCTATCAAATGTCATTTTAAAATAACCTCAAAAGAAAAATTGCATCGTGTAATGCCCGCTTAAGTACTATAATTAATGATCATTTATTACTTATGTGTAGAATGTAAATAAATTTCAATTAACAAGATTAAATCATTATTATTATTAAAAATTTGTTTAGTCGTTATTGCTTGAACTAATAGTACATAAGTATTAAAAGAAATTAGTTTCTTTTAATGCTTTGCATGAAACAGTTACGATAAAATGTCACTTAAATACTACATATTACCAATCTATTTCTTTTGTCGATTATTATTCTATTGGTGTTTTTCTTTGAACCAAAATACGATCAGTAACAATGTATATTATCTGTGGAAAACTTGTGTATTATTAATACATATCTATAGTTCTTACTATGTTATGTTAAATTTTGATTTGCTCCAATTTGAAAATGGAAGTCCTGTTCCTAAATATAATGACAGTATGCTATTATTCATGTCATGTCAGTATTTATATTTTACTTTGTTTTAATTCATAATTTCATAAACAAGAATCGAATTATAAAATTACTTCACAGAATAAACAAAATAAAAATTGGCAACTTTAATTTTATTACAGAACGAAAACACATGGTTTTACAATTATTTTTTTAGGAGCAATTTGCTTGATTATATCTGCTTGTACTTCAGTATTATACATTAAATCTATTACAAATTTTGATATAAAATTTTAATTCGTATGCACTTCATCATTGTTTATGTATATTCTTCAACTATTTTTAATGTTTATCCTTTTTCACTTCTTCAATATCTGTTTACGAGGAGCTATTAGAGGCATAAAAGAATAAAAAAAAACCGGAATATATTATATGAATACTTTTATTTTGTTTTGCTGGAAATACTTCAAAAACTATTTTTTCACTTTTCTTTTCCAACTGCAAATTTTATTTTACTTTCTTTTATAACTGTGACAATCTATGCAAATTATGTACTTAAAACTGTAGTATACCTGTTATTATATAAAGAATGTTCTCTAGAAGTTGCTACTGGAAATTTATGTCATTTAATTGGGTTAATTTTGTATATATGGTTCAATATTTATATTGTTAATAAAATATAATCACAAGTAAGTTACATTTTTATCGTTATAGATTAAAATCAAAAACTCGTATTTTTAGGCCTCAAAAACAACTTTAATTGTTCATGAATTATGGAATAAATATAATGCACATTATGCCTTAAGAAATAAAATATATGAGGTATATGATTTATATATTTTGCAAACATTATTCTTTGATACATTTATTTTCAGTTTATAATAACCTCTTCACCATTTGCATGGGAAACTAAAATTTTCTGTCTGTGGTCTGTCTCTCTTGGATTATACTCTACTAACTACAGTAAGTTGTATTTATTTATTTAAAAAATAATTTCCGTATTAATTTACAGGTTATTGGTGCAATGACAACTTACATCGTTATATTAATTCAGTTAGATTTTTAGCATTAAATATTAATACAAATTAGCAGAATATAACATTAACTTGTTTAACTAGTTTATTATTAGGTACATCCAATCATGAATTTATTTTATTTCAGTCCAATTCTAAAATGAAAACAAAGGTAAGCAATATAAATGTGAGTTTAATAATTGTTTAATCTTTACATTCGAAATCTGAATGGCCCCATCGTGCTTCAATGCTCAGATAATCTTGGTGCAGTTTAAATGCTAACATATATGTACATGTAGCAATAGTTGCTAATGCCAGAATTAATAAGAGAATTGTCAATATCCACTGACATTTATTCAATCCACATTTATCTACAGGCGCTTCGTCAGGCATTTTTCGTAATGTCTTTAATTTAAATAGAATTCAGACAAATTGCATTCTTACTCGAAGTGTCAACGTAACAATTTTTATTTCAAGACTCACTCTAATGTCATATAAAAATATCTGCAGGTCAATATAGGAATTTTTGTTAGATTCAAGGCTGCCTTAACTAGGTTTTATTAGTATATGAATAGTTATTTTAAATGTAAATTTACATTTAAAAATCTGAACGCGTTCGAGTATCACAGCTTAACTTATAGCAAAACGTTTTCAAATATTCTTATTTGCGGACAATTAAGTACCTAGTTTTATTTTTCATATTAAATTTGGGCACGTTTTGAATGTATGTATGGCATCACATAACTTCCAGCTTAAGCAATTTCTTATCAATTTCAAACTTATTTTAGTGAGATATCTACAAAACACCTAATAGGTCTTCAAATAAACTACCACTTCCAGTTGATGGCAAGCCACTAAAATTTAATCAGCTCGTAATTTGAACATCCTAGTTCCAAATATAAAATTTGAAAATGTGATGCGCACACCACATAACTCTCGAAAATTTTATTTCTAAACGGTAAAAAATATAGAAAAAGTTTAACTTACTAATGATGATTTTGACCAGTCACAATACTTCCCTCACATATTTAAGCGGGAAGTAATAATTTGATGTGACAACACATAAATTAAGAAACTTTTAAATGGCACAAAATGTGTTCAAATAAAAATTGTAGACCAAAATACCTGATAGGTCTTCAAGTAAACTACTACTTCTGTCTAATATATTGCTACGTAAATCTAATCAGTTCGTAACTTAAACATTCAAATTTAAAATAGTGAAATCGTATTGTGGGGCAAAACGTGTTTATCTATTGAAAATTTTGATCCGACACAATATGTGCCTTACCATCGATAAAGTCATTACATATACCGAGTGTAGAAAGGAAATGTGGCGTATTGGGATATCAATGCTATTTGTCGATATTGCTGTAAATTTGTACTTATTTACTTTACTGTAACAGTGTAAATATAGCAGCTGTATTAAAGAAAGCATTCAATAAGGCTCATTCATTAAATATTAGTATATCACGATATAACAATAAAATTATTTCTTATTAGGAAAATTGTAACAGTATGGAAAATTAAACAAAAACAAAAATATTTGACATTTCATAAAACAACTTGCCTGATTAATAGATTGCATAGAAAAGAAATGGAATAGAATAGCACAGGAATAGAAATTTAAAATAATGTAAATGCATACAACCATTTATAGATTGCACAGAATGGAATAGAGTGCACAGAACAGCACAGGATTTAACCAAATTTTATTTTGTATTCCATTCCAGAGCCATTCTAGTTATTCCGTCGTAATTCGTGTTTGTCCGTTGCAAGAATTACTCTTATCCACATCGTTGTCACTTTTTAAATACCAAGAATCGCGAAGCAACGGTGATGTAAATAATTGTAAAAATGACGTCATTCTATTCCATCCTGTGCAAACTATAAATGTATTTGACATGTTTCTATTCCAAAACCATTCCTACACCTATTCCATTCCTATTCTATGCAATCTATAAATCATGCTTGGCTGGTTTATACTAGATTTAATTTGTAGATTTAGATTTAGAAATAATATTTGCGTTTTAACTCCTTGTTCATACTGAATTTATTAAATATGTAATCTGCCAATCAAGAATAGGTTACAGATTTTTAACATGTTTTGAACAAAAAAATAACCTTTACTTGTCATATGAGATATGATAGTATATTTGTTCTGTGTCATCTACGAATAAATTATTTGCCGAATAGATGAAAAATTTCGCATCGAAATCATAGCTCAAATGACAGTAATTGTTGCAGCTGTCATTTTTTAATGCGTAATTTTCTATTTAATCGACCAATAACTTATTCGGAAGTTTATTTGTAAATGTAAAAACCGGCCCTAAATCTTTTATGAAATGTCAAATATTTTTTATTTGATCAATTTTCTATGGCTATATTACAGATTTCCTAATAAATATTAATTTTAAATTGATTGATATACATATCGTAAATGGGCCTTACTGTTTGAATTCTTAAATTCTGTTCAACTTTTGTATTTGCATTTTGCTGTAAAATGAATATGTAAACAAACAATACAAACATAATAGCATTGAAATCTGTATACATTAAGTTTCAATTTTACACCCAGTATGTGCGGTAATAAATTCAATCCGATTGATTTTATTATAAAACTGGTTTTATTTGGCAGTAATAATGATTTTTACATTACATATAAAACAATTGCTAAAGATAATTTCAATAAGCCTTTCGGCAGGTGTGTACAACAATATTGTAGAAACACATTTACATGAGTCGACTAAAATAAACGGATTAACACCAATCACACAGAATTCCCCAGAAAAATTCAGTGTATTCAGCATTTCTTACATTAACTAAATATAATATAGAAAAAAACCACCGTGGTTGAATGGATTTCTTAACCTAGAAACGATTACAAAAAGAATAACCGACGTCTATAAATATATTTATGATATAACGTGGAAAGGCTAGGGTAAGTTATAGGAAATAGTCTGCTTGCGGCTTTTTCGATGGGATTCCGCGGGACTCTTGGGGCGCGGCTTCGAATATCGTGAAGTCGCGCTGCAGGTGTTCGTTCAGCTCCAAGATGGCCGCCACGTTCCCGCAGCGGTAGCAGTAGTTCGGCGCCGACCACACCGTCAGCACCGTCTCGTTGAAGTGCCATTTGTAACTATACAAAACAACAAATATTCAAATATTTATCATTTATTCAAATTACAATTAATTATTATTGTTCGTTTCATTCATCATAGTACTGTATTGATCATTCCCGAATGACGGTAACCTTGTATATACGGTATTTAAATTAATTTTAGTAGATTGTAAGAAGAACAATCAGAAGGACATATTAAATCTATTTGTGAAACGTGTGGATATTGTAGTAAATATTATTATAAACCACATATCGTTCACTGAAACCGTTAAATTAATGATTTTGGCAGGTGCCCCTCAGAATTTGTTTTGGAATAACTAAAATAAACTGGAACGCGATCTTGTATGCTTTTACGAAAGCGAAAAACGAGACTAAAACAGATAGAGGACGTAGGGCCACCCTTCTTTGTCTAATATTTATTTGTAGAGCGGCTGCTATGTTAAAACATGATGTATTGTTTTAGCTTAACTTTCTAGAATGCTCGATATGCAGTTTGAATAGCAGTTACAAAGAAATGTATTATCTACCATTTTTCTTTGAAGTATTTTTATAATAGTTAATAGTTTAATTGGGCACCAACATACTAGATTTACTTCGTCTAATGCTGTCGTAGCTGTAAATTTATGTTTGGTGCCGCGTTGAATACATTATTTTTTTTTTTTTGCCGATTTAAAATTAATATTAATTCAGTGATTATTTTTAATAGATATTTTGAAGGCTATCGTCATCAAATTACGTTGCCATGCGTTTGTTGACTGCTAACGGTTTGTAAAGTTTCACATTTATTGCCTAGACTGTACAAATATTTTACATAGCAACCACTCAACAAATGTAGAGTAATCGTCAACAAATGCATAGCAACTGTTTAACAAACGCATGGCTGGAGAACTATTAGAACATTGCACAGTGCTAAAACCAGGGCCCTGTCAGCTATATGCACGACTTGTGATAGAAATGTCAAATTAGTTCCATGGTCTTCACGCTACGTGGCAGTACACTCGTATTATTTTGAAGTTTCCAAGTGACATTTGAAATTTAAACATTCACTTCTCTCTGATTTCGTTTCGTTTGGATCGATAATACTCTGATTTAGTTGATTTTGTGTGAGTGATTATTCTGACTAGTGCATCTTATTTGAAAGGTAAGCCGATTTCACATATTTTCATTATATGAAACTGTATTTGAATCTTTAAAGAGTTTGTAACTCATTTTACATCTTTATTTCTTCTAATTTGTTTTTATACATGATTATAAATGTCATTACATTATTTTCATTTCATGCGTGGCTTCAAATGTATTGTTCCTGGCTGCAGGAGTTTCAATGAGGAGGATCTAACATTTGACGTTTTGTCGTCTACCAAATATTCCGTCTGTATGAAGAATGGATGCAGAACATGTATTTTACATATGTATTATCTATATATTTTCTGTTATTTGATGTGTATTTCGTTAATTTGAAATATAACATTTTTCTTAATACATAATTATTGTTTTCAATTAATGTTTATTCCTGTTCAAATTTGAAATTTCATACTTTCCCGCCTATATACGCCATTAGTTTGTGGTCTCGACGGTAGAGGCGCAGAACTTCTATCCTTTTCAATTTTGCTGTAGCTGACACGTCTCCTTTATCTTGTCTCTGGCTAAAACCGAGGCTAAAACACTTCTCTAAAACATAAACTTTTATTTCTTCCATCTTTTATTAAATTTTACTTTTATATTATTTTGCTACATATTTTATTTCATATTGGAAAAAGTGGTTAATTTTCATTTTATTGTCATTCTTCAAAATTAGGCTCGGAGTGTACCTATCACTCCAGCGAGAACTCTACTATCTTTCTAAGCGGACTGTACAACAAAGATAGGTGGCCTAACGAATGGATGCCTTTCTCAACTTGCATTTTCTACGTCAGTATTATTACATTTCAGTACTTGGAATGATTAATAAGGAAATTAAATCAGTATCATTTTTGTACTCACAACGTTGGAAGCAATATTTAAAACACGTTATAGAGTATAGACAACCAGGAACTCGCGCATTCGTATGGTAAAATATACAACAATAACACTGTTCTTTTCCGGACATCAAAATTTTGTTCATAAACTGTTTAAACGATTTTCGTTTTGTAACAAGGCGAACATTCAGAATAAGATTTATTGTTTATACTGTCAAAACGATTTTAAAATATCAAGTTTCAAACTGCGTTGGGACTTGAACGCATCGAAAATCGCCTTGACAGGAGTTCTTGAGTTTAATTTATTACTACACATGTGTGTTAAAATTTTAGTTATCATAAATAGTCATTTGAGATTATCGCGGCAAAAATTCTGAAATATCGGCTTGAGATGTCATCTGCAGTTCACAGATTTACAGATCCTGGTCGAACCCTAGATTAGGTTTTAGTTTTTAGGTAATTTTTGTGCTAGTTCTGTGAGAAAGATTTTCCCTTCCTCTCCACCACATGTGGGGTAGATGGGTAGTTTGGCTAGCACAAGACAGAGAGTTGGTTTTAGATTTTTGAACAGAGCAGACGTCTTTTTACGTCTGCAGTGCTCCACAAGATGTAGAATTTTAAGTAAATTTGTTCATTAAATATGTTTTGGTAACTGCAACTAAGTTAACATATTCATTCGTTATCGTTTTTAATATTTGTATTTGTTTCTAAAATTGATAAATTCACCGTTTTATCATTTCATTAAATACCATTTTTTTATCATTCTTAAGTAGTGTTTGTGTTTTATTTTGTCAACCCCCCGTATTTGAGTAAAAGCCCGCCGTGCTACAGTTTATTTACAGAAAAATATGTGCACAGATTGTTTTTTTCAACTGTCATAACATCAAATTCTTTGGCAACCAGTTAATATTACTTTGGTGCTGTGAACTTGTAAATTTATGAATATTTTGATTAAATTTGAATGCTGTTAAAAATAATTTTATTCGTTGGTATGTAAATAACTATTAATTAAAGTTAATGAAAAGTTGTTCTCACCCTTCCATGACGAGCTGATGAGCGCGACAAATCATATCAACGTCATTCGCTGCGTTGAACTGAGCTACAACGTCAGAGCCAAACAGATAACCTGCCCCTCTGGGCGAAACGCCCCAGCCTTGGGTGTCTTCAGGGTCGCTCCACAACAAATCACACATGGGGCCATCGTGGGGCACCTCCTGTTTGCGATCAATCGTTCTGATCTGGTCTAGAGTTTGGATGGACGGCGACAAGCCGCCGTGAACACAAAAGATACGGCCGTCGATGATGGCGGACAGCGATAAGTAGTCGAAGATCTCGGTGCAGTACCGCCAGACGGTTATAGAGCCGTACTTGCGCAGGCACTCGTCGTAGAAGCCGTACACTTGGGTGATTTGGCGGGATTCGTGGTTGCCGCGGATTAGAGTTATGCGGTCTGGGTAGCGAACCTGAAATAATTGTCAGATTCTCAGGATAAGAACATTTTCAACATTAAAAACCTAATCACTAAGCCATAAAGTAATAAATAAAATATATACAAGGTGGTGACTGACTCAACCGATCATAAGCATTTACTTATGCAATCTCCTGCTTACCTAATCAATTTAGAAAAAAATGGTTCTAATAAAAAGAAGAGATTTAAATTCGTTGCATAAATTCGGCATTAGTATTTTGCGATATATCAATCAAATAAAAAATCAATATTTATTAGAAAAACTATAACATAGCCAAATAAAAAATTTCGTTATTTTTTTCTATTGAATATAAAAAATATAAAAGTTGATACCTGTAACTCGTAAATGTTTAGATATAAAAAAAATTTGAGTACTTCTGCAAATTCACCATTAATAAGTGTCATAAGAAAGTGCAAACCAGAATCTCGTATTATGTCAAATAAGGTTATCAGCAAAAAAAAAAAATCGCTAAATTTACATTTTAGCCAATATCTAGTGACCTAAGGAGCAACTTTCGTCTAATTTAACCAACCTCGTATCTCTTACAGTTCTCGATATCCCAATGCATTCGTACTTTTAATGGGGCACACTGTTTCAATTTAGAGGCTCACCATTGAAATCTCGAGAACTATAAGAGCAACGACTTCGGTTATACGAGTATTAGACAAAAGTTGTTACACTAGTAGTAGGCCAATTTAATGATGATTTTATTTTCTAGAAATTTTTTTCTGTCGGTTATATTCAAGATATGACAAACTTATAATTTTTTAAATGGAAGGAATCAATAGCAAGAAATGTCACGACAAAAAGAGCAACTTTTTTTATAAGTTTAATGAAATATAACTTAGTATACTTCTAGTGGCATTCTACGTGAAAATAATGAAATACTAATTTTTGTTTGCCTGACGATGAGCTCAAGAATTATTTTTCCACAAATAAAATTTAATAAACCAATGACAAATAGTTCACTTTTAATACCGTTCTAAAAATTTAACGACCCTAACCTAACCTAACCTAATTTACTTATAAATTATGATATATGATATATGGTACTCATACAACTAAATTAACTACTATTCATTTGTTTATTAAATTTTATTTCATAATTCAAATGTTATTAGGATTAATTCTGAAAAACTTGATGATAAACAGATAAAATATTATAGTCGAAACTTAGTTGTTGGAAGAAGAAAGGTATTGAAACTCAACTTCTCATAGCAAACGTTTCGAGTATTATTGACTCTTCATCAGTGCCTAGTGTGAAAAACGTAACAACAGATTAAAATTATTAAAAACACATTAAAATCAAGTGACTTACAAGGAAGTTATAGTCGAACGATAAAATAAATAAATACAGTAATAAACATAACGAACAACATTCACGTACAACAATTACATTAGAACTAAATATCACAGAGCTCAAGGTTAAAATCTACTACACTACTTTCCATCTTCCAACATCCAAGTTTCGACTATAATATTTTATATCAATTTCTGGATGCAATTTTCATCAATTTAATCATAAACTCATCGTCAAAAGA
The DNA here is from genome assembly GCA_963942605.1 of Poecilus cupreus. NCBI lineage: Eukaryota > Metazoa > Arthropoda > Insecta > Coleoptera > Carabidae > Poecilus > Poecilus cupreus. The sequence goes on from OZ012729.1 coordinate 17,755,324, forward strand.
TCAATTAATTTATTTCACGTAATATACAGAATGTCGATAATTGTAATGAAAAAAATCTGCACGGCCCTTTATAAAGCCACACGAGTTACTTACTTGAAATAGTAGCTTTACTTTATTAAGGGCCGGTATTTCCATAAATTTTCTATAAAACTGTTTTGGAAACTACACATTCTACAACTAAAAACTGTATTGGAACAACTATCATTCCATACGCCGCGTATGGAATAAATTCGACGAATCAGAGCCGCATATTAGCGCGATATATGAAGTATCTTGATTCAGTTACTATGGTTACGTCTGTTTGTTTTAATTTAATTTATTTGACTTTGACGTTTTCAACAGTTTTGTGTTTGTATTTTTTGTATAATTTCCAAAATCTTGTTATAGAAAATATAGTCTACATCATGTAACGGAATGGCATATCCCACACTCGCAAACCGTAGCCCTCGACTTCGGTTTGGACTACAAACTTTTTGCTCGTGTGGAATATGTACCATTACAGTACTTGTAGAATATATTATATCAATGGAATAAACAAAAAGAATCGCATCGAAAGATGACATCTAGAAAATAAGAATAATTTAATCTATGAGTTTCATGCGATATTTTTTGTTTATTCTATTGATATATTAAATATCTACTGAGTTTGTACATACCTGCATTAAGTAAAAGGTTAAATTAATTTTTGAAATAAAAAATAGACCGAAGAAATATACAATCAATTTGACAAATGTCGAAATTTGACAATCGTCAAAATTTGACAAAACAATTTTTATTTATTTTTCAAATAAAAACCTATTTTGTAAAAGGTTGCCATATGTAAAAACAAATAAAAAAACATCTGAAGAGGAATATTAAACGATTAATTTCTATGAAAACAATTTTACACAATTCATCAATAAAGCAAACATAAATAATATTCCATATTTTTTTAATTTCGTTAGTTCTATTCGCACATTTTTACAAGTTCGATGGCTTTGTGTGGCTTTACGAAAAGCCGTGCAAATTTTATACATTAGGATTATCAACTCAGAATTAACCAAAGAATCGTTATACCTAAAGTTTATCAGTACTTTTCCGGAACTTCCTGTAATACTAGAAATGTTACAAATCATTAAAATAATTTAAAAAATAATAGCTTTTTCACTACTATTGGTTCTCTTTAAAAAGTTATAAATTTGTGTCATATCTTGAACATGACCACAGAAAAAAAAACATCGCAACTGGTTAGACAGTAAAAATATGTAGGTACCTTTTTATTTGAAACATTTTTTCTCAATATGCGATAGTTTAAAAATTATTTACAATAGAAAAAATTAATACAAACATCTTAAAATTGGTCTACTAGTATGGAAACTTTTGTCTAATTTAACCGAAGTCGTGTAGCTCCTATAGTTCTTGAAATTTCAATGATGATTCTCGCAATTGAAACACTGTATACGTATTTCTTTCGTATATCTCTTTACTTTAAAATACCGTATCTCAGGGTTTAAATAAGGTTTTTAATATTTTCGATATAAACATAACTTACAACATTATTAGGTAACCCTGAAAATAAATTCAAACGTCCTAACAAATCGGGAATTTATCATGTACATGTAATGATTGTGATAAAGTTAAAATCGAGCAGACTAAAAGACAAATAAAGACTAGATTTAAAGAACATATTTTCCATAATATTAGTTCAAATAACTTAAAATTTCTAAAAAACAGTAACAATAGTTAGACGCGTTTGAGAGTTGGATCCAATCTTGAGCACTGCCTTGATTTAAAAATTGTGTAATCTTGATTGTATCAATTTTTTCTTCTACTGATGATAACTTAGTTATCGAAATACGTATATAGATAATTAATGTATTACTTTAAGGCTTAGAGGTTAGATTTAATATTTTAAATAGCTTACCTTTAATGCTAGTAATAAAAGGAATGTTTCTACACTGTAAAACCCTCTGTCAACGAAGTCCCCCATGAATAAATAGTTTGTTTCAGGAACATCGCCCCCAACTTTGAAAAGTTCTTTTAAATCATAAAACTGACCATGAATATCACCGCATACCTAACAAATTATCACATAAATTAGTATTTTAAAACCTTGTAGATATTTTTCACGTAATAACTTACTGTAACTGGAGAGTCTACTCTCTGAACATTGCTTTCTTCCACTAAAATTTCTCTTGCTTTGGCGCATAATGCTTTAACTTCTGCTTCTTTGATAATCTCACACTTTTTTAATTGTTCAATTTGTCTGTCTAAGTCACTATTATCACTCATTTTGTGGTAAATCTAAAAGAGATTGTAATTATTGGCAGATGTTTAAAAAGTTCAGTGACACATTTATATATTATAAGGTTATGTTCGCTTTCAAAGTAAACTGCGTTTAATAATTAGCGTATAAAGATTGAAATATAGTTTAAAACTACAACACTATTAAGATACTTTACGTTTTATTTAAGAATATAACCTGATTAATGTTAGTAAACCAAATAGTTTGAGCTATTTTACAAGCACAAAAAAACTTGCTGCTCACTACATGTGATTACTTTTTATACACAGTGGTTATAGCTTTAATCTTATCTATTAATAACTACGCATTAAATTTATTTAATTACTCGGTTTACTGGATATTTATAGTTATTTACCTGTACAATCTACAATCAACAATCACAATCAACCCTTAACCGGCCTGCACTCCACTGCCACCAACATAACCTGCGCAAGTTATTTTAAAACAGCTTTAAAATAGTGACATTTTACTTACCTTGCGATACTGAAATAAAATATTTTATTTATTTCTGTCAACCATTTAGTTATACCTTCTTGTAGTTCAATAGAACTTTGTATAAAAATTGTAATTTTTATTTTTCTTAACTCATTTAAATGTATTTATGTCAGTTTATTGGTTACACTGTGGATGAAGTGCCTAGATACATACTATCAAAGACCTACGTCGTATGACTCAGTTTTAATTTTTCAATGTTTGATTTAAATTTCAAATAATTATCATACATTATACTTTACACTTCTATAATAGTAATATCAAAATGTTTTAGAATAAAATTATTTCATTAATATTGTGCGTTTTACAGTTTGAAAATTTTCTGGAACGTATTTCTGAGTATACAATACGACGCATGTCACTTGATGTACGCAAATGGCTGGCGTTCTTCGTCACACGACGTATGAGTGTTGAATGTTTTTAGCAATGAATTATTGATAGTGTACGTAGTTTTACATAGTTTTTTTGGTGCAAATTGTGCAATTGTGATTCGATTTTCGTGTGTTAATTCATCAATAACAAGATGGGAAATATTCACACCGTAGGACCTAACGAGGCGCTAATTGTATCAGGTAAGTGCTGGAGACTGATTGTTTACATTATTCTTGTTCGATTTTTTATTGTTAAAATCGTCCTTGTTGTACTCTATTATTATTAATTAAGACTCTTATACATGGGACATAAGACATGTCAAGCGAATCTCGAGTTATTCATAAAAAAAAAATCATTTGTTGTTAATCTAAACATTAGTTTATATTACGCAATTTATAATCTGGATTTTCCAGCAGATTTCCTTATTCATTCTGGAAAAATATTTATTGGAAGTTCTTAGTTTTGAAATTTGTTTAAGAGCTGAAATTCTGGAAGTACAACAGGCACCTGACAGGAACGTAATACATATTATTGTATAAATTAAAATATTAAATAATTTTTTCTTTATTTACATTTTAATGTAGCATAAAAGGGAAACTAGTAAATCAAATAATTATTATTGTTTCATAATAGATAATTTACATCTATATATAGGATTGATAAACATCTTTAATTAAACACGGTTACTGTTATGATGTGCATTGAACAGAACTGGAAGAAATAAAAAATTCAAGGTTATTTAATTTTTATTTCACCTTTGAACTATTAAAAAACAACTTAATTGTCCAAATTGCAGATAAATTCTATAATCAAGGACTTTAGAAACCCACTACGAAATATATTCATATGTTTGTACCGTCAATATTTATTTGACTATGTTTTCCTATTGAAATTTAAATATGGTGAGCAGATAACGTTAGTCAAATTGTGTGAGTTTAAAAATAACTTTTTCTGTGTAAACACTTGTGGAACTCTGTTGTAAGCTACAGTTATAAAAAAAATCCGTATATGAAGTCATTTCATGGACTAGTTAACCCAGTTTTTGAACTATATAAATTAATATGTACAATAGTAATTTAAAGAATACGGTTTGGTTTAGTTCAAACCCGAATAAACAATATATTACAATGTACCGAAGATATTTTTCTTGAGAATAGTGGACGTTTTTCTATGAAAATTAAATTCGCCTCGGGCAGATTTACTAATTATAAATCAATACCTACATTTATTATTTACAATTAATCAGTTAAGGATGCTTCTTTAGAAGATCATTACGAAAATATTATGATTGTCAGAATTCTAATTATTATATCTATAAAATATAGCAGTGTAAAAAGAACTTTTTATATTTAGAGTTCATAATGAAGTCATTATAAAACAGTTGCGTATCGAAAGAGCCTTCATTTCGATACGTAATTTTTTGTTTTAGAATGTTGGTACTATATGATATTTACTTAAAATAATTAAACAAATCAGAACTGACATGCACTTTCAAATACTTCATTAAATGTCAATTCAATGTTACCAACACTACAAATATAATTGTTCTAAATCAATTCTGTTTAATGTAGCATTTTTTTTTTAATACTCTGTTTCTCTGTTATAGGTATAAAAGACCCAAAATATAAAAATAGTAGAAATGACTCATTTCAATTCTACAATCTGTATATGCTCAAAAATTAAATTGTTTCTTTTTATCTCCCGCCACATCCTGTAAGGGAGGTATAGGAATCATGCAAAAAATTCGGGAGTGAGTTTTCAGTGGGTGACTACGTTTTAGGATCCATAGAATACGATTTTAATAGTTTCGCGATGATGTCTCTGTGCGTCTGTCTGTATGTCTGTCTGTTTGTTTGTGTGTGTGTGGATCTTTGGAGTTAAGGTTTCTCAAAAATTGCTAAACTGAAAATTTTTATATTTTGTATATATCAATTGTGTCCCCTTGGGAATAGCCTCGGGAATAGCTGATTAGTTTTTGGTGTTAATCTAATAACCGGAAGTGAATGAAATATCTTAGTAAATTTATGGTCTAATGACTATTTTTGTTTTAGAATATTGATTCAAATAATATTACCTACAATTGTTGTTTGAAACTTTTTTCTCTTACTGTCACCATTTAAACAGTAAAAAAATTGATTTGCGATTTCTTAATTTTGCGGTTAAGTATTTTAAAATTATATTGACAAATATACCTCTTGTACTTAATTAACAATTTGAACAAATATGACAATTTGTCAAATTAAAATTTTGTCAATTCTTAATTTTTAACAAGAAAAATTGTTATTTTTATTCATTTGCGGGATTTATAAAATTTAACAAATAATAACAAGTAAATTTAGCTAACTTATCAATTTGAAATTGTTAAAGAAAGTTTATATCCTTTGTGACAACTTAATTTGTTATAATAACTATGATTTATTGTTTTGCTACAGTATAATTACTAATAAATTTTGTCAAAAGTACATAAAAATAAATGTTAATAATTACTATATTCACAAATATATTTAGTTACGAAATACACAAAAATAATTTGCTACTTGCTAGCAAATTTGAAACTCCTTAAATTAACAAAATTCAACGGTGGATCGTCTGGGACCTAAAATTTTGTCAATTTTCACTATAAATTTTTTACTGTGAGGGGCAACACGTTCAAGAAAAAATTAATTTTGCCCGTAACAGTTTACTATATAAGATTTTTTTATTAATTTGTGTAATTATTTTCACAGAATCCAAAAAGCCTCTCATAATTTTATTATGAATTGTGAATTATGTTTCAATGTATTGTTTCTTTTTATTCTTTATTAATTACAAATAAAAGACGCCAATAGTATACCGAATCACAACCACTGGTTCAATAACCACAGCTTGACTACACGTACCACACCAAACCATAGTCAAGATCGTGGTTAAGTTACGGAATATACTATAATATAATAATGTTCTGGACGAAAGTAATTAGGATAACAATAATTTGAACAAGCAGATATGTTTAAGTACATCGAATAAAATTTACGTTCTGCCATAAAATTGTTTACGTCTTCATGAGTCACAAACTGGGTACATTCCAAGAATTTTCCTTGAATTCTCTTGCCTTTCCCGGAGTTTTCTGACTGGAGACTCCACGACTGCTTGCGAATTTCGTCGAATGTAGGCGACCCACTTGGCGTGGAAGCTGAGCGTGGTGCCCGCCTGTCCGGCGCCAACGGGAAACGGGTTGTAGTTTTTAGTTCAATTGAGATTACTACAGAACATCACAAAATTAGGTCGGAATTATTTTTAGATAAGTGCTTCGAACGATAAATATTTTAAGTTGAAAGTATTGGATCACTGGTTATATGGATCATTTTTACTGACATCTACACATGCAGAAGTGTGTTTTAAATGTTCTAACCGTTTTGTCCTTGGCTAATGTTAGGTTATGTTACATTCGTCAAAAACAAAGGGAATTGCTATTAAATGTAATGTGCAAATTAAATTTCCTTTGAGTATAAAATTTTGACTGGGAACCATTTTTTAAATGTGGAATTGTTTGTCAACTGTTAAAAATGAATATGTATTTTTTCAAGTAAAATAACAACGTAATGAAGACAATTGTTATCATTTGTCACTAAAATTACACATTTTACACGAAAATTGCATTAATTTTGTTTAGATTTATGTATAGTTTCGACGGTGTTAAAAGTTAAACGTGACAACGTTGTATCTTCAAAAGATCAGTTCATAGATTTAATAATATATATGGATGGAGCGTTGGCTATGCTTTTACTTCAGTAATCTGTAACCAACATAAAAGAGAGATAGTCATATTTTAAATTGCGCGGTGGAAGAAGAACAGCACATTTTTATGTCACCCGTCACGTGGTATGACTATCTCTCTCTTATATTGACATTAAACTGCCGTATGTAAAAATCAAGAAAATGTTACCCACAAATTCATGTATTTTCACTAGGTTGAAAATTGTCTCGTTTTATAGTTAATATCCATTTCCTGCTTAATCCATACTTTTCGGAAAACTGTAATAAATATGTATATATACAGTGTTCTAACCTAAAAGTGACATATTTACCTGTCAAATAAAACACCGTCTTTTGTAGCCTGTTTGGTACAATTATATGCACAACAGGATTTTACAATATTTGATATATTTACATATGCATAAATAATTGACAAAATTATAAATTATGGACAAAAGCTCACACAAAAGTCTATCAAAACAGTATTCTACTCACATGTCAAACGTCAAACCAAGTTCTTGTCATTTTGAGATGAAAGTCACGTGACGGGTGGTCTTTCATCTCTCTGTCTCTATCACGCTGTGTTGGTTACAGACTATCTTTGTCTATACTCCTTCCATACATTTTATTAGTTCTATGGTCCACACAGATCCCGGCTATTTTATATTTGTTTTCTTGTGACGATTCTTTCGCCCATGTTAACAAAAATATAATAAATATATCATCATTATGTTTCTAATTTGTGTCTATACTCCTTTCATATAATTGATTAGTTTTATGGATCAGTTTGAAGGTTGGTAATTTTGTAAATCAAGCGGCATTATGTTTATGGATGTAAACAATATCTCCCGCTATAGATTTCTTATCAAACAATGCAGGAACATGGACCACCACTATCAAGAAACGTTCATCCCTACAAAAAATTCAGTTTTCAATTATGACACATGTCAAAATTTTTGAGCGGATTTTAAACTGAAATGCGACGTTGCCACGCTTCCCATTCGATGTGTTGATTTTCGTGCAGTTTGTTTCATTAATTAATATTTTCTTGTTACACAATCTCTGAAAGGTAATGACGCTTCAATATTATGATAATGATGTCCCAGCTACTGATTTATCAATAATTTGGAATATTCTCATTACCTTTTATGAGTTTATTTTGGCATTTTTAGCCCCCAAATGTCACTTTTCCATAAGAATTCGTGTTAAATTAGCAAAACTTCAAACTGTAATAACTTTTTTTGGACGGTATGAATGATTAAAAAAAAAAACATGCATTAATTTTTTGTGCAATGATCTAGTTTAAATTTCAATCAATTCTCATTATTTTCGAAATAGTGTTAGAACATCCTTAAGTTGCAGAATCAATTAACTCATTTGAAACATATGTACTTCTACATCGAAAATTAGTACCTACTGAAATATGGAAAGCATGTAAACATAAAGCTATTTTTATTTTTCTACGAAATCGTCAAAATTTTATCGGCAAGGTTAGCTAATTCCTTGTCCAAGGTTCCTTGTTTTATACTGTCGTATATTTTCATTTATCTTTTCTTTAAATTAACCTTTTCTGTTCCCTGTGTATTCAAGATAAAAACAACATTATAGAACCACATATATTAGTGGCTTTCAAACTTTAAATCCATTAAAATATTGATTAAGTGTCGTCAATTTCTGATCGGGTCGACAAATTTGGCGGCTGGTAAATGCAACTTACACGGAAAATATACAGGGTGGTCCATCGGTCTGTATTTTTTATTTTATGCTATTATTTTAAAAATTACCGAAAAAAATTTTCAACTAAACTTACTTTATATTAAAATGCCAGCGCATCTGTAGCATATGTTTTTCTACCGGGTGTTCCATTTTCGCGCAATGATATGCAACTTTGTATTTTTAAATGGAACAGCCTGTATATTTTTGCAAAAATTTAAAGAACATTTGTTTCTCTTTAAAACAGTTCTTATTCATTATAGTCCTAAAACGATCAGTACAGAAACTGTTCACGTTTTTATTAATGAAAAATCGCACACGGAAAGTATGCCATATGAAATTAAAACAATAAATAAAGTTATAAAAAATGTACGAATTGAACATCAATTCGTCAAACTAAATAAAACAAAAAAGTAGATAAACTATATGAAAAAGCAAATAATAATTATTAAAGATCTGACAGCAAATAATTTGATTGTTGAAACACATTCATGGCATTCTTTCTGTGTACGATTCTTTAATAATAAAAACGTGAATAGTTTCTGTAATGATCATTTTAAGAGTTCAATGAATAAGACCTATTTTAAAGAGAAATGAAGAAGCTTTAAAATTTTGCAAAAATATGTAGGGTGTTCCATTTAAAAATACAAAGTTGCATATCATTGCGCGAAATTGGAACACCCGGTAGAAAAACTTATAATGCAGATACATAGGCATTTAAATGTAAAATAAACTTTGTCTGAAAAAATTTTCGGTAATATTTGTAATAATCGTATAAAATAAAAAATACAGACCGATGGACCAGCCTGTATAATACATTTTACAACAAAAATGTGACAATAAAAGATGTTCAGAATTTAAAAATGCTTAAATATTAATATTTCACAATATATCAATTAAATTCCACTTCTGGTCATTGGATTGCTACCGGATGTAGAATTAAAATGTGGCGTATAGGAATTTCAATGCTATTTTTTATTGCTATAAATTTTTTCCTATTCACTTTATAGCAAAAATGTAAATACAAAAGTTATTCAGAATTTAGTAAGGCCCAATTGGTTATTTATGACTTTACGAGTAAATATTAATAAATTAAAATAATTTTTATTGGAAAAGTTATAACTTATAACACAGCCATGGAAAATTAATCAAAGACGAAAAATATTTGACATTTCACAATCTTATTTTAATTGATATATTGTGAAATATTATTATTTAGGTAACTAAATGGGCCTTATTGAATTGAATGCATTTTGAAATTCTGAACAATTTTTTTTTATAAACACTTTTGTTATAAAAGTGAATAGGTAAAAAGATACAATATAAAAAATCTGTTGTGGGCACCACAGTACCTCCCGCCATAGATTTCTTATCAATTAATGCAGGAACACCGACCATCATTATCAACAAACGCGCATCCCTTCAAAAAATTGAGTTATCAATTATGGCAAAAACAAAAAATAATATTTTTCAAGAGTTTTTTTTATATGCACAAGTTATCAGATTTAAACGAAATGTTAAAATGTAATTTGTCTTTAATGTGCTGTAATTCGTAAATGGTGACAGTAAGTAAGAGAAAAATATTTCAAACATTAATTGTAGATAATAATATATGAAATATTATTCTAATAACAAATTGTTATTAAACCATAATTTACTGAGATATCTCAAAATAACTTGATAGTGCTTCAAGTAAACTACCATTTCCGGTTATTGGATTATCACCAAAAACTAATCAGCTCTTCCTAAGGGGATACAATTGATATGTACAAAATATTAAAATTTTCAGTGTAGTAGTTTTTGAGATCCACACAAACAGACTGACAGACAGACACACACACATAGACATCATCGCGAAACTATTTAAATCGTATTCTTTCTCAAATGTGTTCATCCACTGAAAACTCACAACCGAATATTTCTCATGATTCCTATACCTCTCTTACTGGAGGAGGCGAGAGGTAAAAAAACAACAATTACTTTAACAAAAATATTCACTTTATTACTATTTTTTGTGTATTAAATTTTAATTAGCTGTTCAGGTATTATAATACAAATTGTGTTCTGTAATTAGCAAGCTAGTTCTATTCATCAGATTTAGAATAGTGACATATTTTTGTGCGGTTACCTAACGTCAAATCCATGCCCTTACTTTGTTAAAATACTTTTTTTAAGCTATTTAAATCATATCTTCGCTGCATATCATAACCTATTACTGCTATAGAAAATTAAAATACACAATTAAATCGATAGGAAGCTTCTAATAAGCTACGTCATCAATGCCCCCACCTCTCAATCCGCTTATTAGGTCACTGACCACACCAACACATTCAAATACTACACATACATACTCAGCATGACGTCATACTGTCGTCACTTTTTATTGATTGGAATTCTAACTACGTAAGGCTGGTCTGTAGTCTTTGAATTTTCCTGATTGCGGGCCTGCATTGCGTGATCGGTCCCTAGGCGTGAATCGAATAACACATTGTTATTGTAATTGAACATTACTTTGATGGCTTGATGACGTAGTATATGATTGTATGTAGTTTTAGTGCTATGGAATTAATTTAGGATTTTTGGGTGAAGGTTGATCATTTGATTGGCTGAAAGGAAGGACGATTGAATTGTTGTGTTTTTGTTATTTGGGTTGGAAAATTCTTTTGGATAAGATAGTCACATTTTTCTATCAGGTGTTCTATTTTCACGCAGTGATATTAATCTTTATATTTTTTAATGGAACAATATACAGGATGTATCCTTTAAAACAACCAGTGTTTTTTTGGGCAAATTAATTTTTGAGAAAAATGTTATGTACAAAAAATGACCAGGTCCCAGGTCCCATTTAATAGAAATAACAAACAGAAAATTCAACCAGTGGTTCTCAAACCTCTAGTATAAATTTAATTTTGTTTTAGTTTAGTTGGTAACCTATTAAAATTTTTAGTTCATTATATAGATAATTATTTTCTTATTTCAGCGACATAACTATGATACGAGGTTGTATAACAATTATTTCTAGAAAAATGATTTTAAAAACCAGAAATATTTTTACAATATGAAGTTGGCTATGCAATAAACAAATATAAACAAATGACAATTTCTTAGTAAAACACGTTATTTTACAAAAGAAAATAATATACTTTTATAACCGGGGCAATAGTCCTATTAATAGTTTTTTATTGCATAGCCTACTTCAATATTGTAAAATTATTTCTAATTTTTAATATATTTTTTCTCGAAATAATTGTTATACAACCCCAAATCATATTTGTATCAGTAATAATATAACAAGAGAGTGAGAATTAATTGAAAATAATTTGACAGATCTTTCGAAAACTTGTTGCCAGGCAATAGCCACGAAAGCCCGTAGGGCTTGAGTGGCTATTGCCAAATGGCGACAAGTTTGAGAAAGATACTGGAGAATTATTTTCAAATTTATCGAACTCTCGAGTTATATTTAATTAGATTATTTTTTGAATTCATCATCAGGCACGTCACTAAATCTATCTTTTTTGCTCATTTTTACTTGTGTTGATGATAACTATCTGAAATTTGACATCTGTCAACAAAAACAAAAAAGCTACAGAGAAAATTGCCGGGAATAATCACAAGAGCATTATTCTCAGTATAATAATGACAGGATTGGTTAAAACGCAGGCACGTGACATACAATAAAGCATTTCATTGGTTTTAAGAAACGTCAAAAAATAATCGTTGAAATAAGAAAAAAGACAAAAAATATTTATATAGGTTACTATTTAAAAAAGTAATTTAAATTTATACTACCGTTGGAGAATTACTGGTTGAATTATCTGTTTGTTATTTCTATTAAATTAGGCCCTTTTTGCTAGTCATTTTTTGTATAAAACATTTTTCTCTAAAATCATTAGGTCGCCCAAAAGAGCGCTGGTTTTTAAAGTAAACATCCTGTATATTTTTAGAAAAATTTTAAAGATCTTTTGTTTCTTTAAATCAGTTTATATTCATTATGTCAAAAAATGATCAATTTAGAAATAATTATTAATCCAGAACAGAAACATTCATTGCTTCCATTGAATGCATAGTAATTCGGTAGATTTGTCTTCAGTTTTCAATTTGTTTTATTTAATGATGAATATATGATATTTAACGATGACGATTAACAGCAAAAGATACTGTTCAATGCCACTGTGTTATAATTATAAAAGTTAGTATCAATATTCACTTCATCCCTTAATATGCATTATTATCGAAATATGGGTCATTAAATTGGAAAGCCTATCTCAAAAAGAATTCATATCTGTTTGTTCTGATCACTATGTGGCTACTGCTTTTCATCAAATCAAATTAATTTGATATACGTCATATTTTTTTACCTGAATTTATAAATAAAATTGATTTCAGTTCGCCAATATTCAACACACAGATATTTGAAAACTTGGGTTGTACCATCACAAAATGTCCCCAATAGAAAACTTGACAAAAATGCAACTAAACACAAGATTTGTTCAGAAAATAACCGAACTTCATTTAAAAAAACTTAAATTGTTACTTTTACAGCATTCCCTTTCCTATTCACATACTTTTCCCAGCGCTGTTTCCATTTCGCGAAGCAGTCCTAGATAGTTTCATTTGAACTGGCTTTTAATGCCTGTAACTTTGATGTCATCAATAACATGAAAACGACGTATTTTAGCACAGTTTTCAATTTCGGAAATGCGTAAAAATCGCAACGAAACCAGGTCTGGCGAGTAAGGAGGCTGATGGCGTACAGTCATCTGATTTTTGGCACAAAACTGTCAAAGCTGAGTGTACAAGAATCATCAGTTGTCTCGCCACAACTCTGTTCTCTTTTTGCGTTTCTATGAAAGTTTATGTTGTATCGTTGCTCCAGAGAGTTGTCCATTTAAAAAAATCGCTGCTATCACTTAAATACGTTGCAGTCAAATAACAATATCACGAAAACTAACCGAGATATCAACAGTCCAAAAACAAGTGGTTACAGAGGAGGTTGCATAACGTAATACTGCCAACCGCATATCACTAAATATCTCCATTGGCGTGTATATCGAAAGGTCCGGTTATTTTCTAAACCGACTTCGTATGTTTATAACTCGAATTAACAATGTTTTAACTCAACTACAAAAGCAATAACATCGAATTGGAACGGTTAATTATAACTTGTTTCTTGGAAAAAACATAGTAGTTTGTTTTCTCTGTTTCGCTACTGTCCGACCTGCCACCTACATTAGGTTTTGTTCCCAATAAGTAAAAACTATATTTTTATAAACTTTATTTTTAAATAAAATATTTATAAATAGCATTAGAGTAGTAGTATACAGTCAGAGCTATAATGAACTGTATACAATAATTATAAACTGTAACAACGACCTTAAAATTATTTCCAAGATTCCTTAATTAAATCCGCTGCCTTTTCCCCGATCATAATCGTAGGTGCCGTGGAATGGGCCGAAAGCGCAGAAGGAATAACAGAATTATCAGCTACTCTTAATCCTTTGACACCGTGCACCTTCAAATGTTCATCCACCACAGCTGTCTTATCTCCTTTAGGTCCCATTTTGCAAGTTCCCGCTTGGGAATTTGGTATAGATAGCTTGCGAGCGGCACATTCCCAGTAATCCCTACTGTCATGTCCGTGTTGCTGGCATCCTGGGATGACGACCTCAGCTAGTTTGCTGCCCCATTTGTGGAAAGGTTCACTGTTGGAAACTTCCAAAGCTGCTTTGATTCCTTGCACCATCGTCTCCATATCATGGTCATCGGGATCGGAAAAGTGATTGCCATGGATTCTGGGCCAATGGAAAGGGTTTTTAGATTTGAGCTCTACATGACCTTTAGATTTAGGATGAAGGAGTGTAGGGTAGATTGACCAAACGTAGTGACCTTCTAAGGGTTTCCAAACATGTTCGTAAGTCTCATCATCTAAACCTGCTGAACGTTTAAATATTTCCCCATGTTCTTTATCGAAAGGTCTGGAAACGAACTGTAACTCGATATCCGGGTAGTCCTTATCGTCCTTAGAGGCTTTGGTTTTGATGTAGCCGAGGGCTTCAATGTCTTGGGTTGTGGTTAAAGGTCCTTTACCTTCTGTCAACCACAATTTCAAGTTTTCATCGAGAGATGGGTGGTGTAAAGCTTCTGTTTCGTTAACCAAAAAGTTCAGCCCTAAGAAGGTATTGTGATCTTGGAGGTTGCGTCCTACGCCCTCTAGTTCTACTTTGACTGGGATACCATGTTCTTCTAGGTGTTTTTTAGGTCCAATACCGGATAACATTAAAATTTGCGGCGAATTATAAATACCAGCAGCTAGAACAACTTCTCGTTTTGCTTTGGCTGCATGTAATTTACCCTCTTTGATGTATTTAACTCCTCTGGCTTCATGAGTGTGTTCCCCAATTAAAATAGAAGTGACATGGCTGTTTGGAGAAATCACCAAGTTCTTTCTATGCCCTGCTGGTTCCAAGAACGCACTGGAAGTCGACCTCCTCTTCCCATGATTCGTCGTAGCTTGAGTAATACCGAAACCAAGTTGTTGTTTGCCATTGTAATCAACAGTATGGGCTCCCAGTTTGTGGCCAGCTTCTAGGAAGGTCTCGGCGAGTGGGCTGTGATATTGGACGTTCTCAACATCGAGGGGGCCTCCCTTATTGTGGAACTTGTTGTCGAAATGCTCTAAGGCGACGTCTTCGGATTTCTTGAAGTATGGGAGTACGTGGTTGTAGCACCAGGACTGGAGTTCTTCGTCGGCCCATCGATCGTAGTCCAGGGCGTTGCCACGGGTGTACAGCATGGCGTTGATGGAGGAAGTTCCTCCGAGGCCTTTACCGGAAGTTACTGGGCATTGGTGGTTCACCATTCCTGCAAGATTTACAAATTAATTATAAATCTGTTCACCTTATATTATAAAAGATCCAATATAATACTATGAGACGATCGTATAAGGGGACCAGCGGGGACATCCACCTGAGGGAATTTTTTTTTTTAAACCAGTGGTTCTCAAGGTACAACACAAAGTTATGTATGATGTCGAATGCGTGCTTTAGTGTTGGTAGTTGCTTTTATTGGCAGCAGAATTGTTGCCATACACTACAAATTTTCTTGTTTTTCTAGGTTTTTTTTTTGAAGAAAGTTCCATCTTAACCTATAATTACAAATACAATGTACCTTTCATTTTTACATCTTATTAAAAAAATACGGCTTACATTGGAATACTCTTGAAAAAATTTTAATTTAAAAAAAAACAATTAATTTCAAAATACAATGAAATTTATGTACCTTATGGTTAGTCAGAGCTGGGAAAGATACTTTTATTAAATATCTAGATACTTTTCTAAGATACTTACATAAATTTGTTAAAGATACTTAAGTATCTAGATACTTTTTATTCTAAGTATTTTAAGATACAAATATTTCTAAAAGTATCTAATATAAATACTTAAGATACTTTTTAATATCTTAGATACATTGAGATATTTTAGATACTTTTAAATATCTTAAATACTTTAAAATATCTTAGTTAGGTACTTTTAAGAAATATTTGAGTAAATTTTAAATATTTATACTAACTGTAAGCTTAAACTTTAAAAAATATATCAGATATTTCAAAATATTTCACTGGCACATACCTTAAATATATGCAAATAAGATACTTTTTTTTTAATAAAAGATACTTTTTAAGATAAAAGATACTTTTTTTAAGATGAAAGATACTTTATAAGATAAAAGATACTTTTTTAAGATAATAGATAGATACTTTTAAAAAGTATTTAAATAAAAGATACATTCTACATAAAATAGAATGTATCTAAGATAAAGTATCTTAGATACTTTTAGTATCTTAGATACTGCTAAATATCTTTTTATGTAAGATACTCCCAGCTCTGTGGTTAGTTCAGCTTTCTATCACTAGTTTTAATTTTAGATGTTGTATACTGTTACTTTGATTTTTTCCTAATGAAGCAAAATGTAATATTTTTTATTTTTGTTCAAAGATAATGAAATTTATTATTCTATTTATTCATTATTAGTAGGACTACCGTAACCTTTGTTTTATTTGCAATAATTTTCATATTATATTGTCCAATCGCTTCATTCCATATTTTTACATTCTGTTGCATTTTTTTCACTCCCTGACATAAGCAGTAAGTACATACTGATATTTTCCTATTTCACGTACACAAAATCAATTTTGTGACAATGTTTTTTTTCAAAAACAAAGCTACAAAATTGAATTTTATGCAACTATGTTTTTAGGGAATTTATAATAATAATGATGATAATATTTTATCACGCCTTTAACCCATTATGGGTGTGGCACTTTGCTTACGCAGATCTCGGTAAGTGATATATTTTTGCGTATGAAGTGCGGTTACTAGCCGTCAAATCATAACCTCCAAAGATGTTAGTGGAGGGGAAACCACATGGGTAAATTTAAATTCGCAACTATCAGCTGTGGGATTTGAACTGAGGATTTCACGATCCACAGTCTACCACGGAGCTATTTACCCCATTTATTATTTGTAAAATTAATAGTCTGTCAAACTTGGGGCTGTCATTGCTCATGTAAAATGATTGAATCGTAGCCCCTGCGTCTGGGTTGCGGCGTGGGACCCGATAGGCCCCGCGGGCAAAGCCCCTTGGTGACCAGTGGTATATTAAACAAACCGTACAATTTTATTTTATTTTTATTGAATTTATGAACGTGAAATAGGAAAAGTAGTATGAACAACTCGTGTTACAATGCCTAATTGTAATACTCGTATTACAAAAAAGGTCATTGTAGCACTAGTTGTTCAATATACTATTGTATTGGGCTTAGGTTTCTGTATCCTACATGTAACATGCTGAACTTAGGATCACATTATAGCATAATTTCATTCATAAATTATTATACATCCTATTTCTAAATATACAATTGTTTTTATCACAATTAAACTTGAAAATTGAAATGTTATATTCTGATATCTGCCCGATGATGTGATGATATATTTACTTCCCCTGGTTTCCAAATTTACACAAAACCAGTTTTTCTTTTAATACCCACAAGATAACACGGCAGCATCGAACCCAAACCCTATCCTCTTCCTGTTGCTTGCTTCGCGTTTACAGACTGTTGAATCTCGGTCGATATTGTAACGGAAGCATCACAGCGGACGAAGTGAAGTAGAAATGATGTCTGATGCGTGGAATAATTAGGTTATACGCGACTGTTGCACGTCATGATACACGTATACTGTACGCTGCAATGTAAATTCTGCTTCATTCAATTTGATGCAGAGATAAGTGGATTGACTGCAGCAGAGGACGGCGAGATGAAAGTTTATAATTGGATGAAATGAAACTATAGTAAATATAATATATCACTGCGCTATTCACACATTTCTGTGTGTGGTACTCTGTTTTGGGGCAGAACTTGGTAGGTGATGTATTTTTCGTCAAGTTAAACCTCCAAAGATGTTAGTGGAGGAGATGCAACTGGACTTATTTTTACCTCCTGCCTACCTCTAGGTAAGGGAGGTATTGTTTTTGGTCAAAAATTGGGTAGTGAGTTTCCAATGAATAAGTACGTTTTAGGGTCCCTACAATACGATTTTATTATTTTCGCGATGATGTCTGTATGTATGTATGTATGTATGTATGTATGTATGTGTGTGTGTGTGTGTGTGTGTGTGTAGTCTGTGGCATTTTTTCGTCTCGCATAACTCAAATACTATAAAACCAAAAAATACTATTTTGTGAATTATTGTTTCTTATATTTAAATGAAGAGCTGATTAGATTTTGGATAAAATAGGTCAACCGGAAGTAGCAGTTTACTTGAAGCCCTTAACAGTTTTTCGTGAAAAACACGGTTAAATTTCCTTTTTCAACAATTTATGTTATTTTGAAAGTTGTAGAATATTTAATTTTACATGTGTTTCGATTACACTAATTTTATTAATTTTCATTAGATTTAGATATAATAAAATATAAAGAAATTAAATTTCATAAATTTCCTAGTACACAATGGAAACACTTAAATATTTTCAATTTTTTACGAAATGTGACACATGTCATTGTGATTGTGAAGCTGTTTTCTTAGTGAAATATATGTCAAAAAATTATATAAATGTACGAAGGAAAATCAAAATTAACAAAATTAACATGCAGTGTTCGGTGGTATGCGCTTTCACAAAGCGGTCACCTATCCAAATACTGGCCGCGGACAATGCTGCTTAATTTGCTTTATCGAGTGAACCGGCTTCAACGCTACCTGCCATGTCCGTTGCCTTTTATTGTGAATTGAGATCCCCTGCTACCCAGATATTTTTCGCAAGAAATCCGGACAGAATAAATAATTTGATATGGCAAGCACATAACCTCTCACTTAAACAATTTTTAAACGGTGCAAAATAGAAATAAATTCCAAATAAAAATTGTATCTAATATTATTTAATATATTTTTTATAATAACAATATTTATTCTTATTATTATTTACTGAGATATGCGCAAAATATCTCATGGGGCTTCAAGTAATTTACCACTTCCGGTTGATGGTCAGTCACCAAAATATAACTAGTTTTTAATTTGTATTTACAAGATATAAATATTAAGTTAGAAAATGGTATTTTATTAGAATCTGATGTGGCCACCACATAACTTCCCAAAAATTTTAATTTCAAAACTGTGCAAAATATAGAAATAAGTTTCAAATAAAAATTGTAGCCAATGCTATTCTACATCTTTTTTGTTATGACAAAATTTACTGTAATTCAATTATTTACTGAGATATTCCCAAAAAACCTGATAAGTCTTCAAGTAAACTACCACTTCCGGTTTATAGATTGCTACCAAAATGTAATCAGCTCGTAACCTTAACATTCAAATTTTAAATATGAAATTTCAAAACGATATCTTTATTAGATTTTAAGTTATCGTGGACGAAAAAGCGCCACACAGACTAACACACACACACAAACAGACGTCATCGTGAAAATAGTAAAATCGTAATCTAGGGACTCCAAAACGTGCTTATCCGTTGAAAACTCACTACCGAAAATTTTGACCCGTCACAATACCTCCCTTACATATACAGGGTGTTCATTTTAAGTGGTACACTATAGCTAT
Organism: Poecilus cupreus; assembly: GCA_963942605.1. Taxonomy (NCBI): domain Eukaryota; kingdom Metazoa; phylum Arthropoda; class Insecta; order Coleoptera; family Carabidae; genus Poecilus; species Poecilus cupreus. The sequence continues at coordinate 17,775,028 of OZ012729.1, forward strand.
TTCGAGAACTATAAGAACTACGAGGTCGGTTAAATTAGCAAACAATTTCTATATTATAAGACAATTAAAATGAGCGAAACAATAATTTTTTTAGACCAGTGGTTCTCAAAATGCGGGGTGCTACTTTCTTATTTTAAATGGCAACCTACTTTTTTTATTTGCTTATTCGATTCAGTATTTTTTTCTGAATTCAATAATATTCACCTGTAATGACCAAATAATACAAAATATTTGAGGAAAATGCAAATTTAAAAATGTATCATTTTTATTTAAATATGCCTATACAAAGTTTGCCGTGGAAGAAAGCAAATAAATGAAACAATTTTTAATATTAGTTTTTTGAAGTGTACCTCTGTATTTCTGTATTGTAACAATAAAATGAATAATTATTCTCACAATTACAGTTTTTTCAATTATTTCTGCATTTGATTTATTTGTTACATTTTTATTTTGCATTTTTCTCAAATATTTTGTATAATTTGGTCATTACATGTGAATATCATTGAATTCAGAAAAAAAATACTGAATCGAATAAGCAAATAAAAAAAATAGGTTGCCATTTAAAATAAGAAAGTTGCACCCCGCATTTTGAGAACCACTGGTCTAAAAAAATTCTTGTTTTGCTCATTTTAATTGTCTTATAATATAGAAATTGTTTGCTAATTTAACCGACCTCGTAGCTCTTATAGTTCTCGAAATAGCAATAGTGTACCATTGTTTGAGAATCCTGGAATTATTTCAAAAGTCTTACCTAAGCAAGCATGATGCTGAGGTTCCATCTTGTATCCCCAGCTGTAGGCAGAGAGCTGCAATGCTTCTGCAGCTGCTGGAATCTGCCCAATTTTGCTTTCTTCCCCTCCGGATTCCAACAGAAGAACATGCCATTCTGGTACTTCAGATAACCGGTTAGCGATTACTGAACCTGAGGTTCCTCCGCCTATGACGATGAAGTCGTATTCTTCGGGCTCTAAAATTAGAAGATGAAGATAGTTTTATTTAGAAACTCGGTCGTGAACTAATTTCGTTGTTGAAGTATTTGTTAAACCAAAATAAATGCATTTCATGTTCATGAATGTCCAGTTAGTTGGTAGCCTTGAATTAATAATTCATAGTATATATTTTATTAGTTACTTAGTGAAAGTAGAATTAAATTATGATTTGATTGTAAATTAGATAAGAAACCTCAACAGTCTAACTTGTTTACAATTCTAATATTTTCTTCTTAATTGATTTATGAAGAAAATAAGTTGTTGTTGTTATTATAGAAAATAAATTAGTGGTTTCAAGTCATAAATAGAAGTTCTGCAACTGCATCATTGAATTTATGAATAATAAACACAATCAAATAAATTCACAAAACAATTTAATGCTAACTTCATTTTTATTATTACTCATAAGTTCATTTTTCATTCTCAGGACATATTTATTTTAACTAAGGTTGTAATTAATATTAGTTAACATAAAATTTGACAAATTTTGTTAATTTAATTACTTTAGAACGAGTTAAAGTTGATGAATCTGCGCCACTGATACAGTTAAACATATTGGCTGGTACCACGAGTTCTGTTTTGGGATGTTTTAAGAGCAGCGTTTTAGGCTTGGTTTTAGCACTGTACAGTGATCTAAAATTATTTTATAAAAAAATGTTTCAAATAGAAGTTAGAGAGAAATGTATTATCCAGCATTTTTATTTGATGCATTTTTTTATAAAGTAATTTTAGAAAATTGTACAGCACTAAAATCGAGCTTAAAACACTGCTCTTAAAACACTCAAAAACAGAGCTCATAGTACCAGCCATTATTACCATCAGTAATCTAACATATTATGCAACTAATGCCTGGTTGCACCAACGTTAGTTAAATTTTAAACTTTGTTGAAATAAATTAAAGCAAATCGAAGTTATATGTCATACGGAGTAATTAACATTGATGTCAAAAATTACATACGCTTTTATTTATATAAACCAAGTTTAAAATTTAACTACCGTTGGTGTAACCGGGCATTAGTGAGATATTTGATGCGTTTTGTCTATTACCTCACTCGTTCGCTCAACTTTACTCCATGGAATAGTTATTTACTTTACAAGTGGGCAAAGTAAGGAATTACCCACGAGGGAAATTTTAGCACACGAAGCCGAAGGCTGAGTGTGATAATTTTATCGAGTGGGCAATTCCACTTTGCCCACGTGTGAAGTATAACGTTTTATCCAACACTTCTTAATAAATGAAAAATTTATTAAATAAATATTATTTGACAGTGACAAAAGTAATTAATAATTTTCTGATACAGTTATTAAATGATACAGCCACTAATGCCGAATTCATGCAGCCATTTTCATTTACATTTAATTTAAATTTATTTTAATTTAAATAATAAATATGTATTATCAAATGTAAGCATTCATGCAATCATTTAATTTATATTCTTATTTTCATTTTTATTTAATTTAATTTATAAGATTAAACAACTTTTATCTTTTAAATGAAAATGGTAAATTTTGACGTTTGTGATTGAAAAGGTTATAAATTAAATTTAATTGAGAATTGAAATTCTTTGCTAAAATATAAATAATTTTAATAATTTGACGTTAGTTGAACTGATCAGAAATGATAAAATATACTTTTCTGTATGATAAACATGAAATTTTATTCTAAAATAATGAAGCTCTTTTGATTAGGTAGGTAGGTAAGTAGTAACATAGATTTCAATTTCAAAAGGGTATTGAAGAATTATTTTCCCTATAGAATCTGTTTGTTGGACAAATGACTTAACTGGGTCTTCGTTTCTTCACTTTTAAATGATATGACAGAGCACATAATCACTTAAGAAAACTTCATGCTTGCAAATCAATAAACGCGTAATTATTTGTGTATTTGTTATACCAAATATTTAAGATTAACAGACTTAAATGTGACATATGACCTGCTTTGGTGCATGAATTCATTTTCATTTAATTTAATATTGTAGTGTTCCATGAATGATACATTTAAAAAAGATAAATTAGAATTTAATTAAAATGTAAAATTAAATTAAATGAAAATGAAAATAGTTGCATGAATTCGGCATAATTATTAATTTTTTTATGAAGATGGTAAACGAAGTAACTAATTTTTGGTCATATGCAGCTTAATGAGTGGATGATTATTGTAACAAGGCGAACATTCAGAATACGATTTATTGTTTTTACTGTCAAAGCGATTTTAAAATATCAAGTTTCAAACTGCGTTTGGACATGAACGCATCGAAAATCGCTTTGACTGGAGTTCTTGTTTTCTTGAGTTAATTTATTGCTACACATGTGTGTTAGAATTTAGTTATCATAAATAGTCATTTGAGATTATCGCGGCAAATATTCTGAAATATCGGCTTGAGACGCCATCTGGGGTTGACAGATATACAGATCCTGGTCCAACCCTAGATTAAGTTTTAGTTTTTAGGTAATGTCTGTGCTAGATCTGTGGGAAAAGTTTCCTTCTCAGCCCCGCGTACCCGCTTATGGGGTAGACGCATATGTTTGACTAGCACAAGACGAAGAGTTAGTTGTTAGATTTTGAACAGAGCAGACGTCTTGTTACGTCTGCAGTGCTCTACAAGATGTAGAATTAAAGTAAATTTGGTTTAATAAATATGTTTTGGTAATTGCAACTTTTAAACATATTCATACGTTGTCGTCGTTGTTAATATTTGTATTTGTTTGTAAATTGTTAAATTCACAGTTTCACCATTTTATTAAATATAAATTCTTTTTTATCATTTTAAAGTGTTTGTGTGGATTTATTTGTCAAACCTTTAAGTTCAGTCTCGCCCGCCGTGCTACATTGGCAACAGTCGGTAGGATACCGCGTTAAAGAGTTTTAATTGCGGTTTAAAATTCGCGCGGTATAAAAAGTTCATACGTTCCCGTTCGTTCGTGTAAAGTGTTTTTGTTCGCGATGATAAGTGTTTAGTGTAATCAATCGTGATTACTGGCGCAGTCATTTTGTTTAAGTCAGTTTGTTTTTAGTAATTTTGTGTTAAAGTCACTTTATGTTTTGATTCGTTTTGCGTTTAAATAATTTTGTTTTGTTCGTTTTGTTTTTTCGTTTTATTCCGTGTTCAGCGACGCAACGTACTGAATATGTTGGTTCAGTTACCAAAAATATTTAGTTTAGTGTTAAGCAGTTCAGTGTGTTAGTGAAAATGTACGGGAGTCCGAGTGTTGTTGTGCCGCCGCATCCGCTCGTAACCATGTTTCCAAACCTCGGTTACGAGTTGGATCATACCTTGCCTGGGTACGACAGGTATTTACCCTTTCCATTGGGTTGTGCACCATGTCGTTTTTGGTGGAACGGCTGTCCATCGCCAGCTCCGATGCCGTGGAGTTCGTTTGGACAACAGCAGCAGCAACCTAGACCGATGTCGGTCACAGGGGATTCGGCGCGCGGTGGAGTTGGTGTGGGTGGTTCCACAGTGTATCGGGTGCCACCACACAGTTATGGTTATAACCTCCACCATCGAATCCCAGCTCAGCCGGAGGTAGCACGAATCAGCGCGGCTGATTTTGAGGCGTTGCTACGGGCTGAGCGCGAGGTTGCTGTTGTTCCTGAGAAAACGGAGACAGCCGAAATACGGATAAACGACATGGCAGCGAAGGAATCAGAAGGGAATACCCAGGCAGGTAGCAGAGAAGAGCAACCGGAACCGTACATTGATACCAACGTCACTGAACCGGTAGAGAAGACCATCGATCTACCGGCAGGGCTGTTCACAACCAGTGAACAGGGTTCACACCCGGTGAACGTGGTTTCTGTCGGAGGAACCAACCAGCAGCAGTCCGTCTCCACCAGCACACGCCAGGTGAGAGTCCGACTTCTGTTCCGGCCCAGCAAGGTGTTGACGTCATTTCAGCAGCGAGGGATCAGCTGGTTCTTTTGCCTTTGGTTTTACCAGAGTCAGCTGATCGTAGTGAAGTGTCTTCGACCCTTGTTGTGTGAAGAACCACCCCCTTGTACCCCCTTACCCACCAGTGATGTGACAGTGACAGTGGTGTGTAGTGGTCATTATGCCCTCCAGCTGTGTGTCCCTACCCCGCGCGGACACGTACCTTGCCTTCAGACAATTTTATTTTTATTTTTTGTATTTTTATGGTTCTATGTTTATGTGCATGTTAGAAATTAAGTTTATTTTTAAATTGCTTAATAATTTTTTTGAAGTATTTTTTTTGTGTTAGTATTTCTAGTTTGTAACGATATGTTTTAATATGTGTTTAAGAGTTATTTTATATATTTTGTTTTCTGGTTGTCTTTGGTTACTGGCTTGTGTCATTTGTAGTTTCACTTGCGCCGCTTGCAAAGATAGAACTTTTAATTCGGGCTATATTGTTGCTATAGTTGTGTTAAAAGTATGTTATATTTCATTGTTTAGTAATTTGTTTATTTTTGCTGGTACTGCAGAATTATTAAAGTAATTATTGCATGTCACCTTGTTTTAGGCTAAGTTAATTATAAATTATATCCAAAGATATAATTGTATTTAGGGCGCGGATGGTGTAACAAGGCGAACATTCAGAATACGATTTATTGTTTTTACTGTCAAAGCGATTTTAAAATATCAAGTTTCAAACTGCGTTTGGACATGAACGCATCGAAAATCGCTTTGACTGGAGTTCTTGTTTTCTTGAGTTAATTTATTGCTACACATGTGTGTTAGAATTTAGTTATCATAAATAGTCATTTGAGATTATCGCGGCAAATATTCTGAAATATCGGCTTGAGACGCCATCTGGGGTTGACAGATATACAGATCCTGGTCCAACCCTAGATTAAGTTTTAGTTTTTAGGTAATGTCTGTGCTAGATCTGTGGGAAAAGTTTCCTTCTCAGCCCCGCGTACCCGCTTATGGGGTAGACGCATATGTTTGACTAGCACAAGACGAAGAGTTAGTTGTTAGATTTTGAACAGAGCAGACGTCTTGTTACGTCTGCAGTGCTCTACAAGATGTAGAATTAAAGTAAATTTGGTTTAATAAATATGTTTTGGTAATTGCAACTTTTAAACATATTCATACGTTGTCGTCGTTGTTAATATTTGTATTTGTTTGTAAATTGTTAAATTCACAGTTTCACCATTTTATTAAATATAAATTCTTTTTTATCATTTTAAAGTGTTTGTGTGGATTTATTTGTCAAACCTTTAAGTTCAGTCTCGCCCGCCGTGCTACATTATGATTTGATCCCACGACCTCGTATTTATTAGCATATATATATATATATATATATATATATATATATATATATATATATATATATATATATATTTCTAATAATCAAGTAATGATTATTGCAAGGTCTGGGTTTAACTCCTGATCATTCAAAACCCAGTATTTAAAAAAATATGATTTGATATGATATGATAAGCGTACTTTAAAATACAAGTGTGAGATCGGCAATTGCAGAGCTGCCAAGCCCAGTATTCCATCATTAATAATTATTCGACGAATAGCATCAAAATATCTTTCTACATTTTAAGTTTCCCAGTAAATATTTATGAAGCAATTACCTAAATCTGTTGACGTTCTCCATATCTCTATTAATATGTTTCCAAAAATAAATTATCGACTTACCGTTCGCAAGTTCCGATTCGGTAATTTTGGCTAAATCTTCTGTACCTTCATGATGTTTCAGTTCTCGAGCGATTCTTTTGAGTTCTGTTAACCCATCGGAATATTCTTTCATGAGCACTTCCAGGGTGGCTTGGGGGTGGGGTTGTACAAGAAAGGGTAGAATGCAGAGCTGTGTTAACCACAGCAGTCGGAGGGAGAACATTGTGGGTAGTCTGAAAGAATCATAGATTTATTAAATTATTTATTTATAATAATTTACGAAAGTTTGACGGAAGTCTAAAGGTGATTTTACTGTAGTTTACCCTGTCAAATGTTCCTGAATTATTTGAGAGAAAATGCTTGAAGTAAAATATGTAGAGAACTAACTTTTGTACTATGTTTTTCTATAAAATAGTTCAGGAACGTCTGATGGAGGTTTAAGAACTAAATATATTTCTCCCTGCCAAAAGTACCCCAATAATTTTATTGAAATATACTTCAAGTAAAAATGCAGAGAACTGATCTGTCTACCACTTTTATTTCAATCATTTTTCTATAATGGATATATTTTCAGGAATGACGTAAAATACCGGATAGTCCATCGGTCTGTAGTTTTCATTTTATACGATAGTTTTAAATATTGCTGAAATTTTATTCAAACAATAGTATATTGTGTTATTGGGAGTAAATGTGATACATTTGGTGCTGAGCATGTAAGTTTGAACGACGAGCGAAGCGAGTCGGACAATTACATGCGAAGCATACAAAGTCACATTTATTCCGAATAACACATGCTATTTTTTCTTCAAACATAGAAAATAGACATTAAAACATTAAAATATGCTCAAAACTTCAACAAATATTCTGCCGTATCCAGTATTTCTAGTTGCCACAGAATATGTTATTTTTGTTTTATTCTGAACTGTCAAATTATTGAATTACAACCTTACTATTTTGCATGATATTTTATTTTGTCTGCCGCCAGAGTAAATGTATTGCCAAGGAGGCACTTTTACGCCGGCGGCGGCAATATTGAACTTCTACTTGTTGAATACAAATACATAACAACGTACTTTTATGACGTTTGAAGAAAAAATTATTTTTTCTTCAAATGTCATAAAAGTTTGTTGTTATGTATTGTATTGAACAAGCAGAAGTTCAATATTGTCGCCTATGCAACATTTTCCGACAGCAGTTACAGTAATAGTTATTTGTCAAACTAGAGAGGAAAGCGCTTCATTTTCCCACTCGAGCATAATAATTAAGATAGAATCCCTCGACCTACGGTCTCGGAATTTTTTCAAATTATAATGTGCTCAAACACTTTTTAAGTAAAATTTTTGGCATAAGCTAGACATGTTAAATTTAATCGATTAAATACTTTGCACTCGTGATATAACTATTGAATATCGATGCGCGAAAATGGAATAGCTGATATTATAATTTATACTGCATATATGTGGTCACTTTAATTTAAAATATACTTCGTTTGAAAAAAAAAATCAGTAATATTTAAAATAATCGGATAAAATAAAAAATACAGACCGATGGATCACCTGATATTTTACGTCGCTGAACGTTTTTGAATTATTTGATAGAAAATTGCTTCATGTTAAACATGGAGACAACTAAAATTTCTACCACTTTTATTTGAAGCATTTTTTCTATTAAATAATTCAGAAGCGTTTTTGACAGAGGTCTAAAGGCGACTAACTATATTTTAGGTAGTCAAACGTTCCTGAATTATTTTAGAGAGAAATGTAGAGAACTAATTTTTCTATCACTTTTATTTGAAGTCCTCTAAAATAATTCAAAAACACTTGGCAGCGCAGCAAACTTGCTTTTATAATAAAAATTACAACTTTTTGGATAAAACTTCGTACTCACTTTTAGTCTATTCTCTACGAACCCGTTACTCTTAATACTTAATAATCTATCGCGTCCAGCTCTTTTATAAACCCATTTTAAAAGGAAACGTACTTCAAGTTCACAAAAAAAAACCGCATGTATTAAGCAAAACGCCTTGAAATAATATACAGGCCGTCATGTTATTCTTAGTGGTAGTTCTTGAATAAGATACTTGACAATTCGAATTTTATCTTTGGTAACATTGGTGATTTATCTGGGTCACCTTTGTAGACGTTTTTTTGTTTTTTGTCACTGATTTTGATTGTTATTTTGCATGTTACAATTGTGCAAGTTTATGGTTGGTATTGATTTTTAAAATTAATGTATTGCGTGAGTTTTATAATTAAGTGCAGTGAGCAAGTTTTATAGATTTTGAGGACTTCTGCAAATCCAGATTAGAGTTGTGATTAATTGATTTATAATATAGACTGAAAGCTTATTTAATTAATTAATTTTAGCGCGAAGAAAATAAATATTTACTCGTGTTTGAGTGTGGCTAATTGCTACTAATGATATTTGAGGTAGCACGATTTGACGGCTGTGTATTGTATGTGCTTCAACGATATATTTCGGCGAGCCTTGTTTTACCCTTGTTACAGCTATATGATTATCTAAAATATTCTAATGTATGTATTATGAAATTTGACCTTGTATTATTTTTAAAATTTTTTGTTACTCTTTTTTGTAACCTAAAATTAAGAGTCAATGACATTATAACTGATATGTTTAGTATTTATTTTAATTACATTGCATAGAAAATGAACTGTTTTGTGTAAAAATGTTTAAATTATTGCAAAGCTTGTTGATAAAAAAATATTGAAAGAAGATATATTTTTAGCGATAGCCGTCAAATCACAGTATCTAAGTCGTTTTTAGTAGCTGATATTTATCTATAAATTCTATTAAATATTTATTGTTTTGTAAACAGTAAATATTGGAACAACTGTATTCAGTCTTTCCCATTTGTTGTTACAACCACGCCTTCTTTTAATTGCATTAACATTTGCATACCGTCCCCCCTTAGTACAAACCTGATTTTAGTTTCCTTTGTTTAACGGATCGCTCAGCATAGTCATTGTTTTGTTTCTTCATAGGTATAAGATACTGACTTTTAGTACTGCAAGGGGTTAGCATCGAACTAAAAAATATACCTCTTTCAATACTAGCTTAGTAACATGCCGTTACTGAGTTCGTTTCATTCCATATTGAGTAAATGTGATACTTTGTGTGCTTCTCCTGTAATTGCCTGACTCATTTCGCTTGTAGTTCAAATTTACATGCACATTTACTCCTAATAACAAAATATACTATTGTATAGTTTGTAAAAACCCATTTGAAAAATCGTATTTTTGAGACCTATGTTGCTCTTACCATTTACCCCCTTTTAAATAACAAATTAAGTTGGTTTCCCTTACTTTTATAAAATTTAAGATCGTTTTATGAGGTACGTAAAAAAAAATTTGCACTTCCGGGTTTAAATGCCTTAATTTATTCATCCTTCTCAGGTGATTATTTCCCTCGCCTACGGCTCGTGTAATAAACTTCACCCTCGGGATTAAATCAGGCACTTCAGCCCCTTGGTATATAAACTACTATTTTTTACATACTCCCTAGCGTGAATAAGTAAAAATTGGCGAGAGGTAAAATGCAAAACAAAAGTAGTATTTATTATTTGAACATTATTAGTTACCAAAATGAAATCATAACAAAGTTAAACAAAAAATAATTTAATTTGTCTCCTGATTTTTTGTAGATATTAATAAGTATTCATGTCAAAACACTAATGTAATTGTTAATATAAAATTCGTTAGAACGGATTTAAGAGCAAATAGTGAAAAAAAAAAACAGTATATAAAGTTTTTATTATAAACACAGTTGAGAAGATCATTATTTTACCAAGTGCCTTAGCTTGTAATACATCTACTATTTATTTAAGTGCATCGTACTTTCTCAATTAGTTTACAAAAAAATTCTTTAAATAAAAGTGTTAGGAAATTTGGTTTTGCTACAAGTTTCATTGAAGCATTTTTCTCTATAATAATTCTGGATCGTTATACACCACAAAATATTTCGTCGTCTTCAGACTTCCGTCAAAGGTTCCACAATTATTTTAGTGAAAAATATTTGAAATAAAAGTGATTGAAAATTTAGTTTTCTACAAGTTTGATTTGAAGCATTTTTCTTTAAAATAATTCAGGAACGTTTGACAACGAAAAATAAAGTTGGTCGCTTTTAGAACTCTCTCAAACGTTCTGAATTATTTTAGAATGAAAAAACCTGCATCAATTATTTCCAACATTTTTTCCTTAAAATAATACTGTTGAAGTATCAACGAAATATCGTTGAAAATACTTAGCACTCTTTCTAAATTTATCATCACTATTCTCAGTAATACTAAGGACACAGAATTTTATTCATACCTTCCACAATAATTAAACTGTTGAAATATGACAATAGAAATTTATGTATTCCCTTCTATAACAATTATAAATTAATCTCTATTGTATTTTGTTTTGTATTTGACATTTGAGGGGTCATACTTACTATTTTTTTTAGCATTGACTTAGAGGTTTCCTCTTACTTTTTGTTTTTGGAAAGCTGAGAGCATTGATTAAATATTAATTCAAGTCAGGGTTGAGTACATGCCCATATTTGATTATTAAGATCGATTTATGATATTATAAAGTGACAGGTACAATTGCTACAGTTAATATTGATTGTTTATGACAATTTTTTATATATTGCTTATAGTATTTTGTAGAGATTTATATGTTTATCGGTTTATAAATATAGATGTAAACATTTTTCTTTCAAATAATTTACGGGCGATTGAAAAATCGATTTGTAACTAACTGTATTGTACGTTGTCAAACTTAACTAATTGATTTATTTATTTTCTAACACTTTTATTTTACGTATTTTTCTTTTTGTTTTTGTTTTGGGCTGAGTTATAATAAATTTGTTTAAATAAGGAAGTAAAAATAATATTAGTAATAATTTTCATTTGATACTTGTTTTCTATATTTTGTACCAAAAAGTTGTTTTGACGGAAGGTTATGTGCTGGCCACATCATCTGTAACATAATTATGGAAAGTTTACGGCATAATATTAGTCACACACTTTTTATCGCTTTTCATGTTAGCGGTTGCTGTTTTTAAACACTTAATGAAATGCAATGACTAATATTTATATATGTCTGTAATTATTTATAATTAAATGAAAATTTTCAAGTATTACAAACAACCAGTGAAGTAATTGGTGTTGTTGTTATTGAGTGCTATAATTTAATTACAACATTTTTTATTGCGTTTAAATAACAGCGTACATTTTTTAATTACACTATTTGTTTTATGAACACATTTAATGTTTTAATTGGAATATTTCAGTAAATTTCAACATATTTACAAGTTTCGGCTTGAGTTATTTAAAGTGGGTTTATACAGCAACTAAATTATAAAATTAAATTAAGCTACTAAAGTACAAATATAAACTAAATAAATACCGTTTATGCAGTTTTCGTTATTTGTTGTCATTTCATTTTTCATTAGGGCTGACAATTGGATCCGGATTTGATATGTATCCGGCTACCCGGATTACGGATATCCGAATCTCTACGGATCTCAGAACCGGATGTCGGGTATCCGAGTATCCGGATTTCTTCCGAATTTGGATTTTAATCAAATAATTGGCTAAGGGCCGGTATTTCCAACCTCAGATAAACTAGAGAATAAATTATCAGTAATAATATAACAAGAGGGTGAGAATAAATTGAAAATAATTTGACAGATCTTTCGAAAACTTGTTGCCAGGCAATAGCCACGAAAGCCCGTAGGGCTTGAGTGGCTATTGCCAAATGGCGACAAGTTTAAGAAAGATACTGGAGAATTATTTTCTAATTTATCGAACTCTCGAGTTATATTTAATTAGATTTTTTTTTCACTATCAGGCACAGCACTAAATCTATCTTCTTTGCTCATTTTTACTTGTGTTGATGATACCTATCTGACATTTGACATCTGTCAATAAAAACAAAAAAGCTACGGAGAAAATTGCCGGGAATAATCACAAGAGCATTATTCTCAGTATAATAATGACAGGATTGGTTAAAACGCAGACACGTGACATACAATAAAGCATTTGATTGGTTTAAATAAGCGTCAAAAAATAATCAGTAATAATATAACAAGAGGGTGAGAATAAATTGAAAATAATTTGACAGAACTTTCGAAAACTTGTTGCCAGGCAATAGCCACGAAAGCCCGTAGGGCTTGAGTGGCTATTGCCAAAAGGCGACAAGTTTGAGAAAGATACTGGAGAATTATTTTCTAATTTATCGAACTCTCGAGTTATATTTAATTAGACTATTTTTTGATTTCATCATCAGGCACGCCACTAAATCTATCTTTTTTGCTCATTTTTACTTGTGTTGATGATTACTATCTGACATTTGACATCTGTCAACAAAAACAAAAAAGCTACAGAGAAAATTGCCGAGAATAATCACAAGAGCATTATTCTCAGTATAATAATGACAGGATTGGTTAAAACGCAGACACGTGACATACAATAAAGCATTTGATTGGTTTAAAGAAATATCAAAAAATAATCAATGGAATAAACAATAAATATCGTATCAAAAGATGACAGCTAAAATAATAATCATCATTTATGTTATTGATGCGATATTTTTTGTTTATTCTATTGATAAATTTATTCTCTAGGTAACTAAGTTTGGAAATACCGGCCCTAATTAGAATAATTTATTATATTATGTTATATAAAGGTATAATGTAATCTCGTTTTCTTATTCATTTTGTTATTAAATATATGTTATTAATTACATTTACTTCAAAACAGTAAATTGTTCTTGAATATGTATACACTAATAAAATAAGGTTGATATTCAATAGTTATATCACGAATGCTAAGAATTTAATCGATTAAATTTGACATGTCTAGCTTATGCATTAAATTTTGCTTAAAAAGTGTTTGAGTACATAATAATCTGAAAAAATCCCGAAACCGCCGGTCGAGGGATTTTATCTTAATTTATTATGTAGGATAACACATTTTTAAAACAAACTTTTATAAATAAGCTAGGCATCAAATTTAATCGATTAAAATTCTTTAGCACGAGTCGTATATGTCAAGATTATTTCATGAATTCATTGTATAAACTTTAATATTTGCAGAAGATATTGTACTAAAATGATTTTGACACATTTTCATATAAATAAATTGGTATGTGTTGGTACACACATAAACAAAAAGTACCATAAAATTTTGGTAACTATAACAAATTGTTTGTTTTTCTTCTAACTTGTCATATAAATGTCAAAAATTAATAAATAAAAATAGATTGAATTGAATAATTCAGCATGCTTAAAGATATAGAATACCAGTAAAGGTAAAAAACATGCAAAATTTTAATATAAAAGCTAGCTTCATTTTAATCGCGATTAAACAGCATGGTGCTGTTTAATCACTTATCTAAAATATACAAAGGAAAATGATACATTTTGATTGGTCAAATTTGTAATGAGTGAAATATTCAAAGAAATATTATTTGTATAAAATGAGTTTTCGAAAATCTTATATGCACTTCCTTCAAAAATATATTAAAAAATCGAGATCCGGATCTTACAATTATCCGTATACCCAAATGTATCGGATATCTCTGATTTCCGGATACTCGGATAATTGGCGATTCTATTTTGCATATAAAAGTGAGAAGAGAGATTTACTACGAAAACCCATTCTTATCCTTCCTGCTCTCTATGTGCTATAAGAAAGAAAAGAAAAAGATATCACCAATATACTGTTAGACCTGTTGAATCGCGAAAGACATATATTTGGTCACTACGAAAATTTTGTCAAATTTATGAAAGAAAAATACCATAATCAATTTTTCAAATATACTCGATTAACATTGGATTTATTTAACCATTTGTTAAATCTTGTTTGACAACATAAGACATATTATTAATGTTTAATTATTATAAGTCAACCTTATGCCTAATTATGTCACTATCATTTTTAGGTTAAGCCTGAAACAAAAACGCTGGAATCGTCTTCATTGCGCATGTGCAAACATGATAAAATTAATAAATTAAACTACAAATTTGAATATAACCAACTTCTTAGTATAATGTGCTTAATTTAATTTATTAATTTAGTTGCATAAACGCTAGCATTGGAAACAGTAATTACTACTTTCTTAGTTTAGATTCCATTTGGGAATGAGAGAGAGATTAAATGAATCAGTCTGTCAAGGACATTCCAGTTGCACGTCAATAATTGATAGTCAAAAAGACTTACTTAGATAGAGATCTACTGCTATATTACTTAAACATATATTCATCATGTTGTTGACCATATAGCAGCGAATCGCGGTATTACGGTACTTTGTTTACCGCCCTATAACTGCGAACTCAGTCTAACTTAATTAGTGTAGGCTCAAGTGAAGGGTGAAGTAGTGCGAAACACCAACACTTTTAAATTGTATAATGTAATGCAATATAATAATTTATAGTAATTAACGTATTAAGGGCGTTATAAGGACAATAATGCGTGAGGTCAACCGTGTGCTGCCGAGGGCCTCTGGCCCGAGATGTGTACGTTGACCGAAGGCATTATTGTCCAGTTAACGCCCGTGGTGCGTTCAACGTTTAATATCCGACCAATACATTATTTTTTCTTCAAACGTCATAAAATTACGTTATGTATTTGTATTCAACAAGTAGAAGTTGAATATTGTCGCCGCCGGCGTAAAAGTGTCTCCTTGGCAACACATTTACTCCGGCGGCGGACAAAGTAAAATATCATGCAAAATAGTAAGGTTGTAATTCAATAATTTGACAGTTAAAAATAAAACAAATAAACAAAAATAACTTATTCTGTGGCAACTAGAAATACTAGATACTGCAGAATATTTGTTGAAGTTTTGAGCATTTTTTAACGTTTTAATGTCTATTTTATATGTTTGAAGAAAAAATAGCATGTATAATTCGGAGTAAATGTGACTTTGTATGCTTCGCATGTAATTGTCCGACTCGCTTCGCTCGACATGCTCAGCACCCAAAGTATCACATTTACTCCTAATAACACAATATACTATTATAAAAAAAAAAAATTATCGCTTTTTATCCTGTCATTGAATTTTGTTAAAGAGATTAATCTATTTGCTTGCAAACACTGTAGCTAGGTAACGCAATATTCTTTTTTTGTTTACAATTTATATCTGCCAATATAAGCCAATGTTTGTTCCTATCTGCCAATATAAGCCAATGTTTGTTCCTATCTGCCAATGGAAGTCAGTGTTTGTGCATTCTGTGTCCAATAGCAACAACGTCAAATTTATAACGCCTGAGAGCGTTATATGGTATATAACTGCCCAGCTATCTGTACAGTTATGATAACAATAACGTAACGGTCGGACATTTAATATTTTGACAGATCACTTACAAAAATCCTAGCTACGTCTATGTTACGGTCCAAAAGGGATTCTCGGAACGTTTGTAATGTTGGAGAAAAGAAGATAAAGGAGAGAGCAAGCTATGGTTCTAATAGAGGTGCTTTCCATTTACCAGCGAGATCATCTCCAAATATAATTTACGATGTTCCTTTTGAGCGGAGTAGACTGATCCGCAACTACTGACTTTCTTCGTCCCTGCCCCCTCGAAGCACCACGAGAATTTTGGGGTAGATAGCTCCTGAACTGATCGCGCATGCGCATTGTGACACTTTAGATATTTGTCTCTGTTGTGACATAAACGACATTTTGGTTTTCTACATGCATTATTTGATATTTGATGCTTTTTATAAAAATCACCAAAATCTACTAACCCCAAACAGAATTTTACCCATTTGACAATTATAATAAAAGAGATATTTTTCGCGCCCTTTACTCTCTACTTGAACGTTCCTTTTAGGGGGAGTTGAAGATCAGTTCACCTCGGTGCTACTTTCACCCAAGCAGAGTGTAAATGGAAAGCACCTTAGGAGTGGTGATTTGCGCGGTAGATAGTAGATACATTCAGAAAAAAGAGTACGGCTGATCTAACAACGCGATAACAGTGGTTCTAATTGTAGTGGGGGAATCGGCTTCATTATCGCTTGCTAACGCTTTCTCCTTTATATTCTTTCCCCCAAGTTTGTGACGGTGTTTCTATTGTTTGAGAAATAAGTTTCTAGATATAGCTAGGTAACGCAATATTCTTTTTTTTTTGTTTACAATTTATATCTGCCAATATAAGCCAATGTTTGTTCCAATCTGCCAATGGAAGTCAGTTTGCAAGCAGCAAGCCGCATTTTATGAGCTTTCTAGTAAAGTTATATCTTATTTTTTCGGTGGATCAATTTGCCGCATATCTAACAAAAATCGAATACTACTTTTGCACATTTTAATTTAGTTCCATTTCCTTCTCATTCTCAAATGGAGTATAATTGTCTGCATAAACCCAGCATTAGAGATCAATTAGTTTTTCAAACAACTAATACTAAATCTTAAATGAAATTATCACTAAACAATTGTCTTTGAGATCATCGAATTACATCCAGTGTTTCTTAATGTAATCAGCAGTTTTCTCTCCAACCATATATGCAGGAGCATTAGTATGGGCATTCAGAGCAAAGGGAATAATACTAGTATCAGCTACCCTAAGCCCTTCCATCCCATGTACCCGAAGCTCATGATCCACAACAGCGGTAGGATCACTCCTGGGCCCCATTTTACAAGTACCCACTTGATGATGCAACGTGGTGGTTATGTGCCTGATAGCGCATTCCCAGTAATCATCCGAGTCGTAAATAAGATGTTGACAGCCAAGAATCGGATCATCGACTGGCCGGGTGTTGTATTTGAGGAATGGGGTCGTCTTCATGAGTTTCTGCACGAAGCGTATCGCTGCGATGAAGGCCTTCACGTCGAGGTTCTCTGGATCAGACAGATGGTTGCCGTAGAATTTGGGCCAGTGGTATGGGTCGCGGGATTTTAGTTCTAAGTAGCCGATGGAGTGGGGTTTCAGATGCATTGGGAGAATCATTGTTAAGGGTTTCCCCATCAAGGGTTCGAAGATCGGGTAGAAGGTTTCCTTGGTGACACTCAAGCTTCGCCTGAAAATATTTTGGGGTAATTATTGGTATACTTCAGATTGTAATTATATGTTTGGGAACCCTTTGTATTAAAAGTATAATAGCTTATATACCAAGGGACTGAAGTGCATAATTTAATCCTGAGAGTGAAGTTTATTTCATTAGCCATAAACGAGGGAAATAATCACCTGAGGGATTAAAGACATTTCACTCATGTGATACGACTATTTTTTGCACTTCCAATACTCTTTCCAGCAATACATTTCATATAATGATTAACAATACATACTCGTATAATTCACAAATTAAAAATGAATGAGTTTTTAACAACGATATCACTATGCAAAATTTTTAGGTTGCCCAGATGTCATAAACAAAGTGAAAAATTTGGTGTTTATTTTCAGATGACGTTTCATTATGAATAATTTGAAGAAGAAGCTACAGTGGAAATACTGCTGATAAAATGTAGAAAATTATATAAAAACAATTCGAAACTTTCAGCAAGTAGTGTGACAATGGAAATGGAATGACTTGGAAAACATAGTTTAAGGGAATGGCTTTATTCGTTCAACGTGGAACGTGGAAGCGAGCTTATCAAATGCCCCACATACTTCGTTCTTTTTGTACGGTTTAGAACGTACAGTTAAAACCGTGCGAATAAAGAACTATGGACCGCCAGACCCACACAAAATCAGGAACAGGAAACGTGTTTGTTTGCTAGCATAATGGCGGCGATATTAGCACTGGATAGGAAAAATCGTGGAACGGTACTGCCACACACACACGGATTGGAACGTACAGTCAAAACTGTGCAGTTAAAATTAAGTTGGATTTGATATTTCGAACGCGGATAAGAAGGACGGTTTTCATTCCAAACCGTGCAAAAAGAACAAAGTGTGTGCGGCCCTTTAGGTTCCATTAAAAATGAGTACTATGATTCGAGTTTGTCGAGAGCGAGTTGTTTGGGTTTGTTTTGAAAAATGCGAGCGAAGCCAGCTTACTTACTTGTAAATTCTACATAAACGTAACTTGTATATCATTGTGTATCCTAGAAACTTACCTGAGAATTTCAGCATTATTGATATCGAATCTAATATTGTAAACAATTAATTCCATGTCTGGAATATTCGAATTAACTCTGCTTGTATTGGTGTTAAAATATGCAAGAGCTTCTACTGCTCCAATACTTGTAAGAGGACCTCTGCCATATTTGAACCAATCTAAGATTGTTTCTATTGAAGTCAGTTGCTCTGGAGGAACCAGACCTGTATCTCCAGTTTCATGAAGAAACGCTAACCCCAAGAAGGTGATATGGTCGTGGAGATTACGCCCAACGTGGAGGTCTTGAAGAACTGGGATCCCTAAAGACTCCAGGTGTCTGAAATCGTTTATAAATTGACTTGTACGTTGTTCTTCTCACCACTGAAATATAGTAATATTGGAACGGTAACTTGCAGGCTTTCATTACAGTGAAAAACGAGTCCGAGAATGGTAGTTCTTGTAAGACAACCCTTCTCTTTCTAACACTTGTTTGTAGAACAGTTGCTACACAGTATAAGAATCATAGAACTAATAAAATGTATGAAAGTAGTATAGAAAAAGATAGTCTGTAACCGATACAGTGCGATAGAAATAGAGAGATGAAAGTCACGTGATGGGTGGAAAGATAACAGAACTTGGTTTGACGTGTGAATAGAATACTGTTTTGATAGACTTTTGTGCAAACTTTTGTATCTAATTTATAATTTTGTCAATTATTTATGTCAGGTAAAATACTGTTGTGCATATAATTGTACAAAACGGGCTACAAAAGACGGTGTTTCATTTGACAGATAATTATGTCACTATTAGGTTAGAACGCTATATACATGCATATTTATTACAGTTTACAGAAAAATGTGGATTTAAGCAAGAAATGGATAATAAAACGAAAAAAATTTCAACCTAATCATGAATTTGTGGGAACCATTTTCTTGATTTTTACATACAGCAGTTTAATGCTATAATAAGGGAGAGATAGTCATGTCTAAAATTACTCAGTGGGAGAAGAACAGCACATTCGTACCACGCGACGGGAGGCATGAAAATGTGCTGTTCTTCTCCCACTGCGTAATTTTAGATATGACTATCTCTCTCTTATGTTGGTTACAAATTACTGTATTAAGGCCTGTGTCCACGGTGATAGAAATTGATCCAAGATCTCGGATATAGTTCTCGAATCAAGAACTCGGATCGTGGACACTACCAACTTGGACAAAAAAATCGAATAGAAAACTATGATGAAAAAACGCGTTCTGTCCTATTTTCTCATACTAGTTGCTAACTTCATATAGATGTTACCAAATTAAAATTTTGACGTTTAATGTTAGAAAAGTTGAAAAATTTTCAATCAAAGCTGGAAATTAGTATTTTCAAACAGTTTATGAAACATGTAATATATTTTTTATTTATTTCTCGTATAAATAAATATAATTCAGAATAATTTCTTGAGTTATATTTTATTAGTTTTTAGTATTGGTAGAATTGACTGAAGCTAACTTCATAAATTCGAGTAACATGACATCTGTAGTCTTATAAGTTTACTATTTATGATATAGAACTATATCTGAGATCTCGGACCGATTTCTATCACCGTGGACACAGGCCTTTAAAAGCATAGGCAACCCTCTATCCATAGATATTATTAAATCTATGATAAGAGTTCACACAGTAGCGACACTTCAAATATTTCATGATCCCAATATTTCAGTGGTGCGCAACCGGGAAGATGGCCACTGATATCTTAGTAACCACATAATAAAGTATATAATATGTCAGTGTCACCTGTATTTGTTAAATATCAAGCTACAATATTTTTGTCATGTTAAGTTCTCAAAATGAGTGCAAAACAGAGAGGTAAACTTATTTGTACCATGAAAAATTGCAAGAACTTTTGTAGTGCAGGTGAAATAATATTTTTTGGTTTGATCCCCTTTGCAACTGACAACTATTCAAAACCGCCGCATATCACAACTACCAATATGGCCGCTCGGTTCAAGGTCATAGGTCGATACGATATGAAGATCAAAGTTGCCGAAGCGTGTAGTGACTGTGTGAATTCTTAACTGTTGTTGCTATGTAGCAGTTTCTCTCAGCTCACATTTTCAACATCAGTTAGCGTTCCAGTATTATTATATTTCAGTGTTTCTCACCTTCTGGGACCGATTCCACTCAGCATCAGCAACTGGGGCGAATTGAACGCTCCTGCAGACAACACCACCTCTTTGGTGACGTTGACATACTGATACCTTCTATCTTTTACAAACTCCACCCCATAGACGTGTTTCGTACCCGGGTAGATCAACAGCCGTGTTGCTCGAGCCTCGGTGAGGATGTCCAGGTTAGGTCGGTGCTCTGCCGGAGCGATGAAGGCGCGGTACCCGCTGTCACGAATCCCACGGCGGGTGTTGGCTTGGACGAAACTGAAACCGGTTTGGTGGAGACCGTTGTAGTCCACTTGGGGATACCCTAGAAGGAAGAAAAAGAACTGGGGTGATTTTTATTTTTATTTTATATACGTAGTACGAGGGTTGATCAAAAAGTCCCAGGATACGATTAGCAGCATTTGTTGTTTTGACTCTTTCTGACCTCAGCTGTTTTTCTAGATTCTTCATAACCTTCTTTATTGTCACGTAACAAGTTTTTCGTGTTTGGTAACTTTGTGATCTTTGGTCAAACGAATCAAAAAGAAGAGCAATACCATTGTGTTTTCTGTGAACTTTTACAGAAACTTTTCAAATGGTACAAAAGACTTTTGGGGAGGAATATCTCAGTCGATCACTGTGTCATAAGTGGTTTAAGACATTGTCAGAAGACAATCCACGTGCAGGACGCTCATCAACTTCCACTGACTTATTTATTTTATTACCAGAATGAATGTTCTTATACGATCAGATCATTAGCTAATCATCCGTGAAATTGACGAAATTAAATAATAATAATAATAAGTTCTTAGAGTCCTTCCAGCAGTGAAAACGGTGGTGGAAAAATATATAGTTTGTAAAGGGAGATATCCACTGATTTCTATATAACACTAAATTGGGCATAGTCCATATTCTAGAGATGTGTCGTTCGCGAACGAACCGTTCAATTTGAACGATTCACTTCAGTGAACGAAAAGATTCGAATCACTTTCTAGTTCGCGAACGAGTCACAGGGTTTCAGTACATATTAGACAGATTCGGTTCGCATCACAAAACTAGAATGCCTCTTGGTCTATACCTCCAACAAAACTTACCCCTCGAACGATAGAAATACCGCCATAAACGTTCCAATAATTCTTTTTGTTGTTTGGAGCATTACATAAACGTGGATAAAATTTTCAGAGTGAAATTCTCAGAAATAATGCTTTGTTTTGTTCATTATTCTTTAGACACAGTGATCTAAAATTAGCATGAATATCTCTTCATGAAAAAATCTTTGTAACATTATTCATTTTGTTGATTTTAAACAACTAAATGCTTAATATAAATTTTTTACTTTCCATCTCATATATATTCCAAACAAATAAAACACTATGTTCTTTCTCCATATTACTTGTGGTCATAAAAGCTGCATGTATAAAGTTGCGTGATTAGAATATTCAATATTTTTTAAAAAATAATTTTAATTCATCATTGATTTGAACTATTTTTTTCGATAAATCTAAGATTTGAATAATAAAATTATCGTTCAAACAATCGATTATTTTGCAAAAATCATTATCGATTAATTACAAATTTTATTTTTCTTCTTTATTCATAATTATATTTTACAAATTTAAAGAATTAAATAAGTTTAGCTTCAATCCTAAACAGAACCTTAAACTGACCGAACGGTTACGTCGTATGATGATCCAGTTTTACCCAGTGCAAGATAAAATCTTTGAGTACAACAGTTCTGTTCATTTTGAATTAATCTCAGTGAACGGATCACACTGAACGAATCTTTTTGGTGCATCGATTCAAAAGAATCGGATCAGCTACGCGAACGACTTTGCCCATCTCTACCATATTCTGCCATATGAGAGCGTTCCCAATTGAACGGGTGAAATTGATGTTTTGTGACACTTTTGAGCGGAAAATTCAAATCACTCTAATGAAATTTTAATAGTATAAATGTGCGATTTGAAGCTGAGCCTTCACTCTCTCTATACCGCGCTCGTCACCACTTCTCTTCATGTTATACCTATCAGGTTTAAATATTGAAGTGTCACAAAACATAAATTTTGACCCTCATGGCGGCGTTCAATTGGGAACGCACCGTAGCGACTTAAGCCCAATCTAGTGTTATACAGAAATCAGTGGAAATATCGAATAACTTGTACTTTAATTATTTTTTTTTGGGAATTCAGGAATTTTTTATCATCTTATAGGGAACTATAGCAATCGTTTTTTATGAAACTACCATGCTCTTCAATGGGATTCGAACCTACGACCTCTGGTGTGCTTTCTAGTGATGTAGTAACTACACCACCGATATCGGCTTGTTTCTCCTTAAAACAGTTTTTTTTTTCATTATCTTCCTAAAATGATTATTACAAATCCAGATGGATTACATACCTAATTCCTGACCTCCTTTGATAATGTCTTCAACTATCTTGCTCCTCCACCTGGGGTCCTCAACACTAAGAGGACCTCCTCGTTGATGAAACCCTCTGTCTTGGTCTCGTAAGTTAACATCTTCCGATTTGAGGAAGTACGGGAGCACGTCTTCATAGCCCCAGCCTGGGTTGCCGGCGTTCTTCCATCTTTCGAAGTCTTCACGGTGGCCTCTGGTGTAGATCATGTAGTTGATGAGGGTGGAGCCACCTAGGCCTCGGCCCCGCGGCCAGGCGCAGCGTTGATTTTCCATTCCTTAAAACAAAAAAATATTGGTTTTCTATAAGTCGCCTTTAGATCTGTGCCAAACATTCCTAAATTATTTTTTGCACTTCCGGGTTTAAATGCCCTAATTCATTCTTCCTTCTAGGGGACCGAAGTGTCAGTGTTTATCTCGGAGGGATTAAATTTCGAAATTTAATCCTAAGGGATTAATTTGACAAGTAAACAAGTAACCACAGCAACAAGTCAAATATTTATTAAAATTATTTTATATAAATTACATTTATTATTTATGGTTTTATACAGTTGATAACTACAGAGTATATTTAATTTCTTTGATACCATGTCAAGTGCATTTTTTAAGAATTGATCAACTTGTTCTGGTGTAATTTTGACTTTTTAGGTTACTAGCCACCATTTCTTCTTTTAAAGAAAGTAATTAATTTCGGGAACTTGCTTATATCAGTATTATTTTTAACCACCAACATTCCCTTCAACGTCGAATATCGTCCAAATGATAGCTTGCACAATTTTCGATCGTTCATAAAAATATACTAGAAGCACAGTTTTCGTGTATTTTTGAACTTCTTTATTGTCACACCACTTGCTGAAAGCTTCGAATTGTTTTTATATATATTTTTATCAGCAGTATTTCTACTTTGGCTTCTTCAAATTATCCATAATGAAACGTCACTCAAAATAAACACAAATTTTCATTTTGTTTATGGTATCTAAGAGCAACCTACAAAATTTGAATAGTGCCATCCATTTTCAACACACGAATATGTATTTTAAATCCTTTAAAATTAATCATTATTTATAATGTATTGCTGAAACGAGGGTTGGAAGTGCAAAAAATAGTGTATATACCACAGGACTGCAGTACCTTTAATCCCTCAGGTGATTATTTCCATCGCCTACGGCTCGTGAAATAAACTTCACCCTCGGGATTAAATCATGTACTTCAGCCCCTTGGTATAGAAACTACTATTTCGTTCCTGTGTTCAAAACCATTAGTTTTACCCATCGCAAAATCATCTAGAACTGTTTTATTTCAGGTGTAGGCCGGAAAAACTTGGTATTTGTAAGATTAGAGTTGGCATCAACTTTTTACCAATATGCGTTTGTTTTGTTCAATGTTTGAATGTGTGTAGGTCAAAGGTTTCCATAAATTGTTAATAATTGTAAGCTCAAATGTAAGTAATTAGAATTAAGTTTTCAGTTGCAGTGCACAACCAACAAATAAATATAGCCGAATTTTATAAATGAAACAAATAAGTTGTTTGTATTTATAAATCCCTATTATCCTTGTTTACGAATGATCCAATGTTACCAACATAAAAAATTCCGAGTGTTTCATATTTGACAAATAAATTTTTAAATTCATTTAATAAATTTATGACAAAATCGTCACAATGTGTATCACACGTTCAAAAACTGTTTTGGGAGGCTTGTAATTTGCAAGCCTTACCTTCGGCTCTGTCAAAATATACTCGCACTCGTAAAAGTGCAGTTTCTGGGCTAGTGACACAAATAACTATTAGAGAAACATGGTTCAAATAAAAGTGATAATAAATTTAGTTTTCTGCATCTTTTACTTGAAGTATTTTTCTCTAAAATAATTCAGGAACATTTGACAACGCATACTAAAGTTAGCCAATAATAGATATTTAAGTGTATAAATACATAATTTAGGGATTTATAAGCGTGACAGTTTAGTGGGAGCAAGCGTAGCACCTCCATTTACAAGTACATAATTTATGGTTTATAAATGAGACAGTTTAGGGGACCGAGCGAGTGCATGTATATGTTAATACAATGTTTTATGTTTGACTGCATTGCATATTATTTTTCTTTAGCTTAAAATGAAATGAAATTAAATTTATACTATATTTGTTATTTTAAATAATATAAAAATAGAAATATAAATTAAATTTATATTGCACACATGACGTTGACATGAAAAATTTGATTGTTTTGCAGTGTACTTTATTCTGTTTTGTTACCAATTTGTTTATTGTTTACTATTATTTGTTTTGAATAAATTATACAAGCTGTCATTTCACGTCTCAATCTTTCTGACATGTTATTATAGATAAAATTATTCCAATAGTAGCATAAAAATAGTACTTTTAATTATGTAATTAATGTTATTATTACTAAAAAATTTATGAAATTTATTTTTTTCACGACATGGTAGGAAACCCCACCGTTCTTCTCTCGAAATAGTGAGGAAAAAGTGTTGTTCCTCTCTAGAGAGGAAAATATAGAAGTGTTACCAATATGAATGTTACTTACAAAAAATATATTATAAAAATTATAAATAAATTCCTAATTTTATTGAAAATCCTTATTTTAGTTATATACATACTTTAAATTATCTTACAAATATGTCTTATATTTTTCTTTTTCTTATTAAATCACAATTGGACAACTTATTAAAGATATTTAAGATTGGTTCATCACCGCCTGTGTCTGATAACCTAACTTTTAACGTGTCAGTCTGTCAGTTGTGTTCTCAAAGTGTATTTTAGGTCCGAGCAAATCGTTTTTAGATAAAAAATACTAGCATTAAGAAAATTATATATTAATGCAATGTACAGTGATTTTAGTCAATTTTTTTCATTTATTAGAGTTTTAAATTATTAAAAATAGTTCATTTTTTGTTTGCTATGTTGTTGCTATTGGTAAATGATCATGTTTACATACAAAATTCATATCGAACTATCACTTTACTGTGTTAAAATTTGTGCTCCTCGTGATCCTGTTTTTTATAATTCATTATCTAGTAATATTTTTAATGACGTGCGTCTTCTCCAAAATCATTTTGAGTATACCAGCCGTCAAGTCATAGCCCCCAAAGTTGTTAGTACAGAAAGAACCACAGGGGTAAATTTAAATTGGCAACTGTCGGCTGTGGGATTCGAACTAGGGATCTCACGATCCACAGTCCGATGCGTTTCCATGGTGCTATTATATTATTAAACTTTTTTCTTCCCTTATTACCTAAACATACGCCTGGGGTTTTCTCCATTCGATAATTCCAGCTATAATCGGTAAATTGCAAAGTAGGTGCTAGAAATGGAACGTCGTTAAGTATTCCGGGTCTTTTACCGACTTCCAGAAGTAGTATTCTCCAGGCTGGATTTTCGGACAGCCTCCGGGCGAGAACAGACCCGGAGGACCCGGAACCCACTATCACAAAGTCATAGTTTGGAGCTAGTGATGATACTCGATCTGGAAAATAGAGTTAATAATTATTTTTAATTGGTTCTTCATCATTATGATAGATGGCACGACAGTTTTAAGAGGACCAAGGCTCTAAAAGTTAGAAACTGATATACTCTATTTGAGAATGAAAGAGAGCAATAAATACAAATTTGCTTGAGTAGTATTGGAGTTTTGTCAGCTAAATGACAAATAAATCTACCAGAAAAATGAGATATAACTTCTCTAGAATGCTCATAGAATGCCGCTCGCTTTTGGACGGTAACATACACATAGATAGGATTTTTCAGTGATCTGTAGAGAGCGGATTATATGCAAAGTGAATATATTTTAATTTTTGCATATCTTTAAATAATAGTTATTTACTTTACAAGTGGGCAAAGTAGAATTATCACACTCAGCCTTCGGCTTCGTGTGCTAAAATTTCTCTCGTGGGTAATTCCACTTTGCCCACGTGTGAAGTATAACGTTTTATCCAACACCTCTTAATAAATGAAAAATTTATTAAAGAAATATTATTTGACAGTAACATATGCTTTAAATTTTTAAATTAAAATGTCAATCGAAGTAGTTACCAAGGTGCTGTGTTATTATTATTGTTATAAATAAATAATACTCACTAGTGGCTTTCCTCAAAATTATACCCACTAATGAGTAATCTGTTACTTTGCTTGTTTAAAATCGCCATAGTTATAGAGCAATTATTGCGAGGTGTTGGATAAAATCAATTTTCTGGACGAATTACATTGATGCTGATACATCAATATATATTATAAAAACGAAGAACATATAAACAAATTTATAATACAAATAGAATTAATTACCAATATACTTTTCTTTATTAGCCCAAACTTTTCAATTCAATAAAAATATATTGTTTTATATTAATTTAATGTTTCATTTACGTAATTTTTATCTTTCCTGTTAAACGAGGAAAAATTATCAGTATTTTTTTTTAATTATAAGGTATATATATAGGTAAGTGAAAAACAAAACAATCGGTCTCTGGATTCTCCGTCTTTGTCTAACACGTTACTCTTGGAATATATTTAGCAACACTGTATTCCTATGTCTGCCGTACTGTAATAACTTGTGATTTTGAGTATAGTGTGACTGCTAGCTGTCATTCGGTAGCCCAGTGCGTTTTTCTTCTGTATCTCCGTGCGTAATACAAATGTTCTACTACAAGTAGGCTGGTCTAAAGATCTCCGCACCGTCAACACTTCTCAAACAGAAGATCGAACACGAAGTTGAGCAACGTGGAAACAAGAAACTAAACACGATTATTTACTAAGGCATCAGAGACGTTCTTGTGTTGCCGGAACTACACTTAACCCTCCGAAAATACACCTATTTTTTCGATCACGAAGAACACTGGGTCAATCTGACTCAACACTTTTTTGTTCGTCTACCATTCTGCAATGACTGGATAGATTGATCTAAAAAAAAATCTGCGGTATACTTAAGATCCGATAGAAATGATTTATGCAAAATTTATTAATTGTTGATGACTTTGACAAGGTTAAAAAATTGCAAAAAATTGTTTTTTAAAAAATTACATTTTACAAAAAATATTGTAACTTTTTTATTTTTTAATATTTTAATCTAAAAATATATATGGAAACTCAAAGTATAAAATTTTTTGTGGGTCAGATTGACCCAGTTTGTTCTCCGGGGGTTAAGATTAACAAGTGGTTAGTCTACTTAGCACCCAACTGTTGTTAAATATCTGATATTGCGATATTTTTTAACGGCATACACATTTGCAACTTCTAGCTTTGCTAAAAAATTCATTAGTATTGTGAATGAGAAATAATTTACAATGTTTACAATTCTTACTGTAAGAACCTGGTTTTGATTAGGTGAATGGACTTTGTTTTTTTTTTGTTTATAAGTTTTTTGCTAAAAAGAAATACTTACTGATATATTTGAAAAATATTCCTGTAGTAGGGCATAACAATGTTGATAGCAATATGAAAAACTTTACATTATTTTCATACATTTTAGAGTTGGCAGCGACCTAGAAAATAATATATTTTAAATACATCTATCTACAATATAATACAGAATTAAATGCTGCAAAACATATTGGTGGACAAAAAAAGTGGGACACTTTAACGATTGCCGTTAAATAAAAAACAATAACAATAAATATATGCTAAAATAAAATAAAAAAATAAATTCAATATATTAACAATCATCGAAGAAAATGTCATTTTTGGTCTAGTAGTTGATATTTATAAATAATTTTTAATGTAGTCTGGATTGGAATTTAGTATCGTGACAATTCAAATGTAAATATGTTTAAAATAATTATTTAGCATTTTAAATCATTACATACACGTCTGCACGTTATTGATTGAAAACATATTAATGAATAATGGATCCATAAATAGATACTTGTGTCCATTGTTCTCTTGTTTATAAACAACAAACAATGTTTTTGTCAAATAAGTGTAGAGAAAATTTTATTTATTTCCGGCCGTTATCTTATTCTATTATATAGCAAATAACAACCCTAGGGTTGCTATTGGGCACAGCATACTCAAATAATGACTTCTCCTATTGGCAGATAGAAATATTGAAATAAATAATTCGATATTGTAAACAAATAAGAATATCGCGTTACCTAGTTACAGTGAGAAAATAATATATCAGTTAAGCGTTGAACGCACCACGGGCGTTAAACGCACAATAATGCCGGAAGCCCTCGGTAACGCAATGTTGACCTCACGCATTATTGTCCTTATAACACCCTAGATACGTTAAGTACTATTATTTATTTATATTTGAATCAATGGAACAGGATGCGTAATCAAATTTGTACCAAGAGCGATGAAATGTTGATAATATACACCATATGCGCATCCGTTTTTGGAAATGGAAAATTTTTACATTTAGATTATTATTTTGTTTATTTTTATTATATTATGGAAAGGTTAGTAATTAAATGTTTCGTCATTTATATGTTGGGTTAGCAAGAAAAAAAAGGTCTATTATATATTATATCATTTGAATATCATACAATGTTTTTGCTTGCAGAGAAAAAATATCAGGCCCAATACACGTGGATAGCAAATAAACAAAATCACATTTGCAGTAAACATATTTAGGTCAGCTTAATATTTATACGTATTTACAATTAAATAGGAATGAAACAAAATTATTACTTGATCAGCAGGATTATAAAAATCATCTACAACAAAATTATACCCATAATGCAGTGCGCATCGCCGGCGCCCAACATGAGCGAATTAACAGATTAATTTTTTCTTCAAACGTCATAAAAATACGTTGTTACGTATTTGTATTCAACAAGCAGAAGTTCAATATTATCGCTGCCGGCGTAAAAGTATCTCCTTGGCAACACTTCTACTCCGGCGGCGGACAAAGTAAAATATTATTAAAAATTTTTAGGTTGTAATTCAATAACAGTCAAAAACGAAACAAATAAACAAAAAATAGCAAAACTACATATTCTATGGCAACTAGAAATGCTGGATAGGACAGAATTTTTCCCACGAAAAATTTCAACCAATCACGTTACAGTATTTTATGAATTTCGGCCAATGACAATCGAATATCAGTGACTATACAACTCATAGGAAAATAGACCAATCAGATAGCTCAATTTTTCTTAGTTACGCTGTATAATATCGGTTATTTTCGTTGCTAAGTTGTGTTTCGGTCGCAAACAAATGAATCATATGTAATCATATAATTCATGAATATAAACAAACAAGTAATATTTTTGACATAAATAAATAATTTGTTAAATATAATTGGTTGATTCGTTGTATATTCTTAACATATACAACTCGAGCTTAGAAAATCATCTGAATATACTCGATGTGTTTTCTACAAAACACAACTCCACCTACGATGTCGTGTTTCCTAGGAAACACATCTCGTCCTCTCAACTGTATATTCGATTATTTTCGAACCTCTTGCTGTATAACTACTGAATATTTTGCATATCGAGTATTTGCACAAGTGCGATACCCGAATATTTATAATAATTGTAAACACAAAGAGGAATAGTTTAATTTCTTCGTTTTAAAAGGACAAAAGGGATAATATCTTAAATTTTTCAATCAATTTCTTCAAAAGAATAACTTTAAAAACGCTGATGACTTTAACGTAATTTGACAAATGACATTTATCAAAGTCTGGCGTATACGTGATAGATTAAAATAAATATATGTTCAATAATTTATATAATTTCTCGAGAAATATTCGTCTACCATATCCCTCGTGCATTTTCCATGCACTTGGGATATAACTACTGAATATTTGTGAAGTTTTGGGCATTTTTTTAACCCATTAACGGCCAAAGTAGTAATTAAGAAAAAAAGAGGAAATCTGTTTTTAGTATTTGTTTACATATGTAAATAACATTGCAAAACTGTATTTAAAAAATAATATATTACGTACCGTGAACAGTAAGTGATAGTTTTTAGGTAGAGAATGTAGTTTGGGATGTCGAGACCCGTAGGGTCGAAATTTCCTATACATTCGAGACCTAAAAAATCACTTACAGTTCGAGGTTAGTAAGATATTTTTTGCAATACCTGCGTAAATATAAGAAAAAGAAAAATAGGTATCAAAATTAACAGTTGTCAGATTGAGGTAAAAATAAAATTTGAATGATATATATTTACTTACCATCCACCATGAACGGTAAGTTTCACTTACCATCCACCGTGGACGGTAAGTAAATGATGTAACCATGAAAACCAATTGTACAATAAAAGTTCCACTTCCTGTGTTTAAATTTTGTTATTAATGGGTAACTTACAGTACAGGTATTGCAAAAGTATACCCATATTTAAAAAAAATGGTGTTGCGTTTTCGCAACGTTGGCCTCTTTGGTAGTCATTTTTATCCATGTATACATTTATTGAGAATGAAATGTCTTAATGCATTTGGTATGTATATTCACCCTACATTTATTGGACATGAATACTGTAATGCTCCTGCATACTCTTTTTGCAATTTCTATGTTTTTCTAGAAGGTGCAGTTGATTTTCTTACTAACTACTTCTTGCGGCCAACGTGCTCTTGAAGAATTTCTGAGATTTTTGTCATACTGATTAATAGGGCTGTTCGATATCTTGTTTTGAATATCGATATTCGATATTAGAAAAATATCGATAATATCGATGTATCGATGTATATCAATATATCGATACATCAATATAACGATATATCGATACATCAATATATCGATATATTGATACATCGATATATAGATATATCGATATATCGATGTATCGATGTATCGATGTATCGATGTATCGATGTATTGATATATCAATATATCGATATATCGATGTATCGATGTATTGATATATCTATATATCGATGTATCGATATATCGATATATTGATGTATCGATATATCGTTATATTGATGTATCGATATATTGATATATCGAGATATTGATGTATCGATGTATCGATCTAATATAGTTAGATTTTATTGGTAATTAAACAATGATTCAGGATGTCGATCTGCATATAGTAAACAATCTAATGCAGATAGATTTTATGGAAGGATTACAATGGTTCAGGATGTCGGCAATTCCATTGTGAAGAGAAGTAACGGGTGTTTCAAAGGCGAAAAATTTTAACATCTGGGGTGTTTGTGTACTTGCTTTATGGTGCTGGGCGCCAGCATTATAAAACAAACGGGAATCTACTTTAAATATTTGAAATTGTACTATGCCATGACTGGAAGGTAGTTTTATGAGAACTTCTGCTGGAAATTGTACCTATACATCGTCCCAATTATTAATTCTCCCCTTAATCCCGACTCCAGAGTGAAAGTAAAATTAAATATCAGCATGCAATGCTATCAATAAATCGAGCACAACCCCTTTCATTAAACTCCATTATAGGTAAATTTTAGTTCTTTTTCACAAAATACATCGATACATGGATATATCAATACATCGATATATTGATACATCGAAATATCGATATATCGATACATCGATATATTGATATATCGATACATCGATATATCGATACATCGATACATCGATATATCGATATTTTTTCTACTGAATATCGTTATTCGATATATCGATATAATATCGATACATCGATGTAAACGCACAGCCCTACTGATTATAAAATTTTAGACAAGGTAAGAATGGAAATCAAGTTGTTAAATTTAATTTTCATTTGCAGTATTTTAAATTTGCTGTTTACGAACAGCGGGCACCACCATTTTTCTCCTCTATTTCCGATTCTATAATTAGCTAAGCCATTGTCATATAAAGCCCGTTTGAAACGATACAAAATTTAGTACTAAATTTAGTATAAAATTTTAATATAAAATATAATGCACCGTGTAGGTACAAAAATGTATGAAAACTTGTACGAAGTTTCCTTGTAATAACTTTTTGTACAAAGTGTTCTAATTTCTTGTATGTAATCTGCGCAGGAACGGTTGGAACTGTCAGGTGAGACTTTTAACTTGCTTGTAGCGTTTCTTCCTACTTCTAAATAATATGATTGTAGGTAAAATAAGTTAGATTGAAATGTCGTAGACTCAACAGCAAGTAGAAATTTTGATTGAAGGCTATCGAAATCATGAATGCATTTTTGCTGTCAAATTGAAGATGTATAAAAATAAACATAATTAAACAAATACTTCCTCGCATATAGGAGTCTTCTTTTTTAATATATTATTATTATGAAGATGGTAAGCAAACTAACTACTATTGGTCATATGCCGCTTAATGAGTGGATGATAGTAAATGTATGTACACAACACAAACGATCCTGCTCTTCAATGAGATTCGAACCCACCACCTATGGCGTGTTAGGCCACTGACATAGCCGCTACGCCATCGAGATCGGATTTTAATATATGGTTCTATCTTCAAATTTCAGTTCTTCGTTTAGCAAATTTAATATCCCAAATTCCTCGGTTTTTCTCAGTAATCATTTTCCTGATAAATTTTTCTATTCTTCTTTGAGTTCTGCTATTTAATGACAATACTTTGAATTATTGTTACTAACAACAGCAGCTGTTGCAAGTAATAATCGCTTTCGTGTACAACTATTCATTATTATTACAGATCAAAATTATTTTCAGGTTAGAAAATTGTCACTGTAACGAAATTATTTTGAATGAATACGCATTGCGCATGTGCAAAAAAATTTATATACAAATTTAATACCATGGTAGACAGAAATTTTAATCTTGCATAAATTGGAATATTACATTTTAATACAATATTTTATATAAAATTTAATATTAAATTTAGTACTACGTAGCTACGGCAACTAGTGTAAAAAATTACACATAATTATGTCATTTATGATACTTGGCTGCCCGTTTCTACACAACAACTTTTCGAAATTTTATCGATAAATTCTTGGCTCTCTTCTATATTACTAACCTATTAAAATAATTAAATACTCGTTTGACCATTAATTTATGAATTAGTATTACAGAAATAAGTCAAGTTGCATTTTGAATTACATATAGAATTTTGTAAACAAATGATTAATAGTTTTCTTAGAAATCCTACCATATAACATAAGTAAATTGGTAGACATTTTAGATACATATCATAATAAGTAAATAATAAAAAGATTGAAACTACTATTTACAGACTCTAAATTTTTGTATATTGTTGTTATTGAAAATATTAATATTAATTGAACTGTTTATCAACTCCAGATCTAGGGGGTTTCTAAAAATCATTTGTGGGTTTAAAATTATTTCGACAACCTCTCCAAATCATACACTGACTATCGTTGTTTACATACATAAGATTTTAGAAGTTTATTATCTGGTTGTATACCGGGAGTGAGATATTTTAACGTATCATACACTGGGCCTTAATGGGATAATTCTAGTTTATTATGTATTTTAGAAACATTTGCTCACAAGAGAAGTTAATTATTGTATTAGGTATTTTATTTTACAAACAAAAATATATTTGAAACGTACAGTTTAAAATATTAAAATTATTTCCAAATTAATTCATTATACACAAAGTATTTTGATAACAACTGTCCTATATTTATTTTAAAACCAACCTACCTTCTTTCCTTGAGTGAGTTCACTGTGTTGACTTTAATACTTCATTGCACTTGTTTTCTTGTGAACAGTTAGTCCTTGATTCTTCTTCAAACTACTACCACAGTTCCAGCGACAGTTCTTTTTATATGCAGGGCGTGGCTCACCAGTTGCTTCGCCGGGTTTTGAACCCGCGTCTCACGGCCACTGTCAGTGTTATAAACCACTTAATGTTAGGTACTGCAAGACAAGACCTTGAATACCTTGACCATCAACCACAGTAGTTTGTTGAACTTTTGTTTTATTTGTTAAGGCAGCTTTGTGGAAGGCTCTGCAATTGTTGATATTTAGTAAAAATGATTGATTTCGTTGTTTTGATGCATCAGTTGGCAAATATCTAATAGAGTCCTATAAAAAATATTTATTTTTAATGTAGACTTCGACCTAGAAGATATGAGTCCACAGATTTTTATACAGATAAAAAATATAAATTATTTAAACAACACAACAACGAAACAAGAATGGATGTTTATTTTTTATTTAAAAATTCAGAACATGTCAACTATTTCTTTGTTACTTTATTTTATATTTAGGCATGAACCAAACTATTTACAAACAAAATTTTCTTTTGTCCTTAAAATATACGAGAAAATCCAACTCTTATAAATTACAAAGTATTGTGAAATATGTCATAAAATTTATTATATGTTTATTGTTTTATTTGTCATTAAAGTCTATATTTGTTCAAGTACAAATAACAAATAATTTTAGGTGTGGTACTCTTCTTAGAATTGAGTAGATCTCGATAAACTTTTACGCGTGTACTTCCGTCAAATTTCAATCCCCAGCGATGCTAGTGAATAAGGAATCACAGGTAACAGATTTCAAAAATTATTATTTCAACCTATTTATGAGAATAAATATAAATTATTTCATTTAGTAACAAAATAAGAATATTTTAATGAACCATTAATAAATAATGTAAAAAATAATTTAATTGAATTAAGAAATTATTTGATATAAAATGATATTTTTGAAATTCATATGCCTAAAATTTGTGCAGGATTAGATAGAAAATCATTTCAAAAAATAGAGAATTTAATAAAAGAAATTTTTAAAGAAACTCATATTAAAATTGTGATCCATGAATTATTATTAGAAGAAGTCAATATTATCGATGACAATGAAAACGTAATTGTAAATGTCAACGACGAAGACTTAGATATAGTACATTCTGCAGATGAAAATGAAATAAATGGCATAACATATAAAGATCACTGTATTAATATAGGAAAAAATCAAATAATAATTAAAACACATGATAAAGATCAGAATTTCAATTAATAAGATTTTTTGGTAATAAGCAAAGATTGATTATTAAATTAAAAGAATTTAATTTAGAAAATGAAGTATTTAAAGTAATAAAAGATTATTTAGTACCACAGGTAAATTATTACTGTATAATTGATAAAAGTTTTATTAATACAATAAATAGGGTTTTATAAAATAACTTTTCTAAAGATACATATAAATTAATTCAATGTAAAGAAATATTAGAAGACAAACTAACTATTGAAGATCAGTTAGAAACAGTTCAGTATTATCATTTAGTTAAAACTAATCACAAAGGAATTTTAGAAACAAACAAAAATTAAGACGAAAATTTTATTGTCCTAGTATGTTAGTAGACATACAAAAATACATTAATAATTATGATATATGTCAACAAAATAAATATGAAAGAAATCCTTATCAAATATCTGATAATTTAACAAAATATCCTAAATTCCCTTTTGACGTATTACATATAGATACGTTAACTTTAGAAAAGAAAAAATATTTAACAATAATTGACGCCTTTTCAAAATTCTCTCAATTAATATATTTAAAATCACTTTCTGCTATAGATATTACTAATGAACTTTTAAAATACTTCTCACAATATCAAGCACCTAATGAAATAGTTTTTGATAGTGGAACTGAATTTAATAATAACTTAGTAAAAAATTTATTAAATATATATAATATCAAAATTCACGATATGCGTTGACAATCCCAAATCAAATGGATTAGCTGAAAGATTCTACTCTACAATAATCGAACACCTGAGAATTTTAAACAACATTTTTAAGAACAAGAAAATTTTAATAAAATACAATTAGCTTTAATTGCTTATAATAACTCAATTAACTCAACTACTAAATATACTCCAAATGAAATACTTTTTGGTTCAGAAAAAGATAATGATATTTTGAAATTTAAAAATAGTAATGATTACATTCAAGAATGGCTATATATATATATATATATATATATATATATATATATATATATATATATATATATTATTAAGAGAAGAAGTTAATAAAAATATTCAGATAGAAAAAAGTAAAAGGTTTCTAAAACAACCTTTGAAAAAAAATTTAGATAATTTAAAATTAAATACTGTATTAATTAAAGAAGGTAAAAGAAGAATACCAAAAATTAAAAAACCCTTATTTAAAATACATAAAGTTGAGAAATATAACCCTAAACTAGGGATAATAACAATAAACCCTAATAAAAGACATAAAATAGATAATGTTAAGAGAAAACGCCTCTTTTTGTAGATGCTATCGCAATGGAGAAGAATTGATTGAACAATTAACGGAAAATCCTGGAATTAATATATTAGATTTAGGATATATAATAGTTATTTACGATACAAGTACGTAAAGCTAGTCTTTAGTCATGAATGGGTCAATTAAAACACGAGCGTAGCGAGTGTTTTAAGACCCCTGAGTGACTAAAGACGCTTTACGTATGAGTATCGTACAAAATTTTATCTACGATATAATGAAAAAACCCAAAAAATATAAGAAAAATATTTTTATTTATGAAGTAGGATCACAATATTAAATGAGAAGATTGCCATGATAACAAAATTTTGGAAATTTTGGCGTGTTTAAAAATTTTAATCACTCGTTGCTTGATAACCCGTGACTGCCCGTGACTAATGGGATTGTATTACTAAACAACCGTTTTACAAACTTGAAACTAACAGTTAAACATCAATTTTACACACTATCGTAGATAAATATATATAAAGGTTCATATTATTCTTATTATAATAATTGTATTGGAATTGGAATAATTATAAAGATGATATATTGTTAAAATTAGATGTTAGTGAAAAAGTGAAGATCAGTTATAAGAAGGAAATGCAAACTTACATAAATATTTTGATTTTTAATATTTATAGGTTAAAAGGTAAAATTAATAATTTATTTGGTAGTAAACGAAAAAAGTGGTTTTAAATGGGTTAGGAACAGTTACTAAAAGTATTACTAGAAACTTAGATTCAGAAAATGCTGAAAAATATAATAAATTATTTGAATAAATTCAACAGAATCAATATATCCTTCAAGAACAAAACTTAGAGAATATACGTGTTAATAAAGAAATAATTTTAAAATATAATAAACAAATTGAAAATATTTAACATAATGAAGTTATATTAAAATTACGAATAAAACAGGTGGAAGGTGTATTAAAAGAATCCATGAAATGGGGTAGTATCTCTAAGATAAAAGATATAATTAATCAGTTAATTTTGTTAAGTATAAATTTGATACAAATTTTGGATGAAATTGAAAGAAGTTTAACTTTTTGTAATTTAAATAAAATTCATAGTTCTATTATTTCAAAAGAAGAATTAAATAAAATTGTTAAAGAAGTAAATCAAAATTAAACTTATTGGGAATTAACGACACAAGTTACTAGCCATTGCAGAATTAATAAAAATCAGATTGAGTACTTATTAGTTATGCCTGTATATTATAAAAATGAAAATAATAGATTATTACAAATTACTCCGATACCCAATATTGACAAAAAACAAATGTTTGTTATAAATGAAGAAAGGAATTATTGATTTTCAGTGAAAATAAAATCTTTAAAACACATGATTGTAATAAAATATATAATAACTATTATTGTAAAACAAATTACATAGAAATTAATAAATGTATTAAAAATATTATTTTGAAACATAATAATAAAAAGACTGTGAGTATCATAAAATTAATGATGCATTTTTGTTAATGGAAATAGAAAATGGAAACCTAGCGATAATAGCTAGTACTGAAAATAAAAATATAGAGATAAAGTGTGTGAATAAAATTAAATATCAACAAATTAAAGGTGTTTATAAATTCCGTATTTTTGAGAAATGTAAATTAGATAATTATAATATGGAAAAGAAATTAATTAATGTAAAAGAAATAGTATTTGAAAATATAAAATTTAATGTAAAAGAAAATCAGTATATTAATAAAATTTTAGAATTGAAACAAATTAATAAGGAAAATATTATTGGTAATGAGGTTTCAAAAATACAAGAAATTGAAATAAAAGAAAATTATTATTATCATATTAATTCGTTATATTAATTATAATAGTTATTATTATATTACTGGGTATAGTTTACAGATAAAAAGATAAATTGAAATGTGGAAAAAGTTTTAGAATAAACCAACAAAATAATGAAGTTGAATTAACTGATGCTGTAAATCAAAATAGAAATCCTTTTTAAGAATAAAGAATGAAATCCTCTCTTAAGGATGGAGGAGTTAGTTCGTAAGTTTCAAAAGCTGTATTCACATGTAATAATATTGTATTAATTAATACTTGTATTAAATAAATAAATGTTTTTAAAAATAATTCTAGCAAGATGAATTATATAATTATCACATTAACAGGCAGATTCACAAAAAGTTTTAATGCTAACTCCATTGTTTTCATCATCACTCCAGCTAAAATAAATATGTTCTGAGAATGGAAAATGAAGTTACGTGTAATAATAAAAATGGAATTAGCGCTAATTCCTTTCGTGAATCTACTTGTTAATGTTTTAATTGGAATATTTCAGTAAATTTCAACATATTTACAAGTTTCGGCTTGAGTTCCTTAAAGTGGGTTTATACAGCAACTAAATTATAAAATTAAATTAAGCTGCTAAAGTACAAAATGAAACTAAATAAATACCGTTTATGCACGAAACTATACTTTAAGTTTGCAGTTTTCCTTATTTTCTGACATTTCATTTTTCATTAGGGCTGACAATTGGATCTGGATTTGATATATATCCGGATACTCGGATTACGGATATCCGAATCTCTATCGAGTTTCCGGATCCGATTCGAATCTGGTTTTTACTAACATTCTTGTACCAAATCGTCCATTAATTCACTAAATAGAATTATAAGTATTATGTTTTTTTTTCATTTTGTTATTAAACAATTGTTATTAATTACATTTACTTCAAAACAGTAAATTGATTAAAAATATGAAGACAATAAAAATTGTCAACTGTTTCATAAAATGCAGTCTCAGAATAATAACAAAGTTATTAATTCACAGAGACCGGCCAAGCCAATCAATCGGTAACTACAGACGCGTTTCGCTCTTATTGGAGCTCATCAGTGTAGTGTAACCCGTCAACTGCTGTAAGACAGTGACACCGATTGACTGGCTCAGCGAGATCTAAGATTCCAACAGATTGGTAAATGGATCTGAGAAATAAATATATCATCCCAGAGCCATCTACCGTTCTTAAACTTCAACAGAAGTAAATGTTTTCAAAAAGCGAAAACTTCCTATGAAACATATATATTAAAAATATAAAAACAATAAAAATTGTCAACTGTTTCATAAAATACAGTCTCAGAATAATAATATTTAGTCAAATTCATGAAAGAAAATTACCATAAACAATTTTTCAAATATACTCGATTAACATCGGATTTAATTAACCAATTGTTAAATCTTGTTTGACCACATCTTCAAAATACTTATTATTATTGTCTAATTATTATAAGTCAGCCTTATGCCTTATTATCTCACTATCATTATTAAGTTAAGCCTGAAACAAAAACGCTGGAATCGTCTTCGTTGCGCATGTGCAAACATGATAAAATTAATAAATTGAACTATAAAGTTGAATATAACCAACTACTTAGTCTAATGTCCTTAATTTAATTTATTAATTTAGTTGCATAAACGCTACCATTGGAAACAATTATTACTACTTAGTTTAGATTTCATTTGGGAATGAGAGAGAATAAATAAATCAGTCTGTCAAAGACCAGTTGCGCGTCAATAATAATTGATATTCAAAAAAACTTAACTAGATAGAGATCTACTGCTAGTATAATAATTTATAGTAATTAATGCCGAATTCATGCAGCCATTTTCATTTTCATTTAATTTAAATTTATTTTAATTTAAAAAATAAATACGTGTTATCAAATGTAAGCATTCATTCAATCATTTAATTTATGTTCTCATTTTCATTTTCATTTAATTTAATTTATAAGATAACCAACTTTTATCTTTTAAATGTAAATGAAAAATTTTGACGTTTGTGATTGAAAAGGTTATGTTTAAATCATTTAAAATTGAATTTTTTTGCTTAAATATGAATAATTTTGATGGCTTGACTTAAGTAGAATTAATCAGAAATGAGAAAATACAATTTTCGTTCCGTAAAAAAAGAAATTTATTCAAAATAAAGAAGCTCTTATAATCATGATATAGTAACATAGATTTCAAAAGATTATTAAAGAAATATTTTCCCTGCGGAATCTGTTTGTTGAACAAACGACTTAACTGGGTCTCCGTTTCTTCATTTTTAATTAATAAAATGATATGACACATAATCACTTGTATATGATCATAATCATTATTTAAAAAACTATGCTTGCAAAATATGAATCGCGTAATTATTTATGTATTTGTTATTCCAATATTACCAGACTTAAATGTGACACATGACGTGTATTCATTTTCATTTAATTTAATATTGTAGTGTTCCATGAATGATACATTTAAAAAAGATAAATTAAAATTAAATTAAAATTTAAAATTAAATTAAATGAAAATGAAAATGGCTGCATGAATTTGGCATAACTTATTAAGGGCATTATTGTCCAGTTAAAATCCGTGGTGCGTTCAACGTTTGACCAATATATTATTTTATAAAAGATTTTTTATCGCTTTTTATCCTGTCATTGCATTTTGTTAAAGAAATTAATCTATTTGCATGCAAACACTGTAGCTAGGTAACGCAATAAAGCCAGTGTTTGTTTCTATCTGCCAATGGAAGTCAAAGTTTGTGTATTTTGTGTCCAATGTATATAACGAAACGGTCGGTCATTAAATACTTTTACCGATTTCAGGAGATTAAACCTATGGTTACATACACAAAAGTAGGCAGGGTAAGCAGAGCTGGGAGTATCTTACATAAAAAGATATTTAGCAGTATCTAAGATACTAAAAGTATCTAAGATACTTTATCTTAGATACATTCTATTTTATGTAGAATGTATCTTTTATTTAAATACTTTTTAAAAGTATCTATCTATTATCTTAAAAAAGTATCTTTTATCTTATAAAGTATCTTTCATCTTAAAAAAAGTATCTTTTATCTTAAAAAGTATCTTTTATTAAAAAAAAAGTATCTTATTTGCATATATTTAAGGTATGTGCCAGTGAAATATTTTGAAATATCTGATATATTTTTTAAAGTTTTAGCTTACAGTAAGTATAAATATTTAAAATTTACTCAAATATTTCTTAAAAGTACCTAACTAAGATATTTTAAAGTATTTAAGATATTTAAAAGTATCTAAAATATCTCAATGTATCTAAGATATTAAAAAGTATCTTAAGTATTTATATTAGATACTTTTAGAAATATTTGTATCTTAAAATACTTAGAATAAAAAGTATCTAGATACTTAAGTATCTTTAACAAATTTATGTA
Organism: Poecilus cupreus; assembly: GCA_963942605.1. Taxonomy (NCBI): domain Eukaryota; kingdom Metazoa; phylum Arthropoda; class Insecta; order Coleoptera; family Carabidae; genus Poecilus; species Poecilus cupreus. The sequence goes on from OZ012729.1 coordinate 17,817,522, forward strand.
AGTATCTTAGAAAAGTATCTAGATATTTAATAAAAGTATCTTTCCCAGCTCTGAGGGTAAGTATATTATTACTCTATGCTGTACGGTAATATTTACCATACTGACCTTTCAAAACAATCAAGAAAATGAAAATAAAACAGTGATAATATAACGCTATTTAATCAATACAGACGGAATTAAGTTTCACCTGCTGCGTTCCAAATATTTTCAGGCAATTCAGCATCGCCAAAATCCACAATTAAACTAGCCATTATGAACACATTTGAAGTTTAAGTAAAAATAATTATTTATAAATATGGTACAAAATAAGTGTAACTTACTTGATCATTTTCTAAAATTATAACAGATGTTATTCATAAAAGAATTTCAAAAAATAACATTTATAAATGACATTAACGTCTTCATATTCTGAAACCGGTAAACTATTGAACAAACCACGGATGTTATGAGTCGTAACAGGCCTTAAATGTCTAAAATCCTCGCTCTATGAGCTCGGATTTCAAACTGACATCTGCGACTGTTATGGTACTCATAACATCACTAGGAATGTTAATAGCTACAACAGATCACTTACAAAAATCCTATCTACGTCTATGTTACGGTCCAAACGGGATTATCGGAACGTTTGTAATATTGGAGAAAAGAAGATAAAGGAGAGAGCAAGCTATGGTTCCAATAGGAGTAGTGATTTGCGCGGTAGATACATTCAGAAAAAAGAGTACGGCTGCTCTAACAACGCGATAAAATTGGTTCTTATTGTAGTGGGGGAAGCGGCTTCACTATCCCTTGCTAACGCTCTCTCCTTTATATTCTTTCCTGCAAGTTTGTGACGGTGTTTTTCTGTTGTTGGAGAAATAAATTTCTAGGTATAAAGCAAGCCGCATTTTATGAGCTTTCTAGTAAAGTTATATCTTATTTTTTCGGTGGATGTATTTGCCGCATATCTAACAAATAGCGAATACTACTGTTGCAAATTTTGATTTAGTTCTATCTCTTCCCCATTTCCAAATGGAGTATAATTGTCTGCATAAACCAACCATTAGAGATCAATTAGTTTTTCAAACAACTAATACTAAATCTTAAATGAAATTATCACTAAACAATTGTCTTTGAGATCACCGAATTACATCCAGTGTTTCTTAATATAATCAGCAGTTTTCTCCCCAACCATATATGCAGGAGCATTAGTATGGGCATTCAGAGCAAAGGGAATAACACTAGTATCAGCTACCCTAAGCCCTTCCATCCCATGAACCCGAAGCTCATGATCCACAACAGCGGTAGGATCACTCCTGGGCCCCATTTTACAAGTACCCACTTGGTGATGCAACGTGGTGGTTACGTGCCTGATAGCGCATTCCCAATAATCATCCGAGTCGTAAATAAGATTTTGACAGCCAAGAATCGGATCGTCGACTGGCCGGGTGTTGTACTTGAGGAACGGGGTAGTCTTCATGAGTTTCTGCACGAAGCGTATCGCTGCGATGAAGGCCTTCACGTCGAGGTTCTCCGGGTCGGACAGATGGTTGCCGTAGAATTTGGGCCAGTGGTATGGGTCGCGGGATTTTAGTTCTAAGTAGCCGATGGAGTGGGGCTTCAGATGCATTGGGAGAATCAGTGTTAAGGGTTTCCCCATTAAGGGTCCATAGATCGGGTAGAAGGTTTCCTTGGTGACACTCAAGCTTCGCCTGAAAGTATTTTGGGGTAATTATTGGTATACTTCAGATTGTAATTATATGTTTGGGGACCCTTTGTATTAATAGTATATTACGTACCGTGAACAGTAAGTGATAGTTTTTAGGTCGAGAATGTAGTTTGGGATGTCGAGACCCGTAGGGTCGAGATTTCCTAAACATTCGAGACCTAAAAAATCACTTACAGTTCGAGGTTAGTAAGATATTTTTTGCAATACCTGCGTAAATATAAGAAAAGGAAAAATAGGTATCAAAATTAACAGCTGGCAGATTGAGGTTAGAAATAAAATTTGAATGATATATATTTACTTACCGTCCACCTTGCACGGTAAGTTTCACTTACCATCCACCGTGGACGGTAAGTAAATGATGTAACCATGGAAACCAATTGTGCAATAAAAGTTCCACTTACTGTGTTTAAATTTTGTTATTAATGGGTAACTTACAGTACAGGTATTGCAAAAAAGTATAATAGTAGCTTATATACCAAGAGACTGAAGTGCATAATATATTTCTGAGAGTGAAGTTTATTTCATGAGCCATAAACGAGGGACATAATCACCTGAGGGATTACTGTCCCATTTTACATTATGTCCTTGAATATCTCGAAATGAAAGCATTTTACCGAAAAGTTTGTCGAATCATAATCGTCATGGTTTTGAGGGGGACATCGGATTTTGACAAAATGGCGCCCTTAGCCCCCCAAGGGGGGCCGGGAGGGGGTCAACTTAAAGTTTTAAATGGGAACCCCTATTTTTATTGCAGTTTCTGAAAGAGCGTTAAAAATATGTAGGGTTTATTCGGAAACTTTTTTCAATTTCCAACAGGTGGCGCTGTAATCGTAACCTCCCCGTGGTGCACATTGAGTAACGCTTATGCCGACGGCACGCAAACTCTTTAACGAAAAAAATGATTTTTTTCATTTGGAGTCAAATGGATAACTTTGACCTATTGAGCCGATTGTCATTATTATTTTTTATGATTCATTTTTAAAATTATAGTTATTTGTTTTACTAGGCATCAAAATACCAGATTTACAGCAGAGGCTGCCGAATCTATAAATCTGTGTTTGGTGCCGAGTTGAACACATAATTTTTTTGCCGATTAATATTAATTTAGTGATTATTTTATATAGATATTTTGAAGGTTATCGCTGTCAAATTTCGTTGCCATGCATGTGTTGAACTGTTGCTAAGTATTTATTGACGGTTGTTATGAGTTTGTTGAGCGGTTGTTATGTAAAATATTTTTACATCCTAGGCATAAAAATGTCATCTTTAATGTCAATCGGCAAAAAGAAAATATGTGTACGTATATTATATTGACATTATTTTAATTGAGTTTCATGATTTACAATGTTCTACTGAAAAAAAAAAATGGTGGCTACTAACCTAAAAAGTCAAAAGTACCGCAGAAGTTGTTCAATTCTTATAAGATGCACGAGACAAAGGATTTTTAATGGTCAAAGTAATTAATTTTAATAAAAACGCTTCAATATACTCTGTAACTGTATAAAACTATTAAGAATTTATATAAAATAATTTTAATAAAAATTTTACTTTTTGCTGTGGTTACTTACTTTACTTGTCAATTTAATCTCTCCGTGATTAAATTTAATACTTCAGTCCACGAGAAGGAAGAATAAATTGCATTTAAACTCGGATGTACAAAGAAGAAATTTTGGTAAACCTCCGATTTTTGAAACTTGGTGTATAAATTTCTTCTAACATGAGAAATTTGGGAAAAATAATGTAAAATATATAACCTATATATTTATATACGGTTATTTTTTTAATTTTATCACTTTTATTAACGTATGTATTTATATACGCTTAATTTTGGAATTTAGTGAAGTAAAAAAATATCGTTCTGGATGACAGTAAACGAAAGAGAACAAATAATTTGCCAAGGGGAAACTGACACTGAGGTTTTTGAGACGCAAAAAAAATTTCCCGAACTACTTGATAAACGAATATTTCTAAAACAGAATATTTACGTTTGGCTTTTCCGTTTAAAACTCATTGTACCTTAATTTACGTATTAGTGGGGTGTATTAATATATCATGCAATTCTTCTATTACATTTTCTACGGACCTTCATGATAAGCAAAATCTTGTAAAGAAATCTAATTCGTCATATCCTTCGAAAAAATTTGGTCTTTGTTTTATTATTTTCGGTCGTCTTTATTTGGTCTTCATCACTACTATAAACGTTAATAATGTCGTAATCATAGTCCATTTTTAATTTTGTTGCACAAAAATACCTTTCGAAAATATGACAGATGACAGATTACATTTCAAATTAACTACGACTTCATGGTTAATCATACCTCAGAGCTGTAGTAAAAGTTAAGTATATGTTAAGTTATAACTACAGATTGAAAAACGCAAATTTTACATAATCACTGAAATATCCATAGTTACTGCTAACCAGAACCTTAACCAGCGATTGAAAAACCGGCCCTCTGGGTTGGCTTTATTCGTGCAACGTGGAACATGGAAGCGAGCTTATCGTTAGATAGGTTCCATCAGAGACAAATATCTAAAGAGAGACGCGACAGTCCCAGCAAAATTAAGTGTGATAGAAGTTCTGCGCCATCTATGAATAGAGCACCCGAACTAAGGCGATATTTGAAATGAAAATGCGGGAATTTAATGTAATTCAAATTTCAAAGTACTAAAAATAATAAAATATAAATTCATGTATACAAATTTATTTTTTAATTAATGAATACATATATATCTTTACAAATTTATATAGCTTTTTCTTAAACGCCGTTTGGAAGGACGTATCTTCAAAATGCAAACTACACACTCGCACGTGTGTAAGTGCAGCGTCCGACTTGCCTTCCAACAGCACCGAAATCCCCAAATTTTGCATCCACACGTTACATAAACTTGGGTTTTTTGGTAAGCAGAACAAGGAAATGTCGGGATGACCCACACTATCCATTCTGCAGCTTGGAACAGTGCCCCTTTTGGTCTTGATGTTCTGAAACAAATTTATTATATCAAAATAACGATCTTTTATTAGATTATATGAACAGCCTATTTTGTTAAATCGGTGAAAATAAATTGTTAAACTGCTTAAAAATATACAAACCAATCGAAAGTTCAAATTTAAATAAAACTTTGAAGGAACATGCAAATGCTCTAACAATATTTTAGATAATAACAAAGAAAGTAATAAATTAAAAATGCTTACCTTTCAAGTAAATTGAATCACTTCACTAACTAATCACAAAACTTTAGATATTTGTCTCTGCATAAAACACAAAGTAACGGTAACGGTTTCAATGTTTCAAACGTCAGTTTCAAATTTCAAATCAACTGTTTGTGCGGCCGCCTACTAGTTGTAGTTATTAACCAAACGCTACAGCATTTCCATCAATGTTTAGAACACCCGAAGTAATCAAAAACAAAAACTTCTATCACAAGAAATCCTATACTACTGTCAGCCCCCTGGGTTCCATTAAAAATGAGTACTATGATTCGAGTTTGTCGCGAGCGAGTTATTTGGGTTTGTTTGTGAAAAATGCGAGCGAAGCCAGCTTACTTGTAAATTCTACATAAACGTAACTTGTACATCATTATGTATCCTAGAAACTTACCTGAGAATTTCAGCGTTATTTATATCGAATCTAATATTGTAAATAATTAATTCCATATCTGGAATATTCGAATTAACTCTGCTTGTATTGGTGTTAATATATGCAAGAGCTTCTACTGCCCCTATACTTGCAAGAGGTCCTCTGCCATATTTGAGCCAATCTAAGATTGTTCCTATTGAAGTCAGCTGATCTGCAGGAAACAGACCTGTATCGCCAGTTTCATGAAGAAATGATAACCCCAAGAAGGTGATGTGGTCGTGGAGATTACGCCCAACGTGGAGGTCTTGAAGAACTGGAATCCCTAAAGACTCCAGGTGTCTGAAATCGTTTATAAATTGACTTATACGTCGTTCTTCTCACCACTGAAATATAGTAATACTGGAACGGTAACTTGTAGGCTTTTATGAAAGCGAAAAACGAGTCTGAGTATGATAGATCTTGTAAGATCACCTTTCTTTTTCTAACACTTGTTTGTAGAACAGTTGCTACACAGTATAAGCATCATAGAGCTAATAAACGTATGGAAGGAGTATAGATAGTCTGTAACCGATACAGCGCGATAGACTTTTGTGCAAACTTTTGTATCTAATTTATAATTTTGTCAATTATTTCATTTCAACATCAGTTCGCGTTCCAGTATTATGATATTTTAGTGTTTCTCACCTTCTGGGACCGATTCCACTCAGCATCAGCAACTGGGGCGAATTGAACGCTCCTGCAGACAACACCACCTCTTTGGTGACGTTGACATACTGATACCTTCTATCTTTTACAAACTCCACCCCATAGACGTGTTTCGTACCCGGGTAGATCAACAGCCGTGTTGCTCGAGCCTCGGTGAGGATGTCCAGGTTGGGGCGGTGCTCTGCCGGAGCGATGAAGGCGCGGTACCCGCTGTCACGAATCCCACGGCGGGTGTTGGCTTGGACGAAGCTGAAACCGGTTTGTTGGAGACCGTTGTAGTCCACTTGGGGGTACCCTAGAAGGAAAAATAAGAATTGGGAAATTTGTATTATTACTTTATTATACGTAGTACCAAAGCTGATCAAAAAGTTCTCGCGTTTGGTATCAAATTATAGGTCTCAGCCACTGATTTCTATATAACACTAGATTGGGCATAGGCCATATGCTGCCATCTGAGAGCGTTCCCAATTGAACGGGTGTAATTGAAGTTTTGTAACACACCGCGCTCGCCACCACCTCTCTTCCGATCTATCAACTAACATTTTTAAATATGTCAAAAATTTATTTTGGATGATCGTCATTTATTTTTACTCGCCTCATACATGTAAGGGAGGTATAATCATAATAATGCTAAAAATTCGGTAGTGTGTTCTCAGGGGATGAGCACATTTTAGGGTCTCTAGAATACGATTTTAATAGTTTCGCGATGATGTCTGTATGTTTCTCTGTCTGTGTGGATCTTTGCAGTTACGGTTTCTCAAAAACTACTAAACAGAATATTCTGATATTTTGTATATGTCGACTATATCCACTTGGGAAGAGCTAATTAGTTTTTGGTGATAATTCAATAACCTAAAGTGGTAGTTAACTCAAAGCCCTATCAAGTTATTTTGATATATCTCAGTAAATTATGGTTTTATGACAATTTTTGTTTTAAAATAATGTTTTAAATATTATTATATACAGTGGTCTGTATTCCTGCATTGTTTGATATGAAATCTATGGCAGGAGGTATTGTGGTGTCCACAACAGATTTTTTCATAGAAGTTGACAGAAATTGAAGTAAAGTTCTCAGGGAGGAGAGTAAAATTAATATTAAACGATCATCAATTATTTTTTAAAATAAATATTCTCGTGTCATTATGCCTTTTACCTGTTATGCGTATGGCAAGATTTCGGTAAGTGATATAATTTTTGCGCTTGACCTGTGGTTAACGGTGTACCACAAGGGTAAAATAAAAATGGCAACTGTTAGCTGAAGGATTAAATTGAGGATCATACGATCCATAGTCCGATGCGTTAACCACGGAACTACTTATTTATTAATTTTTTAATGTTTGGAGCTCGATTATTAACTTGAAGCTTTCTGAAGAGGGATTTTATATTATTAAAGTCATTTGCCTATTTTGAACTTCACAGTATAATTTTTTTTCAAATATGTCCTATATGGTTTCTGATTTTTCCTGAATTTTTCCTATTAAACATGTAAATGAAAGATCTATCGGGTGGTTCTTCGGTCTGTATTTTTTATTTTATATATTACCAAAAATTATTTCATACAAAGTTTACTTTAAATTAAAATGCCAACTTACGAGTATACCGTGTGTCTATTTTAAAGGTGTACATAGGAGATTAACATGAGAAATCAGTTTTTTGCGTGCTGTTGCTCGTTGTTCTACCGGAAAATAAAGATTGTGGTATCAATCGAAAGATATCATTTTTCTGAATGAAACGATGTAAAATACATTACAATTTAGTTGTAATTTGTTCCGTATATTAATTTTTAAACGTCAAATAAATAGCTTGAAAGAAATCAAAACAAAACAGTCATAGGAGACTGTATTTATTTTCGATAGACATTGAATAAATCGAAGAATTTTCAAAACTTTAAAATTAATTTACTGAGCCAAATTACTACTAAATTGTAATGTATGTTACAGCATTTGATATCTTTTGATTGGTACTACAATCATTGTTGTCCGGTAAAACATCGAGCAACAGCCCGCAAAAAACTAATTTCCCAAGTTTAATCTCCTACGTGTACACCTTTAAAACAGACACACGGTATACAGTATAAGATTTTCTACCGGAACATTCTATATATTTTAGCAAAATTTAAACATCTTTTGTTTCTCTTTTTCTTAATTACGAAGATGGGAAGCAGACTTTGCTTTGGTCATACGCCGTCTCATGAGTGGATGAATTTTATGAACACAAACGGCCATACTCTTCAGTGGGATTCGAACCTACGATCTCTGGTGTGCTTTGCTAGTGATACAGCCACTGCTACTACACCTCCGATATTTGCTTGTTTCTCTTTAAAACAGTTCTTATGCAGTATCTTCCTAAAATGATCATTACAAATCCGCATGGACCATCCGTTACGTACCTAATTCCTGTCCTCCTTTGATAATGTCTTCAACTATCTTGCTCTTCCACCCGGGGTCCTCAACACTAAGAGGACCTCCTTTTTGATGGAACTCTTTGTCTTGGTGTCGTAAGTTAACATCTTCCGATTTGAGGAAGTAAGGGAGCACGTCTTCATAGCCCCAGCCTGGGTTGCCGGCGTTCTTCCATCTTTCGAAGTCTTCACGGTGGCCTCTGGTGTAGATCATGTAGTTGATGAGGGTGGTGCCACCTAGACCTCGGCCACGTGGCCAGGCGCAGCGTTGATTTTCCATTCCTTATAACAAAAAAATATTGGTTTTCTACAAGTCGCCTTTAGATCTCTGCCAAACGTTCCTATAGTAATTTAATTACATGCAGGGTAAAACAGTTTTTACTGCTGAATGGAGGAAATGACCGGCGAGCCTGTCACCTCCTTGAAGCAGTAAAACAGTTACCTTGCGTGTATTGTACAACATTTTACTTGTTAGTCATTTGTAAATCAAATTAAAAATATAACAAGTCCTGTCAGTTACACACAACTGTTGTCAAAAATTAGTTGAAATTATTTCTCATAAGCCTTGTAAGCATTACTGTGGCAACGTGCACTGTTTACCTTGTCTACTAATTTGTAAAATTTTTACAATGCAACTGTCAATTAGTAACTTGTAATGATTCATTTTCAAAGGCAATAGAGGGCTTGGGTAAGTGGTGTTTACAATTGAGTAACAAGTAAAATTATTTTGCATTCCTGCGTCCAAATCCATTAGTTTACCCATCGCAAAATCATCTAGAACTGTTTGGTTTCAGGTCTAGGCCGGAAAAACTTGGGATTTTGTAAGATTAGAGTTGGCATCAACTTATTGTCAATATGCGTTTGTTTTGTTCAATGTTTGGAGGTGAAAGGTTTCCATAAATTGTTAATAATTGTAAGCTCAAATGTAAGTAATTATAATTAAGTTTGCAGTTGCAATATTAACTAAATATTTATCACAAATGAGTTTTTTGTAATTATAAATCCCTCGTACTTTTGTTTACGAATGATCTGATTTTCGAAATTTCGAGTGTTTTATAGTTGACAAATAAATCATTAACTTCATTGAATAAATTTATGACAAAATCGTTACAAAAAACAATGTGTATCACACGTTCAAAAACTGTTTTGGGAGGCTTGTAATTTGTAAGCCTTACCTTCGGCTCTGTCAAAATATACTCGCACTCGTAAAAGTGCAGTTTCTGGACTAGTGACACAAATAACTATTAGAGAAACATGCTTCAAATAAAAGTGATAATAAATTTAGTTTTCTGCATCTTTTACTTGAAGTATTTTTCTCTAAAATAATTCATGAACATTTGACAATGCATAATAAAGTTAGCTAATAATAGATATTTAAATGTACAAGTACATAATTTAGGGATTTATAAGCGAGACAGTTTAGGAGGAGCAAGCGTAGCACTTACATTTATGTAACAATTACATAATTTAGGGTATTATAAATGAGACATTTTAGGGGGCCGAGCAAGCGAATGTACATGTTAATACAATATTTTATGTTTCACTGCATTGCAGGTTATTCTTTAGCTTAAAATGAAATGAAATTAAATTTATACTCTATTTGTTATTTTAAATACAAAAACGAAATATAAATTAAATTTGTATTGGACAAATGACGTTGATATGAAAAATTTGATTGTTTTGCAGTGTACCTTTTTCTGTTTTGCTACCAATTTGTTTATTGTTTACTATTATTTGTTTTGAATAAATTATACAAGCTGTCATTTCTCGTCTCAATCTTTCTGACATGTTATTATAGATAAAATTATTCCATTAGCATAAAAATAGTACTTTTAATTGTGAAATTAATGTTACCATTACTAAAAAATTTATGATATTTATTTTGTCGTTCATTTTTATAATAGGCCTTTTTATTTTATCATTATGGACTAATACATAAAGAGTCACTTTATGTCCTCTAAAGTCTAAACAATATCATAATAAATAAATAAATATATCACGTCATTTATCCATTATTAGGTGTGGCACTCTACTCCATGCAGATTTGGGTATTATAATATATATTTGCGTGTGAAATGTTATTATTAGCCGTCAAATCACGACCTGCAAAAATGGGAGTGGTGATGGAGCCACAGGGGTATTTTGTGTGGTGATTTTTTTTTTAAATTTGTCGGGTGTGATCATCGAACCGACGATCTTATGGTTCACAATCCGATATGATACCACAGAGCTATTTACCCTATTATGAGTAACTTAATACAGTCGAACATAAAACCTTATTCTCCTTGATTGCATTGCATTAGAAAGCAATAGAGTATGATTGGTTGCGTACTAATACCAAATACGATAAAAGTTATTTTTAATACAAGTAAGCAAAGTAGTGCAGTTAAAGTTAAATGCACTACTTTGTTCACGAGTGTAAAATCTTATTTTGCCACAATCAATATACAAAATATCAAACACAAAATATTTATTTATTTTTCATTACTATTAAACGCAACAGATTAATAATTTGTAGCAAATTAGCTTAACAAGAGCAAAACAACACACAGCAACACTTTTATGCGAAGCCGGAGAGGTTAAATAACATGATTGACATTGGAGAATGACGTATAATTTCTAACTTGTCAACAAACAATTTGATTTTCATGAATTAAAATGTAACATTACAAGTTATACATTTTATGAAGTCGTAAATTCAACAACGCAATTATTTTAATATTGCAAAGTAGTTCAAAATCAAATTACGAAACAAAATTTTTGGCGCCATCTATTGATCATTTTTAAAATAAGAGTGAGCAAAAAAATTTTTTCCACTCTTGATTAAAACATCTTTTTCTCACTAGTTTATTAAATTGCTTACTTTGCTCACTCTTTTAAGTCAGCAAACAACATCAAAATGAAATAATTGTGGAAAAACATATTTTTTCTTCAAACGTCATAAAAGTACGTTGTTATGTATTTTAAACAAGAGGAAGATCAATATTGTCGCCGCCAGCGTACAAGTAAAGTAAAATATTTTGAAAAATAGTTAGGTTATAATTCAATAATTTGACTATTACAAATGAAACAAATAAACAACAATAACAAAACAGCATATTCTAAGGCAACTAGAAAAGCTGGATAAGACAGAATATTTTTTTAAGTTTAGGGCATTAATGGTTTATAATTCTATTTTCTATGTTTGAAGAAAAAATAGCATGTGTTATTCGGAGTAAATATGACTCGCTTCGCTCGTTGTTCAAGCTTACAGCTTCTCACATGTAATCCTAATAATAGCATATTATTCAATGAGCATGTAATGTATGCTTTTACTCATGAGAATGAAGTTTGCATCACGAGCGAATACGAGTGATGTAAATCATTCGAATGAGTAATGGCCATTACATGCGAGTAGAATACTATACTTTATCCAAAATTTTTAAATATTTGTTTTGAAATTATAAGATATGTAGAATTATTGCTTTGACAAATACAAAAAACTGTTTGTTTATCAACATAGACAAATTGTATCAACCATCACTAGGCTACGTACAGTTGTAACAAAATTTTTAAGTGGTTTGACATTAGTAGAAGATCTTAGAACCAATTATTCAGCTACAGTTTAAGGTTAAAAAAGGAAATAAAAGTATGAAAAATGAGAAAATTAGTGTCTTTGGATTTTTATGTGGAAAAAGTTAATCAAAAGTCATTTTGATGTTTCTCTTTTTTTTGACAGTTAATATTTGAATTTAACATAACGAATGAATAATATTAATTCATCGTACTCTGAATATTATTTCATTAGCAACAGTAACAAGGTCATAAATTGATAAAAAACGGTTGAACTATGGGTATATTATTTGACAGTTGTGGATAAAACTATTCTCACTTGTGATGTAATTGCTTACTTTCTTCATTCTTTCGAGTGAGCAAACAACATCAAAATTAAACTATTGTGGAAAAAATAATCTGTGATACTGTAATTAACATTATTACACTATTTTCATCCCTTGTTATTACCTAAACATACGCCCGGAGTTTTCTCCATTCGGTAATTCCAGTTATAATCGGAAAATTGCAAAGTTGGTGCTAGAAATGGAACGTCGCTAAGTACTCCGGGTCTTATACCGACTTCCAGGAGTAGTATTCTCCAGGCTGGATTTTCGGACAGCCTCCGGGCGAGAACAGACCCGGAGGACCCGGAACCCACTATCACAAAGTCATAGTTTGGAGCTAGTGATGATACTCCATCTGGAAAACAGAGTTAATAATTATCTTTATCTACGATGTGTGTAAAATTGATGTTTAACTGTTAATTTCAAGTTTGTAAAACAGTTGTTTAGTAACACGATCCCATTAGTCACGGGCAGTCACGGGTTGCCAAGCAACGAGTGATTAAAATATTTAAACACGTATTTGCAAAAATTTTGTTATCATGGCAAACTTCTCATTTAATATTGTGATCCTACTTCATAAAAAAAAATATTTTTTTTAATTTTCTTTTTTGGGTTTTTCATTATATCGTAGATAAAATTTTGTACGATACACTCGCTAAGCTCGTGTTTTAATTGACCCATTCGTGACTAAAGACTAGCTTTACGTACTTGTATCGTAAATAACTATTAATTGGTTCTACATCATCAAGATAAATGGTTGGAAATAACTCGATGATCTCAAGGACAATTGTTAATTTAGTGATAATTTCATTTAAGAAGTTGTACTGCATTGAAAAACTGGTTGATCTCTAATGGTGTGTTTATGCAGACAATTATACTCCACTTGAGAATGGAGTAGAGCAATAAATACAAATTTGCTACAATAATGTAGACCATATAAATCTCTAATTAATGCTTTTAATAATTTTTGTGGAAGTGTTATAGTTTTCGAGAAAATCGAGAAAATAAAAATCTGGTGTGGGTACCACACTACTTTCTTTTACAAATAAAACCAATTGAACATGTATGCTTTGTTCCTTGCGTAACAATTATTTGATATATAGATATTATATATGTTTAATTTTGTGTTCTCAGTTATGATTTTAATTAATTTAATTAATATCTAGTCTTTAAAACTGTCAATCTAATAGTACAAATATTGCTTTTATAATATTTCAAGCGACACATATTTTTGACACTTCACAATTATTTGACACGTTTGACACATAGATGTTAAAATTATTTTTATTTTTGTTTCCAGTGTAACTAAGATTACTGAAATATATTATTAAATACATAATTTAGGTTTTCTAAAAATTAGAAGCATGTACCAAAAAAGTGCAAATAACTTTTTGTATTCCAAATATTCTTGCTAACATCTTTCATTTGAAACTTTTTTCACAAGTGGTTCTATTTTAAAAAAAAAATGGAATTTGTTTTTTGTGTTCAATAAACTTCTTCCGGTTTTCCAATTTCATTCAAAGTCAACTCAGCTCTTCATATTTTCATGAAACTTATAAATTCCAAGTTTCGTTTACATATCTTGTCTCGTTCATGAGATATTGCGCACACGGACATCCATCCATCCATCTTCACACACAGACATCATTGAGAAATTGGTTTTAATGGATTCCGTGGACGTCAAAATATGTATTTCCGCAAAAATCTTGTCAACGATTTTTTTCGTGATTCCAATACTTCCTTATACTTTGTATAAGAAAGTAAAAAGGACAAATAATTCTCCAAGCCGTCACGTAACACTCTGTATATGTGAAAATAATTTTTTCTACGACCACTGCTGTAAGTATGTCATTACAGAACAAACTACAATCAATGTTAGTGCGTTGTTACGAATAGTGTTACGTAATGTTCATTACGTAACACTTGAAAATGAAATTTAAGTTGGCACTACTGTATGTAACATTACCAAAATAATTAAAATTTGATATATCAAATTTTAGATTTAAATGTTATGGATTCAAATTTGGCTAATTGATAAAATTTTATATCTAAATTCATATTTTACTGGGTTTATTATAAATTATGACACCAATAAATATTTCAATAAAATATGTAAAGGGGACTATGTTTCATCATGTATCCCTACGCTCAATTGTCGTTTATTTTTATAAACAAAAATAAAGCTTGTTTGACATTTAGGTAATGTATGTGACTATTACATGTATACTGGTCATATTTTATAGTCTCCCATCTTCATCTATAGTTTATAATCTGTGTTTTATAGTGACGTAAATATATACTACTACATATAACTTTATTTTTTAATATTTTTAGTAAGAATTGTCAAGCGACAGTGATATTTCAATTGGAAAACCACTGAAGATACAAGCTAAAGCTAAAAGTGTAACAAATAATTTTTTGGCGACTAAATCTCGAGAACGATTACTAATTTGTGTACCAAAAATTCATGGATTGGACAATACAAAAAAAAACATAATAAATTTCTAAATATTTGAATATTGTTTTTAATTTAGAAATAATATTCAGTGGTCGTAGAAAAAGTATAGTACTTAACTCGAGATGTAAAGCAAATACGCCCTCGTGAAATTACAAACTCGCCGCTACGCGGCTCGTGCGTCAATTTTTTCACTCGTGCGTAATTTGCTACTTACATCTCTCGTTATGTAATATGCTATTACGTTGTGCTTCTTGAATAGTCGAATAAATTTTATTAATAAATTTATGCTGTATTTCTAACGACATGGGTGATATCGATACGGGCATTTCGATGACTCATCCTGTATTTATGCGGGAGATAAAATAATCGAAGAATTTAACCAAATATTTGGTAAGCTGGGAATATTGGATGCATTTTCTGCAAATTTCATAACAGTTAAGAAACTAAACGCGATTATTTACTATGGCATCAGAGAACTACATTTAAACCTCCGAGAATACTTCTATTTTTTCGATCACGGAGAACCTGACCCAATACTTTTTTTTTGTTCTTCTACCATTCTGCAATGACTGGATAGATTGATCTAAAAAAATTCTGAGGTATACTTAAGATCCGATAGAAATGATTTATGCAAAATTTTATAATTGTTGATGACTTTGACAAGGTTAAAAAAATCGCAAAAAATTGTTTTTTAAAAAATTACATTTTTAAAAAATATTGTTACGATTTTTATTTTTTAATATTTTAATCTAAAAATATGTAGGGTCAACTGGGGAAATATGAAACTTAAAAAATTTGAGAGAAATGTGAAACACTTACGTCATTTGTTTTCCGATTACATTACAAAAAATTTAAAACTATAGTACGAACCTTCTTCTATGCAAATTATTAATTTGACTTTTATAAGTTTAGTAATCCAATCTATTAAAATATTTATTATTGGTAAAATCTGCATATACAAATTTCAATTTACTTTGAAAACTTTCTCTGTATTTCATGTGATATTGAAAATTATGAAATAATTAATTCAAATTTACATAGGGATTTCATAAAATTTAATTATGCAATCAAGTTTTTTGTTTTTAATTATGCAGTTTTTGTTTTATTTATATTTAATTAGCAAGGAATAAAATTGAAACGTGATTCAGGGTAAATATGAAATCGACTTTGGGGTAAAAATGCAACGAAATAATCTGATTTCATTTGGCTGGAATTTCTTTATACTATGTACTATAATCGTACTTACTGTTGTGAACGGTTCTATTCGATATCGTCTTCAGTAAATTAAGAATAATGTCACGAAAATATATAAAAAAGTAAATAAATATTGTATAAAATTATATTACATGTTTTATTTATTTAAAATCTATATCCAGGTAAAAATTATCCGCTTGAAAGAGTAGATTCTACAGTAAAAGATGTCCGGGAGAAGAAGAAAAGTATTTTGATAGTATAAAAGTTGAAAATAAAGGAGGGAAGAGAAATTATTATAATTATAAATATGGGTGCACAGTACTAAAAGCATTGGACACAGAAGTTGAAATAATGGGATTAAAAAGTATAGATAATGATAAAAGATAATTTAAACTCATACAGGCAGATTCATCAAAATAATTAGCACTAATCTTATTTTTATTATTAGTCGTAACTTCAGTTACCACCCTCAAAACATATTTATGTTAACTAAGGTTGTAGTTACGATAGATTAACATAAAATTTGACACATTTTGTTAATTTAATTAATTTAGAAATAAAGTTACAGAGGTTGACAAAAATGGAATTAGCGTTAATTCTTTTGATCAATCTGCCAGTTAGAAAATAACATTTCAATAGTTGACATAGAAAATATTGAGCAACATTATTTGTGCCTCAAATTGAAACAATTGGTACAGACAGAATAAAATATATTTTTTTCACGACATGGTAGGAAACCCCACTGTTCTTATCCCAAAATAGTGAGGAAAATGTGTTGTTCCTCTCTAGAGAGGAAATTATAGAAGTGTTACTAATATGAATGTTATTTACAAAAAATTTATTACAAAAATTATAAATAAATTCATAATTTGATTGAAAATCCTTATTTTATTGATATGCATAATTTAAATTATCTTACAATTATGTATATATTTTTCTTTTTTTATTAAATCACAATTTGACAAGCTATTACAGATATTTAAGATTGGTTCACTGGCAACACTGCTACACCGCCTTGTGTCTGATAACCTAACTTTAAACGTGCCAATCTGTCAGTTGTGTTCTCAAAGTGTATTTTAGGTCCGAGCAAATCGTTTTTAGAAACATGTCGTGAAAAAAATGTTGTGTCTAACACGAGAGGAATGCTCTTCTTCCCCTCTCGTTCGAAATGCCTCAGGAGCGCAGCGAGTGAAGTAAACTTCGCACTCAAGGGGAAAAAAGAAGCGCTTCCCTCTCTAGTTTGATAAATAGGTATAATACAAATAGAAACTAAAGCAAAACCACTATTACAAATTTATAAAAAAGAGAATTCTTAATGTTATTTTCGTTTTCTAGTTTATCTGTTTCATTTTGCTTATAAAATACGTATAATTTGTGTTCATTTATTAACAACTTTATTGTAAAGTTTATGTTTTTTTTTAATTTCATAAACCTTATTCTTATTTATTATTTTGATAAATTTTTTCGTTCTTTTCATTTGTACCTCGATCTCTGAACTAGCATGTATAGTATAGGAATTAAATGCATGTTTCACTTTTTCCCAGTGATGTTTCAGTTTTACCCCAAAATCAGGTTAAATGTGAAATGCGATTTTCTTTTCATATTCAATTTCGCGTGAAAAAAAAAGTATCCATAGATACATGGGCATTTGCCTGTTGGGTAATGTATTAATAATAATAATAAAGATCGAAGAATACAACAGAAACGCATCGATCTAATACTTTGCATGCAATTTTTAATTCTGTTTAATGCGTTTTAAACACAGTTATGCTTTTCGTTGCATTTTACCCCAGTTGACCCTATGGAAACTCTCAAAGTATAAAATTTTTTGTGGGTTGATTGACCCAGTATGTTCTCCGAGGGTTAACATTAAGAACTTGTTACTCTACTCTACAGCATACAAGTGTTGTTAAATATCAATATTGCGATATTTTTTAACGGCTTACACGTTTGCAGCTTCTAGCTTTGCTAAAAAATTCATTAGTATTGTGAATAATTTACAATGTTTACAGTTCTTACTGTAAAAAAAAAAACTGGTTTTGATTAGGTGAATGGACTTTAGTTTTTTTTTGTTTATAAGTTTTTTGCTAAAATGAAATACTTACTGATATATTTTAAAAATATTCCTGTAGTAGGGCATAACAATGTTGATAGCAATATGAATAACTTTAAATTATTTTCATACATTTTTGAGTTGGTAGCGACCTAGAAAATAATATATTTTAAATATATTTATCTACAATACAGGGTGTTTCATAACTTAGAGTACATACGGTAATGGTTGTTTGATATGCTGATTACGAATCTAAAAGAATTTTTTCAAAATTCTAAAAATTAAGGGTTGTTTACCTAAAAATTTTTTTGTAGTACTGCACTGGATTCGCTTTCCTATTAAACACAAAAATGAAGTAGGTAATCAACAATTTCAATTACATAATACTAGTAAAATAAACAAACAAAATTTAATTATTTTTAATGAAACGATAATTATTAACATAATCATGTACCCAGTGGCAGTGGCAACGAAAAATTTTGGACTGGGAAAAGGAAAATAATTTTGAGTTTAAAAAAAATATCTGTTTGATTCGTAATCAGCATATCAAATAACATATACCATTAACGTATGTACCTGAAGTTATGAAACACATTTTTTTTGTATATATTTGTATATTTATAAATAATTTTTAATGTAGTCTGGATTGGAATTTAATATCGTGACAATCCAAATGTAAATATGTTTAATAGTTATTTACGTAATCAGTTATGAAAAAAGCGATATTGTTTAACGAGCTGTAAGTTTGCCAAAACGATTGTAGCGAGTTTTGCAAATTATGCGAGTCAGTATCGCTTTCCATAACGAATTACGTACAATATTTTATCTAATTCTGTAATTCCATTCCTATACCTTCCAAATTATTAATTATCAATATTTGACAAGCAATAAATTGTTTAATTTATTATTAAAGTAGGCATCTACACGGCATTGAATATCGGTTGTGTAAAATTCTTTACTTAACTCAGTTACGTAATGTTTTTGCAAAACTCATTTTATAACAATAATGTAAAAAGTGACGTTTCATAACGTCATAAGGTTAGATAAAATTCAACTTTACAAAACGGAATTAGATAAAATAATTATTTAGCACTTTAAATCATTACATACACGTCTGCACGTTATTGATTTACAACATATTAATAAGTAATGGATCCATAAATAGATATCTGTGTCCATTGTTCTCTTGTTTATAAACAACAAACAATGTTTTTGTCGAATAAGAGTAGAGAAAATTTTATTAAATACCAAATAACAGCCCTATATACCAAATAACAGCCCTAGGGTGTGTTATAAATTTGACGTTTGCTATTGGGCACAGCATACACAAATACTGACTTCTATTAGCAGATTGAAATAAATAATTCGATATTGTTAACAAATAACCTAGTTATAGTGTTAAAATAATATATATTAAACAAAAACAAAAAATATTTGACATTTTATAAAACAGTTTCAGGGTTATTTTTATTTATTTATTAAACAGAAAGAAATGGAAACAAATGAACTCTCAAATTCGGCATTATATCATCACAATCTCCTATGAAATTTCAACAGAAAATTATTCAATATAATAAATAAATCTATAGTGGTTTTTCAAATGGCAAATATTTTTTGTTTTTATTTAATTTTCCATGGCCATATTTCAATATGGCCCTCTTTTGGTCTACTGATGATGACAACCAGAGCTGGGCAAACTACTTCCAAAAAGTAATTAAGTTACAACTACTAACTACTGGCCAAAAAAAGAATTAAACTCCGTAGTATTTAAATACGTTAGAAAAGAAAGTAGTTAAACTACAAACTATTTGCGGTAAAGTAATTGAAATCAATTACTTTTTAAAATACTTTATTAAAAAAAAAAAGGATTTAAATGCAGTGAATAATATTATTTATTAGACTAAATTTGAACTAAACATAACCGTTCATTTTATTTTAGAATAACTATTGTTTAAGAAATATTCAATTAAAATATTTTTATTAAGATTTGTTTGGATGATTTTTTTTTAAATTGACTATCTTGATCATTAATAATATTAATTAGTAAAACTATTAATATTCGGGAATATTAAAACTGATAATAATTGTTCTTTGGAACCTTAACAAAATTTTGAACTCAACAATGATTTAGAGTAATTAAATTAATAGTAATTCTTAAAGAAAATTACTCCTTTTGCGGCTTTTATAGAGTGTGTTTTGATTGGATTCCATACTCGTTTAATCGGTTTGCAATTTTGCGGATTTAAAATTGAAATAATCTTTAATTGGCATTTTTCATTTTTTTTAACGAGTTTCGGCAAATTTTCCGGATCTTTGTCACTGTCTCTTGGGAAAGGTACATCTTGAGAACCAGGACTTCCTTCAATGAACAAATTTAAAATTTGTCATCTGCATAAATAAATAAAAAAAATGTATTGAGAACACCATTTGTTTTAGAAGTACATCCAATTGAATTAGAATAAAAAATAACATACAGTATAGTAAATTTAAATTTAGAATTATTTTTTGTGATATAGATAATAAAATAATTGATATGCATGGAATGGAGAACACTTACCTCTTTCTCTTTAGACAAAATTTAACACAATTCGCTGAGGAGCAACTACACAGAAATTATATTCCGTTGCAAATGAACAAGTTTATATGTAAATCAATGTATTTAAAATAAGTAATTAAATTACTGTTAGTAGTTAAACCTCTCTGAGTAATTAGAAAAAATATTTAAATACTAAATAAAAGTATTTTTCGAAATTTTTCCAAAAATCCAGCGAATACCAATTACAAATACTTTTTTTATAATATTATTCAAATACAATTACTGATGATTAAAAAGTAGTTAAATTAGTAATTTAACTACTTTGTAGTTAACTACTGCCCAGCTCTGATGACAACTTAGTTGTCGAAATACGTATTTAGAATTCTTTATTAGATTTCTTTACAACTTTAATGGCTGGTTTATACTGGATTTAATTTACAGATTTAGATTTCGTAATTTAGATTTGAAATTTATCTCTTGGTTCATACTGAATTTATTAAATTTGAAATCTGCCAATCCAGATTACGCTTCAGCTTTTTGACATATGCTTTAAACAACAACAAAATAACCTTAACTTGTCATATGTGATGTTCTTCATTCAAAGATATTAAATTAATGGTTATATTTTAAATGTAAATTATAAATCTAAATTTGTAAATTAAATCCAGTATAAACCAGCTATAAGGCTTTGGGGGTAAATTTAAGTTTTTTATATTATTCTTAAGGCCTGTGTCCACGGTGATAGAAATCGGTCCGAGATCTGGGATATATTTCTCGAATCAAAAACTCGGATCGTGGACACTACCAACTTGGACGAAAAAATCGAATAGAAAACTATGATGAAAAAAACGCGTTCTGTCCGATTTTTCATACTAGTTGCTAACTTCATATAGATGTTACCATTAAATTAATATTTTCAAACAGTTTCTGAAACATAATAGTATATTGTGTTATTAGGAGTAAATGTGATACTTTGGGTGCTGAGCAGGTAAGTTTGAACGACGAGCGAAGCGAGTCGGACAATTATTTGCAAAGCATACAAAGTCACATTTATTCCGAATAGCACATGCTATTTTTTCTTCAACGTAAAAAATAGACATTAAAACATTAAAAAATGCTCAAAACTTCAACAAATATTCTGCCATATCCAGTATTTCTAGTTACCACATATTATGTTATTTTGTTATTTTTGTTTATTTGTTTTATTTTTAACTGTCAAATTATTGAATTACAACCTTACTATTTTGCATGATATTTTACTTTGTCCGCCGCCGGAGTAAATGTGTTGCCAAAGAGACACTTTTACGCCGGCGGCGACAATATTGAACTTCTACTTGTTCAATACAAATACATAACTACGTACTTTTATGACGTTTGAAGAAAAAATATATTTTTTATTTATCTCTCGTATAAACAAATTTAATTTACTTATGTCAGAATAATTTCTTGAGTTATATTTTATTACTTTTTAGTATTGGTAGAATTCGACTAACCTGACATCTGTTGTCATACAAGTTAACTATTTATGATGTAGAACTATATCCGAGATCTAGGATCGATTTATGCCACAGTGGACACAGGCCTTAAGCCTAAGATTTTCACAATTTATTTGAGTCATATTTCAATTTTTCTAACAAATATTAATTTTAATTTGTTTGCTAACTCGTGAAATACGAACATTTAGGTAACTAACCAGGCCTTATTACATGTATTTTTAAATTTTGAACAATAATGTATTTACACTTTTGCTGTTAAGTGAATAGGTAAAAATTTACAGTAATTTAAAAAAAATAGTATTGAAATCCCTATATTCCACATTTCAATAATTCTATATCCAGTATATTCTATATGAATGTCTCATATAAGAATAAGTAATTTGATTAGCAAATAGGTAATAAAGAGTGCAAATATATTTAATGGTTTTTATTCTCCCGTTCTCGAAAATTCCCACCCAGTATATTTTTTCGTGAGTTTTTGGAAATCTTTCAATACAAACGTTGGAGGAAAGGGGCGCCAATGTCAAGTTCATGCCCCGGTTAGGAAAACATCATAGATCCGGGGCTTCTGCTTATTATAACAAATATCGGACATACGTAATTCATAATTAGTTCAAGCTTAAGCCTTTAATGCCCAGAACTACTTTTCTTTTAATGTTGATTTCATAATATTGATTTCATATTTCCTTGTATGTATAATTTTGTATAAAATCTTTTACATTTAAATATACAGAGCAATATCAAATGAATAACCTGCCATAGTTTATCCCGTTTGAAATGACAGCCAGACAGAAACATAATTTTAGGCCCGTTATTATAAATGCTGGTTAAATAGCCGGTTAGCCAATATGCTACTAAATTTAATATGCTACTTAATATTTGTGTGGATATTATAAACCAAAATTTTATATGATTACCTACTTGTTAGTTAATCGAGTCTCCCTAGAAAAGTTACCAAATCATATATAATTTAGTTGGTAAGTTAGAATCCCTATCAGAAGTATACACATATTCCATGTAGATGGCGGAAGTAAAAATTATTATTTACTAATTAAAACTTACATAAAATATGACGAAATCAACGAAATGGAACAATTTGAAATAAAATAATACAAATTTTTATTAAATCCATTACATTATTGAATGATCAATGACTGTATGAAATATGAAATTTGATATCATCATCAGTTACTGCTACAGTGCTACCAGAATTATATTCATCAAATATATATTCAGAAAAATGGAAAAATTAGAATGAGGTAAAAATTACAGTGAAAAATAAAAATTTAATTCAATATACAGTTTAGGTTAGGTTAGGACAAAGATAGGGAATTTATTTAAAATTATTTTAAGAAAATATTAAAATTAAATCAATAAAGCTGAAATCTAACAATATAACTGGGTATTATTTAATATGGGGCACGTAAAAAATAGAATATATTTTTATTTAGGTAGAACTGGAGGAGATAATATAAAAAGAAATAAACAGATGAAATCTATCAATTGTTGAAACGCTATCAATCGATGATACTGACATCATATTCGAAATACCTATGTAAATATCTACAAAAATTTAAATATCTTTAATATTTAACAATAATTGTCTGTATTTATTATTTTCCATAAAGTATTTGTAGAACAAAAATATAAAATAACATTGAAATATACTTTTAATAGTCTACTAACTAAATTCATTACCACCAAAACTATCCTGCTTATTTAATAAGCTGAATTAGTAGGAGACTAAATTTATATTACCTTTATAATACACTTTTTGCAAATAGTAGGATACTTAATTTATAAAATACGCTATTAAATTTTAACATTCGTTTATAATACCGGGCCTTATTAGAGTGAGACATCTTTAGGCCCGGTATTATAAACGCTGGTTAAATAGCCGGTTAGCCAATATGCTACTAAATTTAATATGCTATTTAATATTTGTGTGGATATTATAAACCAAAATTTTATATGATTACCTACATGTTAGTTAATCGAGTCTCCCTAGAAAAGTTACCAAATCATATTAAATTTAGTTGGTAAGTTAGAATCCCTATTAGAAGTATACACATATTCCATGTAGATGGCGGAAGTGAAAATTATTATTTACTAATTAAAACTTATATAAAATAAGACGAAATCAACGAAATGGAACAATTTGAAATAAAATAATTGAAATATTTATTAAATCCATTAGATTATTGAATGATCAATGAGTGTATGAAATATGAAATTTGATATCATCATCAGTTACTGCTACCACAATTATATTCATCAAATATATATTAAGAAAAATGGAAAAATTAGAATGAGGTAAAAATTACAGTGAAAAATAAAAATATAAATTACTAAAAATCATGTCCCAATCCAGGTACATAATTGAAAAACAAAGAAACAGACGCAGTGGATATGCAGACTGACAAAAATATGGGCAGATATAAATAATAAGTGTCTAATTTAATTCAATGTTCAGGACAAAGACAGGGAATTTATTTCAAATTATTTTATGAAAAGATTAAAATAAATTCAATAAAGCTGAAATCTAAGAAGAATATAACTGGATAGGGCACGTAAAAAATATATCTTATTTTTATTTAGGTAGAACTGGAGGAGATAATATAAAAAGAAATAAACAGATGAAAACCTGTCAATTGTTGAAACGCTATCAATCGATGATACTGACATCATATTCTAAATACCTATGTAAATATCTACAAATTTTTTAAGATTTAAATATCTTTAATATTTAACAATAATTGTCTATTTATTATTTTCCATAAAGTATTTGTAGAACAAAAATATAAAATAACATTGAAATATACTTTTAATAGTCTACTAACTAAATTAATTACCACCAAAACTGTCCTGCTTATTTGATAAGCTGATTTAGTAGGGGACTAAATTTATATTGCCTTTATAATATACTTTTTGCAAATAGTATGTTACTTAATTTATAAAATACGCTATTAAATTTTAATTTTAACATTCGTTTATAATACCTGGCCTCGAGTGAAACATCTTTAATGTATGATCTATCATACACTGGGCATTAATGGGCTAATTCTAGTTTATTATGTAATTTAGAAACATTTGCTCACAAGGGAAAATAATTATTATATTAGTCATTTTGTTTTAAAACGTACAGTTTAAAATATTCAAATTATTTCTAAATTTATTAATTTATACACAAAGTATTTTGATAAGAACTTTCCTATATTTATTTTAAAACAAACCTACCTTCTTTCATTGAGTGAGTTCACTGTGTTGACTTTAATACTTCATTCCACTATGTTATCTTGTGAACAGTTAGTCCTTGATTCTTCTTCAAACTACTACCACAGTTCCAGCGACAGTTCTTTTTATACGTGGGGCGTGGCTCACCAGTTGCTTCGCCGGGTTTTGAACCCGCGTCTCACGGCCACTGTCAGTGTTATAAACCACTTATAGTTGTTAGAAACTGCAAGACAAGACCTTGAATACCTTGACCATCAACCATAGTAGTTTGTTGAACTTTTGGTTTATTTCTTAAGTGGCGGCTTTGTGGAAGGCTCTGCAATGGGCCCATAAACCAACTTATAAAAAAAAATTTTATAAAACTTTATTAGCATGTATGACGATCAGTGAAAACCCGATGTGAAAATTCCATATATTACCGGAGATATGATTTTTTTTTTAAGTGTGTGTGACGTCACGGGTACTGCTCCAGTGGCACTAAAACAACGATTTTTCATGATAGTTGGTATTACATATTTTTTAATGTAAAATTAGTATTTACATATTCGAAGTCTTTATTTACAATAATTAAACATAATATAAATAATGATAAAATTCCTTTGGCAACTATAGAGTATTTTTCTTGATATTCGAGTAAGTAATATACGAAAGTTTAAGAACAGTGGCGCTGGTAGTGATGTAACCTAACCTCAGCACACAATTTTAATCAATAGTTTTTCAACATAGCACAATAAAACAGTGAAATTATAAAACAAATAATAGAAGCCCATCAAATATAATCTTAAATACCAACAAACAAAATAAATGAAATGACATTTCGTAGTTCCATTTTAGCCCACAATAAGTGTTAGGCTCCACGGCAGACGCGCGATTTGCACATTTCATATTTCTGACCAATAGCATCAATGCAATACCCGTGACGTCAAAATATGTTCAATTCGTTATATCGCTTTACTCCAGAATATTTAATGTTACTATAATTACTGTACTAATAATTCCATAAGTGCTGTACGATTTTGATATAAATTTGTCATATTTCCATTTCCTTTATAGTTTATGCGCCCATTGATGATATTTAGGAAAAAATATTGATTTCGTTGTTTTGGTGCATCAGCTGGAAAATACCTAATAGAGTCCTATAAAAAATATTTATTTTTAATGTAGACGTCGACCTAGAAGATATGAGTCCACAGATTTTAATACAGATAAAAAATATAATTTATTTAAACAACACAACAACGAAACAAAAATGGATGTTTTTTTTTTATTTAAAAATTCAGAACTTGTCAACTATTTCTTTGTTACTTTATTTTATATTTACGCAAGAACCAAACTATTTACAAACAAAATTTTCTTTTGTCCTTAAAATATACGAGAAAATCCAACTCTTATAATTTACAAAGTATTGTGAAATATGTCATAAAATTTATTATATGTTTATTGTTTTATTTGTCATTAAAGTCTATATTTGTTCAAGTACAAATAACAAATAATTTTAGGTGTGGTACTCTTCTTAGATTTGAGCAGATATCGATAAATTTTTACGCGTGTACTTCCGTCAAATTTCAATCCCCAGCGATGCTAGTGAATAAGGAACCACAGGGGTAATTGTATTGTTAATAATTTTCTAAATTTTTACCTCTAACACATTATATTATGTAAAGAAGTTATTGCGATAAGTCAAAATTTTCGATACAGCACGTTGTGGTGTCCGTAGAATACAATTTCACTGTGTGAGTTTGTGACTGACGATTTTGTCAAAATTAATATCTAATCTTAAGCCCTTGTCACACAGTCAATGAATACTTCATTATTGTTTGTCAAACTATGTTTGATGACGTCATATCATTCTGGTTTATGTATGATGAAAAGAAGGTGTGTCAGACGGTCATTCTTTTTTTCGTCAAACAGAAACTTACCAATCCTATTGAGAACACCACTATTTATTTTGTATCCTATAAAATAATTATTTTTTATTTCTCTTTTCAATAACATTAACATATAGTTGAAAAAAAATATATTTTTAAATTTATTTATTTAATAATATAATCCAAACTAGGCTAATTGACAAATTTATAATATTTGTTTTCATAAAATCTTATTAAAATACTTACTTTGTTACTTTATTCATTACTGCTATCAAATGTCACTCGATCTATCAGAACTACAAAAGTCGAACCAAAATGTATGACAGAATAAGAACCGTTTCTATTTAGAGCATTTGACCAAACTGTATGACGTACGTCACGTTTCTGTGTTTGTATTTCAAAAGTTTTGCTTTAATGTTTCATATTTAAAATTTGAATGTTTAGGTTACTAGCTGATTAGAATTTGTTAGTAATCTATCAACCGGAAGTGGTAGTTTACTTGAAGACCTATTAGGACCAATATATAATTGAGTTACAGTAAATTTTGTTATATTCAGAAAGATGTAGAGTAGTATTTGTTACAATTGAAACTTTTTTACCTCTCGCTACATACCTGCAAGGGAGCTGAATAGTGTTTCACAAGACTCTTGATCTTGTCTTGAAATCAATACAAGACCAAGACAAGAAGTATTTTATATTTCCCAAGAATAGACAAGAAAGTATTATCAAGAATCAAGATTTCTTGATAATAAATTTTTCAGATCCGCCGTATAATGGGTTATTTAAGTGATGATTTCTGAGCTTTTAATGACGATTTTTTAGCACTTTAGTGCCGATTCCAGATAAAAATTTTTATATACATTTGTCAATAGAATAAAGTGACTTTGAGGTTCGATCCACATTTGTACACAGGTTTTAACATCAACTGGCGGCCTTAATGTGAACCTCATAATTTTGTAAATACGGAACATAAGATTTTATAAATATGTGAAATCAAGAATTATATATAAATTTTATGTCGCAAATATATTAAGTTGATACCTACTTTATAAAATGTGTAATATCTTATGGAAGTATAAATTGAAACTATTTATATGTAATTTTCCTTTTTCTCTAAATATATGGTAGAAATGCATATATATATATATATATATATATATATATATATATATTTCAAAACTTAATTTATGTCGAAACATCTACGTAAGAAACATATTTAAGTAAAACTAAAAGAGAGGGGCATGGGCAGACGCCAACGCAACACTTTTAAGCATTCGAATTGGATAAAACGATAGAGAAAGGGGATTCCTCTAAAATGTCAAGAATTAAGAAATATCAAGAATTCTTGAAATAAGACAAGAAATACATTGTCAAGATATTTAAGAAGTTTAATTTCTTGTCTTGAAAATCAAGCCCAAGACAAGAAGTAATCAACATGACAAGATTTTTTGTTAACAAAAGAGGTCCTGCTGAAACCACATATTTTGTATTTAACGAAGTGGCAATGTATCTAAAATATCTGCAATATAATTTTGTTACATATTTAAATATCTAGGGCCATTTAAAATTTCGTTTACTATGATTGGGCCTATTAGTGGAATTGCTAGTATACCACACCATACATTGAAATTAAATCCAACTCGATGGCGAGATTCTATTATTTATTGTTAAATGTTTGCATTTCAGCCTATGATTAACTTTTTTATTTGAATTTTATTATAAATAAAAAATTTCGTTAATTTTTCTAGTAATAATAAAAATGTATTATTACTCTTTTATAACGTTGTAAAGCAAAAAAAAAAATCTCTTCAAAAATATCATGGTTTACTATAACCTCCATATGAAAAATATGATACCAGTAACTTTTAAATGTTTAGATATAAAAAATTTTGTAGTACTTCTGCAAATTCACCATTAAAATGTGTTATAGGAAACATCAAACCAGAATCTCGTATTGTCATATAACAAAGTTCTCAGCAAAAAAAAAAAAAAATCGCTAAATTTACATTTTAGCCAATATCTAGTGACCTATGCATTCAATTGGAAAAACAAAAAATGTTCAAACTACTCTACTAAAGAGGCCACTTTCATCTAAATTAACCAACCTCGTATCTCTTACGTTCTCGAGATCCCAATGCATTCGTACCTTCAATCAATTGTATCCCCTTAGGAAGAGCTGATTTGTTTTTGTTGATAATGCAATAATCGGAAGTGGTAGTTTACTGGAACCCCTATCAAGTTATTTTGAAATATCCAAGTAAATTATGGTTTCATGACAATTTGTGTTATTATTCTAATGTTTCAAATATTATTATCTACAATTGTTGTAGGAAACGTTTTTCTCTTACTGTCAAACCATTTTTTAACGTTTAACGTTTCTTCATGGTGGTCTATGTTTATGTATTGTTTGATAAGTAATCTATGGCGTGAGGTATTGTGGTGCTCACAACAATTATTTTTTAAATTTATATCGTTTAAGAAGTAAAATTGTCAAAAAATTATGAAAGTGGAAGTGGCCACATCATATTCTAATGACAATATCATTTTCAAATTTCATATTTATTCGAACTGTTTAGATTTTGGTGGCTGGTCATCAACCGAAATTGGTAGTTTTCCTTACGGCCTATACCGGGTGTCTACTTTTTTAAATAAGACATAGGAAATACAATATTTTAATTTTTTATTGTGCGATAGTTCGTTCTCTACGAATTTTAGAACAAAAGTATCAATACAAAATATGTTCAGAATTAAAAACTGCGCCAAATGAGCCTAAATTTATTGATGTGATACATTTCCGTCATGAAATAGACGTAAAATGAAATGTACAATTTTAGCTGTTTCCAGAGTGCCATAGAACAAAACCCACAAACAGTAACTCAGAAAAATAGACCAATCATATAGTTCAATTTTTCTTAATTAATTGCTAAGTTGGGTTTCGTGAAACACAACTAGTGGTATCTCGGTCGCAAACAAATGAATCATATGTAATCAAATCATCCATGAATATAAACAAACAAATAATATTTTTGACATAAATAAATAATTTGTTAAATATAATTTGTTTTTTTCACGACCGGAAGAGAAACTTGTTTTCTAATGTTTCTATGATACCAAAATCATGAGAGAAACAGCCAATTTCATATATACAGGAGATTTGTGTTCAAATAATGTAAAAAATGAACAAAATTAATCAAACCAAAGGTAACTATCATAAATTATATTACAATTCAAATAATTTAGAAATACAGAAAAACCATCATAAATATTGGGGTCGTGAAAAAAATAATTTTTACACCGCAGGAGATAAGTGTATTGTTCCCTTGTTGTATTGTAGCCCTCGCCTACAGCTCGTGCTTCAATTTACTCCGCGGGAAAAAATCATACATTTCTATCCCTTAATGTTTAATTAATATACTATAATAGAGTTGGTTGATTTGTTGCATAGTCTAGTGTGTCCCACGTAAATATTTTCATAGGCAGTTAACATGTGAAATCAGTTTTTTGTAAATAAAAAGTGTCCGGCAAAATATTATGCATCCAAATTTTATATCACAATACTGCCAATATCCCTACATCTTATTTAATACAGATTAATTTATTTTGATACCGTAATTTAATGAAATTAATAATAATAATTCTTAATTTTCCGCCTACTCTTTTTATTGCTACTGACGTATAGTGCTTGCAATTTGTTTTAAATATTTTAATGTCACTGTCAATTTCTGGCGATGGAAACCATTCGGCGTTCATTCCAGTGAAGTATTCAAATTATTTATTATTTTTATTTGTCTTGCACTGCGCCCCCATAATACATTCTAAGAATATTTACACGGTTCTCGACATTTAATGTATTCAGGATGACAGTGACAGATTAAAAGATTTAAAACAAATTGCAAGCACTATACGTCAGTAGCAATGAAAAGAGTAGGCGGAAATTAAGAATTATTATTATTAATTTCAATAAATTGCGGTATCAAAATAAATTACTCTGTATTAAATAAGATGTAGGGATATTGGCAGTATTGTGATATAAAATTTGGATGCATAATATTTTGCCGGACACTTTTTATTTACAAAAAACTGATTTTATATGTTAATTGCCTATGCCAACATTTACGTGGGACACACGGTATTCAACTCGAGCTTCGAAAATCATCTGAATATACAGTTGCGGACTCGATGTGTTGTCTACAAAACACATCTCGTCCTCTCAACTGTGTATTCGATTATTTTCGAACCACTTGTTGTATAACTATTGCTTATTGACTTGTTTAAATTATTTGTAAATGGTAAATGTGTCCCTGATTATTGAAAAACAAATAGATATCCTGTATAAATTATTTTGAGCATATTTCAGTAAATAATTTAGCAAGAGTAAATTTGTTTTAATATAAAGATGTAAATTGATATGTGCTACAATTTATATTTGAAACTTATTTCTTTATATTGTAACGGGTCAGTACGACCCTGGACAGTCAGCGCACTACGATGACTCATCGTTCTCGAATGGTTCCATGGTCGAATGTGCTAGAGAATTCCAGACCGCCAGCTTTACAGATATATAAATGCGCTAGTCTACCCAGCGACTCAATTCGACTCAGACACGCTTCAGAAAGTATCGAATCAAGTAGAAATAAATAAAGCGTTTGCATAGTGAATATAAATAGTGTAAATAAATATTTCTTGTATAAAATTCTTAGTTTAGTATTGATTAATCGTTATTTAGTGTTTATTAATAATGCCCGGTTGCACCAACGTTAGTTAAATTTTAAACTTGGTTTAAATAAATAAAAGCAAATCGAAGTTATAAGTCATACGGAGTAATTGACATTGATGTCAAAAATTAGATACGCTTTTATTTATTTAAGCCAAGTTTAAAATTTAGCTAACGTTGGTGTAACCGGGCATAAGTGTGTAAAAATAAATAAGTAGTTCAAATAAATATAAGTGTTAGTAAATAAACTTTTTGTGTCTTTCAATAGTTGTTTTAATTATTGATTATTAAACTTCACCGAACCCAACAGTTACAAACGTAACAATATTGTACCGTTTAAATATTATTTGGGTGGGAGGAAATGTGTTGGCCACATCAGATTATGTGATATATATTTAATTATAAAGTGATACAATATTTATTTAAAATAATGGTGATATTATTTGTTCACTCTTGGTGTTTATTTGATAGATAAGTTTCAATAAATTCAGGGTCCTCATATTCATTTGTAATTGGTTTGAATTTGAGTAGTTCTGGGTATTGCTTTTCTAATCGTTTTCGTAATAGAGTTTCCTACAAAAATATATTTATTAATATTTTTATTTATTGTTAAATACATTTCTATAATATATATAAAATTCACTTTGCGCTTTTTTGATAAACTAATTAATAATTAAACAATAGGGTCCTTTACTAGAGTCAGAAAATGGCGAATAAGTCATTTATATTATGACTAGACCCAAAAACATCGTAGATATAATAGATGTTTAAAAAATATGAATTAATATTAAGATATTTGGGTTTTAAAGACATTTATAATGACGTCAAAGTATTATGGCGCATATCTATCCTATTCTAAATTCTTTGTACTTCTCTTATTATTGAGCTGTCAAATTGTCGAAGTGTCAAAATAGTTGACAAATAATTTGAAGGTTTTGTGTTTTACTACGAATTCATAAGTATTTTTTAAATACATACATGAAATTAAAGGCTTGTTGAATGACATAGGTTAGCAAAATTTATCAGTGGTAATCAAACATTTGACTAAAATAACCTTACAATTTATTCATGTTTCTTCCTAAAATAAATGGAATTCATGTATATTTTATTTATTTACAACGAAAAGTTATTTTTATTCCATTTATAGCATATTCTTCAATGAGCATGTAATGTATGCATTACTCATGAGAATGAAGTTTGCATCTCGAGCGAATGCTAGTGATGTAAATCATTCGAATGAGTAATAGCCATTACATGCGAGTAGAATACTATACTTTATCCACAACATTTGACAAATGCAAAAAATTGTTTGTTTATCAACATAGACAAATGTAGGAATCATTGTTGTAGCAACAGTCGCCAGGCTAGGTACTGTTACAACAAAATTTTGATGTGATTTGACATTTAGCAGAAAATCTTAAAATCGATTATTCAGCTACAATTTAAGCTTGAAAAGAAAGTAAAAAGTATGAAAAATGAGAAAACTAGTGTCTTTAGCTTTTTATGTGGATAAAATTACTTACATTTGGCAGGTAAGATTTGAATTTGGCATAACGAATGAATAATATTATTTCATCTGTCAACATTAGGTTTGTTCCAAGTGATTATTACTGACAAGTTTGTGACATGTTTGTGACAATTTCAATGCGCCTGCGATAAATGTAAACAAGTTAAGTTTGAAACGTAAACTTCATTTCCTTTTTTGTAGCGAAAAATGTATGAATTTCTTTATTTATATGTATATTTAAGGTTAGCTGTCAAAACAAAAAATGAGTACGCACATTCGTTTCACTCCATTCGCCGTTCCAGTCAATGTTTCTAACTTAACTTGTTTACATTTATCGCAGGCGCAGTGAAATTGTCAGTAATAATATAACAAGAGAGTGAGAATAAATTGAAAATAATTTGACAGATCTTTCGAAAACTTATTGCCAAATGGCGACAAGTTTGAGAAAGATACTGGAGAATTATTTTCTAATTTATCGAACTCTCGAGTTATATTTAATTAGATTATTTTTTGATTTCATCATCAGGCACGTCACTAAATCTATCTTTTATGCTCATTTTTAATTGTGTTGATGATAACTATCTGACATCTGTCAACAAAAACAAAAAAGCTACAGAGAAAATTGCCGGGAATAATCACAAGAGCATTATTCTCAGTATAATAATGACAGGATTGGTTAAAACACAGACACGTGACATACAATAAAGCATTTCATTGGTTTAGAGAAACGTCAAAAAATAATCACAAACATGTCAGAAATAACCACTTAGAACAAACCTATTATTTCATTAGCAACAGTAACGAAGGTCATTAAAACGCTTCAATTATGGGTATATTATTTGACAGTTGTGGATAATAGTATATTCTACAACAAGTAATGGAATGGCACATATTCCACGCGAGCGAAAAGTTTGTAGTCCGAGCCGAAGGTGAGGGCTACGGTTTGCGAGCGTGGGATATGCCATTCCGTTACATGTAGACTATACTTTCTATAACAAGATTTTGGAAATTATACAAAAAATACAAATATAAAACAGTTGAAAACGTCAAACTCAAATAAATCAAATTAAAACAAACAGACCTAACCATAGTAACTGAATCAAGATACTTCATATATCACGCTAATATGCGGCTCTGATTCATCGAAAATATTCCATACACGGCGTATAGAATGTTAGTGATTCCATAACAATTTTTAGTTATGGAATGCCTAGTTTCAAAAACAGTGTTATAGAAGATAATTTTCCAAACAATAAAATAGAACATTTATGACTACAATTATTTATAATTCCTACTGTTTGAGATGCACCAACACCTGTACAATGACGTCACAACATTTAAAAAAAAATCATTGTGGCTTAATGAATGACAATTAAAACTTTTTAAAAGTGTAAACAGTCTTCAATTTAGATAAAGTTTTATAATTTTTTTAAAAGAAAATGGTAAAGGACCCCATTTAATATGAAAAAGTGAAACATTTAAAATAATTTCACTGATTATTAATAATATTAATTCATTTTTTTCGAAGCAAATAATAATTATGAATATGTACTTCTATAGTAGGAGAAAGATACAGCTTTTTCTTTATTTCTATCTTCTCTGCTATTGGTCTAGAATTAACTTCAATTGGGCTTGTTTGTTTCTCCACCTCTGTACTTGGTCTAGAGGTAAATGGAATAGATGTTTCAGTATTTGGTCTGAAAACAATATTTTGAGTTGTCATTTGATCTTTTGTTATTGGTCTCGAAGTGAAAACAGTTGCATATGTTGTTTCCTCATTTGCACTTTCTGTTTTAGGTCTAAAAACAATATTTTGAGTTGTCAATTTTTCTTTTGTAATTGGTCTAGAAGTAAAAATAGTTCCTGTTGTCAACTCTTCATTTGTATTTTCTGTTTTCGGTCTAAAAACAATATTTTGCGTTGTATATTTATCTTTGTCTATTGGTCGAGAAGTAAAAAGAGTTGGTGTAGTTAAATCTTCCTGTGTGTTTTCTGTATTTGGCCTGAAAACTATTAATGGTGTAGTTATTTCTTCTGTCCTTTCTGTAATTGGCGTGGTAGATGACATCGTTGAAGTAATTGGTGGCTGAAGTACACTTGTAGTTGATGATGTAGTTGCCGATGGTTTGTTAGTGGTTGGAGGTTCTCTTGTGGGTAGTGGTTCCTGAAATTTTTGTAGAAAAATCTTACATATCATATTTAATAAGTTGAAAATGCTTTCAGATATAATAGCACATAAATAAATAAAAGATTTTTTGCTTCAGTTCTGTAAAATTATTATAAAAATTAAACGTTTCGAAATATTACACATATTTTCGTTAGAAAAAACAAACAACATTAAGAATAAATTAATAAATTGTAATTTATAAAACACAAAAAGTCATGTCTTGTTCAACTTGTAGCCTTTATTCTGATTTACTATAGATTTCTATAGCAGATTCTATGAGTCTGGTATTTACACATTTCAATTTTGCTATAATTTCTGAAAAATGTACTTCAATTACATGTTTATAGCTGGTTTATACTGGATTTAATTTAAAGATTTAGATTTGAAATTTGCGATTTACCTGCTGGTTCACACAGAATTTATTAAATCTGAAATCTGAAATCTGCCAATTAACCCTCAGCTTTTTGACAAAATAACCTTAACTTGTCATATGCGATGTTCTTGAATCAAACATATTAAATTAATATCATATTTAACTCTCCACAACCATATTACAACAATAGTTTATGATGATCACAAATAAATCTGTTTATCCAACACCTCTCAATAAATGCTCTATAACTAGGGCGATTTTAAACAAGCA
Organism: Poecilus cupreus; assembly: GCA_963942605.1. NCBI lineage: Eukaryota > Metazoa > Arthropoda > Insecta > Coleoptera > Carabidae > Poecilus > Poecilus cupreus. Next base: position 17,853,659 of record OZ012729.1, read on the forward strand.
AAGCAACAGATTATCCACTAGTGGGTATAATTTTGAGGAAAGCCACTAGTGAGTATTTTTTTATTTATAACAATAATAATAACACACAACACCTTGGTAACTACTTCGAATGACATTTTAATTTAAAAATTTAAAGTATATGTCACTGTCAAATAATATTTATTTAATAATTTTGCATTTATTAAGAGGTGTTGGATAAAACGTTATTCTTCACACGTAGGCAAAATGGAATTATCCACTCGATAAAATTATCTCACTCAGCCTTCGGCTTCGTGAGCAAAAATTTCTCTCGTGGGTATTTCCTTACTTTGCCCACTTGTAAAGTAAATAACTATTATCCAACACCTCTCAATAAATGCTGTATAACTATGGCGATTTTAAACAAGCAAAGTAACAGATTATCCACTAGTGGGTATAATTTTGAGGAAACCACTAGTGAGTATTTTTTTTTAACAATAATAATAACACACAACACCTTGGTAACTACTTTGATTGACATTTTAATTTAAAAATTTAAAGCATATGTCACTGTCAAATAATATTACTTTAATAAATTTTTCATTTATTAAGAGATGTTGGATAAAACGTTATATTTCACACGTGGGCAAAATGGAATTGCCCACTCGATAAAATTATCTCTCGTGGATAATTCCTTACTTTGCCCACTTGTAAAGTAAATAACTATTAATTGACAATCTTGACACATTTTACTGTTGTCAAAATTATTTTTTGTTTCCTAGTCAAGTTGATTGGCAGGATTTGGAAATTTAGATTCAGAATATAAAATATGGTGATATTTTAAATGTAAATTATAAATCTGTAAATTTGCAAATCCAGCATAAACCAATAAATGTATTTTATATTTTTCAAATTAAATTTCCAAATCTAAATTTATAAATTAAATCCATTATAAACCAACCATGCGCAGCAGATTTAACTAATTGTTTTATAAATCATAATTTTTTTTGATACTAAGTTAATGTATCTATTTATTTTCTTGCGTTGTTCACTTGTTTTCCTCACGAAGAATTACGTACAGTAATTTGAAACATCGATTTTTAATAAAAAAAATGTCCGGAATTTAAAACAAATATTTTGTATTTATTTTAATTTAAGATGTATTTCGAAATAAATAATTGAAATCTTGACATGCCAATTGTTAATCAATAAATTGAAAAAGGAAAATGTTATGAACCAAGATCAGATGTTTAGAAAAATTATACAAATGCTACTTTTTTTAATTGCTGTAAATTTTTACCTATTCCTTTTACAGCAAAACTATAAATACAAGAATTGTTCAGATTTTAAAAATGCATGCAATAAAGCCCATTTGATTATCTTAATATTAGTATTTCACAATATATCAATCAATTAAAATTAATATTAGAAAAATTGTAATACGGCCACGGAAAATTAAACAAAAACGACAAATATTGACTTCAGAAAACAGATTAAGGGTCAAACTTTCACGAATAAAATACCGAATAAATTATTCATCGAATAGCTCAAAAAGTTGTATCGAATTCATAGCTGAAATGATAGTCATAGTTCTAGCTGTCATTTTTTGATGAGTAATTTTTTATTTATTCAACTAATAACGTATTTGGATGTTTGTATGTAGATGGAAAGACCGGCCCTTAGATTTATTTATTACAGTGTCGTATTATTTTCTGTAGAAATTTTGTAGAAGATTGTAATGAGATAATGGCGAATTTGAGAGTTCATTTCTTTCCAGTCTTTCTGTTAAATGAAAGAATAAATTTAAAACTGTTTTATGAAATGTCAAATATTTTTCGTTATTAGGTTTGTTCCAAGTGGTCATTTCTGACAAGTTTGTGACATGTTTGTGACAAATTTCAGTGTGCCGGGAAAAGTGTAAACAAGTTAAGTTTGAAACATAGACTGGAACGGCGAATGGAATGAAGCGCATGTGCGTGCTCATTTTTTGTTTTGACAGCTAACCTTAAATATAAATATAAATAAAGAAATTCATACATTTTGCGATACAAAAAAGAAATGAAACTTATGTTTCAAACTTAACTTGTTTACATTTTTCGCAGGCGCACTGAAATTTGTCACAAACATGTCACAAACTTGTCAGAAATGACCACTTGGAACAAACCTTGTTTAACTTTCCATGGCCGTATCACTAATAAATATTAATTTTAATTGGACTAATATATCGTGAAATACTAATATTTAAATATCCAAATGGACCTTATTGCATGCATTTTTAAATTCTGAACAACTTTATTTTTATACTTTGGGTGTAAAGTGAAATGTAAAAATGAAATTAGCATTGATATCCCTATTGGGATCTGACATGTAGCGATATGCCATCTAGCGTTTTATTTTCGAACACAAAGCAGGGTGAAGATTCCGTTAGAAATACATTACGTCAAACGAGAATAATGATTTTTGAGATAAAAAATGACCGTAATTGTAGTTAAACATCGCGAAAAATCGAAAAATAAAGTGTACTGTGCAGTAAGAGGGAGTAATAATAAGTCTCGTAAAAATCTGGACGTTACATTCCATTATTTTTCGAAGCTGAACAAACGTTTTATTTATATAGTAAACTAATTTGCGAAAAAACTTTGGAAAAAACTAACGTAAGTAAAGAACATGAATGCGTTTACAATAAATAATATGCACCGAATAATTTGTACCAGACGGTTATGTATATCTAAGTAAGTTTATAATACGAATTTGCTAAAAAATCTTTTCACTTTGTATTTAAATAAGTTCATAAATTAAATAAAATCTGTATTCAAAGTTAATGTTCCTTATATTTGTTCATTTTTAGTTATTTGTTTATTTAGTTGATTTAGATCAAGAAACGTACAACTAACCTATAACAGTATAACAACGTAGCAATGCAGTTTTTACATTTTACACCCTAACCAAGCTTGCAGGAACAAACAACACTCATCACTTGTTCATCTCCTGCAATTTTCCTATTAATTTGATGGGGATCACCTCGTAAATTGACGTTGACATACAGAAAGCCCCTACACCCACAGCCACTGTCACTTTTATTTAATTTTTTCCCGCATTTGATCAATTGTCAAGTATATAAAATGCATTCAGCTTCTTTAAAATTTAGTTTGCAGGATCTGTTGTAGAGCATTCGCAAATATTATTAATCGTGTGATTTATTTTTTATATTTTATACGCGACCAGTATTAATATCACATTCGAATCTTCGCCTGGCGCCATCTTGGATAGGCTACGCCCCCATATCAGATCCCAATACACCAAATTTTAATTCTACACCCTGTATAGTGTATACATATAGGTGTTCATTTTATGTGTACATTTTATAAAAATTCTTTGCTAATTTAACCAGCCTCGTAGCTCTAAAGTTCTCTAAATTGCAGTAGTGGCACATTTTGTATAACTATGTTAAAAATACTTACAAGTTCTACCGGATTTGAAGTCGATTCGCTAACAAAGTTTTCTGTGGGTATTTCTTTTAAATTATTGATGGTCGTAGACTCTTTCGGTTTCTTAGTATATTCTTGCAAAAAGGGATTGTCAACATGTATTATGTGGTCTTGATCATTAGCTGAGTTTTCATTTTCCAAAGCCTACAAAATATTGTACTTTATCTATCTAGAACTGAAAGTTTCAATACATACATGCATAACATAACGCTTTATAACCACTCAGTAGAGTAGCACAAACCCAGAAACACAGTCAACCAACAATCAATCACTCCCAAACATTTCTCTATCCTCACTCAACACTCGGAATCTTTCGTTCACGCAACAAGCCATCAATCATACCCAACCACTTATTCCTCGGACGCCCGCGCAATCATTCACCTTCAATTTCACTCACATATACGAGCCCAAAATCATATTAGTTGGCCTAGTTAAGACTTTTAGAATAGCTTTAAAAAAATAGTTCTGATCGAACAGAGGGAAAATTTATTGTACTAAATTTATTTATAACATAAATTATGTTATATTAAAGAATATTTTAAGCAATAATAACAACTGAAATAATATCAAATTTACAATTTGTCCCAAAGGTATTAGCTGGTATCACAAACATTGTTTTTAAATCTAATGACAACAAAATACAGAAAATTGTTTCAAATAAAAATTGTAAGTAATATTATTCTACATCTTTTTGATTCCAATGAAATTTTCTCTATCTCATTTATTTATTAAGATAAGCCCAAAAACCCTGATAGGCCTTGAAATAATTAACAAGTTACTGTTGATGAATTATTAAAAAAATCTAATTAATTCGTAGCATAAACAATATCTCTGTTACACATATGTATGTCCGGAATATAAAAATTATAGAATTTAAGATATAAATAAGGCGAATTAACAAATTTCCTTTTTATGACTTTAACTGGGCCAAATAATATGATTCTGGGCTCGTATTAGTTTCATCAACCTTTCATTCGACGTTCGCTCAACATGTCCAAACCACCTCAACTGACTCATTCCCACTTTCTTAACAACATTCTTCGCAATCTCACACTCACCATACATCAATGTATTCCGGATACGATCACGTCTCGTATACCCACATACTCCCCTCAAATATCTCATTTCTACAGCAGTTATACGTCGTTCATGCTTCTTCATCCACAACCAACATTCAAAATACTTAAACACGTTGCACAAAACGAGATATCAACAATACAAGAACTTGCGGCTGCAGAGGAGGTTATGCCTCTTATGCGCAGTGCTGCCAACTGCATATCAGTAAATCTCTTCGTTGGCGCGTAATTCAAAATGTCCGATTGTTTTCTGAACAGTCCTCAAAACTAGCTGATTATTTGTTTTGATAAATACTTACTGTGTTTTCCGTGTTGGTTCCTTTATCCTTATTGTTAATGAAACCTTGCAAAAATGGATTATCAGAATGTATAATGACGCCCTCATCGTTTTCTGAAACTTTGTTTACAGGCTTTTCAGTATTGGAGCTGTAAAATGATTCCTAAAAAAATAAATTTTGCGTTTGAATTCCACCATTTTCATTCTTTGGATTTTGATGAAATATTACAGGATTTTCATTGTTGATTAAGTGGTATCCACCTTGAAAGTATGGATTGTCCCTGTCATGATAATTGTTTGAAGATTGTTGAAACGTGTTCTGAAAAAATGGGTTATATGGATTGATGGGGTCTTCCGGGTATCTTGAGGGATAGTCAGGGTATTCCTGCTGGATATCATGTTGAGGTAATACGTCAGGACCGCTTGGTTGATACTCATAAGGCCCTGGAGGTTGTAATTGGAAGAATGGATTGTTAGGAAATATTCTGTTGTATAGACGGTTATTTTGATCGAACTGCAGCTGGTATTTGAAACTGTTTGGGTCTCTAGATACGATTACACCCTGAAATAAATATATATTATCGAATATGATTAGTAAAACAAGTGAGGTATAATATTAACTTATCTACCTCATCGTTGAGTAGAGAATTATCCTCATCTCCGGTTGTTTGTCCAGCAATTGAAACAAATGAATTAAAAATGCATAGTAACAATACACAATATGACTTCATTTTGTTTTCGAAAGTGAAACTGAAATATTTTGTTTGTCACAGCTACAGCTATCATTAAATTATAATAGCTTTTAGATAACTAATTAATTTAAAAAGTTATTTCCATTTTATAAGTGACGTCTAAATATAAAATATTTCCAAGAATTAAATCCGTGACCAAAGTCGATTTAAAGACTTAATTAAAGAAAAGCAAATGAACCATAATGTTATCTTATAATAAAAATGAAAATTAGATTTTAATAATTTTATGGTATTTTTAATTTGAAATTTAATTAGAGTTAGGTCATAGCGCTTTAAGACTGATATTGTGTGATATGACCTAATTTTTACAAGTATATTTACTGTAATAAGGCGAATAGTCAGAATACGATTCATTGTTTTACGGTTAAAACGATTTTAAAATATCAAGTTTCAAACTGCGTTTGGACTTAAATGCATCGAAAATCGTCTTGACAGGAGTTCTTCAGTCATATTTATGTGTGAGGAACTTTGTTAGATTTTTCATAAGTCATTTGAGATTATCACGACAATTATTCTGAAATATAGGCTTGAGATGCCATCTGGGGTTAACAGATTTACAGATAGGCCTGGTCGAACCCTGGTTTGAGTTTTTAGTTTTTATGCTATTTTTGGTGTAGGCCCTGTGAGAGGTTCCCTGCCCCGCACCTATCCGCGTATGGGATAGTTGAGTGTATTTGGTCAATATGCAAAGAACGTTGGTTTTTAAGATTTGAAACAAGTAGACTTCTCACGTCTGCAGTGCCCTGCAAGATGTAGAATTGAAGTAATGGGGTCTTTCACCATTTTTTTTATGACACTTTATCTATATTGAAGACTATCTACACTTTTAAAAAGTCTTAATTGTTATTCATTAAGCCACAATGATTTTTTTTTAAATGTCATAGTAAAACAGTAGAGATTTAAATAATTTTTGTTACATAAATGTTCTATTTTATTGTAACAATAATAATAAACTAAGTAAAAAATATATGACTACAATTATTTACAATCTGTACTGTTTTAGATCCAGCAACACATCTACTATGACGTCACAACATTTAAAAAAAAATCATTGTGGCTTAATGAATAACAATTAAGACTTTTTAAAAGTGTAGATAGTCTTCAATATAGATAAAGTTTCATAAAAAAAAATTTAAAAAAATGGTGAAAGACCCCATTGTTGTTTGTTAAATGTTTTTGTAATTGCAACTATTTAGCATATTCGTACGTTGTCGTCAATTGCAATATTTGTATTTGTGTGACATTCTGTTCAATTCATCGTTTTAAGCTTATTAAAATATTCATTTTTATCATCATATAAAAGATTTGGTGTTTTTCAACTCTTATTTTCAGCCGGTCTCCCCGTGTTACATTACGTACAATTAATATCATGTAAAAATTTCGAATAAAACTATAGTTTCCAGGATTTAAATTATTTTTTTCTTCAAGCGTATCATAATATTCATATTTTGTTACTAATCATAAAAATATAATTGTACAGCGTACAGGGTTGGCAGATATATATCAAGTGATATATATCATGATATATATCTTGATATATATCCGATATTTATTGATTGATATATATCATGATATATATCACTTATTAATTTTTTACAAAATAAATACCCAGAGTGAAAAATTCTTGATATTTTAAATCAAAATACCGATAAAAAAGCCAAAAGCTTGGACTGGGTCTTCTCAAAAAGTGATGAAGTCGTGTTACGTGAAGATAATGATGATGATGATGATATTCCTTTGGCCCGGTTGTGCGAAACTTTAAAACATGTCAAACGACAAGTTATTTTGATATTTATGTAATATAAATATTTAGGAAAATGTTATTTTTTGTTACTTAAATAAAAATATGAATATTTTATATCATATGTCAAACTACAATAGTATTTACTCATTTAGGTATTTACTATTTATATAATATATTTAGGCAAAATGTTATTTCTTGTTACTTAAATAATAATAATTTTTGTCTTGTTTTTTGTTATTTTAAACTAAAGTTTTATTTTTGTTGTTTACCAAAATAAAGGTATTTTACGTTTCATGTTTTTTTTTGCATATAGCCTAAGAACAAAATTCCTGATATATATCGGATATATATCAGATATATATCGGATATTATGATATTTTGATATTTATATAAATATCATGATATTTGCCAACCCTGACAGCGTACAATAATATGTTTGTTGTTTCATATAGTACGCGTGGCAATATCAACAAGATTAGCTCTGACAGTTGTATTGCGTGGTTCTGTCATATTTTATATTTTATTGTTTGCTTGAAGAAAAAATAATGTATGTCACGAGTTGATAATTTTTTTGAAGAATACCTGTTTCAACTCCAAGTAACATAATATACTCTTAGATACTTAGATCATAGGGCAGAAAACTAGATGTAAGGAGCCGGGAACGCTTAGGATTGAGAGAGACAGAAAATTTGGTAAGAATAATTTATTGCGCAAATTCCAGATTTTCTTGCCAATGGCAGACGCGAAACATCTGAACTTTCTGATTTCAGGTTATTTTGTTTTATGTCTTCAACTGAAAAATGGGTAGTATGAAACTTGAAAAATAAATTATTCGTATAGAAACAGAAGTAAGGTTTTTAAATAGGAGTGTGCAATAACTTTCCATTATAACTATTCTTCTCTCATGTTTGTATGCCCCGTTTTATCAAAACTCCGTGCAGACATTTATGCTCGTTCATAACGCTTGCGCAGTTACCTTATTCTTACAAAATTTGGTTTACTTTGTTACGTTGTACTATATATTTCTTTCTCACCTTATCATAAGCGGTCCTTCTAATAACACTATAAAGCATACACATCCTTACATCTAGTTCTCTGTTCTATGATCTAAGAATATACTATTATACGACTAATGAATAATGTGTTCATTTCTTGTTCGGTTTTGATAAATTATGATATACTTTACCTTCTGGAAGCGTAGCCTAAATCGACCAATAGGAAATACTGTCAAGGCTCTGGCCACTCATCTGTCATTTTAAATGCATAGATGACAGCAACAAAAATTAAGATATTTTCTCAAGTTTATTGTTACGTTTGTAATAGACGGGTTCGGTGAAGTTTAATAATCAATAATTAAAACAACTATTGAAAGTCACAAAAAGTTTATTTACTAACACTTATATTTAATTAAACTACTGATTTATTATTATACACTTATTAATAAATACTAAACAAGAATATTTCACAATAAATATTTATTTACACCATTTATATTCACTACGCAAACGCTTTATTTATTTGCACTTGATTTGATATGTGCTTAACAGCGTATCTGTTATATAGAATCGAATTGAGTCGCTGGGTAGGCTAGCGCATTTATATATCTGTAAATCTGGCGGTCTGGAATTCTCTAGCACATTCGACCATGGAACCATTCGAGAACGATGAGTCAACGTTGCGCGCTGACTGTCCAGGGTCGTACTGGCTCGTTACAATATATTACATGACAATATTTGGTGCAAATGAGAAGTAAAAACAATTTTATGATATGTAATTATGACATTTCTACTAATGGCACAATATTACAACGTATAAGTGCTATAAAATAATTTGACGTTTCTAAAATTTTTCACTAGCGTTCCAGGCGGAAGAAATATTCAAAGTATGTCACGGGGTTATAGTGCCCAAGATTGATATTTTGCATTTTTTAGAATTTTAAACTACAGTAATAATTGCAACTTACGGCTCAATAGTCGTAGAAAAATTATAGTATTTTATTAATTACTTTAGTACTTAATAATTTACATTAAATATTTAGGAATTAACATTTTTAGTTATTGCAAATTATCCCTATGTTTCAATAAGTTGAGAAAGCTTTCAGAACTCATAGTACCTATCTATAAATGAAGAGATTTTTACAAAACTCAAACAAAAAAATCTTTTCATTTATTCATTTGTTCAGTTATAACGGGTGTGTACTTTTTTTGTAGGAGTTTATGGAGTTTATTTCATCTGTATACATAAGATATGTATCAGTATTGAAGCGTTTTTCGTTTTAATACACAGTATGTCCACTTTTAATAGGACATAGGAAATTAAGTGTAAAAATTTTCATTAGGCGATAGTTCGTTCCCTATTAATTTAAAAAAAAAAGTGTAAATAAAAAATATATTCTGAAACAAAAGCTGAACAAAATTATTTCTAAATGTTAAATGCGTCCATGATTACTGAGAATTAATTTAAGCAAGTCAATAATCATTAAAACTATGGCCAAATATCCTCTGTCAAACTCAAACAATACGACTGTTTGTGTATTTTGTCTACCATGGCACTCTGGAAATTGCTAAAAATTATAAACTTATTTTACGTCTATCTCATGGCAGAAATGTACTACATAAATAAATATAGGCTCATTTGGTGCAGTTTTTGTTGCTGAATATTTTTTATATTTGAACTTTTGTTCTCAAATTCACAGGGAACGAACTATTGCCTAATGAAAATTTTAACATTGTGTCCTATAAAAAGTAGACACTCTTTATATTACAAAGAAAAACGCTTCAATACTGATACATATCTTATGTATACAGATAAAATAAACTCCAGGTATTAAATTATAACATTTGTATTTATCTCTTTCTTTTCAAATATGTACATATATTTTCTCGTAATCTAGATAAAAGAAATCACTAGATTTAAAAAAAAAATACGAGTATTTTATTTTCTTGTTTAGAATCATACGTAAACAAATCAAATACCTAATTATTCTAGTAATTTTTCTTACGATTACCTTCATAACAGTGGCGTAACCATGGTTGCAGATGTACAAATTTTCTTTGAGAGATTTATTTCACAATCGAATTGGAAAAATAATCAATATTCTGTTGTTTTCAAAACAATTAACCCCAATAGCAAAAGTATATTTTTATCGGCAAGTTGACACACATATATTGAACTGTGACGTCGTCATTTGTTAGTGCAATCACGATAATATTTTACTTAGATTTCGCAAGAATAGACATTTATTCTTGCATTCTGACATTTAATAAGAAGATATTAAAATTCTTTGATCGTCGTATGACAGACATGCTTTTCATTTTGCTATAAATATTGATAGATTAGTTAGAAACTGGCACAACTATTTCATGTTCAAAGAATACTGATTGTTATTAAATACTAAACAGGATCATATGGCTCATGTCTTTGCTTTTTAAACACAAATAATTCGAAACCTTGAATCAATTCTAGTAATTGTGAATTCCATAATTACATTACATTACATACATGATACATTTTTATTTTATTGATTATATGCGGATTATATGCAAAAGAGCATATATTTGAATTTTTGCATATTTTGAAATAAAGTCAATTTTCTGGACGAATTACATTGATTAGAGTTAATTAATGCTAATTACTAATTGCATTTATTACATATTTGAACATTCTTATGCATATTTTTACAAAAGTTGCATATAATTGCATATTTTAATATTTTTAAGACCTTGTCTAGTGATAAACATTCTGATATTTCTGGTAATGCACATTGATAATTCCCAAATATATAGAATAATAAATAGAAGAATGCAACGGAAAATAACAATAATCAATACAATAAGCAAGTACACAAACCAATAAACTCTAATATTTCCAGGGAAATCCAAGTAACGGTAACGCTAGGTATTATATACACGAATGCTGGTAAATATGGGTACAATGAATATAAGATCGAGAATTCTCAGCTGGATATATCTTTAACTTATGTTTCACTTTTTTTTTAATTTGAATAATTTGTAATTATGTAAATATGTCATAATCATAATATCAAGTTTCTAAACTTAGTTTATATGCATATTAGTAGTATATTTGTTAATTGTGAATCAGGATTAAGACTTTATTGTGCAATAAAATTCACAATGCATACATTTATACTTTTTACTTAATAATTTAAGTTTTTTTTTTGCATATATTGTCATATTTGTGCATATAATGCATATTTCCCAAAAAATCAGTGCATATATATGCCCATATAATTCAGTTTTTTTCGTGCATATAGTCCGCTCTTTAATTACTAGGATTGTTATATTGTTTTTTACTTTCTTATTTGAGTTAAAATGAAATTGCGAAATATAATTTTGAACGATCGTCATTTTTTTACCTTCCACCACATTCTGTAAGGAAAGTATAGGAATCATGCTAAAAATTAGGTAGTGAGTTTTCAGTGGATGAGCACGTTTTAGGGTCTCTAAAACACGATTTTACAAGTTTCGCGATGGTGTCTGTATGTGTCTATCTGTCGGTCTGTTTGGATCTCTGGAGTTACGGTTTCTCAAAAACTACTAAACTGAAAATTTTGATATTTTGCATAAATCGATTGCATCAACTTGGGAAGGATTGATTAGTTTTTGGTAATAATCACATAAGCGAAAGTGATAGTTTTTTTAATGAAGCCCTATCAAGTTATTTTGAAACATCGCACTAAATTAGGGGTGGGCAACCTTTTTTATAACAGGGGCCAGAATAAGATTTAAATTTTGTACGCGGGCCGTAGTAGTTAATTAACACATTTTTGTCACTTATAATATCCAAAGTTGCTGCATTACGACTTTCTATATTATGAAGTTAGTACCAAATTATGAATAAAGACGCTGCTATATTTGTCTAATTTAAGCTATAAATCTCTCCTGTTTATGTTGGGTACTAACCTAATTAAAAAATAGTGTTTTTGAAAATATTTATTATTTCTTCTTATTAGATCTCGCGGGCCGGATTGGAACTTTACGCGGGCCGGATCTGGCCCGCGGGCCGTAGGTTGCCCACCCCTGATGTGTATGGTTTAATGACAATTTTTGTTATTAAAATAATGTTTTTTTTTTTTCATTTTACTGTCTTCATTTATGAATTACAACAGGTTAAAGAAAAATTATATTTTTACATTTTCGTTTAAATCTGCTACCTGCGCAAAGAAAAAAACAACGGTTGAAAAATTTCATTTTTTGGTATGTCACAAGGAGCACCAGGAGATTCTACTCACATGTAAAAAAATGGTACCGTCGTTGCTATGGTAATTATAACTGCGGCCACAACCGTTAGATGGAACCACATGTAATTTATACATATATTTTTTTAATATTTATAATTATTTATTCAAGACAATAAAAATCAAAGTCACATGACAAAAATTAAATATATTTTGAAAGAATTATTAAGAAATAAATACAACGTACAAATATCGAATGTATATTCGCTGATCCATTTGCATGATACATTTTATATCAGTGAATTTAACAATCTCATTCTATCCACTATTCATCTAACATTGATATTTTCCATCATACACCCAGACCATGCTAACTTCGCAGAGAAAGGCATATATTTCTTGCCGCATCTTTGAAAAACATTGAAAATATAATTAATAATTATATTCTATCGGATTGTGCATTGGAAATGGCGACAAATTTACCTATGGTCAAATTTAATTAGTCTAGAATTCCATCACGCAATAATGCTCTATGAATCTTTCAGTTTATTATTTAAAGGAAAATGATTGGTGTAAAATAAGATCTTCGTTTCGTACTTAATACATTAATGAAATTCGTATATATGTACTTCCCAGTTGATGGAAATCCACTGAATTAATATTCAATGATAATTACATGAATATCAATATTTGTAATTTAAGTACTTACAATATAGTTCCATTGTACATCAATGAAATATTACCTCACATAAGGATAAAATTCTAATTTTAAACTTTTCAATATAAACTTGTGTTTTTGGAAAAAATGTGACAGATTTTGATAGTTGTTTTAAATAAATCGTAGCCTACGTTAATATTCTATAAGCAAATATAAGTGCGGCCAGATCCGGCAGAAGGCACGCGCAACGCGAACCTAATTTTCCTATGCAAGTGAAATCTCCTGATGTCATAATTGAAAACTAATTTTTTTGAAGGGATGGGCGTTTTTTAATAGTGGTGGTCCGTGTTCCTGTATTGTTTGATAAAAAATCTTTGACGGCAGGTATTGTGGTACCTACAACAGATTTTTTACTTTCTTATTTGAGTTAAAAATGAAATTGCAAAAATTAATTTTGTACGATCGTCACTTGTTTTTTACAATATTTAATTATATCTTGTCGAATGTGGTAGAACGTCTTACAGTTGATGAGAATAAACATAACTGACACTTCTGTTCTATCCTGAGTTTCAGCTAAGATGCATTAAATGTATTACTATGACTTTCAGTTTATATGTCACCGTAATTTTCCAAATAAAATACAGTTGATATAATTACAGGGTGGTCCATCGGTCTGTATTTTTTATTTCATGCGATTCTTTTAAATAATATCGAAAAAAATTTCAAACAAAGTTTATTTTAGATTAAAATGCCAACGTATCTGTAGCATAAGTTTTTCTACCGGGTGCATAAATATATAGGGTGTTCCATTTAAAAATATAAAGTTGCATATCGTTGCGCGAAAATGGAACACCCGGTAGAAAAACAAATGCTGCAGATACGTTGGCATTTTATTGTAAAATAAGTTATGTTTGAAACGTTTTTCGGTAATATTTAAAATAATAGCATAAAATAAAAAATACACACCGATGGACCAGCCTGTATAGTTATAATTTGATAAATGTTTCATATTGATATGATTATAAATTAGTAAATTATAGTAACAAGTTCATTTAACATTGACATTGCATTGTTTCTGGAACAGTACGGTAATAGCGCGTCGATCGCAAATATATGAGTTCAACACAAAAAGTCTTGTTTCAATTCCTAGTAACATAATATACTATTACTGTCTATTCTTGCACAACAATTTTGACATTTCAATATTTCATCAACATTACCTCAATTTACATCTTCCAAATATACGCGTATATCGCATATCTTACGAATTAATTAATTTAAGAAGTTAAAACATTCATTCCTATCTATTTTACGTAAAAAAATAATTAGGAATTTTCACAAATCAACAGAATTAAATGTTATGAAAATATTAACAAAAATTTTGTTTTTACATATCAACTGCTCAACAAAAGTTTAGCAACTTAATTCGAGGCGATATAAAATTAATATTAAATCTAAATCGGCAAAATAATAATGGCTGGTACCACGAACTCTGTTTTGGGTGTTTTAGTCTCAGGTTTAGCGCTGTACAATGTTCTAAAAAAATTTATAATATTGTACAGCGCTAATATGCTCTTAAACAACCAAAAACAGAGCTCGTGGTACCAGCCATTGTGTTCAACACGGCACCAAACACAGATTTATAGCGTAAATCTGGTAATTTGGTGACCAATTAAATAAATAAATAACTATTGTTTCAAAAACTAATTCCTGATTGTAAACTATGTATTATTTATTATGTAGTACATTGACTAATTAATTTAGAAATATTTTCCCTAAATTGAATTCTATTTTTGCTCTATTGCGTACATATTATTTAGTGAAATAAATTTGAATGTTGTATTATTAATATATTAATTTCTTTGATAAATAATTGTTTACAATATTTTTTTCTAATTACAGGTATGTCACATTTTCAATTTCACTCTTTGGGATGGTGTTCTGTAAGTAAACATATTTAAATTTATACTTAGAGCCTTATAAATATTTGATTATTAATTAACAACATGATTTAAAAAATTTCTTTTTAATAATTCGAATGCAATGAGGTACATATCATAAAGAGGCTTTATATTGACTTTTAAAATTTAACATTTCTTAAATTTAAATTCTAAACGAAGGCCTTCATCACTGATTTTCATTTGATAGGTACATTCTCTGCTAGACAAATTCATAAATATTTAAAGAAATGTAACAATTAACATATTTTAATAGTAGTTTATATAGTGCGTAGGTTCACCTGGGGGTTTTTGACCCATTCGTGACTACAGACTAGTTTCACGTACTTATATCGTAAATAACTATTAATAAATATTTTACTTGTTGCTGTGGTTAGTTGTTTACTTGTCAATTCAATCCCTCCCAGGCAGATTCACACAAGGATTTAACGCTAACTCCATATTTTCCAACATCTGTAACTTTGTTTCAAAATTAATAAAATTTGTAAAATTTTATGCTAACCAATCTTATCTACAACCTAAGTTAAAATAAATACGTTCTAAGAATAGACAATGAAGTTACGACTAATAATAAAAATGGAGACAGCGCTAATTCCTTTTGTGAATCTACTTGTCCGAGATTAAAAGTGACACTTCAGTCCACGAGAGAGGAAGCATAAATTAGGGCATTTAAACCCAGAAGTGTAAAAAATACTTCATTTCATTATATTTTGGCTATTTTGTTGCTGCATTTGTCCTTACATTGTTCTAAACTAAATAATAATAGTACGTTTTTTATTCATTGTCATGATAAATATTCAGTCGGATAACCCCAATCTTCCTTGATCATATCAGCAGCTTTTTCAGCTATCATGTACGTGGGGGCGTTGGTGTGGCCAGCCGGTATTTCTGGCATAATGGACGCATCAACAACCCTTAAATTTTTAATGCCATAAACACGTAATCTAGGATCTACCACTGCTGTTTTATCTCCCTGTGGCCCCATTTTACAAGTGCCACTGTAGTGGTAGATTGTAAACGTGAACATTCGAGTTTGGCACTCCCAGTAGTCCCTCGATCCAAAGGGAAGATGATCACAGCCTGGAATAGGGATAGTATGTAGCCTGGCACCTATTGCTTTCATCGCTGGGGTTTCCATAAGTTCTAATGTCTTGAACACACCATCCACAATGATATCAACATCATCTGGATGGGATAGGTAGTTGGAGTAAATCAAAGGATACGATTTTGGGTTACTGTCTTTTAGTACGATCCTTCCTTTGCTTTTTGGAAGGAGCAGCATTGGCCAAACCATGAAGCTTTCCTGGCCTTCAATGGGTTTGTAAACACTGTTGTAAATATCGTCTCTAATGCCGAAATTTTTGCGAAGCAATGGATCAGAGACGATTGATCCACCTTGGAACAAGAGTTCTAATTCTGGGTGACCATTTGGGTCGCCAGGGTTTTTTAGGTCGTAGAAGCCTAACAGTTCACAGCCTCCTGCAATTGACATAGGCCCTTTGTGGTACATGAAATAATCAACTAAAGTAGTACGGTTTTCCAAGATTTTGTCTGTAGTTATCGAGTAGGGCTTATCAATCATAAAAGTTAATCCTCCTATGGTAATATGGTCCATTAGATTGTATCCAACTCTAAGATTGGATAGGATGGGTATATTGGCTTTCTGCATAACCTTTTTAGGGCCTATTCCAGAAAGCATTAACAATTTAGGGCTATTGATTGCTCCTGCCGAAGAAATAACTTCTTTGCTTGCTCTAACCTGCTGCAGCCTTCCATTTACCCTGAACTCTACCCCATAGGCTCTTTTACTCCTAGGATCTATTAGAATCCTATCAACTTCCGTATACTTCTTCAGATGCAGATTAGGTCTCCATGATATTGGATGGAGATACGATACACTAGAACTTGCTCTTGTACCATTCTTTAGATGCAGCTGCAGGTACGAATACCCTATTTGAGAGTCTCCATTGTAGTCTACTATAGGAATGCCTAATTGTCTGGCTCCTTCCATGGCCGCCTCAGCGATTCCCGTTCGAAATGAGGAATAGGTTATACTCACTGGACCGTTTTGGTTGTGGTTCCTGGTGTCTGAATTGTATTCAGGGATGTCGAAGCTTTCCATTTTTTTGAAGTATTTTAGGACGGTATCCCAGCCCCATCCTGGATTTCCCATTGCTTCCCATCGGTCGTAGTCCTTTGGATTTCCTCGTGTGTGGATCATGTAGTTTAGTACGCTTGACCCTCCTACTACTTTACCTGGAAACAACAAATGATTATTTATTTATTTCGATGTATACTAGAATTTTTATATCGTTTAAAAAAAGAATTCGGTAGTTAAATATATTTATACTGGGTGGTGAGGTGATGACTTATGCAATTTACTGCTTCCTCAGTCATTTTAGAGAAAAATGCTGCAACTAATATTTAAAGAGATTTAATATCCGCATTTGAATTAGTGAACAAATTATATGTTACTCATTTCATAAAGGAAAAAAGACGATCAAAAATATAAAAAATTATAATGAGTAGCAATGGAAATATTACAACCTCGCATCTATCAAATATGTGGAGAATGTTTTACGAAAGATTTCAATTTTGATTTGCAAACAATGGAGATTATGTTTGAGCATAGGTATGATCTATACTAGATTTATGTTTTGTGTTTCATATAATTGAATGTTAAGATAAAAAATTTAAACAGGAACCCCCATTTTTAATGCAGATTTGAATTCTCCAGGAAAAATACGTATTTTTAGATGGTAACTCGTCAATTAATTCTTTAAATTACGTGATAAACTCTCCTTCTATTTCTCTTTTTTGCTATGCCTCGTGAACACATTTTCTTTTTTTCTTATACTGTTGTTCTTCTTCTTCATCCAAAATTAATGCTATCATAGCCAATTCCTTCATGGATAACTCTTATCACAAAAATAAATGAACTTGACAGAAAAAAATTACTGAATGAAGTCAAAAAAATCTGATGTGTCCAGCACATAACCTCCCGCCCAATACTACTCTTAAACGGTACAAAATAGTATTTAATGTTACAGAAACATACCTTCTTATTTGTTTATTATTTTTATATTTGAGAATTTTCATTTTCTTTTGTATATTTATTTAATTTTATGACATATATTTCACTAAGAAAACAGCTTCACAATCACAATGACATGTGTAACATTTCGTAAAAAATTTAAAATTTTTAAATATTTTCATGGTGTACTTGGAATGCAAAATGTGTAAAACCTAATTTCTTTATATTTTATTATCTCTAAATCTAATGAAAATTAATAAAATTAGTGTAATCAAAACACATGTAAAATTTCTTCAACTTTCAAAATAACATAAATTGTTGAAAAAGGAAATTTAACCGTGTTTTTCACGAAAAACTGTTAAGGGCTTCAAGCAAACTGCTACTTCCGGTTGACCAATTTTATCCAAAATCTAATCAGCTCTTCATTTAAATATAAGAAGCAATAATTCACAAAATTGTATTTTTTTGTATTATAGTGCGATATATATGCGAGACGAAAAAATTGCCACAGACTACACACACACACACATACATACATACATACATACATACATACATACATACATACATACAGACATCATCGCGAAAATAGTAAAATCGTATTGTAGGGACCCTAAAACATGCTTATTCATTGAAAACTCACTACCCAATTTTTTGACCAAAAACAATACCTCCCTTACCTAGAGGTAGGCGGGAGGTAAAAAACCTCATATTTGTTTAATTTGGTTTTGTAGCGTACGTATTTTTTCCTGCAGAATTCAAATCTGCACAAAAAATGGAGGTTCCTATACCCCCTCCCCCCACATCCCGCAGGAGATGGGCGGTGGTGGGTCGAGTTTTTTATCATTGAATGTCACCCCCGAGACGAACAAATTTTAATTTTAAATTTATTTTATCTGATGTGTAGTTTTCGAAAGATTTCAGTGTCTTCAGATAAATTGATATATACGTGATTTATTTCTAATTTGCCCTGCGGAAGACAAGAAAGCGCGTCGAAACGTCGGCCTTTTAAGAAAATATACTATTTATGACTGCATTCCTGACTATTTTATTTCTAAGATATAAAATTCATTAATTTTTATTGTTTTTTTCAAATTGGTCGAAAACCGGCCTTATGGACATTCCTCCTTTGTTAGCAAGTAACAAATTATTTTTGTGTATTTTGTAACTAAAGGCGATTTCGACTGGCACTGGCTACTTGCCGGTTACGTGTTTGGTTGGTTTCAAATAATGACGTCACACTGATCGAACGGTTACTGAATACGCGGGGTAGATTTTGACATTAATCAAATTTGATAGAAAACATAAAAAATATGACAGCGTACTAGTTTGAAATCATAACAAGTGAAATTCAACCAATCAAAATACTAACCGTTGGACGAATCGACCTCTCGAGTATGTTACTGATTTGACATACCAAAACTGTCACCGTTTACATAGGGCGTCATAAAAGTGTAAATCAATTGGTTACTCTATATACTAACCATTCCTGTGACCAAGTACTAACCGGTGCCAGTCGAAATCGCCTTCATACAGGCTGTCCCAGATTTAAACGACCTAACTTAATCCATAGATTAAACACCTAAAAATAAGGTGACAAGTTCATTTGAGAAAATGTCCGTAAATGCTTTATTCCAGAGATATTCATGTTTTTCTTATTGAGTAGCGCTACTTTAAAAAATAAACTTCATAATGAAATATCCAATATTATCTTATTGAGGTGTTACATAGTAATTTAATTAAATTTATAATAAATTGTTAATTACCTAATTTCAATACAAAGTTTAGTTTGCTTGCACTGATGTCTGGTAAAAAATGGGAAACTATCAATGAATTTAAAGAAATTTATTGTTTAAAATAATAAAGTAATAACTTAACTTCATAAACTATATTTTTAAAATAATATTTGTTTAAAATGTTCACCTGCAGCACGTAAACAGGCACGACAACGATCTGCCACTGCATTGGTTGCTGTGTGACACTGCTCGGGAGATATGGTTTCGCAAACTTAAATAATTTTTCTACGTAGTGAGTCTAAATTATTTATCGGTTTTTCGTAGACTTTTTCTTTTATGGCACCTTAAAAAAATTTCTTTAAATTCATTGATAGTTTTTTTTCCTTGACATTAGTGAAAGAAAACTAAATTTTGTATTAAAATTAGGTAATAACCAATTTATTATTAATTTAATTTAATCATTATGTCTCCCCTCAATAAGATAATACTGGATATTTCGTTATGAAGTTGTTTTTTTGAAGTAGCGCTACTCAATAATAAAAACATGAATATCTCTGGAATAAAGCATTTACGGACATTTGCTCAAATGAACTTGTCACCCTATTTTTAGGTGTTTAATCTTAATTTTAAGTTAGGCCGTTTAAATCTGGGACAACCTGTATATTTGTGAATACAGTATTATTGAAATTTATTTTTATGAGCTTTTACTTAATTATTATAACAAATATCAAAGTACAAAGATCGATGGTCTTCCCACAAGTGATTTATAGGTGTTGAATATACGATTCGTTGTTATTCCCAAAATATTTTCGCACCGATGAAATAAATAATACACACCTCTAGGCCAATTGCACTGGTTATTGTCCAAACCCAAACAGCTCGTCGCGCTGGGCATAGTCTTATACTTCCAGTTAGCGTCAGTAAACTGCAGATAATTCGCCAAGAGTGGATAATCCATCACATAGTTTTCGGGTCTTCCTGCTTCGATGAGGAGGACGTTCCAGTTCGGGTTCTCCGACAATCTGCCCGCTAGCGCGCACCCTGCAGTCCCTGCTCCAACGATGATGAAGTCGTATTCAGGGAGGAGGTTTATCCGGTTGAAAGGCTCATCCTGGGAGTGGGCGCTACCCTCGACGAAGATGTTGAAGATGGACTGGATGAGGGATTGTTGGGTGGTCAGCTGGATGAAGAGGGCGAGAAGTGGGAGGTAGATTGTTGAGAGCATCGCTGTAACAAAAAGATTCATTAAATATCATGTATTTTATATATATTTTGTCAAGTAAAACAACACAAAAGATAATAGAAACTGAATTTCTAGGAAAATTTGTTACGAATATGTTGATATAAAGTTAAGGGTGCAAGGTAATTTTTAACCAATTTAGGAGAAAATGGTTTATAGTTTGTAAAATTTTCTACATTATTTTAGTTGAAAATGTTTCTAATTACAGTTCCAGTTGCTGTTGCTCGGTGTTCTACAGTACAACAAAAAATGTACTATGAATCGAAAGATATCATTTTTCTGAATCAAACGATGTAAAATACATTACTATTTATTAGTAATTTGGTTCCGTAAATTCATTTTTAAATTAAGAAAATTCTCAGATTTATTCAATTTTTATCGAAAATAAATATAGTCATCTTTGACTGTTTTGTTTGACACACGGTATATTTTATATTATACCTACAACATAATCCTTGTTCAACGAACAAAAAAGCGTGCGAAAACGCAACATTAAAACACGCCGTGCTTTAAAGTTGCTAAGAACAACAATAGTATATTATACATTAAGGGAGAGAAGTGTATGATTTCTTTCCCGACAAGGGTAAATACACTTCTCTCCTGCGGTGTATATACTATTATTATCACGACCCCAATATTTATAATGGTTTTTATGTATTTCAAAATTATTTGAATTGTAATGTAATTTATGATAGTTATCTTTGATTTGTTTAATTTTGTTCATTTTTCACATTATTTGCAATTTCCCTCACGACGGGAGAGAAAATGTACAAATATCCCGTAGATATGAAATTGGCTGTTTCTGTCATGATTTTGGTATCATAGAAACAAAGTTTCTCTCCCGACCGGGAAAATCTATTACGAATTTGAAGGAAATTGATACTTGCAATAAATTTCGTGGTTATGTGTAGTGGCTGTTTAGGTTCAATTTATTTCAAATGTTTAAACAGCTGTGAAATAAAGTTTCAAGAAGTGTTAGTAATCATTTCTAGAATAAAAAAAAATTAACACGTTGACTGCGTTACATATCCCTGGGGTACAGTATCAGTTATTCCATACAGACGGCGACATTTTTCATGAAACTTTCCTATTTTACGAATGTTGTGGATCATGTATTTTTTAGAATTTTTAGATGTAATAAGTAGCATTATAAATGTTTTTAGCCAAACTTTCTTTATATGTCAATTTAGTGGTACATATCCCCGGGGTACTGTACAGTAAATGATATTGAAATTGATTTGATGAATCATATTTACAAGTTATACCGTGTTCGTTATATTTGCTGCAACATTTTAGATTAGTTTCATTTGAACTGTGACTGTATGATGATATTAGTGTATATTTTGTTCTGCATATTTTTACTATAACGTGAAGTGAAAACGGTAAGGATGTAAATAAGTTTGAGGTATTTTTAAGAGATGTATGCTACTAAAAATTTAAAAAATAGTTTTTTATAAACTCCAGGCGCAATTAAAGTTGGTCATGCATACATATCCCCGGGGATCTGTACCGCAGTGAGAGACAGGCTTAGTACATATCCCCGGGGATATGTAACATGCTTATTTTCTAAACATGCTTTTTGGGTGCCGCAGTCAACGTGTTAATGTGCCTACACATAACCATACAGAATTAAAAAAATCTGGTGTGGGCACCACACTATTTTCTTATACAAATAAAATCAACTGAACACGTATGACTTGTTCCTTGCGTATGAATTTATTTTGACAATTATTTGATATATACATGATATACCTTTTTAAATTTTTGTTCTCATTGTAACTATGAATACTATATTTTAAATTGAAATTAATTAATGTCTAGTCTTCAAAACATTCTAACTAATAATACAAATATTACTTTTATAATATTTCACACGACACATATTTTTGACACTTCACAATTATTTGACACTTTTGACACATAGATATTAAAAATGTTTTAGTTTTTGTTCCCATTGTAACTAAGATTATAGAAATATATTCTTAAACATATAATTTAGTTTTTCTCAAAATTAGAAGAATGTACAAGAAAAGTGCAAATAACATTTTATATTCCAAATATTTTTGGTAACATCTTTTATTTGAAACTTTTTCTCATAGCTGATTCTATTTTGGAAATAAATGGAATTTATTGTTTTCTGTGTTCAGTAAACTTCCTCTTCCGGTTTTTCAATTTCATTCAAAATCAACTCAGCTCTTCATTTTTTCATGAAACTTATATATTCCAAGTTTCGTTTACATATCTTGTCTCGTTCATGAGATATTGCCCATCCATCCTCACATACTTTGTATAAGAAAGTAAAAATTAATTAATTTTATAATATTATTAGACAAATAAACTACCACTTCCGTATAATAAATAAATAATACATTCAAATTCTAAATATGAAAGGAAATGATGTTGGCTTGGCATTAGAATCTCGTGTAGTCCCCACATAACTTCTAATTTTGTTCATTTTTCAAATTATTTGATCAATTTCCCTCACGACGGGAGAGAAAATGCACAAATCTCCCGTAGATATGAATATGGCTGTTTTTGTCATGATTTTGGTTAAGAGAGTGGTAATTGTCTCGAATGAGTCATACCATTTCACTCACATGTGATATACAACGTTTTATAAACCTATACTTGCTTTAAATATATGAAAATTACTCAAATTATGCTCGGTTGCTAGGGTCATGCTATTTAACGAAGAATTCTGTGTATAATGAAACATTTTAGTCACTTGTGAATAATAGTTGCTTACAGTCACTAAAAAAAAAAAAAAAACAAATGAATAACCAATAACCGCTACTGTTAGATAAAATCATTTTATACCTTTGAACGACATCGAACAATTATAGCTAGTGGCTCCAACTTAGATTTTCGAATAGTATTTTCTTGTTTATTTGTATTGCCATTTGGAATATTTGTTCAAAAGTCAAAGTTTTCTTTGTTAGCTTACAACTTGGTCTTGTGCGTTGAGCAACATGTTTACTGGTTTAATTTTAAGTAAGAAAAGTAATAATGATAAGTTGTAAGTTTCTGAAGGCTGAACAAAATATGCAGAATGAGAATTATGTTTAACATTTGCCCATTTATTCCCTTTAAATTAATAATTACAAGCAGCAAACTTAAATAAAGTTCACAATTGGATTCTTAATTCATTGTTTTCTGGAACTTGTAACATTTCATGAAAAATTTATAGCAGAGCTAACTTCTACACTCTACAGCAGTGATGCCCAACGTTTTCATATTCTGGGGTCAAAATTACTACTGATAAATTTTAGAGGGCCCCATAAATAAAGAAATGAATTATAACAAATAAAATTACGAACAACACAACGACAACATATATAATTTTAATGAATTTTATTTATAACTAAGTTAGTAGAAATAAAAATGAAAAAGAAAAAAATCAAGATTACATAAACTTGTAAACCAGGATAGCGGTCAGGATTCAATCTTGACTACTGGCTTGGTTAAGTTTAGCGGGCCGGTTAATATTTACTGACGGGCCGGATGGGGCCCGCGGGCCGTAGGTTGGCCATCTCTGCTCTACAGCATTATTGAAAAAATCTTTAACGAAATTTTAAGGAAATTGAAGTCCCTTGAATCCGCACTTATGTCTGTGATATTTACAATTAATTTCTTGATTATGTATAGTGCTTCAATTTATTTCAAATATTTAATCATCTGCGAAATAAAGTTTCGGAAGATGTACACAATAAAAAAATTCAAATATATTTTATTATATTATTAGTCAAATAAACTACCACTTCTGGTTGATGGATTGATACCAAAATGTAATAAGCTTGTAATTTAACATCCAAGTTCTAAATATGAAACTTGAAAATGATATTGCCATTAGGATCGAATGTGGTGTCTACATAACTTCCCCATAATTTTTATTTATAAACGGTACAAAATATAGAAAAATGTTTCAAATATGAATTATAGTTAAGAGTATTCTACATATTTTTGAATACAATAAAATTTACTCAAACTCATTTATTTACTGAGATATTCATAAAAATACCTTCGGTATCGTGATTTTATTAAAACAGTAGGTAACAAGGTTTCGTGACAAACCGAAATTTATCCGGCAAAATAAAAAGCTCTTGTGTAATTACAGTTGATGGTTTTATTAATTTTTGAGTTATCGTGAACAAAAAAATCGTCACATACAAAACGCACACACACATGAGCAGGTATTTAAAAAAAAATTGCAATTTCTTATTCCTGTTCTCAATTTTGAGAAAATGAGTGTATAACAGAGAGAAAAATTTAGTGAAATATTATTTTTTTATTTTTATCTCATTTGCAACTGACAGCTATTCAAATTTACTGTTGTTATGCTAATTTGGCTGCTCGACTTAAGGTCATCGGTCAATGCGACATAAAGATGTAAATTACCGACAGCTAGTATCATTACTGTGTGAATTCTTCTACTGTGGTATTATGTTGAAAATGTGCTAACCGGAAGTTGGACTATATTTGAAGAACAATAAGGTTTTTCTTAAATATATAGTTAAATCAAGTATTTATAACAATATATAAAGGAATTATGATTATCTACAAAAGTTTCTTAACACATTAACCCTGTCTGGTACTTTTTAAAAATTATAGTATGTATAATTTGCAATTTAGTGATTGAAACTCTGGTATCTTAGCTCACGATCGTTTGACCATTGTTTCTGTTAATTATTATGACGGTGACAGTAAGTTGACATCATTCATTTCTTTCATCTCGGTTTATAGATGTGGTTTACATAAAACTATTAAATTTATTTGTGAATATTAGCATTGTGTTAGTAAAATGAGTTGTACGGGAGGTCATGTGGTGACCACATCAGATATTTAATAATGTATTTCAATGATAATAGTAGCTATCAGGAACTGAAACATCTATTCTATATATCAAACTTGTGTCAAGTATAATTGTTAAACATAGAAATTCAGATGTAGGATATAATAAAACCCAGTTGTGATTATAACAGTTGTTTTTTTCTTGTAGTATTTCCTTGTATCAATGCAGTTGGCCTTGAGAAATCAAGAAATATTTACAATACAATAAAAGTGGGGAACATGTTCATGCATTTTTTGGATTTGTTTTAATTTATCTTCTTTCTCGTTACAAGTAACTCAAGGTCAAGAAAAGAAAATATTTATATCGTTTTTACGCAAATTTTTAAATTATACTGATACATTTTTTAACCTCTTGCTTTATTAAAACCCTTGAAATTATACTTCAGTATCATATGTAAACTGTAAAGAACTCAAATCTTTTAACAGAAATTAATTATCTTTAATAAATTTTGTCTTATAGTTGGAATGCGGGTTACTTTCTTGACGTATCGTTAAAGGCTCTTCGCGCGGATGCACAAATTTGTCCGTATCTCGAAAACTAGCAATAATATCTATATGGCGATTTCACCATTCAATTTAGCTCGGATTCTTTCATTAAGCCATTATGCTACCTTCAAATTTTTTTGTACATTCTTATGTCAATTTTCTGTATATTTTTGTGAAAGTGAATCGTTGAAAACATTTTTTTTGTAGGCTAACATGCGCATTTTGGTCAAGAAATTCAATCTACGGTTTGTTTAGTTTGAGGCTAATCTAAAAGGTAACATCAGTTGCTTTTAATAGTGTAGGAAATTATATCAAAAACATTTATAAACAATAGTATATTGTGTCATTAGGAGTAAATGTGATACTTTGGTTGCTGAGCATGTAAGTTTGAACGACGAGCGAAGCGAGTCGAACAATTACATGCGAAGCACCCAAAGACACATTTACTCCGAATAACACATGCTATTTTTTTCTTCAAACATAGAAAATAAAATTATAAATATTATAAAATGCTCAAAACTTCAAAAAATATTCTGTCTTATCTAGCATTTCAAGTTGCCGTAGAATATGCTGTTTTGTTATTTTTGTTTATTTGTTTCATTTTTAACTGTCAAATTATTGAATTACAACCTAACTATTTTTCATAATATTTTACTTTGTCCGCCGCCGGCGTAAATGTGTTGCCAAGGATACACTTTTACGCCGACGGCGACAATATTGAATTTCTGCTTGTTGAATACAAATACAACAACGTACTTTTATGACGTTTGAAGAAAAAATTATTGTATACTCAAAATGATTTTGGAGAAGACGCATGTCATCAATTTGAAAAAAAAACTTTATAAAGTGATAAATAACTTGTAAAGTTTATTGAGGTATGCTAATGTTTAATAAAAAACGACGAAAAAAATACTAGCATTAAGAAAAGAATATAATTATGCAATGTACAGTGATGTTATAGTAAATTTTATTCATTTAATGGAATTTTAAATTATTAAAAATAATTGTAGTTAATTTTTTGTTCCCTATGTTGTTGCTATTGGTAAATGATCACGTTTACATACAAAATTCATATCGAACTGTCACTTTACTGTAAAATTTTACTGTGTTGTTAAAATTTGTGCTCCTTTTGCTCTAGTGTTTTGTAATGTGTATGTATAAATATATTGTGTTTATTGCAACAAATCACGTCTAAAAATGGCGGCACGAGTGATGCAACACACATTGCATTTTCATTTCAACAAAAATAGTATTCCATATAAACGTTGTTGCATAGTGACGTCATTATCTAGTAATATTTTTGATGACGTGCGTCTTCTCCAAAATCATTTTGAGTATAATTGTATTTCACTGAACACGAACCACAGCTAACCTCAAATTGCACTTTACAGCTGCTCAATTGACATTTTGTATCGGTGCTCATTTCTGCGCATCTTATGTAGAAAAACATTGAAGCAAATAGAACCATTTCTTTTTTTTCCATTGACATCAAAAATTGACGAAAACATTGAACGAATTTACGTGTACGTTCAATTTTTAACTTTTAAAAAATTGACTTAAAATTGTATATTTGTAATATTTAAATAATTAAAAATCAGTACAAGCCGAACATTTACGAATAGTTTTATGTTACGGAACCTTGACACAAAACGTGATTGACATGTCAATTCCTTCGTAACTTTTGATTTAACTGACACCGTCGTCTACTGAATTCCGCGCTTCTCAACTGATAAATACAGTTGTTTCTTGAATAACTGTAATATTTAGTAAAAACAACTGAAGATCTTAGTTATACATAGTACATATCTGAATTTTTTTACGTAAATTGATTGAATAATACAGTAAGAGTAACTGAACAATTTGTTTTACTGAATCTTTCGTGTCGATTATTGCCTCTCCCGCCACATCCTGTAAGGAAGGTATAGGAATCAAGCTCAAAATTCTGTAGTGAGATTTCAGTGAATGAGCACGTTTTAGGATCCTAGAATACGATTTTACTAGTTTTTTGATGATGTCTGTGTGTGTTTGTCTGTCTGTCGGTCTGTGTGGATCTCTGTAGCCACAGTTTCTCAAAAACTATTGAACAAAAAATTTTATATTTTTTATATATCAACTGGGAAGTTCTGATTAGTTTTTGGTGGAGGTCCAATAACCGGAAGTGGTAGTTTACTTGAAGGCTCTATCAAGTTATTTTGAAGTATCTCAGTAAATTACGGTTTAATGAAAATTTTTGTTACAAGAATAATGTTTTAATAGTTATTTACGATACAAGTACTTAAAGCTAGTCTTTAGTCACGAATGGGTCAATTAAAACACGAGCGTAATAAATATAAAAATAATATTTTTATTTATGAAGTAGGATCACAATATTAAATGAGAAGTTGGCCATGATAACAATTTTTTGCAAATTTAGCGTGTTTAAAATTTTTAATCACTCGTTGCTTGGCAACCCGTGACTGCCCGTGATTAATGGGATCGTGTTACTAAACAACCATTAACTTGGAACCAACAGTTAAACATCAATTTTACACACTATCGTAGATAAATATTATTATCTACAATTCTTGTTTGAAACATTTGTCATAAGTATATTCTACAAGTAGTGGAATGGCACATATTCCACGCGAGTAAAAAGTTTGTCGTCCGAACTAAAGGCGAGGGCTACGGTTTGCGAGTGTGGGATATGCCATTCCGTTACATGTTGTAGACTATACTTTCTGTACAAGATTTTGGAAATTATACAAAAAATACAAATATAAAACTTTTAAAAACTTAAATAAATAAAATTAAAACAAACAGACGTAACCATAGTAGATTCGTCGAAATTCTTCCATATGCGGCGTATGGAATGATAGTTGTTCCAATACAGTTTTTAGTTGTAGAATGTGTAGTTTCCAAAACAGTGTTATAAAATAATTTTTTTGAAAAGTGAGCGTTTTTTGAAATAGTGGTGGTCCGTGTTTCTGCATTGTTTGATAAAAAATTTCTGGCGGGAATTATTGTGGTTCCCACAACAGATTTTTCTGTTTGTACTATTAATTTTCATTGCAGCGCGATTACCAGGATTTTATTTCGATTTTAAAATAAATATGAATTTTGTCTTCATCGTAACTTGTGAAAAATTAATTACAAAATTTTCCTAATCACTAACCAATTCGAATTCAGTTGACGATTGTGTGACTTCATCTCTCAATATACTAATCAGTAATCGCATATACAATTAGAAATATTGCAACTTTACGATTAGCGACATTAAGCTGGCAGATCACGCATGTCTTCGAATGTTCGAGTCACGCTTGAATGTTTTGTGTGATTTAAATTCAACTCGGTATTTTAGCTCGTCATGCTGAGCATCAACTAGAAATTGAGTGCGTTTTTTAACCTCCCGCACATACTTATTTTAACTGTGTTATTATCTCGAGAACTATAAAATCAACAAGTTGGTTAAATGAACATATAAATACAACTTTGCAAGTGTATTACAGAATTATTAATATTTTCTTCTCGACCAATGGTTCTCAAAATACGGGATATAACTTTCTTATTATAAATGGGCACATATTTTTTTTACCTCCTGCCACATCCTGTAAGTCAGGTTATAGGAATAAAAATAAAATAAGCAAATAAATATATCATCACGCCTTTTACCCATTATGGGTGTAGCACTCTGCTTACGCAGATCTCGGTAAGTGATATATTGGTACATATGAAGTGCGGTTACCAGCCGTCGAGTCATAGCCCCCAAAGTTGCTAGTGGAGAGGGAACCACAGGGTTAAATTTCAATTGGCAATTGTCGGTAGTAGGATTCGAACTGAGGATCTCAAGATCTACAGTCCGATATGTTACCACGGAGCTATTTACCCCATTCATTTAGGGTCCCTAGAACACGAATATTTCTTTGTTATATTTTATTTAGTTAGTTGTATTGATGTTGAAAGGCATACATTCGAACATCGTTTATAAATTTATTTATTTACTTTCTCTGTATGCTTCTTTCTTAATAAAGACATAGCTTCTGTACTATGATCATTTTAGAACTATTAAGAATACGAACTGTTCTAAGAAGAAACAAGGGCAACGGCCATGGCAGGTAGCGTTGAAGCCGGTTCATTCGATAACGCAAGTTAAGCACCATTGCCCGCCGTCAGTAGTTGGATGGGTGACCGCTTTTCGAAAACCAACACCAGCGAACACTGCATGCCGTTATTACACCACCGAAAAACGATGTACCGAGGCGGCATATAACCTCAGCAGTTGAGACCGCTTAAGAAAAAGAATAGAAGAAAGATCTTTAAAATTTTGCAAAAATATGTAGGATATTTCATTAAAAAATAATAGTTGCTTATCATTGCGCGAAAATAAAAAAACCCGGAGAAAAATATTATATAGCAAAGAAAATTAGTTTCAAAAAAAGTTCAGTAATGTTAAAAATACTAAAAAAAATATTAAAAATAATTGTTGTTCATTTTTGCTCTATACGTTGGTGCTACTGGTAAATGATCACGGTAACAAAATCAATATCAAAATCGATCTGTCATTTTACTGTCAAACTTGTTCAGCTGTAATTTGTGCTCATGTTCCTATATTTTATAGTATATGCTGATTAGTGATTACAATTCGTGAACATCAACATGCATTGCATTTTCATTTCTACAATAATTAATATTTCTTATCAACTTAATTACTAATAACGGCATTATTCCAGTAATATTATATGATGACGTGTCTTCTACCTAATAATTTTTCCCATGACACAAAATTTATAATAAATTACATTGATAAGGCTTATTAATAGACCTACATTTATCTAATTATTATACTCTTAATTTAAAATCGTAAACATGTTTTTTACATATATTTATAAAATATTTGGTATTTGAACAAAATAAATGTGAATGTGACACAATATGGCGAAAAGTGCGGATACCAGCCGTCAATCGTAGCTACTTAAAATTATTAAATTTAGCCCGCCATAATTTTTAAAATCTGTATTATATTTCTCCCGTATAATGCATGATAATTGTTTTAATTAAACATAGCAGTTGCTATATTTATGATTATGGAATACAGTTACCAGCCGTCAAATCTTATACCTACCTATAGAGGGCGTACATCATACTGCTGCCACCAAATTTTTATGTATCTTAATTTTTTTAAAGTGAGTCAGTTGAGGTGTACGATTGCGTGGGCGTCCGATAAATAACTGGTTGGGTATGATTGATGGTTTGTTGCATGAACGAATGATTCCGAGTGTGAAGAATAAACGAGCATGTATGAATCGCTCTATGAATGTGGACGAGGCGAAAGTGGTGTGTCAGGATAGGAATGTTTGGAGGAGATTGATTGTTGGTTGACTGTGTTTCTGGGTTCGTGCTACCCCACTAAATGGGACATAACGTGATGTTATGTATGTATGTATAATAAATGTAATACTTTATTTATCTATATCTTAGTGTGGCACTCTGCTTTCGCATATCTCGATAGTTAATTTATTTTTCCGTCTAATTATACTCCCTGTAGAAGTTAGTGGAACTTTAGGGGTAAAGAAGTGAATAGTAGTGACAACATTATCGATAATTTTCATTTTAAGTATCTACAAATTAAATATTAATTATATGTGATCTACTAGTTAATATATTCTGAAGATATATTAAAATTAGGAAAATTTCAAGATTACTAGAAACATACGAAAACGTCATTACCTTGAATTCAGTTACATTATATGTCAAAGACGTATTAGAATATTTATTGTTAACACGTTTTACAAGTACCATAATTTTCTTGTTGTTTTTAGGAAACGCCAATCAAATACTATTTTCCAGTTACCTACTTGAGGAAAGTGCAAGAGCATTGATTAAGTTTGGCCTTGAATAGTAATGTTGTTTAATATTGTGTGATTAATTTAAATTGCATACTGGTATGTTTATTAATTATTTGTAGTATTTTTCATTGTCTTACAATATGTTCAAGTAGAAATCCTCAGTTAAATTCTCCAGCCTGCAAAACTATCCGTCTGTTTTAATATTTTTATTTTTAATAAATTTTATTTTCATTATTTTGAGAATAGGAAATAAAAAATTATTTCAGAATTCATAGTAAATTTATAAAACTTTAAGATTTTAAGATGGTAGTTTATTATACATTAAGGTAGAGAAGTGAATGATTTTTTCCCGCGGAGTAAATTGAAGCACGAGCCGTAGGCGAGGGCTACAATATGACACGGGAAAAAATAGTCTTCTCTCCTGCGGTGTATATACTATTTTTTTTTTCACGACTCCAATATTTATGAAGGTTTTTATATATTTCAAAATTATTTGAATTGTAATATAAAAAACTTTCCCTCACGACGAGAGAGAAAGTGCACAAATCTCCCGTATATACGAAATGAGCTGTTTCTGTCATGATTATGGATTCATTGAAACCTAGTTTCTCTCCTGGTTGTGAAAAAATTGTATATTATACTGTAAGGGAGAGAAGTGTATGATTAGGCGAGGGCTATAATAATACACTTTTCTCCTGCGGTGTATAGGTATACTGTTTTTTTCAAGATCCTAATATTTATGATGGTAATATAATTTATGATAGTTGATAAATTAAAATTTTGTCAATTCGATTTTTTAACAAAAAAATAGTTTATATTTATTTGTTACATTTACAAAATTTAACGAATAGACTTGTCAATAATAACAATTTAATTTAGCTAACTTATAAACTTGAAATTGTCAAAGAAAGTTTGTATCCTTTGTAACAACTTAATTTGTTATAATAACTATGATTACTAAAATATTTACTCAAAAGGACTTAAAAATAAATGTTAAATTACTATATTCACAAATATATTTAGTAAGAAATACACAAAATAAAATGTTACTTGCTATCAAATTTGAAACTTGTTATATTAACAAAAATTAACGGTGGATCGTCCAGGACTAAAAATTTTGTCAATTTTGACTATAAATTTTTTACTGTGTAGAACTTCTTCGACAAATTGGAAAAACCTTTAGAACTTACAGTAAACTAAAAGAGTTTTTAATGTAATCGAAGTAATTTGTCTGAAACATATCTGATGCATGGACTTGAAATACATGCATTTAAAAACCTTGAACATACAGATATTGGATAAACAGGATAATCAAGTATAGACATTTATCTGGTACAAGGCAAGTACATGAATAAGAACATTTATTTGTTTTATTGGAATACGTACTCTGGTATATTCTCCGACAAAATGTAAATTTTTTGTAGACTTTCTTCACATTTGAACTTAATTATAGATGAGGATAGTAATTAAAACGAAATAAATAATTACTTAATTATGTTTCACACGTAAAACCACGCAATGTATGGCGCCATCACCAGCTGTCAAACCATGTTCACCTCCCGCACGTTTTCTACAATTCTACAATACAATTTTACTATTATTTTGATTTAATTTTTGCATCCAAGAAGATGTAGGCAAATATATCGGGTGTACAGTTGAAATTTGGAGTATATGTATATGTAGGCTGAGTGTGATAATTTTATTGCCCACGTGTGAAGTATAAAGTTTTATCCAACATCTCTTAATAAATGCAAAATTTATTAAAGAAATATTATTTGACAGTGACATATGCTTTAAATTTTTAAATTAAAATGTCAATCAAAGTAGTTACCAAGGTGTTGTGTGTTATTATTATTGTTATAAATAAAAAATACTCACTAGTGGATTTTCTTAAAATTATACCCACTAGTGGGTAATCTGTTACTTTCCTTGTTTCATATCGCCATAGTTATAGAGCATTTATGGAAAGGTGTTGGATGAATAAATATATCTATCAACTGAAAGTGATAGTTTATTTGAAGATCTATAAGGTTGTTTTGAAAATGTATTAGTAATTAATTGAGTTGGAGTAAATTTTATCATATTCCAAAAGATTTATAATAGTATTGGGCAAAAAAATTTTTTTTGATACTGTCTATTTTGTAACGTTTAGAAATAAAATTAATATAAAAATTGTGGGACACATCAGATTATTTATTTGAAACTTTGTAATTAATATTTATTATAATTTGTATATCAAGGCATTAAAGTATAATTTTTTTATTACAAATAAACAATATGAGTAATAAAAAATACCTTAGTGCCAAGGTATACATTATATTTTTTCCGAAATCGTTATATTATTAATTAAAAACATAAGTAGCATTATGTATTTGTAAAACGTCAGCTAGCTGTTGAAACGGGAATGGCTGTGATAACAAAACTACTGTCAAAGTGTCAAATTTGGTTACATTTTTATAATTTTTTTATATGTTCTTAGACGTAGTTTGCATGTGATCTGCATTAAATCCGATAAATTATTGTCAAATGTAAATAATAAATACATTCACCAATAGTATTATAGAATAATTTGTTTATTATTTTAGGTTTGTAATTCAAGTTTGACAAATGAGTATGTAAAGTAAAATTTTGACAAAAGAGTCTATAAAGTTTAACTTTAGCTACTATTTTGGCTAACTACGTGTAGTAATATCATGTACTTTAGTATCGATTTCGGAAAAATGTCATTTTTTACTGAACTGCCCTACGATTTTGAGATATATCATAAATATTAAATAATTATAAAAATATTTTTTCGGGAGGTCATGTGTTGGACACATGCCCTGGTCGATTTCTAATGGTTGTTTGCCTATTTTAAAATGTTAAATATACTTTACGAAGTAAATATTAACAATTTTATGGTATTTACAAAGAAATTTTCGTTTTATGGAAATAACCTGCTATGCAAACAAAGTGTAGTATTATTAGATAGATTGTAATTATAACATTTATAACGGTTTTATGCTGATTATGATGTTGCAATGACTAACTTTTATGACATTTTGTTTTAACTGTTAATTAACTTGATGAAATTGTCTATAAAGAATCTCAGATTTATGTAGAAAATATAATAAATTTAAGTAATATAAATGTAGAGTATTTAAATTTATTTCGACTTTCAAACATTCCTAAATTATTTTAGAGAAACATCTTGAAACATTTTTTATTTATTTTAGACTGCCAAACGTTCCCGAATTATTTTGTATTAAAATTATTCAAATAGAACTTTTTTAAAATATTTATCTCTAAAATAATTCAGAATCATTTTAGGACCAATTGAAGTTATTATTAATATTATAATTTCTCAATGAACTCAAACTTACTGAAAATTAAACAAACAAATTTACTGCTAACACAAACACTTCACAAACTACTAATCAACACATCACTGTTGCCACTACAATAAGTTAAAAGACTGTGTCAAGTGTTTGATCACACTTCGGTTGAGTAAATGTCTCCCTTAGTTTCGTATTCCGGTGTTATATACTTACACTGCAGAGATCCTTGGTTTGTAAATACATTGGCTGTCTCTCTTGCACTCTTCGACGCTTATAGCTGTTAACGAGTATTTTATTTTAGATTGATATATTGGTACAGAATTTATACTGGGTGATGTCTGACTCATGCGATTAGAGGTATTTTCATGTTAAATAATACTTCTGCAATTTCCTGTTTCCCTAATCATTTTAGAGAAAAGTGTTTCATATAAAAGTTGATGAGATTTAATATCTGCATGTAAATCAGCGAACAAATTTCATTTTACTTACTAAATAGAGGCGAGCAAGACGTTCTACAATATCTAAAATCTGGTGTGGGCACCACACTACTTTCTTATACAAATAAAACCAACTGAAGACGTATGACTTGGTCCTTGCGTATGACTTTGTTTTGACAATTATTTGATATATAGATGTTAAACCTGTTTAATTTTTTGTTCTCATTGTAACTATGCATTTATTTTTAAATAGAAATCAAATAATATCTTCAATTTAAAACTTTTTCTCACAGCTGATTCTATTCTTGAAAAAAATGGGATTTATTGTTTAATGTGTTTTTGTGTCTTTATTTTTTCATGAAACTTATAAATTCCAAGTTTCGTTTACATATCTTGTCTCGTTCTTGAGATATTGCGCACACGGACATCCATCCATCCATTCATCCTCACACACAGACATCATTGAGAAATTGGTCTTAACGGATTTAGTGGACGTCAAAATATGTATTTCCGCAATAATCTCATCAGCGATTTTTTCGTGATTCCAATACTTCCTTATACTTTGTATAAGAATGTAAAAATTGCGATTTTATTATCAGTAACCATGGAAATGGAATTCAATTCAATCAAGTATTTAACGGTATTCATTACCATTATAAAAATTGAATTTTTAATATTTTTTGAACGTCTTTTTAAACTTAGAGAAGTGAAATGAAATATGTCCACAGATTCAGGTGCAGATTTTAAAGCTCTTTATCTTTTATTTAAAGCATTTTTCTCTAAAATAATAAGGGAAGTTGGAAATTGCATAAGTATGAAATAAAAGTCTTTTGAATATAGTTCTGTATATTTAAATTTATTAAAATCAATATTTATGGCTGGTTTATACTGGATTTAATTTATAAATTTAGATTTTAGAAATTTTGTTTTACAAATATAAAATATGTAGAAATCTCTTTATTGGTTTATGCTGGATTTACAAATTCACAGATTTATAATTTACGTTTAAAATATCACTATATTTTATATTCTAAATCTAAATTTCCAAATCCAACCAATCAACTTGACTGGCACACAAAAAGTAATTTTGACAGCAGTAAAATGTGTCAAGATTGCCAGTTAAAATGATTTATTTGTGATCATCATAAAATATTGTTGTAACATGAATGCGGAGAGTGTTAAATATGATATTAATTAAATATCTTTGATTGAAGAACATAACATATGGCAAGTTAATGTTATTTTGTTCTTGTTGAATACATATGTCAAAAATCTGAAGCGTAATCTTGATTGGCAGATTTCAAATTTAATAAATTCAGTATGAACCAGGAGGTAAATCACAAATTTAAAATCAAAATTTCAAAATCTAAATTTGTAAATTAAATCCAGTATAAACCAGCTATTAGAATTATTAAACATAATTCTTCGTCAGGAACAATAGAAACATAAACGAGTAAATAGCAACAGTAACTATGCAAACAATAAATTATGACTTATAAAACAGAGGAAGCCATGTCTTGTTCAGTTCGTATCCTTCATTCTGATTCACTGTATTTTTCTGCTTCTACATTTCAATAGCTTCTCTTATGAGTCTTCCATTGGTACATTTGGATCTTCCTATAATTTTAGTTTCTTCAAAATTAATTTTATGTAAATGTTCGATGGCGTGAGGGCATGACTAGCTAAAGCATATTTATCATTTTGGTTGAGACGAATGGCCAGTTTGTGTTCTGAAATTCTTGTAGTAACTATTCTGCAGGTCTGTCCAATGTAACATTTTCCACATTCACATGAAATTTTATAAATTCCAGAGGACTGAAGCGGGATAATATCCTACGCACTCTTCAACATACGTTGTAATTTTAGAAGTGGAGCAAAGGATACTACAATGTTATTTCTCGACAATATTCTTCCAATATTGTCAGTAACATTTTGGACATACGATAGAGAAGCAAACAGACGTTGATTATTATCTTGTGACTCAGGGTTCTTCTGTAATCTTCTGGGACAGAACATTTTCAAAATCTTTTCTTCATAGCCATTTATTTTGAAAATATCTACAAGTATTATTCTATTAGTTAACATGTAAAACGTCTCTGATCGGACGATTCAGTCACCATCCTGTATAAAAGAATAGAATATTTCATAGTTCTTTCTTATGTATAGTATATTATAATAATATACCGGGAGTTTTTTTTTTCAGTATAGATAGGGGTGTGTCATTACCATAGTTACAGTTAAAGTGATTGACATAACATAGGGATAATTTACATTGATTATTAATAATAGTTATTCATAATGAAACAAACAATGCAAGTTTAAACAAATAAGAAATTTGTTTTAATTGCTTTAGTACTTAATAAATTACATTGAATTGATAGAAATTATTATTTTTAATTACTGTTTGTTATCCCTATGTTCACTCATAAAAAAAAAAAACGCTTTAATACATTGTTGTCAATCATTTTGACTGTAACTAAGGTAATGACACATTCCTATGTATACTGATAAAAAAAAACTCCCGGTATACAGAAATATACTATTTTTACCTCCCGCCTACCTCTAGGTAAGGGAGGTATTGTTTCTGGTCAAAAAATTGGGTAGTGAGTTTTCAATGAATAAGCATGTTTTAGGGTCCTTACAATACGATTTTACTATTTTCGCCATGATGTCTGTCTGTATGTATGTATGTATGTATGTATGTGTGTGTGTGTGTAGTCTGTGGAAATTTTTTCGTCTCGCATAACTCAAATACTATAATACCAAAAAATACAATTTTGTGAATTATTGCTTCTTATATTTAAATAAAGAGCTGATTAGATTTTGGATAAAATTGGTCAACCGGAAGTAGCAGTTTACTTGAAGCCCTTAACAGTTTTTCGTGAAAAACACGGGTAAATTTCCTTTTTCAACAATTTATGTTATTTTGAAAGTTGAAGAATATTTAATTCTACATGTGTTTTGATTACACTAATTTTATTAATTTTCATTAGATTTAGAGATAATAAAATATAAAGAAATTAGATTTCACAAATCTTACATTCCTAGTACACCATGGAAACATTTAAAAATTTTCAATTTTTTACAAAATGTGATACATGTCATTGTGATTGTGAAGCTGTTTTCTTAGTGAAATATATGTCAAAAAATTAAATAAATATACGAAAGAAAATTAAAATTCTCAAATATAAATGGAAAATAAATAAGAAGGTATGTTTGTGTATCATCAAATACTATTTTGGACCGTTTAAGAGTAGTATTGGGCGGGAGGTTATGTGCTGGCCACATCAGATTTTTTGATATTGCTGTAAATATTAACCTATTAATTTTATAATAAAAACGCAAACAAACATATAATACAGCCATGATTAATGTAACAAAAACTAAATTTTTTCACATTTCAGGATTCTGATTTAGGTTTATTTATTACAGTGTTGTATTATTTTCTGTAAAAATTTCGTAGAAGATTGTAATGATATATTGGGAAATTCGAGGGTTCATTTCTTTCTATTAAATAAATAAATATAAATACTGGGTGATTCATAACTTGCCGAAAAGATTTAAAGTGAAGCTAGGTATAGCAAAAATGTACTTTTCCTTGACTTTGACTTTGAAAAGGCGACTTTTACCACTGTGTAAACACTAGCGACGAACTACTTTTCTTCCTACAGTCAAGTATAAATAAATCAGACTTGACTTATACAGGGTGTTCAATTTAATTGTGCCACCATTGCTATCTCGAGAACTATAAGAGCTACAAGTTTGGTTAAATTAGCAAACAATTTCTATTTTATAAGACTATCTTAATGAGCTTAAAAAGTATTTTTTAACCAGTAGTTCTCAAAATATGGGGTGCAACTTTCTTATTTTAAATGGCAACCTATATTTTTTATTTGCTTATTCGATTCAATATTTTTTTCTGAATTCAATGATATTCACATGTAATGACGAAATAATACAAAATATTTGAGAAAAATGGAAAATTAGAAATGTATCATTTTTATTTAAATATGCCCGTACAAAGTTTGCCATGGAAGAAAACCTATAAATCAAATGCAGAAATAATTGCAAAAACTGTAATTATGAGAATAATTATTCATTTTGTTGTTACAATACAAAAATACAGAAGTACACTTCAAAAAACTAATATTAACATTGTTTGATTTATTTGTTTTCTTCCATGGCAAACTTTGTATGGGCATATTTAAATAAAAATGATACATTTCTAATTTGGATTTTTCTCAAATATTTTGTATTATTTGGTCATTACATGTGAATATTATTGAATTCAGAAAAAAATACTGAATCGAATAAGCAAATAAAAAATATAGGTTGCCATTTAAAATAAGAAAGTTGCACCCCGCATTTTGAGAACCACTGGTCTAAAAAAATTCTTGTTTCTCTCATTTTAATTGTCTTATAATATAGAAATTGTTTACTAATTTAACCGATCTTGTAGCTCTTATATTTCTCGAGATAGCAATGGTGGCACACTTATATTGAACACCCTGTACAAGTGACTTTAAAAGATGTAAACGCATATCCACTTTATTTCGTCATAAGTGACATTAAATTCCCTCGATATTTGAAATATTTCTGCCGTTGTTTCCTCAATTGTAGATATCTATCCAAAACTGAGATTGTTAAATAAATTAGTTACCTGATAATTTGTTTAAAAATTTTAACATAACCACACAAATTACTGGCTGTCAACAAGTGGACAAATGAAGGACAAGTCAAGTATCTAAAGTAAAGTAGATTTGTTCTTAATTTGTAAACATACTAGTACTTTTACTTTTCAACAATCGCCTTTTTAAAGTCAAGTCAAAGTAAATTTTGGACGTACGTGTAAACGTAGTCAATGTCTTTTCCTTAATAAACTTTTGGCAAAAAAACAAAAAAGTTGCAGCACGTTAAAGTTGAATCAATTAATGGGCACTTGTTACAAACCACGGCAGTTATAGCTATTAACATTCCTAGTGATGTTATGAGCATCGTAACTGCCGCAGATGTCAGTTGAAATCCGAGCTCGTAGAGCGAGGATTTTAAGACATCTAAGGCCTGTTATGACTCATAACATCCGTGGTTTGTTCAATAGTTTACCGGTTTCAGAATATGATGACGTTAATGTCATTAACAAATATTATTTATTAAAATTCTTTTATGAAAAACGTCTGTGATAATTTTAGAAGGTGATCAAGTAAGTCTGTTTGTTTTTATTTAACACCATGGTTACACTTCTTTTGTATCATATTTAAAATTATTTTTTTTACTTGAACGTAAAATGTGTTCCTCATAGCTCTATAAAAGGTGGATTTTGGCGATGTTGAATTGCCTGAAAATATTTGGAACGCAGCAGGTGAATCTCTGAACAGCTTAATTCCATTTGTATTAATAAATAGCGTTATATTATCATTGTGTATTATTTTTATTTTCTTGACTGTTTTGACAGGTCA
This sequence comes from Poecilus cupreus, assembly GCA_963942605.1. Taxonomy (NCBI): domain Eukaryota; kingdom Metazoa; phylum Arthropoda; class Insecta; order Coleoptera; family Carabidae; genus Poecilus; species Poecilus cupreus. The sequence goes on from OZ012729.1 coordinate 17,895,143, forward strand.
GTAAGGTAATATTACCCTACAGAATAGAGTTATGACATACTTACCCTGCCTACTTTTGTGCATGTAAACATAGGTCTAATCTCCTGAAACCGGTAAATTATGTTTTAAACAGAAACTAGGAATACTTTAAGTTAAAGTAAATAATATTATTGTATTATTATAAACGTTACGACTATTTAAATTTTTCTATTATTGTTCAAAAATTGCAGTCCATATGGTTGGGAGCCACTTAAAAACAAAAATACAACTGGAAAATTTTATTTATATGTCATTTCCTTAAACGTCAAAGTATAATAAAATATAGCTAAGTGCAAAATTCTTAATACTTTCAGTAACGAGGAGTAGGTAGACATAATTATGGTTTATGGAATAAGTTCATTAATTAAAAAGATTTCTACAATTCACTACTTTTGCCATTATTTTTTGTTGGATGCAAGGAGCACCAGGAGATTTCACTTGCATAGGAAAATTAGGTTCGCGTTGCGCGTGCCATCTGCCGGATCTGGCCGCACTTATATTTGCTTATAGAATATTAACGTTGGCTACGATTTATTTAAAACAATTATCAAAATTTGTCACATCTGTCACAATTTTTCCAAAAACACAAGTTTATATTGAAAAGTTTTTAAAATTAGAATTTTATCGTTATGTGGAGTAATATTTCATTGATGTACAATGGTACGATATTGTAAGTACTTAAATTACAAATATTGATATTTATGTAATTATCATTGAATATTAATTTTCAGTGGATTTGCATCAACTGGGAAGTACATATATACGAATTTCATTAATGTGTTAAGTACGAAACGAAGATCTTATTTTCCACCAATCATTTTCCTTTAAATAATAAATTGAAAGATTCATAGAGCATTATTGCGTGATGGAATTATAGACTTAAACTAAATTTGACCATAGGTAAATTTGTCGCTATTTCCAATGCACAATCCGATAGAATATAACCATTAATTATATTTTCAATGTTTTTCAAAGATGCGGCAAGAAATATATGCCTTTCTCTGCGAAGTTAGCATGGTCTGGGTGTATGATGGAAAATATCAATGTTAGATGAATAGTGGATAGAATGAGATTATTAAATTCACTTATATAAAATGTATCATGCAAATGGATCAGCGAATATACATTCGATATTTGTACGTTGTATTTATTTCTTAATAATTCTTTCAAAATATATTTTATTTTTGACATATGTGACTTTGATTTTTATTGTCTTGAATAAAATAATAATAAATATTAAAAAAATATGTATAAATATTACATTTGGTGCCATCTAACGGTTGTGGCCGCAATTATAATTACCATAGCAACGACGGTACCATTTTTTTACATGTGAGTGGCATCTCCTGGTGCTCCTTGGTTGGATGCATAATTTCAAATTAAAATGACAGCAAATTGTCAGATTTGAAAGTAACATATTTCTATGGAAACTAAAAAATAATAATTATTTTCAGCGGTATTCAATAGGTGGGCGTTAATATAAAAGAACTTCAATTTGCTGTAACTTTGTGGATATTAAGTTTATTAAGAAAAAAATCATTATTCGACAGATATGCTTAGAATAATAGTTGTAGATAATTTAGTTGTCTGCATGTTTTATTTGAGGCATATTTCTATAAAATTATTTAGAATTGTTTGGCAGCCTGACATATTTTAAGAAAAAATGCTTCAAATAAAACTGGTAGAAAATTTAGTTGGCTGCATGTTTTACTTGAAGCACTTTTTTACAAAATAATTCAGGAACGTTTGACAGAGTAATAGTTATTTACTTTACAAGTGGGCAAAGTAAGGAATTACCCACGAGAGAAATTTTAGCACACGAAGCTCGAGTGGGTAATTCCACATTGTCCACGTGTGAAGTATAACATTTTATCCAACACCTCTTAATAAATGAAAAATTCATTAAAGAAATATTATTTGACAGTGACATATGCTTTAAATTTTTAAATTAAAATGTCAATCAAAGAAGTTACCAAGGTGTTGTGTGTTATTAATATTGTTATAAATAAAAAAATACCCACTAGTGGCTTTCCTCAAAATTATACCCACTAGTGGATAATCTGTTACTTTGCTTGTTTAAAATCGCCATAGTTATAGAGCATTTATTGAGAGGTGTTGGATAAAATATATTTTATAACTTTTAGACCTCCATCATACGTTTCTGAATTTTAGAGAAAAATGCTTCAAATTAACCTATAAAAATTTAGGTGTATGTTTTACTTGAATTATTTTTCTAGCTGACAGCTGGTAACCACATTTCACGCGCACAAATATATCACAATACCGAGATCTGCATTGAGTAGAGTGCCACACCTAGAAATGGATAAATGACGTGATACAATTTTTTTTTCTTTAAATAAAAGTGGTAGATAATTTATTTTTTTATCATACTGTTTTAGAAACAACTCATTCCACAACTAAAAATTGTATTGGAACAACTATCATTCCATACGCCGCGTTGGAATAAATTCGACGAATCAGAGCCGCATATTAGCGCGATATATGAAATATCTAAGTTCGGTTGCTTGAATTCGACGTTTTCAACAGATTTGTATTAATATTTTTTGTGTAATTTTCAAAATGTTGTTATAGAATGTATAGTCTACAAGTAACGGAATGGCATATCTCACACTCTCAAACCGTAGCTCTCGCCTTCGGCCCTGAATACAAATCGTGTGGAATATGTGCCATTCCATTACTTGTAGAATATACTATTCTGCATGTATTACTTGAAGCATTTATCTATAAATTAATTCAGGTACTTCTGGCAGCGCTATTTGTAGTTAATTATCTTCGGACCTTCGCCAATCCTTCGTAAATTATTTTAGAGAGAAAATATAGTTGTCTCTATCTTTTATTTGAAGTATTTTTCTGTAAAATAATTCAGGAACAAGAAAGTTATTCACCCTATTGTACCCGACATCGCCCTCCTTTAATTTGAATGTGCCAGTATATCATTTAGAAGTACGAGTATATTTCTATTTATTGAGAAATAGCAAAGCGATAGAAATATCTTGGTTTTTATTCATATTTCATTGCTTTTAAATTATAATTCAGTTTGTTTTTTTTTGTGGTCAACGCATTTGAAAGCATCTACATCGATAATGATCCAATTTGATTTGATAGACGTGGGTAATATTACGAAAATGTGTATTAAAGTTGAAAAATGGCCCAAGCGGTCATATGTTTTATTGCTTTAACGATTAACAATAAATTTTGAAAATTCCCAGATTTGTTCGTTTATTTTTAATCATTATTATATTAGTAATTAAATTTTCTTGAATTTGACGTAAGACATAAATAAATGAAAGGATAAAACAGTTTTGTGGTAATGCACTTAATAGATGCATAAATAATTTAATAATAAAGTAAATACATCAACCACGGAATTATCAAGTATATAAATATAAAACTTTACCTGTTTATTTTAAAATTAAATATATATTCATCGTTTTCTCCAGGTGACACATTCAATTTTGCTGTAATTATTTAAATTTGTATTTTCCTAAAGTATATAATACATAAATAAATAATGTATCATCAAGCATTTTACCCAATTTGGTTATGGCAATTTCTTTCGCAGATCGCGATAGGAGAAATACATTTTTGTCTGACCAGCCGTCAGGTCAGGGCCCTCCAAATCTATTAGTTGAGGGGGAACAACGGTAAAGTTAAAATGGCAACTGTCAGCTGTGGTAGGACAATCTCGAGGGCGCTAAATGATTTCGCGGACAAGGTGTACACACATTTTTTGTGCAACTGGAATAAAATATATAATTATAAAATTTATTAATAAGGCAAAAAACAATCATTTTAGATTTCGCGGCCGTTGCTATAACAGCAGCAAAATTTAATTGCTTATTTCGCGTCCGGTTCCACAATAGTTATTTGTGTATCAAGTGCGGATAGAGCATTGTTTGTTGCACGCGGCGATAAATTGTTGATCGAGGCGAAGCCGAGATCAACAACTCGACAAGTGCACCGAACAAGCTCTATCCGACGAGATACACACAATATTTTTTCTACAATCGTTGAACAATGTCAAGCTGTAAAAAAAATTAATTTTCAAAATTATCTTTGGTCACGCCTATAACAATTCAGTAAAATTGTAGTTACACATGTCACCGTAATCATGACAACGTTCATGAACAAAATAAAAATTTTCAAAGAAATCATAATTTGACACATGGAGTACATCTGACATATGGAGTACATTTGACATAAAGTCTACAGAGTGAATACGTTTATGGTGATTAAGTTGAAGTGTATGTACGTATATGCCAACTGTATTTGCAATAGCAAGGTTATTACTAGAAAAATCCAATGCATCATTTACTTCTTTTACCTAATTTATTTTTGTTTTGTTTTTGTCGCACTAGTGCGACAATATGTCAGTTTGTCGCCCTAGCGCGACAATTTTGAACATTTCCTAACGAAAAATGGAATAACAATGTCGATATTGTGCAACGATTGTAGAAAAAACAAATTTAACGTCTGCCTATTTTACTTATGTTATATGGTACTAGTCAACCAAGTTAATTATAATTTATTTGTTTAATAATTTTTTTTTTGGTAATGCAAATGGAACGACATATTTGTGTAAAAAATTCATAAACTTATAGTTAGACAAACAAAAATTAGTATTTAATTATTTTCGTGCAAAATATTATTAGAAATGTACAAATTTATACGCCATTAGAATCAGAAAAAAATTTTTTTAAGGGCCTATTCTATCTTATTTTAACCACCTGTTAAAAAATTTAACTATTAATAACAGACGGTACTAAACGAAAATTGAAAATTTCATTGGACGCATAGATTTTTATTGGTTAAAATTTTTAACGGGCCGTTAAAAATCAACAGGCAAATAACAGAATAGGCCCTTTAGTGTGATTTTTTATACTCTTTCTTATTTTAAATATTTGTCCAAATATGTGATAGTTTAGAAATTATTTTAAAATGAATTTATCAACAAAAAACGGTAATTTGTCCATATACAATAAAATCAATAAATTGATCAATTAGTGTGGCACTTTTGTCTAATTTAACCGAAATCTTAGTTCTTATAGTTTTCGAGATTCCAATGGTGAGTCTCATAATTAAAGCACACTACGTAATATACAGGGTGTTAAAAAAATAGAGATCTAAAAACAATAAAAAAAAGTTCATAGAAACATACCGTGTGTCTGTCTTAAAGGTGTACATAGGAGATTAACATGGGAAATCAGTTTTTTACGTGCTGTTGCTCGGTGTTCTATCGGAGAACAATGATTGTAGTACCAATCGAAAGATATCATTTTTCTGAATCAAATGATGTAAAATACATTACAATTTAGTAGCAATTTGGTTTCGTAAATCAATTTTTTAATTTTGAAAATCCTCCGATTTATTCAGTTTTATCGAAAATAAATGTAGTTACCTATGACTGTTTTGTTTTGATTTCTTTTAAGTGATTTATTTGACGTTTCTGTCAATTTGTAAAATATGGTTATTTACAGTAATGACAAGCGTATTATAATTTTTGCGTAAAGATTTTATTAAATAAATTTTAGTCTAAAAACCAGTTTTCTTTAAATAATATTAATTTATTAAGAGTTAACTTTTTTAAATCGAAGACAAAAAATTTCATTTTTATTAGCTGTTTTGTATATCTTCACAAAATACTCTTCCACTTTCTTTGTCAAATGGAAAAAGTTCTTGATTGCCGTGCATTTTGTAGGAATAATAAGATCTATTTTTTTCAAAATATGAACGATGTATACCCAATTCATTTCCGAAAAATCTAGTGCTATACGAAGGATCTACATGTATCATTCCTAAAACCCTTTCTTCCAATAAAGCACGTTCTTCTGCTCTTGCTAAATTGCAATTACTAAGCTCACGTGTATTTTTCATGGATACTGGCATTTGTGGTTGCACTTGGATTCGGTCGATTCATAATCTTAATAGAAAATAGATCTCGCACTCTGAGCTAACTGTTTCCTCCAAAAAATAGTTTTACTATAAAAATACGCTCTTCAGTAGTATAACTAGCCATATTTTTACAAATTGTCTTAAACAAGTCCTAAAGTCAGAAACGTCAAATAAATAGCGTGACAGAAATCAAAACAATACAGTCATAGGTGACTATATTTATTTACGATAAAAATTGAAAAAACCGGAGAATTCTCAGAATTTAAAAACTAATTTACGGAACCAAATTACTACTAAATAGTAGTGTATTTTACATCGTTTGATTCAGAAAAATGATATCTTTCGATTGGTACTACAATCATTGTTGTCCGATAGAACACCGAGCAACAGCACGTAAAAAACTGATTTCCCATGTTAATCTCCTATGTACACCTTTAAGACAGACACACGGTACCTATATCCGAAAATGCCTAGTTTTTAACATTACAATAAAATCATAGTAGCAGTTTACAAGGGAAAACAGTCAATTATAAATTATAAAAAATGTTCAAAATAACAATATTTAATGACAAATAAGGAAAAACAATAGACTGTTTTCCATTGTAAAAGGCCACTATGATTTTATTGTAATATTAAAAGGGAGTTGTATTAGACAGAAATAAAATATTAAAATTGCTATAGCTCGGAAACTAGACCTTTCCTAGATGTAGATAGAATATAAGAGTTGAAATTATTTTATGGTTAAGGTTTCTTTACCGGGCCATTGTAAATAAGTTTGTCTTAGGTTTAAGTATTTTCATAATATCATCTAATTAGTTAATTGTAACTAAGTTAATGTAAGTAAAGTACTGCCAATAGGCAGTTACTTTCCCGTCATTTAATCTTTAATTACAAAAATTTAGATAGATTCTAAATATGAATGAGATCACTAAAAAAAAGGATTTCTTTTATTAGGAAAGCACCAGTCTTATTAATATCTTCCAGTTACTGCAGTAAACAAGATATCGTGTATTTTAAATCACGTACATAAAAAACATACGTCATTTTTCATTTTCATGTCGAATTATACCTATATTTATTGTATGTACGTCATGGTGTTAATTTCTTGTAAAATTCTGCAGAAAACAAATGCATTGTAATTAACATGCACTTACTTATTTAAATAAAAAATCGTTTGAGAAGTTAATTATTCTTTGCTGGAAATAATGTCAACAAGGTAATTATGGTTTGCAATTTTACTTGCTGGGTTATTTATATCTGTGGGTGTAATTATTTGACGGAACTGCATTTATAGAACAATCACAATCCAAGATTTATCTAAGCAGTTGAGCACACCTCTAAGTTAGTTAATAGCATGATATATTTAATTGATATCTATGTAATATCAGACGTTTTTTTCCATTTACATTTTTAATTATCACTTGGTTCTTTCTATGCTAATAGCATCATTAGACTATTCTATATTATTTCTGTTTATTAAAAGAAAATATTTGCGATTTAAAGTTCTATAAAATTTCATTAAAATTCCACGTTTCGAAACACACGTAATTCTTCGTCAGGAAAAACCAGTAAATAGAAACAATAAAATAAAATTTTACAGACGTAAAACTATAGATGTTTTCCGTCAGAATTTTTAATTCATTCTTGTTTATTATTTTCATTAATAAATATTAAAATATGTATAACACGAGTCTGTAGCTTTCTTTTTAATTGAACTTGTTAACATTGAACTTTTTAAGAATAACCTTGACCACTGCTCATTGATGAAATTTCTGGCAAATATTTCAGCTTTAGAACCAGATTTTAGATTTAAATAATATCATAATTCAGTTTTCTAGCTTTATTGCAAAAATAGTATATTGTAAGCAATAGTTGAAAAGATGATCATTATTGCTTGATCAATAATGATTTTCACAACCATGGTTTATATATACTGTTTGTATTTATTTTTTCATTACCTTGCTCTTAAATCTTTTCTAACGAATTTTGTAATAATAACAACACAAGCATTTGATATGAATACTTGTTAATCTACAAAAACTGAGGAAGCAGAAATAAAATTCTTTTGTTTTTAAACATAGTTTCGATTTGACATTTCACTTGGATAGTAACACTAATAATGGGCGCGTTCAGTAGCACTCAGCAACTGAGTTGCTATGTTGCTAAACTCAACTGAACGAGTTGCTGAGTTTATGATTACTGTCATCAGCTGAGTCATCAATTCAGCGCATTTAAAACGCGCTGATTTGTGTCAGCAAGTGATGATTTCTTTTTTTTTCTTTTTATGAAGATGAGAAGCGGACTAACTACTATGGTCATATGCCACCTCATGAATTGATGATTGTGAATTTGTGTAAACATCACAAACGACCATGCTCTTCAGTGGGATTCGAACCCACGACCTCTGGCGTGCTAGGCTAGTGACATAGCCACTACACCACCGAGATCGGCAATGATTTCTAGTAGATTAGATGTCAAAAATTAAATTGAATAACACTTTACATGAATTTGAATGGAAATTATATAGACTGCGTGCCAGTCAAGCAATAAAAAACGATATGTTTTATAATAATAAATAATATGAATGAATATTTTCATATTTTACTTTGTTTCTATTTATATACTAGATCCACAATTTGCCAATACATATTTTACTGACAATGAAGTTGTTTCGGGAAATACTCGTATACCAAAAATAAATATTGAAAATATAAATGAAATATAAAGTAAATTACCATTCTTACCATTGTATGTCTAATATTGACAGATGACAGGTTAAATTTCCCATCACTAACTCAACATGTCGTTCAACACTATGCTAAAATGCTTACTTGCTATTGCTGAGTTGCTTACTCAGTTGCTGATTGCAACTGAACGCGTCCAATGTTTGGAGAAAATTCTATCAATTTCTACTACATACATACATACATAGCACAAACCCAAAAACACAGTCAACCAACAATCATTCTCCTCCAAACATTCCTATCCTGACACACCACTTTCGCCTCGTCTACATTCATACTGCGATTTATACATGCTCGTTTATTCTTCTCACTCGGAATCATTCGTTCACGCAACAAACCATCAATCATACCCGATCAGTTATTCCTCAGACGCCCACGCAATAGTTCACCTTCAATCTCACCCACATATATTAGTTTCACCAACCTTTCATTCGACATTCGCTCAAAATGTCCAAACCACCTCAACTGACTCACTCCCACTTTCTTTACAACATTCTTCTCAATCTCACACTCATCATACACCAATGTATTCCGTATACGATCACGTCTCGTATACCCACATACTCCTCTCAAATATCTCATTTACACAGCAGTTATACGTCGTTCATGCTTCTTCATCCACACCCAACATTCAGAACCATACATCAATGTAGGCACTAACACACTATTATAAACACTCAATCGAGCATCTCTAGATACATTCACGTTTCGAGCAAATATACCCAGAGCACCCTGCAGACACTTGCCTTTCAATTTCTATTGTAAGTAAATAAATACCAATTATGTTTTACGTTCTTTGACATGAATATGTCTTATCGCTGGCGTATGGAAAAAAAAATGTATGTCACTTTCAGTGTGTAACGGAAGTGCGAGCGGGTAGTAACCATGGAAAGCACGTTCAGCGTTGACCGGAAGTGCAAGAGGGATGAGTATTGGGGTTGCTGATAATAAATTTGATGGCAAAATTGTAAATTCAAAATGACGGATCCAATATGGCTGAAACATTTTGGAAAAGTTCACTAAATTCAGTAATACAAGTGTATAGCAGGGTTTTTGGGGTCGCTGATTATAAATTTAATGTCAAAATTGTAAAATTTGAAACGTCGGATGTACTTGCAAGCAAAAGTACTCGTTTAACTATTTTGTAAATATAGAAGTGCAACTACAATTCAAAGAAAGAAAGTGTGGAATATAGGATCATAACGAACAAACGCTAGGAATATTATATGTCTCACTTATTCGTTTGAAAATTAAATACGGAATTTTAATTTATTGTTCATCTTTTGATATTTATAAAAATTTGCTGGAGGGTGTACAGTGTTGGTTCTTCCTGAAATACATGTGGTTAAAATAATTTTCAGTTTACCCCAATCAGGGATTTGAGTAGAATATTTCTGCTTCTTAACCCTCTATTGCATGAATTTTTTTTTTTAAATAAGGGCACAAAAAAATTATTTTTCACAAAATAAATATTCATATATTTAAACTAAGTGTGCTAATAAATTTTTTTCTTAAAATAAAAAAAAATGTTTTTCAAGTTTTGTTCACTATTGGGAACATTATGAACAAATTGAACTTACAATAGAACTTTGTTCTATTGGGTCGTCTTTGTGTACTATATAAAATTGCTTGATAAACAACCTCTTCTAGGAAAACATCAGATAAAAAAAATTTTTGGAAATTTTGTAAAGGTGTTTTTAGCTGTAATATATCAACAGGTAATAAGCTGCTTCTTTCAAATTTAACATTTTCTATCTCAGTTTCTGTAATTATCCTTTTTCCACTTCAAAATTTTTTTATGTTGGTCACATTGGGAGGAATGACCTAATTGGCAATTGACAAAGTGTATATAATGTTCCCAAATAGTTACAACATGATTGCCATGAATGTAAACTGCATATGAAAAGAAAAGAATAATTTTAAATTTTATGTTCCCGATCGGGAACAGTATACAATAGAGGGTTAAATTTAATTCTGAGACTCTCGAGTTCCGTCATTAATCAGATTGTTTTAAATTTCTTAAATATAATTCTTAATACATAGTTATATTGACACTTCAGTATTACTTTCAAAGTTACCATTCCATGTACCTTTCACTACATAGCGATATTATAACGTATTTTATCCACCTACTTGCAAAACAAATACATTGGTTGGTTGTCTTCAATTGTTTTTATGTCCATTTTGTTTTATAATATTGATTAAAATAATTATTATATTTTGTACAATGTTATTATTTTGCTCTCTACTATGCTCTATATTTGATATTTTTTCTCATTTTGGGTGAATTTCCTATTGAGAAATACAGGTTATCATTATTAATTGACGTCTATTTTATTCTTCTTACATAAACGATGTTTCTGTTTACACTTAAACCTTATTCAGTGTTTAAAAATTTACAACAATCATTACAACGAAATAATTAGTATAATTAAGAAACACTTTTACAACAAACAATCATATATCAAATACATTCGTAAACAATAATTCTGTTTTTTAAAAACTTCGTACGTACAAAAGCATAAATCTGGATGTATAGTTAGCATAGAACACAGGCATAATTTAACATACAAAAACATAGAACTTCATTTGGGAGTTTTATAAATAGCATAGAATACATACGAAATGACAGAAGAAATATATACCTGTGTTTGTCTGTCAGATGTTTTCGCGGCGGTTACTGGGAAACACTTACCCAAACTAACACGAAATACACTGCTCAAAAAGAAAATCGAGCCTCTTGCCGGAACCAAGAAAATGACTGTTGTTAAAATATGGGGCATTTCTTTCAGGGACATGTTATCCAAAATCTGGAAATTCCCTCTGGAGATACATTCCTCCTCTACGTTCTCCAAAAATCCCGAAGAGATTCGCTCCCCCCGACCCCCGAAAAATCGCTTTATGTGATGTCATGTCTGAGCAATGAAAAATCTCAAAGTTTGAAGGCTTGTAGCTCCAAAAAATCCTGTCTTAAGGGGGTTGTTCGACTCGATTGTCACAAAGCCCTATCAATTTCCTTTTCAGAGCTGAAAATTTCGTCCTCATCGGTGAAGAATTGAGTGAGTGATCGCGTTTATATTAAATAAAATGTACAGAGAGATAATTAAACTCAGGTTTGTTTTAAATTAGCTTTTTCTCTTTTAATTTTTCCAGAACTCTAAAATACACTATACTTTAGACCTTAGATATACATTCTGGAATTGATGTTGTTACTGTTGTCTCTAATGTGTAACATTTCCAAGAAAAAACTTTTAGAAAATTCTTCTTCAAGGATCTTAAAATGCTTTAGGTTGAAACTGGGATTTAATGTAGTGGACTGTTCAAGCCATGTTTTTGTTTTTAGTTGATCTGCGATGTTCATCCATCGTAATTTTTGCGTAACGTTTGGTAGTAGGTATCTACATAAAACGTATTCTTGTCCACTGGATCATTAATTCTGCTGTATTTTCTCTAAACATCTTATTTAAATTTGGCGGTAAATGCTCCACATTCGTTAAAGTAAAATACCTCTTCGTGTCATTTGTTTCCCTATCTTGATTATACTAATTATTTTGCTGTAATGATAGTTGTAAATTTGTAGGTTTAAGGGCCAGTTGCACCAATAACACTTAAATTTTAAACTTGGATTAATTGGACAAATGCAAATCGAATGTTTTACAGCAATGTCAATTATTCCATTTGACATGTAACTTCGATTTGCTTTTATTTATTTAAACCAAGTTTAAAATTTAAGCTACATTGGTGCAACTGGCCATAAGTGTAAACCGAAACGTCGGTTTTATAAGAAGAATGAATACCAACCTTTTTTTATAATAAAAAAGATGCAGAATGATATTAGTGACAATTTTTGTTTGAAACTTTGTTTCTATTTTGTCCAGTTTAAAATGTTTTCGCGGGAGGTTATGTGTAAGGAACATCAACTTATTTTTATTGAAGTGAAATATTTTTTTGTTTGAATTTTTTAAAATTTAAACAACCTGCCCTTTTTTGGGCGAACTAATGACTTTAGAGAAAAATGTTAGGTACAAAAAATGACCAGGAAAAAGGGCCCTATTAATTAGAAATAACAAACATAAAATGAAACCAGTGGTTCTCAAACGGTAGAATAAAATTATATTTTCTTCAATAGTAACCTATATAAATTTTTAGTCCCTTAGATAGAGAATTTTTTTCTGATTTCAACAATATAAATATATGAGGTTGTATAACAATTATTTTGAGTAAATACAATACAATATTGACGTAGGCTATGCAATAAACAAATGCAATTAGTGACTTAAATGCTCAATCTATTAGATGTGCTACGTCTTCCGAATTGTGAAGAAGAATTGAACTTTGTCTTCAAAATCTAGGAGGTGTTTTTGATAAAAAATTATAAAAAGAAATTAATACTTTTAAGTGAAAAAATTCCAAAAATACCTATGGTTGCATAAATCGTAAGTAATTTCCATCACATTGTTTTTCTTTTCATGTTATTACTATTATTTTCTGGTTTTTCTTCGTTATGTAGTCCATTTGTTATTATTAATTTCTTAGTAATATTTAGATATAAGAAAGTTGCGATCTAGGCAATAATCGTATTAATAGATGTGGGATATGGTAACGTAGCACCCAAGCCAACACGATTGTCGCGCCCGTTTCCGATCCAAGACACCAGATAGTTTTTTTTCAGTTGTTAAAAAGCTGTCAAAGAAAACGAAAGACGAAAAACTATAATTTAAAACATTTTTATTCTAATAAAGTGTAATATTTATTAATAATAAAGTGTGGTCTGTAATTAACGTAATATTAAACGATCTGGTTATTATTATACATTGAAATACATTTAAAAATCCTACAATATTTGGGGGCTCAACCGAAGATAAATAAATTAAATAATTTAGCGTGTAGCAGAAGAAGAAAGAAGTTAAGAAGTTCGGAAGTAGAAAAAAAAAAAAGAAAAAATTGGGTGAAAGAGGCACAAGACGGCGTCCAGTGAGGAACAACATATTCAACAAGACGAGTCGAATTTGCTGATATCCCACTTGACAAGCATTCACATCAATAAAAAGATAAGTACCTGTTACATGCTTTTAAACTAAAAAATAAGATACTAGTGACGATATTGATATTATTGTTAAGACGAGAAGTAATAAAAATGGAGTCACTAGGACAAATTGAAAATATTGAAAGAAATATTACCGCTGCTCAGACGAAAGCAGTAAAAGCTTTTCACAAAGTTATTTTTGAAAATGAAGGAGACAGAAACATCAAAAAGAGATTAAAGGCGTTCACTGGGTTTGAATTTGCAGCAAACTCTGCTGAGTATAATAATAAAGTCCAGTATATTACAACAAACTTTACCATCGGAGATTTGATTTCTGTGTGTCATATATTAAACCTAGATTATGCTGGAACGGTCGAAGAATTAGCGCATAGATTATGTAACAATTTAATTGATCTTGATGCATTAAAATCAATCGACGAGGAAGATAGCGAAGATTACGATGATAATAATGATCCTGACGAGACAGCAGAACACGAAAGTTCCAGTATTCAATATGTATCGAATTCAGCTACATCAGTAGGCGCTACGAAATTTACAATGAGTTTCCGAGATGTTGAGGATTCAATAAGATCGTTTTCTGCACAAGATGATTATCCGGTAGAAAAATGGATCTCTGATTTTGAAGAAATGGTAACCCTGCTAGAATGGAATGAACTGCAGACATTTATCTTCGCAAAGAAATCGCTGAAGGGTTTAGCAAAACTATTTGTACAGAGCGAACGGGGAATCACCACCTGGAAAAATTTGAAAAAAGTATTACAAGAAGAATTTTCAACGAAAATGAACAGTGCTCAGTTACATCAGATGTTAGAGAAACGTAAAAAGAAAAAAGATGAGACAGTTCAAGAGTATTATTTGGTCATGAAAGAAATTGCTAGTCGAGGTTACATTGAAGCAAGTGCACTAATACAGTATGTAATTGATGGAATACCCGATAGCAATACAAACAAAATGATTCTGTATGGAAGTCAAGACATTAAAGATTTTAAGAAAAAGTTGGAAGTGTACAGTTCATTTAAAAATAAAATTCAAGCAACTGCTGACTATCACTTACGTCCAGTTTTTCAACAAAGAGTGAAAAGTGAAGAGAAATTTGAAAAAAGGAAGATTGAGAAAAAAGATAAACAACCCCGCTGCTTCAACTGTGGCGAAATCGGTCACAAATCTACAGATTGCAAACATAAGAGTCAAGGCACCAAATGTTTTAAATGTTCTAAATTTGGACATCGTGCTTTCGAGTGCAAAGAAGAGAAGAAATACGAGAAACCAAATGATATTAGCAGTGTCACATCAAGCACTATGAAAAATAGAATGTACAAGCTAGTCACAATCGCATCCGTAACAATCAATGCTTTGATTGATACTGGAAGTCAAATGAACATCATTTCGGAAAAGATATATAAGAAAATGGGATCACCTGAGTTGAAAGCATCTAGCTTAGTATTCACTGGATTTGGAAGAAATCAAGTTCGAGTATTGGGATATTTACAAGAGGTAATTGAAATAGACAATGACGATTTCCCAGCTGTAATATATGTCGTTACTGATGATTGCATGAACATGGATGCCATAGTAGGAAATGAAATTTTAAACCAAGCAGAAGTAGTGATCAATAAAGATGGAATCCGAATTACGAAAGCACAGGAGGAATTTCAATTTATGAATATTGAAGTCATACAAGATGAAGAAATAAATATTGGCGAGACAACAAGTGGTTTTGCCAAAAAAGAAATTGAAGATTTAATTGCAAATTATCAGCCAAACAAAACAAAAGAAACTGAAATACAAATGAAAATAGTCACAAATGAAGATAAACCAATTTACCAGCAGCCAAGACGGTTACCATTTGTTGAACGCGATATAGTAAACAATCAAGTCGACAACTGGATTGATGAAGGAATAGTCGAACCTTGTTCTTCGGAATACGCAAGTCCAGTAGTACTCGTGCGTAAAAAAGACGGAAGTCCAAGAATCTGCATTGATTATCGAAAGAAAAATAAAATCATAATTAAGGACAGATATCCACTGCCGATTATAGATGACGTGCTAGATCAACTACAAGAAGCAAAGATTTTTTCAACGTTAGATTTGCGAAATGGATTTTTTCACGTTGATATTGAAAAAGATTCACGGAAATATACATCGTTTGTAACATCGAATGGACAATATCAATTTCTCAAAGTTCCATTTGGATTATGCAACTCGCCAGCTGTTTTTCAGAGATTTATAAATTGTATATTTAGATCGCTATATACCCAAGGAATTGTATTGCCATATTTTGATGATATGATTATACCAGCGAAAGATGAGCAAGAGGGAATTTCAAGATTGAAACAAGTATTAGAAACCGCTAGAGAGTATGGCCTTGAGTTAAATAAAAAGAAGTGTCATTTCTTGAAAAAGAAAATTGAATTTTTGGGACACATTATAGAAAATGGAAAACTACGTCCATCGCCAACCAAGATTGAAGCTGTCCAGAAATTTCCAGAACCAAAGACAATGAAACAATTACAAAGCTTTCTGGGACTCGCGAGTTACTTCAGGAAATTTATTCCCCAACATTCTATCATTGCCAAACCTCTAACAAGCATGCTGAAAAAAGATGCTAAATTTGAATTTAAGAAGGAAGAAAGAAATGCATTCAACCTAATAAAACAAAAATTGTCTGAAGAACCTGTACTGACAATCTACAAGCAGAATGTGGAAACTGAAGTACACACAGACGCAAGTCAAGAGGGATACGGAGCAGTGCTTTTGCAAAAAGCTGAAGATAATTATTTCCACCCAGTTTATTACATGAGCAAACGGACTACAGATGCTGAGCGCAAATACTCAAGTTATGAATTAGAGGTTCTAGCCGTAATAAATGCAGTGAAGAAATTCAGAATTTACTTACTCGGTATGAAATTTAAAGTAGTGACAGATTGCGCTGCTTTTCAGAAAACAATGAACAAAAAAGACCTTACAACGAGAGTAGCGAGATGGGCCTTGTTGCTCGAAGAATTTGACTTTGAGGTTGAACACCGAGCAGGAACACGTATGCCGCACGTAGACGCATTAAGTCGGTACCCTGTTATGCAAATTAATGACGACAGCATTTCGTTAAAATTGATCAAGGCGCAAGAGAAAGATGAGCATATAAAGGCAATAAAGATAATATTAGAAACTCAACCTTAAGCCCGTCTGACACGATACAAAATTTAGTACTAAATTTTGTATTAAATTTTATATAAAATATTGTATTAAAATTTAATATTACAATTTATATAAGATTAAAATTTCTGTCTGCCATGGTACTAAATTTGTATATAAATTTTTTGTTTTTGCACATGCGCAATGCGTATTCATTGAAAATAATTTCGTTACAGTGACAGTTTGGTGACAGTTTTCTAACCTGAAAATAATTTTGAGCTGTAATAATAATGAATAGTAGTACACGAAGGCGATTATTACTTCCAACAGCTGCTGTTTTTAGTAACAGTAATTCAAAGTATTGTCATTAAAAAGCAGAACTCAAAAAAGAATAAAAAAATTTATCACGAAAATGGTTACTGAGAAAAACCGAGGAATTTGGGATATTGAATTTGCTAAACGAACAACTGAAAATTGAAGATATTAGAATCATATATTAAAAACCGATCTCGGTGGCGTAGCGGCTATATCACTGGCCTAGCACGCCATAGGTGGTGGGTTCGAATCTCATTGAAGAGCAGGATCGTTTGTGTTGTGTACATAAATTTACTATCATCCACTTATTAAACGGCATATGACCAATAGTAGTTAGTTTGCTTACCATCTTCATAATAATAATATATTAAAAAAGAAGACACCTATATGCGAGAAAGTATTTGTTTAAGTATATTTATTTTTATACATTTTCAATTTGACAGCAAAAGTGCATTCATGATTTTGATAGCCTTCAATCAAAATTTCTACTTGTTGAGTCCACCACATTTCAATCTAACTTATTTTACCTACAATCGTATTATTTAGAAGTAGGAAGAAACGCTACAAGCAAGTTAAAAGTCTCACCTGACAGTTCCAACCGTTCCTGCGCAGATTACATACACGAAATTAGAACACTTTGTACAAAAAGTTATTACAAGGAGACTTCGTACAAGTTTTCATACATTTTTGTACATACACGGTCCATAATTTTTTATATTAAAATTTAATACTAAATTTAGTATTAAATTTTGTATCGTGTCAGACGGGCTTTATGAAGATTACTTTATAAAGAATCATGTTCTGTTTAAACAGGAAAATGGTCAAGAATTGATAGTTGCACCAAGACTGATGCAAACAGAAATCATAAAACAAGCTCATGATAATGGTCATTTTGCTGTTAAAAAGACTGAGGAATTAGTGAAGCGTGAATTCTACATTCCAAAATTAAAAGAAAAGATTCAAAATGTAATAGCAAACTGTATACCGTGCATATTAGCAAATACAAAAGGAGGAAAAAAGGAAGGATTCCTACATCCTCTTCCAAAAGGAGAAGGTCCACTCAATACCTTTCACGTCGATCACATCGGACCAATGCCGTCCACGAATAAGAATTACAAACATATCTTGACAGTAATAGATGATTTCACGAAATTCGTTTGGTTATTTCCTGTAAAATCCACGACAACAAAAGAAGTACTAGATGCATTAAGAAAAATTAAGAGCGTCTTCGGAAATCCATTGAAAATCATTTCCGATCGAGGTACATCATTCACAGCTACCGAGTTCAAAGAGTATTGTGAGTCCGAAAACATACAGCATTACTATACCACAACAGGAGTTCCACGTGGTAATGGACAGGTTGAACGAGTGCACCGAACGATTATACCCATGTTGACAAAATTAGCAATCGATGACCCAAACAAGTGGTATAAGTACGTTAACAAAGTCCAAACAGCCTTAAATAATTCACACCAACGGAGTATAAACAGGACACCATTTGAATTGTTAACCGGAGTTAAGATGAGAACAGTAGAAGATACCCTACTAAAAGGAATCATAGAAGATGAAGCCATAACTGAATTTGAAGAACAGAGAGAAGAACTGCGACGAATAAGCAAAGAACAAATTCTGAAGGTTCAAGAAGAGAATCGAAGAAACTACAATCTTCGACGAAGAAAACCAACAATCTATCAGGTAGGCGATTTAGTTGCGATAAAGCGTACTCAGTTTGGCTCTGGTTTGAAGGTAACCAAGAAATTTTTGGGTCCATATCGTGTCACTAATGTCAAACCAAATGAACGCTACGACGTCCAGAGGGAGGGGCAGCACGAAGGTCCGTATTCAACGTCCAGCTGTGCCGAATATATGAAAAGATGGTCCGCTCCAGATGACAACTCTGATAACGAATTCGAGGCGCATTCGAACTAGGATGGCCGAGTGTGGGATATGGTAACGTAGCACCCAAGCCAACACGATTGTCGCGCCCGTTTCCGATCCAAGACACCAGATAGTTTTTTTTCAGTTGTTAAAAAGCTGTCAAAGAAAACGAAAGACGAAAAACTATAATTTAAAACATTTTTATTCTAATAAAGTGTAATATTTATTAATAATAAAGTGTGGTCTGTAATTAACGTAATATTAAACGATCTGGTTATTATTATACATTGAAATACATTTAAAAATCCTACATAGATGTTTATTGCATAGCCTATTTCAATATTGTAAAACTATTTCTGATTTTTAATACCATTTTTCTCAAAATAATTGTTATACAATATGTTATCATATTTATATCGTTGAAATCAGAAAAAAATTCTCTATCTAATGGACTAAATATTTATATAGGTTACTATTTAAATAATATACTTTTATTCTATCGTTTGAGAACCACTGGTTTCATTTTCTATTTGTTATTTCTATTAAATAGGGCCCCTTTTCCTGGTCATTTTTTGTATTTAACATTTTTCTCTAAAGTCATTAGTTCGCCCAAAAAAGCGTTGGTTGTTTTAAAGGAAACACCCTGTATAAAATAGATTTCAACACACTGAAAATGAGCTGAATATTGTTACAAAGAATGTTTATAATGATCTTTTAATTTATATATCATTACTAGATATTTTGTTACTTGCTTTGATTTTATATAAGTGAATATGTGAAACTGAGTCATACAAATTATTATTAGTATGCCAAAGTTCAAATATAACAAATAAATTTTTTCCAAAATGAATTCATAATATGTGAATGATTCATTTGGAAAAGATGTATAAGTAATAATATATTTATGTCGAAATTTTAATAACGATAAATTCCAGAATTATTTTAGAGAAAATGCTGCGAGCAAGTTTTATCTATTGGTTTTATTTGACGCATTTCTCTTATCTGTATGATTTGGGAAAATTTAAACTGCGACCAACTTTATTTTGGGGCTTTCAACTTTCCTAAATTATTTTAGAGAAAAATGTTTTACGTAAAACATGCACAATACAAAATTTTCTGTTAAGTTTGTTTGAAACATTTTTCTCTAAAATAATTCCTGAACGTTGGATCGCGCAAAATAAATTAATAAAAGGCAACCAGTTATACTTCTCTGCTTATGTCTGTATACTTCTCAGGCGCAAAAGCATACAGTTTTGCTCCTTAAATGTATCAGAAGCGGCTTTCATCAATTATAGTTCAATAGGGCCTATTCAGTAATTTACTGGTATAAATTTTGAGCAATGATAACAGACGTCACTGAATAAAAAAAGAAAATTTAATTTGACATATATTTTTATTGGTTAAACTTTTTAACAGGTAAGTTACAGAATAGGCCTCAATTTCTGTTAAGTTTGTTGTGTGATTTTTGTATCTCAAAGTAATAAGCAACTTATACAGGGTGTCCCATAACTTCAGGTACATATTAGAAGGGCATATAGTTCTTAATGTCCTGATTACGGAACAAAAAGATTTTTTTTTAATTCAAAAATTAGTTTTTGAGGTTTTTTAAGGAACAGTTTTGGGACACTGGTTGAATAGGTAGTTTTAATATCAAATATTACGTTGTATTATTTCTAATTAATAAGAAATGTTTGCATAATACAATCATTTCATTAGGTATCTAGTAGCCGGCCACATAAATTGTTTTTACCTCCCGCCTACCTTTTGGTAAGGGAGGTATTGTTTTTGGTCAAAAAATTGGGTAGTGAATTTTCAATGAATAAGCACGTTTTAGGGTCCCTACAATACGATTTTACTATTTTCGCGATGATGTCTGTATGTATGTATGTATGTATGTGTGTGCGTGTGTGTGTGTGTAGTCTGTGGTAATTTTTTCGTCTCGCATAACTAAAATACTACAATACCAAAAAATACAATTTTGTTAATTGTTGCTTCTAATATTTAAATGAAGAGCTGATTAGATTTTGGATAAAATTGGTCAACCGGAAGTAGCTGTTTACTTGAAGCCCTTAACAGTTTTTCGTGAAAAACACGGTTAAATTTCCTTTTTCAATAATTTGTGTTATTTCGAAAGTTGAAGAATATTTAATTCTACATGTGTTTTGTTTACACTAATTTTATTAATTTTCATTACATTTAGAGATACTAAAATATAAAGAAATTAGATTTCACAAATCTTGCATTCCTAGTACACCATGGAAACATTTAAAAATTTTCAATTTTTTACGAAATGTGACACATGTCATTCTGATTGTGAAGCTGTTTTCTTAGAGAAATATTACGTCACTCAATAAGTCCGTAGGATGACATATGTATGGCACCACTATTGACAAATCAATATGATTTTTAGGAAGTACCAACCTTAGAACGATACGTGTCAAAATTTTATAACAATCTGACGTTTATTTCATCTGTTTCAGTTGTTTTAGTGACGCTACTTTTGTAATTTTCCCAACAATGGAAAAATCTGAATTTCGTTTGTTGATAAAGCTTTGCATTTTAATGGAAAAAAATACCGTTTAAGCAAAGCAATGGTTTGACAAATGTTATTTGTACTCTACTCCATTGAGAAATGGCAGAGAATTTTTTTGCTGATTTTAAACGCGGCCGTAAAAACACCGATAATGTTGAACGTTCTGGTCGACCAAATTTGGCAGTTGTTCCCGAAAACATAAAAAAGTCCACAAACTTATTTTGCGCGATCGTAAATTGAAGTTTCGTTAGATAGTTGACACCTTAAAGATATCAGAAAGCAGTTTATTCACCATTTTGCATGAACATTTGAGCATGAGAGAGCTCTGTTCTAAATGGGTACCGCGTTTGCTCACAGTCGATCAAAAACAACAGCGCGTCGACGATTCAAAGCGTTTTTTGGAGCTGTTTTAGCACAAGAAAAAGAATTTTTCATGCGGTATATGACAATTTATGAAACATGGATCCATCACTACACTCCAGAGTTAAATAGGCAGTCAGCGGAGTGAACAGCAAAGGATGAAGACCGTTCAAAGCGACCAGAAACGCAAATGTCAGCTGGTAAGGTTTTGGCCTGCGTATTTTGGTATGTGAACGGTATTTTATTCATCGATTACCTGGAGAAAGGAAGAATCATCAATAGCGCATATTATATTGCATTATTGGTGCGTTTGAGTGAAGAAATTATAAAAAAACGACCCCAAATGAAGAAGAAAAAAGTGCTCTTTTATCAAGACAATGCACTGTGCCACAAGTCGATTGCAACAATGGCAAAATTGCACGAACTACACTTTGAATTGCTTTCTCATCCACCATATTCACCAGATCTGGCACCCAGCGACTACTAATTGTTTCCAGGCCTAAAAAGAATGCTCCAGGGAAAGCGATTTGGCTCTAATGAAGAAGTGATTTCCGGAACTGAAGGGTAATTTACCGCCAAAGATATTTTGTTCTACAAAAAAGGCATCGAAATGTTGTAGAAGCGTAGGAATGAATGTGTCATCCTTCAAGGGGACTATGTTGATGAATCAAGTCAAATTTTGCCAAAAAGTTGTTGTTTCATTAGCCATCCTACGAACTTATTGAGTGACGTGTTATATGTCAAAAAATTAAATAAATACACGAAAGAAAATTATATTTCTCAAATATAAATAGAAAATAAACAAATAAGAAGGTATGTTTCTGTATCATCAAATACTATTTTGTACCGTTTAAGAGTAGTATTAGGCGGGAGGTTATGTGCTGGCCACATCAGATTTTTTATTATAGTATCCAGGGGTAAAAAAATGTTCTTCTTAAGTGAACTACCCTTAATTATAGGAATTTTGAAAAAATCTTTTTGTTCCGTAATGTACCTGAAGTTATGGGACATCTGTATTTCAATAAGATAAATTATATACTATTAATTATTACTTGTTGGTCTTTCTTAGTGATGCTAGTTAAAAATAAATAGAAACTACACAGAGAAAAATAAAAATCTTTATTTACAGAGGAAATACAAAAAACAATATCCTATTAATATGTACATATAAACACATCTTAAATAAATGACAAGTTTAAATTTCTATCACAAATGATTGACACTTGAATATCACCTCTTATAATTAATGCGTTTATTCTATAATTATTTCTAAGTAATTAATAATATGGAAGAACTGCTACTTGAAAGTAATTATATATGACAAAGAATTGTATTCTTAAACACTTTCTAAGCTAATCGTTCGTTTAGCTGGCGTTCAGCATTTTTATTATAATTTAATTATATATGGCACTAATTACAAATAAATTGCCCCTAATTTCATTAATTTTTAAAAGTATTGCATTATGCCCAGCGCTATCAATTTTTAAATTTGATTTCCTTAACTATTATATAATCTAGTCCTAAGCTATTTATATTGTACAGTATTTGGTTTTCTTTTCTTAAGGCCATATGTCACAATCCATAATACTAAGTAGAATAATAGACAGAATTTTATGGACTCTTGCATGTACAGATTATTTTTCTGTCCACAAATTATAACATGTTCTATTTTTAAGTACCTACAGAAAGTGACAACAAAATTATTAAGTTATAGCTTTTTCGTAAAAATACATTACAGTCAGAGTTTAATTTAATAATAATAAACATGTCTTGTAAACGAGAGGAAATAACAACAATAAGATGAACATGTTTATATGTTGTAAAACATAAGGTGGCACAGAAAAAAACATGCGCATGCACTTGTATTATTCCTCAACTTTCGTAATGTTAAAAATAGTATTGGTCCGAATAATTGTGCCAGCAACCATAGCATATAATATCTCTTAACGACCCTATAGTCTGGACGATTTAACTTGGCGAGTTGAAGTAATTTAGAATTTCTTTGTGGTAAAGCAAAAGTTATAAAAAGCGTGTGCACCAGAAAAAAATTCAAGTTATTAAATATACAAACATTATAGAAAATAGTACAAAAATTACATAGGCTAAGGGTTGGAAAAGAACCAATCTATCTACAATTATTTTCTCATTAATTTTTGTAAGTTATTAGCTTCTACTTTAATAGTAGCTGGCTGGAAGAAGGGTATTGATATGATGTTTCTTTAATAATCGCATTACATAATTTATGTGTTTTTTTTTGTCATGTTTCTTTAAATCGTTCTCTTTAGCATGTATGAGTTTACATTAAACTAACAGTTTTCTAGGAAGCTACAAAATGTAAATGTTTGTCAAAACTTTTACTTTACTAACATGTTAAAAAATATAATATGTGAAATAGATATAAAAGAAAGTTAAGGCCAGTCTTTCCATCTACGAATAAACTTCGGAATAAGTTATTCGTTGAATAAATAAAAAATTACGCATCAAAAAATGACAGCTAAAACAATTACTACGAGGGCAGTTTGATAAGTCAGTGACTTTTCGAATTTCCCGTGTAGTAACTTTGATGGTAACACTGCTCCCGTCAACTAACATCTAGTAATAGACTAAAGTCAAAATTTGAGTAAGCTGCGTCGTTGCGTTTTTGTTTGTCAGCCATTAAAAGCAGTCTACCTCGTGAATTTTAACGAAAATGGAAGAAAGTAAATTTCGTGTGCTTATTAATCATTAATTTCTTTCGTAAAAAAAAAACATCACCGAAACCAAGGAAAAGCTCAATAAATATTATGGGGACTCTGCACCATCAATTTCAATGGTTAAGAAGTGATTTACTGAGTTCCGTTGTGGTCGTACCAGTACAAATGACGCCGAACGTTCAGGTCGCCCAAAAGAGGTCGTCATGCCAGAAATTGTCAATAAAATTCATGAAATGATATTGAACGATAGGATTATGAAAGTGCGTGAGGTGGCTGAGGCTGTGGGCATTTCAACTGAGCGGGTACATCACATTTTACATGAATATTTGGACATGAAGAAGCTATCGGCGAGATGGCTGCAGCAATTGCTCACATTCGAGCATAAGCGCAACCAACTTCACCATGGCAAAAATTTATAAATTAGGCTACAAACTGCTACTTCATCTAGAATATTCTCCAGATTCAGCCCTCTGTGACTATTTTCTTTTAATAAACCTGAAGAAATGGCTGGGTGAAAGGAGATTTGGGTCTAATGAAGAGGTCATCACTGAAACAAACGCCTATTTTGAGGGTCTTGAGAAAACCTTTTATTTGGAAGGAATTAAAAAATTGGAAAAACGGTAGACTAAATGTATTGAGCTAAAATGGGACTATGTAGAGAAATACAACGATTTTTCGGCGAATTTTTTTTTTTTTTTTTATTCGAAAAGTCACGAACTTATCAAACTGCCCTCGTATCATTGGAGCTAAGATTTCGATGCGATATTTTTCATCAATTCGGCGAATAGTTTATTCGGTATTTTATTCGTAGATGGAAATATCGGCCCTAAATCTTCTTATTGTCAGTAGGAAAATGTTTGTATGCCCATGTGTAAACAGAAATGCTTGAGTACAAGTCTTCTGAAGTCTCCGGTTTGAAAGGTTTTTCTGTAATGTGTTAAGAAGTAAAAGATTGTAAAATAACTATTTTACTTTTATCGCAGTGGAGCATCTTAGAAGAACAAAACGCATCGTAGGAATTCACAGAACCCCACTGCAATAATTCCACTTGTCAAGTAAAATCGTCCAGACAATAAACTTTGTAAACATAAAATTATGTCCATAAATTGATTCATATAAATTCTGTTCCGAATTCAGTCCTGAATTTTATGCTTGCTTGACGCAAATTATTGGTCAATAAAGTTGACAAATTTTCTTGGCGATAAATTGCCATGAATAAACATTTTGTCGTTCGTTTTCCTCATATCAAGTTTTCCGTTAATGTATTATGAAAACTTCAATAGTACCAACACGATATCAGTTGTCACCTATACTATTAATATTTTTGGTTCAAGGTATACTTATAAAAATAACAACACTAACCACAACATAAACAAGTGATTGGTTGGCAATGACTAAAATTCTCTAATTGTCCAATTTATTGGTGAAGAAGAATTTGACTCATAATGTCGTATTATACATTGGTTTATTTATTGACCAATAAATAACGTCATATAAAACAGGTATTAGATCGTGACATACGGGCTTTCAATTATTAAATGGCTTGCATACACTTTTAAGATGATATTTAATAGAAGATGCTAGCTAGCATACCCAAGCCAATCTTCCTTAATCAAATCACTTCCTTTTTCACCAATCATAATAACTGGAGCATTTGTGTTTCCACTAGTAATAGTTGGCATGATCGACGCGTCCACCACCCTTAGTCCTTTAATCCCATACACCCTTAACCGAGGATCCACAACTGCTTGAGTATCCCAACTAGGACCCATTTTACAAGTCCCAACCGGGTGATAAATCGTCATTGAAGTTGTCCTAATGTGACATTCCCAATAAGCGTCACTACCGAATTTATATCCCCGACAATTGGGAAACGAAATTTTGTGAAGTCTAGAATTGAACTGTTTGAACACTTTCGCGTTGGCAGTTCGTAAAGCTAACTTAACGCCTTCGACTAGTGTTTTAACATCGAAAGGGTCGCTGAAGTAATTGGCGTTGATAAGAGGAAAATGGTACGGATTTTTGGACCTTAGCTTGACCCATCCCCTGGACCGTGGCCTGAGTAGTAGTGGTATAATGGACCAGGTGTCTTTACCTTCTATAGGCTTATACACAGTATTATATAAGTGTTCAGTAATCCCTAATACTTTTTTAACCCTTGCACCAGAATCAGAATTAATACTAGCAGGTGCCATATGAAACTGTATATCGGGCCACTCCCCTGACTTGTTCGCCAAGGGTGTATTAACAAAAGCCACCCCTTCGAGCCCTCCTAGAGTTGTCATAGGCCCTTGTCCTCGTAAAACGTAATCCATGGTTATCGGAAAGGCTTGAAGTCGATTCTGGACTATTGCCACGGGTTTATCAACTAAAAATGTAAGACCTGCCATTCCGACATGGTCTTGAAGGTTTTCCCCAACTCTGAGATCTCTAACTACCCTTATTCCATGCTTCATCAATTCTTCTTTGGGTCCAACCCCACTCAGCATCAAAATCTGAGGAGTGTTAATCGATCCTGCTGACATCACAACCTCCTTTCTGGCTTTCACCCGGTATCTCTTCCCATGGCGATCGACTTCAACTCCGTAAGCCCTACCGTCTCCATCAATTAATACCTTCACCACGTGTGCGTTGAGTGCCACGTGGAGGTTCTTGCGATGTCTCGCTGGTCTGAGAAAGGCTTTCGCCGTGCTGCATCTACTCCCGCGTCGGATTGTCCCTTGAGCTATCATGAACCCTGCCTGGTGGGCCCCATTGCAGTCGCGGTTGGGGTAACCGAGCTCCTGGCCGGCTTGGACGAAGGCTACGGCTAGAGGGGTTCTCCAAGGTGCTTCTTGGACTGTGAGGAGGCCTCCGGAGGAATGGTAAGGTGTTGATGCCAGGTAGGGGTTGCGGTTGTCTTCAGATTTCTTAAAGTAGTGGAGGACGGAAGTGTAGTTCCAGCCTTCATTGCCCAGGGATTCCCAGAGGTTGTAGTCATTTTTATTCCCTGAAATATTATTGGAATTAAATAAAAGATTTCTTCGTAAGAAATATAAGTGAACAACATGAACAAGTAACTAAGTAACGACACATTATGATATGCAGGGTGTTCATTTTTAATCTTATCTAATCCATTATCACGAGAATTAAGCAAGGTGGTACAAAATGTTTCAGACAAAAGTTGCTAGGTTTTGAGGGGGTCAAATTTGAATGACCTTGAATTTGTCCTTGAGGCCAATTCTCAAGGTCAAATGAAGGTTGGCCTTCTCGCTAGAGGGCGTTATACCTTTTCTATTGCAGTATGATCGCTTCAAGGCCAAACTTTCACGTTACAAAAAAAACCGGGGAGTGCGATTACTGCTTATAACATCTATAGGTAATAGTAACAAATTTGTAGTTACCTCTGGCATATATCATATAATTTAACACACTTGACCCTCCAAGAACCTTTCCTCTGGGCCAATTACACCTCCCATTTTTCATCCCCAAACACGCCTTCCCCGTTGGTTCGATCTTATACTTCCAGTCCAGGCCACTGAGCTGCAGATATGCCGCCAGGGACGGTATATCCGAGATCTCATTCTCATCAGGTCCGGCTTCCAGTAGCAGCACCCTCCAGCTTGGAACCTCGCTCAGTCTACAAATATAAACACATAACTATTGTTTGAAACGACATATTTGGTAGAGGAAGAAACAAAACGGTATTAAATGAAGACATAACCAAGAGAACAATGATACTAAGAAGGGACATCATGGACAAGTCTTGCATATAATTGTTAGGTAGAAATATCAAGAAAAGAAGAAAGAAAGCAGATAGAACCAATGGGAAGTAAAGAGGGCAAAATTTTACTAAAGAAACGAATATAGAAAGACGAAGAAATCAGTTCAGTATGGTGGACGTTGGACGAAATTATAAAGATTCAAAAGAAAAAAATAAAAGATAAATAAATCAACTTATAATTCAAGATATAAATTCCTATTGCCTAAGTAAGTCACTGTACAGGGTGTTTTCTTTAAAACAACCAGCGTTTTTTTTTTTTTGGCAAACTAATTATTTTCGAGGAAAATGTTAGGTATAAAAAATGACCAGGAAAAAAGACCACATCTAGTAGAAATAAAATAACAAACATAAAATTCAAACAGTATATCTCAAACGGTAGAATTTTTTTTTAATGGTAGGTAATCTATATAAATTTTTAGTTCATTAGACTGAAATCTTTTTTTTAACGATGTAAATATGATATGGGGTTGCATAACAATTGTTTCGAGAAAAATGATATTAAAAATCAGAAATAATTTTACAACATTCAAGTAGGCTATACAAATACAAACAAATGATACATACGACAAATATTTATTTACTAATAACACTATCGTAACGTAGGTATTAGTCGTATTAATAGTTATTTATTGCATAGCACACTTCAATATTGTAAAATTATTTCTAATTTTTTGTATTATTTTACTCAAAATAATTGTTATACAGGCCGATATTATATTTATATCGTTGAAAAAAAATTTTATATAGGTTACCTTTTTACTAATCTACCGTGTGAGAACCACTGGTTACATTTTCTGTTTGTTACTCTTATTAAATGAGGCCGTTTTTCCTGGACATTTTCTGTATATAACACTTTTCAAAAAACCTAAAAGAGAGCTTGTTGTTTTGAAAAAAAACAGCCTGAAAATGACGGAAGAAACTACAAATCTGAAAATAATTGTAATATTTAGAATAGTCAACTAAGAAAAAAGAAATAATTATTGAATAAGCGACGATAACAGACAATGCAAAATATGTAGGAGATACTTTAAGACAATAAATCACTTATGAAGAAACTGTACGGAAGATCAAAGAAATGATAAATGTGTATCAATAGTTATTTGTCAAACTAGAGAAGAAAGCGCTTCTTTTTCCCCCTCGAGTTCGAAGTTTGCCTCACTCGTTGCGCTTATGAGACATTTCGAACGAGAGTTTGGAAGAAGAGCTTTCCTCTCGTGTTACAGACAACATTTTTTTCACGACATGTTTCTAAAAACGATTTGCTCGGACCTAAAATACACTTCGAGAACACAGCTGACAGACTGACACATTAAAAGTTAGGTTATCAGACACAAGGCAGTGTAGCAGTGTTGCCAATGAACTAATCTTTAAGTTATCAAATTTGTGATTTAATAAGAAAAATAAAAATATAAAACATAATTGTAAGATAATTTAAAGTATGTATATCATTAAAATAAAGATTTTCAATAAAATTAGGAATTTATAATTTTTATAATAAATTTTTTGTAATTAGCATTTATATTGGTAACATTTCTATATTTTCCTCTCTAGAGAGGAACAACACATTTTCCTCACTATTTCGGTAGCAGAACGGTGGGGTTTTCTACCATGTCGTGAAAAAAATAAATTAAATATTTGTGCATAGCAATAGTTTTATAGTATAATAAATAAATAAAATTGCCTCATGACAATGTGAATATAGATAAAGTAGAAATTTAAATACCGAAAGGTAACAAATACATATCTATTACTACTATTATTTTAGAGCAATAGCTCTTCTACGTTACCGGCTAGCAACAACTGCTCCTGCAGATCCGCCGCCAACTACGATGAAGTCATACTCAGCGAGAAGGGTCTGGCGATCAGTCAGCTTCGATTCCGGGTCGTGGTGATCGTAGTTGTTGTAGATAGTTGAAAGTAAAAGTGGGATTACCCACAAGGAGCTTCCGACCAGACCAATCGTTCGGGCAGCCGTCGAGATGAAGAGCGTCTCCAGCATTTTGGTAGTGGATTTACAAGTAGATGGCGTTGTAATGTTATTCTGGGTGGTTTATTTGGTCATGAGATCTGGAAAAAATATAAAACTGATTGTATTGAAAGAATACTCTTAAGAAAGTTATTAATTATAATGGTACGTTTCTAAATATCGCGTTGTGTAATATGTCATTAGAATGCAAGAACAAATATATTAACAGAGAAAATAAATGAAGAAAAATATCCGACTAATACTACTGCTGCCTCTTCTAGGAAAGTGGGTCAAATTACAAAACCATGATGGTGTCAACTGCACATCAAGTGCAAATTAAAGAAATCTGTACAGTTATGAAATTGTTGCACATGCACTAACGTGCACAAGAAAACTTATCATTTTATTTCGACATTCCCACCAGGTCCTATAATAATGGGGTCTTTCACCATTTTTTTATTTTATTTTTTTTTGTATGAAACTTTACCTAAATTGAAGACTATCTACACTTTTGAAAAGTCTTAATTGTTATTCATTAAGCCACAATGATTTTTTTTTTAAATGCTGTGACGTCATTATAGAAGTGTTGGTGGATCTCAAACAGTAGAGATTTAAATAATTTTTGTCACATATTTGTTCTATTTTATTGTAGTAATAATAATAAAAAAGTAAAAAAATATATGACTACAATTATTTACAATCTGTACTGTTTAAGATCCAGGAACACCTCTACAATGACGTTACAACATTTAAAAAAAATCATTGTGGCTTAATAAATAACTATTAAGACATTTTTAAAGTGTAGATAGGCTTCAATTTAGATAAAGTTTCATAAATTTTTTTTTTTTTAAATGGTGAAAGACCCCATTATTATTTATTTTATTTTGAATTCACTGGTTGCCACAGTTACTATTTCATCGTTATTTTACAAAAATTTATGTTTTTGCTAGTTTAAAACAGCAATTTTATCGTGATTTCTCAAAAATTCGTCGTTTCGCACGATAGAAACATGAATTTGCCAGTTTGAATAGTTGAACACAGCGTTTTCTGTTTTTACAAGTTACTGCTGAAGTTATATGCCACCTCGGAACCTCGTTTTCGGTGGTGTGACAATAGGCGTGTTTCTTCGTCTTCTGATTGTGATTTTCTAAATCATGATTCGCTTAAACATGATTCGTTTGAATCATGATTAAATTGGAATACCAAAGAAACAAGTAAAAATAAATCATGATTTAAACTCAATCCATAACCTAACATATTCCTTAGCAATAGCATTTTCATTAGTGTTTACATTAGAAAATGTGTGCAACATTCCTTGATGTTGCATAATAAAATTTATATCTCCTTGAATTGAGCATAATGCACATAGAAAAATTATTTTCCGTTTTGTACTACTTCCCGCCATTTTATTTGTGATTCGAATCATAGTAATCGCGAAAAAAGTATGATTCAGAAGGGAAAGGGGAATGCAGTGCTTGGTCACAAAAATGAAAGAGTGGGGATAACGAATAACGAACGAAGAAACATGATTCTTCGAGATTATGTTCACTTTGATCACTTTGATTACGAATCATAGTCCAAAGAAACACGCTTTATGGCACGCATTATTCGCTGGTATGGGTATTCGCAAAGCGGTCACCCATCCAACTACTGATCGCGGGCATCATTGCTTATTTTGCGTTATCTAGTGATCCGGCTTTAAAGCTACCTGCCAAGCCGTTGCCTTAATAGTTACTGTTTATTAACATAATTTTTTTTTCATTGTTGCCTACCTCAACACATTCTTGTAATTTTAGAAATAGTAAGTTTTTTTTTTATATACAAAAATATGAAGAATAGTATTAGGTAAAATTTATATCTAAAACATTTTTCTGTATTTTGTACCATTGAAAATCTACAAAGCATCTGATCAATATTTTTAAAATGAATTTGGTGGTTATGTTATCAAATTATCTGCGGCTCCAAGGATCTGAAACTGGAAGAATAACCAATGTGTTTTTGTCTGGCTGTAGTATTCATTTCAAACTATTAATCATTGTATCTTAAGACGTTATTATCTTTAAAAATAAGGATCGTTTTTCATGTGGATGACGTCTCTGAAGAGTTAATCCATGCTTTGTAGGGGCTTAAAATAAAATTAATTGAAAATTATTAATAGTTATTTGCTTTACAAGTGGGTAATTCCAATTTGCCCATGTGTGAAGTATAACATTTTATCCAACATCTCTTAATAAATGCACATAAGAAATATTATTTGGCAGTGATATATGCTTTAAAATTTTTAAATTAAAATGTAATCGAAGTGGTTATCAAGGTGTTGTGTGTTATTATTATTGTTATAAAAAAAGAATTACTCATTAGTGACTTTTCAAAATTATACCCACTAGAGGGTATTATATTACTTTCCTTATTTAAAATCGCCATAGTTATAAAGCATTTATTGAGAGGTGTTGGATAATAGTATATTACATAACGAGAGATGTAAGAAGCAAATTACGCACGAGTGAAAAAAATTCACACACGAGCCGCGTAGCGGCGAGTTTGTAATTTCACGAGGGCGTAATTGCTTTACATCTCGAGTTATGTACTATATTTTTTCTACGACCACTCAATACTATTTCTAAATTTAAAACAATATTAAAATAATTAGAAATTTATTATGTATTTTTGTATTCTGCAATATATGAATTTTTGGTACTCAAATTCGTATCGTTCTCGAGATTTAGTCGCTAAAAGATTATTTGTTGCACTTTTAGCTTTAGCTTGTAGCTCCAGTGGTGTTCTAATTGAAATATAACTATCGCTTGACATTCCTTAGCTTAAATATTAATAAATATAAGGAAAGGATAAGAAAATTTAGTAGTAGATATATATTTACCTCACTATAAAACACAGATTATAAACTATAGATGCAGATGGGAGACTATATTTAATAATCACACACACTACCTAAATGTCAAACAAGCTTTGTTTTTGTTTATAAAAATAAACGACAATTGAGCGTAGGGATACATGATGAAACATAGTCCCGTCTACATATATTATTGCAATATTTATTGGTGTCACTGTCATAATTTATAATACATCCAGCAAAATATGAATTTAGTTATAAAATTTTATTAGTTAGCCAAATTTGAATCCATAATATTTAAATCTAAAATTTGATACATCAAATTTTAATTATTTTGGTAATGTGACAGTCAATAGTGCCAACTTAAATTACATTTTCAAGTGTTACGTAATGTACATTACGCACTTACATTGATTATACTTGATTATACTCGTAGTTTGTTCTGTAATGACATACTTACAGTAGTGGTCGTAGAAAAAATAGTTTATCATTCTATGCAATTATTTAGAGCTTTATGAATATTGAATGTAATCAATCAAAGTATATGCTAGTATATTATGTAACAAGTTTTATAAACATCTCTTTAGACGTGAGATTTTTAGGAACGGGTGAAGCGAGTGCATTATAAACGACTATCTAAAGAATTTGTCCTACGGAAATTAAGATTACAGAAAAATGTTTTTTTTAAACATACTGTTTAGGTTAATTCTTATAAATAATAACAGTTGCAGCACAACTGCAAATTAAAATAATACAAAAATATAATATTTTATTAAGTTTTGAACATGTTTACAGTTAAATTAGAAAATTTTTAATAATTATTGAAAGAAGCTAACTTCAGCCCTTGCTTAATAAGTCAGATGCTAACTTCACGCCGTGATTAAAACATTCGAAACATCTTGTCCTAGTATGATGTGTGTGTGATTACGATGTTATTTACAGCCATGACATTTTAATAACGGGAGTAGATAAAATGATTTCTTGAATTTTGTATGAATAAATTATTGTTCAAGCCCTACCTGTCGTAATTAGATATATTTGTTTCATTGCATTGAGCGTTTTTACCGTACATGTTTGTTTCATTAGCCTAATAGCAAATTTATTGATTACCACCCTTTTGTATTATTTAAGTGACTTATTTTTAGACAAACCTAATAATACATTTTTTGTTTCAGGTGTGTACCCTTGCTCTGAATTCCAATCCTGCCAGTTTTCTTTTTTTCGTTGAATAAGGTAATTTTTGAATAGTACAACTATTTATTTAATGTAGTTAGTGGCATTATCGCGTAAGTGAAAGTGTTTCCTCTTAAAGCCGGCTTTGGCCGACATTCACTGAGACTGATCCGTCAATAAGGAAGTATAATCCGGAAACTAGTTGCTCTATCGCCTGAAGATTGCTATAATACCAGAAAAATTACGAGAATTCAATTATTTTATTGCTTACTTATGCTCGTGAGAGAAGTTGGGAATTACGTTAACACTTACAATAATATAGGTCTATTTAAGAGAAAATTGATCAAGTAAATGATGTAGGGAATTACGTTTTCCATAAATTTTATTTGAAGCATTTTTCTCTAAATTACTTAGGATAGGTTTGCAAGGCGTTCAAAAATGGTTAATTTTATTTTGTGCTGTCAAATATTCCTCAATTATTTTAGAGAAATATACTTCAAGTAAAATTTGTAGAAAGCAAAATTTCTATTAGTCTTGCGATATACTACTGCACCTTCGATTTGAATGCAACTTCATGAATTCATAACATTTTGTGTAAATTTAATGAGAAATATATTAACAAGTGACGATCGAACTTGAATAACCTTGAAAACACACTTTGTTTTTATTGCTTTGTACGACTTCACCTTCTAAATTGATTATTCTTTGTGGAATCTATCACAGTTTGTGTAAAAACTAAAGTTAAAAATACAAACAAGTGGCAGCCGAGCATGGATGACCTTGAAAACAGTTTGATGGGTCGCTTTATTCGTTCAACGTGGAACGTGGAAGCGAGTTTATCTTCAAACTACATAGTTCCATTAAAAATTAGCACTGTGATTTGAGTTTGTCGAGTGTCAGTTGTGTAGGCTTAGGGTTTGTTTGTAAAAAGTGTGAGTGAAGCGAACTTACCTACAGACAAATTCCACATAAATTACCTTGTAAATCATTGTGAATGTGAATGTTTTTTAGCGATAAATTCCTACAACTAGTTTTTAACCAATCATGGTGTGCAAAACACTTGAAAATTCATCCAATGGGAACTGATAAATCGCCCATCACCCCGATAATATCCCTTTATTTCAATAAAATCACGCTACTAAGTAAACAAATATCATTTGTTACTGTAAATAACTGTCAGTGTGGCAGTTAATTAATATATCAAATTTCATTTTGCGTTATCTTTGTAATTTATCTCATAAAATACCGCACAACCCCTCTTTTGTGCACTCATTTTTTTGCTTGCAATCACACAAGTAAAGTAAACTAAGATTAGGTCAAACCCCTCCTCCTTCGGAGTCGGGATTTACCATGTAGTTTACTTTTGGGTTTGTTGCTAAGCAAAAAAATTCGTAGAAAATAAAAATTTATCGATAAAATCAGAAGATCTTGTGATATTACCCGATAATAAAACAATAAAGTACAAGTTATGTTTATGTGGAATTTACCTGTAGGTAAGCTCGCCTCGCTCGCATTTTTCACAAACAAACCCTAAGCTTACACATCTCACGCTCTACAATCTCGAATCACATTACGTATTTTTAATGGACCTTATTTGAAAATAAGCTCGATTCCACGTTCCACGTTGAACGAATAAAGTGTGTATTCAGGGACATCCGAGTGCAAACACCAATTAATTAAATGTTTGCCTTTCTTTGGATGTAAAATAGAATACAAATCACTAGGAAGGTTGATCGCATTTTTCTTAAAATTACTTTGGATATGTTTGAGAGTCATCAAAAAATGGTTAATTTTATTTTGAGCTGTCAACCGTTCTTTAATTATTTTAGACAAAATGGCTAATATTATTTTGCGCTGTCAAATGTTCCTTAATAATTTTTAGAGAAAAATGTTTAAAGTAAAACTAATAAGCACTAGATTTTTTATAAGTTGTATTTGAAGCATTATTCTGTAAATTAATTGAGAGAGGATTGGCTGACTGTATCTGAAAAAGTGTGTTTTTTTGGTATATTTTTATTTGTTTCTCAAAAACTGTAAATTCAAATTGAAAATAAACTTAGTATGTTATAGATGATCATATTTACAAATACACGAATTATTTTCATTACTGTAGTCGTTCATGGGAATCAAAGTTCTGAATTTTTGACCAACTAGACTTCAACGAATATTTTTTTATAGTTTAATGTTTCAGTTATCTTTTTCATCCACATATATAAATACTAGAATGTTCAAAGACCTTACTGTAATAATTGTTTTGTTTTTCGAAAAGAATAATTGTAGGAAATAATTTATTCAAATTTGAATTTGCAAAACAAAATTCATGGGAGTGAACGAACCCAACGAAAATATGTACTTCATCTAACATTGCGATGTACAAGTCACTGAAAAAAATCCATTTTGACGGATGGAGGTTGTTGGACCATAAAAAACATGAAAATAAATGAAGAATACAGAAATAGCTGTTTTTTTTTTAAATAAAGGACTCATTCTTTGACGCGTATGTTTGACCTTAAATTATAAACCTAAATAACAAGCATATTATTCTATAATATTATTGGTGAATTTATTTTGTATTTACCTTTGATAATAATTTATCGGATTTAATGCAGATCACATGCAGAACACGTCTAAGAACATATAAAATAAAATATAATGAAAATTAAAACCAATTTGACACTTTGACAGTAATTTTGTTATCACTGCCATTTATGTTTCTAATTAAAAATTTAACGATTTCGGAAAAATATACTATATACCTCTACCTGGGCACTAAAGTAAAAACATCGTTGTCTTCAAATACTTTACACCGCTTTAGACGTAATGAATACCTACTAGATGATGACATCATCATGATGTCTTGAGAAAGTTATCGCTGGGCTAGTCTCAAAGGAAGCGACTGACTTCAAACGTGATTTTAGGGTAAATAAATGCCCCTATTCCAGTTCTAGGGAAACCCCAATTTTACTAACCAAATACTCTTGCATAACATCAAAAGGTAAACAATAACTTTTTATCCTTCAATAATAAATCTTATGAAATCAGTAAGCGTTGAGTTCAAGTCAAGGTTCGCGTTCCATTGTAGCATTGTTTCTAGTTGGGTGACTTTCACCCAAACGTAACCATAGCAACGGAATTGTTTACAAGGCAATGTACTTCAGCAGCCGGCAGTCGCTGTCTCGATTAACTTGTTAGTGTTCGTAACAGGATGAAAGAAAGTTGAGAAGGATTGCTACCAGGATGTGGGTTCTTGCAGATTTATTTATCTGAGATATAGATTGCTACAGATAATAAATAAATTTAGTTCTGGTGACTTTTACTTGTAAAAGACATAGAGTTTTTAATTTTCTATTAGTTTTATTTGAAGCATTTTTCTCAAACTTAAATAGAGTTGATTTGACAGACTATGGTTAACTTTATTTTGAACTGTCAAGCGAAATTATATGAGAGATAATCAAAATCAAAACAGCTGCAATATTTCGATAAATATAAATCGTACGAAAAAAATGTCCCAGATAAAAATTTCCATTGCTTATGCTAAGATTACCTCCTCCTCCTCCCCCCCCCCCCTAAAATATTAACTTTTCATCTAGAATTTTTTCCATGCAAGTGTAACGAGTTATTTGTCAGGTTAAACGTTACACACTGTATTATAGTTTTAGAGATTTTTCTACTACTACTCTTGTATAAATATATCCCTATTATTTAAATTTTTTCGATGAATTATAGTACTTCAAATTCACATTAGAGAATTATGATTCATAATTCAATCTTATCGACCAATCACAGAGCCAGAAATCCATAATGGGGTCATACACCTTTCTTCATTTTTTTTTCAGTATGTTTGAGTAAATTTATAAATATAGAAACTAATTTAAATTTTAATAGGCATTTACTTATTGAGATACGATTTTTTGAAATTGGCATCCCATTTCAAATTTTTCGCTTCTTGAAGTCATCTTGTAATTCTGCGAAACACGCTCTTGCGGAGAGCGAGGAACTACACCAACAAATTGACTGCTATCCGTCATTGTTATTTACTGAGAGGTTTTTACAAATATAGTGTATTCACATTACCTGGGCAAAATAATATAACAAATATAATAAACATAAGTTTAAGTTGAAAATCGTTGTTAACTGCAACATATGACTTGAGATGACGGGTGTGATAATGAGACTACCGATATTACCGACAAGCGACAAAATATAATACATCAAAGTATTTTTATTTTAACACGTCCTGAACTCTTTGTCTAAAAACCTTATAATTAACGAATACCTAATTTCATTTCATTTTAATAATAATAAGTAATTATTACAACTCTGAAAAGCAAATTATTATTTGTTATCAACACCTCTTTTGCCTTGTCATGCTGTATATTCTATTACAAGATGACGTCACGATTTTGCAACCGCGAAACTTCATAAAGGAAATTTTGAATGAAAAGTTAAAAAATTATAATATATATATATATATATATATATATATATATATATATATATATAATGTGACTGAAATAGTGTATGACCCCATTTACTGTTATTTTAAAGACGTGATGTGGATCACCAAGCAATGACCGTCTGACAGTTGACATGTAGTCTTTTGTCGTTGTGTATTTTTAAGTTGACGTTTTCAAACGTGTGTTTTCAATGAATTTCGATTATTTTCAAAAGTAATTTCCGAATTTACAGGAGTAGATAAAGTATAGTATTATTAAATAGATGTTGAGTGTAAATGTTAGCGACGTTATAATTTAAATCTGAAAACACAAATTGTGAAAAACTATGAACCACCACCGGGACTCGAACCCGAATTCGGGATTATGGCCATTATTCCCTCGTATAATATACTATTTTACCTCCCGCCTACCGCTAGATAAGGGAGGTATTGTTTTTGTTCAAAAAATTGGGTAGTGAGTTTTCTATGAATAAGCACGTTTTAGAGTCCCTACAATACGATTTTACTATTTTCGCGATGATGTGTGTATGTATGTATGAATGTGTGTGTGTGTGTGCAGTCTGTGGCAATTTTTTCGTCTCGCATAACTCAAATACTATAATACAAAAAAATACAATTTTGTGAATTTTTGCTATAGTGCAAAACACGGTTAAATTTTCTTTTTCAACAATTTATATTATTTTGATAGTTGTAGAATATTTAATTTTACATGTCTTTTGATTACACTAATTTTATTAATTTTCATTA
This sequence comes from Poecilus cupreus, assembly GCA_963942605.1. Taxonomy (NCBI): domain Eukaryota; kingdom Metazoa; phylum Arthropoda; class Insecta; order Coleoptera; family Carabidae; genus Poecilus; species Poecilus cupreus. The sequence goes on from OZ012729.1 coordinate 17,934,732, forward strand.
GATTTAGAGATAATAAAATATAAAGAAATTAGATTTTATAAATCTTGCAGTACTTGTACACCATGGAAACACTTAAAATTTTAAATTTTTTTTACTAAATATGACACATGTCATTTTGATTGTGAAACTGTTTTCTCAGTGAAATATATGTCAGAAATTTAAATAAATATACGAAATAAAATTAAATTTCTCAAATATAAATAGAAAATAAACAAATAAGAAGGTATGTTTCTGTAACATCAAATTATATTTTGTATCGTTTAGAGTGGTATTGGGCGGGAGGTTATGTGCTGGCCACATCAGCTTTTTTTATACGAAGATAAGAAGTGGACTAACTACATGTGTCATGTACCGCCTCATGGGTGGATGAATGTAAATGAACGTAAACGACCATGTTCTTCAGTGGTATTCGTACCAATGACCTCTGGTATACTACGCTAGTAACAAATTCCACTAAACCATCGAAATCTGCGTTTTTTAAATTTACATCATAAACTATCAAATTTAATGCCATGAATGTCATGGCAACATTATCTAAATTAAGAATTAGTCAAGCAAGGCAATGAACCTGACTGTAGGTCTCTACAAAAAGTTTTCTTATAAAGAAAGTAAATTCAATCAAAATTATGTTGTCTTATTTCTCTCAAATCATTTCCTGGTTGTTTGTGTTTTATGACATTTGTTTGTAACTTATCATTATTACAATTTATGTCAGTAAATAGACATTTCAAACTAAACAAAGTAATATAATTTCATATCTCGATGCAGTTGCAGCAGCGAAACGTATCTTTCATCACCGACCAATAAGCCTACGATTATTGCGATGCCGTGTTGTAAACAAACAAATTCTTTGTAAGGTTTGGTGAAATGGGCCACAAGAAATGGTTTTGCAATAGAGAAAGCACCGCCCGTGAAATCCATTAGCAGATTGGACAAATAAACCACATGGTGTGTAAACGCAAGTTTGACATTTTGCATTTAGCGTACGTGATGCTTTCAACGTGCTTCGGCTTCACAGAATTGTTGTGAAATCTTTGGAAATATTTTTTTAGTTTAAATATTGCTAGCAACTTTTTGTGATGTACCTATTTAGTTACGAGTTATATGTGATTTTAACTAGACATTTATTTTTAATTAATTAGTTAAGAATGACTAGAAATACAATTGAATAGGTTTGCAATGTCATCTTGTATTGTAGTTTCCATGACAAATTGCTTAATTCACTGGGGCTCTTGGAGTTCGTTTTATTTATTACTAACAAATTAGGAAAGCGCTTTTTCTCGTGTTAGACATAACATTTTTTTCCCATGTTTAATAAAACGATTTGTTCAGATCTTAAATGCACTTTGACAACACGACAAACAACTGACACGTCAAAAGTTAGGTTATCAAGCACAAGACGGTGTAACAGTGTTGTTAATGAACCAATCTTAAATCTAAATTAAATTTGTCAAGTTGTGATTTAATCTAGAAGAAGAAAGAAATAAGGCATAATTGTAAGATAATTTAAAGTATGTATATCACTAAAATAAGGATTTTTCAATAAAATTAGGAATTTATTTATATTTTTTACAATATTTTTTGTAAATACCATTCATATTGGTAACACTTCTATATTTTCCGCTCTAGAGAGGAAAAACACATTTTCCTCACTACTTCGGGAGAAGAAAGGTGGGGTTTCCTGGCATATCGTGAAAAAAAGTTATTTGTATGTCAAGACACTAAAGTATATTTTTTATTACTTATAAATTCAATATTCATAATAAAAAATACTTTAGTACCGAGGTATACATTATATTTTTTTCCGAAATCGTTAAATTATTAATTAAAAACATAAATAAATAGCATTATTTGTTGGTAAAACGTCAATTAGCTATTGCGACAGGGATGGCTGTGATAACAAAAGTACTGTCGAAGTGTCAAATTTGGTTATATTTTACATTATTATTTATTAGACGTGTTCTGTATGCGATCTGCATTTAATCCAATAAATTATTATCAAAAGTAAATAATAAATAAATTCACCAATAGTATTATAGTATAATTCGTTTGTTATTTTAGGTTTGTAATTCTAGTTTAACATAAGAGTCCGTGAAGTATATCTTAGCTACTATTTTGGCTAACTTCGCGTAGTAATATCGTATCGATTTCGGAAAAAAGAATTTTTGCCAATTGACATTAAAGATGACACTTCACGGACTACTAACAATCTGTAAAGTGACACTTTTATGCCTAGGCTGTAAAAATATTTTTTCTTCAAACGTCATAAAAGTACGTTGTTATGTATTTGTATTCAAGAAGTAGAAGTTCAATATTGTCGCCGCCGGCGTAAAAGTGTATCCTTGGCAACACATTTACGCCGGCGGCGGACAAAGTAAAATATCATGCAAAATAGTAAGGCTGTAATTCAATAATTTGACAGTTAAGAACAAAACAAAAATAACAAAATAATATATTCTGTGGCAACTAGAAATTTGTTGAAATTTTAAGCATTTTTTAATGTTTTAATGTCTATTATCTATGTTTGAAGAAAAAATAGCATGTGTTATTCGGAATAAATGTGACTTTGTATGCTTCGCATGTATTTGTCCGACTCGCTTCGCTCGTCGTTCAAACTTACATGCTCAGCACCCAAAGTATCACATTTACTCCTAATAACACAATATACTATTACACAACAACCGCTCAAAAAACGCATAGCAACCGTCAATAAATACATAGTAACCGTTCAACTCAAGCATGGCAACGTAATTTGACAGCAATAACCTTCAAAATATCTATATAAAATAATCACTAAATTAACATTAATTTGAAATCGGCAAAAAAATTATGTGTTCAACTCGGCATCAAACACAGATTTATAGCTTCGGCAACATTCATTGCCTCGGCTTCGCCTCGTCAATGAAACTGCAGCCTCTGCTGTAAATCTGGTATTTTGATGCCTAGTTAAACAAATACCTATTATTATAAGGGATACCTGTCAAACGTCTGCAGACTGGACAAAACTTTTATTGATCGTTTGGAACGAAATTAGGGCAAAAAAACTGGGGAAAAGTCTAAAATCCTAAAAAATCCAAATCTTTACAGTAAAAACAAATCAAGGACATTATGTCTTTTATACAGCCATTGGTGGTCAAGAGGCTAAAAGCGCTCAGGTTTACAGTCTGTAATCTGACACGGTCGGGGTTCGCGTCCCGCACGATACATCTCGAATTATAAAAAATAATTATAATTCGTAGCTCTGACAAATGACCACAGATGGGTCTGAGTGATTCAGAGGTCACTATAAGCCGGCAGTCCCTTGCAGTTGTCTGTTGACTGGCCATCAGCAACATCGTTAATGCAAGTAAAACATTCGGCCATTGAAACCGGTGGAATTCCGGCCCTATGCTCCCATGAGGAGAAACAGGAACACATTATTATTATGTCTTTGATTTCACTTCATTCAAACAAACTGAACCAGTTAAACATAGAGAGAGCCGAGTCACAAAATCGTGTTGAACCGTATAATATTATAAAATACCTCCGTGATAAATTTAACTTCACCCCTGTGGTTCCTCCAACTATCATATTTAGGGCATAAAAAGTAACTATACGAAAACTCTTACTCAATTCCAATAGATAGCCCTGTGTTTATATATTTTTGTACTGTGTTATTGTATTGCATATTAAACAAGTTTTCTGAGTGTATAGCCTATTCAATAATAAACCTTTAGCATTAATTCTCTACTTAATAATTAGCAGGAATGTCTAAGGAATGCTTAAAACCCACATGTCTTCCTTCCGCAATCGCTGATGCCAATGGGCGATCATTCCGCGTATTACGTAAGCTTAACGCAAGCAGAGTGCGCGCTAACCAACTTTCTTCCGATTTACCTATGCGCTCATTTCCGGTCATCGCCGTATTACGACACAACAACTTGTATAGCTGTCTTTATTCAACACGTGGCTGATATCATAGTGACATAATTGAAAGCGGTGTTATTTTAAATAGGAAGTGTTAGAAGAGAATGTTTGTTTTTCATGTTGTGCTTGACAGTTCATTTTAAATTATTTGCCTTTCTCACTAGAACAAAAACTGGAATTTTGTTGGAATTATATTTTTAATTAAAACTTGAAATGAAGGAAATTTTTGCTTGGTTTAAATTAAGACGGTTTTTCAACCATATTTTGTACGAGAATTTGTATATACCTACATTTTAAATTCTAATTAAAGTAGAGCCTGCAATTTTAGATCTGCAACACTTATAAATGGCAATATTCTGAAACCTCCATTTTAGGGATGATATGTTTTGTAATAGCACTACAGCCAATGCACGTCATTACTTACTGAGAAAAATGCTATAATAGAAAATAATTATTTTTATTTGAAATCGGCACTGAAGTGCTCAAAAATCGTCATTAAAAGCTCAGAAATCGCCACTAAAGTAACCCATTATACGACGATTTTAAGCAACCCAGTGATGGCAACCGTTAAATAATTATTGTACAAGTAGGATAATTTTGGCAAATATATGCACGTACTATAGTAAATTTGGACGTAACATGAAACAAAATTTGCAAGAAGAATTAACTAATTAATTCCGATGACGAAATTGAGGACAAAACACATAATTTTGAGTGTTATTTACGATAACTTCACTGTTCAAGGTTAGCAACACTGATTGTCAGTTTCAATTGACAACTGACAGATGTATAAACTTTTAATTTTAGATTTCAAATAAAACATAATATGTACCTCGGCACTGAAGTTCCTTTTTATCACTCACATGGTTTATTTTCCTCGGCCCTACGGGCCTCGGCAACTAAAATCCATGTTCGTGATATAAAATTGAACTTCAGTGCCTTGATTCATAAATAACTATTTCTTCACGCTGCTATTTTGGCTATCCAAGTCTTAATGATTACGTCATCTATGTATTGCACTGTATTCTTAAGTAAATGATAATTTTTCGATGGATATACTGTCTTAATGTAATTACAATACTTTTTCGTAAATCCGCACTTAACGCACTTCCACGGACCATAATGAAAATATTTTTCAACCATATTAATAATATTGTGTAATGATTAATAATAATATTCAATTACTTGTTGACTAGATTCTTCCGTGGGCTAATAAATTAAATCGGTTTTAATGTAAATACGAATATATATGTTTCTTTGGCACAGGTTAATTATTTCTGAACCCAGCAAAAAGTAATGTCAATGTCAAAATGCGAAATTTCTTATTAAATAATAAATTTTTCGCGCCGCCGTCCGACATTGACACAATTACATATCTTTAAAGCGGTCGGAAATATGTTTTTGCCGAACTAGTTTGCTACCTTTTTATGGTTATATGTTGGCATCAAAGCCACTTTCTATTTACAATAAAATTGTGTAAAATTTGAAATTACATATTTTTTACGGTTGCACAAAAAATAGTGTGTACACCTTGTCCGCGAAATCCTTTATCGTCCTAGAAATTGTCCTGCCTCGGCCGCAAGCGGCCTCGGCGACTATTTTTCTCTCGGTACGCTAACGAGTGATTTCGCGGCCTTGGTATACAGATAACTAATTTTGCCGATTAACACTAAAGGTGACACTTTACGGACTGCTAACAGTCTGTAAAGTTTCAATTTTATGCCGAGGCTGTAAAATTATTTTACATAGCAACCGTTCTACAAACGCATAGTAACCGTCAACAAATGCATAGCAACCGTTCAACAAATATAGGGCAATGTAATTTGACAGCGATAACCTTCAAAATATGTAAACAAAATAATCACTAAATTAATAAATTTTAAATCGGCAAAAAAATTATGTGTTCAACTCGGCAACAAACACAGATTTACAGCTTCGCCTCGTCAATGAAACGGCAGCCTCTGCTGTGAATCTAGTATTTTAGTGCCTAGTTAATCAAATAACTATTTTTCTACGACCACTACTGTAAATGAGCATTTATGTTTTCTCTCTCGCACAATGACGTACTTTTTCTTAAAATTTCCTTAAAAAATTGGCCGCGCACTTACACTTTGTTGCTTTATCGCATTGCCATCTATCCGTATGTTTTGCAATAGGCGAATTAGCTATCAAATGCCATTTTAAAATCACTTGAATAGAAAAACTTCATCGTGTAATGCCCGCTTAAGAGATTTTGGATAAAACTTATATCTCACACATGGGCAAAGTGGAATTACCCACTCGATAACATTAGCACACTCAGTCTTCGGCTTCGTGTGCTAAAATTTCTCTCGTCTATATTCCTTACTCTGCCCACTAGGAAAGTAAATAACTATACTAAAAGTGTACTTAAATATCAATAAAACGAAAAAAATATCAACTAAATAAATGTGACCGAATTTTTCAAAGAAAACAAATGAATTGTTTATATTTATTAAATCCTCGTGGTTTCAAATGATTCTGATGTTACCAACATAAGAAATACCTAGTATTTAATATTTGACAAATAAATCAGTAATTTCATTTAATAAACAAAACGACACAAAAAATATCTATTATCACATATTGAGAAACTGTTGTAATTTTTTGTCAACGTAAACTCACACTCGTAAAGTGCAAGTTCTGGGCTAATATAATAAAGGCAGTAATTGTAAAATTGCATCTCTTGAAAAAACAACAAAGGCAAATGGAAAATAAGCGTGGAATAAGTAAGATATGTTCACATTTCCGATGAAACCTATTACATGACAATGACATAAAAGATTAATGCATACAATTGGAGAATTAAGTGGAGAAAGTACTGAATTAATTCTGCAGTGACTATGTGTGTGATCGTCAAGATAAACATTCTCATTTAGTTTTCTTATTATTCACTTTTAACCTATAGAATTAAATTAGTATCACACACATTTTACCGACAATTATAATAATATAATAAACTAATTTTATATTATTGTTTGTGTTATGCAATCAATTAAATTTTTAGCAATTACTTCGTCTCGTCCTTAAATCGTTACAAGGCTGTTCTATTATTTTAAATCTAATTATTTCTGAAGAAATTGTCGCCATATCCGGTGCTTTTCACTAATTAAATTATTACAGATTTAATTTAATTATTAAAATAATAGTGTCAATGACATTATTTGCGGGTTCAACTTAAGTAACTTTTGCCATGGTTCTGGTTTTATTTAACTATTTAATTTAATTTAGACACACAGTGGGGCCTATTTTGTAACTTACCTGTAATTTTTAACCGCCTGTTAAAAATGTTAGCCACTGAAAATATATGAGTCAAATAAAATTTTCAATTTTTGTTCAGTGACGTTTGTTATCTTTGGATATATTTTTAACGGGCCGTTAAAAATTAACAGGTATAATACAGAATAGGTCCCAAAATCAGTTAAGAAGAGAAAAAAATTACCGGGTGCCGAATTTAAACGTGGAATATAGGGATTTCATGCTACTTTTTTATATTACTGTAATTTTTTATCTATTCCCTTAACAGCAAAAGTGTAATTACAAAAGTTGTTCATAATTTAAAAATTTATGCGAAAAGGCCCTAAATTACCTAAATATTAGTATTTCAAAATATATCAATGAAATTCAAATCAATATTTATTAGGAAAATTGTAACACGACCATGGAAAATAGACAAAAACGAAGAATATTTGACATTTCAAAAGCAGGTTAAGATTTATTTATTTTTCAGAAAGAAATGAACTCTACAATGGGGTCTTCCACCATTTTTTTTTATTATTATTATTTTTTTAATGACACTTTATCTAAATTGAGACTATCTACACTTTTAAAAAGTCTTAATTGTTATTCATTAAACCACAATAATTTTTTTAAATGTTGTAACGTCATTGTAGAGGTGTTGCTAGATCTTAAACAGTACAGATTGTAAATAATTTTAGTCATATATTTCTTTACTTATTTTATTATTATTATTACAATAAAACAGAACATTTATGTATGACAAAAATTAATTAAATCTCTACTGTTTGAGATCCACCAACACCTCTATCATGACGTCACACCTTAAAAAAATCATTTTGGCTTAATGAATAACAATAAGACTTTTTAAAAGTGTAGATAGTCTTCAATTTAGAAGTTTCATAAAAAAAAAATTTTGAAAAAATGGTGAAAGACCCCATTCCCCATTATATCATTACAATCTTCTATGAAATTTTCACAGAAAATAGTGCAACGATGTATTAAATAAATCTAAAACTGTTTTATGAAATGTCAAATATTTTTTTTTTGTTTATCCAATTTTTCTGCTAAATATTAATTTTAATTTGATTGATAAATCGTGAAATACTAATATTTAGGTAACCAAATAGACCACTTTTATATTTCCACTCTTGCTGTAAAGTGAATAGGTAAAAATTAACAGCAATATCAAAGAAATAGCATTGAAATCCCTATATTCCACATTTCAATTCTACATCCGGTATAAATTAACTTATAACCCAAGATATAAATTTCTATTGACTACAAAAAAAAAAAATCTGTAAATAATTACAAGATTTAGAATAAGAAACGAGGAATTAAGAAAAAATTTTTGGACAAGAGACGATGGCAGACAATGCAAAATATGTTAGAGTGACTTTTAGAATATAAAAAATAAAGACTGTACAAACCTAAGAATTGATAAATGTACGCAACAGATACTACAAGGCTAAAACCGTAAAACCTAGATACTGATTGGATGAAGAAAATGTGTCGAAACAGTGTAAATATTTGTACATAGCAATTGTTTTGTAGTATGGTTCAAATAAATGAAATTACCACATGATAATGTATAGATAATGTAGAAATTTGAACACCGAAAGGTAACAATTAAATATTTAATATAACTATAACTAATATATTATTAGATATTTCGTAAGTAGATGCAGCAGAGAAAATGATGTTTTATGAGAAATTATGTGAGTGTGTTTAAAGTTATTATTAGTAGACTTTCAGTAATATAATAATATAAAAATGAACAAATGTATATTTTTTTAATTTTCATTATAATATTGCATCAAAGTGACAGAAAGGAAGTTGCAAAATTAATCTTATTTAGTAATTATTTGATACTCTAGTTCTTAACTTAATATTTGTTGTTATATCTCAGAATATATTCTTTAATGTAGGCTATAATGTAAATAATGAAAATGTATACGATATTAAGGCAATCGCTTAAGGTCCTAGAGGTCTCTGGTTTCTAACTCTCTCACCCCAAAATTGTACAAAAAATATATCATCACATGACATTATGCTTAGATAAAATCTCGGTTTATGATATATTTTAACGCAATACCGTCAAAAACAGTCCCCAAAAATGTTTGTGGTACAGATATATTTTGTCCTAATATTTCAATATGTTGGGGTCGAACCAAGGATCTCATGATCCACAGTCCAACCCAATCTCCGAACATTTCTCACATCTTTTTTACTATTAATATAGATCTGCAACAGCAGAGCTGATACAAGCTAGCAATAGAATCAAACCATCTATTGTCATCTATAAATGTTGCATTTCTGAAATTGCAGATCCACTATTAAATTAATAGCCAATTGGTCATCCCATTAAATTCTGAGAGAAAAATTTTACAATTATTGTAAGTAAACAACTGATAATCGATAACAAATGCGGACAATAACAAACGACAATCGTTGCAAGTATCATTTACTATTAACTCAGATCTGCAACTGCAGAGCTGTCACAGACAGTTATCAATACCGGTTGACTACTTTTTTATAGGACATAGGAAATGCAGTTTTAAATTTTCTTTAAGCAATAGTTTGTTCCCTTAGAACAAAAACGTAAATACAAAAAGTTATCAGAAACAAAAACTGCATCAAATGAGCCTAAATATATTGACATAATGCATTTCTGTCATGAGAAAAACGTAAAATAAAATATATATTGTTCAGCTATTTACAGACTACCATGGAAAACAAATCATACAATGACACTTGATATATTAATTTTAATGATTAAATTGATCTATTTAAATTATTATTTTGTAATTATGGATACATTTACCAATTAATTTTATTCATATTCTCAACTCCTTATTAACAATGGTATTCGATTAAATAAAATTTTACATATCTGGATGTTTATTCCACTGCGTTTATTGTAAAGTGTAAAAAATACTCGAAATCTCATACATAACCGACCTTTTAGTTTACTCTTAAACCTTCTTGAGGGTTAGTAAGATCTTACAGCAAACTATCATGTAACAAATATATTCGTAAACTTTCATTCAGTTTGTTAAAAACTTCGTATATACAAAATGAATGATTGTTTACGAATGTATAGTTTATTGTAGGATCTTACTGACCCTAAAGAAGGTTTAAGTTTAAACCGAAACGTCGGATATGTAAGAACTTTACGTTAAAATTTTCATTATGCAATGATTTATACGCTATGAATTTTAGGACAAAAATGTAAATAAAACAAATACAACAAACACAGTGGAATAAACATTCAGATATGAAAATTTTAACATTGTATTTCCTATGTCTTGAAATTGCAGATCTACAATTAAAAATGCGGGCCAAGAGAAACAGTTAGTTGTTGGGCCATCTGTCATTGTTATACAATGTTTTTACATAGCACCCACTCTACAAACAAGTGTTAGACAAAGAAAGGTGGCCTTACAACATCTATCTGTCTCAGGCTGGTTTTTTGCTTTCATAAAAACCAACAAATTAGCGTTCCAATATTACTATATTTAAGTGTCCACAATCAAATTAATAGCCAATTGGTCATACCTCTTAACACTAAAGGAAAAATGAATGTAAGTAAACAATTGACAATCGATAACAAACGACAATCGTAACAATACTCACAGCCGGTGTATTTCCTGATTTCATCTCGTGATATACGCTCCTCTTTGTAGTAATTGTCACTTGTTTTCGCGCGTTTTTCCACAGATTAACTAAGTTTTTTTCGCATCGCCGCCGACTGCTTTCTGTTTTTCGGTCATTACGTAGTGTTAAATCATAGCACGAGCATCGCTGTACACACTTAACCTTACAATGTGCGATTGTGTGCTGTCTAGATGCCGTTTTGTTTGCTAAATAAAGTCACTTTCACTTGTTTGGGATGAATTAAATGCTTCCTTTTGGTAGAAGTGTTCTCATACTAGGCAGTTATTAATTTTTGGGAAGAACTTTTTAATTTAAATTCGTGGTGCTTGTTTTTCAGTAGTTTTCGCATTGTTGGGAATAATTGGGCAGTTTATGATGTAACGATAAGCACGTTCAATTTTACTTCATTCTTTTGTTTTTTGTGTTGGTGTTACTTTGTTTATTTCCTCTAAACTGTCTTTATTGGAACATCGCACTAACGACAGAATGTATTTCAATTTTTGATTGTTATTTACGAGTTTTTGGCAGCAAATTTGAAACACCAAATTTTTATTTTTTACAGTGTGTGTATACTTTATTTTGTTGTTGTTATTACTTTGTTTATTTCCTCCAAAATGTCTTTATTGGAACATTGCACTAACGCCAGAATGTATTTCAATTTTTGATTGTTGTTTACGAGTTTTTAGCAGCAAATTTGAAACACCAAATTTTTATTTTTAACAGTTTGTGTATACTTTATTAATATTTTTAATTTTTAATTTGTAACACCAAATATTATTATAAAATTAATTTATATATCATTATGATATATTTGAGGGTTTTTATACTAAATTAATATTTTTATTTTTAACTAATTCACACTTCAAACAAATAAAATAATTTGTCTTATTAAAACACAACACAAAAGCACATACAATTTCTTTCACTAACTACTGCCATCGTCCACTGAAAATCTGCAACTGCAGGCACCGCTGCCTACGACAGCATATAACAACCTCAACCTCGTGAACGAGTTATCGTGTTGCAAGACCAAGAACTGTTAAATCGAAAGAGCGTAAGATACCTTCATTGCGTGCTGGTTTCTTGTGTCCCCCCTCCACTGGTTGGTAGCCGCTGGTAGAGCACTTCCTTCCTGATTTACTGGTTCCTGTAGATTTTTGGATACTTTTACTAGCATAATAGCAGGAGGCATTGCGAAATTGTGAAGTAATTTTTAATTGTTGGAATTAGGAAGTGAAACAAATTATTCATTATTTTTTTTTGGCAAAAGTTATTGCAAAAAATGTATAAAAAGTTGTTTTCGTTTATTGAAGTAAGTGGAATATGCGTTTCTATATTGGGTGCTGAATTGACATATGCAACATAGGGAAAAATATATTTTTAATATAGTACTTGTTGCTTATGCTTTCCTAATTAAATTAGATCAAATGTGTAAATACGAAAAATATTTAGAATTAAAACTACATCCAACAAGTATCTACACTTATTGCTGAATTGTTTATTATGCAAGCGTAAGAAGCAAACTAAAAACCGATAATTCCGAATTGAGAGCTCTATGAAAAACAATGTAACTCACTTCGCTCGCACTTTTTACAAGCAAACCCTACAATTTTTATTTGAAAAGTTGTATATGAGGGATTTTATGTGTTGGGTAAAATCAAATTTTTTCTTTTTACCTCCCGCCACATCCTGTAAGGGAGGAATAGGAATCATGCAAAAAATTCGGTAGTGAGTTTTCAGTGGATGAGCACGTATTAGGGTCTCTAGATTAAGATTTTAATAGTTTCGAGATGATGTCTATTTGTATGTCTATTTGTCTGTCTGTCAGTCTGTGTGGATCTCTGGAGTTACGGTTTCTGAAAAACTACTAAACTGAAAATTTTGATATTGTGTATACAGGGTGTTCATTTTTAAGTGGCTACCATTGCGATCTCGAGAACTAGAAGAGATACGAAGTTGGTTAAATTAGCAAAGAATCTCTATTTCACATAGGTATTTCAATGATAAACTGAAAAAAGAAATTCAACCAGTGGTTCTCAAAATATGGATACCAACTTTTCTATTTTAAATAGAAACATATATTTTTTATTTGTGCATTCATTAGAGCTCTTCATTCTGAATCCAACGATATAAAATTTTCATACCCTTACATAACAAAATTTTCGAAAAAAACTAATAAAATTTTGTATTAATTTTTCCTAAATATGATATTAATTAGAGTGCCATGAATGAAAAAAGTGAATATTTTGTTTATTGCTACTTCTGTTAAATGAGAAATTGTTCTTCATATCATTTTTAATACCTAAAAATGGATTAATTCACTTTTTTCATTCATGGCACTCTAATTAATATCATATTTAGGAAAAATTAATTCAAAATTTTATTAATTTTTTTCGAAAATTTTGTTATGTAAGGGTATGAAAACTTTATATCGTTGGATTCAGAATAAAGAGCTCTATTGAATGCACAAATAAAAAATATATGTTTCTATTTAAAATAGAAAAGTTGGTATCCATATTTTGAGAACCACTTGTTGAATTTCTTTTTTCAGTTTATCATTGAAATACCTATGTGAAATAGAGATTCTTTGCTAATTTAACCAACTTCGTATCTCTTCTAGTTCTCGAGATCGCAATGGTAGCCACTTAAAAATGAACACCCTGTATATCAATTGTATCCCCTTTGGAGGAGCTGATTAATTTTTGGTGATAATCCAGTAACCGGAAGTGGTAGTTTACTTGAAGCCATCTCAAGTTATTTTGAAATATCTCAGTAAAATATGGTTTAATTACAATTTTTGTTATTAGAATAATGTTTCAAATATTATTACCTAAAATTATTGTATAAAACATTTTTCTCTTACTGTCTCCATTTACGAGTTACAACAAGTTAAAGAAAAATTAAACATTGAAATGTTCATTAATATGTGCTAACCTGTGCTTTTTGAAGCAAACAAATCAACAGTTGAAAAATGTAATTTTTTGACTTAATAATTGAAAAGTAATTACTTTATTTAAGAAATATAATTGTATTACTTCTGTTGCATATTCCTATTGAACACCCGATATATATTCTAGTTTTCAATTAATTTTTTACAATATATCACAAACTTAATGAATTAAATGTGAACAAACAAAAAAATAACAATCATCTGATCTTCTCATATTCATGATCGATGATAATTATTATTTTATTGTTTAAAATTGCAGAACTATCTCTTGCAATTATTTCAGATATTATCTGTAATATTTAATTGACATCAGTGTTAATTAACTTTAAATTAAAACGTATAAGATGCTTAATGCAATCATTTATATATATATTTTTCTCAATTATGTAGATAACGTATTATTTAGTATTTTAAAATCAAATTAAAAGGTGTTTAAAGAAAAATTGTTTGTAAACAACTTAAAAAACAATTATTGTGAAATTTCTCTGTGGGAATTTATATAAATCGGCAAATTCATACGCTAAGAAGCATTTATTTATTACAATAAATAAATAAGTTTACAATCACGTCATTTTCTTAGACATTATACTTTATTTTTATTTTTACTGTTCTATACACTGTACAGAATATAGTTTGTCACACCAAACCTCAAATGATCGTAAAAAATAAAAAAATTAAACACCTCTCAAATTAAAAACACAATATTATATTGAACAACTAGTGTTACAATGACATTTTTTGTAATACGAGTATAGTTTGCGTAAACGAGCCGCAGGCGAGTTACGCAAAATACGAGTATTACAATTAGGCATTGTAACACGAGTTGTTCATACTACTTTTCCTATTTCACGTTCATAAATTCAATAAAAATAAAATAAAATAAAATTGTACGGCATGTTTAATATACCACTGGTCACCAAGGGGCTTTGCGTGAGCAATGACAGCCCCAAGTTTGACAGACTGTTAATTTTACAAATAATAAATTCCTCAAAAACAGTTGCACAAATTCAATTTTGTAGCATTGTTTTTGAGAAAAACAAAATTGACTTTGTGTACGTAAAATAGGAAAAAAAGCTTTCAACGCTTATACCGCAAATTGCTGTATATTTGTCAGAATATTTCCAATGCCCAGTGTCAAATTTAAGGAAAACTTAGTCTTGTTTCTGTAAAACATTTTCAATAATATTGAATAATTCAAATTATATGAGTAAAAGTTAAGTAAATACTTATTATCCTTGTATTATCAAATTATCATTGTTCCCATGTAAAGGATTTAACCTGCATCTACCTGTACACATATTGATATATTAGTGTCTATTTGCTTACCATAAACATTTATATACAGGTTGTCCCATTTGAGAACAACAATATGCAACTTACTGATTTCGATAGTAAATTAAAAGCCTTTCTAAAACGTATTATGTAATAAAATGTCTAAAGTTATAAATTTAGAAGTTATTTTCGTTCATAAGAAATAATAGTTTATTGTAAAAAAAAATAAATAATTTAAACCAAAAATTTCATATTGTTGCGATCAAATGAAATGAAATAGATTTTATTAAAAGAGTTTTAAAGTAAAAGGGTATAGTTTGAAATGAATGATATTAACCAAAATAGTTGGCATTATAAAATCATCCCTGTAGATTTTTGTCTATTGCCTATTATAGCTATTATGTGAATAGATCTGCAATTGCAAAATTATTTGGTTAAAAATCTCCATTAAGTGATATATATTACTGCTATAAATTAAGAGGTGTCAAAACCATGTAGCTGCCATGAACTGCAGTTGCATAGCTATGACTCGTAAATAATGTATATCTTTATATTTTTGTACTTATGGGGTCACCTGGATGGTCAAATGTGTCTTGAATATAAGTTAGGAATAATGGATCTCAACAACAGTGCCAGTTACCGGGTCCAACTGTAGCTCAGAACCATCCAGATGACTCCAAAAGTAAAAAAAAAAAATCATCAAAATCAGTCAAGCCGTTTAGAAGAAGAAGAATTACGAATAAACTTACACCGGATTGGTAAAGAAGATCTCATTACGCGTTTTACCCATTATAAGTGTGGCACACGCAGATTTCGGTAAGCGATATATTTTTACACATGCAATACGGTTACCAGTCGTCAAGTTATGTCCCCCAAATGTGTTAGTAGAGGGGGAACAACAAGGGTAAATTTAAATTGGCAACTGTCAGCTGTGGGATTCGAACTGACGATCTCACGATCCACAGTACGATGCGTTACCATAGGCTGACCATATTGTTATTGTACCTTGACTGTAATTTTAAACGAGTACTTATTTTATTTTAATAACTTTAACAAATATTGATAGTTAATAGTATAATAACGGGTAATAAAACATATACCGAAAATACAAATGTCGAATGTTGAAAAAGTTACAAATATCGAATATTACAAATCTCGAAAATACATTTTTCGAATATACAAATATCGAATGTTGGAAATGCTACAAATGTCAAATGTTACGTTAATGGAATTGTCTGTAGATATGCTCGCTTCGCTTGCATTTTTAATAAACAAACCCTAAGCCTACACAACTCACGCTCGATAAATTCGAATTACAGCACTCATTTTTATTGAAAATTTTCTGTAGGTATTATTCGACATTGTTATATTTAAGATATGTACTATCAAAAAATAACCCAGTGGTTCGTCAAATGTAATTTTCAGATTCGACATTTGTAACATATTGTAACATAAAAGAGTATATTGAGTGTTTTTTTTTTAATAAAAAGTAAGAGTGAAGAGGATCCTATTTAGAAAAGAGTATAATATTCTAAAAAATAGTAAGTCTGGTGAGCCTACGTTACCACTGAGCTATTTATTCCATAATGTATATAATTATTAATATTATTGTATTATTGAATAATAAAATCTTCAACCAAACGAAACAAAACAAATATTGACTAACTCTTTAACATGTTTGAAGAAAGTGTTCACAGTTGATACTTCATCAAATCTTTATTAATCCTCCTACAATCCAATAACAGCTACATTGACCTCTCAATGACCTCTAACCCCGAGGCACGCATGAAGGATTCCGCATCTGAAGCTCATATAAAATCCACTATAATTACATTAGTCCACGCTTCGTGTTTAAGAAGTCTTTGATTCCTTGTTCCCAAGTTACCAGTTGGTCATAACCTCTAATTACCCGGTAATAGGTTACAGTGGTATTGGACTTGGTACGTGACCGCTGAGTGCTGACCAAGGTAGTGTAACCGGACTGGTTGACGGTGTTTTATTTTGAAATTGTTTCACTCTCTCTTTCAACCGAGGCTTGTTGCAGACAGAGCTGCGTGGTGGCGTAGTTTAAATAAATATATCATACGCTATATACATATTTTGTGGCACTCTGTTATGAGTACCTACAAAACCGTACATTTATCAAATTAGAAAATACATTGAAATTATGAGCCCTGAATCATATCATTTGACTCAATTAAGAATTTAGAATTAACTTTTAAAATAATTTGTTCTGATCTTATAATTTATTTATAAATTCTATTATTTTCAAGAATATTTTAGAAAAAATAACAAATTAACAAAAATCACTAACATGAAGATTTTATTTGTCCCAAAGGTATTGGCTGCTACCATGAATACTGATTTTAAATCTGATGACAACAAAATATATAAAAATATTTCAAATAGAAATTGTAATATTATTTTACTCCTTCTTGATTCGATAAAATTTACTCTCTCATTTTTCTTTTCCTTTGTATGATTTTAACTGGGCCAAATGATTATGATTCTTGCCGCGTATATAGTTTATACAACAAATACTTCTTTATTTATCATTATATAATTAAATTATTCAAATTACTTCAGTAATATTTCAATAGATGCCACTTTCACTAAGTGGTAATTCAAAGTATGTCACTTTGAAAGGCTACAGTTTTTAGACGCTTCGAACAATTGTTATTGATTAGTAGTAAGTAATAGTGAAGAAGAAACACAGGAATTCGAGATAAATAAAGGAGTACGACAGGGATACTTACTGTTAGATTTGCTTGTAGAATACGTAATGAGGAAAATTTAAAAATTAACGTTAAGAAAAGATGGGCAAATAATGGCATATGCTGATAATACTATGATCGCCTCATAAAACTGAAAGATAATGCAGACATGTTGCAGGAAGTGGTAATAGAAGAAATCAAAATGGGATTAAAAATAAATGAAGTAAAAACAAAAATAATAATAGCGCGTTTTAAATTCGAGCAAGTTGAAAAATTGAAATATTTAGACATTATTACAAATACATGAGAAAGAGAAACAGAAATCAAAGGAAAAATTATTGCTACAAATAGAGCTTTCCACGCATACGAAAAAAATACTTAAAAATAAGAATTTTAACTAAATATAAAAAAATGAGAATTTACCGAACGACCAGTAACAATGTACTTGTATATGTACAACTATGATAATGAGTATTAAAGATGAAAAAGATTTAACAATAATAGACCGAAAAATAATAAGAGCAATATTTGGACCAATAAAGATATCTGAAAATGAATACAGAATAAGATAAACTATGAAATAAAACAAGAGTTGGAAGACATACCTAGTGAAGATCAAGTAACAGAGAGTCAGATGACTTGTACATACATGGTGAGCGGAAGAAAAGGATGTAATTAAATGAGTGTTCAAATGGAGACTAGAACGAAGAAGATTACTAGGTAAATCCAGATCAACATGGCTGAAGAAAATAAAAGAAGAATTAAAACCGGCAAAGTAATGCAAAAGATAGGACATTGGTTGTGCTGAAACCTAACTACATACAAGGACAAGGATGTAAAGGAAAAGAAACAGAGATTGAACCACTCCAACAACAAGATCTAAAGAGATTCAGATGAAATGGCATTACTTCACAGGAGTATTTTATTTTCATTTTTCTCAATATTTTTGTCAGAAAAAAATGCTAAATCAAATAGGTTAATAATAATAGTTATTTATGTATCAAGGCACTGAAGTTTAATTTTTTTATCACGAATATGGAATTTAGTTGCCGATGCCCATAGGTCCGAGGAAAATAAACCATGTGAGTGATAAAAAGGAACTTCAGTGCTGAGGTACATATTAAGTTTTATTTGAAATCTACAATTCGAAAAAACTGTAAAAAAATTACAATATAGGTTAAGTTTATACATCTGTCAGTTGTCAATTGAAACTGACAGTTAGTGTTGCCAACCTCGAGAAGTGAAGTTATCGCAAATAGCACTCAAAATTATGTGTTTTGTCCTCAATTTCGTCCATCGGAATTAATTAGTTAATTCTTCTTGCAAATTTTGTTTCGTGTTACGTCCAAATTTACTATAGTACGTCAATATATCTGCCAAAATTATCCTAATTGTACAATAATTATTTAACGGTTGCCAACACTGGATTGCTCAAAATCGTCGTATAGGTTACTTGAGTAACGATTTCTGAGCTTTTAAAGACGATTTCAAATAATAGTATATTGTGTCATTAGGAGTAAATGTGATACTTTGGGTGCTGAGCATGTAAGTTTGAACGACGAGCGAAGCGAGTCGAACAATTACATGCGAAGCACCCAAAGACACATTTACTCCGAATAACACATGCTATTTTTTTTTCAAACATAAAAAATAAAATTATAAATATTATAAAATGCTCAAAACTTCAAAAAATATTCTGTCTTATCTAGCATTTCAAGTTGCCGTAGAATATGCTGTTTTGTTAATTTTGTTTATTTGTTTCATTTTTAACTGTCAAATTATTGAATTACAACCTAACTTTTTTCATAATATTTTACTTTGTCCGCCGCCGGCGTAAATGTGTTGCCAAGGATACACTTTTACGCCGGCGGCGACAATATTGAACTTCTGCTTGTTGAATACAAATACATAACAACGTACTTTTATGACGTTTGAAGAAAAAAGTTGTTTATACTAATTTAAAATAACAAAATTATTTTGATATCTACTTATGACATAGTTTGTTTTTTAATTTAACTAACTTGGTATGGCATATAATTTTCGAGATAGTAATAGTGCCCTACTTAAATTGAACGCCTGTAAGAATGAATGTTAAACAAAGTGCCACAATCAAATAGGTAAATATCATGATGATATATTTGTTTATTAAACATTCTTTTGTTAATAAGAGAATTGAGTCTAAAGCCTGCTGTACATTTCAATCGTGTACCCTACGCAAGAAGAATACTATCTTATCCTTCGGCGTCAGTTCTGTTCCCCTCCACAGCGCTAAACGCAGGTGAAAGTATTACCTAACATCTCTTGCACACTCAATGTGCTTCCACACATGCATGCCTCCTCTTCGATCGCCTTCCGACGCATACTGATTTATAGGGATCATAAAGAAGGTCGCTGCTACGCTGTTCTTTTTGTATAATTTTTGTTGATTTTGAATGGCGACGCTTTTTGAAACTCTCACTTTCGTTTTTAAGATGAACATTGTTTTGAAATTATAACCGGTTTTATTGGAGGAATTTTGATGTGATTGTTATAAGTGGCGTAATATGTCGAATACTAATGCTTGGACTACGTGAGTACTTGCATTCGTCGTTAAGGAGATTTTAAATAGTTTCATTACTAAATAGTTGTGTAAGCAGACAATCATTAGTTACGTTTTGAGCTACCAAACTTTCCTTCATTATTTGAGAGAATAATATATTCTACAACAAGTAATGGAATGGCATATGTTCCACACGAGCAAAAAGTTTGTAGTCCGAGCCGAAGACGAGAGCTACGGTTTGCGAGTGTGGGATATCCTATTTCGTTACCTGTTGTAAACTATACTTTATATAACAAGATTTTGAAACAAAACTGTTGAAATCATCAAACTTAAACAAACAGATGTATGGAAAACAATATTTTCTCTCAATTATATTTGAAGCATTCCTCTCTGAAACAATTTAGGGAAGTTTTACAGATGTCCAAAGGCTATTGACAATATTTTGGGCTGTCAATTATTCCAAAATTATTTTAGGGAAAAATACTTTATTAAAAGATGCAAACAAATTGAGATTCTCTAATAGTTATTTACTTTGCAAGTGGGCAAAGTAAGGAATTACCCATGACAGAAATTTTAGCATTTTAAATAATAATCGAGTGGGTAATTCCACTTTGCCTACGTGTGAAGTATAACGTTTTATCCAACATCTCTTAATAAATGCAAAATTATTTATTAGTGTGCTTTAAATTTTCTAGATTAAAATGTCAATCGAAGTAGTTACCAAGGTATTGTGTGTTATTAATTATTATTACTTGTGACTTTTCTCAAAATTATACCCACTAGTGGGCAGAGCTGGGCGTACTCGAGTGAATGTACTTGAAAGTACTGTTTAGAGTACACGTATTGTACTTTATACTCGAGTACATTTTAAAAATGGTTACTTTTACTCGTACTTGAGATATTTCTGTCGAAATACTCTAATATGTACTTAGAGTACAGTCTTGTTTTAAAAGCAAATAAAGATATAATTCAGTAAACTTTATTTTTTTACGTTTTACGTGTATTCTGTAAAATTTTCTTTATTATTATAAACATAATAATTTAAGAATTATCTTTTTTGTTATACCTAAATAATTTATTTACTTTTAATATATCATATGGATTTATAATTATATAATACTGTCACAATACTGTAACAAGATGACTTTCAACGGTTACGCTCTGAGCTATCGCTATTTCGAGCTATTTTTATTAACGATAGTTTAGATTCGATGACACCCCCTTGCATCCCTAAGACAGACGACCCTCTGGACGTTTAGGTGTCTGAAGTCAGTTTTGCGTTGGTCGTGATCAGTTAAAGTTAAAAAATGTAGTCGTGCTACGTAAAATATGTATTTTTAGGTAGATTTAAGTTAATTAAGTAGTTTCATTTATTACATAAGTTAGTGCAACGTTAAGTTAGTTATAAGAAGTTCTGCATTTAAATAAAACCCCAATTTTTACATTATTTTGAGTGATTGATTGAGTGTCATGATTTATCATCTCCCATTTAATTCGCTCCCAATTTAACCACGACTGGTTTGTTCCTTTTCCTTCAATAAAGTTTCCTTCCTTTTTATTATCCCTATCCCTATAGCCACCTCCGCATTTGCTACAATACGTTTAGATTTATAAATATTTTTTTTTTTAATTTGTTCCTACAATCGTACAATCCTGTTTTTTGTATTAATAACCTTTACTTTTGAATTTTGAAATTAAACATTGAATACATAAAATTACCTACTCTGTTAAACAAGTAATTTTTTTTAGTTTTCATCTTAAATAATAGTTCTGAGTGATATTCCATAATTTTGCAATAATCCGTTTGTTCACGTGTACAATTACTTTATAAGTACTTTAAGAATACTTTAAATATATTCTATACTTTTGCCATGAAAATTGTCAAAGTATAAGTAATATACTTTAAAGAACATTTGATTACTGAGCACTTGTACTCTATACTCGAGTATTTTTATGTCGTATCCAGCTTTGCTAGTGAGTAATCTGTTACTTTCCTTGTTTAAAATCGCCGTAGTTATAGACCATCTGTTGTGATTTAGGAATAATTTCAAAATAATCATATTCACCTTTCGTGTAACGTTTAAAATCAAACAACTATGTAAATTTCAATCGTGAAAGCATTGCAAAAATATATATTTATTGAAAAATGTTAATAAGTAACAAAGAAAACGAAGTCTTAGAAATCATGTACAAATGTAAGCTTCATTTAACTTGCAATGTTTAAACAAATTTCGGAATGTTAATTCTAAGCTATTAACTTTAATAAATATCTAATTAAATTTAAATATTAGCCGCTCTACAATTAATAAACATTGAATTAATTGAAATTCAAACAAGTTTCCCTCTTACCCACCCATTGATGTCTTTAGATAATAACAATAAATAATTAGCAAATATGTACATAATATGGTTAACTGCATATTAGCTGAGTTTCACTGAGTATTATGTTTATTACCCAGTAAGTTATTCAAAATATTTCATTGTATATAGAATGAAATTCTCAAGAGTATTTTAAACAATACAACAAGTTACTTTTCCTATTTAGCGTTGAGGAAAAATAAGATCAAGATCTTTGGTGTCGACAATAGACGAAAAAATTAAGAGAATTTTTGAGAGTGCTCAGATTCATGTAGGAGAATCTTCTGATTATAATTAACAATTATTCAGTTCTCTCGTTCATGTTAATTAGCTTGTTCTCAACGTATGAGATCTATTCAAAAAATAACCAACTTTATTTTTTTTTAATTTTATTATAAATTTTATAGATTATTGGTCCTTGTCCCATTCAAAGTACTCCCCTATCATATTAACTCACTTTTCACTCCCCAATTGAAAGGTTGAAATTGAGGTTTTGTGACTCTTTTGTAAAGTAAAGTGCGCAATCTGAAGCTCTTCATTCACTATCTCTACATCGCGCTCGCCACCACCTCTCTTTAAATCATACCAAGAAGTATGATCATATCCTTAGTCAAGAGAGATAGATTTTTAAATATTGAAGTATTACAAAACCTCAATTTTGACCATCATGACGGCGTTCAATTAAGAACGTACCGTAGCGGCTTATACCCAAGCTACTGTTATATAGATCTCAGTGATTTGATGTCATTAGTAGTCTGAAAACGGCGTCCTTTCAGAACTGATTTTAATTTCGGAAATAGACAAAATCGCACGGAGCCAGAGAGGTCTGGTCTGACGAATAACTAGGAGGCATTAATGTCTCATACATTGTATCATTTTACATCTAAATAATGTTAAGTAAATTTAAAATGAGAAATACATACAGGATGTTCAAAAAATAGAAGTCACGGATTTAAGGGTGGATAATGCATCTCAAAACAATAAAAAAAAGTTCATATAAATATACATCCGGAAATGTCTAGTTTCAGAGCTATAACGATTTTAATATTTTATTTGTCATATACAATAAAATAAAAATAATAAAATCATAGTGGCTGTTTACAATGGCAAATGGTCATTTATAAATTATACTGCGTTTGTGCTTAACTGCATCGAAAATGGTCTTGATAGGAGATCTAGAATTATTGCCACATGCGTGAGGAACTTTGTTAGATTTTTAGTTTTCATAAATAGTCATTTGAGATTAAGATGCCATCTGGAGTTGACAGATTTTCAGATACCTGGTCGAACCATAGATGAAATGGTGTTTAGTTTACATGCAATTTTTGTATTGGGCCTGCGAGAGGTTCCCTGCGTCGCACCCACCCGCGTATGGGGTAGTTGAGTGTGTTTGGTCAACACAAACAGACAGTTGGTTTTTGAGATTTTGAAACGAACAGACTTCTTCTCACGTCTGCAGTGCTCTACAAAATATTGAATTCAAATAATTATTGCTTGTAAAATGTTTTGCTAACTGCAAATATTTACTATTTTGTATTATTTGTGCCATTCTGTTCGATTCATCGTTTTAACCTAAACTGATAAAAATGTTTTCTTGGAACAAACAGATTCCTCTTAAATGAATAGAAAAATTGATTTGAACAGTGCCAATCTGACTTCGTTTCCATTGAAAACCTTTGAAAGTTTAATAAATATTCTTGAATGAAAATTAATGTAGTTTTGAAGGAACATATCAAAGTATTCAACTAAGACTTATTAATTATGGGGACGAAGTAGTTTGAATAGGAGTAGTTTTAATTCAAAATGATATCGTTTTAAATAAAAACGTTTTGTTTAAAATTAAACGACTTTTCTTTTATTATTTTCTTTAAATGCAGATAAAAAAGATAAATAGGATTTATATTTAAAAAAAAAATTTTGTTTTTTAATTGAACTTAGTTATTTTGTAAGAATTAAAATTTTCTTCAACGAATGCATACAAAAGGAAAACTGAAAATTTTCTTGAAACATGCAGTTATTTTTATGAGTGTATTTGTTCAATATTAATTTTTATCACCTTAAGAAGTGTTTTGTTTGTCAACCCTTATTTTCAGCGTAGCCAGCTGTACTACACTAACTACTTTTCTTTTTAGTCAAGTATAAAATAGTCAGACTTGACCCATATAAGTGACTGACAGATTCAAGTAAAGGCATATCGACTTCACTTTGTCATCAGTGACATTAAATTTCCTTGTAATTTGAAATATGTCAGCACCCTTTGTTTCCTCAATTTATGTTGCATCCAAAACTGTAGTTGCATTTGCACTGTCATGTTAAAATGAATCACACTAGTATTTAATATGTTTAATTTTAAATTACTGCTTATGGTTTTTCTATAAATAATATAAATTCTATGAATTGTAGTTTCTTACGCAGTTATAGGTATAAATAATGGGGTCTTTTACCAGTTAAAAAATTTTTTTTATGAAACTTTCTAAATTGAAGACTATCTATACTTTTAAAAAGTTTTAATTGTCATTCCTTAAGCCACAATGATTTTTTTTAAATGTTGTGACGATAATGTTATGTTTGTAGGTGGATCTCAAATAGTAGGCATTGTAAATAATTATAATCACATAAATGTTTATTTCATTGTTTTGAAAATTATGAAATGGAATTAAAATTACTATTCGTAGTAAGTAATTAAAATATATCCACATGATTTCCTTTAATTTCAGAAAGAAACATAAATAAACTGTAAGATTATTTTAGTCAAATGCTTGATTACCACTGATAAATTTTGCTAAACTATGTCATTCAACAAGTTTTAATTTCGTTGAGTCACCCTGAAGTAATATTCATTAGTTAGAAATAATAGTATATTACGTACCGTGAACTGTAAGTGATAGTTTTTAGGTCGAGAATGTAGTTTTGGATGTCGAGACCCGTAGGGTCGAGATTTCCTAAACATTCGAGAGCTAAAAAATTACTTACAGTTCGAGGTTAGTAAGTTATTTTTTTGCAATACCTGCATAAATATGAGAAAAGAAAAAATAGGTATCAAAATTAACAGCTGTCAGATTGAGGATAAAAATAAAATTTTAATGATATATATATATATATATATATATATATTTACTTACCGTCCACAGTGAACGGTAAGTTTCATTTACCATCCACCGTGGACGGTAAGTATATGATGTAACCATGGAAACCAATTGTGCAATAAAAGTTCCACTTAAGGCCTGTGTCCACGGTGATAGAAATCGGTCCGAGATCTCGGATATAGTTCTCGAATCAAAAACTTGGATCGTGGACACTACCAACTTGGACGAAAAAATTGAATAGAAAACTATGATGAAAAAACGCGTTCTGTCCGATTTTTTCATACTAGTTGCTAACTTCATATAGATGTTACCAAATTAAAATTTTGACGTTTAATGTTTAAAAAGCTGAAAAATTTTCAATCAAAGCTGAAAATTAGGATTTTGAAACAGTTTCTAAAACATGAAATATATTTTTTATTTATATCTCATATAAACAATTTTAATTTTCTTATGTCAGAATAATTTCTTGAGTTATATTTTATTAGTTTTTAGTATTGGTAAAATTGACTGAAGCTAACTTCATAAATTCAACTAACCTGACATCTGTTGTCATACGAGTTCACTATTTATGATATAGAACTATATCCTAGATCTATGACCGATTTCTATTACCGTGGACACAGGCCTTTACTGTGTTTAAATTTTGTTATTAATGGGTAACTTACAGTACAGGTATTGCAAAAATAATATTTTATTTATGTATTTCAAATATACTTACGAATTCAAAGTAAAACAAAAAACCTTCAAATTAGTTGCCAACTATTTTGACAATTCGATAATCTGACAACTCAATAATAAGAGAATTACAAAGAATTCAGAATAGGATAGGTATGCAGCATAATACTTTGCCGTCATTATAAAAGTAAAAATAGATTTATTTTTAATGCGTAAACATGCTAATAATTTTTCTTTTCAAAAGTCGCCTTTTCAAAGTTAAAGTAATTTTTTCTTCAAACGTCATAAAAGTACGTTGTTGTGTATTTGTATTCAACAAGCAGAAGTTCAATATTGTCGCCGCCGGCGTAAATGAGTTTCCTTGGCAACACATTTACTCCGGCGGCGGAAAAAGTAAAATATCATGCAAAATAGTAAGGTTGTAATTCAATAATTAGACAGTTAAGAATAAAACAAATAAACAAAAATAACATATTCTGTGGCAACTAGAAATACTGGATACGGTAGAATATTTTTTGAAGTTTTGAGCATTTTTTAATGTTTTAATGTCTATTTTCTATGTTCGAAGAAAAAATAGCATGTGTTATTCGGAGTAAATGTGACTTTGTATGCTTCGCATGTAATTGTCCGACTCGCTTCGCTCGTCGTTCAAACTTACATGCTCAGCTTCCAAAGTATCACATTTACTCCTAATAACACAATATACTATTTTTCTGCACATGTAAACGTTTTCTGTTTGTTCCCAACAATCGACTTCGTATATCATGCACTGGTCTTTTTGCTATTTATTAATTATATGTCGTTCCGGCGGTACTAGTTTCCGGTTTTTCTAAGTTCTGGAGTCACGCTTTAGTTTGTTTCCGGTACACGAGTACGCGGTCACGACACGGGTGCGTTGTAACCGCGACGTGCGATTCTACACGCATGGAAACTAAGAGAAATGGGAATTTTACTTGTGGAAAAGTTATTAGTTGTTTGATGGTTCATTGTTAGTTGAAAAAGATAGAAGATATTTTCATTAGGTTATAGATTTTATGATGTATTGTTAGTCTCTAGTTTAATTGATAATTATTGTTTTATTGTTTATTGAAAGTCAGCAGGCGTTACGAAAATGATACGGAAAGTAGAAAGTAGACAAAATATGGGCAATATATTAACAGACATGTTGATTGGGTTGCCTGAGCTCGACGTATTTTAACAGGGTTTTGAAGTCCGGTAACTACATTACACGGTACAAATATCACGTTAAGATCTGCAATCTCAGAACTTCTACACCTAGAAATGTACATCATTTATTTGATCTTGGCCCATATCGAAATGTACAAAAAATCGTCTTTAAATTTATAGTCAAATGTGATAAAATTTTAAGTTCCAGAAGGTCCACCTTTGGTTTTTGTTAATTTATCAAGCTTCAAATTTATAAGCAAATATCAAATTATTTTGGTTTATTTCGTATATAAATATATTTTTAAATATAATATTAACATTTATTTGTATGTGCTTTGAACTGAATATTAGTAATTATGTCATTTTATATAAGTTTTTTAGTCATAATAGTAATTCACAATTCCTATATTGTAAAATTTACAATTTAGCTTGTTATTCCAACAATCAATATTGTCAAAAAAAAAAACTAAATAAAATTTCAATTTAACATATTGTCAAGTTGTTAATATAACTTATATATTTGTCAATATTATTTATTATTTCCTGGCTGAAATATACAGTTTAAGGCACAAATATCTCATTGAGATCTGCAGTTGCATAGCTGCCACGTTTATTAAGTACCGTAAAGCGCCAATAATCCGGATTTGATTTCTAATATTTAGCTTATACGTACTGTGCAATGCAGTATATTTTCTTTAAATAAAACATGTAAAATTTTATTAATAATGAATAGTTTCATTTATCCGCTCCTCTTCTCTAAACATCATAGTGATTTATGACCGATTGCATCTAATATTTTGCGTTGATGACACCCAGAAAGTATTTTATTGGTTCATTTCGAAAATCCGGATGGAGTCCGGTTCCAATTTATCCGTCTTATAGACGCTGTACTGTTTATAAATTTTTAAATTACGTAATTTATTTTACATCTATATTTGTATCGGTTAGTATATTTTTATTTTTTTGCAATTATTGTAAATATTGCGAAAAAATTTCAAACAAAATATTAAATTAAAATGCCCAAATATCTACAGTACCTACCTATAAGTTTTTCTGCGGGTTGTTCCATTTTTGCGCAAGGATATGCAACCTTTTTTTATGAAAAAATTCTATATATTTTTGCAAAATTTTAAAAATATTTTATTTCTCTTTTACTGAGTTCTTATTCGTTGTAGTGACTACAATTTTTATTTGAAATTTTTCTGTTTTGTGCTGTTTAGAAATTAATATTTTCGGAGGGTTATGTGGTGGACAATCTGATTCTAATGACTATATCATTTTTAAATTTCATTTTGTACCATTTAAAAGTTGTGTAGGCGGGAGGTTATGTGCTGCCCACATCAGATTTTTATTAATAGACTTATTGTAAATATTGGTTGATCACTTTTTTACCTTAAATGTTCTTCTGGCCACATAAGAACCTCTCTGATGCAACTTTAGTTACGCTAGTTATCAAAAATTCTATGTTCTATTTGCAATAGGATGAATAATTGGCCGCGAACAAGTGCCGCAGTACTTGAGGCCCTGTTTCGCTCAGCCCTATCGTGCAATAGATGATGATGATCGTCAATTAATTTTTTAGAAATTTCTGTCGGTTGTTGTAAAGAAAATCTGTGGTAATAATACATATAATCACCCTGCATAATTTCGTGCAACTTTTGCTTTCAATGTTTTCTTCGAGTTTACAAAACAATAATTAACATATATTATGCTAATATAATTTGCAGCTCATTTATATATCTCATGTTTATATTAATGAACCTTTGTAGCAATTTCTAAATTGTTATCTATTCGTTTTACGACTTGAATCCTACAATTTCTTTTACATAAAAATGTTAATAGGTCTCAATGATTGTAGACGTAAATGTGTAGTAAAAATAAGTTTATTTAACAAATGTACAGAATAAAAACATGCGTTTCTATAAATTACTATTCTAAACTATAATATCATGAATCAAATATTAAAAGTAATACTTGATTTTATCGTTAATGGCACCCCTGTTGAAATGTACAATTCTTACAATTAAAATATTCGTTGTACTCTTGACAATAAAATCGACTAGCTGCAAGAGTAGATCCATAAAATAACAGGAGTTTATTATCCACCATTTAGAAATCCATAAAAATGTAATTTTGTTACATTACTGTCTTTTACAAGCGCAATATAAAACACTCCTACGTGGAAACAGCACTTTGACCTAATTTGACATTTTAAAACTTTTGCAGTAGTTTTAGTTGTAATATATACATACAAATACACAGTTTAATACTAGAGTGTAATAAATATTTTTTTACAATGAGTTTCTGTTAATATTAACTATAAAATTTGTCCTAATTTTTGTAATACGCTCAAATCTACAAACTGTACCAAGAGCGTCGGCTTTACGTTTCCATTTGTTTCTAGAATAATTCATGAACGTTTGGCATTGAAAAATATAATTAGTCACCCTTAGACCTCCGTCAAACGTTCCTAAATTGTTTTGGAGAACAATACTTGAAATAAAACTGCTAGAAAACATAGTTGTGCACGACTTTTACTTGAAGCATTTTTCTCTAAAATAAATCAGGAACATTTGACAGCACAAAATATTATTATAATCCATTTCAGAATGAGAGAGTAGTATTGGATTTTTGTTAGCTGTGCAGCAAATAATTCCAGCAAGAAAAACAAGATATAACTTTATTAGGATGCTCTTAGAATGCCGCTCGCTTTATATGGAATAAAACTTACTTCTACAACGATAGAAACACCGCTATAAACGTACCGATAATCCGTTTTGGGCCGAAACAAAGACTCAGATAGTATTTTTCAAAGTTAACTGTTTATGTATTTATATTAAAGTTTTTTTTTACATTATCGAATTTAAAAGTGGTGGTGTTTCGCGCTACTTCACCATTCACTTGAACCTACACTAATTCAATTGGATTGAGTTCGCAGTAACAACGAAGTAGATGAAGTATCATAATACCCCGATTCGTTGCCATATCGTCAGTAGCAAGATTGAACATAAATTTCTGTTTAAGTAATTTAGCGATAGATATCTATCGAATTAAGTCTTTTCGACTATCCCTGAGCATACAATTATTGGCACGCCACTAAATTGTCTTTGACAGCCTGAGTTATTACTCTTTCTCATTTTTAAATGGAATATGGTCGTCTTTAGCCTTCTGTCAAACATTCCTAAATTATTTTAGATCGAAATTCTTCTAAATACTGAGACAGAATACAATTTTCTTCAATTCTCACTTAAAGCATTTTCTCTAAAATATTTCTGGAAAATCTATTACACGTTCCAAAATTATTTTGGTGAGAAATTTTTCTAATAAAACAGATGGAAATTTAGTTGTCTGCATTGTTTACTTAAAACATTTTTCTCTAAAATAATTTTGGAACGTTTGACGGCGCAAAATATGTCAAACGTTCAAGAATTATTTTAGAGAGAAATGCTTCAAATAAAACAGGTAGTAAATTTTGTTATCTGCATCATTAATGGCTATTTTATTTCCATTAAAGAGCTCATCAATAAAACATACGAGTCTCAAATATTCAAAAAAGCTTTCAGAACTTGTATATTGTATATTTAAACGTGTCTCATTTCACAAGTATCTTTTGTGTTTCATTTCATGTTAGCGTGGACTATAAAACAGTATTTTGGTAACACAATCCACAAACAATAATAATCTTGGAAAATATCAATTTAAATACCGATTGTGTAAGAACATTTATATTATTACTAATTTAACTTTTGTGTCAGGAAATCATGAAAGACTGGTGCGTTCTGTTGTTTTCATTCAAGAGATTTCCTATGATCTCTGATGTGTGCCTTGGGCATTACTTGAAGCATTTGTTCCTAAAATAATTCAAGAATGTTGTGTAGCGCAAAACTATTTAGAGCTTCACTAAATGTTCCTAAATTATTGTAGAAAATATGTTTCAAATAAAGCTGGTAGAAAATTTAGTGGTCTGCATGTTTTACTTGAAGAATTTCTCTCTAAAATAACTACATAAAGTTTTTAGAGCCTTTAGAGCTCCGTCAAACACTCCCAAATTATTTTGGAGAAAAACTACTAGAAACATTTGTGTACATTACTACAAACCTGATTCTTATTTGGCGTCAAATTCTAACCTAGCCTACATTACATCTTCCATCCAATCTTGTTTGATCATATCGGCGCCTTTCTCGCCAATCATAATCGTCGGGGCATTGGTATTACCACTTACAATCTGCGGCATAATCGACGCATCTATAACCCTTAATCCTCCCACTCCATACACCCTCAACCTAGGGTCCACAACTGCATCTGGATCCCAGTCGGGCCCCATTTTGCAAGTGCTAGTCGGGTGGTAGATTGTGAAGGTGAAATGGCGCATGCTGCATTCCCAATATTCGTCGGTATCGAATGGGTACTTCGCACAACCCGGAAATGGGATTTTGTGAGGTCGGGAGTTGAATCTTTGAAAAGCGGAAGTGTTTGAGACTGCAAGGGCTATTCTTATACCTTCCGTAAGGGTTTGGATGTCTTCTTTATGGGTGAAGTAATTTGGGTTGATTATTGGGTAATGGTTAGGATTGCTACTTCGAAGTCTGACCCATCCGGTGCTTCTTGGTCGTAGTAGCAGTGGAAGTATCGTCCATGTTTCTGCATCTTTCAATGGTTTATATACTGTGTTATATACACTATCTCTTAACCCAGTAATTTTTTTAACTTGTTCCCCGTCTGAGTTTACTGAGCTCGGCGCAAAATGAAACTGGATATCCGGCCATTCGATCGAACGATTTGCGTATTTAGTATTGACGAATGCTAGACCTTCAACTCCTCCTATAGAGGTCATTGGTCCTCTTTCCCTCATGATATACTCCATGATTACTGAAATACTTTGGTAGCGACTTTTCGTAAAGGTTATTTTGTCGTCTATAACAAATGTTAGACCTCCTAATCCTATATGGTCTTGAAGATTGTATCCTACTTTTAAATCGCTTAAAACTGGTATATTGTGTTGCTGAAGATGTTCGGAAGGACCTACTCCAGACAGCATTAATATCTGAGGACTTCCAATTGCTCCTGCAGACATAACAACTTCTTTCTTCGCCTTGACAAAGTACACTCGATTGTGCTTAACAAACCTGACCCCAAGAGCTCTTTTGGTATTAGGATCTATTAGAACTTTCGTAACTTGCGAATACATTGAAATGTGTAAATTTTTTCTGTTTTTCACTGGTCTTAAAAATGCTTTCGCTGTACTACATCTGCTGCCTCTTCTGATGGTACCTTGCGACAACATGAATCCAGCCTGGTGCTCCCCGTTCAAATCCCGGATGTTGTATCCCAGTTCTCGTCCGGCTTGGAGGAAGGCGATGGATAAGGGAGTCCTCCACGGTGATTCTTGGACAGTTAGGTAGCCGCCAGTTTTGTGGTAGGGAGTTCTTGCGAGGTACGGATTACGATTGTCCTCGGATTTGAGGAAGTATGGTAAGACGTCTTTGTAGGACCAACCTTCGTTACCATTCCGGGCCCAACTGTCATAATCATGGCGGTTACCTCGAATGTATATCATCGCGTTGAGGACACTTGATCCGCCGAGTACCTTCCCTAGAAAAATATTCAAAATTATTACTTTTCTAAGAAGTGTGATGATAAAATAACCAGATCAAAATTGGAACTGATTTGAACTTTGGGAATAGAAGAAAGTAAATGAGGCGAGATTCGGTGAATAGGGTGGATGTCATAAGATTCTGACTACGATCGTGAACAAGTAAAAAGACGACGACCTATTTCTTCGTCAGGGCAACACTTCGGTCCAATTGCACTGTCTGTCAAGAGGTTTTTGGCAAAACATGAGATCTCTGTGTTAGAACATCCATTCTATTCAATAACCATATATGAAAATATCAAAATTTAATTTTCTTTAACATGTTGTAATTCGTAAATGGTGACAGTTAGAGAAAACATTGAAACATTATTCTACTAACATAAATAGCATAATTTACTGAGATATTGCAAAATAACTTGATAGGGCTTCAAGTAAACTACCACTTCCGGTTATTGAATTATCACCGACAACTAATCAGTTCTACCCAAGGGGATACAGTTGATAGAGAAAACATTGAAACATTATTCTACTAACATAAATAGCATAATTTACTGAGATATTGCAAAATAACTTGATAGGGCTTCAAGTAAACTACCACTTCCGGTTATTGAATTATCACCGACAACTAATCAGTTCTACCCAAGGGGATACAGTTGATATATACAAAAATTCAAAATTTTCAGTTTAGTAGTTTTTGAGAAATCGTAACTCCAGAGATACACACAGCCAGACAGACATACACACAGACATCATCGTGCAACTATTAAAATCGTAATTTAGGGACTCTAAAACGTGCTCATTTCTATAATTCCCTTACAGGTATGTGACGGGAGGTAAAAATGCTTTGAGCAATAGAAAATTCGCAAGAACCATAAAGCATAAGGATCGTGTATATTGAAGAGGATAATGTTAAAATTGTGAAAGAAGGCCAATTAGTGATGTAAAATACCCAGGTATTTATTTTTTAAGGTAAATACCCAGGGTAAATACCCGGGTATTTACCCACAAGTGGGTGTATATTTATTGATTAATAATTGTGTAAATATGGGTATTCAATATCATTGAAAAATATATCAAGCCACATAAAAATAGGTTACCTATTTAATTTTTTTTTACTAAGGGCTGGTATGTCTAACCTCAAATAAACAAAAGATCAAAAGAATTTAAGTGCAATAAAAAAATATCGCATGAAAAGATGACAGCTAGAATAATAATCATCATTCAAGCTATGATTATGATGCGATTTTTTTTGTTTATTCCACAGATAAATTTGTTCTCTAGTTTATCTGAGATTGGAAATACCGGTCCTTATAAAAAAATTGTTTACATATTTTTCTAATTCCACAGGACACTTCATGCATTTAATAATGCGATTTTCCATTTATTTGCATGTACTTACAGATATTATGCGTAACAATATTTGAAAACTACTCCTTTTTCCTTCGAAAGGAAAGACTCCACACTTAATTTTTTTTCAAACCATTTTAATCAAGTTTTATGTTTGTCCTCGTGTTTGTCACTCAAAATTCAAATAGTAATTGTCGATCAGTCAGGCACAACCTACATTTATATGTTTAAATGCTAATTATAATAGCTATAGACATGTTTCGTAGAAATTTTACTTATTTGTACTAAATTGTAACCAAAATGTATTTTTGGGTAGGTAAATAGGCCTTGGGTAAATACCGGGTAAATACCCCAATTTTATTTACCTACCTATTGGGTATTTACCCGACTCACATCACTAAGGCCAATACTATATATTTATGTAATAAGTGCATAATTTAGGGTTTTATGGACAAAACACATAAGAAAGCGAATCAATAAAACCGTATTATGTACGTATTACATAAAATAATGTTTGTATTAAAGATTATTTTTATTTGGTTTAGAATGTCATTTATATTTGACACATGACGTTGACAAGAAATTTGATACTTTCGAAGCGTGCTTTCTTTTCTGTTGTTGGTTACCAAGTTTTTATTGTTTATTATTATTTGTTTTGAAACAATTGCGCAAGCTTTTCACATCTCAATCATTCTGACCTGTTATTATGGGAGAAGTCATTCAAATAATATCTAAACTAAATAATACTTCTAATTGTGTAATTAATGTTACCAATACTAAAAATGATATTCCCTTTTATTTAGCTAATAATTAAATGAAATTTATTTTGTCCTTTATTTTGATAATAGATGTTTTTACTTTATCAGTATAAACTAGCGCATAAAGAGCCACTTTAAAGAAGCTAAACAATATCAAAAACAAGTGATTATAATACAATTTAATATAATAGTACCTATATTATGATGCAAGTATATAATTAAGCTTTTAAAGCACGTACGACGAGTTTAAAAGCACGATGCGAAACGGAGTGCTTTTAGTGTCGCTAGTGCATGTGTGTCATACGCTATTTTTTATTGTACCTGTATTATAATCTGAAAAAAAAACTGGAAAGCAACATTTGGTTTTGATTCATTTCACAATTTTGCGCGTGACGTTTGACGTATATCGTTATATTGGTTAGCATTTATTGTTTACGTTACTATGTAGATTCATTTTTAGACAATTTGTCCAGACATTTTGGACAGATATTAATAGTAATTGCGTGTTTTAATGTTGCGTTTTCGCGCGCCCTTTATTTTATTGAACACAGATTTGATGCAGGTATAATAAAATAGATTGTATTTTTCTATTCCGGTTATTTGATGGTCACACCTCGTATATTACAAGTATAGTACCTCTGGGCCAGTTGCATCTATCCCCAATCATAGCTAAACAGTACGGCGATGGTCCCGGAGGCTCCGTCTGGTACATCCAGTCCATAGGCGACATCTGCAAATACCCAGACAGGGACGGAATATCTGAGATCTCGTTCTCATCTCCACCGGCTTCTAGGAGTAGCACTCTCCAACCTCTGACCTCTGAGAGTCTGTTGGCGACGACTGCACCTGCTGATCCGCCCCCGACTACGATGAAATCATACTCTGCTAGCACCTGCACAAAGAGGAATAATGTTAGTGATCATTAGAATTCAACTAAGTAAGATAAAGAACTTTAGACCAAAAATTTTATATCAACAGAGCTTGTTTAGTATATAAACATATATTTATGTACAGGGTGCCTACTTTTATTATACCTATTATATGATATAGGAAATACAATTTGTAAATGACTTTCGGAATTGGAAAGGAAAAAATAATAATAATAATAATAAACAGCCTTGTTAGGTTGTAATTATGTGTATTCGTTCATAAAAGTCGACGTTTCGGCCCTATTTGAGCCTTCTTCACAGACCAAATGAAATTCACATAATATAGTCAGTGTTGAGATAAAAATACAATATATTTTGGGAACTAAATCTTCGGTACCATATGGCAAAAACAGATAAAAAAAATTAAAAATAACCTTGAGGTATAAGAAGACTGACAGCAATTTGGTCTGTGAAGGAGGCTCAAATAGGGCCGAAACGTCGACATTTATGAACGAATACATATAATTACAACGCAGCAAGGAATTTGCAAGGAACGAATTATCTCCTAATGATTATTTTTTGACGTTTCTTTAAACCAATGAAATGCTTTATTATATATCACGTGTCTGTGTTTTAACCAATCCTGTCATTATTATACTGAGAATAATGCTCTTATGATTATTCCCGGCACTATTCTCTGTAGATTGTTTGTTTTTGTTGACAGGTGTCAGATGTCAGATAGTTATCATCAACACAAGTATGAGCAAAAAAGATAGATTTAGTGGCGTGCCTGATGATGAAATTAAAAAAATAATCTAATTAAATATAACTCGAGAGTTCGATAAATTAGAAAATAATTCTCCAGTATCTTTTTCAAATAAGTTTTCGAAAGATCTGTAAAATTATTTTCAATTTATTCTCACTCTCTTGTTATATTATTACTGAAAATTACATTGTATTTCCCATCTACCATAAAAAGTAGATAACCAGTATAATAAACGAAACAAATATTTTTGTAAAATGGTTAGACATTCTTGAAGAACGTGGTATAGATTTCTAAATTATGCGTAGTTTCAGAAGATAAATATAGAACAATACAACATGGAAAGTTACACTTAAATGGAGTCAAATTCACAACCATTGTTTGATCATTTTTATTAGGCACTTACATCTATTTACTTCTTTATTGTTGCGAAGAAACTGCGCTATTATTCTAATAATTAATTTACATATTTTCACAGTACATTTGAAACAATTTACATATTTATTTATTTTTTTCATTAAAATAAAAGCAAATACTTATCAAATATGTATTTATTTATTCATTATTTATAATTACATTATTGTACAAATAGAAATATTAGAATGTGGATTGTGATAATTTCAGTTCAATTCGCCTTCTTTTAACTTAACTCTACCTCCACTAACGTCTACTCTAAAGATTAAAATTTAATAGGGTAAAAATATTTACAAATTACAAAACATACGATGTTTTAGCTTTCTTTCACTATTTTAAAATAACCTCCATCATTATACACCTCCACGATCTCTACACCGCTCTATGCGAATTTTCCATTCGCCTAAGCATTATTGAAAATCATTTTTTCTACGACCACTATGAAAATTACCATTTTTCTACATTAAATAAAGCTTGAAAATTGTGCACAGTCGTGCGGAATATCATGGGCAATAGGCTATTCCACGATATTTTTTTTTTCTTGAAGTACATAAAAATTTAAGACCACATGTGAAAGTCCGAGTTAAAAATTCCGAAATAAACAACAACAACAAACAGAAATAAACAAACGGTGGTTCACAGACTTTCGAAAATTTGTTGGGAAAATTACAAGATAATATATATTTAAATTATTAGAGGAATAAAATAAATAAATGCACTTAATTTATTTCAGTTTTTGTCTCATTTTACAAAAACATTTTGACATTCTCGAAGTTAGGCAGTTGGCGGCGCTAGTATCGTACAGTTTTGCAATGAGTGCTACATATGAAGCAGCAAACACGCAAAGACAAGAAAATCATCCGAACATATCCGACATGCCCGAATATGTAAATTCTTAGTTAAGGTGAAGTGGGAGTAAACATTTGAATCCCATTTGCTGCACACGCCCTACGTCATCAAAAACAAAACATGCCGTAATAATTAAAGGGAGTAATTTATAATTAAAAATATGGAATTTTTCGCGTTTTTAACTCTTATCTTTCATATGTTCAATAAACTGTTACTATTTACGTTTATAGTGGAATAGCTTATTACTGAATCTTGCTGGCCCATTTTAATGACGTTATAGGCGTAATAAATAATCATTGAAGTGCGAGAAGAAGGAGAATAACAAAACATGATTCCACATGACTTCACACGCAAGTATAACCAACTTATAAATAATATAATACTATACAATATAAATATGTCAAGTATAATTAAATTTATATATCATATAACAATTATTAAATATTTCAGAGTTTATATGAACTTTGTTTTCAATATTGAGATTACATAGAAACTACAATATTATTTTTTTTAATAAAACATGTCCTTTATTTTTTATATTACAATAGATTTATAGTTGGTAACACTGCGCACATCTGCGCTTGCGCCATGCTTCATGCTTGTAATCATAAGCGTCAAATAGTTTGAGATGCCATTTCTTGTTTCTGAGGAGTTAAAATTATTATTAATTACATCTTGAGAAAAGTGTGATCGCAGAAAAAGTGTAATGCGCAAGTCGTGCAGAATAACTATTTCACGCTCGTGTGATTTCAACACTTGTTGCACAATATATTCATGGTTTCTGTCGTTTTTTTCTTTCACAGCTTCCATTGTCTCAAATCTGATTCCTTTCAGTGCTGATTTGAACTTGGAACATAGAAATAAGTCACAACGAGATCTGGTGAATAGGGTGAACATCAAGAGGTACTGACTAGACTTCCACAACCAATTGTGGAAACGCAAGTCATAGTTTTTCAACAGGACAACACTTAGGCCCAAATTACACCATCTATTTTTAAAATAAATATTTTTATTTGAAATCGGCACTAAAGTGCTCAAATATCGTCATTCAAAGATCAAAAATCGTCTCTAAAGTAACCCATTATACGACGATTTTGAGCAACCCAGTGTTGGCAACCGTTAAATAATTATTGTACAATGAGGATAATTTTGGCAGATATATTAACGTATGGGGTAAATAGCTCCGTGGTAACGTGTCGGACTGTGGATCGTGAGATCCTCAGTTCGAATCCCACTGCCGACAGTTACAAATTTAAATTTACCCATGTGGTTCCCCCTCCACTAACATCCTTGGGGGCTATGATTTGACGGCTGGTAACCGCATTTCATACGCAAAAATATATCACTTACCGAGATCTGCGTAAGCAGAGTGCCACACCCGTAATGGGTAAAAGGCGTGATGATATATTTTATTTATATTGACGTACTATAGTAAATTTGAACGTAACATGAAACAAAATTTGCAAAAATAATTAACTAATTAATTCCGATGACAAAATTGAGGACAAAACACATAATTTTGAGTGTTATTTACGATAACTTCACTTCTCGAGGTTAACAACACTGACTGTCAGTTTCAATAGACAACTGACAGATGTATAAACTTAACCTATATTGTAATTTTTTTACAGTTTTTTCGAATTTTAGATTTCAAATAAAACTTAATATGTACCTCGGCACTGAAGTTCCTTTTTATCACTCACATGGTTTATTTTCCTCGGTCCTACGGGCCCTGGCAACTAAATTCCATATTCGTGATAAAAAATCGAACTTCAGTGCCTTGATACATAACTATTAATAAAAACAGGAATTTTTTTGCTGATTTTTCTTTGATACATGTATCTATTATTTCGTAGGTGGGGGGAGGGGGTTATTATTTGTCGAGAGCGAAGAATGAATCCTGAGGGCGTAACCCGAGGGATGCTATCACTTGAAGCAAATAATGACACTTTGCTTACGTGTTATATAATATACACAATATTTTATATAAAACCGGAAAATTATGGTATTTAAAAAAATATACTATTGGCAGCATGTAAATCTAGTAAATCTCAATATTTAATTCACTGCCAAATGTACACCAATATGACATTACTTTAGGTTGGTTCTAATTTGCAATTAAATGTAATGAATAAAGACCAAACAAAATAACTGCCATGAGAGAAGCTCCCGCCATTTATTAAAAAAATTGTAGATAAATAAATAGGTTCCACTTTATATTATTTTAAATTTATTTTTCCAAAATCATTCCAAAATACTTCCAAAATAAATATAATAGTCAATTTTCTACTTATATGTTAATCAATAATAAATTAATGAAGAATACTAAGAAAATAAAATGTTTTCTAGGTGGTACTGCCAATTGCCTTGATTCACTTTATTTCTCAAGAGAGTACTTGTCATTTTTATTTCCCTAGGTAAATAATGAAGCAAATTAAGTAATAATTTTGATAAGAATAAAATTATCTTTATTTGTCGGTTGTATATAAACCCTATTATGTACGTGTTACATACAATATTTTATGTTTGACTGCATTATAGATTATTTTCTTTAACTTAGAATATTTATGTTTGACACGTGACGTTAACATGAAAACTTGGATAATATTAAACCTTTTTTTCCGTTGTTCGGTTATCAAGTTGTTTGTTTTTTAATTGTTTTTACTTTATCGTACTAGTCCATAAAAACTTTGTGGACACTAAACAACTTCATAAACAAGTAATTATAATACAGTCGAACATAAAATGATTTACGTACTGCTTTTACTAATGGAAATTGGAGGGGAGGGGAGTGTATTAAAAGTGATAACTTTAAAAATATGAAAAAGAAACAAAAAAATATATATAATTATGTTCAACATGTTACAATCAGAGCCCTGATAATGACAGCTGTAGCTGTCGAAATGTCGGCATAGTTTGTAAATAAATAATGGAGTCATTTATCATTAAAAAAAATATAAAACTATCTAAAATAAAGACTATCTACATTTTTAAATATTCTTAATTGTTATTCATTAAGCCACAACAATTTTTTTTAAATGTTGTTACGTCATTTCACAGGTGTTATGGATCTCAAACAGTAAGAATTGGAAATAATTGTAGTCACATAAATGTTCTATTTAACTAATAATAATTATTATTATAATTTTTATTTTTGGTTAAGGAAATACAGAGATTTCTACACTACGTCACATAGCAAATAATTATATAATTTTTTGTTCAGAAAATTTTTTAAATAGAATCAAAATAACTTTTCGTGGTAAGTAATTAAAATATACATGAATTCCATTATTTCAGGAAGAAATATGAATAAACTGTAAGAAAAATGTTTGGATACCACTGATAATTTTGGTAACCTATGTCGTTCAACAAGCCTTTAATTTCATTGAGTCGGTCTAAAGTAATATTTATTAGTTAGAAATAAATAATATATTATGTATGCACTTAAAATATAATTACGAATTAAAAGCAAAACAAAAAACTTCAAATTAGTTGCCAACCATTTTGACACTTCGACAATCTGACAGCTCAATAATAAGAGAAGTACAAAGAATAGGATAGATATGCGGCATAGCACTTTGACGTCATTATACACGATTTTAAAACTCAAATAGCTTAATAACTAATAATACGAGAGGCACTGCTAAAGTTCGCGGAATCAAGTACTCTCTGCATTTCCAGCGTTCTGCGATTGTCATATTCGTAAAATTTGACGTTTTTAAACTATAATGGGCTCATAAACCATAAACGAAATATGACCAATTTATATCAAAATCGTGTAACACTTATGGAATAATTAGTAGTGAAGTATTTTTTTTCTTTTTAATATTTTGCAGTAAAGCGATATAACGAATTGAACATACTTTGACGTCACAGGTACCGTTATTGGCCAGAAATATGAAAATTGCAAATCGCGCGTCTGCCGCTGCGCCCAACGCCTGTTGTGGGCTGAAATAGAACTACGAAATGTCATTTCATATTTTTGTTTGTTGGTATTTAAGATTATATTTGTTGGGCTTCTATTACTTGCTTTATAATTTCACTGTTTTATTGTGCTGTGTTGAAAATCTATTGATTAAAATTGTGTGTTGAGGTTAGGTTACATCACTACTAGCGCCACTGTCCTCAAACTTTTGTTGTTATTTACTCGAATATCAAGTAAAATACTCTTAAAGTTGTCAAAGGAATTTTGCCTTAGTTTATATTAAGTTTAATTGTTGTAAATTAAGACTTATAATATAAAAATATTATTTTTATATTAAAAAATATATAATATCTACTATCATGGAAAATCGTAGTCTTAGTGCCGCTGGTGTAATACCTGTGACGTCACACAACGTCACAGAAACTTTGAAAAATCATATCTCGGGTAATACAAGAAATTTTCACATCGGGTTTTCACTGATCGCCATATATTCTAATAAAGTTTCATAAAAAAATTTAAAAAAAAATTGGTTTATGAGCCCATTCAGTTGACAGTTCGATTTAAAACTGCTCGGTTTCGTTTCAAAAAAATTTAACGGGAGTAATAATTGTGTGAAATATTTTAAATAATCAGTGGAAATAGATTTTTTCTTTTAATTATATTTTATTTATATTACTTGTTTTTTACACGTCAAAATTACTTCACAATTTAATTACTATTCTTTTTTATTTTTTACTAACTTGATCATAATAGTGATAAATTTTAACAAAATATGGAAATTTCGAATCGTGACTTCCGAGTGATGATTTTTTATGATTTTCGATACCGCAGCAATGTGTGGAAAAACTTAATTCGTTATTTGGGGATGAAGCACCATCCAAAACTATGGTTTACAAATGGTTCGCAGAATTCAAGCTTGGAAGACCAACGTTTGATGACGCTCTTCGCGAAGGTCGTCCATGCACCTCTGTTGTCGCGAAAAATATTGATGCAGTGCGTGAAATGATTTTGTCAGATCGGCATGTGACCTATAGTGAGATAGAGGCATCCTTAGGCATTGCAGCGAAACAAATACATACGATTTTGCACGATCATTTGCATGTCAGGAAGCTTTGCAGTCGTTGGATCCCACACAATTTGAAAGAAGAACAAAAACAGGCACGTGTCAAGTGGTGCAAGGAAATGCTAAAGAAATTCGAAGGGGGTCGTTCAAATTCGGTATATTACATCGTAACAGGCGACGAATCTTGGATTTATTCATATGAGCCTGAAACTAAACAGCAATCGACTGTATGGGTGTTCCAAAATGAACCTAAACCCACAAAAGTGGTGCGTTCACGAAGCGTTTCGAAAAGAATGATTGCTTGTTTCTTCGGAAAAACCGGTCATGTTGCAACTGTTGCATTAGAGGATCGAAGGACAGTTAATGCTGACTGGTATACTTCAATTTGTTTGCCGGAAGTTATCGCTGAAATCAGAAGGAACAACATAAACCGGCGAATCATTGTTCATCATGACAATGCAAGCGCTCACACAGCACGGCGAACTGTAGAGTTTTTGACCAGTAACAACATCCAATTAATGACTCATTGCCCATATTCGCCTGATTTATCGCCCAATGATTTCTTCCTATTTCGACATATCAAAAATAAAATGCGTGGCGAGCGTTTTTCATCGCCTGAAGAGGCCGTTGAAGCATTTAAATCATTTATTTTGAAGGTACCTCGCTCAGAGTGGCAAAATTGTTTTGAAGATTGGTTTCGTCGGATGCAAAAGTGTATAGATTTTAAAGGAGAATATTTTGAGAAGCAATAAAGCGATTTACATAACGTAATTTGTGTTTTGTTTTACATTTTCCGCGAACTTTGGCAGTGCCCCTCGTATTTCGTAAATATCTATTATATGTAATACGATGTTTTTGGGTCTAGTCATAATATAAATGACTTATTTGACATTTTGTGTCTCTAGTAAAAGGCCCCATTGAATTCGAATAGTTTTTTTATTTATTTTTTAACAGCAA
The DNA here is from genome assembly GCA_963942605.1 of Poecilus cupreus. Classification (NCBI taxonomy): domain Eukaryota; kingdom Metazoa; phylum Arthropoda; class Insecta; order Coleoptera; family Carabidae; genus Poecilus; species Poecilus cupreus. Next base: position 17,978,849 of record OZ012729.1, read on the forward strand.
AATAATAAATTATATTCTGGTAAATCACTTTATCACAATTATATCCACCTAAATCTGCTAGAAATATTAATAAATATTTGATATGAGTTATTGTACAAGGTAAGGTGACTAACATTTTTTACATTCTGGTTTGTAACACTTGAAATAACTCAAAAACTAGCGGACACCGTTAGTTCAGCTAGACGCGACCTCAGCATGTTTGGTAACCGCGCGTTCTTTCAACTGAAGAAAATATATTTTAATTTCTAGACATTGTGTAACAATTAAATAAATTCGTTTCATATGTACAAGTATGTACTTTCAATTTCAGTGATTACTTTAAATAAGAATACATTTGTTTTTAATTATTTTATCGATAGCATTTCTTTCAATTTGCATTTTTTTGTCTGAATATATTTCCTGTTGACCTTTGTGAAAGTAGGACATAAAATCGAAATACAGGAAGTCTCAAAATATATATATTTTTAATAATTCTCTCACACAAATTTTGCAATGAAATATTTAACATTTAAAAAACACTTGACCTAGTTATCTTCATACAATAATTTCTGAAAATGACGCAACTTACAATTCATTTGCTGAATGATAAATACTTATAGTCAACGTGAAATCGAAGACAAACATTCTTATACTTTCTATCGGAAGTAATACTACTTTATACCTCTGAAACACTCTTCCGGTATATCACATAAAAATACAAATATTTTACAAAATATTTACATATGTAATTATACTTACACTACTAATAAAGAAATTAAAAGTTTTTGGTACGTTTCTCTTATTTTATTGCTAATTTTTCTCACATTGCTTTTAGGGGAAAGTGTTATTATTTTGGAACACACAAAATAATTTATTGAAACTATGGCAATGATTGGTATTTCTAAATTAATGAATCACTTCTTTTATTAAACGAAAATGACTAGTTTAGCTATTTGCTGTCAACAGATCCCAAAGTAATTTTTAAGTAAAATATTTAAGGTCAACCATACGGGCTGAAGATAGCGCAAGATGAACTTGACTTTTTTGAAACAATATATCATTATTATAATAAATGAAACATATAATGTTTTATACCTACATTTGTCGATAAAAGTCCAAAGTTTTGTAATAAATTTTAAAAAGCTAATTTTGTTTACAAATTATACATGAACATAATTTTCAAAGTAGTAAAATATATGTCACACATTCCCATGAACGACTGCAGTAATGCAAATAATTTGTATATTTATAAATAACATACTAAAATTATTTTTCATTTGAATTTACAGTTTTTGAGAACCAATTAAAAATATATCAAAAGTGTGTTTCTTGGTATATTTTTATTTGTTTCTCAAAAACTGTAAATTCAAATTGACAATAAACTTAGAATGTTATAGATGATCATATTTGCAAATATACGAATTATTTTCATTACTGTAGTCGTTCATGGGAATGAGAGACACAGTATCAAAGTTCTGAATTTTTGACCAATTAGGCTTCAACGAATATTTTTTTATAGTTGAATGTTTCAGTTATCCTTTTCATCCACATATATAAATACTAGAATGTTCAAAGACCTTACTGTAATAATTGTTTTGTTCTTCGATAAGAATAATTGTAAGAAATAATTTATTCAAATTTGAATTTGCAAAACAAAATTCATGGGAGTGAACGAACCCAACGAAAATTTGTACTTCATCTGACATTGCAATGTATAAGTCACTGTAAAAATCCATGAAATTTTGAAGGATGGAGGTTGTTGAACCATAAAGAACATGAAAATAAAGGAAGAATTCAGAATTTGCTGTTTAAAAAAAAATAGGATTCGTTCTTACGGGCGCGTATGTTTGACCTTAAGGAACGTTGACTGCGGAAATATAAAAGTGCCTAACTGTTATGTTTTAAAAGACCCTGTCTTTTTTAGACTCAAGTATTTAATTTTACTACACTACAAATTACTTAATTTACCTTGAATATTTCAAGAAGGAACCAAATTTTATTTATTTATTACTTATACGATACGTATTTATAAATTTCATGGCAATTCACAGAGATAATTTGATTTTGGTGGAAGTTTACTGGACTTAAAACAATAATTCAATTTATTTTAAGTATAAAAGCAGCTACAAAAAACTTTTTAAATGATAGATGTTATCAATAATATTTGTTATAACAAATATTTATGTAACAAGTATACAATTTATGGATTTATGACAGTATAGAGGTCGAGCAAGGCACTTACAAATCGAGTCAAAAAAACCCTGTTATGTACAATATTTCTTTTTCTACCGCATTACAGATTATTTTTCTTAGTTTAGAATGACATTTATTTGACATGAAAAAATTTGATAAGTTCGAAGTGTGTTTTTGTCTATTGTTTATTATTTATTGTTTTTACTTTATCGGACTAGTACATGAAGAGCCACTTTATGAACGCAAAACAATATCGTAAACAAGTGATTATAATACAGTCAAATATAAAAAATGTCATATGCAATTTTCTTGTATCTGATAGATTAAATTCAATAATATATTGCAAACAAATAACGAAAAAAAACTTTCAGAACTCAAAGTACATCTCATATAAAAGAGTTTTTCCTATTTCACGTTCACAAAGTCGATTTTGTGACACTGTTTTTGGGGAACTTATTATTTGCAAAATTGTCAGTCTGTCATTGCTCACGTAAAATTATTGCAATTAGTTTTTTTTTTATTGAAGTAATAACACAAATAGTCAAACTGTAAAGCACTATATTTCATTAATATTACAGGGAAATGTACTTATTTATTTTTAATTTAGTTGACATTGTGAATGTGAAATAGGAAAAGTAATAGAAAAACACGTGTTTCAATACTTGATTGTAATATTCGTATGCCAAAAAAAGTCATTATAACACTAGTTGTTCAATATACTATTGGATTAATTTCTGTAGAATGAATGGTTATGAAAAAAAGAGAATTTTGAAAGCTTTTCGTCCAAAAAGATCAAAGAACAAACTTGAATCGGAAGATAATAATAAACTTTTGTTTGCTTTTCTGATCTACGTCCAAAATATTACAAACAAGCAGAACTGGCCAAGTATTGCAATCAAAATACTTAAATTTTCATTTTCATACTTAAAAATTTCAAGTATTAAGTAACAAAAAAAAATATACTTCAGTACTAGTATTAAGTATTACAGGACACCAAAAATTGATACTTAAATATATAAATACTTAGGTATTTCCCAGCTCTGCAGACAAGATTGGAAGAATACTGCCTCTGTTTTATAAGTCATAATTTGTTGTTCTATTTAGGGCCGGTATTTCCAATCTCAAATAAAGTAGAGAATAAATTAACCAGTGGAATAAACAAAAAATTTCGCATTAAAAGGTGACAGATAGAATAATAATCATCATTTAAGCTATGATTTTGATGCGATATTTTTTGTTTATTCCAGTGCTAAAGTTATTGTTCAGTTTATCTACGATTGGAAATACCCGTCCTTAGTTGTTTATGTTATTTATTTAGAGTTACGTCATTTATTTACGGTCAATAAAAGTAACGACCCTCTAGTGAGCAAATTTGAAACCATGTTTGTTTTGATTTCGTGAACTGTCTTCTCATTTCTTGACAGCAACAACAGATTAAATAGAGAACACCGCAATAATTAACATTGTTACCTATATTATAGGTAGATGTTAGTATTTGTTTCTTATTTGTACTGTACATATACCAATATTTCCAGGTTAGAATACTGGTGTTTGTGTGTTTGATGTGAATGTGTGAGAGAAAAGGTATCATTGTATTTGTACAAATAAAATGTCGTCACGAATATCACTCGAGAAAGTTTATTACTAAACATGAATGAAAATTGTTCAATTTTCAAAATTTCTTCATTGCAATATGAGCCAAATTTTGTATTTATACAAACAAAAATACATCATTTTGTAAATGGCTACATTCCAAACATTAAATAATTTTTTAAAAACTTAATCCAAAAGTCTTTTATACTTGTGGTTTTGAGGAAAAAACAGTTAAGTCACTTTTTTGGACAAATTGAGTTAAGTACTCACTTTGATAAATTTTTGTGGCCTCAAAACAATGTTATCTGATATATACTTTGCAATCTCGTAAAAATATATAATTTAAAAATTTTATACAGTTATGTTGTAAATAGAAAGTGGGATTGACATTTGATAAACAAAACTATTAGTTTTGAAAATATAATGTTAATTCTCAAGTGTCAAAATGATTGTTTTTTACCCTATTTCGCGGCCGTTGTTAATGGTAACTGCGTAAAAAACAATCATTTTGAATTCCATGGCCGTTAATTTCGTTGAATTTCGCGGTCTGCATTGCAGCTGTGAAATGCTTAATTCCCGTCTGGTTGCACAAAACAGTATATTCTATAACAAGTAATGGAATGGCACATATTCCACGCGAGCAAAAAGTTTTTTGCGAGTGTAGGATATGCCATTCCTTTTCAAGGTGTAGACTATACTTTCTATAACAAGATTTTTAAAATTATACAAAAAATACAAATATAAAACTGTTGAAAAGGTCAAACTCAAATAAATAAAATTACAACAAACAGACGTAACCATAGTAACTAAATCAAGATACTTCATATATCACGCTAATATGCTGTTCTGATTCGTCGAAATTATTCCATACGCGGCGTATGGAATGATAGTTGTTCCAATACAGTTTTTAGTTGTAGAATGTGTTTCCAAAACAGTGTTATAGGAATGTATTTACAACAATTTGTGAAAGTTGTTTATACTTTTCTTTAAAATACAAATGATATCAGATAGGTATTTAAGAAGATAACTTGTTAAACTTTAAACGCAAATAACTCGAAATCATATAATAGTAACTTATCTGATTTTTCCTCAAAACCAAATATATTAATAAAACATGTGTGTCAACCAACAACTTAGGATGAATTGTACATAATTTAACAGTTCTGTGTTATGTTAATCGCTCCTGAAGAAGAAGAACAAATAGAAATTGATTTCGTAATAATTTTCGACGTTACTTACATTCGCAATATCGGTAGCTCGAGTCTCAGGATCAAGATGGTTATATCTGAAGAAGGTGAAGCCAATTGTTATCAAAGGAATGATACTTAAAAGAGCCATAGGGCTCGAACTGATTCCAAGGGCTGCATTGGCCACCGCCGCAATTATAGGAGGCATGATCAAATATTTACAAATCTCTCTAATTTTTCTGAATACAGCCCTGCTTTCCGCCCTACATCCACATGCCCATATTAATCTCGTGCCCTATAATCTTCGGGGTATAATTCCGTATAGAAATCTTCTTTGCTTCGGTCCTTAGTAGCGATCGTTCTTTGTCTAGACAAGATTTGATGAACAAATGATGCTTCATGTAATCACGCACTTGGTGGTTGTTGGAATCCACTGGTTTCGTCCGATCTAATTGTTGGGAGTCACTGGTATTTGTGTATTTTAGTAGTTTGGGGGTTGAAGACTCTCTGCCCATTTCCTGGAGGTTGGGAGCCGCTGGTTTAACTGAAACCAAATTAAATATAAATTACTATTGTCATATAAAACACGTGCATTGTTATTTTAAAATGACATGTTTGTAATATCCTCTCTTGCATTACCTTTCATTTCGTGTAATTACGAAATGACACCAATTTTTTGATAAATATTATAAGATATATTTTGGGTGTGAATGGAATGGGTGTGACCTGGGTATTAACGAAACAAGAAGAACAAATAGTAGAAGAAAAAAGATTCCAAGAAGAAAGAATGCCAAAAGTAATCATAAGTAGAAGACAAGATGGAAAGAAGAAAGCAGGCAGACCGAAAAAGCGATGGCTGGACAAAGTTGAAAAAGATTTAGAAGCAATAGTAGTTACAAAATGGAGAAATATAGCAAAAAATAGAAAAGAATTGAAAGAAGTCCAGGGCCTACAAGGCCTACTGAGCTGAATTATATATGTATATTGGGTGTATTAAAGATTATTTTAGTTAAAATGGATTCAAATCAAAATTGTAAATAATGGCTGGTAATTTGAGCTTTGTTTTTAGGTATACTAAGAGAAATAAATGTCTTAATATAATTTTAGAAGCTTGCACTTTTCTTAGTCCACCCAAAAACAGAGCACGTGTTACCAGCAAATATGTTTTTTGCCGATTTTCATTACAGGTGACACTTTACGGACTCCTAACAGTCTGTAAAGTGTTATTTTTATGTCTAGGCTGTACAAATATTTTACAGAGCAATCATTCAACAAAAGTATGGCAACGTAATTTGACAGCGATTACCCTCAAAATATGTACATAAAATAATCACTAATTTAATATTAATTAAATCGACAAAAAAATTGTGTTCAACTCGGCACCAAACACAGATTTATAGCTTCGGCAGCATTCATTGCTTCGGCTTCGCCTCGTCAATCTGGTATATTGCTGTATAGTTAAACAAATAACTATTCTCTGCAAGTCTTATTTGAAGCACTTTTAAAAACTAATTTCAAAACGCATTTGCTGACGACTTAGTGGTTAAAACAGGGAGTGAAGAAAAAATGTTAATAATTTAAATATTTGGAACGAAACGATTGAGAAATATGACTGAAAATTAATGCTAAAAAGACAAAGGCTATGGTAATGGGAAACTTGACTATTAATAAAAAAAGAAAAATAGAAAAGTCGAATATTTTATTGTTGACAATAGAATACGATTCAGTGTCTTGGAACGAGAACAGAATATAATGGTAAACAGGACATTGACATAAATGAAAGAATAGACTAAACTTCAAGAAACTTTTATGCAATGAAACACAGCTTCATAGACAAAAAAAAATACAGGTTTATATTGACATGCGCTTGCGAGTCATGGGTACTGTCTCAAAGAATTAAAAGCAAAACTCATGTGCTGGAAATGAAATATTTAAGAAAAGTACAATGAGCAACAATGTTGAAATGAAATAATAATAAAAAAAAAACAACTGTAATAGACTTCAAAGGAACGAGACAATAATCTTGGTGAGGCCATATGATAAGAATGAATGTATCGACACTGGTGCGGCAAATTTGGATGTCAAATGTGTAAGCAAAAATCTGTTGTGGGCACCACAATACCTCCCGCCTTAGATTTCTTATCGAATAATGCAGGAACATGTACCACTTCTATCAAGAAACGCTCATCCCTTCAAAAAAATTATGATACATGTCAAAAATTGACATTTTCAACCGTTGTTTAGTTTTTTTAGAAAAACACAGGTTAGCAGTTTTAAACAAAAACATCAAAATATAATTTTACTTTAACGTGTTGTAATTCGTAAATGGTGACAGTTAGAGGAAAATGTTTCAAACAATAGGTAATTGTAGATAATAATATTTGAAACATTATTCTAATAACAAAATTATCATTAGACCATAATTTACTGAGATATTTTAAAATAACTTGATAGGGCTTCAAGTAAACTACCACTTTCGGTTATTGGATTATCACCAAAAACTAATCAGCTCTTTCAAAGAGGATACAATTGATATATACAAAATATCAACATTCTCAGTTTAGTAGTTTTTGAGAAACCGTAACTCCAGAGATCCACACAGACTGACAGACAGACTGGCACACTGACCGACAGACAAACAGACAGTCACACACGCAGACATCATCGCGAAGCTATTAAAATCGTATTCTAGGGACCCTAAAACGTGCTCTTCCACTGAAAACGCACTACACAATTTTTAGCATGATTCCTATACCTCCCTTACAGGATGAGGCGGGAGGTAAAAAGGGATTGTGAAAAACCAAAAGACACCTGGGATACCATTATCTACAAGACTTTCAAGTAGAGGAACGTTACACTGCAAGATACATGAAGAATGGCGATGAATAGAAACAGTGTGCATGATTAAGAGACTGTAGGGTATAAATACCCTACACGTAGGAAAAGAGATTTAGCATGTTAAATAATATTTATGTAATTTCCTGTTTCCCTAATCATTTTAGGAAAAAATGTTTCAAATAATACTTGAAGAAATTTAATTATTTGCATCTGAATCAGTGAACAAATTTTTATTTTGATTGTCTAATAAAGGCCAAAAAACGTTTAAAATTTTGAAAGTAATATATAAGAGTACTCTAAATACCTCAAAAACCGAGCCCCAGTTCATCTAGTGTTCCACATTTTTTTAATTTGTTATTTCACTCGTAATGGTTCCTGATAAATATAATAAGAAAATTATGCAAGTTCAACTTCCTAATAATTAATTAAATTGCAAAAAGAATGAATAGTTTTAATTGTAGTAGATATCTGCAGATATCCGCATTTCTTTTACATTAAAATTATGTAAGTATTTCAAGAAGTACGTACATAACTTCTCGTTAAACTAATCAAGACAATTAAACTTAAGAAAAATATCCGATGAACATTCTTGAAACATTTTAGAGAAAAACACTTTCCAGAAACGTGCTTCATTTGATAAATAAATCTTTATTTATTCTTTAGTAGTCAGCGGAGGTTTAAATCAGCTCAAGAAAAATAATAACAGTAATTAGGTCCTTAACTGTCATTAAACACAACGACAAGAAATAATAATACACCGAGAAACATTTTCTCCAATTATTGAAACATCTACTCGATATATTGTTGATAAATAATCATGCCATACTGCTATGCTAATACTAATTCAACCACAGTATTCATGAAGAAGTATTTATAGTTGTATTGAATGATGAATATGAAATAGGTGTTATTCAATTGATTTACATGTCATACATAAAAGAAAAGATATATGAATAGATAGATATGATAGAAAATTTAGTTTTACCTAAAGCAAAATTTACTTAGCCACTTATAAACATCAAGAGTTCTTTAATTAATTTTAAGAAAAATGTTTCATGCCGGGGATAGAATTGAAATGTAGCGTATATAGATTTTATGCAATTAACAAAAACAATAACAATTAAGACTTTTTAAAAGTGTAGATAGTCTTCAATTTAAATAAAATTTCATTAAAAAAAATTTTTTTAATAGTGAAAGACCCTATTTGAGAGTTAATTTATTCCATATTTTTCTTCAAATAAATATATTTTGCTATCTTTAGTCCTCTTTCAAGGGGTTCAGGAATCATTTTAAAGAAAAATGTTTCATACAAAAGTGGTAGGAACTTTAATTTTTTACAAGTTTTACTTGAAGCATTTTTCTCTAAAATAATTCTGGAAGGCTTGAAAACGCAAATATTTCCCATAACTCGGCCGCTTGGCACTCATATTTTACCAACCCCTGAATGTTTAAGGGTTGAATAAGCCTAGTTAATTTATTTTTGTTGTATACCTTTTTAATTAATAAATATAAAACAAGCTAATAATTACCCAATAATAAGCTTCCACGGAATGTACAAAAAGAAAAATTAAAGATACTAAATTAATGTTGTATACAAAATTCTATGCAATACCTACATTCTCAATTTTTCACTTGATTAAGTGTTGAATTGAAAAGGTCCAAATTCTACATTCACTATTACTTTGACATAATTCTAAGTAAATGTGAATTTTTATAAGTGTAACATTTACAGGTTAGACTATTAAGAAAAGATTATTATTTCGCGTTGATTATCCAGGTCTTTGGGTAAATGGAACTATCTAGAAAACTATAAGAGTCTTCTTCTAAGTCGTGCTTTTATTTTCTCCGTAACTACTTCAATTTTAAAGTGACACTAATTGTATTACACACCTGAGTTACAGGTGTAAAAAAGTTTCTCCGCTAAAGACTTGCTACTTTCAAATACACCGCCGTGCCATTATTAAATATAATAATATTATTTATATGCGAGGTACTCTTCAAAAGTTACAATTAGTATTGTTTAGACAATGTTAAGTTGATTTGAAACATTCCCATAAGATTTTGACAGAGATCTTGCTTCCATTGCTAGGTTCTTACTTGTATTCATTTATTTAAATCTCATTCGCAACATTTATTTTCTTAAATAACCGATTTTTTGTTTAAGTTTTGTAAAATACTTATTAAAATTCAACGTTTCGAACTACTTTGTGTAATTCTTCGTCAGAAAAACAACATAAACAAGCAAATAGAAACAATATAAAACAGAGAAAGCCATAATTTATTGTTATTTAGTTACTGTTTCTATATACTTGTTTATGTTGTTCACTTGTTTTCTTGGCGAAGAATTACGTACAATAATTCGAAACATTGATTACTATTCACAGGTCTATACTAAGGGCTACTAACTAGAGAATTTTAAGATTTAATATTGTTGTTATGAAAAAAATGTTAATCTCCAAGGTAATCAACAACTTTTGCAAAGTAAAAGTGCCGAATTTTAAAATGTCCTAGTTAGTAGGACTTAGAATTTTTTTAAATATTTTACAAAACTTAAACTAGAATCTTTTTTTGCGAAGATGAGAAGCGGATTAATTGCTTTGATCATATGCTGCCTCATGAGTGGATAATCATCATCACAATCGAATATATTTTTCAGTCGGATTCGAACCCACGACCTCTGATGTACTAGGCTAGTGATAAAGCCACTACACCACCGAGATTGCCTCCAAAATATTTAGTTTATTACTTTGAATTCTGAAAGTTTCTTCAAGTTTCTATTTTCCTCTAATACAGTGTGTTAGGGAATGCTTTGGCCAAACTTTAAGGACAGCTCTATAATGAAAATGCAACAAAAAGTTCCTTAGTCATTTTTCGATTTTAACAACCTTTTTTTACGTAACATTTACTTCAAATTTTGAGAACTGCTGAAATAATTCTTTTTTTTTCATTGTACGAACTGTACTTTAATATAAAATAGTTGTTTTCTAGCAACTACGAACAATCTGTATTTTAACAATTTGACTTAATTGTGTAAAGTTAAATGTTGCTTTAATTTATAATTTGAAAAAATGTCTCAATTTTCATTTGAAGAATACTTAAACATACACATTGTTTATGGTGAGAGCAACGACAATGCTCGAAAGCAGTCCAAAAATATACCAAAAATATATGGAACATTATCCACACCGCGGGGTCATATGCCATTTCGAATTTATTTTGACGTTTTATAGATGTTAAGGAACGTAGCTTAAAATTTTTAGTAGGCATATATTATTTCAGTATTTCTCAAAATCTGAGGCATGTATAAATCATTTATTTCTCAGGAAAGTATGAACCAGAGATAAAAATGGATCAAGACTTTTTAACTCCATTTATCATTAAGAAGCTATCCTTCAAAATTGGGCAAAGCATTCTCTAACACCCTGAATATTTCCAGAATTTTAAATACAAAAATAATTTTGGACTACCCTTAATATTTGAGTAAATAATTTGGACAAAACTCGTTAAGAAAGGCTTTGGTTGGTTTATACTAGATTTTATTTACAAATTTAGATTTTAAATCTATGAATTTCTCGTTCTTACGGAATTTATTAACGTTTCATAAAACCTATGAAATGCTTCATTGTATGACACGTGTCTGTGTTTTAACCAATCCTGTCCTTATTATACTGAGAATAAAGCTGTTGTGGTTATTCCTGGAAATAACCTCTGTAGCTTTTTTGTTTTAATTGTCAGTTGTCAGATAGATATCATCAACATAAGTAAAAAATGAGCAAAAAATAGATTTAGTGTCGCGCCTGATGATGAAATCAAAAATAATCTAATTAAATATAACTCGAGAGTTCGATAAATTAGAAAATAATTCTCCAGTATATTTCTCAAACTTGTTGCCATTTATCAATAGCCACGAAAGCCCGTAGGTCTGGAAATAAGTTTTCGTAAGATCTGTCAAATTATTTTCAATTAATTCTCACTCTCTTGTTATATTATTACTGAAAATCTGCACCAATCACTTCAGATTTTTAACATAAATGTTTTTATGTTGCCAACTTAATTTTATATGTGCTGTTATTCAATTAAAGATATGAAATTAATATCATGTTTAACACTCTCCGCATCCATGTTACCACAATATTTATGATCATACATAAATCTGTTTAACTAATACGTTTTAATTTTGTTACAGTTGTTTTGTATCCCAGTCAATTTGTGAATGATTTGCATTCTAAAATTTATAATTAGAATATGAAATATGGCTGCTTTATACTGGATATAATTTACAAGTCTAGATTTCTAGATTTAATTTACAAATATAAAATACATTACACTGATTTATTTTAGATTTACAAAGTTATGGATTCAAAATTTACATTTAAAATATCACCATATTTCATATTCTAAATCTAAATTTCCAATCAATCACAACTTGACTAGAAAACAAACAACTGTAACAACAATAAATTGTGTCAAGAATGTCAAGATTGTTAGTTAAACTAATTTATTTGTGATCATCATAAAACATTGTTGTAACATGGATATAGAGAGTGTTAAATGTGATTTAATTTACAATCTTTGATTGGTGAACATCACATGTAAAAACAAGTTAAGAATTTAAAGTTAATTGTAGATTTAGTATCATATTTCTAAACCTAAATTTGTCAATTAAATCCAGTATAAACCAGCCATTTGTTTTCAAAAACTGTTATAATTGTAATAAATATATCATCAGGCCTTCTATTCATTTCTTAGTGTGGCACTCTGCTTAGAGCAGTGATATATTTGTACACGTATAGTGCCGTCAAATTACTGTCCCTAAAGATGTAATTGAAAATTGACTAGTACAATTAACAAGATATTTACCTCATTTTGTTTAGAATCCAATAACCTCCAAACAAATTTCAATATCTAAAGTTATTTTAAAATATATTTCTTTGACAAACTCTAATGCACTAACAAGTTCTTATCACGTCCACTAACTATATACCACAAACACTAATTCAAATCACTTTCTTAACGTTCATTATTCTTTACACAACATTTTCGCAACTTCTTCGGCCGCGTCTTCCGATGGCTAAGTTACCGCCAGACTGAAATTTCACATGTCATACAGAGTTGACTGAGCCGGAGGATTTTTCTCGGTAAAACCGGAGCAGTTCGACTGGAATCGGGCGAAATCGGAGGCGAAATGTCCGGAGAAAGGTGTATGAAACTTTGGAATTGTTAACGTGTTTTTCGGAAACTAAAGTGAATGCGGAAATAATTGATATTTATATCTTTATTATTATTTTCTGGTATGTTACAATATGAATTAATATGTTTGTAATTATTTTTCGATTCTGAAACTGTATAAATAGTTTGAAAAATATAATAGAAGTCATTCCTCTGCCTGTCCTTTAATACAGTAGACAATTGCGTTTTTTAAATGTATTTTTTGAGAGTTCTAACTGCATATTCAAGAATGAACCAAGGAAAATAGCGCTCTTAAAATACCTGTTCCACAATCTTTGTAAAAAATTAAATTGAAACAGTTCATTATCAAAAAAGGATGTACTAAATTATATGTAAAGATGTTTCCTACAGTTAATTATTTAACAGGATGTAAGATTTAATCAGTTTGGTCCATGGGTATTTTGTGCAAAATCTTCGATTACTTGCTAATGTTATTTTAGTACAATGAACTCGGTTTTTATTAAAATTATAGAGGAAGTGAAAATTTTTGACAAATTATAAGCATAACTCCTTTTTCTAGAAAATCTCAAAAAGTATTTATGAAACTTGCATTCCTGTAGACTTGATTGATATTCTCCTATTTTACTTTCAAAAACGGATAAAAATTTTTGTTAGTGAGTTTTAAATAGATAAATACGTTTTTGGGTTCCTAGAATACGATTTTAACAGCCACGATAACTCAAAGTCTAATAAAGGTGTTATTTTCAAATTTCATATTAACAATTTGGATGTTTAAATTTACAAGCTGATAAATATTGGAAGCAAAACATCGACCGGAAGTGGTGGTTTACTTGAAGGCCTATTAGGTTTTTTGGGAGATTGTAGTAATTTATGGATTTAGAGAAAATTTGGTTTTTTTTTTTAATTTTTTTGACAAATAACAACGTGTGAAATGTCGCTTTACTGCCTGATATAATTTAATGGCGATAACTTTTAAAATAGGTATAAAAAAATAATCACTTACACGGAAAAAATGCATTGCTTTGCTACAATAGCAATACTTTATCTAATATATAGTGACAGCAATTTAGATATTTACAATAACAATATTTGTTTTATTATTAGTAATATGATATCGAAAATAATATCATTTTACTGAATTAGATAGAATAGAATTATTGTTATTGTAAATATCTAAATTGTTGTCACTATACGTAAGATAAATTATTGCTACTGTAGCAATCTATATTTTCCGTGAATTTAATATTAATTGTTTAAAATCGACAAATATCTTCAATACGGCACCAAACACAGACTTACACCTTCAGTAGCATTCATGAAATCGTCAACCTCTGCTGTAAATTTGGTATTTTAGTGCCTAGTTAAATAAATGACTGTATCAGGTGATTAATCGATCTGTTATTTTTTTAACTCTTTTATTTTAAGTTATTAAGTAAAACTCTTCATATAAAATCTATTTGATATTATTATTGCCTATATATTTACCATAAACATTTGTGTATAGATTGCTGTATTTGAGTGCAACTTATTATTTTTGCCTTCAAAAAAGTATAATGTGCTAAAGTGCATAAAACAATAAATTAACAGATTATTTACGTTCATAAAAAAATAGATATTTATAGTAAATAAAATAATTATTTGAACCAAAAGTTGCATATTTTTGCGTTCAAATGGAACATTAAGTAAATAAATAATGATGTATCAAATAGATTTTATTTAAAGAATTTTACTGTATAACTATAGCTCCCCAAATATATAAACACAAAATAAAGACAACTTTAAATAAAAATATAACTACACTACATCAAAAAGAACGTTGGAGAAACATGGACAAGAAATACTGAAAATAGAAAAGAATGGCACCAAATGGAGGAGGCTTTCACCCATAAGGGTTTGATGAATACCATACTCGCGAGTGAATCTATATTTAATGTTATATTTATTAATTAATGAAAAAAATAGTAAATAATTCACTATGTGCTATTGGATAACATAGCTTTAAATAAATTTATTTAAACTTAATTGTCGTTGACAACGTTTCGGTTATGATTACAGCCATCTTTAGGTCTACAAGTTATACAATATTAATATTTATAAAAAAAGTATATATAAAGTATGCTTACCTAATTTAAATAACCTCTGCTGTAAATTTGGTATTTTAGTGCCTAGAAATGACTGTATCAGGATTTTCAACAATTTTTCGGCTTAATAACCTTTTCCAAAATTTATTAATTAATGTCAAAATTATGGGAAATATAAAAAAATTAAATATATCGAACATGTAATACTTAAGGGATTTATCAATAAATAATATTATTATTATTACTCGATAACTTGAAATAGAAAAATTAAAATTAAAGAGCAGACCCATGAATCATTCTATATTTTAGAAAATATTGGCTACAATTTGTATTTAAAACTTTTGTAATATTTTGTACCGTTTAGAACTAATAATTTGCGAGAAGTTATGTGCTGTATTATTCAATTGTCTGTACAAAATATGCCATTAAGATCTGCAACTGCAGAGCTGTCCTATTAACTATTAGATATAGTTAAAATCTTTAGTCTTCGTACGCGTTCTACATTATAATGATTGACTATCCAAACTAAGTCAAGTTCGAAGACCAAAGACTCAAACCGTCGGTGTAATACTTCACGATCCAAAGCCTTCTTCGTCTAGAAATCGCGTGGCCTGCAGCACGTAAAGCTTTTTACTTTCATGGCTTCAACAAGGAGCGACTATAATCAGAGAAAGACCTAGCATTCCTTCACTAACCATCCAACAAAGACGACACACCTCTCGCCGCTTCTGTCTTTCTCTATCATTTCTCTAGTCAGTGCTACTCAAAATCCAGCAAGCGTAGACCACAGAGGACAATCCTACTATACCGGGTGGTGACTAATTTTATGTTACATGGCAAATTCAATGCTACTAAAAGCGTAAATACAAAAAATATTTAAAATGAACTGCATCTAATAAGCCTAAATTATTCCAATCAAATCGGTCTCCTTCACGAAGTAGACGGAAAAGAAAATTCACAATTTGAACCAAATTACAGATTGCAATGAAAAATTAAACAAATAACAAAAACATTTTTGCTGACAGATCAGATAATTGTTATTTACTTTACAAGTGGGCAAAGTAAGCAAATTACCTACGAGAGAAATTTCAGCATATGAAGCCGAAGGCTGAGTGTGATAATTTTATCGAGTGGGTAATTCCACTTTGCCCACGTGTGAAGTATAACGTGCACTTTAAATTTTCTAAATTAAAATGTCAATAGAATTAGTTACCAAGGTGTTCTGTGTTATTATTATTGTTATAAATAAAAAATTACTCACTAGTGACTTTTCTTAAAATTATACCCACTAGCGGGTAATCTGTTACTTTCCTTGTTTAAAATCGCCATAGTTATAGATCATGATACTATAACTTAATAAGATATGCTCACAAAAAATTTCAAATTCGTTTCTACTGCATTCTAAAATACATTTTACATTCAAAGGATAACTTTTTCACATCTTCTCTTAAATACACATTACGAGCATAATATAAGTGTTGTTGAATATATTCTTTACTAATTTTTAAATATTTTCCATTTAATTGTTTGAAAATTAAATCCAACTGCTTACACAAAAATCGTCATTAGGTTTCATAAAACCACCCTCAGATATGGCTGGTACCACTAGCTCTATTTTTGGGTGTTTCAAGAGTAGTGTTTTAAGCTCGGTTTTAGCGCTTTACAATGTACTAAAATTATTTTATAAAAAAATGCTGCAAATAATTTGCTATTTGAAGCATTTTTCTATAAAATAATTTTAGAGCATTGTACAGCGCTAAAACACTTTTCTTAAAACACTGCTCTTAAAACACCCAAAAACAGAGCTCGTGGTACCAGCCATAGTTTACCCATGTGAATGCGGAATCATTAGAATCTGGAATATATCCTAAATTTTCAGTTTTACTGAAACGAAATGCTATAAAACCAGATAAATTTCCCAACCCGTCCCATTTTATTTCTGAGAAATCTTCAATAGCTTTTTCTTTTTTTCTGCTGAATATTCAGCTACTTTAATGATTAAATTTGCAAACAATTGTATTACACTGTTGACATTTATCTTTTTTTTGAGATTATAAACAATAAATAATAAAGACGCGTTGGGAGTGCATCTAAAACAACGCTTGAATATATTCAATTTTAAGTTGATCAGGTTGACTTGTCACTGAACTACGTCACCGCCTAGCGGAATGGAGGGGGAAAGATGCGCGTGAGCATATCTTATTAAGTTATAGTATCATGGTTATAGATCATTTATTGAGGGGGTGTTGGATAAAATATTTTTTCTTCAAATCAGCCTATTAGTGGACACAGTGCGGCCATCTTCTCAGTAACGCACTGTGACACGCCCACTGAAATATTGGGACAATAAAATATTTGAAGTGCCTTTACTAGTTATGTTATACTGTGCTTTTAGTCTAAAATCCATGGGAAACAAACTATTACTACAATAAGAAAATACCATTGTATTTCCTATGTAAGATAAAAAAAGTCACAACCCGGTATATCCTTCGTTTTAGATTAAAAATAATACAAATTATTACAGTCTAAAATTGCAAAATTAAAGTGTAGTGTAGTGTCAACAGTTTCAGAATCTCTCACGAGTTTTGACTTTCACTTGCTCCCACTTTCCCCGACCATCCTGCCATCTGTTAACACCATCGAAGACCAGAACTAAGCTAGCCTTCACGCCCGATAGTAATTTGTTTCTGCACGAATGAGATTTCATGACTCTGTTGATCAAAATACTGTTATTAAAGTTTTTATACCTGATTGGATATTTTGACGATTCATCGCGATTTAGGTGTAAATTATTTAGGTTAAAGAGTCGTCGTGAGTGCTCCAAATAGGTGGCCTGGATTCGGTAATTGGATGATGTATTATATAAGTTTTTTTTGTAGGTTTTACTTTGGGAAATTTTGTATGGGTGATATTTTTATATTGCAAGAAATAATTACAGTATTGTGAAAATTTAATCATTGCGTAAATAGTATTTACTTATACATTTGCTATATCGAATCCATACGGCAAGTCTTTATGTCTGTATCTTTAATAGTTTTCGAGATACAAACTGATTTGTAAATAGCGAACTCGGAGACTTCAACGGTACGTCGAGCGCGTATATCACACATCAGGTGCAATAACTCGAAAACTATGAAAGATAATTAAATTCCAATTGCAGATTTTAATTGCTCATATTTTATATATTGTAAAAACAAAATTTTAAATATTTTGAACGAAGTATATTTATCTGAGCAATGATTTTGTTTAACAAGAACAAATGAATTTTTTTCTGTTTCATGTATGAAATATAAATTAATATTAAATAACTATATGTCATTAAACAAAATAACAGAACGAAGTAATTTGTTGTAAGGTAAATAGCTCCATGGTAACGCATCGAACTGTGGATCTTAAGATCCTCAGTTCAAATTTCGTAGTCTACAGTATTAATTTTAGTTTTCCTCCTGTGTTTCCCTTTCCACTAACATCCGTGTCCTGACGGATAGTAACCGTAAAAATAATTCACTAACTGAGATCTGCGATGCAGAGTGCCACACCCAAATTGGGTATAAGGAATGATGATAATTTATTTATTGTTAGGTTAATTGTTATATCTTGAAGTACACAGTTCGATTCCCACCGCTCGTAAGAAATATTCTTTTACTCTGAGGGAGCTTTGAGGGGTTGCTATTTGACGGAATTGCACGCGCGAAAACATATCATACTCTAAGAACTGCTCTAAGCGAAGTGTATACACATAAATTATTACTGAATTACATCAAATGTTTCTGTACCAACCGAGTATGACGGCTTGAGTATAATCCTCATAAAATTGTCTTCGTTTTGTAAACCATTATGCTAATAATCAAAGGAAAAAGAGAAGTAAAAATTAAAGAAGTAATAATGACAACAAATAGGACTTCCCACACAAATAAAAAATTTCTAAAAAAAACAAGATTTTTTGAAATACAAAAATGAGAATTTACAGAACGATAAGAAGACCAATGACAATGTACGCTGCTGAGACGCTGAGACTCTGAGAATGACAAAAAAGCATGAAGAAGATTTAAGAATGGAAGGAAAAATAATAAGAATATTATTAAGACCAGCAAAGATATCGGAAAACGATTACAAAATAAGAATGAATTATGAAATAGAGCAAGTTTCAAGGAGAAGAAATAATGAAGAAGATCAAACAACGGAGAACCAGATAGCTTGGATATACATGGAAAACAGAATAAAAGAAAGCAATTAAATCAATAAATGGATTTAAAAGCAGGAGGTATTAAAAACTGGCAAACGAAAGGAAGATATGGAGAAAGCTAACTACAAAAACTTAAAGAACAAGAAACGGAGATTGATCCATAACCAAGGATCTAGGAGAGCTTCATAAGAAACAACGTTACCCCATCTACGAGTATACCGCATAGATTTAATAACCAACATAAGAAAGAGATAGTCATATTTAAAATTACGCAGTGGGAGAAAAACAACACAATTTCATGCCACCCGTCACATGGTAAGAATGTGCTGTTCTTCTCTCACTGAGTAATTTTAGATATGACTATCTCTCTCCTATGTCGGCATTAAACTGCTGTATGTAAAATCAAGAAAATGTTTCCCACAAATTCATGTAGCTTCATTAGGTTGAACATTTTCTCGTTTTATTTTTAATATCCATTTCTTGCTTAATTCCACATTTTTCGGAAAACTGTAATAAATATGTATATATACAGCTTTCTAACCTAAAAATTACATATTTACCTGTCAAATGGACCACCGTCTTTTGTAGTCCGTTTTATACTATATTTAATATATTTAAATATGGCATAAATAATTGACAAAATTATAAATTAGAGACAAAAGCTCGCACAAAAATCTATTAAAATAGTATTCAACTCACACGTCAAACGTCAAACCAAGATGTTGTCATTTGCCACCCGTCACGTGACTTCATCTCTCTATCTCTATCACGCTGTGTTGGTTACAGACCTTCTTTGTATATACTCCTTCCATACATTTTATTAGTTCTATGCTTTTTTCATTGCACAAATTTTATAGGACATGGGAAATACAATTTTTATTAAACGATAATTTATTCCCTATGAATTTAAGATCAAAAGTGTAAATACGAAAAATGTTCAGAAACAGAAACTGCATCAAATGAGCCGAAATTCATTAGTGTAATACATTTCTGGCATGAGATAGATGTAAAATAAAATATATAAATTTCAGCTATTTTCAGATTGCTATGGTAAACAAAATATACAATCAGTCGTATTTTTTTAGTTTGACAAATGACATTTACCATGGTAAAATAAAATAAATATATCATCACGCCTATTACCCATTATGGGTGTGGCACTCTGCTTACGCAGATCTCGGTAAGTGATATATTTTTGCGTATGAAGTGCGGTTACCAGCCGTCTAATCATAGCCCCCAAAGATGTTAGTGGGGGGTGAACCATAGGGGTAAATTTAAATTGGCAACTGTCAGCTGTGGGATTCGAACTGAGGATCTCACGATCAACAGTCCGACACGTTACCACGGAGATATTTACACCCTATACCATAGTTTTAATGATTATTGACTTGTTTAAATTATTTCTCTTTAATCGTCGACATATTTACCTTATTTACATTTATTTGTTAGTTTAATTACCATGGCACTCTGGAAATAACTAAAAATTATAAATTTTATTTTACGTCTATCTCAAGACAGAAATGTATTACTTCAATAAATTTAGGCTCATTTGTTGCAATTCTGAACATTTTTGTATTTCCATTTTTGTTCTAAAATGTATAGGAAACAAACTATCATCTAATGAAAATTTTAACATTGTATTTCTTTTGTCCTACAAAATAGTAGATACCCTTTAAATGTATAATTGTCACCCATTTCGCAACTATTAATAATAAATGGGGCCATGATTTGACGGCTGGTAGCGGCAGATAACGCAATAATATGTTAAAAGACGTCTACAGCAACGCAATACATTTAAGATGAATGAAATATCGCATGTTAAGGTTATATATTTAATTGAATTTGTTTGTAACCGAAATAGTTTTTCGTTGTAGAAAAATATAATTCTTCTGGGTCTAACCTAACTGTTTATGCTGTTACATAAAATAAAACATTACAAAAAAAGTAGAACTACATTATTAATTGAAGAAATAGTCTAGAATTTTTTGTGAATGGGCTATAGATGTAAAAATGGCACCTGGGGCTTATAGTAACGCATCAATGCACTTCAATAAATTACAATTTGTAATTATAACTATTCTAATTTCTTTATTTACCTTTTTTTCTGTGACCCAGTAAGTAGTTTCATTTATAATTAGTTTTTAATGCGCAAAGAAACAGTAATAATATGCGCGAAGTTCATAAATATCTTATAATTTGTATAATTAGATAATTATCGCCATTCCAGAACATTAACTATCACAGTTTACACTTGAATTCTTATTGTTATTAATATGTACTTACCAGAAATATATCGCTGAAATATTTCAACAATTCTTTCTAAAGTGCTTCTTCACAATTTACGATAACCGAACCACTTAAAAAATACTTAAAATTCTGTGTTCTTCTGTTTGTTTACAAACAAACAAGTGCCGTTGATAGTGCCGGTTGCTAAGCATCAACTGAAAGCATACAGGTGGTTTTATATCTCGCTAGATTAGTAACACATTCCACATTTGATGCTAAACGTAAAAATCAAGGATTCAACTGGTAATTCAGCTTTCGATATATCGAAAGTAACGCTGCACTTGCCCTTTCATACGTTGTCAAATGTACGTCACGCATATGTACAATATGGACGTGACAGCGATAGACAACAGTGAATATTTGTTTGTGTGGACTCTACGATTCATAGCAAGAACAGGACCTGTAATTTTTAGAGAACTCCTTAAATGAATGGGGTCATGCACTCCGATAAATTAAATTAGGTATTCGTTAATTATAAGGTTTTTAGGCAAAGAGTTTAGGACGTATTAAAATAAAATGTTTTGATGTACTATACTTTGTCGCTTGTCGGTAATATCGCTAGTCTCATTATCACACCTGTCATCTCAAGTCATATGTTGCAGTTAACAACGATTTTCAAATTAAACGTATGTTTATTATATTTGTTATATTATTTTGCCCAGGTAATGTGAATAAACTATATTTGTAAAAACCTCTCAGTAAATAGCAATGACAGACAATAGTCAATTTGACAGTTGGTGTAGTTCCTCGCTCTCCGCAAGAGCGTGTTTCTTAGAATTACAACATGACGTAGGTGCTGACGTCACAAGCGAAAAATTTGAAATGGGATGCCAATTTCAAAAAATCGTATCTTAATAACTAAATGCCTTTTAATATTAAAATTAGTATCTATATTTATAATTTTATTCAAACTTACAGAAAAAAAAATAATAAAATGAAAGAAGGTGTATGATCCCATTGTGTAGAAAACTATGCTGAATCCAATGGTGTAGTTTCTAAGTCTGTATCTTGAATATTTGTTGAGTTACAAATAGATTTATAAATTGCGAGCTTGGAGACTTCAATGATGCGTCAAGCTCTTATCTCGTACATCAGTTACCATAATTCAAAAACTAGGAAGAGTATTCAAAATCTTTTTGAAAATTTGACTTCTTGATAAGATATTTGTTGTAATAACGAACTTGTAGTTTTTACCTCCCGCACATGTGGTAATGGTGTCGTCCACTAGAGTCACAAAATAGAAAATAAGTCATTTATATTATGACTAGACCCAAAAACATCGTACTAGGTATAACAGAAGTTTAAAAAATATTATTAATTATTAAGATATTTGAGTTTTCATGATCTCTACTATGACGTCAAAGTATTATGGCGCATATCTATTCTATTCTAAATTATTTATACTTCTCTTATTATTGAGCTGTCAGATTATTGAAGTGTCAATATGAACGTTTTTTGTTTCACTTTGAATTCGTATTTTAAATACATACAATAGTTATTTACTTTACCGGTTTCAGGAGATTAAACCTATGTTTACATGCACAAAAATAGGCAGGGTAAGTATGTCATAACTCTATTCTGTAGGGTAATATTACCTTACTGACCTGTCAAAACAGTCAAGAAAATGAAATTAATACACAATGATAATATAACGCTATTTATTAATACACACGGAATTAAGCTGTTCAGAGATTCACCTGCTGCGTTCCAAATATTTTCAGGCAATTCAGCATCGACAAAATCCACTTTTTATCTAGCCATGAAGAACACATTTGACGTTTAAATATAAAAATAATTTTAAATATGATACAAAAGAATTGTAACCATGGTGTTAAATAAAAACAAACAGACTTACTTGATCACCTTCTAAAATTATGACAGACGTTTTTCATAAAAGAATTTCAATAAATAATATTTATTAATGACATTAACGTCTTCATATTCTGAAACCGGTAAACTATTGAACAAACCACGGATGTTATGAGTCATAACAGGCCTTAGATGTCTTAAAATCCTCGCTCTACGAGCTCGGATTTCAACTGACATCTGCGGCAGTTACGATACTCATAACATCACTAGGAATGTTAATAGCTATTACAAGTATGCAAAGTAAGGAATTACCAACGAGAGAAATTTTAGCACACGAAGCCGAAGGCTGAGTCTGATAATTTTATCGAGTGGCTAATTCCATTTTACCCACGTGTAAAGTATAATGTTTTATCCATCATCTCTTAATAAATGCAAAATTTATTAAAGAAATATTATTTGACAGTAGCATATGCTTTAAATTTGCTAAATTAAAATGTCAATCGAAGTAGTTACCAAGTTATTGTGAGTTATTATTACCCACTGTCACTAGTGACTTTTCTCAAAATTATACCCATTTGTGGGTAATCTGTTACTTTCATTGTTTAAAATCGCCATAGTTATAGAGCATTTGTTGAGAGATGTTGGATAAAATATATTATTTATTTCTAACTAATAAATATAACTTTAGGTTGACTCAACGATATTAAAGACTTGTTGAATGACATAGGTTAGCAAAATTTATCAGTGGTAATCAATTCATGTATATTTTAATTATTTACCATAGAAATTTATTTTAATTCCATTTAAATAATTTTCCGAACAATAAATTAGAACATTCATATGACTACAATTATTTAAAATTCCTACTATTTGAGATTCACCAACACGACGTTACAACATTTAAAAAAATCATTGTGGCCTAATGAATAATAATTAAGACTTTTTAAAAATGCAGATAGTCTTCAAATTAGATATAGTTTTATAGATTTAGAAAAAATGGTGAAAGATCCCATTGAAATGTGGCATATAGTGCCCAGCCAACACAGTTATGTCGCGAGTACGTTATATATATATATATGTTACCGGCCAAACCCGATTTCAGGATAAACTAATTTTGCCTAGGCTAAACTAATTCTTCCTACATGCAATAGGATAAACAGGTATAGCCTAGGCTAAACTACATACATAACATGGATAGACCTATGTCCGCAACACGGTCTATGAGATATGACATCCCATGTATGTAGACATCGTAACGTTAATGGTACATAACAATACTATTGGTATAAACAACTTTAAATTTACGAATGGAATAGTTGTTTTTGTAAATTTTAAAGTAAGATCTCTATGAAAATGTTTATTTATTTATAAATTAACAATTTCTTTTACATAAATTACGATACGGAAATATATAACCACTTAGTAAAATTAAATTAAATATATTTCATAGTTGTTCTATGTACACTATAAAATTTTTAAAATTTCTTTCTAATTAACTGTGAATATGTTATAAGTACGGTAACATAACATATACTTGTTGTAGGTATGTACCATGTCAAAGACCAATGTAACATACCAACAATATAATTTTATGCTCTCTCAAGAGATGTCCGACATGGTATATGTATATCACGTTATTAGTACGTATATAAATGATATACTTAGGTTTCAGATATTACATATCAGGTACATCAATGTTACAGCTGTGTTTGCTGGGTGGTTTTAGTGCTATATCTTTGGTCAACTTTGGTCTGTGCTACTTCACCTTCGATTTGGATGAAACTTCATGAATTTATCAAATTATGTGTAGAACTAAAGGAAAAAATACTAACAAGTGGCGGTCGGACTCGGGTGACCTTTAAACACAGTTTAATGGATTATTTATTCTTTCAAGGTGGAACGTGGAAGCGAACTTATCGCTAGATAAGTTCCATTAAAAATTAATACGGTGATTCGAGTTAGTCGAGTGTATAGGCTTAGGGTTTCTTTGTAAAAAGTGCGAGTGAAGCGAGCCTAGCTACAGGTAAATTCCACAAAGTACCGCAAAGAAAACATTCCAATAATTATGTACAAATTTTATTTATTTGTGTGATGTTTTTATATTGCCAATACTGTAAAATGTAATACCAAGGAGTTGGTAACACTGATCAATGTGAAAAGAATACTTGCAACCTCATGTTATGTTTTTGTTGTTCATCGATGTTATAAATAACAGATTATTTGAGATAGAATAAAATTTCATTATATCTATTAAGCGTGCATTATCCACACCTAAATACTACAATTTGAAATCGGCACTAAAGTACTAAAAAATCGTCATTAAAAGCTCAGAAATCATCACTAAAGTAACCCATTACACGACGATTTTGAGCAACGCAGTGCTGACAAACGTTAAACAATTATTGTACAAGTAGGATCATTTTGGCAGATATATTAACTTACTATAGTAAATTTATACGTAACATGAAACAAAATGTGCAAAAAAAAAATTAACTAATTAATTTCGATGACAAAATTGAGGACAAAACACATAATTTTGAGTGTTATTTGAAAAGTAGTATATGAGGGATTTTGAGTTGGGTAAAATCAGATTTTTTGTTTTACCTCCCGCCACATCCTGGAACGGAGGTATAGAAATCATGATAAAAATTCGGTAGTGAGATTTCAGTAGTTGAGCACGTTTTAGGGTCCCTAGAATACGATTTATTAGCTTCGCGATGATGTTGTGTGGCTGTGTCTGTCTGTCTGTCAGTCTGTGTGGATAACTGGAGTTACGGTTTCTCAAAAACTAATAAACTGAAAATTTTGATATTTTGTATATATTAATTGTATTCTCTTTAGAAGAGCTGATTAGTTTTTGGTGATAATCCAATAACCCTATCAAGTTATTTTGAAATATCTCAGTAAATTATGGTTAAATAACAATTTTTCTTATTAGAATAATATTTCAAATAGTATTATCTACAATTATTGTTTAAAACATTTTTCTCTTACTGTCGCCATTTACGTTTTACAACATTTTAAAGAAAATTGTATTTTAACATTTTGATTTAAATCTATTAACCTGTACTTTTTGAAATAACAAATCAACGCTTGAAAAATGTCTATTTTTGACATGTGTCATAAGTGAAAACTAAATTTTTTGAAGGTATGAGCGTTTCTTGATAATGGTGGTCCATATTTCTGCATCATTTGATAAGAAATCTATGACGGGAGGTATTGTGCTGTTCACAACAGATTTTTTTTTGTTCTGGTATATTTATTTGTTGCTTCCAAATACTTCTTTATTGACAATATTATAATATACTTATTAAATTATATTGTTTACAATACATTTATATTATAAATAAATTTTTGGTTACAATACAAATTTACAAAAATATTATATTAATTTTATATTCAGACAGTCTATTCACCAAATTACGAGGTAGGCAAGAGGATAAGAAAACTAATTTACCCTATAATAAGTATAAAAATATATTAAATTATCCTAATGACTATTTTTTAAACTGAGCAAATATCTCAACAGCCCGAGCGATATACAACCATAATTACACGAATGTAAATCTGGTTACTTGTACAGACTTTCACAAAGTTAACAAGATGTTAAACTTCGTTGTATTTACAGGTAATAAGTAAATAACACTTTCCCTAAAATATAAATATTCACTATGTATACTACTACTACAAGTATTTATTCTACTTATTATTATTACTATTACGAAGTATAAATTATTGTTATGACATTTACAAATAAATTTCTACAGAAAATTAGACGAAATAATTATTTGTTTAACTAGGCACCAAAATATTAAATTTACAGCATAGGTTGCTGAAGATGTACATCTGTGTTTGGTGCCGTGTTGAACACATTATTTTTTTGCCGATTTGGAATTAATATTATGAAAATAATAAGGGGTGGTGACTGACTACTGACAGAATGTAAATTTGTTAATAACAAAATTCAATTATAAGGAATATAGAAAATAAATTTAATCTAGAATCTAGGCCATATGTTTAAACATCTCCAATGTTTAACAAGTAAAACTCAAGTCAAGCCGAGCTGTAAGATTTCCATAGTAATACATTTAAAAATTTAATTTTTGATATTACTGAAAGTCTCTTTCTCATTTATTAAATAAGTAAAATGAAATTTCTTGACTGATTGAGATGTAGATATTAAATATCTTCAACTTTGATTTGAAACACTTTTCTCTATAGTCTATTCTATGAGATCTTTCATTAAAGGAACACAAATCCACGTGGTTTCCTGTGCTGTGATTGGTCCTCGAACACGTGCTAAACACGATGTAAAATACAAACATGTATACACTGTAAAACGTTACACTACACTTTACTGTTTTGAGTTATATATAGGTACAGCATTGTCCATTGCATTTGTATTATATCCTATTGCTTTTACATAGTGTATATTAAAAATATTTATGCTTAAATTTATGTTATCTTTAAATCTGTATACTTTTATAAAGATGTGTAATTTATTCTTTCCTTTCTTAATAACTGTGTATGAACTGGTAGTTAAAATTACGGTTGTGCATATAAATTAGTTCAAAATTCCGAGAGTATACCGCCGAATGCTTGTAAGGGCACACTGTATTTTTTTAACCAATCACAGATCTATATTTGTCTCTTTAAAGAAAGGTCCCGTGGAATAGACTATAAAATGATTAAGGAAGCAGGGAATTGGATGAGTGCTATTTAACATAAAAAACGCCTATGATCGACTGAGTCAGTCACCGCCCTGGAGCATAGTCAGCAAAAAAAGTATTTCGTAAAATTCTACTATAAATTTGATAGTAAGTGACTTGCTTAATCGATAAATTTGGTAACAATCTACCTATAATTGTATTACTCAAATAGTGTATATTTGTGTATAGATATTAAATTAATTCTACCACGAACACATAAAAATGGCAGCAAGAACCTAACCTAAATCAGTTTTATAAACACTTGGTACTGTTACTATCCGCACAAGTCACATTGGCCCTAATTTCCACTTGCCTTCTTCGCCTGACCTTCCCCTGAATCCAATACTCCTTAATCATATCCGCCCCCTTTTCCCCAATCATAATAACCGGCGCATTGATATTCCCATTGGTAATCGTCGGCATGATAGAAGCATCGATAACCCTAAGTCCAGCAATACCATAAACTCGTAACTTAGGGTCCACCACTGCTCCGGGATCTGTCGCAGGACCCATCTTGCAACTACCAGACATGTGGTAAATGGTCATGGTATATTGCCGAATCGCACAATCCCAATACTCATCTGAGTAGGCTGGGTGGTGTTTGCAATTGGGCCAGGGAGTGTCGTGAAACCGCGCGCCAAATCTCTTCATCGCCTGGGTTTGTCCGAAGGCTATAGCTGCTTTGACGCCTTCTCGTAGGACTCCGACATCGTCAGGGTGCGTTAGATAGTTGTGGTAGATCAGTGGGTGACGAAGGGGGTTTCTAGAGGCTAGCTTGAGGTAGCCGCGACTTTTGGGGCGTAGCATCATGGGGAAGATGCCGAAAACATCGTGGCTGTCAATGGAACGGAACACCGAGTTGTAGAATTCGTCGGATAAACCGTGTGCTTTCTTCACCTAGAAGAAAATGATCATTTTGTTAGTGTGTGTCCATAACAAATTCTATTACAAAATGTAAAATTTAACAAGTCGAATTACTAAACATAATTCTTCGTTAGGAAAACAAGGGAACACATATAAATGAATTGATTTTTAAAACAGATGAAGCTTCAACTCGTAGATATTGGCACATTTCATTCTAGCTAGACTTTTGTTTCGTCAAAATTTATTCAATGGTTTGACTAACCACAGCTAATTTCTTTGGGTGGTTAAAACGAATGGCCCGTTTGTGTTCTAAAAGTCTTGTTGTTATCGTTCTGCTGGTTTATCCAATATAATATTTTCCACATTCACATGGTATTTTTACTGAAGTGAGAAAATATCCTTCGCACTCTTCAACATACGTTGTAATTTGAAATGTGGAACAAAATAAACTAAATAAATATCATTTTCTGATTCAATAATTTTCTTTAATCTTTACGAAAAGCTTTTCTTCATAGAAATTCATGTTACAACTTAATCCAAAAGTCTTGTATCTTGGCCATTGCCACAGTTTGATTTAGCTATAACAATGGTCAATAGCTACTTTGCTTCAGAGAAGGGAACGTTATTTTCTACTAGATTTGATATCACAGAACACGAAAATCATGGTGAAAAGTCGAATTTGGTTCTAGTGTATAAAGCTCATATAAATCATATAATACTCGTATTATGTTTTCATATAAAATCGATGATTCTGAATTCATAATTGATATAAAAACGTGGCGGTCAGTCATATTTTTCAAAATAATTGTGTACACTACAGAAAAACTCGAACCAACTTGGGCCTGGAAAGACTATTTTCTCATTTTATATTTACATACTAAATGTTTAATGCATAGGATATCTTTGAAGCAAAAAAAGTGTAAACTTGTTGTACAGTGTAATTTTTTTTCTTCAAAAATTATTCAATGTCATGATTAGCCACAGTAGATTTCTCTGGTTGGTTAAAACGAATGGCCCGTTTGCGTACTGTAATTCTTGTTGTTTCCATTCTACTAGTCCATTTAACATATTCACATAGAATTTTATTTTTCAAAAGTGAATACGGAAAGCGATATTGTGGATCAATTTCTAATCAAATATTACTTAGCAACGATATAATACCCTGATAATAATAATGCTTTAAAGTCTCACTTACCGGACTAAAATCAGTCCGGTAAATAATGCAAATGAGGTACAGTACGAAATAAACATTTACTATCGTCTTCTGTTTCAAGGTTTTCCTTTATTATTTTTGGAAGAGAAGTTTGTAAGATGTTCTTTTCTTCACAATCAATCATTGCAATCTATAAGCATTTTCCTTTCTTATTTAAACTTATCTTGGTGGTAAAGAGAATGAATTTTTGGTTTGTAATTTTTCAGAACTTGAACCAAAAATATTTTAATTTATTACCATGAAATAGTTTCTAGATTGCAATACATCTAATTAAGTATCTATATACTAGTTAGTTGTTAGCTAGTAGCTACAGATAAATCTTTTTTAATAAAATATTTGATCTTCTTACCTGGGTGCCGGCATCTGAGTTGGTACTGCTGCTGGTCAACATGAACTCTATATCCGGCCAATCGTCACTCGAATTCGCATACTTCGTGTTGATAAACCCAACTGCTTCTAACCCTATACTGGAGGTAAGTGGCCCATCTTCAGTAATAGCATACCTCAGAGCTGACTGAAGATTCACGAACCTACTCAAGATAAAGCTAACAGGATAGTCGATGAGGAAAGCAAGTCCTCCAACGGCAATATGATCCTGGATGTTTCGTCCAACTCCAGGCGAGTCATGAATGACAGGTACTCCAACTTCTGCGAGATGGGACGATGGACCAACTCCAGAAAGCATTAGAAGTTGCGGGGAGTTCACAGCACCGGCAGAAAGGATCACCTCCTTTTTAGCTTTGACTATTTGTTTCTTTCCATCTCGGATAAACTCAACGCCATAGGCTCTTTTAGTGTGAGGGTCAATCAGCACTTTGGTCACGTGGCTAAACATGCTCACGTGGAGGTTTGGTCTAAGTCGTACGGGTCTTAAGAATGCTTTAGCAGTGCTACATCTTGCGCCTCTTCTCATTGTGTATTGGTAAAATGCGAATCCGGTTTGTTTTTCTCCGTTGACGTCACGGATGTCGTAGCCCATTTCTTGAGCAGCTTCGAGGAAGGCGATACCTAGAGGAGTGTTGTAGGGAGCGTCT
This sequence comes from Poecilus cupreus, assembly GCA_963942605.1. NCBI lineage: Eukaryota > Metazoa > Arthropoda > Insecta > Coleoptera > Carabidae > Poecilus > Poecilus cupreus. Next base: position 18,010,011 of record OZ012729.1, read on the forward strand.
TGGACCGTTTGGTAACCACCTGCGAAAAGGAACAAATGTTTTATTTATGTAAATTAAAATTAAAACTATTTTATGGGAGTAGGTGTTCTGCAACTTTCTTGATTTAAAGAAAGCGTATGATAACATTTGGTACTTATAGAGTACGGTATGGATGGTAATTTGTTGGGAGCGGTTCAAGGCGTTGTATGAAGGAAGTGAAGATGTGGTGAGAGTTGATGATAGATTGAGTGATTGATTTCAAATAGATGTTGGTGTGAAACAGGGTTGTGGAATATTTCTTTGGTTGTTTAATTTGTATATGGATGTGTGTTACGAAAGACAGTTAATGGAATGGATAGTGTATGTATTGGTAAATGTATAGTGCCTGCGTTAGCTTATGCGGATGATATTGTTGTGTTGGGTGAAACTGAACAGTAACTGAGAAGAATTATTGTGAGCATAAATGAAGTAAGGAAAGGATTTAATCTGTTATGGAATGTCGATAAAGTAAAGTAAAGTGGTGGTGTTTGAGAAGAATGATTTTGTGACTGTGAATGATGTGAGACTGGAACAACCGAATGAATTTACATGCGGTGAAATATCTTCGATCCCTATCCCCCACCGCCACCCCCTTGGAGGGGGGCACTTTGAAATCTTAAATGGGAATCCCCATTTTTTATTGTACATTCGGATAGTACGGCTAAAAGTAAGAAGATTTTTTTGATTCGCGATAGATGGTGCTGTATTCAGAAAAATAATTATTGTCATTGTTCCCATTTAAGATTTCAAAGTCGATCGCCCCACCCTACCTCCAGGGGGTGGCGTCGGGGATCGTGCTTGGTGACACAAGATAGGTTTTAAAAAATATTAAACGCGTGTTTTTTTTTTATTCGATGTATATTTCTCGAGATATTTCACCGTCCGGAACTTTTTGAATAACCAGTATATTTGGGTAGTATGTTTTTGAGGGATGGACGTATTGCCCGGGAGATTGAAAGGCGAGTGTCTGCAGGGTGCTCTGGGTACATTTGCTCGAAATGTGAATGTATCTAGAGTCTAGAGATACTCTACTAAGTGTTTTAGAGGTGTGTTAGTGCCTACATTGAAGTATGATTCTGAATTTTGCATGTGGATCTGCTTAAAATTTTGAGGAAAACTAAATTATATTTACTAATGTAATTCAATATGTTGTATTTCCTGAAATTCTTTCCTTTTTACAACTGTTTATAATTTATATTGCTTCCTTATATAAAATTAAATAATTGTTCTCTTTTTGTTACAGGTTAGTGATTTCTGCATGTCTTGACTCAACTCAATTTCACGGATTTAAATTCATACAATCCGGAACTATCAAATGGTAAGTTTTTTGCAATTCTAATTTCGTGAATGGCAGTTAATTTCGCTACATTTCGTTTGCCACTTTCAAGCAAGTTCAGAATCAAACAATATCTAGAAATCACTTCTCTACGTACCAGTAGCATGATATCTTGTGTCCTTAGCTAAGTATGGATTCCTCTGGTCCATACTCTTCTTGAAGTAATACAGGGCATTTTCATAGTTCCATCCTGGGTTTCCTTGGGCTTCCCAATAATCGAAATCTCTTCTGTTGCCTCTGATGTACAACATAGTGTTTAAGACACTCGAACCGCCCAAGACCTTGCCTCGCGTCCAGCAACATCTGTGATCTTCCATTGCTTGGCACGCTGAATCTTGGGGCTGCGTCCTAGAGAAGAATTAACTGTAGTTATATTTAAAATTATAGTTATTTATATTACTAGGGAGGTAGAAACCTTATTACCCCATGAGTGTGTAGAATGTATTCGCACGAATGGGTTGTGCATTTAACTCACGTGTGAAATACAAGCCTTTATCTACGCCACAAATATAAAAAAAAATAGAAATAATTTATTTGCAGTAATTTATTTACTCAAAATCAAAGGAGCAGAATAGATCGAATTTCATCAAACTCACGTGTGAAATACAAGCCTTTATCTACGCCACAAATATTTTTAAAAAAATTGAAATAATTTATTTGCAGTAATTTATTTACTCAAAATCAAAGGAGCAGAATAGATCGAATTTGCTTGTGTCTATGACAATTTTGATAACTCGATAATAGTTTTTTTTTTTTTATTTTCGGCCGGACGAAAACTGAATCCTTTCCGGTGTGTTTTCGAACTGCAAAGTGCATTAATCCGATATTTTAGTGTCGTTGCTAGATTACGATAAATAACAGTACGGGAATATCTTTTCCGGACACTGGCAAAATATTCCCGTACGATTTAGCTTTTCAAATAAATTTGACGCTTGTGAAAGTAAATAAACAAACCATGAAAACGCTATCCTCAGATATTTTTATCAAAACAACGCCATATTTTTATGTCTTGTTGGTTCTCTGACGTTTATTAATGAAGTATAAAATAACTAATTATCAGATATAAACCAATCAAAAAAAAAGTATGTATACCACGTAGGAAAAGTAAACTTCTCGGACTCCTGGTGTTGCAGGCCTCGCGTACGGCTCGTCCTGCAATTCCACCATCGTCCAGGAATATATCACTTTTCCTACTAGATACACAATATACTAATTCCATGGAGTAAAGTAAAGCAAGCGAGTAAAGTAATAGACAAAACGCATCAACCTCACTGAGTGCGGTAATAGACAAAAACACATCAAATTACATCATAATATGTTACATTACTCCTCTAAACTGATAGAAATAATATGTTTATTATATAAGTGTCGTAGATAAATAACTATTTCAACACGCCATTTATTAATTTAGATCTTGTTAAGGGATACATATCTACACGTGATGGGGAATTCCGGAATAATTGAATTTATCCAAAGTAATCACTTTTTTGTTTAATTTATGTCATAATACAGTGGGAAAATACAATATAACTAGCACGTACTCATGGTTGCTAATGTTAACCTGTCAGTATCTTACTAATTTGTTTATAGTTTTTGTTTAATAATTATCCAGTATTTAAAGAAAATTTATTATAACAACACATACTTGGAATTAGAATATCACAATGTTCAAAAATAATATTTGAATTAATAAACATATGCGAAAAAAAGTTATTTAATCTTTTAAACCAAACTTATAAGCATGACGTGATTAATATTCTTTGTTACATCACAATTTTCAAGGACGTTAAAATAAAATTAAACTGGACACAATCTGCAGCATATGTTAATCGCGCAGTGAACTTTATAGTTTTCAATGGATTATCTTGTATAATTTTAGTTTTTTTGTAGGACAATTCATATTCATTTTTATCCTAAAATGATTCATACATGAACTATTCATGTTTTTATTAATAAATAATCACACACAAATAGTATGCCATGAATTGTGTGTGATATTTAAACAATTAGATTAGTTGCTGTCTGATCTTTAGTAAATATTATATACTTCTTTAAATAAATAAATAATAAAAATATCATCACGCCTTTTACTCATTATGGGTGCGGCACTCTGTTTACGCAGATCTCGGTAGGTGTTATATTTTTGCGTATGAAGTGCGGTTACCAGCCGTCAAGTCATAACCCCTAAAGTTGTTAGTGGGGGAAGAATCACAGGGTAAATTTAAATTGGCAACTCTCGGGATTCGAACTGAAGATCTCACGATCCACAATCCGGAGCTATTTACCCCATTAGTTTATCAACGTTTTTTTTTCTATCGGGCAAAAAATAATCTGTTGTAAATTTATTTTATCCATCTCTCAGTAAATGCTCTATAACTATGGCGATTTTAAACAAGGAAAGTAACAGATTACCTACTAGTGGGTATAATTTTGAGAAAAGCCACTAGTGAGTATTTTTTTATTTATAACAATAATAATAACACAACACCTTGGTAAGTACTTCGATTGACATTTTATTTTTTTAAATTTAATGCATATGTCACTGTCAAATAATATTTCTTTCAATTTTTTTTTGTTATTAAGGTATGTTGGATAAAACGTTATACTTCACACGTGAGCAAAGTAGAATTACCCACTCGATAAAATTATCACACTCAGTCTTCAGCTTCGTGTGCTAAAATTTCTCTCGTGGGTAATTCCTTACTTTGCCCAATTGTAAAATAAATAACTATTATATGTGTCCGTTGTTAAAAGTGGCTCTTTTAACGGTTGCTTAGCAAGTTAAAAGTGTCACTTCCTGACACTAGTGTTAAAAGTAACTTACTCATAAAATGTCACTTTTAACACTTATATCTAAAATAACTACATTGTTCTTAATTTAATGGCATACGTTCTTTTTGAGATTCTTTATTAGTAACAACATGCATAGTTTCTGTACTGATCATTTTAGGACTATAATGAAAAATAAATGTTTTTGCGCGAAAATGGAACACCCGGTATAATTTTAAAAAACTTTTTTTTTTAGTTTTTGTTAATATTTAATATAATCGAGTAAACTAAAAATGGATCATCACCTAAAATTATTAGAAACAAGTAAAACAAAAGCTTGCTAAATCATTATTCATTGAAGAAAATAATCGTAAAGAAATTAAGTTTAAACCGTTCGTACGCGTGACATTTCTCTTACAATCAAAACAAGTTTGTGTTGCAATAGTGGACAAATGCAACTGCATTGGGAAACCGGCGTAATTATATCTGCTACGCGCGAGATTTTTAAACTTTAACAACCTTAATTTTAATTTTTCCCGCACGAAATTAAAATGTATACAGTGACTGGTCAGGCACAGTTCTAACATTCTGATTATGAAATTTCGGAGAACGGTGATGTAGAACAAATTAATGTACTGAGTTTGTTTGTACCAACGTTTCGTCATGCGTAGACTTTGTCTTACAGCGTTTTGTCTGTTTGTATAATAAGTAGTTCTAGTGCTGTGGCTACTTAAGAATCTTTGTTTTCATGACGAGTCACTTTAGAATGTTCTAAGAATGATTTAAGAAAATAATTCGAGAATGTGTGACAATGCAAAATAGAGTTAGACACCTTGAGACCTCCGTCAAACGTTCCCAAATTATTTTAGAGGAAAATGCTTCAAATAAAAGTGATGTAAAATGTAGTTTTAGATAAGTTTTACTCGAAACATTTCTTTCTAAAATAATTCAAAAACACTTAATATGCTCAAAATAGAATTGGCCGCATTTAAATATCCGTTAAACGTTTCCTAAGATATATTATAGAAATACTTAAAATAAAACACAGAAAATTTACTTGTCTGAATCTTGTACTGGAAGAATTATCAGTGTTTATGGAGGAATGTTATCTAAAAACAACAATCTTGAGTAAAAATGTTACCTGCAAATAACGGAATGAAAATATATTTTATCCAACACCTCTCAATAAATGCTGTATAACTATGGCGATTTTAAACAAGCAAAGTAACAGATTATCCACTAGTGGGTATAATTTTGAGGAAAGCCACTAGTGAGTATTTTTTATTTATAACAATAATAATAACACACAACACCTTGGTAACTACTTCGATTGACATTTTAATTTAAAAATTTAAAGCATATGTCACTGTCAAATAATATTTCTTTAATAAATTTTTCATTTATTAAGAAGTGTTGGATAAAACGTTATACTTCACACGTGGGCAAAGTGAAATTACCCACTCGATAAAATTATCACACTCAGCCTTCGGCTTCGTGAGTTAAAATTTCTCTCGTGGGTAATTCCTTACTTTGCCCACTTGTAAAGTAAATAACTATTATTAGACTATTTCGCAAATAAGCTACCACAAAGAATAATATTTTTTTTTTGGATTGTTACCAAAAATACAATAAGCATCAATATTTTGTCACACAAGGTAGTCATGGATATGTAACAGGCATTTTGTCACTTAAAATATAATAATACTAGAACGCTTACTGACGTTGAAAATGCGAGGTGAGAGAAACAGCTAGTTGAGGGCTATTTGTTTTTGTTGTACAATGTTTTTAAATAGCAACCGCTCAACATACGCAGAGCAACCGTTGTTTTTCCAAAGCAATCGCAATGAATAAAAAATCTGTTGTGGGCACCACAATACCTCCCGCCATAGATTTCTTAGCGAACAATGTAGGAACACGAACCACCACACTATCAAGAAACGCTCATTCCTTCAAAAAATTGACACATGTCAAAAAATTACATTTTACAAGCGTTGTTTTGTTAAAAACAAAACACAGGTTAGCAGATTTAAACGAAAATATCAAAATAAAATTTTTCTTTAACGTGTTTAAATTCGAAAATGGTGACAGTGAGAGGAAAATATTTCAAACAATAATTGTAGATAACAATATTTGAAAAAATTATTCTAATAACAAAATTTTCATTAAATTATTATTTACTGAGATATTTTAAAATAACTTGATAGGGCTTCAAGTAAATTACCACTTTCGATTATATGATTATCATCAAAAACTAATCACTCTTCCAAAGGGGATACAATTGATATATACAAAATATCAAAATATTCAGTTTGGTAGTTTTTGAGAAACTGTAATTCCAGAGATCCACACAGACTGACAGACACGCACACAGATATTATCGCGAAACTATTTAATTCGTATTCTAGGGACCTTAAAACGTGCTCATCCTCTCTGAAAACTCACTACTTAATTTTTAGCATGATTCCTACACCTCCCTTACAGTGGCGGGAGGTAAAAATATCGTGTCAAAAGATGGCTAGAATAACAATCATTATTTAAGCTATGATTTTGATGCGAAATTTATGGTTTATTCCACTCATATATTTACTCTCAAGTTTATCTGAGATTGGAAATACCGGCCCTTAGTAAAATATATGTCAAAAAATCTGATACAAAATAGTATTTAGTGATACAGAAACATACCTTCTTATTTGTTTATTTTCTATTTATATTTGAGAAATTTAATTTTCTTTCGTATATTTATTTAATTTTTTGACATATATTTCACTAAGAAAACAGCTTCTCAAACACAATGACACGTGTCTCATTTTATTTATATTATTTATAAAAAATTTAATAAAAATTGTTATGCGGGAGGGGAAGTTATGTGCTGGAACATCAGATTTTTTCCTCTAACAATGACTACACAAAATAATGATATTCATACCAAAATAATAATCTTATCTCTTACCTATACTTCCAATCAACCTTGCTCTTATGCAAATACAAAGAAAAGATCGGCACATCCGTGATTTCATTCTCGGGTCCGCCTGCTTCTAACAACAACACCTTCCAGTCCGGAATCTCGGTCAGTCTATTCGCAAGGACAGATCCTGCAGAGCCACCGCCTACCACGACGAAATCATACTCGGGAAGAACTTGCTCTACGCTAACAGGCTGGTTCTCTGGGTCGAAGAGGTCGTAGTTGTAGAAGGCCATGGATGCCATAAGGAAGGGGATGATTGCGAACTTGGAGCCGATGAGAGCGGTGGCTGCCTTGATGGCAGCGGTTATGATGGCTGGGAGGATTATGGCCATTTTTGCGGCTGGGCTAAAGAAAGAATTTCATTTTAAGATGGCTAACATAAATAAGAATCAAGTGATTCTTCTAGTCCTCTTTTGACTGTATTAATTAATATATAACGGAAATAGAATTGAATTGTGATGTATACTGGGTGAGTTTTTTAAAACAACCAATCAGTTTTGCTGGTTAACTAATAACTTTAGAGAAAAATAGTTATTTGTCAAACTAGAGAGGAAAGCGCTTCTTTTTCCCCCTCGAGTTCGAAGTTTGCCTCATGAGCGCAGCGAGTGAGGCATTTCGAACGAGAGTGGAAGAATAGCTTTCCCCTCGTGTTAGACACAACATTTTTTTCACGACATGTTTCTAAAACATGAGAACACAACTGACAGAATGACACGTTAAAAGTTAGGTTATCAGACACAAGGCGATGTAGCAGTGTTGCCAATGAGCCAATCTTAAATATCTTTAATAGGTTGTCAAATTGTGATTTAATAAGAAAAAGAAAAATATAAGACATAATTGTAAGATAATTTAAAGTATGTATATCACTAAAATAAGGATTTTCAATAAAATTATGAATTTATTTATAATTTTTATAATATATTTTTTGTAAATAACATTCATATTGCTAACACTTCTATATTTCCTCTCTAGAGAGGAACAACACATTATCCTCACTATTTCGGGAGAAGAACGATGGGGTTTCTTACCATGTCGTGAAAAAATAAATATACAGGCTTATACAGCAAAGACGGGGACATAATTGTACGGTTAGTGAAACAAAATTGTTAGGGTGATGTGGTGGAGGGGAATGAAATTTATATTTTCTTAAATAGAAAGGGGAACTTTATTTTATTGGAATTGATAGGCCGAAGTAATCCCTCTTCAACGATATATTATAACATATTCCTATACGACCTAAGGTCACAAAGTTCAAAGAAACAGTAACATTTTTAATAAGGAAAATAAAACTTTAGGCAGGCCGTCGAACAAAACACGTAATTGTTTTTATTACTGATATTCCTGTCAATAATTTGTCAACAATTGATGTCGATGTAAAGCCATTGTTGATAGGAATAGCAATTATAAAAACAATAACTTGTTTTGTTTGACGTCCTACCTAAAGGTTTATTTTCCATATTAAAAATAAAGCGTACAATACACGATGAAGTTTTTCTTTTCAAGTGACATTAAAAAGTTATTTCTATCGCACAATGACGTAACTGTAAGGGAGATAGATAGAATCGACAAAAAGAATAAGCGGTACTTTTTCCTCAAATTTCCTTTTAAGAAATTAGCTATCAAATGTCATTTTAAAATAACTTGAAAAGAAAAACTTCATCTTGTAAACCCCGCTTTAGTGTATGATAATGAAAGTTACATTTTCTTAAATGAAAAGGAATACTTTTTTTATTGGAATAGATAACCCAAAGTATTCCCTTTTCAGCGATATAATATTGTAACGGACGCGGACAAAGATATTCATACACTTAAACTATGTTTCAAAATTGTATGGGGATGGTAAACTATCTATAATAAGCTAGCCACAGAAATAAAAACTTAATAGTGGTTTGAACATTTTTATAAAAACTGTTCAGAAATGTTTGCTAGCTAAAAGCTAATTAGTATTTATTGTCATTGTGATTGTAATTTTAGTTTTTCTATGTAGCTTATTATTATTATTAATATTATTATTATCGAAAATTGTTTTGTTAAATGTCAAACATTTTTCGTTTGTGTTTAATTATCCATGGCCTTGTTAAAATCGTACTAAGAAATTAGAAATTTAAATTCTGAACCGCATTTGTATGTACTCTTCTGTTGTAAAGTGGATAAATCTTGGAGGAAAGAATAAGAAGGAGAGAACGTTAAGAAGCTATAGTGAAGCCGTTTTCTCAACTGCAACCAGAACCATCAACATTTGGCAGGCGTACTGTTTTTTCTGAACGTATCTGCCGGGCAAATCCCAACTCCAACCAGAACCATGGCTTGCATGCGTCTGCCCTTACCTGGTTACATTCCCCTTACCATTACTATAAGCCACGTCTACGCAACAACGTATCTCAGCTGTATAGGGAAAATGGGACGATCTATGTCCGACTGCGCAACAAGGACCGCTAGAGAGAGAAAGTAGATCTAGTCTGGCCTTCCTTGCTTGTTTACATGTTTGACAGCTGTTTGAGTAGTGCTCTTTTACATTAAACGTGTTTATTGTAAAGATATATGTTATAATAATGTGTAGAAGATACTTTGTACCTAATTGTAAAAGTGGATATGATTCGAATAAAGAAAAGGTTTCCGTTTTGTCAGTGCCAAAACATGAGAATTTGTTAAATAAATGGCGAAAGGCTATACCGCGAAATGATCGTGTACTTAGGAGAAAAGACTTTGTGAAAAACACTTTTCCAGTGATGACATTGTAAAAGAATGGTCCTGTGGTAGTACAAATACTCTAATATCGCCTAGCAACGATTAATTTTAAATGATTGTTGTTTTTGAAAAATTATAAAATGTTGTTTTGTAACAATCCTACTAACAATTAGTTGAGATATCTGTTTGAAACACTAGTATGTATGATTTTATTGTTATGTTGTGATATTGAAATTATTTGTATTTTTCGTTTTATAATTTACAATAAGGTATTTGTCATTTATTATATAATTTTTTTTAATTGTATAATTTGTAGAGATACTCTGTAATTTGGAGTCTTTCCGCGTTATAAAATCTTTGGGGGCTATGATTTGACGGCTGGTAACCGCACTTCACACGTAAAAATATATCACTTACCGAGATCAGTGTAAGCAGAGTGTCACACCCATAATGGGTAAAAGGCGTGACGATATTTTTTAAAATTTTTATTAAAATAATAAAATATTTTATTTATATATTTGAATTTTATCCTTCATGTTTCCATGAATGTACCTAATACTATTTGATAATAGTAACATACTATAACGCCACTATAAAATAATGTTTAATTTAAAATAAATAATTGTAAATAATTTCGTACATACAAATTCAAATTTGTAAGATGCAATATCCGTATAGATTTATTTTTTTATTGGTTTCATAATTAATTTTGGTTTTTAAATATGAAGGCCGCTACCACGAGCTCTGTTTTTGGGTGTTTTAAGAGCAGTGTTTTAGGCTTGGTTTTATCGCTGTACAATGTTTTAAAATTATTTTATAAAAAAATACTTCAAATAAAAGTGGTAGATAATACATTTCTCTGTAACTTCTATTTGAAGCATTTATAAAATAATTTTAAAACATTGTACAGCGATAAAAGCAAGTCTAAAACACTTCTCTTAAAACACCCAAAAGCAGAGCTCGTGATACCAGCCAATATTTTTAAAAGCAAGTGTAGGAACATATATAATCTATATATAAATTTTGATTTTCCTCATTACAAATGAAAATATATTACGATATTACTGAGTTAGTACCGTAAAAACTGTGCAATACACAGACTACATCTTTTTTCTCTGTCTCCGTGTTATCTCACTCCCACTAGGACAACTTTCGGCCCATCTCGTACGCATTCGTTTCCCCTCCTGTCTGTATTATACTTCGTGCTATAAGCTTATGTTCTCTTCTTTATCTTCTTTCCTCCAAGGGTAAAATGATGCAGTAATGTAAAAAATGGTAATGAAATCCCTATTCGCCACAATACAGACTCATAAAAATAACTTCTTGTTTCATGAAAATTCTCAGTTTTCTTTTTATATAGATTCATTGAAGAAAATTTTATTTCTTACAGAATGATTAGGTTCAATTCAAATAAAATATTAAATTTGAATGTAAATTTTATTTATCTTCTTTTTCTGCATTGAAAGAAAATGAATATTTTTCAAATTTTATTTTTAAAAATAATAAAAATGAAGTCGTTTTAATTTTAAACAAAATGTTTTATTTAAAACAAAATCATTTTGAATTAAAACTACTCCTGTATTAACTACTACTGATATATGTTCTTTCAAATCTAAATTAAGTTAAAAATGTCACTTTCAGACACTAGTGTTAAAAGTAACAAAGCAACGTGTTAAAATTGATTTTATTATTACTTTTAATCCTACCTGTCAAAATATTATTCTGTTAAAAGTGATTTATTTTGTTCGTGGGGTTGTTCAACTCGGCTTCGCTTCGTTTCACAAACTTCCCCATATACTCGTAAAATGTCACTTTTAACATTTATATTATAAATAACTATTTGGGGTCATTTTTGACACGAGTTGTCGTTTCTACATAGGAATTATAAGGAATTTTATTATATCCTGATGAATTTAAACAAAAATAGTTATTTAAATGTAAAAGTTTTCAATTTCAAGAAAAGGATTCCTAATATATGGTACAGGGATTTTGAATACTATCGCTATAAAATCTTCCTCTTGGTGCAAATGATGCATTCTGATTGGCTTATAATGTAATAAAGAAATTAATCATTTGTTGCATAAATTTCTAGGAATACCAGCAATATTTTGTGAAATCAATTTTGAAATAACAAACTTTCAAACTAAAATTAAAAATCCTTGATTCTGATTTCCAATAATACTTACCAAGAAATAAACTTGAATAATATTCCAGTCAGCACAAAGAACACTTCTTCATTTCTTTCTTCAACTTGTGTAACTTTTCCTAACCACTTTTACTGGCAGTCTCTTAAAATTCTACTGCTGCAGCTTCACAAGAATCCTGCTTGCATGCATGTGGTACTCCACAAAAGACGTCCTCAATATTGCAGAAATCTTCAAGAAGGACCTCGTTATTTTGTTGTAGAAAACTTCTGCATCTTTCATATTTCGCAGGTTCTGTTATCTTGGCGGGAGGTTGGTATTTTGGTGACCACTTTCACTTTGGTTGAACTTGAGACTGACGCATGGATTTCAATACCAATGGGAAACCTGGAATTTATAATTTAGTAAGGATTACGTGACAATGTGGCCTATGAACATGAATGTCAAGAGTAGGAGATGAATTTTAGAAATATTCCAAGTCACGTGTTACGTTCTAAGCTGTTTAAAAAATTAAAAAAGAAGTCTGGGGATCTCCCGCTTAACTCATTTAACTAATGTCCTACTAATACTCACAAATTTAATAGTCTTATGTAAACTACATCTAATCTATTTTGTAAATCATAATTTTCATGTGAATTATAATTATACTGTAATTATTAATTAGTACCAGATACGAAAAAATGTGCTAAGAAACGTTTGTAGATAATCACAATGGGGTACTTTACTAGAGTTACAAAGTGGCAAATAAGTCATATATATTATAACTATACCCAGAACATCGTACTAGATATAATAGAAGTTTTAAAATATTATTAATCATTAATATATTTGAGTTATAAAGATAGTAATTCTGATGTCAAAGTATTATGTTTCTCTGCTTAAGCTTCTCTTTCACACATCTATTTTTTCTAAATTCTTTGTACTTCTCTTATTATTAAGCTGTTAGATTGTCGAAGTGTCAAATGATTGGCACCTAATTTGAAGATTTTTTTTTAATTCGTAACCAAATAACTCAAATCCATAACACATAACAAACAACAACAATAAAAAATAAAAATCATTTAAAAGTTTTATTTCCATTAAAATAATTTTCCGAACAATAAATTAGAACATTCGTGTGATTACAATTATTTATAATCTGTACTGTTTGTTATGCAGCAACACCTCTAAAATGACGACACACTTTCAAAAAATCATTGTGGCTTAATGAATAACAATTAAGACTTTTTAAAATTGCAGCTATTTTATACAATTTATATAAAATTTCATAAAAAAATTAAGGACCTCATTTGTTTAACTTATATTAACGAAAATTGTCATAAATACTTGATTTAACGATTTATTTAAGAGAAACCTTCTCGTTTTTCAAGTTAAGTACCACTTCCGGTTGGCAAATTTTCCCTATAATTAACTTGGGCTCTCTTCATTAAGATGTCAAAATGTAAATTGCAAAATTTTGGTATGTCAAAGTAGTACAAATGTCAAAATTGAACGGAAGAAATTAGTAAATAAAATATTTATCATCACGCCTTTTACCCATTATGGGTGCGGCACTCTGCTTACGCAGATCTCGGTAAGTGATATATTTTTGCGTACGAAGTGCGGTTACCAGCCGTCAAATCATAACCCTCAAAGATGTTTGTGGAGAGGGAACCACAGGGGTAAATTTAAATTGGAAACTGTCAGTTGTGGGATTCGAACTGAGGATCTCACGATCTACAGTCCGACGCGAAACCACGGAGCTATTTACCCCATAGAAATTAGTATCCTCTGATATGCGATATTAGTTCTGCTCATCAAAATGGACTTTGACGTCAAAAAATGACATTATTCAGCCGTTGTTTTTTTTTTAAGCACAGGTTAGTAGACGTAAGTGTCAAAATATAATTTTTCTTTAACGTGTTGTAATTCATAAATGGAGACGGTAAGAGAAAAATGTTTCAAACAACAATTGTATATAGTAATATGTGAAACATTACACCATAATTTTCTGCAGTATTTCCAAATAAATTGATAGATCTTCAAGTAAACTGCCACTTCCGGTTATTGAATTATCACCAAAAACTAATCAGCTCTTCCCAAGGGGTCCCATACAAATGATATATAATATCAAACTTTTCAGTTTAGTACTTCTTTAAAAACTGTAACTCCATAGCATCCACACAGATCGACAGACAGACTGTCAGATAGACAGACACACACAGACATCATCGCGAAACTATTAAAATCGTATTCTGGGGACCCTAAAACGTGCTCATCCACAGAAAACTCACTACCGAATTTTTAGCATGATTCCTATACCTCCCTTACAGCATATGTGGCGGGAATTAAACATATTTCGCATGTACAGATCTGCATTCGCAGAGCATCCTTGTGCAAAGTTGTTATAAATGGTCCAATTTTAAAATAATACTGTATTATAAATAGATCTGCAATCGCAGAGCTGGCGCGTAAATAATTCCTTATGAGGTGTATAAATTACTTACAAAAATGTTTCCTGACGTATAGTCGATGTTTAAGATTTTTTTTTAATATATTGAAAATGTTTTTCTATAATATTACCAAAAATAAGGTTATCGATAATTAATTTAACAAATCACAAGTCACATTAAATTCCTTAAAGACTAATTTAAGAGATTTATTGCTTTAAATTCCTACAGATTCTGAAAGTAAATCTTTTTATTTGTTCATGGTCAAATTTCTTTTTTACATTACATAATTACGTCTTAATAGTATTATTATTACTATATTTATCAAAGTTGTTGTTTATATTTATGCAGTACTGACGTTTTAACGTGAAATATAGTTTTTTATTTCATTTTTCGCCGCCCGGATTCTTTCCAACCTTCGCAAAAAAATTTCCTCATAGTTTTTAGGTAATTTTTTTCTTTATATTGCAAGAAATTAACAAAATTCATACAGCGTTTCGAAAACTTGTTTCATTAAATTGTATTTTAAAGTAGGTTGAGAGCAATTAAACAATTTTGAATTCAAATTCTATGTTATTTAATTTAATAAAACCATAACTTATGTTTATAATTATGATTTTAGAATTATACAAATTTTATTGCGAGCAATTTAATCTATATTATTTTATGAACATGTTAGACTTGAGACCATTTACTTAATTAGTATTTTGTGTAATTAGTTCTACGCTGCCATGATTGCGTGCCTCTTTGAATTAGAAGGCGTTGATTTCTTATTGAATTTTCTACGCCTTGGATATTAAAGATAATCTTACAAAACATTATTGCCATAAATGTAATATTCGGCTGTAATTTTGACTAATTATATGCTATATTCTCTTGTATTCAATTGTAAAAACGATAATTTTATGTGTCAATATAAAAGACAAATGCCAACTGAATCATTTATATTTACTTTTACACTTGGAAGTTTTTGAGAATTGAGCAATAAAATTAATGATTTTTCCCGCTATCAAATAAAATTAGAAAATTTCGTAATACTTTTACAAATATGAGCGTTGCGTCAACAATGTATTCAACAAAAATGTTTCTTGTAATATATTCATTTTTATTTAACAATCAAAGACATTTCAAGTACATGTGAAGTTGTGAACATACTTTATTATTGAAATAGAAGTCAAGTTCACGAATAGTAATTATTATTGTTTACAACTTATAGTTCAGTTGTCTGCATCTTCTATTTGGAGCATATTTCTATAAAATAATTCTAGAACGTGGAGCGAAATATAGCATATCGTTTTTAAACGTCTGTCAAATATTCCTGAATTATTTTAGAGTAAAATGGTTCAAATAAATCCGGTTTTTAAAAAGATTTTTAAACTCCAGTTATATTTACTTCCACACAAAAATTATATCATAAAATTTTTGAGGGTAATGTTAAATAAATCATAAAATAATTTCAAATAAGGTGCTGTTATTAAAAGCAAATAAATGTACTTTGAAAGTAAGTGTAAGTAACAGTTAAATTTTATTTTAAGCCGGGCAAAACAATTTAGTTTTCCTCAAGTTTTTCTGTAAAACAATTTAAAATATCACTTTTACTGCCTGGACACTAAAAACATTTTTACTGCCCTTTCTTATTATGGTAAACAAATTGTACATTTCTTTATTTCATCAACATAACCCCAATTTTCATGTGTATCGTGTACCTTACGAATTAAAAAATTTTAAATGAATTAAAATATATTAATCACTCTCCATTTTATGTAATTAATTTGATGAGGAATTTTTACAAAGCAACAGAATAAAAATGTATGTAAATATAAATAATAAACTTGTTTTATATAGGTAATAAAAATAATCACTAAATTAATATTTTGCAGCTTCTGCAGTTAAAGTAAAACAAATAATTATTTTTTTTTATAAAGATAGTAAACTGACTTACTACATTTGGTCATATACCGTTTGTGAATTTATCTAGACATTACGAACGACCATGCTCTTTAGTGGGATTCGAACCCATGACCTCTAACGTGCTAGGCTAATGACATAGCCACTACTACACCGAGATTGGCAAAATAAATATTATTTTTTGCCGATTGACATAAAAGATGACACTTCACGGACTGCTAACAGTCTGTAAAGTGTCACTTTTATGCCTAGGCTGTAAAAATATTTTACATAACAACCGCTTAACAAACGCATAGCAACCGTCAATAAATACATAGCAACCGGTCATCACATGGCAACGTAATTTGACAGCAATAACCTTCAAAATATTTATATACAATAATCATTAAATTAACATTAATTATAAATCGGCAAAAAAATTATGTGTTCAACTCGGCATCAAACACAGATTTATAGCTTCGCCAGCATTCATTGACGAGAAACCTAAATCGAAAGCATTCCTAGATAATGCGATTTTAAAAATAACTATATTAAAGTTAGTTACCTTTAGACCTCTATCAAATATTCCCAAATTTTTGTAGAGAAAAATGCTTCAAATAATCTGGTAAACAGTTGTGTATGAGTTTTACTAGAAGCATTTATCACTAAAATCATTTTCCTACGCAAAGTAAAGACAGTTCTATTTCGTAATCGTAGTGAAATAATTTCGCATAATTTTCCTATAGTTGGGAAAGTAAAATGCAAATATGTACAAATTGAGGACGTCTTACTTCAAATAGACATCAATAAACTATTAAATAATTCATTTAATTCAACTTTCTGTTTCAGTACGCAACTTTAAAACATGTAGACAATAACTCACTTTTCTATTTCTACCTCATTTTGTTTTTTACGTAACCGTAAATAGTAAAACAATTGATCCACATGACATTACTGGTATGACAACACTTTTAAGCTCCTTTACATTTACACAGATTTTTTTTTTGCTTGTTTTTTATTTTTGATTCATATTTTTCTCTATAATCAAATATTCCATTTTACATTTAGTTCTATAAAAATCCGCATTTATATGTAAGAATGTACGCTAAATACTATGGCGAAATCCTCAGTAATAACTAATAATATAACAAGAGAGTGAGAATAAATTGAAATTAATTTGATAGATTTTTTTGCCATTTAGCAATAGCTACTCAAGCCCGCGGGCTTTCGTGACTATTGGCTGGCAATAAGTTTTCGAAAGAAACTGGAGAATTATTTTCTAATTTATTGAAATCTCAAATTATATTTAAATACATTTTTTTCCGAAATCGATACAAAAGTGAAGTTATCCAAATTAGTAGCTGAAGTAAAACTTTACTGACTCTTATGTCAAAATTTTATTTTATAGACTCATCTGTCAAACTTGAATTACAAACCTAAAATAACAAACAAATTATTTGATAATACAATTGGTGAATTTATTTATTATTTACCTTTGATAATAATTTATCGGATTTAATGGACATAACATGCAAACCACGTTAAGAACATATAAAAAATAATGAAAATTTTAACCTAATTTGACACTTTGACAGTACTTTTATTATCACTGCCATCCCCGTCACAGCAGCTAGCTGACGTTTTACAAATACCTAATGCTATTTATTTATGTTTTTAGTTAATAATTTAACGATTTCGGAAAAAATAATATGTATACCTCGGCTCTAAAGTATTTTTTAGTACTCATATGGTTTATTTTCCTCCACTGTCGCCTCGAAAAATAAATTCCATATTCGTAATAAAAAATTATACTTTAGTGCCTTGATATACAAATAACTATTTTTATCTTCACATTCAATACAAAATTAGGTAATGATCGTAACTTTTGTTATAAGCCACTGTTTTGGTAACCTAACCTAACTTTGCGTGACATTTGTCAAGATAAACAAAAGCTACCGAGATTATTGCCGAGAATTATTTCTATAGCTTAATTCGCACAATAAAAATGACAGTATTGGTTAAAATGCAGACACGTAACAAGCAATGACATATTTTATTGGTTTAAAGAAATATTCAAAAATAATCACTGAATATCTCTGATAGTTTTTAAGGTACAATCATATTTCAATTGGAGATTTCAATGTCCCGGTAAGCGAGAAACCCGATACAACTGAACGATTCCTTGATTTATCTACAAAATTAAACAAATGATCATGTATAAAAATTATGCAGAAATCAGCGCTGAATCTAACGGTAAACTCTGTTTTCTAATATCTCTAATAGTTTTCTAGTTACAGCCATATTTCACTCACCAAATCTCGGAGATTTCAACTGTAGTACAAGCGACGACCCCGCGTAGACAACTACCAGAAACGTATTCTCTTTAACTCTAAGTAATTAGCATAACATTGGTAATTCAGCTCACTAATGAGAAATTACAATTGAATATCGAATACCTGGCGTACGTGAGTAAAAGCATGGCTTGTTGCGAAAATGGTAAACGGAAGTTTACTCGCTGACGTACAAAATATAGGATAAGCTGATAAGTTGGTCGCATTGTTTCTAGACACACTTTCGATTTTGGTGGTTTTTGATGGCGCACGTTTTGTTGTTTACTAAGATCTGCACTTGCGGAATTATCACGTCGATGGATTGAAACAGTAATTGCTTAAAAGGTGCAATGAAATATGTTTTAATATATTTATAAATAAACCGCAATATATCTTAGCATACTTCGATTTTAGTTGTTTTTAAATAAATAAATAATAGATATTTATAAAACAAGAACATAATTTATGGTTTTATGGACGAGGCACGTAAAAAGGCGAGTTAATAACATGTTATTGTGTACGTGTTACATACAATATATTTGATTGCATTAATGATAATTTTTCTTTTGCTTAGAATGACGTTGACATGAAAAAAATTTATGGTTTCGAAGTGTGTTTTTTCTGTTGTTTGCTAACCAAGTTGTTTATTGTTAATTGTTTTTAAATAATTGTGCAATCTCTCATTTCACATCTCAATCATTCTCTATAATTTGTTGTCATTTAAATATCATCAAAATAATACTTCTAATTATCTAAATAATATTAACATTATTAAAAATGATTCAACCTAATAAATTAATTAAATATATTTTGTAGTTTATTATGATAATAAGCCATTTTACTTTATTGAACTAGTTCATAATTAGCCACTTTATGGCCGCTAAACAATATCGTAAACATTTGGTTTATAATACAGTCCAACATAAATAAATATCATTTAACCATTTACTGGTTTTTGGGTGTGGCTCTTTGCTCGAATCAGATCTCAGTGTTATGATATATTTTTGCATATGAAGTTCGGTTACCAGCCGTCAAATCACGACCTCCAAGGAGTTTAGGGTAGAGGAGTCACAGGGGTAATTTTATGTGGTGAAAATTTTCTGAATTTATTTTCTGCGGTTTTTTTATTATATTGCTATTTTAACTTTAGTCCTCCATTAACATATTTGGGTGTCATAACTTGACGGCTGGTAAACACACTTCATGCGTTAAATATATCACTTACTAAGATCTGCATAAAACAGAGTGCCACACTTATTATAAGCAGAGCTGGAAAAGATACTTTTAATAAATATCTAGATACTTTTCTAAGATACTTACATAAATTTGTTAAAGATACTTAAGTATGTAGATACTTTTTATTCTAAGTATCTTAAGATACAAATATTTCTTAAAAGCATCTAATATAAATACTTAATATACTTTTAAATATTTTAGATACTTTTTAATATCTTAGATACTTTAAAATGTTTTAGATACTTTTAAATACTTTAAAATATCTTAGTTAGGTACTTTTGAGAAATATCTGAGTAAATTTTAAATATTTATACTAACTGTAAGCTTAAACATTAAAAAATATATCAGATATTTCAAAATATTTCACTGGCACATATCTTAAATATTTGCAAATAAGATACTTTTTTTATATAATAGATACTTTCTATGATAAAAGATACTTTTTAAGATAAAATATACTTTTTTTAAGATGAAAGATACTTTTTAAAGATATAAGATATTTTTTAAGATACAGATACTTTAAAAAAGTATTTAAATAAAAGATACATTTTACATAAAATAAAATGTATCTAAGATAAAGTATCTTAGATACTTTTAGTATCTTAGATACTGTCGAATATCTTTTTATGTAAGATACTCCCAGCTCTGATTATAAGTAGGTAAAAGACGTGATTATATATTTATTTGAATTTTAAATTTTGTTGTTTATGAAGATCTGCAATTGCATAGTTATCACATCGATGGATTCTACTAGAAATTAATTAAAAATCATGTTTATTTGTGTATTGTAATGTAATAATTTATGAAATAATTTTATTAAATTGAAAAGAAAGTTAAAATGACAACAAACCTCAAACATTAAGGTTAATACAATTTTAAGAGCAGTATGAAATTTTCATCTTCATTATCATTCTCGTTAAAGTTTTTATATTTTAAGCAAATATTTTAATTTATTCATTTGAATATAATAATTTATTCCAGTTGTCCTAGCTAGACCAAACTATAAATTATTTATTTATTAGCATTTGTTTATAAATACATCATGCCGTTTATCCATTTCGTAGTGTGGCGCTCTGCTCAGAGCAGATCTCCGTTTATGATACATATTTGCACGTGCAGTTCCGTCAAATAACAGCCCCCAAAGATATTAGGGAGGGTTTTCCCCAATTATATCGAAGTTTATACAATACTAATAATTTATATTCTAAAGATACAATACATTGTATGTAGAAAACGTCACAAATTAAATATGACATAGAAAATTAAAATATGTTGAATAAATTACAAATTTAAAAAATCATTTAAATATTAGAAGTTGTAATGAAGGACGAGCAATTTAAAACTTTTTTTGAATGTTTATTAAAAATTTGTAAATACCGATCCAGTTAGGAGAATTTTTCACAACGTTTAATGGAATATATAAATTGTTTCTATTCCTTTTGTTAAATTGATGAAACTCTGAAATCATGGTATATAAGATGTTTTATTCTTGAAAATATAATTGCATATTTCCCCAGATATAAATACAAGTTAAACTGAAAATATTGAATTTTTTAAAAATATCTATAGGATGTTCTTTGACTGATCCATGTCACACATCTCAAAATTCTCTTTCGAGCTATAAAAACTTTGTTAGCAAAATTATAAGCGCGAGACTCAACGTAAGCAAAGAAAATATTAAAAGTTGATTAGCATTTAACAATTCTTTTAAATAACATATTTAGTAACAAGTCGAATTAAGTTTGATAATGAGATCGCCACAGTGAGAATTCCAGTTTAAGGTATCAGTGATTAGCGAAAGAAATTATAGGGAGAGATCTAGACATAAAGACTAAGTTAAGAAGAGAAAAGATATATAAATCAACTTATAATCCAGGATATAAATACCTATTGTCTAGAAGCAGGCCACTATATATGTCAAAAGAAAATACAAGTCTACAAATAAATGCAATATTTTGAATAAACAACGAAGAACAAAGAAATAATAACTGGACAAGAGACAATGACGGACAATCTAAACTATGTATGAGGGACTTTAAGATAATAAATCATTGAAAAGACTGTACAAAAGACCTAAGAAATAATAAATCTACACAACAGATACTACACGACGAAAGCCCAGACACTGATTGGATGAAGAGAGGGCATCGAAACATTAAGTATGTGTACATAGCAAAGCAATATTTTTATAGTTTTATAAATAAATGAAATTACCTCACGATAATGTTGAAATTTGAGCACACAAAGGTAACAAATAAATATGTATGACTACTTATATAATGTTATTATTATTTAATTTGTTTAACTTTAATCAGACCAATCCTTAAACTAATTTAAAGATCAATGTAAAAACGATATACAAGTATAACCTTTCAAAATGTGCTTATTAACTTTTTATTCAAACATTTTTTTTTCGAAAAAACTAAAATATTCTGGATGGCTTTTTATTTATAAATAGTTGAAGGTTACTCTAAAATAATCAAATTTTATTGCCAAATTTTTGTCATCCACCTGTAGATATTCGTTTTGTCTTTGACCTGTTAACCTTTCCAAAATTGGACAACCGGATTGAAGAAGGTAAATTATATAATTTAGACGCAAACTTTGAACTTGGCATGAATTTGCATTTAAATCTCATTCACTTTTAGTTTTTACCTTGGATATTACTTGAAAAAAAAAAACTATGAATGCGAATAAATTATATTTTGTGAATAATATTCAGCACTTTATTATTATAATTTTTTTTAGTTAGATAATAGCTTTGGATTGTAACGGATAAATCTGCCACCTGTCAAATTCGCTCGTCGCAGAATCCGGTATACATTTTTAATTAAATATTACCAAACAGAACTTTAAATTGTAGTATTGACCATTAAGAAAATTAATATCTATTTATGTTTTTCATGTTTTTACTTTTACTTCTTACACTGGTAACCTAAATAACATATCATCAGCTGTCATGATTATATAATATTTATTTATTACGTTAAAATTCAAGCAAAAAGAGTGTTTTAACACATTTCATATTGTGATGTACAGATTTAATAACTCTTCACTTATATAACCACATAATTTCATTCAAATGTAACTGAAATACTTTAAATAAAACAATGTTTAGGTATAATTCTGTAATATTATTTAATAAAACGTCGCTTCGACAGGAAAGTGCAGCTAAAATATAAAATAATGGGGTCTTTGACCATTTTTTTTATGAAACTTTATTTATATTGAAGAGTATCTACACTTTTAAAAAGTTAAAGTTTTATAAAAAAAAATTTTTTAAATGGTGAAAGACCCCATTATTAAATATATATTCAAGACCACATGATTGCAAAATTTGGATAACATAGATTCAAAGGTTATATAAATTAATATAAACATAAAATTAAGGATGAACATTTAACCTGGAATTTAAATTTAGATCATTTAAAGATTTCGTGATTTTAATTACATTTCTAAATAGTCTTCTCATTCAGTTATTTTTATTTCCTTTTGCTAAATATCTTCATGTTTTTTCTAAATCAATTCCATGTAATTCATGAATGTTCAGCAACTGCAGATTGTTCGAGTTGATTTAATCTAGTATGTTGTTTGTATTCTTTTAATCTTGTTGCTATAATGGGAATTTTAATCATTTAAAAAAAAAATTTATGAAACTTTATCTAAATTGAAGACTATCTACACTTTTAAAAAGTCTTAATTGTTATTCATTAAGCCACAATGATTTTTTTTAAATGTTGTGACGTCGTTACAGAGGTGTTGGTGGATCTCAAACAGTAGAGATTTAAATAATTTTTTGATCAATGTATATTGAACAACACTGGCAAGGAATCTTATAAATACCAGAACACTGTTATCCTAATTTTAACTTTTTTTATTTTTGACTGTATATTTATTTATTATTTTGTGTTTTACCGGATGAAGGCAGTATTTTGCTGTCGAAACACCGTTTACTAAAAGAAAATCTGATATGTCCTTCACATGACTTGCCGGTCATCTTAATTTACTAATTCCATGCTAACACTCACAAATAAATTTAATAGTTTTATGTAAATCACATCTCAATCAAGATGAAAGCAATATATGATGTCAACTTACTATCACTGTCAAAATAATTTAACTTTTATGTATAAACAATGTTTAGACGATCATGGACTACAAAATACCAAAGTTTCAATCACTAATTTGTAAATTATGCTATAGTTCTTAAATGGGTCTATCATCTGGTGTCCTATTAACGATAAATGTATGTTATAAACTGAAGAGTTTTTAAAAATACTTTGTTTTTAAAATTACTAAAATCTATCCAGACAGAGGTACAGATCATGTTTCTTTACAACAACATTTTAATTTTAATTCATTGGAAAGGAGAAATTTTTATAATTCAAAAATGTTTTTTTTTCTAAATTACCACAGTATACAATTTATTGCTACCCATTACTTCAATTAATTAATATCTATATATCACGTCTAGGATCTAGACAATATGTTCCTTTTCAATGTCCTAGAGCCAAGACCAATATTCTCTTAAAAGGTCCAATATTTCTGATGTGCAACAATGCAAATATATTACTGGATATTGATATTTTTATAAAGCCACCTGCACAATCCATGAAGCCATTAATCCATAATCTACTATGAAATAAAAATATTTTTTTAATTTTGGTGTATGCAGAATTCTTCTGGCATGATATTTTTGTGTAGATGTTCAGATTTTTTTTTCTGATTTGAGATTTCATGTATTGTTTAGGATTAAGGTTTATTGACTAGTTTTGTATTTATATTTTTATATTGTCCTGTTATTGGTGTAAACTGTTGGGCTAAATAAATAAATAAATGTTACCAGACATGGAAAAATTTGTTGAGAATTAATTGAGAAACATATGTAGGTAGATAATCAAAATAAATTGTTGATATATTTAAGAAAAACCATATTGTTCTTCAAGTAAAGTACCACTTCCAGTTGTCAAATTTTCACCATAATCAACTGGGCTTTTCCTTAGGGTGTACAAATGCAAAATGTAAAATTTTATAAATTTTTGTTTAGTAGTACTTGAGAAAATAAATCTGAATGAAATTCTGCACATACAACCATCCATCCACACGAACGCACACTCACACACACAGACATCATCCTGAAAATAGTAAATATAAGTTCTAAGAGTAATAAAACATGCTTATTGACTAAAATCCTAACATTGAATATTTTTCCCAATCCATATATGTACCTCACTTTTGGCGGTTGGTAAAAATTACAGAACTAAATACCCAAAAATTGTTTTATTTATACGATAACTCTGAATATGAATTGATGACAGCAATTGCAGAAACGAAAAAAGCATGTAAAATAATCTATACAATCATCGTGTTTCAATAACAACACTCATGAATAAAAAGCTATATACCTGAATCAATCAGCTGTTCGCTTGTTTTTAAAACAACACCACACTTCACGAAACGACCACTACCACTACACAGCTCATCAACCATCAACTATCCACTGTTTCAACGCTTGCTTGACTACACCAACTATATAGAGAAAGTGTATCGCATACACTGAGACCCATTCCTTGCCTTCAAAGTGTAAAACCGATACGGAGCCGAACTGTAGACGCAAGAAGTGGTATCTACTCTATGGAAGGAGTTGAGGACAGGTGGATGTGCATTCTTGCATGCGGAATTGGGTCAGATGGGGCCAGGAGTTATAATGCATAACAAAAGATTGTTGTGGTGAATAGTTCATGCTTAAATATTGTATACAGGATGTGAATCGATGGGCGCGCCATTGAGTTTTCAATGCATATTTTTGAAATATTCATTTATTGATTTCCCCAATTATTTTATATCAAAAAAGTTAAATATTTTATCCAACACCTATCAATAAATGCTCTATAACTATGGCGATTTTAAAGAAAGATACATTACCTACTAGTGGGTATAACTTTGAGAAAAGTCACTAGTGAGTAATTTTTTATTAATAACTAATAATAACACACAACATCTTAGTAACTACTTAGATTGACATTTTAATTTAAAAATTTTTGTGAACATATGTCACTGTCAAATAATATTTCTTTAATAAATTGTTTAGTATTAGAGATGTTGGATAAAATATTATACTTCACATGTGGGCAAAGTGGAATTACCCATTCGATAAAACTATCACGCCTTCGGCTTCGTGTGCTAAAATTTCTCTCGTATGGGTAATTCTTTACTTTGTCCATTTGTAAAGTAAATAACTATTATTCTAGAGGAAAAATTATGCATTTTTAAACACTAATTTTCTTATTATCATCCGTGCTATGAAACAACAAAGCAATTCTACCAATTAAAAGTTACTGCTTTTATCTGTCATCTACATAATGCTTAATTTAGAAAAAATAAATTAATACAATAATAGTAGATATATTGTGTTATTAGGAGTAAATGTGATACTTTGTGTGCTAAGCATGTAAGTTTGAACGAAGATCGAAGCTAGTCGGACAATTACATGCGAAGCACCCAAAGTTACATTTACTCCGAAAAACACATGTAATTTTTTCTTCAAATATAGAAAATAGAAATATAAATAATTTTTTATTATACCTTTATCATAATCCGTGTTTAAAACACGCTACAGCGTTCACAAACGTCAGTTTAAAACACGCCGTGCTTTAAAGGTTGCTAAGCAACAACACAAATAATTACTGTTAATATCTGTCAAAACTGTAAACGTCAACAATAAATACTAACCAAACTCCATGTAAACGATATACGTCAAACGTCACACGCGTAAAATTATCAAAATCAAAATGTTGCTTTTCAGTTTTTTTCCAGAGTATGATGCAGGTATAATAAAAAATAGCGTATGACACACGTGTATAAGTGCTTTTAAAGCACTAACGACGTTAAAAGCACTCCGCTTCGCGTCGTGCTCTTAAACTCGTCGTACGTGCTTTAAAAGCTTACTTATACACTTGTATCATAATATACTATAAAAATGTCCAAAACTTCAAAAAATGTTCTGTCTTCTTTCGCATTTCTAGTTGCTATAGAATATGCTGTTTTGTAATTTTGGTTCATTTTAATTGTCAAATTATTTAATTATATACAACCTTACTATTTTTCATAATATTTTACTTTGTCCTCTGCCGGTGTAAAGGAGTTGCCAAGGAGACACTTTTACGCCGGCGGCAAAAAACTTTTTTGACGTTTGAAGAAAAAATGGTTTTATGGTAAAAATAGTGCCCGACAAAATGTGCTTTGCTAGTTGTTTTGTTTAATGTAAAATATCCAAATCGGCCATTCCAAGTCCTACAACTGTTCCCAGATAAATTCGGAAATTTTCAAATTTTGGAACTGTGTTAAATAATTGTAAATGTTCGCGTAATAATAATGTAAAAATCTGTTATGGGCACCACAATACCTCCCGCCATAGATTTCTTATCAATTAATGCAGGAACACGTACCACCTCTATCAAGAAACGCTCATGTCAAAAAATGACATTTTTCAACCGTTGTTTTGTTTTTTCAAAAAACACAGAATACCAGATTTAAACGAAAAATATCAAAATATAATTTTTCTTTAACGTGTTGTAATTCGTAAATGGTGACAGTAAGAGGAAAATGTTTCAAGCAATAATTATATAAAATAATATTTGAAACATTATTCTAATAACAAAATATTAATGTCAAAATATACAGAAATTTTTGGCCAAAATCAATTGAATATTGCTAATCTGGTCCCAGGGACAGCAAAAATTCATTTTTATGACGTTACTGCTTGTCAGAGATGTTGGGAGTGGGTAGGGTTTTGGTGGTGGGGGTTGGGTTCGTTTTGGCTAAAATCTAGTTTTGTTTGTCTGGCCCTAAGATATAAAATTCATGCATTTTTATTGATTTTCCAATTGTGCCGAAAACTGGCCTCCTTTACCAAACTCGTTTGGTAAATTCTTCTAAATGCTTAGTAAATAATCCTGTTCAATTTATTTCATGTAGATCAAATGTATACCGAATATTAAACCACAGTATAAGAATTCACACAGTAGAGACACTTCAAATATTTCAAAGACTCAATATTTCAGTGGTGCGCAGCTGGGAAGATAGACGCTTAGTGTTCGCTGAGAGGCCATAGAAAAGAGAATATAGTATGTCAGAGTCAGTGTCAGTTGTATCTGTCAAATATCAAACCACAGTTTTTCTGTCATGTTAGTTCATAAAATGAAAACAAAACAACAAAGTAAACTTATTTGCACCATGAATAATTATAGGAACTTTTATAGTGCAGGTGAAATAATATTTTTAGATTTTATCCCCTTTGCAACTGACAGCTATTCAAATTTGCCGCCGTATGTCGCACCTGCCAATATGGTCGCTTGACTCAAGGTCATCGGTCATTGTGACATAAAGATCAAAGGTACCGAGAGCGAGTGTGAATTCTTATACTGTGGTTAAACATTCAAACATTATGTAAAGTGAGATCCGCAATTTCAGAGCTGCTCCCTGATTGAATGCAACAGCATAGAGTAACAATAATTTGTTTTAAACATATTACAGTAATATTTACTTTAAGCTTTTAGTGTAAACTAATATTTTTACCATGCTACCTACCAAGATCTGTAAATGCAGAGCAAATGTTTACGCTATTGTTGGAATTTCTTTTCTTATTAAATTACGTAAAACAATTAATCGGAAATGGAATAGTTATCAATTAACACGCACAACATCTTAAATTAATAGGTGTTATTACCAATTTTGTTTAATTACCGTCTTTTAATCTGTGATTCGCCTGTCTTATGATAGCCAAATGCGTTTTCCATGTACTACAACTTCCACAGATTATCAATAATAAATAAATGCACTTATACTTCAAACGAAAGTGCTTGGAAATAAATGACCCATATCTTACCGTATTCACAATGCATAATTAGTGTTTTAAGACTTATACAACGTGTTAAGTAACCTAACATCTCTTGTCTCCACTTTTCGCGGTTATTTCATGTGGCAATTAAATTTCAGACACTACTTTCTTACTTTTATCAGCTTTTTTCTTAAGAGCATTTTACGAAACTGTCACATTTTGATGACAAGAGTTGCTGTATGAAGATTTCATAAAGAAATTAAGTTTTTATAGAGAAATTTAGAAAGAAATTGTTTGTTATGGTTCACAGATTTCTGGAAGAAATTTGTTTGCGAAATATTATAATGATATCAATAATATTCAGCCTGACTTTCTATCTAAAATTTTGGATATTATGATGTCAAATTAGAACAGTATGATTATTGTCAATCATAGGCACTGATTGTCTGATATTTTTAACTCCCGCACATATAGCGTGTTCCTTATCTCGAGAAATATGCATCGAATGAAAAAATGTTCCAGGAAAAACTTTTATGATTTAGAGGGCGACATCTAATCTTATAAAAAAAAATACATTCATTAACTAGAAGTGGTAGTTTACTGGAAGGCTTATCAGGTTTTTTGGGCATATCTTAGTAATAATGGAGGGTTATGATTTTGACGTCACAGGCAAGAAAGAGAAAGATGAGGTAAAAGTTGAGATGGAAGTTCATAACACAAACATCCATGTTTTGACGTTTGAGATGGTGTTTTAACAAGGTTATGTTTTTATTTTATAGTTTATTATTTAGGAAACTTATTAAATTTAACACTGGCCATATATTCCTTATAGTAATAAAGGAAGTCACTATTGCACAAACCATACACAAACTTTATTTTTCATATTTAGCATCATTTTAAGAACTGTCATTTTGACAGCGGTTTGTTTGTGTTTCGCCCATGTGAATTTCTTGGTAGTTCAATGAAAACATGAATAGATGGCAGCACGAAAATTTGCTTCTGTATAACTAGAGCTCTAGAAGAATGTAGGTATTCTCGTCCGCCATTTTGGGTCCAGATGTCATAAATAAAACAAGTTATTGGAATCCAGTTACTTAAAAAAAAAACATTTAAATTTTGTATCTGTCAAATTTGAAAACATATTTCTTGAAATTCTGTAAAATCCAACTACTCAAATCATACGGTAATATATTAGAAAGTATTCTGTACACTTACCTGTTAGATATGAAATATAATAATTAAGAGAATGATATATCACAATTATTAATCTATATCAACTTCAAATTTGACAGAAAAGAATTAAAGTAACTGGATTCTAATAATTTGTTTTATTTATGACACTTGGATCCAAAATGGCGGATGAGAATACTCATATATTCTAGTGCCTTAGTATAACCCTCCATTGAGTTGGAAGCTTATGTGTTTGGCACATCAGATTATTTATACCTGTTCGAAAAAATAGTGATAATCTTAAGATAGAACGATTCTTTGGTTATAAATGAACTGAAAATCCTATTGCAAAAAAATTGTACGGCCCTTATAAAAGCCACGCGAGCTACTTAAAGAAATGTAAATTTAGCAAGACCGAATCAAACAATGGGCTCATAAACCTTTTTTCGTTTTATTTTTTCTATAAATTTGAGTAAAATTATGAATTATGAAAGGCATGTTGTTAAAGTTACAATTTTTACCTCCCGCCACATCCTGTGAGGGAGGTATGGGAATTATGCTAAAAATTGGGTAGTATGTTTTCAGTGGATGAGCACGTTTTAGGGTCCCTAGAATGCGATTTTAATAGTTTCGCGAAGATGTCTGAATTTTGATATTTTGTATATAACAATTGTATCCCCTTTGGAAGAGCTGATTAGTTTTTGGTGATAATCCAATAACCGGAAGTGGTAATTTACTTGAAGTTTTATCAATACTTTTTTTAAAATATCTGAGTAAATTTTAGTTTAATGAAAATTTTGTTATTAGAATAATGTTTCAAATATTATTATTTACAATTATTGTTTGAAGCATTTTCCTCTTAATGTCACCATATACGAATTACAATACATTAAGAAAAATTATGTATTGATATTTTCGTTTAAATCTGCTAAGTATTCAACTGAGACATTGTGGGGAGGAAGTAGTATGAATAGGAGTAGTTTTAATTCAATATAATATCGTTTTAAATAAATACGTTTTGTTTAAAATTAAAACGACTACTTTTTCATTATTTTTAAAAATTTAAAATTATTCATTTCTTTCAATGCAGAAAAAGAAGATAAATAAAATTTATATTCGAAGTTAATACTTTTTTCTTCAAACGTCATAAAAGTACATTGTTATGTATTTGTATTCAACAAGCAGAAGTTCAATATTGTCGCCGCCGGCGTAAAAGTGTTTCCTTGGCAACACATTTACTCCGGCGGCGGACAAAGTAAAATATCATGCAAAATAGTAAGGTTGTAATTCAATAATTTGACAGTTAAGAATAAAACAAATAAACAAAAATAACAAAATAACATATTCTGTGGCAACTAGAAATACTGGATATGGTAGAATATTTGTTGAAGTTTTGAGCATTTTTTAATGTTTTAATGTCTATTTTCTATGTTTGAAGAAAAAATAGCATGTGTTATTCGGAGTAAATGTGACTTTGTATGCTTCGCATGTAATTGTCCGACTCGCTTCGATCGTCGTTCAAACTTACATGCTCAACACCCAAAGTATCACATTTACTCCTAATAACACAATATACTATTTTATGAACCTAATCATTTTGCAATAAATTATTTTTTTTTTTTTCAATGAATGCATACAAAAAGAAGACTGAAAATTACTTCAATTACTTCACAGATATCTGTGAGTGTTATTATTGTGCATGTCGTCAAATAGAAAGCCCCGAAAGATGTTAATGAAGGGGGAAATAATTGGGAATCGAACTGAGGATCACATAATCCCACAACTATTACAACAGAGTCCTTCATTTCTATCTTAATAAACATTATTTAAATATATTCAACGAACAATGCCACTAAATAATTAACTAATTAATAGTCTCCGTGTCGTGAACTCTTGACTTTACCAATCTTCAACATGTGTCCAAATAATAACCTTGTCCCACAAATCATCTCCACCGCTGCCTGGTCATTGGTCCATATTTCGTCACGCAGCATCCAAAACCTGTTGCAGACGAAAACATAACCGTACACACGTACGCCACTGGAAATGTAAAAGGCGTAGTGATCCAAATTCTTTCACCGATTTCGTCAAGGCCGTCGCTGGATTTTACGTGTGTTTTCACTCTAGTTATGTCTGGACATTGGTCAGTTATTCTACACTTTCGATTGATAATTTGACTCATTTCGTTGAGGGTTGCAAGTGTAATTTGCTTAATTGTAGATGGAAATTTATCATTACGTCATTTACCTGCTTTTACCTTTCTCTACATCTTCTAAGGGAGGTATAAGAATCATGCAATGTCGCCAACTATTTAGAATAAAATTTCCCATTTCGCTTGTTACAATATTTAGCTTTTATATAAAAAGTCCCTATCAAATCAAAATAACAGAGTAGATAATATCAGTATAGTCTTTGCAGCATTAGTGTAATGTAATTTTTGATATTTTTACAAATAAAAATTATATTGTAAATAAAATTCTCGCAAAACGGGAAATTTCCCCCAGTTGGCATGGAATCAAAAAAATCGGTATTGAGTTTTCAGTCGGTGAGCACATTTTAGGGTCCCTAGAATATGATTTTAATAGTTTCGCAATGATGTCTGTCTGTAATTTTAATTTTATTTATATTGACTGCATCTCCAACTAGTTATTTAATTTATATTATATCCAGTCCAGTTATTGCCAGTTAAATATTTAAAAAAATCTGATGTGTGCAGCACATAACCTCCCGCTCAATACTACTGTTAAACTTGACAAAATAGTACTTGATGATACAGAAACATACCTTCTTATTTATTTATTTTCTATTTTTATTTCAGAAATTTAATTTGATTTCGTATTTTTATTTAATTTTTTGACATATATTTTAATAAGAAAACCGTTTCACATTCAAAATGACATGTGTCACATTTCGTAAAAAATTAAAATTTTTTAAGTGTTTCCATGGTGTACAAGGAGAGCTCGACTTATGAAATCTAATTTCTTTATATTTTATTATCTCTAAATCCAATGAAAATTAATAAAATTAATGTAATCAAAACAAATGTAAAATTAAATATTCTACAACTTTCAAAATAACATAAATTGTTGAAAAAGGAAATTTAACCGTGTTTTTCACGAAAAACTGTTAAGGGCTTCAAGTAAACTGCTACTTTCGGTTGACCAATTTTATCATAAATCTAATCAGCTCTTCATTTAAATATAAGATGCAAAAATTCACAAAATAGTCTTATTTGGTATTATAGTATTTGAGTTATGCGAGACGAAAAAATTGTAACAGACTACTCAATGCATACACACATACATCCATACATACAGACATCACGCCGAAAATAGTAAAATCGTATTGTAGGGATCCTAAAACGTGCTTATTTATTGATAACTCACTACCCAATTTTTTGACCAAAAACAATACCTCCCTTACCTAGAAGTAGGCGAGAGGTAAAAATAATACAGAAATTAAGAATAACATAGTCTAACTCTATATTTTCTATCTTTGTGTAACACATGTTCCTGTACTCCTAAAACTTGTGATTTTAAGTATAAAAGTATACATTTAATTCAATCATACTTAAACAAGTTTTATCTGTTTTGTTTTGGAATCATGGTTTGTGTTTTTACTTTTTATTAAATTAGAATTAATTTCTCTAATTCTAGTCCAAGTTCAACGCAGGCTTCTCTTAATAAACTCTTACCTAACCTGCCTTGCTGATTTTTGACTTACTAGGTTACTGAGTAACCTGTTGTTTCAACGGATGGTTGTAACCGAAACTGAGTCTTATCTACATGATCGTAAAGAATTCGAGAAGTATTCTTGTGACTTTCACTTATTTATTTAGGTATTTAGTTGACGACAATGAATTTTAAAGATTGCTATCTTATCTCTGACATCCTAACTTGGATTTTGCATAGTTTGAAAGTGAAGACTTCGAGGAAAAATGATTGTGGGTATAGCCTGTCTGTAGATATAGTAAATCGGGGTGATTTCTTAGTAGAAGTGCGGCATATTAGGACCTTTATTTTTGCAAGTATAGCCACCAACAATGTTTGAGGGAAAGAAATAAAAGTAACAATGATGGTAAATAGAATTCATTTGCTAATAATACTTTCAAAATACAGGGTATTCAATTTAACTGAAGACACTGAAATATCTCAAAAACTACACATCGGATAAATAGATTTTATACTAAAATTTGTTCGTCTTGGAGAGGGACATCCAATGATACTAAACTCGACTCGCTACCTCCCATCTCCTAGGGAGTGGGGGGTGGTTGATATCAAACTTAAATAGGAACCCCATTTTTTAGTGAGATTGGGATTCTCTAGGAAAAAATACGATAGTTTTATCTCAAATATTTTTTTGTATTCATATGGCTCTGTAATCGACAAAAATCAAAATGAGTAAAAATCGTTGAAAATTAGGGATATCTCGAGAAACACACATTAAACCAGAGAAATAAAAGTAGACGTATGTTGTATTTTGAATTAACCCCTCACTCCCTCGCTCCGAGGGTGAGAAAGACAATAATTTCATAACTTTTAATGTAAAAACTGGCTCAATCGATTTTTGAAAACATTTACTTCTGTTGAAGCATATAAACGGTAGATGGCTCTGGGAGTATTTATTTACTTCTCAGATCCATTTACCAATCTGTTGGGATCTTAGATCTCGCTGAGCCAGTCAAACGGTGTCACTGCTTCATAGCAGTTGACGGGTTACACTACACTGATGAGCTCCAATAAGAGCGAAACGCGTCTGTAGTTACCGATTGATTGGCTTGGCCGTATTTTATGAAACAGTTGACAATTTTTATTGTCTTTATATATTTAATATAAAAAAATATGTTTCTAAATAAATATTTTAGAATGTTTTCCGTTCCCACCTTCGGATCGTGGAAGTAATGGGTTAATTCAAAATATTACATACGTCTACATTTATTTCTCTGCTTTGATATGGTATTTCTCGAGATATCCCCAATTTCCAACGATTTTGTACCCATTTTAATTTTTGTCGATTACAGCACCATCTGTTACGAATACAAAACAAATATTTGAGATAAGACAGTCTTATTTTTTCCTAAAAAGTCCAAATCTCACAAAAAAAATGGTGTTACCTATTTAGGTTTTATTTCCGTCACCATCCAGATGGGGGGTGGCGGGTCGAGTTTCGTATCATTGGATGTCCCTCACCGAGACGAACAAATTTTAGTTTAAACTTTTTTTATTCGGCTTGTAGTTTTC
The DNA here is from genome assembly GCA_963942605.1 of Poecilus cupreus. NCBI lineage: Eukaryota > Metazoa > Arthropoda > Insecta > Coleoptera > Carabidae > Poecilus > Poecilus cupreus. The sequence goes on from OZ012729.1 coordinate 18,045,062, forward strand.
GAGATATTTCAGTGCCTTCAGTTAAATTGAACACCCTGTATATATTATTTATAACATATTGTTGTGACCGCAATTTCAGTTACCATGAAAACGACAGTACCATTTTATTACCATTCAGTGGTATCTCTTGGTGCTCCTTCCTATGCAGGGAGGAGAGTTGAACTGAAATATTAAAAATTAATTTTCTTTGCTCCTGTTTTTTTTTTTAAAATAGTTGATTATATCTTGTCGACTTAGTGTCAATTTGAGGAATCGTCAATAGTGATTAGAATTCTTTTTGGTTTAAAATTAATGCTTTTTGAAAATTGAATTATCCCCAGAAGTTTCTCATTGTCGTTTGTATAATTGGTTATATTTCAATAATTATAGTTGCTATAATAATAAACATGCAACTGAAACATCTATATATTCTATATTTATATGTATTAGAAAATCATGTTTTGACCACATTAATTTTTTGACTTTCTTTTTAATGGAAGCACAGGGTTTGCCCTAAGTTCCTTATTTCTGTTACCTCGTCATTTAATGTGATTTCTGTTTAACATTATGACGTTTTCGTTTTGCTTACTTCTTTGTTTATTGTCACATTCTAAAAAAAATATATTACAGTAGTACAATAATTTTGTTTATAAATGTTTTGGATATAATTTCCTATACTATTTACTAATTTTTGTATATTTACTAATGTTTATTATTTCTACATTGTTTGGCGACTAGATTTGAGAGAAAAAGACAAATAAAAAAACTCTAACATATTTTTGAATTTGTAAGTGTAAATGCGTTTGGTGCTTATTTCTAAAAATGTTCCAAATCTATTTATTTTACTTGAATCAATTTTCTCTAAAATAATTCGGGAACGTTTTGACAGCGCAATTTTGAATAAAAGAAATAAATGTAAGAAAGAAGGTATATGAAAGTGTGTCCAATTGCAAATATCTCATCCTTGTATAATATTTTAAAATTTATGCTCTAAAGAAGTTAGTGAAGGAGGAAAAAAAATTAGGTTCTTTAGTGATTCACTAAAATTCATTTATTGCTTTAGTAATAAAAGTACAAACACCATACAATTCACACACTTACAATTCATCCTTAACATTTTCCCAGTCTTCCTTAATCATATCAGCCGCCTTCTCCCCAATCATAATCGCAGGGGCATTCGTGTTAGCACTAACCAAATAAGGCATTATACTATTATCAACCACCCTTAGATTTTTAATTCCATACACTTTCAACCTCGGATCTACCACTGCATCAGGATCTGTAGATGGCCCCATCTTAGCTGTACCACAATAATGATACACGGTAGTACTTATACTCCTAATAGAACATTTCCAATATTCTTCTGATTGAAATTCATATTGGGAACAAGTCGGATGATCAAAATTCAAGAATTCAGGATTGTACTTTTTGAACGTTTCTGTTTTCAGCAGATCCTCAACGAATTTGGCTCCACGGAAGAGAGTCTCCACATCTTCCGGGTCTTTAAGATAGTTGGAGAACATTCTTGGCTTATCAAAAGGATTACTGCTGTTTAGTCTTAGGTAGCCTGTAGATTTCGGTCGCAATAACAACGGCCAAGACATAAACAGAGCATGTTCTTTATTAGCTTCCAAAACGGACTTTTTAATTTCCTCAGACATGCCTGTTACCCTTAAGAACAGAGGCAAAACGTACCAATCATTCTTTTGGAAAACTCCATGAATGAATTGAATATCAGGGTAGGGTGAATCTTTTAAAGTGTTGATAAACCCAACAAAGTTTGTAAAACCAACAGTCGATAATTTTCCGGACCTATGCATGAAGTAATCATACAGAACATCAATAGGGTTTTCAGGAGGTACAATTTCTTCTGGAACCTTAACATACATCCCTAAGAAAAACATGTGGTCCTGAAGATTCTCCCCAACTTTTAAGTCTTGTATAACTGGTATGTCCATCTCCTCCAAATGTTCTTTGGGACCTACTCCAGATAACAATAAGATTTGAGGTGTTTTCAGAGCGCCAGCTGATAAAATAACCTCTTTCGTCGCTCGTATCCTCTTGATTTCATCTTTAATTTTTACCTCCACCGCTCCTGCTATCTTCGTTTTAGGGTCAATGATAACTTTAGTGACATAAGCACCGGAAATGACCTTCAAACTCGGGCGGTCTCTCGCAGTTTGGAGGAAAGCACTATATGTACTGTATCTCACACCGTTGTGAACTGTACCTTGTGTATTCCCAAAGCAAATATCCGTGCCATTATGGATGTCTTTAACGGTAGGAATGCCTAGTTCTTCAGCAGCGTCCAAAACGACTTGCTTGACGGGGATGTTGTAATCGTAAGAGGTGAGTTTGACGTTTCCACCAGTGCCGTGGTAGGTGGGGTTGTCTGGGTACTCCAAGTTGTCCTCGGATTTTTTGAAGTAGGGCATTACGTCGTCCCAACCCCAACCTGAATAATTAAAGTAACAATTACGTTGTACGTTTTTTATAATGGTAATTTGCTCACCTGGATTGCCAAGTTCTTCCCATCTGTCGTAATCATATCGGTTTCCTCGAACGTACAGCATCCCATTGATTGAAGATGACCCACCAAGAGCTTTGCCACTGTACCATTTACATCTCTTATTTGTCAGTCCCTGGCATGAGTACTCTTGCTCCTCTGTCTCGTATTTCCAAGCTTCTTCCGTTTCCTGAAGGCTGAATAGCAACGACGGAACCTACACAACATTTTTCATAGATTTAAATGAAGAACGCATTTAATTTGTATACAGGATATCTATTTTTTTACCTCCCGCCTACCTCTAAGTAAGGGAGGTATTGCTTTTGGTCCAAAAAATTGGGTAGTGAATTTTCAATGAATAAGCACGTTTTAGGGTCCCTACAATACGATTTTACTATTTTCACGATGATGTCTGTATATACCGTGTGTCCCACGTAAATGTTGGCATAGGCAGTTAACATGTAAAATGAGTTTTTTTGTAAATAAAAAGTGTCCGGCAAAAAATTATGCATCCAAATTTTATATCACAATACTGCCAATATCCCTACATCTTATTTAGTACAGATTACTTTATTTTGATACCGCAATTTAATGAAATTAATAATAATAATTCCTAATTTTCGCCTACTCTTTTTATTGCTACTGACGTATAGTGCCTGCAATTTGTTTTAAATATTTTTATCTGTCACTGTCAATTTCTGGCGATGGAAATTATTCAGCGTTCATTCCTGTGGTGTATTCAGATATTTGTCTTGCACTGCGCCCCCATAATACATTCTAATAATATTTACACGGTTTTCGAGATTTAATGTATTCTTGATGACAGTGACAGATTAAAATATTTAAAACAAATTGCAAACACTATACGTCAGCAGCAATAAAAAGAGTAGGCGAAAAATTAGGAATTATTATTATTAATTTCATTAAATTGAGGTATCAAAATAAAGTAATCTGTATTAAATAAGATGTAGGGATATTGGCAGTATTGTGGTATAAAATTTGGATGCATAATTTTTTGCCGGACACTTTTTATTTACAAAAAACTGATTTTACATGTTATTCGCCTATGCCAACCTTTACGTGGGACACACGGTATGTATGTATGTATGTATGTGTGTGTGTAGTCTGTGGCAATTTTTTCGTCTCGCACAACTCAAATACTATAATACCAAAAAATACAATTTTATGAATTATTGCTTCTTATATTTAAATGAAGAGCTGATTAGATTTTGGATAAAATTGGTCAACCGGAAGTAGCAGTTTACTTGAAGCCCTTAACAGTTTTTCGTGAAAAACACTGTTAAATTTCCATTTTCAACAATTTATTTTATTTTGAAAGTTGATGAATATTTAATTTTACATGTTTTTTTATTACACTAATTTTATTAATTTTCATTAGATTTAGAGATAATAAAATATAAAGAAATTAGATTTCACAAATCTTGCATTCCTAGTACACCATGGAAACATTTAAAAATTTTCAATTTTTTACGAAATGTGACACATGTAATTGTGATTGTGAAGCTGTTTTCTTAGTGAAATATATGTCAAAAAATTAAATAAATATACGAAAGAAAATTAAAATTCTCAAATTTAAATAGAAAATAAACAAATAAGAAGGTATATTTCTGTATTATCAAATACTTTTTTTGTACCGTTTAAGAGTAGTATTAGGCGGGAGGTTATGTGTTGGCCACATCAGATTTTTTAGCTATAAGAAATACAATGTTAATATTATAATTTCGTTTTAGGTTTTTACCTATTAATTTTATATCAAAAGTGTAAATAGCTAATATGTTCAGAATTAAAAACTGCACCAAATGAGCCTAAATTTATTGACGTGATACATTTCTTTCATAAGATAGACGTAAAATAAAATGTATAATTTTTAGCTATTTCCAGAGTGCCATGGTAAACAAAATATAGAAACATTTAATAATTAAACTTGTTTAAATGATTTCTAAATGGTAAATATGTCCATGGTTACTGAGAAATAATTGAGGTAGATTTTAATTTGTGGCTGAATAAAATGGACATTTTTTAACTCATTAACTGCTCTTTCATTATTATTTTTTATCTACGATAGTGTGTAAAATTGATGTTTAGTTGTTAGTTTTGAGTTTGTAAAACGGTTGTTTAGTAACACGATCTCATTAGGCACGGGTTGCCGAGCAACGAGTGATTAAAATTTTTAAATACGCCAAATTTGCAAAAAAATTGTTATCATGGCAAACTTCTCAATTAATATTGTGATCCTAATTCATAAATAATAGTTATTTATGTATCAAGGCACTGAAGTTCAATTTTTTACTACAAATATGGAATTTAGTTGCCGAGGCCCGTAGGGCCGAGGAAAATAAACCATGTGAGTGACAAAAAGGAACTTCTGTGCCGAGGTACATATTAAGTTTTATTTAAAATCTAAAATTGTAAAAACCTGTAAAAAATTACAATATAGGTTAAGTTTATACATCTGTCAGTTGTCAATGGAAACTGACAGTCAGTGTTGCCAACCTCGAGAAGTGAAGTCAATTTTGTCATCGGAATTAATTAGTTAATTCTTCTTGCAAATTTTGTTTCATGTTACATCCAAATTTGCTGCAGTACGTTAATATATCTGCCAATTGTACAATAATTATTTAACGGTTGCCAACACTGGGTTGCTCAAAATCGTCGTATAATGGGTTACTTTAGTGGCGATTTCTGAGCTTTTAATGACGATTTTTGAGCACTTAGTGCCGATTTCCAATAAAAGTTTTTTTATATTTATTGGGTTTTTTCATTATATCGTAGATAAAATATTGTACGATACACATACGTAAAGCGTCTTTAGTCACTCAGGGATCTTAAAACACGAGCGTAGCTCGTGTTTTAATTGACCCATTCGTGACTAAAGACATGCAAATACGAGTATAACGAGTATTACAGCAAATTTAATGTATGAGTCTCAAAGAAATTATGTTTAAAAATTAGAAAATTACTATTCATGTCCTTTCACTATTTTTATAATGTTGGTAGAATGTAAATATTGTTTTTATTTGAACTGAATTGTCAAGGTTGACTGAAACCAGAGCTAATATAATTTGTCTTGCTCAGTTGACAATTCAATTGTTACAAATTGAACTTGACTCTAAATTCTACACGACAAATGACAATCATTGAATTGTTGCACAATAGATTTCGACTTTTTGTGATCGTTAAGTTATTGTAGACGTCAACATGTCGTTTAGAATAATTAGCTTAGTACGAGAATATCTGCACATATTACATTGTTTTCTATTTATGTCAGATATTGGTTTTTAATTGCTATTTGTCAAAATTGCTCATGTTTTCAGCAATAACATGTAATTAGTAGCAAAATATTCCATAGTAATTAAGAGGAAATAATTTGAACCACAATTATTTGGCTACGGCACATATACCGGATGTAGAATTGAAATGTGGCGTATAGGGATTTCAATGCTATTTTTTAAATATTGCTGTATATTTTTACTATTCACTTTGCAGCAAAAGTGTAAATACAAAAGTAGTTCAAAATTTAAAAATTCTAGCATGGTTATCTAAATATAATGGACATTATTGCATGCATCTTTAAATTCTGTATAATTTTTATATTTACAATTTTCCTGTAAAGTGAATAGGTAAAAAGATACAGTAATATATAATTTTCTTTTAAACAAAATAGTAATAATAGTTTTTATATAGGACCATTGTTAAAAGTGGCCCTTTTAAAAGTTGCTTAGCAAGTTAAAAGTATCACTTTCTAACACTAGTGTTAAAAGTAACAGCAACATGATGAAAATGATTTTATTTTTACTTCACGTTGCCAAAGATTTGTATCAATAAATCAACAAATATAACCCTACCTGTCAAAATATCATACTACATATTTTAGTATTTACTAATACACTAGGAAGATCGTACATACAGTTTCATAAACTTCCCCACTTACTCATAAAATGTCACTTTTAACATTATATCACAAAAAAACTATTATGTTTCTGTTTGTTGCTGAATGATTGTTGGTATAAAAAATACAAAAAAATATAGTATAATAGAAATAATACAAAGCAGTTTTGAAAAAATTACAAATATTTTGACAGATCTGTAAGGAAAAAAGTTCAAGTAATTTGTTTTATTTGAAATCGCACTAAAGTGCTCAAAAATCTTCATTAAAAGCTCAGTAATCGTCACTTAAGTAACCCATTTATACGACGATTTTGAGCAACACAGTGTTGGCAACTGTAAAATATTTATTGTACAAGTAAAATTATTTTGACAGATATATGATGTATTGTAGTAAATTTATACGTAAAATGAAACAATATATGCAAGAAGAATTAACTAATTAATTCCGATGATGAAAATTGAGGACAAAAACCATAATTTTGAGTGTTATTTACGATAACTTCCAGGTTCCAGGTTGGCAACACTGAGTGTCAGTTTCAATTGACAACTGGCAGATGTATAGATTAACCTATATAATTATTTTTTACTGTTTTTTTTTCTAATTTTTTATTTCAAATAAAATTTAATATGTACCGCGCAACTGAAGTTCCTTTTTACCACTCACATAGTTTATTTTCGTGATAAAAAGTAAAACTTCAGTGCCTTGATACATAAATAACACTGATTTCTATATAACACTAGATTGGGCATGAGTCGCTAGGGTGCGTTCCCATTTGAACGCCGGCCATGATAGTCAAAATTGAGGTTTTGTGATACTTCAATATTTAATAGTTATTTACTTTACAAGTGGGTAATTTTACTTTGCCCACGTGTGAAGTATAATGGTTTATCCAACAGCTCTTAATAAATGCAAAATTTATTATAGAAATATTATTTGACAGTGACATATGCTTTAAATTTTTACATTAAAATGTCAATCGATGTAGTTACCAAGGTTGTGTGGTATTATTATTTTGTTATAAAATAAAAAAATACTCACTAGTGCCTTTCCTCAAAATTATAGCCACTAGTGGATAATCTGTTACTTTTCTTGTTTAAAATCGCCATAGTTATAGAGCATTTATTGAGAGGTGTTGAATAAAAATATATCTCTCTTGTCTATGGGTATGACCATACTTCGTGGTATGACCTAAAGAGAGGTCGTGGCGAGCGCAGTGTAGAGAGAGTGAAGGCAGAGCTACAGATTGCGCACTTTACTTTACAAAAGTGTCACAAAACATCAATTTCACCCGTTCAATTGGGAACGCTCTCAGACGGCAGAATGTGGCCTATGCCCAATCTAGTGCTACAAAGAAATCAGTGATAAATAACTATTATTTCTCATAGCAATCTGTAATTTGGCTCAATTTTTCTTTTGTTCATACTTCGTGAAGGACACCGATTTGATTAACATATTTTTTTCAATCATTTTTGATTTTTGTATTTACATTTTCAGTTAAAAAAGGGAATAAACTGTCGCTACTATACGAAAACAACATTTTAATTCCTATAAAATAGCATTGAAATCCTTATATCATAAATCCCAGAATCAAAGTTTAATTATAAAATAAGCCAACGAAGTCTTACCTGTGAGGTAGCTGATGGTTCTTCTCCAGCCTCCAGCAACAAGACATTCCACTTTTCGCTAAGCCTATTAGCAACTACAGATCCTGCAGATCCTGCTCCTACTACAATAAAATCGAACTGATCCATGTCGTAGACATCATCAGCGTGGTTCTTCAGAGCTGGGGGTTGTAAGTTGCATTGTGCGTTGAATAATGCGTTTAGGAGGGTGAGAAATAAGTGGGCTGGAACGCCAGTGAGGGTGCCTGGACATTGGGTGGTTACTTGAGATAGCAGAGGATCCATTGTCCAAGAAATCTAGAAAGTTATTAATAGATTGATCAGAGAGAACCATTTGGTGTTTGCAACCAACATTTCGCTAATGTAATGCTAGTTTTCTATTTATATCTGGATGAAATAAGATGAGCTACAATTTTTATATGAATTTCTTTTTCTATTTCTACCATTTAAAAGTGGTTCAGGATTGAGATTATGTGTTGGCACACATCATATTATACTGGGTGTCTACTTTTTTATAGGACCTAGGAAATAGGTACTATATTAAAATTTTATTGCAATTAGGTTACTAAAAGTTCCTGCATTAAGTGCATTTTGCCCACAAGAAATCAAAAGATCACTTGCAAGTATGCAGTAATCATTTTTTCAAGTTATTACGTAGAAGTGTTGCTGTATGGTGCTGCAATGGCTGATTAACCGTTTAGCAGTTTATTACTGCTTCGAATTTCTTGTTTTCGGTAACTTTGATTTCAAACGTGTTTTTTCGAAACGAGTTTTTTTAAACTTGCGGAAACTCTAACTCAAAAAGTTATCGACCTATCATTATACAAATTTGCATGAAGATTCTTTATTCAATTACGCTCGACATGAACTAAACTCTGGGATGATATTGTCATCTAAAATATATTTTTTAAATGCAAAACAATAGTGAAATCCTATATACTAAAAGGCATGAGTATTTCACTATAGATTAGCCAATCTAGCAACCAAATTTGTGCAATTTGTCCGCAGACCTACAGCCTAGACCGTTTGACGGATTCGGGTGAAACCTTCACTGGCATTTAGAGTTTGATTGGGAATAGGGCCTTTTTTATGAATTCACATTTTTCTTACACATGATGTGCGAGATATCCAATAAATAAGGCGGAAATCAGAGTGTGCGAGCGTTGCTATGAATGTGAAATTTGTTGATTTTAAATGAATAACTGTATTGTAGTCGTAACTTTTCACAAATTTGTTCTTGTCATTTTTGACAGATCTTTTTGAAAAATTAAGTTTAAATTACATTAAATCTATACAAGTTTCAGAAGTTTTGTAAATTTATCTGTGTGTAGAGTAAATGAATGAGCATATATGTGTACTATTTTGTAAATAGTTAAAAAGTAAGTCAATAGTTATTTACTTTACAAGTGGGCAAAGTAAGGAATTACCCACGAGATAAATTTTAGCACACGAAGCCGAAGGCTGAGTGTGATAATTTTATCGAGTGGATTATTCTACTTTGTCCACGTGTGACGTATAACGTTTTATCCAACACCTCTTAATAAATGTAAAATTTATAAAAGAAATATTATTTGACAGTGACATATGCTTTAAATTTTTAAATTAAACTGTCAATCGAAGTGGTCACCATGGTGTTGTGTGTTATTATTATTGTTATAAATAAAAAAATACTCACTAGTGGATTTTCTCAAAATTATACCCACTAGTGGATAATCTGTTACTTTGCTTGTTTAAAATCGCCATAGTTTTAGAGCATTTATTGAGAGGTGTTGGATAAAATTATTTAAATTGTAGCTGTCACTTTTCACAAATTTGTGTGCACCTTGTCATTTTTGACAGTTCAGTTTCAAATTTGAAGTAAAAGTATAACAGATGTCCCTGTCCGTACACATCGATGCTTTAAAGCATTTTAGGCGGTAAAATTTAAATAAGTTAATTATTTGTCTAACAAAAATGATGAAAATTATTATCAAGATCGTTTTAAATATTCTTAATAAATTTCAGAATTATCTTTTTAATCTAAATTTGTAGACAAGAAGCTATTTTGAACGATTGTCAATTATATTTTATAAATGTTATTTAAATCCTACCGTGTTTGGTATCAAATTAAAGGTCTCACGGAGGAGATTAGAACTCAGGTTCAAACCGTTATTTCGGACGGTTGTCAATTGTTTTTTATAAATGTTATTTAAAACATGCCGTGTTTGGTATCAAATTAAAAGTTTCAGGAAGTAGATTTAAACTCAAGTGACAAAAAGTTATTTTGGACGATCGTCTATTGTTTTCCATAAATACTATTTAAATCCTACCGTGTTTGGTATCAAATTAAAGGTCTCGCGGAGGAGATTTGAACTCAACTGTTAAAACGTTATTTTAGACGATAGTCAATTGTTTTTTATAAATGTTATTCAAAACATATCGTGTTTAGTATTAAATTAAATGTCTTAGGCATGAGATTTAAACTCAAGTGTTAAAAAGTTGTTTCGGAAGTTCGTCAGTTGTTTTTTATAAATGTTATTTAAATTCTACCATGTTTGGTATCAAATTAAAGATCTCATGGAGGAGATTTAAATTCATGTGTCAAAAACTACTAACATGGAAGCGAGGAACGAAGTGACGAGCTTGCTTTGCTGATGTACTGACATGGATGCGAGGAACGAAGTGACGAGCATTCTTCGCCAATGTACTGACATGGAAGCAAGGAACGAAGAGACTAATTTGAGTTATTTTTCTATATTTTTAATTGTAACCTTCTTCGGTGTCGCGAAGCCTAGGGGTCAGACCTGCGAAGCAGGTCGGACCGCTAGTTTAATACTAAACACGATATGTTTTGAATAACATTTATAAAAAACAATTGACTATCGTCTAAAATAACGTTTTAACAGTTGAGTTCAAATCTCCTCCGCGAGACCTTTAATTTGATACCAAACACGGTAGGATTTAAATAGTATTTATGGAAAACAATAGACGATCGTCCAAAATAACTTTTTGTCACTTGAGTTTAAATCTACTTCCTGAAACTTTTAATTTGATACCAAACACGGCATGTTTTAAATAACATTTATAAAAAACAATTGACAACCGTCCGAAATAACGGTTTGAACCTGAGTTCTAATCTCCTCCGTGAGACCTTTAATTTGATACCAAACACGGTAGGATTTAAATAACATTTATAAAATATAATTGACAATCGTTCAAAATAGCTTCTTGTCTACAAATTTAGATTAAAAAGATAATTCTGAAATTTATTAAGAATATTTAAAACGATCTTGATAATAATTTTCATCATTTTTGTTAGACAAATAATTAACTTATTTAAATTTTACCGCCTAAAATGCTTTAAAGCATCGATGTGTACGGACAGGGACATCTGTTATACTTTTACTTCAAATTTGAAACTGAACTGTCAAAAATGACAAGGTGCACACAAATTTGTGAAAAGTGACAGCTACAATTTAAATAATTTTATCCAACACCTCTCAATAAATGCTCTAAAACTATGGCGATTTTAAACAAGCAAAGTAACAGATTATCCACTAGTGGGTATAATTTTGAGAAAATCCACTAGTGAGTATTTTTTTATTTATAACAATAATAATAACACACAACACCATGGTGACCACTTCGATTGACAGTTTAATTTAAAAATTTAAAGCATATGTCACTGTCAAATAATATTTCTTTTATAAATTTTACATTTATTAAGAGGTGTTGGATAAAACGTTATACGTCACACGTGGACAAAGTAGAATAATCCACTCGATAAAATTATCACACTCAGCCTTCGGCTTCGTGTGCTAAAATTTATCTCGTGGGTAATTCCTTACTTTGCCCACTTGTAAAGTAAATAACTATTGACTTACTTTTTAACTATTTACAAAATAGTACACATATATGCTCATTCATTTACTCTACACACAGATAAATTTACAAAACTTCTGAAACTTGTATAGATTTAATGTAATTTAAACTTAATTTTTCAAAAAGATCTGTCAAAAATGACAAGAACAAATTTGTGAAAAGTTACGACTACAATACAGTTATTCATTTAAAATCAACAAATTTCACATTCATAGCAACGCTCGCACACTCTGATTTCCGCCTTATTTATTGGATATCTCGCACATCATGTGTAAGAAAAATGTGAATTCATAAAAAAGGCCCTATTCCCAATCAAACTCTAAATGCCAGTGAAGGTTTCACCCGAATCCGTCAAACGGTCTAGGCTGTAGGTCTGCGGACAAATTGCACAAATTTGGTTGCTAGATTGGCTAATCTATAGTGAAATACTCATGCCTTTTAGTATATAGGATTAAATGTCTTAGGCATGAGATTTAAACTCAAGTGTTAAAAAGTTGTTTCGGAAGTTCGTCAGTTGTTTTTTATAAATGTTATTTAAATTCTACCATGTGGTATCAAATTAAAGATCTCATGGAGGAGATTTAAATTCATGTGTCAAAAACTACTAACATGGAAGCGAGGAACGAAGTGACGAGCTTGCTTTGCTGATGTACTGACATGGATGCGAGGAACGAAGTGACGAGCATTCTTCGCCAATGTACTGACATGGAAGCAAGGAACGAAGAGACTAATTTGAGTTATTTTTCTATATTTTTAATTGTAACCTTCTTCGGTGTCGCGAAGCCTAGGGGTCAGACCTGCGAAGCAGGTCGGACCGCTAGTATTATACTATTTTGTTAAAAAAAACCTCTAAAACAAGCAATTTTCAACTTTTTGGATTGGAGTTTAGTTTATATTATTCTATTTTTGGTAAAGTGGTCTCAACTGCATGGTTGTATCCCGCCACGGAACCTCGTTTTCGGTGGTGTAACAACGACACTCAGTGTTCGCTGGTAAGGGTTTTCGCAAAGCGGTCACCCATCCAATTATTAACGCGGGCAGCCTTGCTTAAATTGCGTTATCGAGTGAACCTGAATCAACGGTCCCTGCCATGCTGTTGCCAGTTCATATTATTAAAAAATATATTGTTAATGAAATTACAAAACCGTATTGATTTTAGATGGAAATTGTGACTTCCACATTTCCCGCAAGGTACGAACTATAATAGCGACCTTTCATGGGCTACAGCTTATATCTCAGCTATTTCCGGCGAAAATGATTTGAAAAAATGATCAAATTTACTTCAAAATATGATTAAAATATTGGCTTAATTTGAAAAAATTCTAATTATTTCTTTACTGTTAATAAAATTTTCGAAAAGCGCTACGATATCATGCTCCTAGACTAGATTGCCCGCTTAATATAAAACATATTTAGTAAACTCAAATAGATAGTTAATTTAATATCGAAACATATACATAGACTATTTTGTTGAAAGATGTACCAGAGATAAGTATTAATTTTTATTGATACTAAAAATTAATTTGCTATTAATCTAAATTATGAGTGTTTCCCCCTTGCCCACCCCCAGGATATTTTTTTACGTATACCCATTCTTCGAGGGGTCTTTTGAATTTTTTGAGTGCAAAAGGGGGTCGTAGGCGAAAAAGTTTGAGATACACTGATCTAGAGCCTAAAAATTGAGGTTTAAATAATTTTTTCTACAATAGTTGCACAATATCGACATTGTTATTCGATTTTTGGTTATGAAATGTTCAAAATTGTCGCTCTAGGGCGACAAAGTGACATATTGTCGCACTAGCGCGACAAAAACAAAACAAAAATAAATTAGGTAAAAGAAGTATGCATTGCATTTTTCTGGTAATAACCTTGCTATTGCAAATACAGTTGGCATATACGTACATACACTTCAACTTAATCGCCATAAACGTATTCACTCTGTAGACTTTATGTCAAATGTACTCCATATGTCAAATGTACTCCATGTGTCAAATTATGATTTATTTGAACATTTTTATTTTGTTCATAAACGTTGTCATGATTACGGTGACATGGATGACTACAATTTTACTGAATTGTTATAGGCGTGACCAAAGATAATTTTGAAAATTAATTTTTTTCTACAGCTTGACATTGTTCAACGATTGTAGAAAAAATATTGTGTGTATCTCGTCGGATAGAGCTTGTTCGGTGCACTTCGCCTCGTTCAACAATTTCTCGCCACGTGCAACAAACAATGCTCTATCTGCACTTGATACACAAATAACTATTATTGATGTGGTTTCTTATCATAAACTGTATAATCATGTTAATGCTAACCTGGAATTTCCACATCCACCATTTGAATAAGTACCTACAGTAACGCTTCATATTTTAATGTTTCTTATAACTTTGTTTCTCTAGATCTAGATTGTCTAGATCTAGAATATAATACATATAGGTCAGATTCCTTTAAAATTTAAATTATAATGAACTTATGAAATGAAGCCACATCAATGAAATAATTTAATCCACCTCGAAATAACAATGGTGCAGACTTAAAATAAATACCCTATAACCATACGAAAATTTAGTTTTAGTTTATTTTTTATATTTGTTACATAAATTTGAAGTGAGAAATAAATAGTTGTTTATTGCTAAAAACATCGTATTTTTTTTTGTTTTGATTCCTTTTATTAGCAAATAATCTTGTTCTAGAAGGTCAATTAACAATAAAATTGTTTATTTTAAATTCATAGTATTTGAATTGCAAATCCGGAGAAAATTATTCATACACATTTCCTAGAAGAGATCTCTAGAATGAAAATTTTCCGGATAATATCGAAAAATAAAATCTGACCAATATTAATTAATAAATAAGTTTAAAACAATTTGGTCACATATTTCTCTGCCAGAAATAAACCACCTAAAAAAATATTTTCGCTACGATTCTACAAAAAAATTGTCATTATGCATATATTATAGATAGCCTAAATAACAGCAAACAGCAATTATTACTAACTTACAGTAACGTAGATATCTGCATTTTAAAATTATTTGAATAACAAATATTTCATTTTTTTTAAGATTAGCTAAATGAAGCTCGGCTGTAGAAAATTTATAAAAATATACCGAGTCGGGTGTAGAATTGAAATGTGACATATAGGGATTTCAATGATATTTTTATTGCTGTAAATTTTTTACCTATTCGTTTTACAGCAAAAATATAAATACAAAAGTTGTTCAAAATTCAAAAATGCATAACAGAAAAATAGTATATTCTACAACAAGTAATGGAATGGCACATATTCCACCCGAGCAAAAAGTTTGTAGCCAGAGCACTACGGTTTGTGAGTGTGGATTATGCCATTTCGTTACTTATTGTAGACTAGGGAAATTATACGAAAAAAAAAAGAGTTGTTTATTTAACGAAAAACTGCTGAAAATATCAAATTCAAATTAATAAAATTAAATAAATAGACGTAACCATAGTAATCGAACCAAGATACTTCATATATCGCGTTAATGTGCGGCTCTGATTCGTCGAATTTATTTCATGATAGTTATTCCAATACAATTTTTAGTTGTGGAATGCGTAGTTTCCAAAACCGTGTTATAGAAAATAAATTTTATCTACGTCTGTGAGTTAAATGTCACATATCCCCCTCATTTTAAGTGAGTTAAGAGCTTCATTACCGTACTCGTTTTCATTAACGTACTATTTATTATAATTGTTGATAAAACTATCTTTACAATTTTTAAATTCATTAATATTTCATTAATTAATAATTTTTATAGCTTGTTCTTTTATATCGGACGAAATACTTTCTAAATCACCCATTTTCACGAAATTCTTAAAAAATTTATGAAAAATAACTACGTAATTGGTTATTGTCAAATTGTGGTTCACATGGATTAAAATAGTATATTCTACAACAAGTAATGGAATGGCACATATTCCACGCGAGCAAAAAGTTTGTAGCCCGAGCCGAAGGCGAGGACTACGGTTTGCGAGTGTGGGATAGGCCATTCCGTTACACGTTGTAGACTATACTTTCTATAACAAGATTTTGGAAATATACAAAAAATACAAATATAAAACTGTTGTAAACGTCAAACTCAAATAAATCAAATTAAAACAAACAGACGTAACCATAGTAACTGAATCAAGATACTTCATATATCGCGCTAATATGCGGCTCTGATTCGTCGAAAATATTCCATTCGCAGCGTATGAAATGTTAGTGATTCCATAACAATTTTTTGTTGCGGAATGCCTAGTTTCCAAAAGAGTGTTATAGAAACATTTTTACAACAACTACATGGATTAATTTTTTACTTGTCAAAAAAATAAAGTTAAATAATTTCAATTTTTTAACTTTGGGCGGGCGTAGATAAAATATTGTACAATACACGTGTGATAATGCATTATTCATATACTTAAGTGATTACACAACTCGGCTATCGCCTTGTTGTGCAAATTTTGCATGCGTATTTTATTAAAATTCTCCATATCATTATAATCTACGAAACATTTACAGAAAATAATACAACACTGTAATAAATACATCTAAAACTGTTTTATGAAATGTTAAATATTTTTAATGAAATAAAAGATTCTTGGATATAGTTTTGTATATTTAAATTTATTCAGCGTTTCGAATTATTGAACATAATTCTTGGTCAGAAACAATAGAGACATAAACAAGTTAATAGCAACACTAACAATGTAAACAACATATTATTATGAGTTCTGAAAGCTTTTTCCACTTATTAAATATTTTTCGTATTTGTATAATAAATATTGCACGAATTTTTAAATTCTAAACAACTTTTGTATTTACACTTTACTGTAAAGTGAATAGGTAAAAATTTACAGCAATATAAAAAATAACATTGAAATCCCTTTATGCCACATTTAAATTCAACACCCAGTATATCAATAACTAAACGTTGAAAAAATATAGTTATGAATAATACTTACATAAAAGTGTCACAAATACGACTAATATTGTAGAAACCTTCACTTGTATTATACGTTAAAAAATATTAATCATGTTATAAAAACCTGATGCTTCTCCCTGTAAAGCCAGCTCAACACTAAACTTGCTTTTCATTTCTGAGACATAAAACAAGTTCATATCACCATTCTTAAGATGCGGATAAATACGAAACCATAAAACTCAACATTGTTATCAATCAGATATGAAATTAGGACCGTAATGTTTATTTTGTGTGAAGTGGATAATATATTTGTTTATTTAATAATATATTGAACTTAATTTGAGGTAATAATAATGTATACAGGCTTTAGTATTAATTAACAGAGGTACTTGAACTATTTTTATCGGACAACCGTTGATAAGAATTATATAAATAAGTAATTTAAACTGATAATTTATTTTTCGGAATATAATCAGTTTTTGAATGTTTTAAAAAATATTATTTTCAGTGGTTTAAAAGCCGGTGGTCCTTGTTGGAAAATCATCTGTATTTAAATATAATGAATTGCATTCTATCTTGACCTTCGCAAACAAGTTCTATAATCTTGTTTTTTTATCCCACCCATCTCTACTGATAAGAACTTAGTTTTCTAAACATTTATCTAATTTTTTTATGTTTTTTTTTAAACATTATTTAGTTGGTTGCTATAAATAAATAAAGTAAAATTTTATACACGTTTCATAAACATTTAAATTCAAAACATACTTCTGTCTGAATTGTTTAAAAGTATTATTATTCTAGTCAAATAGTGATTTATTTATTTATAAATATGGAAAGTACAGAATATACTAGCGTAAATGCAAATATTTATTGTTATTCGTTCCATGTTAGCATTATTTCATTGACCAGCAAATAAAACAATTATGAGTAGTTATTTTGCAATAATTTTCACATAATTTCATTACTCTTTTGTTTATATTTCCTATATATATACAGGGTGGTCCATCGGTCTGTATTTTTCATTTTATGCAATTATTATAAGTATTACCGAAAAAAATTTCAGACAAAATTTATTTTACATTAAAATGCCCATGTATCTGCAGTATAAGTTTTTCTACCGGGTGGTCCATTTTCTCGTAATGATGTGCAACTTTATATTTTTAAATGGAACATCCTATATATTTTTGCAAAATTTAAAAGACCTTCTCTTTCTCTTTAAAATAGTTCTTATTCATTATAATCTTAAAATGATCAGTACAGAAACTATTCACGTTTTTATTAATGAAGAATCACATAGAAAGTATGCCATGAAACTAAAAACAACAAATAAATTTATTAAAAATGTTCGAATTGAACATTAGTTCAACAAATTTAACAAAATATAAAAAAAAAGTTTTGAAACTAAGTGAAAATAGTAAATAATAATCATTAAAAATCTGACAGCAACTAATCTGATTGTTTTCACATTCACACACAATTTTATGGCATATTTTCTGTGTAATTATTGAATCATAAGAACGTGAATAGTTTCTGTACTGATCATTTTAGGACTATAGTGAATAAGAACTTATTTAAAGAAATACTAAGTTGCATACCATTGCGCGAAAATGGAGCACCCGGTAGAAAAACTAATACTGCAGATACATAGGCATTTTAATGTAAAATAAACTTTGTCTGAAAGAATTTTCGGTAATATTTATAGTAATCGCACAAAATAAAAAATACAGACCGATGGACCAGCCTGTATACAGAAAATTGTCTTTACTTCTATCATGATCAATCTTCTTCATCATCAATGAAAATAGATACGTAGAAAGTAATTTATTAAGAACCTACAACTTGAACATTAAAAAAGTACTGGTGTGGGCAACACATGACTTTCTTAAGCACGTAGAATTAAAATGTGACGTGCAGGGATTTTTTTTCATTGCTATTCATTTTACAGCAAAAGTATAAATACAAAAGTTGATCAAAATTAAAAATGCATATAAATTTGGTGACCTAAATATCAGTGTTTCACGATGTATCAATCAAATTAAAATTAATATTGTTTAGAAAAATTGATCACAACCATGGAAAATTAGACAAAAACGAAAAATATTTGACATTTCATAAAACAGTTTTAGATGTATTTATTACATTTTTGTATTATTTTTTTTAGAAAATTGTAATGATATAATGTAGACTTTGAGAGCTCATTTTTTTTTTTTTAGTAAAGAAAATAAATCTAAACCTGTTTTACGAAATGTCAAATATTTATGGTTTAATTTTCCATGGCCGTTTTACAATTTTACTGATCGTCATATATTATAATAAAGTTTCATAAAAAAAAATTGGATTATGGGTCCATTTTATTTGTCAAATATAATGGAGAAAATAGAACAAAGTAAAAATTACAATGAAAGAGAAATTTAAATTATTAGGAATTATGTCTCTGTCCAAGGACATAATTGAAAACAAAGAAACAGACTCAATGAATATGTAACCTAAGACAAAGTATGGGCAAATATAACTGTTTAATTTAATTCAATCTAATTTTACGAAAATATTAAAAGAAAAACTAAATAGCTGGAATCCAAGGAGAAGGTAACTGTATATTATTTAATGTGGGGCCCGGAAAATATTGAATATATTTTTATTTAGACAGAACTATATATAACTGGACATGGTAATAAAAAAGAAAGAAATGGATAAAAAACTATAAATTGCGGAAACGCTATTAATCGGTGATACTGACATTATATTCGAATATATTCGTATACCTATGTAAATATCTTGCAAAATTTTTCAAATATTGATATGTTTAATATTTCACAATAATGGTCTTTATTTACTACTTTCTATCAATTATTTGTAGAATAATAATATAAAATAACATTAAAATATAATTTTAATAGTCTACTAACTAAATTTAATACCACCTAAACTATCCTATTTATTTAAGAAGCTGATTTAGTAAAAGACTAAATTTATATTACCTTTATAATACAGTTTTTGAAAGTAGTA